>CM066033.1:1131594864-1132828198 GCA_033557465.1 Ichthyophis bannanicus
ATGCCCAGTGCCTCATGGAGAAGGGTTGCCGATTCCCAAAACGTCAGAATCATTATCATTAGAATCAAGTGAGGAAGAGGAAGAAGTTTGTAGTTATGAACCGTCAACCTCACGTGACCCAGAGTTTCTTCTGGCCACTGCTAATGAGCCACACCTCATAACGCAAGGAGAATTGAACGACCTTGTCAGGGATTTGGATCTCCTGAAGAATAAAACTGAGCTTTTGGGTTCCAGACTACAGCAGTGGAATCTTCTGGCTGGTGACGTTCGGATTTCTTTTTTCCGGGACCGTCAGAAAGACTTGGTGTCATTCTTTTTCAAAGAAGGTGATCTTGCTGCATGCAACAACGTAAAAGGTTTAATGGCAGCTCTCAATATCAATTACAATGCAGATGATTGGAGGCTCTTCATTGATTCATCCAAAGCAAGTCTTAAAGCTGTATTGCTGCATAATGGCAACTTGCTACCATCAATTCCTATTGGCCATGCAGCTTTTATGAAAGAGACTTATGACAATATGAAACAACTTTTGAAATGTATAAACTATAATCAACATCTATGGTCAATCTGTGGTGACTTCAAAGTGGTCGCCCTCTTGCTTGGTCTTCAGGGTGGATACACCAAATACTGCTGCTTCCTGTGTGAATGGGATAGTCGTGCTAGAGATTGTCATTTCGTCAAAAGGGACTGGCCACTCCGTCAGTCACTGGATCCTGGAAGCAAAAATGTTCAGTTTCCAGCACTTGTAGACAGCAACAAGATTTTAATGCCTGCCTTGCACATCAAGTTGGGACTAATGAAAAACTTTGTCAAGGTGATGGATAAAACTAAACCTGCTTTCAGGTATCTTAGTGGTAAATTTCCTAGACTGAAGGAGTTTTTGTTGGCCTTCAGATTCGTGCACTTCTTCAAGATGACGAATTTCTTTGTTTATTGTGTGGAAAGGAAAAGGCTGCATGAATAGCATTTGAATCACACAAAATTTTCTTGGAAACAACAAAGCAAATAATTACCAAGAGATTGTTCAAGATCTTCTCAGGGCATACAAAAACCTTGGTTGCAACATGTCCTTAAAGATTCATTTTCTACACTCTCATCTAGATTTTTTCCCACAAAATTGCAGAGCAGTACGTGATGAACATGGAGAACGGTTTCACCAAGACATTGCAGCCATGGAAAAGAGGTATCAGGGTAAATGGAGTCCATCAATGCTTGCAGACTACTGCTGGACAGTGACAAGGGATATTCTATTGCTTCAGTACAAGAAACAGATCAGGAAGAGCCGTGAAGCCACTGAATGAGAACAAAAATTGCTAGAATGTACTTACAAATGTTCTTAATGAAAGTTAGATTGCAGACATAATTACTCCTCTGTTTCTTCTAAGTACGTTTATGAACTTTATTTTATAAAAACATGCTTGTTATTGTGCAAAGTTTCATTTGTAATAAGATTTTGATTTACATCTAAGGATTTAGGCTCGATTTGCACCATACATAGTGGTAAAATGTACATTCTTCAACATATCATAGAAACAGGAGCTAATTGACCAATTTCACTATCACATTTGAATTCAGCATATCAAATTCATTAAGAAAATAGCACATTTAATTTCTGAAACAAACAATTTTTGTTACTGAGATGGCACCAAAATCATCCTTTTTTGCAGAGCGTGTTTTCTAGGAAAATGTCCTAGTTTTGTTCTGCATTCATTGTTGGCACAGAGACCACTAAAGTTTCTATACATGTAAAATATTTATACATTAACAGTATGATGGTCCAGTATGCAGTGTTGGGGTCAATATTTTTTGGATTAGAGACCCAGGCTAATTAAACTCCTAATATTTTTGCTAAATATAACCAGAAGTTGGAAAAAAAAATTTTTGAACATATAGCCTGGAAATATAAGTTCCTTTTTGTTTTCTTGCGGCAACCACCTGACTGGTGTTCCGAGTGAAGAATCTCTGTGCTCCTTGAGGAGATATCTTTTTTTTGAGTGCCTTGAAGGGAAGCACTATCTCATCCCTTGCCTCAGGAAGCAGACTACCTTGAATTGCTATGGGTAGGAAGTTGTCAAATTCAAAGGAAACAACTCTGTATCAGGACATCTGAAAGTATCTGTGTCAAAAAGCAAAAATGCAATCACCAGCAAAACAGAGTCCAGGCAAAAGGATGTTTAAAGCAACAATAGGTCTCAGACTTATAGCGGGCAAACTATATGCTCAAGGCGATTTTCACCAACAGAGCACAGTAAAAGCCCTTACTTGCATCAATGACCTTAGATAATCACGTTGCTTCATTAAATGGCTCTCACAACCTCCTTTGACATAAATGAATATCTTGATAAAGCTTGCAAAAATCAATGTAGGAGGGTGAATAGCACCAACTTATCTGAAAAAATGCATCGCTTGAACTACTGCATCGCCTCCGTCTCTTCCTCGCTCATACCCCAACGCTCACAATCGCGCTGTTATAGCGTTTCACCCGAGCAGGTTTCTTCAGGGGGTGGCAGGCAGAGGATATTGAGAGCACTAGATGATAAAGCATACAGAAGAGTGCATTAATTTTATAACAGACACATACTTTCTTCAATGTGCATTAAGAAGGCATCCAGAGAGAACGTAGCAGATTGCTTACGGCCAGTCGCAGGAGCAGAAGATTTACTAACTGCTAACCTAAAGCCACGCATGCGGACTGCATACTTATAGACCCAGCTGATTCCTTGATTAATTAAAGGGCCAACACTAAACACATGCTTCCCATTCAACCCGTGCGTTCAGCCCCAAAGGAGCAACTGAACCCACACGATGAATCCAACGTTGTTCAGACCAAGATAGCATACAGTCTCTTGTTTTCCCCACGTTGCGCAAAATCAATTTTGTCTAGACAGAAACATTGTAGTTCAGAGAATGCATGGTGTAAACTGAGACAGTGGTCGACAATGGGAGCTTCACGGCGCTGACACTTAAGTCTACTCTTGTGCTCATTCATTCTGATTTTAAACATCCGAGTCGTTTTACCAATATAGGCAAGCCCACAAGGACATAAAATACAGTATACCACGAAGGTAGAGGTACAGGAGGTCTGATGTCTAAGCCGGTAAATGTTACCATGGTAGCAAAATTCCGTCAGCTCTTTAGTGATTGCACAAATATCGCACTCACCACATCTAACATGACCCAATGGCATAGCCCGAAGGGGAGATGTAAGCGGCCGAAGCACTGCAGGACTGAGAAGTTCTTTGAAGTTGCTATTCCGCTGCCACACACAGCGCACATTCTTGGTTTCTAAACCAGGAATACTATGCAACACATTCGCGTGTCGATGAATAATCCGTTTGAGCTGTGCACTGAAAGGAGAGAATTTTGTGATCATATTAACCGAGGACTCCGCTTCAAACTGATCAGCTGAGGTCCGGCATGAATGTATAAGCAGATCTCGATTAAGGTATAGTGCTCTCTTATACGCCTGGTTGACAACAGACGAGGGGTAACCTCTCTCGAGAAAATCTTTTTTCAACGTACAAGATTGAGTTTTGTACATTTGAACATGAGTGCAGTTGCGCCGAAAGCGCACAAACTGCGAAAAAGGTAGACTGTTCTTCAAAGAACCCGGATGAGCACTTTGATAATGGAGAAGTGTATTACGATCAGTCCCCTTTCGATACACTGTAGTGAGCCAGCCAGTCTCAGCTTTACAGACCACAACATCCAGAAAGGGCAAACTAACCATATGATGGTGTAAAGTGAACTTCAAATGGGCATTACATCCGTTAAGCCAGACAAAAAATTCTTGCAGACTCGTTGCAGAACCCTGCCAGATCATAAAAATATCATCAATGTAGCGTCGCCATAGGCCAATATACTGGCGAAATGGAGAAGAATCTATCCATTGTTGTTCGAATCTAGACATATACAAATTAGCGACTGAAGGGGCACAAGTGGCGCCCATCGCCACCCCACCTTTTTTGATGATATAACCCCATCAAAGGCAAAAAAATTATTATATAGGGCAATGGTCGCCAGATCCGACAGAAGGTCAAGCTGGCCAGCTGAAAGATCACCCCGCAAAGCCAACGCTTCCATTACAACTTCATGCGCAGCAACCTGAGGGATTACAGTATAAAGTGAGGTGACATCAAGCGTCGCTAGAATGACATCAGGGATAGTAGCCAAAGACGAGTGAGCTTCCAAGACTTGCAAAAAATGAGTCGTGTCCTTCAGGACGGATGGAATGGATATCATCAAAGGTCTCAAAAATGAATCAAGAAATATTGAAAGGGGCTCAAGAAGGGAGCCCCTAGTAGAGACAATTGGCCTACCTGGAGGATTAATTTTATCTTTATGAATCTTGGGAAGTAGATATAGCACTGCTACATTGGGAGACACCGGGTTCAAAAAATGCCATTCCTTTTTAGAGATAAGTCGGGCATCCAGTGCTTGCGTAGTGATGTCCTTAATACGCTGTTGAAGTTCACTAGTAGGGTCAGTCAACAACACTTCATATGTGGCCTCATCAGACAACTGGCGGCGTGCTTCTCCAAAATATTGGGTACGATTTAGAATCACGATTGCACCCCCTTTATCCGCACGACGAATAACCAGTTCAGGCCGTGTCTGAAGAGCCTTAAGTGCTTGCTGTTCAGAATGTGTGAGGCTGTTGCGAGAATGATGTCGGCTGTGTTCAAAAGTCTGCATGTCCTTCAAGATTAAATCACGATACAGCAGAAGAGATGGATGGAGCGGTCCCGGAGGGGACCAAGTTGATTTCATAGGAAGACGAATACGCCGAGAATCCTCTAATGCAAGAACAGGAGATGGATGAGCCGCAAAATACATCTTTAGATTCAATTTTCTGATTAGCTGTTCAAGATCAATCCGAAATTGAAAAGAATCAAACTGAGTTTTCGGAACAAAGGACAAACCTCTGTTCAAAACCGCCAGTTGTTCAAGCGGAACTTCGAAACCCGAGATATTAACAACTATAGATTCTACACTTTGCGCCTGGAATTGTCGCTCTTGGAGGTTTTTCCTCGAGTGTCGTCTTTTCTCTTCTTCTTCCCGGCTTCCTCTAAAAAATCCTCCTTGGATTTCTGTCGTTTATCAGGGCCCGATGAATCCGTATCTTCAGAAGTATAATCAAATGTAACCTGTTTTCGTTTAGGCTTATCTCTTTTTTACCAGACATCCACGGGTAGACGTAACCAGTAGTGTAGTCATTATAGTCACGTCGTAGCTTCTTTACCTTAATCTTCTTAACGTCATCATGCAGCCCCATCAGCTGTTTCTTATGATCATCCGTTCTAGCACGAAAAATCTCAGCTGATTCAGTCTTCTCAAATTTCGAACTCACTTCCGCTATCTCAGAGGTAAGAGTATCAACCCCTTTCTTAGTCGTGTCAATAATTAGCACCATAAGGTCGATGGAACACTTATTTAAAATCTGATTCCATCGATCAATGAAGGTGGAATCTGTCAAAAACATCTTAGGCTCCTTATAAATTCTCAGCCCTCTTGGAATGTGGCGCCGTTGCACATATTCTATTAAGGACAATCTATGCAGGTCCATGCGCACCTGTCGTTTCTGCAACTTCAAAAGATCTTCCCAATCAGCAGTCATAGAGCCATCTGCAACTTCATCCACACCAGAAAAAGGAGTGACTTCTTTACACAATCCAGTAATAAATTCTTCAGTAAAACTGAACGTGTCAGTTACTGTAGAGGGACCGTCGGTCATTGTAACTAACAAAAAATAATGGTCAAAAACTTTCACAGAGCATAAACTGTCAAATTCAAAGGAAACAACTCTGTATCAGGACATCTGAAAGTATCTGTGTCAAAAAGCAAAAATGCAATCACCAGCAAAACAGAGTCCAGGCAAAAGGATGTTTAAAGCAACAATAGGTCTCAGACTTATAGCGGGCAAACTATATGCTCAAGGCGATTTTCACCAACAGAGCACAGTAAAAGCCCTTACTTGCATCAATGACCTTAGATAATCACGTTGCTTCATTAAATGGCTCTCACAACCTCCTTTGACATAAATGAATATCTTGATAAAGCTTGCAAAAATCAATGTAGGAGGGTGAATAGCACCAACTTATCTGAAAAAATGCATCGCTTGAACTACTGCATCGCCTCCGTCTCTTCCTCGCTCATACCCCAACGCTCACAATCGCGCTGTTATAGCGTTTCACCCGAGCAGGTTTCTTCAGGGGGTGGCAGGCAGAGGATATTGAGAGCACTAGATGATAAAGCATACAGAAGAGTGCATTAATTTTATAACAGACACATACTTTCTTCAATGTGCATTAAGAAGGCATCCAGAGAGAACGTAGCAGATTGCTTACGGCCAGTCGCAGGAGCAGAGGATTTACTAACTGCTAACCTAAAGCCACGCATGCGGACTGCATACTTATAGACCCAGCTGATTCCTTGATTAATTAAAGGGCCAACACTAAACACATGCTTCCCATTCAACCCGTGCGTTCAGCCCCAAAGGAAGTGAGTTCGAAATTTGAGAAGACTGAATCAGCTGAGATTTTTCGTGCTAGAACGGATGATCATAAGAAACAGCTGATGGGGCTGCATGATGACGTTAAGAAGATTAAGGTAAAGAAGCTACGACGTGACTATAATGACTACACTACTGGTTACGTCTACCCGTGGATGTCTGGTAAAAAAAAAAAAAAAAAAGAGATAAGCCTAAACGAAAACAGGTTACATTTGATTATACTTCTGAAGATACGGATTCATCGGGCCCTGATAAACGACAGAAATCCAAGGAGGATTTTTTAGAGGAAGCCGGGAAGAAGAAGAGAAAAGACGACACTCGAGGAAAAACCTCCAAGAGCGACAATTCCAGGCGCAAAGTGTAGAATCTATAGTTGTTAATATCTCGGGTTTCGAAGTTCCGCTTGAACAACTGGCGGTTTTGAACAGAGGTTTGTCCTTTGTTCCGAAAACTCAGTTTGATTCTTTTCAATTTCGGATTGATCTTGAACAGCTAATCAGAAAATTGAATCTAAAGATGTATTTTGCGGCTCATCCATCTCCTGTTCTTGCATTAGAGGATTCTCGGCGTATTCGTCTTCCTATGAAATCAACTTGGTCCCCTCCGGGACCGCTCCATCCATCTCTTCTGCTGTATCGTGATTTAATCTTGAAGGACATGCAGACTTTTGAACACAGCCGACATCATTCTCGCAACAGCCTCACACATTCTGAACAGCAAGCACTTAAGGCTCTTCAGACACGGCCTGAACTGGTTATTCGTCGTGCGGATAAAGGGGGTGCAATCGTGATTCTAAATCGTACCCAATATTTTGGAGAAGCACGCCGCCAGTTGTCTGATGAGGCCACATATGAAGTGTTGTTGACTGACCCTACTAGTGAACTTCAACAGCGTATTAAGGACATCACTACGCAAGCACTGGATGCCCGACTTATCTCTAAAAAGGAATGGCATTTTTTGAACCCGGTGTCTCCCAATGTAGCAGTGCTATATCTACTTCCCAATATTCATAAAGATAAAATTAATCCTCCAGGTAGGCCAATTGTCTCTACTAGGGGCTCTCTTCTTGAGCCCCTTTCAATATTTCTTGATTCATTTTTGAGACCTTGGATGATATCCATTCCATCCTTCCTGAAGGACACGACTCATTTTTTGCAAGTCTTGGAAGCTCACTCGTCTTTGGCTACTATCCCTGATGTCATTCTAGCGACGCTTGATGTCACCTCACTTTATACTGTAATCCCTCAGGTTGCTGCGCATGAAGTTGTAATGGAAGCGTTGGCTTTGCGGGGTGATCTTTCAGCTGGCCAGCTTGACCTTCTGTCGGATCTGGCGACCATTGCCCTATATAATAATTTTTTTGCCTTTGATGGGGTTATATATCATCAAAAAGGTGGGGTGGCGATGGGCGCCACTTGTGCCCCTTCAGTCGCTAATTTGTATATGTCTAGATTCGAACAACAATGGATAGATTCTTCTCCATTTCGCCAGTATATTGGCCTATGGCGACGCTACATTGATGATATTTTTATGATCTGGCAGGGTTCTGCAACGAGTCTGCAAGAATTTTTTGTCTGGCTTAACGGATGTAATGCCCATTTGAAGTTCACTTTACACCATCATATGGTTAGTTTGCCCTTTCTGGATGTTGTGGTCTGTAAAGCTGAGACTGGCTGGCTCACTACAGTGTATCGAAAGGGGACTGATCGTAATACACTTCTCCATTATCAAAGTGCTCATCCGGGTTCTTTGAAGAACAGTCTACCTTTTTCGCAGTTTGTGCGCTTTCGGCGCAACTGCACTCATGTTCAAATGTACAAAACTCAATCTTGTACGTTGAAAAAAGATTTTCTCGAGAGAGGTTACCCCTCGTCTGTTGTCAACCAGGCGTATAAGAGAGCACTATACCTTAATCGAGATCTGCTTATACATTCATGCCGGACCTCAGCTGATCAGTTTGAAGCGGAGTCCTCGGTTAATATGATCACAAAATTCTCTCCTTTCAGTGCACAGCTCAAACGGATTATTCATCGACACGCGAATGTGTTGCATAGTATTCCTGGTTTAGAAACCAAGAATGTGCGCTGTGTGTGGCAGCGGAATAGCAACTTCAAAGAACTTCTCAGTCCTGCAGTGCTTCGGCCGCTTACATCTCCCCTTCGGGCTATGCCATTGGGTCATGTTAGATGTGGTGAGTGCGATATTTGTGCAATCACTAAAGAGCTGACGGAATTTTGCTACCATGGTAACATTTACCGGCTTAGACATCAGACCTCCTGTACCTCTACCTTCGTGGTATACTGTATTTTATGTCCTTGTGGGCTTGCCTATATTGGTAAAACGACTCGGATGTTTAAAATCAGAATGAATGAGCACAAGAGTAGACTTAAGTGTCAGCGCCGTGAAGCTCCCATTGTCGACCACTGTCTCAGTTTACACCATGCATTCTCTGAACTACAATGTTTCTGTCTAGACAAAATTGATTTTGCGCAACATGGGAAAACAAGAGACTGTATGCTATCTTGGTCTGAACAACGTTGGATTCATCGTGTGGGTTCAGTTGCTCCTTTGGGGCTGAACGCACGGGTTGAATGGGAAGCATGTGTTTAGTGTTGGCCCTTTAATTAATCAAGGAATCAGCTGGGTCTATAAGTATGCAGTCCGCATGCGTGGCTTTAGGTTAGCAGTTAGTAAATCCTCTGCTCCTGCGACTGGCCGTAAGCAATCTGCTACGTTCTCTCTGGATGCCTTCTTAATGCACATTGAAGAAAGTATGTGTCTGTTATAAAATTAATGCACTCTTCTGTATGCTTTATCATCTAGTGCTCTCAATATCCTCTGCCTGCCACCCCCTGAAGAAACCTGCTCGGGTGAAACGCTATAACAGCGCGATTGTGAGCGTTGGGGTATGAGCGAGGAAGAGACGGAGGCGATGCAGTAGTTCAAGCGATGCATTTTTTCAGATAAGTTGGTGCTATTCACCCTCCTACATTGATTTTTGCAAGCTTTATCAAGATATTCATTTATGTCAAAGGAGGTTGTGAGAGCCATTTAATGAAGCAACGTGATTATCTAAGGTCATTGATGCAAGTAAGGGCTTTTACTGTGCTCTGTTGGTGAAAATCGCCTTGAGCATATAGTTTGCCCGCTATAAGTCTGAGACCTATTGTTGCTTTAAACATCCTTTTGCCTGGACTCTGTTTTGCTGGTGATTGCATTTTTGCTTTTTGACACAGATACTTTCAGATGTCCTGATACAGAGTTGTTTCCTTTGAATTTGACAGTTTATGCTCTGTGAAAGTTTTTGACCATTATTTTTTGATGGGTAGGAAGTTGACAACTCTTCAGGTGGTGGTAATTTTCAATCAGTAGCACAGCTTGCAAAGATTGTGGCACGCCGCATTGTTCATTTTGCATAATAATGAGCAGCTTTGCTTGTATTTGCATATGTTGCAGCTCATTTTTTAATTTGTGTTGCAGTAAAAAAAGAAAATTTCACTTTGGGCTGTGATATTGAGAAATAACACAGATTAGTAAATAAGGGCCTTAATTTTCTGTTTCTTTTTCACCCATTCTTTAGCTCTGCGTGCTATGGAAGTACTTCCTCTTGCACTGCCGCTTGCACCCCGTCAACTTTCTGAAGCAGAAAATCAACGAATAGAGGATCAGGAGGAGAACACTTTACGAGAATTACGCTTGTTTCTCAGGGATGTTACCAAACGACTGGCCACTGACAAGCGCTTCAACATCTTCAGCAAACCGGTGGATATTGAAGAGGTCTTGTTTCCGTAACATGCAAACAATGGTGTCAGTTTTTGCTTATGCAAAAATTAGGTTATTCTCTGTTTTAGGAAGTTGAGAGCAATATCTCATACAAAAGGGTAATGTAGTTTGTATAATATACTATTAAAGCAGTGGGCTGGCAACAAGGGAAGACTGGTTCAAATCCCACTGCTACTCCTTGTGATCTTGCTTGGGCAGGTCAATTAACCCTCCATTGCCTCAGGTACAAACTTAGACTGTATGCATCTCCTAGGGACAGGAAAATATATATAATACCTGAATGTAACTCACCTTGAACTTCTGAGAAAGGCGTGAACTAAATACAAATTATCTTCTGTTAGCCTTCCTTAAATTTTGTAGCCTCTTCACATTGTTTGCTAGTCTGCATGTTGACATAGAAAACTTGAAAGAAGCTCTGTTTAGTTCAAATGGTGTATGCATCCATAACTATTCCTCATTGATTTGGTAGATGGAAGGATAATTTATGCAAATCCAGTATATTTATAAAAGTCATTTTTGGGGGGGAGGGGAGGGGGGTGTTAGGTTTTAAGGGTTTGTTTTTCCTTGTTATAATTTCTAAATAGTTATTTTGATTTAACTATCTTCAGGAACAAGCAGGAATGCAATCTTCTCCTATGGGTGATGACCCCGACAGCCCGCATGGGAATGCTCCCCAGCATCCAAAAGAAAAGCCTTTGGGAGCACTCCTCTGTGCCTGTGTGCCTACCTTGCTACTCTCCCAACTTCTTTCCTCAGTTCTTCATTTTCCGTGTAGTCAGTAGGATGCACCATCTTTTCATTGCTGAAAAACTCTCTTTTTGGTGCCCTTCCGGATATGTCATGCTTTTTTACCTTCCTGTCGACACCGGTCCGGATATTTCTTTCTTTTTATCCTCATTTTCTTTTCTTTTCTAGTGATTGTCACTGCAGTTCTCATTGCTGACCTAGTCCTCTAGGTCACCATAGTGTGCCAGTACCATTTCGGCCACTGACAAACATGACTGGTGTTTAAAATGTTTGACCATCAATCCACTTCTTGTCCTTTATGCCAACAGATGACAAAGAGAGGCCTCAAGTACCAAGCCAGGCAGTTTGGATCATTGTTTTTCTTGGACTCTGTTTCAGTGGCTTCCACTTCATCAAGGGCATCGACTTCTTCAAAATCCAAACAGGATTCCGATGTCAGAGAAAAGACCCAGCATAAGTATCGTGACTCCCCTAGAGGTACTTCTGATGCAGATCGGCCAGCCAAACAGCCCTTGCCGGAATGGGGCTCTGGAATACTTCCAAGGCATTGACCTAGGGGAGCTACCGGTTCCTTGTTCTGGGACAGTGGCTCAGAGCCCCGTACGTGATTCCACCCTGACATCTGCCATATCCCTGGACCAGCACATGCTGACTCTCTAGAGGAGTTTGGCAGCATTTCTGGCAGTCTCGGTACCTACAACATCGAGAGCTTCAGGAATTCAGGCTTTGGTACTGAGCCTACAGTCAAGCACCATATTGGCTCCATTACCAGTTCTTAAGCCAGCATCATCGGAGCACCCAAGGCCGATTCCTCAGTTGGAATCGGTCGATACCCCGGTATCCTAAAGACTCAGGCTCCCATTCCTCTCAGTTCCGATACCTCTGAGTATCAGTATCAACATCAACCACTGACTTCCACGAAGCATCGAGGTCGAAGCCATGATCGCCAATACTTTGATTTCTTGCCAGACTTCGATTCAAGTTCCTCAGAATCTGACATGGGGTCACTCAATTCCTGGCAACTTTTGACATCTCTCATGAACGGCATCTGTCCCCACCAGAGAATATGTTCTTTCAGGATTTTATCTGTGACATGGCAGTGGGGCTCTCCATCATGTTAGCCTCAGAAAAGGGACCAAGAAATTGGAGATACTTCAGTACCTTCCAGTGCCCAAAGAAGCTGTTACCTTACCGGTGCATCGTATCCTTCAGAACCTTATGCTCCTTAAGCTTCCTTCTGTAAGCAAGAGACTCAATACCATGTACAGAGTGCCCAGGTTTCCAGAAACCATCTTCCCCACCACTCAATGTTGGTGCAGTCAGCAATGCACCGATAAAGAGCTCCATAAGCCATTCATCCATTTCTCCTGGCAGAGAATCGAGGACCCTCGATGCTTTTGGGCGTCAAAGTTTCCAAGCATGCATGTTAGCCTCCAGGATCAACTCTTACATGCTTTAAATGGGCATGTTTCTGAAGGATGTCACCAGAGATCTAGAGAGCTTCTCCCCACTGCTTCCAGAGGATAAGCAGAGTACATGCCAGACTCTCACTAAGAATAGTCAGAACACTACTAAGTTTCTTGCCAGGGCTGCTTTTGACACCTTTGAGTCCACCAGCAGAGCTTCAGCAGTCTGCATTGGGGCTCGTAGAATGGCCTGGTTACAGGCCTCAGACCTCAAGCAATAGGTCCAAGATAAACTGGCCAACATCCCATATACTGGCGAAAACTGTCTTGGCAAGGATTGGAGGAAAAAGGCAGGGGAGATTAAAACAGATGATTTCACCCTAAAATGCCTTTTTAGGAAGACAGCTGACCTGTCCAAACGAATGGCCCTTCCCAAGAAATCTTTTTATTCTAAAAAGTTACTATTCTTTTTATCTGCCTTCTGCTGCCTATCAACCTCAGCAAAGGCAACAGAGTCCTCGCCAGCATTAAAAACCAAAAACTCCTAAACCTCAAACAGCTGCACATGCACAGCCTGCACCTGTTTTTTCATTCCTTCCTAGAGACCATTGCCAGTCTGCCCCTGGAGGGCCCCAAGCCCCTTCACATTGCAGGCAGACTTTGTCACTATGCGCATAGGTGGCATCTCATAATATCAGAGCAGTGGGCACTTCAAATTGTCACTTCGAAACCTTACCCCCACCTGCTTCACAGGGGATTATCCTATACAACCCCTTCACAGCACCCTCTTAAAACAAAAGGTGGCCATCCTGTTGTTCCGGGTGCCATAGAAAGAGTTCCTCTTC
The DNA here is from genome assembly GCA_033557465.1 of Ichthyophis bannanicus. Classification (NCBI taxonomy): domain Eukaryota; kingdom Metazoa; phylum Chordata; class Amphibia; order Gymnophiona; family Ichthyophiidae; genus Ichthyophis; species Ichthyophis bannanicus. The sequence goes on from CM066033.1 coordinate 1,131,608,157, forward strand.
CTCAAGAAAAGTTGGACTTCTACTCCCCATACTTTCTCATTTCAAACAAAACAGGAGGCTTCAGGCCCATCTTAGAAACCTAAACAAGTTCTTGGTCCGAAAAAAATTCAAAATGATCTCCCTAGGAACTCTTCTACCATATTTCCAGAGACATGATTGGCTCTGTTCTCTAGACCTAAAAGAGGCGTGCATGCTTTACTGATATGTCCCTTGCACAGACAGTATCTGTGCCTCATGTTTCAAGGAAACCATTATCAATACCGTGTTCTCCCCTTTGGTCTAGCCTCTACCCCAAGGGTCTCACAAAATGCATGACAGTCATCACTGCCTACCTACACAACCTGGGGGTATTCGTCTTTCTCTGGGAACAAGCAGGAAGTCAGTCGTCACATATGGGTGATGTTGGCTCCGACAGAACCCGTGCAGATCCAATCCCCAGCTTTCAAAGAAAGCCTTTGGGACCTACATCGCGCATGCACGGTCACCTTCTCATCCAAAGGTGCCATCTTCCCTCAGTCTTCCTTTTTCCGTGCAGCCCTGCAGACGTGCTGTCTGTGCAACCTGGTTAAAGTGGGGTTTTCCCACCGTTTCTTGGTAAATTTTCTTCTTTCTTCGGTATCTATCACCTTCCTCTGCCAAAGTCCAATGCCTTGGCATTGTGCTTTTCGCCTGAGTAAATTCTTTTCTTTTATGGCCCATGGGTTTTTTGCTCACAGCCTAGCTGGTTGAGACATTGGAGTTTAACCTTGCGGGGCTCGTTTTACCTGCTTTGTCTTCGACCAGCAGATTTAAGCAGTGTGGCAAGTGCAACCACACTATGTCCCACACAGACCGCCACAGTACCTGCATAAAACACCTCGGGGCAGACCATGACGTATCTTCCTGCAGCTTTGCCTTTTGATGTCGGCTAAGACCCAGGAGGAGTATGAAAGACGGCGGGGGGAGATGTTTGGCAAGTCTACCTCAGGATCGGCATCAGGGGTGGAATCTTTGCCTTCGGCATCAGGCAACTCGGCGTCTTGCTCCCAGGCTCAGTTGGAGCCGCAGGACCCCACATCGTGTGTCAGAATCATACTCGGAGGACCTTCCCTGGGCATCGAAGCCAAAGTCGAGGTCTGACCCCGGACCGGGGGCTAAGACCTTGGGAACCAGGACACGGAGCCCCCGACTCGATGCTGGTGATGAGGGTCGGGAGCACCCTTCCAAGCAACCCCAGAGGGATGCAGCATTGTCTGAGTCGGGGGATCAAGTCTGTTCCCCCAACACCATCACCATCTGGGACTTCCCTGTCAGGGACCTGACACTGGCCTCAGCATCCTTGAAGACGGTGCCCACCTCGGCGGAACAGTCTGGCATTGAGGCCAGGATGCTAACCCTGGAATCTAGCTTTGCAGTGTTCAGTGCTCGGTGGGGCCTGACTTCTGGTCACTTTGGGTTGTTGGCGCCTGTGACCGGACCATTCTTGTCCAGGACCTCCCCGGAGAATGCCCCTCCCATCCTTGAGAGGCTGGCCCACTCGGTGTCGACTGTCAGCGTCAGAATGGCATGGCATTGGCCGTGACATCGCCGGAGCCCCAACCCCGGGTGTTGACGCTGAGTTAGTCCGACTACTGCGGAACACTAGCCGACTCCTCTGGCTCTGAGTTGGCGTGGGAGATGAATGAGGAGTCTCTCCAATGCCATCCTCCACCGGGACATCCCCTCCAACCCATCTTTGCCACATCATAGGCGGCGATCACCTCCAGAATGCCTGGCTTTCCTGGAGTTTGTACAGGAGATGTCCCAGGCACTCTCATTCGTGGCAGTGCCCGAGTACAAGTGATGTGCCAAGGAACTCGGGATCTCTAGTACGAGGCTCCTCCTCAGCAGGTACTGACGGTGCCCATGTCCCCCATCCTTGAACAGCTGCTGTTCAGGATGTGGGAGACCCTGGTGATAGTGCCAATTGTGAACCATCAACTCGATTCACACTATCGAGTCAACCGGAGCCCCGGCTTCCAGGAAATGCAACTGTCATATAACTCCATGGTTGTGGATTTGACTATGCATTGCATTATGGATGCTTTTGGCCAGAAGTATTTCCAGGGTTCCATGCTCACAGCCCGGATCCAGGCATACTAGCTGTACATGAACATGTACTTGAGAGACCTGGTGAAGGAGCTCGCTAGGTTCACAGCTGGGTTAGCAGGTGAACCTCTTGAGCGCTTCAGGACTTTGGTGTCATCGGTCAAGGAGTGCTCAAAGTTTCAAACTCGGGCAGCCTTCGACGGCTTTGAGTCAATGGCTCAGATAGTTGCGGTGTGCATTAGACGCCTTGCCTGGCTACAGTTCTCCAACTTGGAGCAGTGGGTTCAGGACAAGTTAGCCGAAGTCCCTTGCCGGGGGAAAGAATCTCTTTGGCAAGCCCATGACGGAGAAGGCAGACAAGCTGGAGAAAGGAATTCATGACCAGAACCAGGCTGTCCAAGACAGTGTCTGAACCTTCCCATAGGAAGACTTCGGGGAAAACGTCCTTACACCCGAAGACCAAGAAGGCTTATGGAAACTTCCCCAATTTTCAGGCCTATCACACTTCCCCACAGGGACAGCAGGCCAGGGGCATGGCCCCCGTAATCCGAAGGCCCCCCAAACCACAAACAGCATCCCAGCCACAGCCTGGGGGGAGCTTTTGACTCCTTGGGCATAGCCTCCCTCCCTCAGGAGGTACAAGGCCCAAGATTCACAGGAGGGCAGTTGGTCCACTTTGCTCACCAGTGGCCAAGCATTACCATGGACGCCTGAGTGTTGCAGGTGGTCAGGGAAGGTTATCTCCTCCACTTTGCCCAGTTGCCTCCTCCCTTCTTCCCCGGGGAATTGCCCATGGACTACTTGCACAGGGAGCTTCTGCAAAAGGAGCTCAAGGTTTTGCTCAAGGATCAAGCGGTGGAGCCCATCCCCCAACCTCTTCAAGGCAGGGGATTCTACTCCTGTTACTCTGGCCCATCCTGGATCTACGGGACCTCAACCGCTTGCTGGACAAGAAAAAGTTAAAAATGGTATTCCTTGGAATCTTGTTGCCTTACCTCCTGCAGGGAGATTGGTTGTGCTTCTTGGATCTCAAAGATGCTTGCACCCACATCCTGATCCATCCAAGGCACAGTCAGTACCTCCGATTCGTCTGTGGCAGACTGTATTATCAGTACAGGGTACTCCCCTTTAGCCTCGTCTCGACTCCCAAGGTATTCACCAAATGCCTGGCAGTCGTGACCGCTCAACTCAGACTCCTGGGGGGGGTTGTCTTCTCCTACCTGGACGACTGGCTCATATGAGCCAGCACACCTGGGGAGATGCGCAACACAGCTCAGTGCACCATAGGGCTGCTCCAGCGCCTGGGCTTTGTGGTGAACGTCCTGAAGTCTCACCTATGACCCACCCAGCACTTGGATTTCATTGGCGCCCTACTGGATTCCACTCAAACGAAGGCCTTTCTACCTCTTGATCAGATGCAGCGCCTATCTGCCCTGGCCCAAGCTGTACAATACAGCTCAGCGGTGACGACCAGACAGATGCTTCACCTCTTGGGGCACATGGCATCTGCCATCCACATCACCTCCACATGAGGCAGGTGCAGTGGACACTCAGCGCCCAGTAGACACAAGCTTTTGGCCATCTGGAGGACCACATCCTGGTCACACCAGCTGTGGCGACATCCCTCATCTGGTGGCTGGACCCCCTCAACCTCAGAGCCAGCCTGCCCTTCCAGGCTCCCCCAGTGCGCCACATCCTCACAACAGAGGTGTCTAAGTTGGGTTGGGCGGCCCACTGCTATCACCTTTAGTTGCAGGGCCCATGATCACCAGAGCAAAGTGTCTCACAGATCAACCTTCTGGAGCTCTGAGCAGTCTATCGTGCCCTGTAAATCTTCCAGGATCATCTGGGAGGGTAGTTGGTTCAGGTCCAAATGGACAAACAGGTGGCGAGGTACTACTTCAACAAGCAGGGGGGTATGGGTTCATATCACCTATGCTGGGAAGCATTGCGCCTACTTCAACAAGCAGGGGGGCACGGGTTCATATCACCTATGCTGGGAGGCAGTGCTCCTTTGCAACTTAGCTTTAGGTAAGAACATCTCCTTCAAAGCAGTGTACTTGCTGGGCCAGGACAATGTGCTGGCCAACCGCCTGAGCCACATCCTCCAGCCGCACGAGAGGAGACTGAACCCCGGCCGTGCTGGGAGAGGCTTTTTGGCGCTTGTGGACCCCGGAGATCGACCTCTTTGCCATTCCAAAGAACACGTAACTGCTGTGCTTCTGCTCTTGGAGGCCGGCCCGGGGTCGGGAGGCGGTGGACGTCTTTCTCCTCCTCTGGTCCAGAGGCTTCCCGTATGCGTTCTTGCCCATGCCCCTGGAGCCGCGGCCTCAGTCATTTTCATTTTGCCTAGGTGGCCCAGGCAGTCTTGGTTCCCCCCTGCTTCTGTAGCTGTCCCAGTCGGACCCATGGTCTCTGCGGAGCACCCCAGACCTGTTGTCTCAGGAGGGCGGGATGCTACTGATCCCCCATCCTCCAGTCCGTGACCCTGACGGCTTGGCTGCTGAGTGGCTAGGTATAGCGCATCACTGCCTCTCCAGGCTGGTTGAAGACGTTCTCCTTGCCTCCTGTAAGGATTCTATGCGATGGGTGTATGCTTTTAAGTGGCACAGGTTTTCGCACTGGTGTGGGTATGAAGGTCTTAACCCTTTCTCCGGTGCGATTCTGGACATCTTATGGTACCTTCTGCATCTCTCAGGGGCTGGCCTTAAGTCTTATACAGTCAGAGTGCTCCTCCGTGCCATCTAGGCTCACCACCACTCAGTGGATGGCCAGGCAGTGCCAGTGCACCCTCTGGTGGGCAGGTTTATATGAGGCCACCTCCTCTCCTGGCCCCCGATCCATCCACCATTAATGGTGTGGGACTTCAATGTGGTATTGGGAAAGCTCATGGCTCCACCCTTTGAACCTCTGGCTACCTGCCAACTCAAGTACATTTCTTGGAAGGTTGTGTTCCTGGTGGTGCTCACCTTAACCAGGCATGTGAGCAAGCTGCATGCGCTGGTGGCACATGCACCCTACACCAGGTTCCACAGGTACAGGGTTTTCCTTAGGACTCACTCTAAGTTCTTGCCAAAGGTTGTCTCTGCCTTTCATTTGAATCAAGAGGAGTTATTGCCCGCCTTATTTCCTAGACGACATTCTTCTAGGGTGGAAGCCTCCCTGCACATGCTGGACTGCAATCATGCATTGTCCTTCTACATCCAGAGGAAGCACACCCATCGCTGCTCAATGCAGCTATTTGTCTCTTTTGACCCCAGTTGACTGGGGGTTGCAGTCTCCAAATGCACCCTCTCACGGTGGGTGGCCAACTGCATTTCTTTTGCCTATCAACAGGCAGGTCTCTCTGTAGAGCATTATGTGATGGCTCACAATGTGCGTGCCATGGCGACCTCGGTGCCAAGTCTGTGCTCAGTGCCCTTACTGGACATCTGCTGGTCCGCTACATTGTTCTCTATGCACATCTTCGCTGCACACTGCTATTTGGAAGAGACCTCCTGGAAGGATAGTGCCTTCGGCCAAGCCATACTCCATCCTACTTTGGGGAATAATGCAACTCCTTCTCTCCAGCCCATGATGTCCAGGCTACTGGAGTGGAGATTGCATCTTCAGTGCTGCTGCTGCAGTGTCAGGCTTCCATCCAATCAGCAGCCCCTGCTGCCCTTTACAGTCCGTTTTTTGGATCACCTGTGACTTTTAAAAGTTTGTTCGGTAGCCTGTAGCTTGGGAGTCCCTTATGTGATAACTGACTTCCTGCTTGTTCCCGGAGAAAGCGTAGTTACTCAACTGCTATGGCTAATGGTAGCAGCAGAAGCGAAACGCAGGAGGAACATTCCAGCGAGCATAGTGTCGGAGGGTTCTGAGGTTTGCTTTTCCATTTTAAAGATATACTTTAATGCAGATGATGTTGTTACTATGGAGAGTTAGTTGGTAGAGCTGTTTTAATTGTTTGTTTGCTGTAGTAGATTGCAGCTCTGTTAATGACCATAGTGTTTATTGTTTGATCATAATGGTACACATGGCCTCCACGGTTCATGTCGTCCCCCTATGCTTGTTTACACATGCGTCAATCGCAATGGGCTCTGTCTTCCCAATGGACGCAAGTGAAGGGTCACCTCAGGGACTACATCTACCTCAACCTATCACGTCCCTTCAGTGGTGGTGTCTCCCACAAAACCTACTCATCTGGTCACCTTTTCAGATGCTTCCACCTCGATGCACCCTGACAACAGATGCTTCCAAACAGGGTTGGAGAGCTCATTTGAATGACTCGACCACACAGAGACAGTGGAGACAAGAATCTGCCCTGCAGATCAACTTGCTAGAACTATGGGTACTGACAACTGCTATTCGGGATTTTCAGCCCCAGCTATCGGGGCAACCTGTTCTAGTCTGAATGGACAACCAGGTTGCCATATTTTACATAAACAAACAGGGGGAATGGGATCCCGTCCCCTCTGCGAAAAGGCGATTTGCCTATGGTCCTTTGCCATCTCTCACCGCATGCACCTGAGAACAGGGTACCTCCCGAGCGAACTCAATGTCCTAGTGGACAAATTAAACAGTATCCTTCATCTGCAAGAATGGACCTTGCATCACGAGACGGCTGCTCAGATCTTTCAAATGTGGGGAGCCTCACTTATAGATTTCTTCGCCACTCCACAAAACGCTCAGCTTCTTGCTTCTGCTCCAGGGTTCTATCTCTACACAGACAGGCCTCTGATGCCTTCCTTCTCTTTTGGGGACAGGGGCTGCTCTATCCATACCCACCCTTCTCCTTAATACCCAAGATGCTATTCAAGCCATAGGCCAACAAGGGCTTGATGATTCTCATAGCTCCCTTTTTGCCCTGTCCTTTGCTTCTTTGCCTTGTGCAGACTCAGCCTCTCAGCCTGGGATGTGTGCCCAACCTCCTCTCTCAGGACAATGGGACGCCCTCCATCCCCATTCTTCACTCCATAGGCCTGAAAGACTAGTGCTTGCCGACCTCGACTTACCACAGGTGATCAAGGATTTGCTCCTTGCATCACGTAAAAATTCCACCAGGTGATCTTATGCATTCAAATGACATAGGTTTGCCATTTGATGCCCCCAAAAGGACCTTGACCCCTTTTCTTGCTCGGTGGAATCACTTCTACTATATCTCCTCCACTTATCCTTAACAGGTCTTAAGACTAACTTGGTGAGAGTTCACCTTGGTGCCATTTTGGCCTCTCATAGACTAGTGGATGGACAGCCTATCTCCTCCCACCCCTTAGCATGCTTCATGCGGGGTCTTCTGCTATCCAAACCACCCATTGAGCCCCCTCCAGTGACCTGGGATCTGAATGTGGTTCTGTCTCAACTTCTAAAGCCACCTTTTGAACCTTTAGCCACCACTTCACTGAAGGTTACCACTTCATCTTCCTTATTACCCTCACTTCAGCTTGCCGCATCAGCGAGCTACAAACTGTAGTAGCGAATTCACCTTGTACTTGGTTCCACCATGACAAGGTGATTCTATAAACCCATCCGAATTTCCTTTCGAAGGTGGTTTCCTCCTTACATCTAAACCAGTTGGTAATCCTCCCGACCTTCTTCCCTAGACCATATGTGTCTCGGGATGAAGCAGCACTACGTAACTTAGACTGCAAGCGAGCGTGGCCTACTATTTGGATAGAACTAAAGATTACAGAAGAGCCTCTGAATTCATCTCCTTTGATCCTAGTCACCTAGGTCTACTGGTGATGATGCATACTCTGTCTAAATAGATAGCAGATTGCATCTCTCTTGCTTATGCACAAGCAGGACTCTCATTGGAGGGTCTTGTAACTGCTCATAATGTACAGGCTATGGCAACATCCATAGCTAATCTCCAGTGGCCATTGAGGATTTCTACCTGGCAGCTACCTGGTCCTCCATTCATACTTTTGCTGCCCACTATTGTCTGGGCATATTCCTTTTGGGACGCTGTCTTTGGCCAGGCCGTACTCCAGCACCTCTTTAAGAACATAAGATATGCCATACTGGGTCAGACCAAGGTCCATCAAGCCCAGTATCCTGTTTCGAACAGTGGCCAATCTAGGTCATACGTACCTAGCAGTTTCCCCAAAAGACACAGGTTCCACAATGCTTGTATTGGGTCAAGCATTGATATCCTGGGTCCCTTCTTAATAATGGTTTATGGACCTTTCCTCCAGGAACTTGTCCAAACCTTTTTTTAAACCCAGCTACACTAACAGCCTTTACTACATCCTCCGGTAACAAATTCCAGAGTTTGATTACACGTTGAGTGAAAAAATATTTTCTTTTATTAGTCTTAAATAGTTTATCCTGTAGCTTCATTGCATGTCCCCTAGTCTTTCTATATTCTGATAACGTAAATAATTGATCTACGTTTACCCGTTCCACTCCATTCATTAATTTATAGACTTCTATCATATCTCCCCTCAGCCTTCTCTTTTCCAGGTTAACGAGCCCTAACCTTTTTAGCCTTTCTTCATAGGGGTATCCTTCCATCCCCTTTACCATTTTGGTGGCTCTTCTCTGAACCTTTTCTAATAACGCTATATCGTGTTTAAGATACAGCGACCAGAATTGCACACAATATTCAAGGTGCGGTCTCACCATGGAACGATATAGAGGCATTATAATATCCTTTGTTTTATTTTCCATTCCTTTCCTTATGATACCTAGCATTCTATTTGCTCTCTTGGCTGCCGCTGCACACTGGGCTGAGGGTTTTAACATGTTATCCACAGTGACGCCTAAATCTTTTTCCTGGGTGGTGGTTCCTAATGTGGTACCTTGCATCGTGTAACCATAGTTACCAACAGTACACTTTTCAGACAACATGACACTTGTATGTAAATAGTTGTTCTTGCTTTTGTTTTTGTAAATAGTTGCTCCTGTTATCCAAGTTGATTTTTCCTGTTATCTGTAATGACCAGATAAATGTATCTTGTCTGAAGTTTCTTGTTCCATGTAAACCGCGCTGATAACGAATAGTGCGGTATATAAAAAATGTTAATAAATAAATAAAATAATAAATAGTTTGGATTGTTCTTCCCTAGGTGCATAACTTTGCACTTGTCCACATTAAATTTCATCGGCCATTTTGATGCCCAGTCTTCCAGTTTATCAAGATCCTCTTGCAATTTTCCACAATCCTCTTGGGTTTTAACAACTTTAAATAGTTTTGTGTCATCTGCAAATTTGATAACCTCACTCGTTATTCCCTTTTCCAGGTCATTTATGAATATGTCAGTGAATATGTTGGGACCTAAACCCATCTCCTGCTGTCTCTTACTACTACAGGATACCAGACTATCATCAAGAGAGTATCTGCTTCTGGAATAGAGTCCAATAGCCCTCAATGCTTCCAAACTCATCAGTTACAAGTTTTTGCTTCAGAGATCGCACTGCTCTCCCCTCCATACCAGTCTGGTGTCTGGGAGCTAGTGAGCCCCATATGTAAAGACTGCATTCCTCCGTGTTCCTGGAGATAGCGGTTACTCACCTGTAACAAGTGATCTCTGGGAATAGCAGGAATCAGTCTTCACAACCTGCCCTCCTCCCCTTGGAGTTGTAGGGTTCTTTTTGTCTTTCTTCTTTTCCGCTACAAACTGAACTGAGGAGATAAGTTGGGAAGGCAGGCACGCAGGCGCAGAGAAGTGCTCCCAAAGGCCGCCTTATTGGATGCTGGGAAGCGGTCCTGTGCAGGCTCCACCGGGGACTTCACCCATATCTAAAGAGTGATTCTTGCTGTTGTAAGAGATCACCTCTTACAGGTGAGTAACTGTGCTATCTGTGTAATCACAGGGTTGGGGAGTTATAAAAGAAAACAAGTGAGAAAAGCATGTAGAGCCTGGCTGCTGGAATTCTTTTCACCCCTCTGCTGTACATGCATATGTATGTGTGGAAATGAGAGCAGTTACTGGAGCTAGTTCTTGAGAATGGAGCAGTTTATGGAAGTGGGTATTTTTTCTGGGTGGAAGCAGTTTATGGGGTGCTTGGACAGTTATGGGACTATTTGGGGGTTGGAGGCAGTTAGCAAATTGGTGGACCAGTGGAAGGGGGAGAGTTCTGGGGCTGGAGGCAGTTTTAAGGGGAATGCGACAGTTGCGGGGTAGAGACACTTGCACAGGGTTGAGGCAGTTCCAGGAGGGAGGGAAGGTATTATTTGAGGGTAAGGCAATTTTCAAGGTGATGAGCCAGTTGCAGAGGGAGTAGTATTTGGTGGGTCATTTTGAGGGTGGTAGAGCAATTGTGTGGATTAATTTTTGGAGGTGGGGCCAGTTTGCAGGGTGGTGGTGCATTTGCAGAGGGGTATTTTTTTGGAGGATGGAAGCCGTTTGTGGGGTGCTAGGGCGGTTGCAGCTGGTAGTTTTTGGGAAAAGGGCTGTTAAATGATGGGGCAGTTATCAGGGGCTAAATTTTGAGGATGGGGCAGTGGAGCAGTTGCAGGATTAGTGTTTGGGGATAAGACAATTTGCAGGGGGTAGTTTTGGGGATAGGGCAGTATTCAGGGGTTGTTTTTTGGTGAGTGGGCAGTTGATGGTAGGTTCAGTTTGCAGGGTTGTAGTGAAGTTGTTGGAGATACTTTTGTGGTTGGGGCATTTTGGGGATTGGGGTGGACAATTGAGGAGGGTATTAGAAGAGGGGCGGTTTGGGGAGAATTGAGAGTTAAGAACAAGAGAGAGGCAATTTGAAAGGAGCATTCCTTTTCATCCTGTTAAACCAGTCCAGAGAAGTGGATTGTGCTCCCCAACCAGCAGATGGAGGCAGAGAACACTCACTTTTAGTGACATCGCCACCAGTATAAAGATTGGTGCGACACTGAACTTTACGGTATTCTCTGCCTCCAGCAGATGGTTGCAGGTGCAGCAGGATCCAGACTTGCCTCCTAGTGGCACGGATATTTCTGTTAAAAACTGATTGAGTGTCCGGCTTTGCTCTTAGGGAACAGCCCACAGGCCTTTCCCCTAATTGTGATCAGGGATGACTGCTGGTGCCAGGACTCTGACTTAAGAGTCTTAGTCCTAAGAGGCTAAAGAGCTCTAGTACATTAGTCTCTCCTGGGGAGTGGGAGAGGGGTAAGTAAGAACATAAGATGTGCCATACTGGGTCAAACCAAAGGTCTATCAAGCCCAGTATCCTGTTTCCAACAGTGGCCAATCCAAGCAGCAAGTACCTGTCAGGTCCACAAAACATTGACAGATTCCATGTTGCACCAATCATACTAGTGGTAATGGAGATGTTTAGCTATGAAGGCAGTGCATGCACCCTAGTCCATGAGAGCTCTGCTGAATGAGGTCAACCTTGAAGAGAGTTAGACCTATTGAAGAAGCGATGGATAGGGAATTAACTGATGATAGGCTAGAATTGACAGAGTTTCTTGAAATATCTAAAGGGCCTGTAACACATGCCACATTGTTGGTTTCATTTATTCTTGAACCTGATTGGGCTCTTAGATCCTTTTTCCTCCACAAGGATTTCCTTTTTGTAATAATAAAATTAGAATGTATCTGGATTTTTCCAGGGCTACTCAGACTAAGCATAGAGTTTTTCTTGCTCTGAGGCAAAGTGTTAATATTGGAAGGATCCTTCTTTATTAAATTTCCTGCTAAGTCTATTGTTGATATGAATGAGAATACTTTTATTTTCTATGATCCAGAGCAACTGAAGAAGTTTGTTGAAACAAAGGAATGCTCAGACTCTAATGGAACCTGACTCCGATTGGGGTTAAGTGTACTTTAGTACTGGCTGTAAAAGTTAACTGAAAGTGATCTGCTTTAAGTTCCTTTTCTTTTTTTTTTCCTATATTGAGGACTTTAGTTTGAGTACATCTTTATTTCTTTTATTTATTTAACTGTATTTATATCCCGCTTTTCACCGGGTCAAAGCGGTGGGACATACAACAAGGGGGGGGGGGGAATCAATGGGGGGGGGCCCAGCACCGGAGGTTCAACATTGATGATTTTGGGATAAACATAGAGACTGACAGGGTAGCATAGTTACTGGTCTGGAACTTTTGAGAAATTTCTTTTTTCCTTTTAGTAGGTCGATAGTTTTGATTTTCTTTTTTCTGAGATGTACTTCAGATATATTTCTCATCAATATGTTTATGATGAAAATATAGCAATCCTAATAAACATAACACATTAAAAATACTGGTGATGATATCACTAAGAGTCAGTGTTTTCTGACGCCATTTGTTGTTTGGGGAGCACAACTCGTCTGGACTGGTTTAGCAGGATTCAAGGAAAAAAAATAGGTAAGAACAAATTTCTCCATTCTCTTATTGTTTTGTTTCATTGTATCTAAGTATCTCTAGGAACAAGCAGGAATGCAGTCTTCACATATGGGTGACATCGGCACCGACGGAGCCCGTGTGGGAACGCTTCCCAGCATCCAATAGGAAAGCCTTTGGGAGCACTCCACTGCATCAGTGTGCCTTCCTTCCTGCCTTCCCAACTCTTCTCCTCAGTTCTTTGTTTTCCGCTGAGCCAGCAGGACGTTCACGCCTGTTACCGCTGAATAACTTTTCTTTTTTGGTGAAACATTGTGTTTTCTGCCTTCCCATCATTTCCTGTTCTGTTGAGTTCCATATCGGCCCAGACATTTCTTTTTTCTTTTAAGCTTTTTCATTTTTCTTTTTTCATTCGGTTTTCACCGCCATACTAGGCCTTTGGGCCTTCATTGTCTTATCTTCAATTCGAAGATATCTTTTTTGAGGCATAGAAAAACCAACTAGTAGTTTTAAAAAATGCACCAAGTGTGCCGATACCATCTCAGTCACTGATAAACATGACTGATATCTGAGATATATGGGCCCTGACGGTCTACCCAGTTCTTGTCCTTTGTGCCAACAAATGACAAAGAGAGGCCTAAAGAACTGAGCCAGACAGTATAGAAACATGATGACAGAAAAAGACTATGCCCATCTAATCTGCCCTTCCATATCAACTACAATAGTCCTCTATTTTCCTTTAGAGATCCTCTATGTTTGTCCCATGCTTTTTTGAATTCAAATATTGTTCTCATCTCCACTGGGAAACTATTCCATGCATCTACCACTCTTTCTGTAAAGAAATATTTCCGCATATTACTCCTGAGTCTATCCTCTTTCACCCTCATCCTATGTTCCCTCGTAGCAGAGTTTGACTTCAATTGAAAGACACTCTCCTGTGCATTTATGTCACGGAGGTATTTAAATGATTCTATCATATTTTCCCTATCCTGCCTTTCCTCTAAAGTATACATACTAAGATCTTTGTCTGTCCTCATATGCTTCATATCGAAGACCACTAACCATTTCTGTAGTCACCCTCAGCACTGGCTCCGACCTGCTTATATCCTTTTGAAGGTACCATTTCCAGAATGGCACACAATACTCCAAATGAGGTCCCACCAGACTTATACAGAGGCATTATCACCTCCTTTATTTCTGCTGGCCATTCCTCTCACTATACATCCAAGCATCCTTCTGACTTTTGCAGTCGCCTTTTCTATTGGTTTAGTTGCTTTAAGATCATCGGACACAATTACGCCCAGATCCCACTCTTCTTTCATGGACAGAAGTACCTCACCCTCTAAACCATACTGCTTCTTTGGATTTTTGCAGCCCAAGTGCATGACCCTGCATTTTTTAGCATTAAATTTCAGCTGTCAAATTCTAGACCATTCTTCAAGCTTAGCTAGATCCCTCCTTATGTCCCTTTCTGGGTGGCTACTCTATTGCAAAGTTTGGTATCATCTGTAAATAAGCAAACCTTACCTGACAGCCCTTCCGCAATATCAGTAACAAAGATGTTAAAAAGAAACGGATTAAGGACAAATCCCTGTGGCACACCACTGGTAATCTCCTCCTCCTCAGAGTGAGTTCCTTTTACCTGTACCCTTTGTTACCTCCCACTCAACCATTTTCTAACCCATTCAGTAACTTTAGGATCCATCCCTAGGGTGCTCAGTTTATTTATAAGTCGCCTATGTGAAACGGTGTCAAAGGCTTTACTGAAATCTAAGTACAGCACATCTAGGGCTCTCCCTTGGTCCAACTCCCTGGTCACCCAATCAAAGAAATCAATCAGATTTGTCTGACCAGATCGTTGTTCGCCCCTGACTCGATTTCATTGGTTTCCACTTCATCAAAAACATTGACTTCCTCTCACGGGTCTTAAGTTTCCTCAAAGTCCAAACATACAAGTAAGTCAATCTCTGGGTGCTCCTAAGTCATTGACATTGAAGATCAATACCGAGACCAGGGAGAGGTCCCTGCATAAGCATCATGACTCCCCTAGGAGTGCTTCTGATGCAGACCAGCCAGCCAAACAGTCCTCGCAGGAAGACCTATCCTCCAAAACACAAGAGGGACTCCGGGATGCTCCCAAGGAAAATTAACCTCTGGAGAGCTACCGGTTCCATATTCTGGGACGGTGGCTCAAAGTCCCATAGGTGATTCCACCCAGACATTGGCTGTCTCCCTAGACCAGTGCATACTGGCTTTCCAGAGGAGTTTGGCCATGCTCCTGATAGCCTCGGTACCGATACTATCGAGAGCTTCAGGAGTGCAGGCTTTGGCATCGAGCCTACATCCAGGTGTATCTGCCCTGATGCCGACCCTCAAACCAACATCATCTGAGCCCCCGAGACTAGTGACTTCGTTTGAACTGTCTGATACTAATGGAACCCAACAGGCTCAACCTGCCATGGCTCTTGATTCTGATGCCTCCAAGCATCGGTATGGGTATCAGCCCTCTATGTCCTGAAGCATCGACGTCACACACAAGACCATCGATACTTCGACTTTTTTACAGACTATGATTCCAGTTTTTCATAATCTGACAAGGAATCACTCAATTCCCAAGAACTAGCAGATGTCCCTTCGGACCCTTCCCCACCTCAAGAATGGTGTCTATACCCACCAGAAGATATGTCCTTTCAGGACTTCATACGGGACATTGCAGCAGAACTTGCCATCACAGTAGCTTTGGAAAAAGAACAGAGGGCAGAGGAAGTGGAGATACTCCAGTACTGTCCCACACCTAAAGAGGCAACTACCTTACCGGTGCATTGAATCCTACAGGATCTTATGCTCCATATGTGGGAAGCCCTGCTCACGGTTCCGTCTGTCAGCAAGAGGCTCGATACGATGTACCAGAGTGCCCAGGCTTCCAAAAACCTCAGCTTCCCCACCACTGAATGTTGGTGGAATCATCGATGCACTGAATAATGAGTTCAAAGAATCATTCATCCATGCCTCCTGGTAGAGATTCAAGGATACTGGATGCTTTTGGGCATTGATGCTTCCATGCATTTATGTTGGCCTCCAGAATAAACTTGTACATGCTGTACATGGGCATGTTTCTCAAGGATGTCACCAGGGATCTGGAGACTTGCCCCCATGCTTCCTGAGGATAAATGGAGTGCATTCCAGACACTCATCTAGCAAGACCAAAATACCTCTAAGTTTATTACCATGGCCTCTTTTGATGCCTTTGAATCAACAAGCAGAGCTTCAGCAGTCTGTTTTGGAGCTCGCAGAATGACCTGGTTACAGGCATCAAATCTCGAGCATTGGGTCTGGCTCAGAATGACCAATATCCCATGTACTGGAGAAAACCTCTGGAAAGGATTGGAGGGAAAAGACTGGGGAGATCGAGACAGAATCTCACCTTGAAAAGACTTTTCAGGAAAATTGCTGACTCCTCCAAAAGGAAGACTTTTCCTAAGAAATCTTTCTATTCTAAAAAGAAGAGATACTATCCTTCTTATCCACCTTCAGTGGCCTATCGGTCTCGGCATCCTCCGCAGAGTCAGCAGGGCCTTCACCAACCCAAGAAGCCCACGGCTCCTAAGGCTCAACCAGTGGCACAGGCACAACTGCGCCTGGTTTTGACTCCTTCCTGGAGAGCATTGCCAGTCTGCCCCTGGAGGGTCCCCAGCACCTTGACATAGCCGGCAGACTCTGTCACTATGCCCATTGGTGGCACCTCATGACATCAGAGCAGTGGATGCTCCAGATTGTCCATAGGGGTTATCGGCTTCACTTTGAAACCTTACCTCCCAACAGCTTCACAAGGGATTATCCCACTCAACCCCTTCAAAGCACTCTGTTAAAAGAAGAGGTGACCACCCTGTTCTCCCAGGATTCCCTTTAGAGAGAGTTCCTCCTCCTCAAGAAGGGATGGGCTTCCATATTTTATCATTCCAAAGAAAACAGGAGGATTCATGCCCATCTTGGATCTGACACCTGAACAAATTCATGGTCCGAGAAAAATTAAAAATGATTTCCCTAGGAACTTTCTTACCATACTTCGAGACAGGATTGGCTGTGTTCTCTGGATCTAAAGGAGGCGTACACACATTTACTGATCCATCCCTCCCTCCCTCAGACAATATCTGCACTTCAGGTTTCAGGGAGATGACTATCATTACCGGGTTCTCCCCTTCGGTCTAGCCTCTGCCCCAAGAGTCTTCACAAAATGCATAGCAGTAGTAGCTGCCTACTTGCGCATCTTGGAGGTATTTATCTTCCTTTACTTAGACGACTGGCTGATCAGGGGAGACTCCTCTCAAGAGGTAAGGCTCTGACTTCATTGTACCATCACGGTGCTCCAACACCTGGGCTTTTTCATAAACATCCCAAAGTCTCACCTCACTCCAGCCCAGCGACTGGAGTTCATTGGAGCACTCTTGGACACTCAACAGGCCCGAGCTTTCCTTCCACAGGATCGCTGTGCCCACCTAATTGACCTGTCAAAAGGAGTGAAAAAAACAAAGCCAGATAACAGCACGAGAGATGTTACAGCTATTAGAACACATGGTCTCCATGGTTTATGTCATCCCCAATGATCGACTACACATGTGACAAGTGCAATGGACTCTGTCTTCTCAATGGATGCAAGCAAAGAGGCGTTTCAGAGACAAGAGAACCTGAAATGTAAATAGTACTGAAATGCAAATTTTACTGAAGAGAAGGACAGTAATATCAAAGAATGTAAATAATATAATATCATTGTAAATATACTATACCCCCCCCCCCTCGGGTAATGGTATCACCCACTGCCACTTGTATCTGTTCAATGTACTCTCCACGTATTGGTGTAACTACTTTGACCCAGCGAAAAGTGGTATATAAATACGGCTAAATAAATAAATAAGATCCATATGAACTCTCAATTGATCAGATCCCTCCAGTGGTGGTGTTCTCCACAGAACCTTCTCGTCGGGTCAACTTTTCAGATGCCTCCACCTCGATGTACCCCAACAATGGATGCTTCAAAGCTGGGTTGGAGAGCGCATCTCAACGACCTGACCACACAGGGATTGTGGACACAACAGGAATCTGCCTTGCAGATCAGTCTCCTAGAACTGCAAGCATTGAAAATGCTCCTCGGGTTTTTCAACCCCAACTTTCGAGGCAACCTGTTCTAGTCAGGACAGACAACCAGGTTGCTATGTTCTGTGTGAACAAACGGGGGGGGGGGGGAACGGTGTCTCCACCCATCTTTGAGGAAGCGATTCACTTCTGGCCCTTGCAATTTCACACCACATTCACCTCAGAGAGGTGTATCTCCAGAGCGAACTCAATGTCCTTGTGGACAGGCTAAGCTGTATCCTTCGTCCACACGAATGGACCTTATATCGAGGGTCGGCTGCTTGGATTTTCCGGACCTAGGGAACCCCACGCATAGATCTTTTTGCCATTCTGCAAAACACACAGCTTCCACTCTACTGCTCCAGGCTTCCGTCACTGCACCGACAGGCCCAGGATGCCTTCCTTCTACAATGGGGACAAGGACTGCTCTACGCATTCCCACCCATCCCCCTTAATACCCAAGATGCTTTTCAAGCTACAGACCGACAGGAGCTCCATGATCCTCATAGCCCCCTTTTGGTTTCATCAACCGTGGTTTCCTCTGCTTCATCATCTTGCACAGTCTCAACCCCTCAGTCTGGGATTTGCACCCAATCTCCTCTCTCAGGACGACAGGATGCTCCTCCATCCCAATCTTCACTCTCTATGTCTAACATCATGGCTGCTGAAGGGATAGTGCTCGCTGACCCTTGACCTGTCACTGGCTGTCAAAGATGTCCTCCTTGCATCGCGCATAGATTCCACCAGGCGATCTTATGCCCTCAAGTGGCATAGGTTTGCCCTTTGGTGCTTCCTAAAGGGCATTGACACCTTTTCTTACCCAGTGGAGTCCCTTCTACAATATCTCCTCCACAATTATCCTTAACAGGTCTAAGACTCGCTCAATGAGGGTTCACCTTAGTGCCATTGCGCCTCTCACAGGCTACAGGATGGACAGCCTATCTCCTCACACTCCTTAGTAGCATGCTTCATGCATGATCCAGGGCCTGGGATCTCAGTGTGGTTTTCGCTCAACTTCTAAAGCCTCCTTTTGAGCCTTTAGCCACCACTTCACTTAAGCTTCTAGCTTGGAAGGTAATCTTCCTCATTGCCCTCACCTCATCTGACCGCATCAGTGTATTGAAGGCTCTGGTGGCGGACCCGCCCTATACCAGGTTCCACCATGACAAGGTGCTTCTGCGTACCCATCTGCATTTCCTTCCAAAGTAGTTTCCTCCTTCCATCTAAACCAGTTGGTCATCCTACCAATTTTCTTCCCGAGACCACATGCGTCTAGGGCTGAAGCAACGCTAAACACCTTGGACTGCAAGCGAGTGCTGGCTTACTACTTGAATAGATCGAAGGATCACAGAAGATCCTCTCAATCATTTATCTCCTTTGATTCTAGTCATCTAGGCCTACCGGTGACAAAACATACTCTATCCCAATGGATTGCAGATTGCATTTCTTTTGCTTATGCACACTCAGGACTCTCCTTGGAGAGTCATGTCACTGCTCATAATGTGAGGGCTATGACAACCGCCATAGCCAATTTCCATTCAGTATCCATTCAGGAGATCTATCGGACAGCTACCTGGTCCTCCAGTCATACTTTTGCTGCACACTATTGTCTGGATAGGAACTCCCATCAGGACACTGTCTTTGGCCAAGCTGTACTCCTTCACCTCTTTGGTACTTGAACTCAATTCCTACCCTCCATCTTCGACTTCTACAAGAGGCCAGACTACCATTGGGGGAGTATCGTCACCTGAAATAGAGTCCATTGGCTCACAACGTTTCTAAACTCTTCAGCTTCAATCTTTTGGCCTCGGGGGCCACTGCTTTACCCCCATACCATTCTGGTACCTGGAAGCTAGTGACTCTACCATACATGAAAATTGCAGTCCTGCTTGTTCCTGGAGATAGGTGTTCTCCAGGAACTGCAGGAATCCATCTTCACAACCCGCCCTCCTCCCCTAGGTGTTGTAGGGTTCTTTTATTTTTTTTTCTCCTCTTCTCAGCTACAAACTCAGCTGAGGAGAGGTGTTGGGAAGGCAGGCACGCAGGCACAGTGGAGTGCTCCTAAAGTCTTTCTTATTGGATGCTGGAAAGCATTCCCGCATGGCCTTCGTCAGTGCTGACCTCAGCCATGTGTGAAGACTGATTCCTGCTGTTCCCCGAGATCACCTGTTGCAGGTGAGTAACTACACTTTTTATGCTGCAGAAGCTGGAACTCTTCCTCCTATAGAAATGCATTAAGCCATCTTTTGTGGAGCTTATTTCTCTGGAACCCCAGTTTGATTCAGCCCATTTTGGAGCTGTATGTCTTTTCACCGTTTTTCCCCTGTGCCAAGTTTCATCCCATTTAATTTTATTTTCAGAGTTATTTTGCCCCCAGGTGGACAGACAGAAATTTCTCGATCCCTCTTGTATATTTTTTTCCATTGGATTAGAAAGAATAAAAAGGAAAGTGTATGTAGACTGTGTAATGTAAGTATTATGTTTGCGTTTAGGTTTCAGATTATCTTGAAGTTATTAAAGAGCCAATGGATCTTTCCACTATAATGACCAAAATTGACAAACACATGTATTTAACTGTCAAGGATTTTCTAAAGGACATTGACCTTATCTGTAGTAATGCATTGGAATATAATCCTGACAAGGAACCCGGAGGTAAGAAATTGAGTTTTAGAATGTTGTGTTTTGCGTATGTTTGTAGGTACTTATTGTGTATGCAAAGAACATGTTGATTGGGAAAATACAAGATGTTCCAAATAAATAGTCAACAAAATAGATAAAAAAATAAATAAAATAAATAATATCAATAAAATACTGAATAGTTAAAATTTTCCTTATTTAGCTTCCTTATTTTTGCACTTCAGTTTGTACTTAGAGGACCCTAGAAGTAGGGCAGCATGTACTGTAGCACCCTACAACTGTAATTGAGGAAGCATTCTTCAGAGTCTCTCATTTGCCCATAGCAGCAGTAACTCATACTAGCTATATTATTAAAAATGGTCACAAACAGAACAAAGTTGAGCATGGAAAAAAAGGAATAGATTAATAGGCTTCTTTTTTTTTCTTTTAATTTCACTCAATATGGTATTGCTGCTGCTTTGATGCATCTGTATCATGGAAGAAAATATTGAAAGAAAATCCATTGTGTGCAGGTAGCCATCCTCCACTTCAGGGCTCAGGATACTTTCACCTATTTATATATAGCATTTGATGTACATATTGAGTTCATTGTTATTCTAAATAGGGCAGTATACAAAGCATACAATGATCATTTCCTGAGCGGTCCTCCAGTTTAGTCCTCCACATCAGGGTAGTGCACCTCCTCCTGCAGCAAGGAGACTGGACCAATCAAATCCTTTCCCTATGGGAATGTATACTACTGGAGCTCCCATCAGCCCCCCAGTGTGTCCAGTCTCCTTGCAGCAGGAGGCGGTGTGAGCCTTTTGTGGGCTCACTTGAGCTTTAGGGCTTTCAGTTTTTGCTTGTTTTCCTTTTAATTGTTCCTTGTAGCACTTTTTCTTTTATTGCAGTTTAGGTGTTCTGTGTCTTTAAATTCTGTATAGGAGGGAGCCGAGCTTGTACGGACCGTCTGCCTTCTGCTGAACAACGGCACGTCGGCTGATTTTCTGTTGCTGCTGATCTCCCCTCCAGGACAGTTCGGAGGAGGAATCTGGCCACCATTGCCCTCTCCTAGCTGGGGAGTACCGTACCTTCTGGCCGCTACCTATACTCGAGGGACCCCAGGTAGCTTAGCGTGTAAGTCGGTGTTCTCTCACACCGCGGGGCCATTGCAGCTTGCTCCTTCTTGGACTCAGCTCCGTTGCCGTTCTCTGTTCTGGCTTCGGGGTAAGTGTGCTTTTATTTTTAGCCCGTTTGCAGTGCCCCCGTTCTTCGGATCAGCTGGATCGCGGCGATTTCGTTTGTTTTTGTTGATTTTCCTTTTCTTTATTTTTCGCGCCATTTTTCGGCTATCCGGAGTGCCGGCGGCCATTTTCTTTTCGGATCCCGCTTTTTTCTTCAGGGGCTGTGCTGTGGCGCTTTTGACACGGGGCGTCCTGACTCGGACAGCTTTGCTTACTTTGCTAATGGTATTGCAGTGAGTCGGGGTGTGTAATAAAAAAAACAAAAAACGGGTCCTTTGCAACACGGGCTGGGCTTTGCAGTCCTGTGGCACATTTGGGCTGTGTTCTTCTCCTGACAGTTCTGTACTGTTGCGGTTCTCTTCACCTCCGGTTCGCTCTTCCGTGGGGCCATTACCAGTTTCAAGCGCTGCCATTCGGCCTAGCCACGGCGCCACGGGTTTTCACCAAGGTCATGGTGGTAGTCGCCGCGGCGTTGCGAAAGGAAGGGGTTTTAGTTCACCCTTATCTCGACGATTGGTTAATTCGAGTGAAGACCAAGGGGGAGAGCTTGCAAGCCACGAACCGAGTGATAGCTCTTCTGCAGAGTCTCGGCTGGGTGGTAAACAGGAAAAAGAGCCATTTGGTGCCGACCCAGTCCCTCGAGTATCTCGGGGTTCTCTTCCATACGGCGAAAGGGTTAGTGTTTCTGCCGGATCGTCGAGCGCGAGCCATACGCCTCTTGTCTGCAGGTTTTTAGCGTTTCCGGCTCCGTCAGCTTGGTGATACCTTCGGGTTCTTGGAACGATGGCGGCGACTCTAGATGTAGTTCCCTGGGCCAGGTTTCATATGCGTCCACTGCAACGAGCCCTTTTACGGCGTTGGTCCAATAAGATGGATTCTCTGAGCAAGCGGTTACCTTGTCCGATGAAAGTGCGGCCGTTGTTACGCTGGTGGCTGAGTTCGAGGGCGTTGCAGGCGGGAGTTCCCCTAGAGCAGCCGGTATGGCTGCCGGTGACAACGGATGTGAGCCTGGCGGGCTGGGGGGCTCATTGCGACAGTCGCTTCGCGCAGGGAGCGTGGTCGGCTCTGGAGACTTCTTGGTCGATCAACCGCCTCGAGCTGCGAGCGGTGCTGCGGGCGCTTCAGGCGTTCGAATCTCTGGTGACAGGCCGGGCGGTAAGGATCCTTTCGGACAACTCGGCAACAGTTGCATATCTCAACCGTCAGGGCGGCACGGGCAGCAGAGCGATGGAAGCGGAGGCCGATCTGTTGTTCCAGTGGGTAGAGCCGCGACTGCAAGACATTTCAGCGGGGCATATCGCCAGAAAAGAAAATGTGATGGCGGATTTCCTCAGCAGAGTGCGCGTGGATGCCGGGGAGTGGGAACTTCACCCGCAAGTGTACGCTCAGATAGTCCGCAGATGGGGGCCACCGATCATGGATCTCATGGCAACCTTTCAGTCGGCCAAAACGTCTCGGTTCTTCAGCAGACGGAGAGAACCCATGTCCGAGGGCATCGACGCTCTTATTCGTCCATGGCCGATTCCCGGGCTCCTTTACGTCTTTCCTCCGTGGGCCTTGATCAGCCGCGTGATTCAACGCATAGAAGCGCATCCGGGGAAGGTCCTTCTAGTGGCTCCAGATTGGCCCAGGCGTCCGTGGTATGCGGATCTAGTTCGGCTCCTCGACGGCGTTCCGTAGCGGTTGCCGCTCTTGCGGGACCTCTTGCTTCAAGGGCCGCTACAGATGCCGCAAGTGGATCGATTCTCGCTTACGGTCTGGCCATTGAAAGGGCTAAGTTGAGGCGGAAAGGTTATTCTTCCGCGGTTATTGCGACTCCTCTTCGGGCACGAAAAGCTTCTACGTTGCTCACTTATGTGCGCGTCTGGCGAATTTTTGAAGATTGGTGTCCGAGGCACGATCTCCGGGCCGCGACGGCTTCCGTTCCCGCCATTCTCAATTTCTTGCAGGACGGGTTTGACAAGGGTCTTGCTGCAAACTCTCAAAAGGTGCAATTGGCGGCTCTGGCGTGTTACAGGGGTAAGGTCACGGGGGTTCCCCTGGGGGCTCACGCGGATGTACAATGTTTTCTGAGAGCTGTGTTTCAGCTGCGTCCTCTACGCAGGGTCACCGTTCCTCCGTGGGATTTGAATTTGGTGTTACAGGCTTTGGTTCAGAAGCCTTTTGAACCTCTTCATCTTGCGTCTCTCAAGGATCTCACGTTGAAGGCTGTGTTCTTGATGGCCATCTGTTCGGCTCGCCGTATCTCGGAGTTGCAGGTGCTTTCGTGTCGGGAACCCTTCTTGTCCTTTTCTCGGGACAGAGTGGTCTTGCGTCCTGTCCCCTCCTTTCTTCCTAAGGTGGTGTCTCCTTTCCATTTGAATCAAGCCGTTTTCCTTCCGGTTTTTGACTCCCCGGAGGCGGACGAGTCTGGGGGGTTGCATCGTCTGGACGTTCGGCGGGTGCTCCATCGTTACCTCCGAGCTACTGAGTCAGTTCGTAAGACGGACCGTCTGTTTGTCTTGTTTGGTGGTCAACACAAGGGAGAGGCGGCGTCAAAGTCGTCCATTGCTAGATGGATCAAGGAAGCTATTGCGTCAGCATATATCTTGCATGGCCGGGCGGTTCCGGTGGGCTTGCGGGCCCATTCTACTCGGGCGCAGGCGACATCGTGGACGGAGCACGTTTTGGTTCCGCCATTGGACATTTGCAGGGCGGCTACATGGTTGACGCTACATGCCTTTAGTAAGCATTACCGGCTGGATGTTCTGGCATCCCGAGATTCTTGCTTCGGTGCGACGGTTCTGCACACCGGTTGGGTAGGTCCCTCCCGTTAAGTACTGCTCTGTTACATCCCTGATGTGGAGGACTAAACTGGAGGACCGCTCAGGAAATAGAAATTACACTTACCTGGTAATTGTAGTTCCTGGAGGGTCCAGTTTAGTCCTCATTCCCTCCAGAGGACCTTTGCTTTTACGTTCGGCGCGCTGATATGGTGTGAGAGAACGCTGGTTTGGCATTTTGCCTGGGTTCCCTCGAGTCCAGTCATTTCTTTTTCTGTCACGGTGTGGCAGTGCCTTCTTTTCGCTCAGTAGTCCAGGTGGGCGCGATGTGCACAGTTTCGGTTCCCTCGTTTGGGGAGGGAGTCGAGTTTTTGGGGGAGGGGTATCATTGCTGTTTTCCATGCATATTCTTCGTTTTAAGTTTGCTTGTTAACAGTTCACTGGGGGGCTGATGGGAGCTCCAGTAGTATACATTCCCATAGGGAAAGGATTTGATTGGTCCAGTCTCCTTGCTGCAGGAGGAGGTGCACTACCCTGATGTGGAGGACTAAACTGGACCCTCCAGGAACTACAATTACCAGGTAAGTGTAATTTCTATTTTAGTGTCCACAATTTCTCATAATTGATCCATAACATCATTCTTTTGGGGATTTTAGGGCATGTGATGAAATGCCAAAATGTAGTAATTTAATTTATTTGGCAGGCTTTATTTGAGCAGTTATGAATTGAAACTATTTTATTCTGCAAAGCAACTGTCATTTTTTTTTTAAGTATAGTAATCTTACACTAACCTTCCCATTTGTTTTTATAAATATACTAGTTCCCGTTGCCTCAGTACAAACTTATTAATCTACTTACTAAGCTACATGTTGAAATTTTACTTACCGGATCATTTCCTTTCCTAGAGTCATCCTAGACCAATGGATAGTGGCCCCTGCCAGCAGATGATAGAGACAGAGAAAAGACTAGAAGCTTCTAGTGATATCATTACTAGTCCTAGGCTTGGTGCAGCTAGGGACACCTTTCAGTATTTTTTTAAAAAAGCACAGTTACCTTGAGAAGGGCAACCACTGGAGAATAAAACACAACATCCTGGAGAAAAAAAACAAAAAACAAGGACCAATGGCCAGAACTGAACATTAACAATGAAGGGTGACATGTTCACTATGTACATGAGTTCTGTGGAGACAGTCAACATCTCTGCAAATACACATACTGCAGAGGCAGCAGTGAACCCCTCAGGGTGGGTCCTAGACTGATCAGCAGAACTCCAAGAAAGGAAATTATTAGGTAAATAAAATTTACCTGCCAGATCTTCCTGCTATACAAGTCCAGACCAATTTGAGGAACCAAAGCTACGACTCAACTGGGCAGGAAGGAAGAAACTGCTGCCTTTAGAACCTTGGCACCGAAGACCGCATCCACTTTGGCCTGCAGCTCCAAACGGTAATTCTTAACATAGGTAGCAAAGCGGCAAAGCTGGCTTGGAAGGGGGAAGAGGAAGAAAGAACAGTAACAGAGGCTGCAGAGGTCATCTCCTAGAACAGTCGCCCAAGAGTGCATGGTTCGGAAAAATGTATCCTTGAAGGATACTACCAAAAGCAGAGAGGTTCCAAAAAAGAGTAAAGTAGCCCAAATGCCCTCGAGTATGGAGCAGACAGAGCTTAAAGATCCCAAATTACCCATGTCTACCAATAGCCAAATTAATATGAATAAAATACAGTCTCTAAAATGCTTGTATGCAAATGCTAGAAATCTAAAAAATAAGATGGGAGAGTTGGAATATATAGCACTAAATGAGAGGTTAGATATAATTGGAATATCAGAGACATGGTGGAAGGAGGACAACCAGTGGGATACTGTGATACCTGGGTACAAACTATATCGTAATGATAGAACTGATCAAATTGGTGGAGGGGTTGCGCTCTATGTTAGAGAGGGCATTGAGTCAGAAAGGATTAAAGTTTTGCAGGAAACAAAATTTGCTGTAGAATCTCTATGGATTGAAATTCCATGTAAAAAAGGGAAGGCGATGGCGGTGGGGGGTGTACTATCGACCGCCTGGCCAGAATGAACAAATGGATGATGAAATGCTCAAAGAAATCAAGGAAGCTAACAAAAGTTACAACACAGTAATAATAATGGGTAATTTCAATTACCCCGGTATCGACTGGGTCAGTGTCACGGCAGGACATGCTAGGGAGATAAAGTTCCTAGATGAAATAAATGACTGCTTCTTGGAGCAGCTGGTTCATGAACCGACCAGAGGGGAAGCCATATTAGACCTAGTCCTTAGTGGAACACCAGATCTAGTGCAAGAGATAAGGGTGTTGGGGCCATTTGGCAATAGTGATCATAGCGTGATCACGTTTGATTTAATTAGTGAAGGAGGGATAGTAAGGAAATCCACAGTACTACCTTTTAACTTTTGAAAGGGAGACTATGATAAAATGAGGAAAACAGTTAAGAAAAAACTAAAAGGAGCAGTTGCAAAGGTTAAAGACTTACATCAAGCTTGGGTGTTGTTGAAAAATACTATCTTGGAAGCCCAGACCAGCTGTATTCCACGCTTTAAGAAAAGTGGAAGGAAGTCCAAAAAACTGCCAGCATAGTTTAAAGGTGAGGTCAGAGAGGCGGCTGTTGCCAAAAAAGCATCTTTCAGGAAATGGAAAAAAGAGCCAAATGATGAAACCTGGAAACAGCACAAGCACTGGCAAGTCAAATGCAAGGCATTGATAAGGCAGGCAAAGGGAGAATTTGAGAAGAAGCTTGCTGCGGAAGCAAAAACGCGAAATAAAGACTTTTTCAAGTACATTCGTAGCAAAAAATCTGTGAGAGAGTCAGCTGGTCCATTAGATGATAAGAGGGGTTAAAGGAGCACTAAGAGGCGACAAGGCGATAGCGTAGAGACTGAATGAATTCTTTGCTTCGGTCTTTACTGAGGAAGTTGTAGGGATGTTTCTCCAGGACCAAGCAGGAAGTCAGTCCTCACATATGGGTGTCATCGGCGCAGATGAAGCCCCAGCGGAGCATTTCCCCAGCTTTATATGAAAGCCTTTGGGAATGCAGGCACGCATGCGCGGTTCCCTTCCCGCCTAAAAGTGCCATCTTACCTCAGTCTCTTTTTTTCCATGAAGCCCACCGGACGTGTGTCCAGTTTTCCCGGTTAAAATTAGATTTTTCAGCGATTTTGTGCTCTCTTTCTACCGTTTCGATGCCGGTTCCCCTCCCGCCGGGTTCGGTACACCGGTATGGAGCCCGATTCTTCTTTTTCTGTTTTTGCCCTTTGTGGCTGGCGTTCGCGCCCTTTTTTCTCTTTTTCCCTGGAAGGCCGGTCCTTTGACCTCGCGGGGACTCTTTTTTTCCCCGATGGCTTCCAGTGGTTTTAAGAAGTGTGATCGGTGTCAGAAACTAATGTCTCTCACCGACACACACGACTGCTGCCTTCGGTGCCTCGGCCCCGACCACGATCCTAAGTCGTGCGGGGCCTGTGGAAAAATGTCTTCCAAGGCACTACGAAGTCGCCACCATCAAAAGGAAAGGCTTTTCTCGGACTCAGCCTCCGGCCTGGCCCGGACCTCGTCTGAAGCCTTGACATCTCGGGATTCCGATCCCGAGCGCCATTGAACCTCCTCAGACAGGGGGTCCCCCGACAGGGAACGCAAGAGGAAGAAACGGCTCGCGAGGGCGTCGTCGGAAGAGGTCCCTGGCTCCGCGAGGGCCAGGTCTAAGACCCCCGACCGTCGCCCCGGGTCTGTGGAACCGGAGAAGCCTGCCAAAGTTCCTCGTGTGGAGCCGGAGTCTGCTGGACACGTAAGCCCCGTAGTCCTCGTGGACTCTCCTCCCACGGAGCCGCCGCCGGGGCCCGAGTCTGTGGCTGCTGCGTCTCCCGAGCTGAGTCTCAGGATGACAGCCTTGGAGAGCAGAATGTCTGCCTTCATGGAGCAGCAGCGGGCACTGATGGCCAGCCTGTCTGGCGCTTCTGCCCCGACCACCGGGACGTCAAAGTCGACCCCGGAGACCGAGCCTATACTCGAGTCCATCGTGGCTTGGAGTCGACCTCGGTCGCGGTCTCCGTCGACCTCCTGTTCTGGACCGAGGGTGTCAACGCCGGTGCTTCCGGCGTTTGGGCGGGTGCTCCAGGGCCCCGCGGGGTCGGACCCTGACTCTTTCTCAGACGAGTCGGCTTGGGAGACGGAGGATGAGGATTCTCCTGATACCTTTAAGACTCGGTGCGTCCCTTCAGACTCACCAGAGTCTGAGCCCTGGAGTAGGTCCCCCCCGGAGGACACCAGGTTCTCAGAGTTCGTCCGGGATATGGCCACTGCCTTGGCTATTCCGGCGGATCCCGAGGAAGAGCCTCGAGCTGAAGAGCTCGAGGCACTGCAGTATGACTTTCCTCCGAAGGAGGCCTTTACTGTCCCGGTTCCTCCGATGCTGGAACAGCTCCTCTTCCGTATGTGGGAGGCACCGGCCTCGGCGCCAGTTCTTATCAAGCGAGTCGATTCAATCTATCGTCTCCGAAATAGCCCTGGCTTTCAGAAGGCACAGCTACCACACCATTCCATGGTTCTGGAATCGGCCATTCATCGTCTGAAGAGTCAGAAGATGCACTCCGCGGTGCCTCCTGGCAGGGAGGCCCGAAACCTCGATGGCATCGGTAGAAAGTGTTTTCAGGGCTCGATGCTTGCTTGCCGTGTCCAGTCTTACCAGCTGACCAAACAAAACAAGGAGCACCGCTCTTGCAGATGACCACAGGATGCACAATAAGCAAGAGTCAAAGACCGTAAGGATAAATTCGAAGTTCTTTATTGAAGTAGTCCCCAACGCGTTTCGGCATACATTGCCTTCCTCAGGGGGTAACAGCTAAAACATCAAACATAAGAACTCATAACAATTTATTTATTTATTTATTTAACATTTCTTATATACCGCCTTTCATGATATCAAGGCGGTTTACAATAATAATAAACCATAAACATAGACATGATAAAAACTTTAATAACATTTAAAACTTTGTAAAGATCAAAAGTGAACCTTAAACTGTAAATTACTTATTCCAAAATTATATGTAACACAGGACATAAAATGAATTCACATGAGGAAATATCAAGAAAACTTATGTATATATAAAAAAACATGTATATGTATAAAAGTTGGGTATAAAATGCCGTTATATAGAAAGAGACAGACAACCAAAGATAAAAAAGGGGGACAGTATCAAAAGTTATTATGCATAAATAGATACTCACAGTAGACCAATTCTAAATTTCCTGTTATATCATAGGCAACTGATGAGGTCAAACTACAAGATAAAATAGACAAACTAATACAGTGGATCTTAAATAGATAGACTAATGTTAATGAACACAAAAGTTGTTACTACTAGCATTACAACATAAAAAGCCACATCACAGAAAAGATACTGCTTTTTGCAGTTTTTCTTGTGACAATTTTCCTCTTTCTTCCAGTTTTTGGCGGATTCTCTTTGTATAGCCTCTTGATTTAAATATAGGGTTTGTAGCATAAAAATAGCAGTACATTATCTCCTTATCTGCAGAAGTACACTTAACCATAGTTAATTCTCTTAACATTTTCATTAATTTCAGTGGTTTATCTCCTGCTACAATGGGTCCTTGAACATGCTCACCATGTCCTTTATCTGTGGCAGGGATGTTATCTACATCTGCAGTATTTGCTCTATCACAATCACCATCATTAGCCCTGGTGCGTAAGCTATGAATGGGCACTTTTTTATCCTGGGCGACGTGTGACCAGTATGTATTTTTATTTTTCATTCCTACCATACTTCAATTGTAGTGTTTGCCTTGCTTGGATTCAGTATAGATTTTGTACAATGGGGTCACCACATGAGGATACCCAGCAAGACTTGGGGAGAGAGCTATATTCTCACCACCTTAGAGAATCACAGCAATTCACCAACCATAGCTAGTGAATTTTATGCTGCACTTCCTTTGACCCTCTTCCCCTTCACCTTGTAACATAGTATATGATGGCAGATAGACCAGTATGGTCCATCTAGTCTGCCCAGCAAGGTAGCAAGAGTAGGTGCACCTGCCGCTCTGTGTGGGTCACCCCTCCCCATGTCTGTTTTTTAGGGGTGTACCCACTGCTCTGTGCAAGTCACCCCTATTTGTTGAGGTATGAGAAATAGCTAAGTTTATTTTGATTTTATTCTTTTGCTATAAAGGGATCCACTGTGTCCGTCCCATGCCATCTTGAATTCTGTCACTGTATTTCCCTCACTACTTCCATCGGGAGGACATTCCAAGCAACCACCACCCTTTTAGTGAAAAAGTATTTCCTGATGTTGCCTTTCAGTTTACCCCCTTGCAGCTTCATGTTATGTCCTCTAGTTTTACAGCTTCTCCATCTTTGAAAAAGGTTTGTTTGTTTGTGGTTGTCCAGATGGTACTTTTCCGGTACTTGGTGGTCACAAATTCTTTTGGTAAGTCCAACTATCTTTTTGTGCTCTTTGCTGGCCTGCGCAAGGGTGGCACAGCTGCTAAATCAACTTTGGGGTGCTAGATTAAGGAGGTCATTGCCTCAGTGCATCTTTTGCGGAACCAGCTGGTTCTGGAGGATGTGCGCACCCATTCTACCAAAGCACAAGCATCCTCGTGGGTGGAGCGGAGCTCGGTAGCCCCTGCAAGCATTTGTCAGATGACAACGTGGGCATCACTTTCCACTTTTGTGAATCATTACCACTTGGATGTCCATGTGGAGGCGGACACAGCCTTTGGATCAAGGTTTCTGTGAGCTACTGTGTCTTCTTTCTGCCTAGTGGAGTCATAGCTAGTGGAGTCCCACTTGTTTGGACTGGTCTAGCAGGATGATATGGAAGGTGATATTTTACTTTACCAGATAATGTCCTTTCCCTGAGTCCTGCTAGTGCAGTCCAGGACTCGCCCCTGAAACTGTTTGCTCTGTTCTTCTGCCGCGGTACCCTTGGATTTGCTATGGTTTGTTTCTACTTAGCTCTGCAGGTTCATCTTTCACTGACAGCTTTCTGTTTATGCTTTTCCTGTACATAGTTCTCTACTGTTGATTTCTCTTTGTTGCCCATGATTGAGGTTGTGTGAGGCTTGCCATGTTCTCCTATATTCTTTGGGTCGGATACTGAAGAGATCTCTGGTGGCTGAGGTGAATAGAGGCATGGCATGATGTCATTGAATCCCTGGCTTTTCATTAGTTTTTTTTTGTCTCCACCAATCTGATGGTAGTGGAACAGAGCCCCACTTGTCTGGACTGGCCTAACAGGACTCAAGGAAAGGACATTATCTAGTAAATAAAATGCCGCCATAACATCCTGGGAAGAACTTTTATATTTGTGGCTTCCACTCTACCTAGCCAGGTTATATATAACCCCTTCCACCACCCAAAATCTCTTCTTATAGTCTGAAAAAGTGACTTATAGTTAAACTCAAACTGTTTCTCAAACTCAACTCCCAATAATTCCCAGATACTTAAAATTCTTCCCTACCCATTTAAATGTTAAAGCTGCTTGTAACTTTTCCCTTAAGTCCCCTGGATATTCAACCCCATTATTTCTGTTTACCCCATATTTATCTTGTAGCCCGAGACTGCACTTGTACATGCCTGTTTCCTCCATTAGTACTGGTAAAGATATCAACGGATCTCTTATCATAAAGATTACATCATCAGCAAAGAGCACTAATTTGTATGTAGCCCTCCCAGTCTCTAGACCATTTATATACCCCCTCATTCCTGATTTTATTTTCTGCCACTGGCTCAGTCATCAATGCAAAAAGCAACAGCAAGAGCGGGCATCCCTGCCTTGTCCTTCTACCCAACTTAAAAGCATCTGAATGTCCTCCATTAATTTTAATCTGAGCTGTAGGTTCTGCATAAAGTGCCTGAATCCATTTCAAGTACCTCTCCTCCACTCTGATATGTTCCATCACCTTAAACATAAACCTCATTCTTCCCTATCAAAGGCTTTCTCTGCATCTGCTGTCATAAGCAGAATGCTTCCCCCACCCACCCTTGCCCTCCAAATCAAATATAGCATTTTCCTAACATTATCACCCCCTTGACGCCCTGCCACAAAACCCACCTGGTCATTTCTTACCAATTTCGGTACAAATCTTTGCAGGCGGCTTGCTAGACGTTTTGCTAACAGCTTAGCATCTAGGTTTATAAGCAAAATAGGTATATATAGTACACACACATGTTGGGTCTTTACCAGGTTTAGGCAATATTGTTATTCCTGCCACATACATAGTTAGGTACCCCCCCCCCCAACCCCATTGAACACTTCTGGTAAATTTGTGATAAAACTTTGCAATTAGTCCATCTAGTCCTGGGACTTTCCTCAGCTTTAATGAATTAATAGCCTCTACCACCTCCCCCTCCATAATCTCCTTGTTGAAGAACTCCACCTCCTCCTCCCCCAGCCTAGCCAAAGTGCAATCTTTAAAGAAATCTTCATTCCTTCCCTCACCATCCATCACCACCTGTCTATATAATTGAGTATAAAAGTCCTTGAAGACCTTTCTTATGCCTTCTGACCCAGAACCCAAATCCCATTTAGCATTCTGAATACTCACAACTTGCTGCTGCTTTGCCCTCTCCTTCAGTCTCTTGGC
This sequence comes from Ichthyophis bannanicus, assembly GCA_033557465.1. NCBI lineage: Eukaryota > Metazoa > Chordata > Amphibia > Gymnophiona > Ichthyophiidae > Ichthyophis > Ichthyophis bannanicus. The sequence continues at coordinate 1,131,640,837 of CM066033.1, forward strand.
CAATAGCTTACCTGCCAGATTGCCCAACTCAAAATGGGTCTGCTTATGCTTCTGCAAAACATTAGCAGTCTAGCTCACCCGCAATCTTCTCAACTCTGCCTGCACTGCCTTCAACTTCTGCAACTCCTTCTGGTCTCTTCCTCTCTGGTGTTCCTCTTCCAAGGCCTTAATACTCTTACTGAATCCCTCCTTTCTCAGTCCAGCTGCATATCCCAGAAAATGCTTCCTAATCACAGCCTTCAACCCATCCTAAACTGTCCCTATTGGTACCCCCCACATCTTTATTAAACTGAAAATTCTTCTCTGTTACCCTCCTTATTTTCTCCATGCATCCCTATTTCTCCAAAAGTGAATCATTTAGTCGCCAGAACTTTGTCCTCCCCTTCTTCTTTGCCCAAATCCAAAGTAACATTGATTGGTGCATTGTCCTTCCAAGTTATTTGGTCTTTTTCCACTACCTTGTTTATTAATCCCCCTCCCACTTAGACCATATTTTATTTATTTATTATTTATTACAAATTCTTATATACCGCGCTATTTAGTATCAGTGCGGTTTACATAATAACAACATTTTGCATTAGAAACAAGATCTTTTGCTTACATTGTAACAGTGATTGTAACTTGGAAGTAACAGGGTAACCATATACAGTTCAAACAAAGGAGCTTATAAATTATTTAAGTTATATTATGTATTAGAGTCGTAATGTAATCATGCTCATTGTGAATGTGCCTAATGGTGTGTTTCTTTTGTAAATCACTGGGAATTATGTTGTTGGTACCATATCCAACCTGCTGTATGAATCATGCAGTTTAGAGTAGAAGGCATACTGCCTTGCAGTAGGATGTCTTGTCTGCCAAACATCCATCAACCCCCAAAGCTCTTTCAAATGGACCAGATGTTTCCTATCCACTTTCCCTCTAATGTATGTGCCCCCACTGTTATCAGTACCAGGATTTTGTTTCACATTCAAATCCTCACCCACTACCTTTAAACTTCCCCACTGAAGGAAAATGACCGTAAATTTGACAAAATGAAAAAGGAATTCGACAAGAATAATGTAGATTATAGTAGAATTATCAAAGAAAGGAAACTTAAGAAATTTAGGTTTAATGAAAGTGATTATAAAAATGGCACGGTATATTATTGGATGCATAATAATGGAAAACCCAGACCACGTAAGACATCCCATAGGTGGGATGTTGATCCTCCCAAGAATGGTAATAAAAGTAAGGCCAAGACTAGGCTTTTCTCACCCGATCCGCTCTATGAGCGTAATAATAAGAGAAGTCGTAGTGTAGTTGAAGAAACACAAGAGCATGATACTTCAGCCTCTCTCTTCTCTTCTGATTTTATCAATTTTCAACCACTGGTTTTTTCAATGGATGCTCTGTGGAGAGGGGGAGGCAGGAGGAATGCACCCCAAGATCAACAAGTAAGGACCCCTTACCATCAATATCAGGCTCGAGAATTTCGGTCCAATCCGCCACCCAGAGGGAGGGGCAGAGGGAGAGGCCGGAGCCATCAAGAGATCATGGATTAATTTCAAAAAATGGAATTTTTAATCTTTCTGATTTTACTCTTAGTGATATACAGGTTGAGGTTTTGGCGAAAGGGCTGTCATTTGTTCCGGTCTCTAGACATGATCAATTCACTACGCGAGTTGAACTATACAAATTCTTTCGGAAATTAAAGATAATGGATTTTTTTGAAAAACAGAGTGATGCGGGTTCAGATGGTTCTGTTTTACGAAAACCATCCACGTGGAATCCACCGAATAATACTAATTTTTTGATAGATGCCTTTGAGAGAGTTGTGGTCTCCCAAGTGGAGGCCCTCTATAATAAGAGAGCCCATACTTTTCACAACCTTACCAAAGGGCAAAAATCAGCATTGTCGGAATTACAAAACAATCAATCTATTGTGATAAAACCGGCAGATAAGGGTGGGGCGTTGGTCATTCAGAATAAGGGAGATTATGTAAAAGAAATCCTACGTCAAATTAATGACAAGACTTTCTATGAAAAGATTTTTACAGATCCCACAGATGCCCTAAAACACAAAGTAGACACATTAATATTTATTGGTCAACAAGCAGGATATCTCACTGCACATGAGGTCCAATTTCTCACTGTTACACATCCAGTTACGCCAACTATTTACGTCTTGCCCAAAATTCACAAATCTCTCAATAATCCACCAGGACGTCCAATCATTTCGGCAATAGGGTCTCTTCTGGAACCCCTATCAAAGTTTCTTGATCATTTTCTTCGGCCCTTTGTTCCCCAAATCCCCTCTTATGTTCGTGACTCTACGCATGTTATCAATATTCTGAATGAGTTTACTGGGTATCATGAGCATTTAATTCTGGCAACGTTAGATATCAATTCTCTATATACCAATATTCCTCAAGCTGCTGCTCTAGATATTATCGCTAACACACTTATCAAAAGAGATTTACCTGTCCGTATTCCAACATGCTTTTTAACTCAGATGGCTGCCCTTGTTATGTGTGAAAACTTCTTTTGTTTCCGAGATGTTTTTTATAAACAAATTAAAGGGGTGGCCATGGGGTCCTCTATGGCCCCTGATGTGGCCTATCTCTATGTCGCCAATTTTGAGCTCCAATTTTGCAATATCATCCATTCAAACAGTTCATCAAATTGTGGTTGCGATATATAGATGACGTTTTTTTGATATGGGATGGCAATGAAGTGGATTTACAATCTTTTTTTCAATGGCTGAACACCCAAGATGTTAATTTACAATTTGAAGGGGTTTTTAGTTCAGTCCAGATCTCATATCTTGACATTAATATTTAAAAAGGTCCCGACGGTTTTCTTACTGACTTATATCGTAAGCCTACCGATCGCAATTCCCTTTTACGCTACGACAGTTTTCATAATCAATCCTTAAAAGATAATCTTCCATATAGTCAGTTTTTGAGAATTAGGCGGTTATGTACCATGCAGCAAGACTTTGAAAAACATGCAATCAATATGAATGCTAGATTCACAGAGAGGGGATATCCTAGGCATGTCATTCATAAGGCTTACACTAGGGCAAAAACATTAGATAGACATACGCTACTTCAGAAGAAGATACCTACCAATGAAAGCAAGGTAGTTTGCGCCTTGACCTTTTCTACTCTCTCTAAAGATATTTCTAAAATCATCAGACGAGAATGGCATTTGGTTTCCTCACTTCCTTGTTTTACATGTAAGTCCTTGACCATAGCTCATAAAAGGAACAGAAACTTGAAAAATTATCTGGTGCCTTCAGCTCTGTCTAGACCACGACCAATTATTAAAATGAAAGGTCATTTTCAATGTGGGCGGTGCTCCGTGTGTCTGAATAGTATCATTATAAAAGATGTGTTTGTTCACCCAGTCACTCATAGAAAGTTTTTTCTCAATCATTACTCCAATTGTTTGACTAGCAATGTTATATATGTAGTTATGTGTCCATGCAAGCTGCTTTATGTCGGTAAAACCACTCGGCCGGTTAAAACACGCATTATCGAACATAAAAGTTGTTTAGGAAGGCGTGTTGCAGACAAACCCATGGTTGCCCACTGGAGTGAGAAAGGCCATCTTGTGTCAGATTTAAAGTTTTTTGTTCTTAAGGTGGTTCATCCACACTGGCGAGGTGGCAATATAGATTCAATTTTACTCAAACTTGAACAGCGGTTTATTTATGAGTTACAGTCAGTGGACCCCCTGGGTCTGAACCAGGATCTTAATTTAGCCGTTTTTTTGTAATCAAAATTTCCTAGTTTAAATGTATGTACTGCAAAATGCATTATTTTTATTTTTATTATATATTTTTTATTATTTATTTTTATTTATTTATTTGTTTTATTTATAATCCATTGCCATTATTTTATTATTTTTACTATTTATTCATTTTTTTATTATTCATTCTCTTCAATTTTATATACATATATACATATTTATATTTTATATTGTTGTATTTATAATTATTTACAGATCAGATGTACAATGTTGCAGAATGTGTTTTTGTTTTTATGCATTATATATTATTATATTAATTTTTAATTTTTATTTCTATTTTTATTATTATTATTATTATTTTTATTCCCATTTCTCACCATGTGATCAGTTATTAATTTTCATTTTTATTTTTATATTTATTTTTATTTTAGTCGTTTTTAAGTTTGATGGTGCTAGGATTAGATGTCACCTTCGAACGAAGAAGAATGCTTCAAGTCATATATGCATATGTCTAAGGTTTTGCTAGATGATCGTGTGTAGTTTATTTATTCACTTATGCGTGGGATCGTTGTTTTTGGACCAGGCTAAGTTGCAAATCATGATGTCATGGTCGCAGCCTGCGAGGTTGGCGATCTTTTTACACATTTTTTCACTTTGAATTTGATTGGTGTTTAATATAAAATTTGGTTGTTTGCTAATAAAAGAGTCCTTCGCGTTATTTTATGTGGTTTTTTAAAATGCGTTTGGTAATTTGCCTATGTGTCCAATCGCTGTTTTTCGGACCAAGTTTAGTTGTCAACTATGCCGCTATGGTCGCTGCCTTTGTGGTTGGCTATCTCCTCATACAATTTTTTCCTTTATTGTATTTGTTTTTATAATTAATCCTATTGGCTTACATAAAGGAGTTTTTTACGTCATCTCATGCATATGTAATGTTATGATGCAGTTAGTCAATTTAAGTAAGTGCGCGCCAAAAACCGGCGTCTCAAGAATTTCATACAGTTGTCCGTTGATGTGCAGGTAACTGCTCCTCAAGCTGGTGGTACTTTTTGTTTGTAGGGTTCTTATTTTTCAAGTTCTTTATGCGATGATATTTGTTAAGTGCTTAAAGGAGGTGCCGTTAAAGGTTTTTGTGGTTGCCTATCTCCTCACACAATTTTTTTCCTTTAATGTAATTGTTTTTATAATTAATCCCATATTGGCTTACATAAAGGAGTTCTTTTACGTCATCTCATGCATATGCAGTTAGTCAATTTAAATGCGCGCCAAAAACCAGCGGTCTCAAGGATTTCGCACAGTTGTCTGCTGATGTGCAGGTAATCACTCTTTAAGCTGGTGGTATTTTTTACAGATTCTTGTTTGTAGGGTTCCTATTTTTCAAGTTCTTTATGCGGTGATAATTGTTTAGAGGAGGTGCCGATAAAGGTTTTTTAATCTAGGAGTCCTAGTGATGATTTTTTCTGTAATGATTTCTTCAGCAATTTTCCTTTTTTCCTTTTAGTTTATCACAAGGATTGCATGTTAAGGCTGAGTAGCAACATGGTTTTAACATCACAGAATGATAAAGAAAGTTTAAAGCTGGTAGTTTTATTTTGTTTTATTCTACTCTCTGGCAATACTTTGGTAGTCTTTTTCAAAAACGGGTGTAAACACTATAGGTTACTTCTGCACCCATGTTTTTAAAAGTACATAGTTTCATTTTTTTTAAAAGTACATAGTTTCATTTTTGTTAAGCACTATTTTCCTGTAGCTAGTCATCGCAACAATGTTACCATATGTGGTTGTGTATTTAGTGCATGTGTGCTCAGTATTTTCTTCTCTGCTCACATAAGATATCTTTTATATGAATGATTTGTTATGAGCTATACGTAGGTCTGGGTTTTCCATTTTATCTTTACTTTTATTATTTATTTATTTATTCATTCCAGTTTAGGTATGTTTAATGGTGTATGATTTTATTGATGTTTTTAAGTATCATATTAATGTCTCTTACATTGATTTTTAGCTATATTCACCATTGACTGGTGTGTGCCATTCTTTATTGCTTTTGTGCGCTTCATTTGTAAGTATGGTATACACATTTTATTATTATTATTTTGATCATTATGTATTACTGGTTGTCTTATTTATATGGTTCATATATATATAAATAATTTTTTATATATATGTGTTTTAATTTTAACTTTTTATGAATTTATTAATTATTCATATTTGTAACATTTATGTTTTTATGTACTCTTATTTGTTTTAATGTTTTGTCTTGCTGTCCTCTAGCACCCCCTGATGAAGGCGACAGCCGAAACGCGTTGGGGTTTGGTTTAATAATAAAGCGCCTGTGACTTCCATTTCTGCTCGCTTTTGTGGTGTTCTTGTCTGCCAAACATCCATCAACCCCCAAAGCTCTTTCAAATGGACCATATGTTTCCTATCCACTTTCCCTCTAATGTATGTGCCCCCACTGTTATCAGTACCAGGATTTTGTTTCACATTCAAATCCTCACCCACTACCTTTAAACTTCCCCACTTTTTCCAGCAGCTCCTTAAAGTTCTCCCCTTGCTTCTCATTTGTTGCATATATACTTGCCACCACTACTTCCGTCCCACCCAGAAACACTTGGAGGAAAAGATACCTGCCCCTTTATTCCCTCACTCCTTTCTTAACCTTTCTTAATCTATTGCCCCCAAACAAAATCCACAACCCACTCCATCCTTTTTTTGGGTGCTTTGCATCTGCCAAATACATTTGCGAAAAAGACTTTAAATGCAAAAGTCTTTCTTGAGTAAATTTAAATGTGTTTCCTGTACACACATAATGTCCTCCCTCAGTCTGTCTCCTTCCCTATCCAAATACTTCCGCTTTTGCCATGAATTCAAATCTTTTGTATTGAAGGTTAAATTTCCTTAAAGGCTATCTTACTGCTTACATGCCCCACCCCATCCTTCCCTTTTCCTTCATCTGTCCTCCTGCCTTGCTCCTTCCCTCTCCCCTTCCCCTAGCCTTATCCCTTGACCAAAAGACATAACTCAGAGTAGCAGCTATCCCTCACCCGGCTTCCCAAACCCTTACTCTGTACCTTACCCATCCACACTTCTACCCCCACCCTCTCCCCACACTCTCTCTCCCCTTCCTTCTAGCTCATCACCTTCCATACCTCACTCACAATCCTCCTTGAGCAGCCCCAAGCACCTCAATTCACTCGCACCATGCCCCAAGAAGCATAGTTCCATTATGTTCAGTCCATTACTAATATCATGTCCTTCCCCGGGCCCTTTTTCTTCTTCTTTGCACCCTCCTTTGACACCACAGCCCATCTAAAGTAGGGGTTCTCAACCCAACCCTTGGGACATACCTAGCCAGTCAGTTTTGCAGGATAACCACAATGATTATGCATGAGAGATTTGCATGCACTGCCTCCATTGTATGCAAATCTCATATGCATATTCATTGTGGTTATCCTGAAAACTTGACTGGCTAGGTATGACCCGAGGGTTGGGTTGAGAACTCTTGATCTAGAGTGTTTCAGTGCTGCTGTATCTTTTTTGGAAGCACCAAACTTTCCATCTTGAGTCCAGCCTGTTTTAGTATCTTCAATTTCTCTTCACGTTGCGCACCCGCCACATACGATCTTCCTTGGCAAATGTTAATCCAGAAGGATGTAGCCACCTGTACTTGAGCTGCTCTTATCAAAGCTTTGCTGTTACATTGCTATCTCCTTCCATAGTTGCAAGGTTTGAGCAGCCAACTCTGCATATATGGCTAGTTGATATCCCTGCCATTCAAATCGATTTAAGAACACATTTGCACTGCATTCTGTTCCTTAATCTTAGTCATGAATACAAATTACTATGTCCCATGGAAAGATTTCCCTTTAGGGATCCTAGTGCTCTGTGTGCTCTATCCATTTTGATATTCAGCAGCACCCCTCTTTACCATCTTGCTTGAGTACCTCTTTGCATATGGCCACAGTCACTTTTTTACAGTCCAGAGACTCCATCTCCTCTGGTACCCCTTATTTGATTTGAGATATGGGATTGCATAGGTGGTATTGAATCACTTCCAATTGCCAGTACTGTAATGAGATGTAGAGCAGTTGCCAATGCAGAGTTTAATCATTACAAGTTGCAGGTAAGCATTTTAGGTTGTCATGCTGAAAGACATTTTGCCTCTGCAAAGGTACTATTCAATCATTTTGTATTTTAATGCTATATAGATAGATAGATATACATAGGGCTGTATGTATCAAATGGTTTAAAAAACATGCTTATTTTCATTTGTTTTCTAGATAAAATAATAAGACATAGAGCTTGTACTCTGAAAGACACCGCACATGCCATCATTGCTGCTGAGCTGGATCCAGAATTCAATAAACTCTGTTTGGAAATCAAGGAGACTAGAAAAAAAAGAGGTACATTGCATTAAAGATATGACAGAAGATTGAAGGTTATAACACAATTTCTTCTGACATTTTGGGTCATTTATCAGAAACTCACGTTGCAAAATTAATCATTCTGAAGACAGTTGTACATATTTTTTCTTTGAGGACAAGTAAAATAAGGTAGCAGATTCAAGCATTTCTGTAACATTTCAGAAATCTAGAAATCTTTTCCCAAGCATTCAATGAGATGGTGAAAGATACACAAGTTGGTTTAACTTTAATTACAGAAACCTGGATGTCAAAGAATGAGGCCCCTATTATAAACATGTTATGTCCTCCTGGCTATAAAATATTACATTTTCCAAGGCTGGGCAAGAGAGAGGGAGGTCTGGTGATGATTTACAAGGATTTTTAAAATGTGAGATAATTGATTCTACTATGTTGCCAGGGTTAGAAACAATGTCGATAGCGTTTTCTACTGAAGCAGGAGTAGATTGTTGAGGAATTTTGCTGATTTTCAAACCTCCAGATAGTTGTGAGGAAATTCATGTTTTTATCATATGATCAGGTATTGGTTTAGGGAAATTTAAATCTTTGGACAATTTGAATAATACTGTGATGACATCTGTTTGTTCTTTAATGAGGGATCTGCATTTAAATCTGGTGCAACCGGGTAGGACACATGAGAGGCCACCAACTAGAAGTGATAATAGCCACAAATGAGAATTGTGGCAAATTAATAATAATTGTAAAGCCTCCTCACTTATGTGGTCTGATCATGTTCTACTGGATTTCATCCTTTGATGGACGTCCAAAGGGAAAAGTAAGAGATGCTATAGGTCAAAAGAAGTGATTATGTTATAAGATTGATCCTGTCTTTGTGGTAAGAAATTACTGAAAGATTAACAGTTTGTGTGGCTGAATCCTCTGAGGAAATGTGGTTCCATATAGAGAAAAATGGGGTGTTCAAACCGGATTTAGTACAAATCAAGACTGAACTTAGGCATCTATAGCACTTGTGGCAGTCAAGCCTAGATCTGGAATTTGAAAGACAATGGCAGGTGCAGACTAATCAGTATGAAGAGGCTTTAATGCAGGCAGAAAGAGAATATTACGCTAAAAAGAAGGTCAGAATAATATCAGATCATTATTTAAAATTGTAGATACATTGATAAATGTGAGAAAGGAACAACATGGAGCAAAGGAAGTGCATTAAACAGCTACATATCTGGTTCAATTTTTTTTAAAATAAAATCGAAATCTTAAGCCAGTCGGTGTTTAATTGTTCCCCACAGTTCAAGATGCCTGATTTGAAGATAGACTGTAGGCAGGGGCGGCTCAAGGCAGTCTGCTGCCTGAGGTGAAGAATTAGATGGAGCCCCCCCCCCCCCCCATCACCTTAGAGGGGGCGGGGCTTTTTCAGAAATCCAATCAGAGACTGAACCAAATCAAAAAGCCGATTAGATTATATGGAGGAAATGCAAAATGTTTGCACACAGGGCCGTATCGAACTGAAATCGCGCCTTATGCGACTTGCAACTGGGGCGCACGCCCCCCTCTCCCCCCATACCTCCATCCAGCGCTGCCTGCTCTTTCCCTGCTGCTGCTGCCTTCTGTTTTTTTCACGGCGGCGCCAGCAGCAGGGAAAGAGGAGGCAGCACTGGACAGAGGTATGGGGAGGAGGGGGGGCATGCACCCAATCTGAAAGGCGTCGGCACTCTAAGCAGATTTGTCCCTCCCTGTTCTGACATCGTGTCGGAGGAGGGAGGGACCAGACCTGCTTAAAGTGCTGCGAAAAGGCTTTGGGCACATTTTAACTGCCTGCTATTGTCCTGCCAGCGGCAGCAGGGCAACAGCAGAGAGCCGAAATGTGCCCCCCAAGCCTTTGCGCCCTGTGCGGCTGCACTGCTTGCACAGGGCTAGGTACGGTCCACTTTGCACACCAAGGAACTAAAAGACAGCAAGAATCAATAGCACAGTTTATAAAACTAAATTATAACCCATTTTTATTTTGTTATAAACTGCGTTATGGTTCTCCCTTTTTCTTTTTCAACATATATTTTGCATCCACAGTAGGTGCAGAGCAGAACCAGGACATTCACCCACAGAACTCAATATTTAAAAAGAATCTGATTCTGATCATCTCACTAACAATAACAACCACTATTCTCCAGTACCAGGCATATTGTGAACTAATAAAAAACCTTACAACAAAAAGCAAACCTACCATACCACACCATATTAGCACAAACTTCCAAAAGTCACATAAGGAGCCCATCCAAAAAAAGCGTCACTGTAAATACTACAGTGGGCCCTGGAACATCCATACATCTATTTGAAAAGCTGAACAAGTCAAATTACTACAGTATAGTATAGATCTTTAAATACAAACTGCATGTTAACAGAACACATGACCTCAGTCACACACGCACAACATCGACCTTCACCAAGTACAGAATAAGTAACCACAATCTAAAGTAAAAATAAAAATATGTAGACAAATTTAAACTGAAACCCCAAGAAGCCAGAGTCCACATGCAGTGCAACATCAGATAAATAAGAGATGCAGTTCCCCAATACTGTGTAAAATATAAAAATAGCACAAAGTCCAATCAACAAAATTAAATAAAATTATTTTTCCTACCTTTGTTGTCTGACCATTTTATTCTCTGATCATGCTGGTCCCGATCTGAGGCTTCTGCTTTCCTGTCTTCTCTTAGCTCTCTTTCTGTGGTCTGTGGTCCATGGTCCATCTGCCATTTCTTATCTCTTCTTTTGTTTTCTTCACTTCCTTCCATCAGCCCATTTCCAGTTTCAGTAACCCTCCCCAGTATCAGTCACCTTTCCAGTCCTCCCCTCCCAGTACCTTCCAGTGTCAACCACCTTGCATTCCCATGACTGCCACTTGTGTCCATTCCCTTCCAGTCCCCCTCCTTTCCCACTCTCCAGCCCCTTATAGTCCAAATACCATCCCAGGTATCAGCTCAGGTTCACTCTCAGTGCCACCCCCCCAGTCAGTTCCCTTCCAGCCACCCTACCCTCTGTCCATCTCTCTTCCAGTGCCATTCACATGTCAGCTTCCTTCCAGCTTCCTCCCTATTACCCAGCTACCTACCACTCCCATCCCCAAGTGTCAGCTCCCTTCCGGTCCCCCTTCAGTACATTCCAGGTGTCAGCTCCTTTCCAGCCCCCTCCTTCCCTTCCTACCCCAGCCTTCCCCTGGCAGACCCTCTCAGTATCCACTCCCTTCCAGTCCTATACTACCATCCCCCCCCCCCGCATCAGCCCATTTGTAGCCATAGCCCCTAGTTTTCTTCCAGGGCCAGCAGCACTCTCCTCCCCTCCCCTATTAGCCCATTTCCTGTCCCCAGCCCATTTCTAGTCCTATCCCCTTTATCAGCCCACCCCAGTCCTAGCCCCCCCAATCAGCCCATTACCAGTTGTAACCCTCCAATAAGTCCATTTTCAGTCCTAGCACCCCAATCAGCCCATTTCCTGTCCTAATCTCCCCCCATAGCCCATTTCCAGTCCTAGCCCCCTCCAATCAGCCCATTTCCAGTCCTAGCCCCCTCCAATCAGCCCATTTCCAGTCCTAAGCCCCCATCAGTCCATTTCCAGTTCTAACCCCCCCGATACCCCATTATCAGTCCTAGCCCCCCTCCTGATCAGCCCATTTCCAGTTCTAACCCCCCATAACCCATTACCAATCCTGTTTCCCATCAGCACCTCAGGCTCAGCTTTAACAGAGCCGCGGTTAAGGGAAACACTGCCCTTCGCCGCGGCTCTGCAAAACGGAGCCAGGGAACCAAGCAGCCTCACTTTGGGGGGCCGCGGGGCTCCTCATTCTGCCTCCACTGCAGGAGCACTTCTTGCGCCGGAGTTTTGTTTTTTTCTTTTATTTTGAAGGCTGAGTGAGGCAGTGACGGAGGTCTTTTTGGGGGCAATTTTGCCGCCCCCAAAAAGCCCAAAAAGCTGCCGCCTGAGGCCATCGCCTCACTTGGCCTCATTATAGAGCCGCCTATGACTGTAGGGGTCCGATTTGGCCAAATGCTATCTGGGAAACGTTTCTCCAAACTTTGCCTGCAGAAATTCTGAAACCGGTAAAGAATTTTTCCAAGAGTTCAGGTGTATTAAGTCATTGTTCCAATTGGGTATTAAAGGAGATATACCTAATGAGATTTTGCATTGGTTGACTTTGATGGTTCATGGCCTATTGAAAAATGCTTCTTTTCATCCTGTTTTGGGGACAGTTGTTCCAAGTCCCATATCTAAAGACCCAGCTAGAAACTTAGATACTCTTGCTAATTACCTTCCAGTAGCCAGACACCAAATTTTGGTTAAATTATGTGAAATGATTGTTGTATTCCAATTAGAAAAGTCCTTAAAAGATCATAATGTGTTACATGTTGTCAGTCAACATTTCATAGTCAATATAGTACTAAGACTTTATTATGAGCTTTAATGTCTGAATTACATTCAATTGTGGGGGGAGGGGGCAGGCAATTTTAATGCAGTTTGACCGTCAGCAACTTTTGATTTGCTGGAGCACAGTGTGCTTCTATCTGGGCTGAGTGAAATTGGTAATCTCCAGGAACAAGCAGGAATGAGTCTTCACATATGGGTATCGTCAGTACCGACGGAGCCTGCGCGGGAACGCTCCCCAGCGTCCAATAAGAAAGCTTTTGGGAGCATCCCACAGCGCCTGCATGCTGCCTTCCTGCCTTTCCCAACTGCCTCTCTCCAGTTCTTCTTTTCCGCGGAGCCAGTAGGTCGTGTTCCTGTCACCGCAGAAGAAGTTCTTTATTTTTTCTTTATTCTTTTGTGTCGCGTCTGCCTTCTTCGACGTCGGACTGGTACCGCCGGTCTTTCTTTTCTTTCTTTCAAAAAAAAAAAAAGCTTTATTTCTACTGTGCATTTTCAGTTTTTGGGCCGTAGGCCTAAAAATGTTTTCCTCATGGAGAAGCCTGCTTCTGGGTTTAAAAAATGCACAAAATGTGGCGGTACTATTTCTGTCACCGACACCCATGACTGGTGTCTAAAGTGTTTGGGACCTGACCATTCCATCACGGATTGTGTGTCCTGTACCATGATGTCTAAGAGAGGTCGGCACAACCGAGCAGCCAAGCTCAGTACCCTGTTTCCCTCTGATGCAGTTTCGGTAGCATCGACATCTTCCAGGGCCTCCTCTTCTTCCCATGGATCTCAGGTAACCAAGCATAAATCTGGCCGGCCCTCGAAGGGCAGATCTCCCTCCAAGCATCGAGATGCCTCCGGGCTTGCCCTTGAGGATTCCGCACCGGCAAAATTACCCCCTGCGGGAAGCTCCAGCTTCCAAAGCATTATCTATGGGGTCACAGGTTGACATCGATGGCTCGGCCTCGACAGATCACCTGTTGCCGTGTTCTGGGGTACCGGTGGCTCCCACTGGTACCGACATCCAGACTCTGGTGGCGTCGATGGATCAGAAGATTCTGACCATGCTGCGCACCTTAACGGCTTTCATACAGGCTGCAACGCCTCCGGTACCGCAACAATCCCCGTTGCTGGTACCGGCTCCGGTACCGGCATCACTCCCGGTACCAATATCGATTGCATCGACATTGGCTTCGGTGTCGACTGCAATGGTACCATGTCCTATGATACCCATTGGTACCGAACCGGTACTGATTACTCCCGATGTCGATCCCACTCGATACGGTTATCGGGCTTTACAGGAGCATCCAGACAGGCGATATTTCGATTCCTCTGAGGACTCTGATGAGTCTGAGGGTTCTGTAGAAGCATCGATACTTCTTCCTCGGGAGTCTTCTTCACCTAAATGAAGAATGTCTCTTCGAGAAGACTTGTCTTTTCAAGACTTTGTTAGGGAAGTGGCTAGGGGCCTCTCTATCACAGTGGCCCCTGAGTCAGAACCCAGAGCCAAGGAGTTGGATATTTTACAATATCCTAAAGCTCCTAAGGAGGCAGCTACTTTACCTGTTCATGAGATTCTTTATGATCTCATGTTGAGGATGTGGGAGACACCTCTCACCACCTCTCCTCATTCTCGCAGGTTGGACACCATGTATCGTGTCCCTCCTTGTCCTGGCTTCCACAAGACTCAGCTTCCTCACCACTCTATTGTGGTAGAATCTGCCATGAAGAAGATAAAGAGTGCAAAAAGACACTCATCTAATCCTCCAGGGCATGAATGCAGGACCCTGGATGCTTTTGGCTGAAGGGTTTTCCAAGCTGCTATGCTAGCTGCTAGGATCAATTCCTATAGTCTCTATATAGGAATGTTTCTAAAAGAAGTCACAGATCATCTGCAGACTTTAACCCCTTTCATTTCAGAGAATAAAAGAGAGGAGTTTCTCACTTGGCTCAAACATGCCCAAGATGTCTCCAAATTTTCCAACCGTGCAGCCTTTGACTCTTTTGAGTGTGTAAGCAGAGCTTCGGCTATTGCCATAGGGGCACGCAGATTTGCTTGGCTACAAGCTTCTGATTTGGAGCTCTGGGTCCAAGATCAATTGGGAAATCTCCCTTGTACAGGTGAAAACCTTTTTGGTAAGGATTGGCAAGCAAAGGCCACTCAGATGGATGCTGAAAACTCTGCTTTGGATCGACTTTCAAAGTCTACCTCTGCTCCTGTTAAGAAAAGATTGTTTAAAAAGACATCTTTTTCCAAAAAGGGAAGATACTATCCTGCTTATGGTCAGCAGGCATCTTCTGCAGGTCGTTTTGCTGCAAAGCGTCAGCAACCACCTAAACAGGCCAAGTCAAAGGCAGCTAGACCTTCCACGGCCCAGCAGCCTCAGCCTCCTCAGGGCCTTTGACTCGCTACTAGAGAACTTAGCCTTTCTAGCTCTGGAAGGACCAGAGCCCCTTACCATCCCAGGAAGGTTGACTTACTTTGCTCCCAGATGGGAGCAAATCACAGCAGAGCAATGGACACTCTCCATCATAAGGGAAGGGTACAAGCTTCATTTCTTAAGCCTTCCCCCCCCCCCACACCATGGTGAAACAGTTCAATTCTCCAACATCTCTCCTCAACCTTCTAGGTCAGGAGATTGCCATCCTTCTTGCCCAAGGGGCAATAGAAGAAGTACCTCTTCTTCAACAAGGCACAGGGTTCTACTCCCCTTATTTTCTTATTCCAAAGAAAACAGGGGGCTAAAGACCCATCTTAGATCTCAGAGAATTGAACAAATTTCTATTCAAGGAGAAATTCAAGATGATTTCTCTCGGTGCTCTGCTTCCATACCTTCAGAGTCAGGACTGGCTTTGTTCTCTAGATCTCAAGGATGCGTACACCCATGTCCTCATCCATCCATCTCACAGAAGGTTACTTCGGTTCCTTTTTCAAGGAAAGCACTACCAATACAGGGTGCTTCCTTTCGGTCTGGCCTCTGCACCAAGGGTGTTCACGAAATGCATGGCAGTAGTAGCTGCATTTCTACGCACTCTAGGAATATTCGTCTTCCCATATCTGGACGACTGGCTCATTCGAGCTCCATCTCAAGCAGAGGCCAAGACTTGTCTAACCTGCACAATGCGTGTCCTTCAGTATTTGGGACTAGTAATAAACATCCCAAAATCCAGTCTCATCCCTACTCAGTCCCTCGAGTTTATAAGGGCTTGGTTGGATACCATAACTGCAAGGGCCTATCTTCCTCAGGCCCGTTGCCTACGCTTGGTGCAGTTAGCCTCCCAAATACAGTTAAAGCCCCTTTTAACTGCTCGAGAAATGCTACAACTCTTAGGCCACATGGCATCCACTGTGCATGTGGTTCCATATGCTCGCCTTCACATGAGGGCAGCTCAATGGACTTTGTCCACCCAATGGACTCAGGCATCTGGTTGCCTGTCAGACAAAATAGCAAACTCCAGTCGCCTTTTTTGGTCTCTCCAGTGGTGGAAGTCCTCTCAAAACCTATTGCTGGGGTCCCCTTTTCAACAGTCATTTCCCCAAGCAACCCTTAAAACAGATGCCTCTCCAATGGGTTGGGGAGCTCATCTGCAAGATCTCTCCACCCAGGGCATCTGGTCTCCACAGGAGACTTCACTACACATAAATCTCTTGGAACTCAGAGCAATTTTCTTAGCTCTCAGAGTGTTCCACTCCCTGCTCAGCTACAGGACAGTCCTCATCCACACGGACAATCAAGTAGCTATGTTCTATGTTAACAAGCAGGGAGGGACTGGCTCTCTGTCGCTTTGCAACAAAGCTTTGCGACTGTGGGCCTTCGCCAGAGAGCATCAGATTCATCTTATGGCAGTATATCTTCCAGGCGTTCAAAACTCTTGGGCAGACAGACTCAGTCGAGTTCTGCTTCCACACGAATGGTCCCTCCACAGGGACCAGGTAGCCAGGATTTTTGAATTTGGGGAACCCCGGACATAGACCTATTTGCAAGTCCGTGGAATGCCAAACTTCCCCAGTTCTGTTCCAGAATTCCGTGTCAGGGAGTTCAGGCCAAGGATGCCTTCCTCCTTCACTGGGGTCAAGGCTTCCTTTATGCCTTTCCACCCATTCCCCTAATTCCCAAAACACTGTTGAAACTCCAGAGAGACCGAGGTTCTATGATCCTCATAGCACCACATTGGCCACGCCAAGTGTGGTACCCTCTACTTCTGCATCTCTCTCAAGCTCCGTCCCTGGAGTTGGGCTCTGCTCCAGATCTTCTCTCCCAGGAAGACGGAACGTTGTGGCACCCAAACCCCCAGTCTCTCCATCTGAGGGCCTGGTTGCTGAAGGCCTAGACCTTCAAGTTTTCCATCTCTCTCAGCAAGTCAGAGATATTATTCATGCTTCTAGAAAGCCTTCCACTAGACGTTCCTATGCTTTCAAATGGAAAAGATTTACCATTTGGTGTTCAGAGAAGGGTCTTAACCCTCTTGCAATACCTTTGAATTCTTTACTAGAGTATCTTCTGCATCTTTCCCACGCAGGCCTCAAAACGAATTCGGTAAGAGTCCTTTTGAGTGCTATTGCAGCATCCCTCAAGCCTCTCAATGGACAGCCTGTTTCCTCTCATCCTCTTATAACAAGATTCATGAGAGGCCTTCTTTTAACTAAACCTCCCATTAGACCACCTCCAGTGGCATGGGACTTAAATCTGGTTCTTGGCCAGCTTATGAAGCCACCCTTTGAACCTTTAGCCACCACCTCCTTGAAATTTCTTTCTTGGAAGGTTATCTTTCTCATTGCAGTCACCTCAGCACGTCGCATCAGTGAGTTGCAAGCCTTGGTGGCTAATCCTCCTTATACAAGGTTCCATCATGATAAGGTAGTCCTCAGGACCAATCCACACTTTATGCCCAAAGTGGTCTCGCCTTTTCATCTGAACCAGGAGGTATACTTACCTGTCTTTTTTCCAGGACCTCATGCATCAAGTGCAGAGAGGAATCTTCATACTTTGGATTGTAAAAGAGCTCTCGCCTTTTACTTACAAAGAACACAGCAACATAGAAAGTCTTCTCAACTCTTTGTTGCTTTTGATCCTTCCCATTTATGACTTCCAGTTTCTAAGAGAACACTGTCCAACTGGATTGCTCAGTGTATTTCTTTCGCCTACCAAAGTAGGAACCTTTCTCTGGAAGGCCATGTCACAGCTCACAATGTGAGGGCCATGGCAGCCTCAATGGCTCACATAAACTCTGTGTCCATCGACCAAATCTGTTGAGCAGCCACCTGGGCCTCGGTTCATACCTTCACAGCCCATTACTGTTTGGACAAGGACTCCCGCCGGGATGCCTCGTTTGGTCAGGCTGTTCTCAAACACCTGTTCCATTCCTAATCATCTCCTACCCACCTACCCTGGTTGGATGCCAGAGATCCATGGGGGGAGGTGGAGCCCTTTTCAAGGACACACAACTCTGGGGTCTCTCCCTGGCATCTGCAGCTAGGGAGTCCCCATATGTGAAGACTCATTCCTGCTTGTTCCTGGAGATAGCACAGTTACTTACCTGTAACAGGTGATCTCTGGGAACAGCAGGAATAAGTCTTCACAACCCACCCACCTCCCCTAGGAGTTGTATCTCTCTGTCTATCTTTCCTTCCCTCTCTCTCTCTTTGGCTCATCTTTAAAACTCGAACTGGAGAGAGGCGGTTGGGGAAGGCAGCACGCAGGCACTGTGGGATGCTCCCAAAAGCTTTCTTATTGGACGCTGGGGAGCGTTCCCGCGCAGGCTCCGTCGGTACCGACGATACCCATATGTGAAGACTTATTCCTGCTGTTCCCAGAGATAACCTGTTACAGGTAAGTAACTGTGCTTTTTGGGCACAGTATGGCAGTGACAATAAGGTTTTCTAACAAACAGATCACTTAAAGTAAAATGGAAAGATGCTGTGTCCCAGCCATGGGTAAACTTTGTCATCAATTCTTTTTAACATCTATTTGAACACATTGGGGGGCTGTCTGCAGAATTTAACCCTCTGTTTTCTCTTGTACACTGATGACATCACTGTTCTACTTCCATATCAGGCAGATCTAGCTACTCTACTATATGTAATATTTTAGTGAGTTGTTTTCCATTGATCAGTTCATGGATGGGTAACCATTTTAAGAAATGAAACCCAGCACCAGGAACCCTTCAGGCAAGGGCTGACCTTTAAGAGCCTTTGGCGCGGGACTCTCAGGGGAAAGAGATACAGCCGAAGCAGAAGCTGAGCCACCCGACTCCAAACAAACTGCAGCTCGGCATTCACCCCTATTATTCACTGGAGTCCGGTCGACGCGCACCACAAAGGCATCAAGGGGTCCAGCAGAAAACGGCGTAGAGGGCTGAGAGGGCACAGACCCACCTTTCCCTTTTCGCTTCCTACCCATAAGAAAAGCGCGTTCAGCACGGACCGTTAGCTGCCACCATCTTAATTAGGACACTCCCCTCTAGTGCCGGTTCGAGGGGGCCAGGAACGGAAGGGCTGTGGAGCCAGGGGAGAGCGGTTATTGATCTGCGCTCTCCGGGTACATCTTTGGCGGCGGTGGAGGAAGTGACCGCAGGATTGTTGTTTCCTGTGGTGGATAGAGCCCAAGCGACCGGGGTAGCAATGGCGGCTGCTGTATTGGAAGCGGATCCTGGAAAAAGTTTTATTTTACAGCGACCGGAGAATTTCACGTTGGAATCTATCTGGCAGGCCATTCTTTCATTGGGGGAAGTACTGGTGCCCCAGATCGCATTGTTGGAACAGAAACTACAGAACTCTGTGATGGCCATAGAAGAGCTGGATCAGAAGGTTTTGGCAATGCAAACAGATGTGGATGAGTCTCGGAGGACAGTAACAACTTTGGAAGAACGTGCAGATGCGTTTCAAAAGGACCTTTCCAATATTCAAGCTAAGTTGGAGCGTTTAGATAATGTTTCTAGATGTCATAACCTCCGTTTAATTAATTTCCCTAGATTAATTTCTGTATCTCCCAGAGAAATGTTTAAGCAGTACTTAATGGAGACGTTGGGGGTGGCCTCTGAATTAATGCCTCCTTTGGTGAGAATTTACTATCTTCCTAAGGCTAAAATTGTTGAAAATGGGGTTGAAAAAGGGGCTGAATCGGGGGGGGGCACAAGATCAAGTTAATTTTCTGAATGTTACAGATTTATTGGAAACCTCTGAATGTGAGACTCCGGTTCCATCTACGCTGCTTGTTACTTTTGCATTATTGTCAGATAGAGAGTGGCTTCTTAGGCTATTCTTTAAGAAAATAAATTTATTGTTTAAGGGTTTAATGGTACGTATTTTTCCGGATTTAGCCAAAGAAACACAGTGGCGTCGCAAGGATTTTCTCCTGTTACGCCCTGGTGTTCTTCAACTGGGAGGGCTCTTTTTTCTCAAACATCCCTGCAAATGCTTGGTGAAATATAGAGCTATTTCTTATATTTTCTATGAACCTTCCCAGTTAACGGCTTTCATTGCTGCCAGGCGCTTGGAGACCTCTATTGGAGCCTCACCTGTGCTCTCATAAAATAAGTACTGGAGTTAGTTTACTGCTTTTTCCTCTCTACTTAGTATATTATATATTTGGAATTTTGAAATTCTCCCCTCTTATATTGTGGGCTAGGGTGAACAGATGCATTGATTTTTGGTTTTCTTGTTATAATTATTCTGCTATGATTGTTCCTGATTGTATCTGTACTTTTTCTTTCAAGATTGTTCTGTGAACTTTCTTGATCTTTATGTTAAATGGCTATAAATAAATAAATAAATAAATAAAAGAAATGAAACCCAGAAAAAACTAAGGGATCAATATTCAGCGATGGCAGCCAGAACTTTTAAAACAGTTGATCATCACCGTTTAAAATTAAACCTGGATATGCAATGCTAGGGCCATATCTGGCCTCCGGCAGTGAATATCTGTGAATATCTGCTTTGAAATTGCCCAGTTAGCAATTTCAAAGCAGTTTTCTGTAATATTTAATCAGTAAGCAGTTATCTTTAACTGGGTAAAGTTAGGCCAGCTTTTTATCTGCCTAACTACTACTACTTATCATTTGTATAGTACTACAGGGCGTATGCAGCGCTGTACAGACACATGTAAAAAATGGTCCCTGCTCATCAGAATTTATAATCTAGTCAAGACAGACAACACAACAGCTGAGGGCAAGGATATATCTAGTGGAATGGTAAGGAAACATATAGGAGACTAAACAGATCAGGATCCAAAAGCAGCATCGAAAAGGTGGGGTTTTCAGCCTGGATTTGAAAAGAACCAGAAATGAAGCCTGACGCACAGACTCAGGTAGTTTGTTCCAGGCATAAGGAGCAGCAAGGTGGAAGGATCAATGTTTGGAGTTGGCAGTAGAAGAGAAGGGCACAGGGATCTGCCAGAGTAGTGGAATTCCAGAGGAGGGGAGTGTACAAACAGGAAAGGTAATGAGGAACAGCAGAATGAGTGCACTTATAGGTCAGTAGAAGTTTGAACTGGATACAGAAACAGATAGAGAATCAATGAAGCAACTTGAAAAGAGGGATTATATGAGCATATTGAGGCTGGCAGAAGATTAGCCGCAAAGCTGAGTTTTGAAGGGGAGAGAGATGCTTCAGAGGGAGACCAGCAAGGAGGAGGTTTCAGTAGTCAAAAAGGGAGGTGACTAAAGAGTGAATAAGTGTCTTAGTAGTGTGTGTAGAAAGGAAAGGATGAATTTTGCCAATGTTATAAAGAAAGAAGCCACCGGTTTTAGCTGTCTGTTGGATGTGTACATGTGTTGGATGGGTGGGAGGCGACAAAGAGTACAGGTACTCTGAGGAGAAGGATGTTACCAGTGGTGTGCCCCAGGGATCTGTACTTGGTCCGATTCTTTTTAACAGCTTTCTTAGTGATATAGCGGATGGGCTGTCGGGTAAGGTTTGCCTCTTTGCAGATGATACCAAAGTCTGCAATAGAGTAGACACCCAGGAAGGTGTAGATAACAAGAGGAGGGATCTAGCTAAGCTTGAAGAATGGTCTAGAATTTGGCAGCTGGGATTTAATGTTAAAAAATGTAAGGTCATGCATTTGGGCTGCAGCAATTCAAGGGAGCAATATAGTATAGGGGGTTAAGTACTTTTGTCCACTAAAGAAGAGCGGGACTTGGGCGTGGTTGTGTCTGATGATCTTAAAGTAGCTAAATAGGTAGAAAAGGCGACAGCAAAAGCTAGAAGGATGCTTGGGTGCATACGGAAAGGAATGGCTAGCAGAAAAAAGGAGGTGATAGTGCCTGTGTATAAGTCTTTGGTGCAACTTCATTTGGAGTATAGTGTGCAATTCTGGAGACTGCACCTTCAAAAGGATGAGTCGGTGCAGAGGGTGGCTACTAAAATGGTTAGTGGTCTTCATTATAAAGCATATGAGGACAGACTTAAGGATCTTAATATGTACACCTTAGAGGAAAGGTGGGATAGAGGTGATATGATTGAGATGTTTAAATACCTCCGTGGCATAAATGTACAGGGGGAGAGCCTCTTTCAATTGAAAGCAAGTTCTGCTATGAGGGGACATGGGATGAGGGTGAAGGGAGATAGATTCAGAAGTGACATGCGGAAATATTTCTTTACGGAAAGAGTGGTGGATCCGTGGAATAGTCTCTCAGTGGAGGTGGTAGAAATGAGGACAGTAACTGAATGCAAAAATGCATGGGACAAACACAGAGGATCTCTAAAGGAAAAAAGGGGACTGTTGTAGTTGTTATGGAAGGACAGACTAGATTGGCCATGTGGTCTTTTTCTGTCGTCATATTTCTATGTTTCTGCAGAGAAAGAGAGAGTCGAAGATGACCCCAAGCTTGCGAGCTGAGGAAGCAGGGAGGAGTGTAGTTTTATCCACAGAAATAGAAAAGGGAGGAAGGGGGAGTTGGGTTTAGGGGAAAGATAAGGAGCACAGTTTTGACCATGTTCAGTTTCAGATGGCCGGTTAAGAGTAATCCCTCATGACTGAATATCATAGATAACCCGATATCTTTGGGTTCTACCTATGCTCTGCCCCCGGAACAGCCCAGTTCTAGCTGGTTAACATCAGGGTGATTAGATGGGCTGGAATGGGATATTCACTGGCACTAACCAGGTAAATGCCTTTTAATATTCCAGTGAGTGACATTTACGTGGTTTGCAGGTCTGCAAACCACATAAATGCCTTTTGAATATGCTCCCCTAATTATGGATAGGACATGACTTGGCCTCTTATCCATCATTCTCACCATTACTAACTAGGGTAAAATTTCCTTTACTTAAGTCAGTGAAACTCTTAGATATGGTTGTGGGTTGTACTTTATCTGTGGAGGAGCAGGTTTAATCACTTTCAAAAAGATATTTTATAAATTACATTGTATTCAAAAGATTTGTTCTAATTTTACTATGTCAGTCCAATACATAAAATCAAGCTCTACTATTCACCCTAAAGATGATATGTGATCAATGAGTCTTTGTGTTGAAACCCTTACTTAGCTTTGTTTAATTAATTGTAATTTTCCTATGGACATAAGAACATAAGAAATGCCATTGTGGGTCAGGCCAAGGTCCATCAAGCCCAGTATCCTGTTTCCAACAGTGACCAGTCCAGGTCACAAGTACCTGGCAGGTACCCAAAGTCCACAGCTTCCACAGTGCTCGTCCTGGTGTAAGCAGTGGAGCATCTCAAAGTTTTGTGCAGGCATTGGTTATGATTCAGTTTTGACTGTTGTAATGCTTTATTTCTGGGAATATTGAAAAGACTTTTAGTTCGTGTACACATCTTACAAAATATCGCTGCTAAGATTGCATTGAAAGGTAAAAAATGAGGAAGAATGATACCATTTCTAATTGAGCTTTCCAAATATATCCTGCTAGACCAGTCCAGAATAGTGAGTTGTGTCCCCCTGCCAGCAGATAGTGAGAGAGAGAAAAATTCACGAAGCTTTGCAACATCACTCTTGGTATAAAAACCCATCCCTCAAGGGGAGCTACAGTATTTTCTCTGTCTCAACAGATGGTGGACTTCTCCTGGCGTACTCTAAGAAGAGATTTGGTGTCAGTGTAGCTATCTTTGGCAGTAGTGCACACTGTGGTGCCCCTTCTTTGCCTTTCTTCACTTTTCCAGAGCTGCCCCTGGTCAAGAGGACCAGTAGAGCACCTCTGAAGGGAAGTGCTCCTGCTCACGAAGAGCAGTTGCAGCCTTCCGTACTGACTGTTCGGCAAACAAGACTTCTATCAGCTATTTTGTTATTTTTTCTAACTCCTTATTTTTATTTTATTTAACAGGTTTTATATACCACTTTATCATTTCAATCAAAGCGGTTTAGATTGAAACGTAAACTTGGTAAAATACATTAAACAGGGACATTGATAACTTGGATTTTTCTGAGGCAATGGAGGGTTAAGTGACCTGCCCAAGTCCACAAGGAGTGCTAGTGGGAATCGAACCCTGGTCTCTGGGTTCCCAAGCCAATGTTCTTAACCATTAGGCTACTCCTCTACTCCTTAAAGTTTGTTTAAAAAAAAACTCCAGGTGTACACCAGGACCTGGTTGTTGAGAAAGTTGTCGGGCAGTTTTTTCTTCTCCAGACCCTTCCTTTATCTGTTTTTTTCCTCCTTCGAGAGCAGTGTGTTTTATTTCTTTCTCCAGGACCAAGCAGGAAGTCAGTCCTCACATATGGGTGACGTCGACGGAGCCCCCATGCGGAGCATTTCCCCAGCTTTCAAAGAAAGCCTTTGGGAATGCAGGCACGCATGCGCGGTCCCCTTCCCGCCCAAAGGTGCCATCTTGCTCAGTCTGCTTTTTTCCACGGAGCCCTACGGACGCCTGTCCTTGTCACCCGTGAAAAAAAAGTTGATTTTTCCTGCATTGGTTCGAGTTTTTCATCGGTTCGACGTCGGTTCCTTTCCCGCCTGGACTCGGTACACCGGTGCCGAGCCCGGATCTCTCTTTTTTTGTTTTTCTCCTTAGAGACTGCGTTCGCGCCTTTTTTCTTTTCCCTGGCAGCCCAATTTTTTGATCTTTTCCCCCCGATGGCTGCCAGTGGCTTTAAGAAGTGTGATCGGTGCAAGAAACTGATGTCTCTCACCGACACACACGACTGCTACCTCCGGTGCCTGGGTCCAGACCACGATTCTACGGTCTGCATTCCCTGTGGCAAAATGTCTTCCAAGGCATTGCAGAGCCGTCAGCACCAGCGTGAGAGGATCTTCTCCGAGTCTGCCTCTGGACGGGTCCGGACTTCGTCAGAGGCCTCGATGTCTCGGGAGTCTGACCCCGAGCATCGTCGGGGCTCCTCTGAAAGGGAGTCCCCCTCGAGGGAGCACCGAAGGAAGAAGAAACCCGCGAGGGCGGCATCGTCGGTGGATGCTCTTGGCTCCTCGAGGGCCAGGTCGCATAGCCCCGATCGCCGTCCCGGGTCTTTGGAGTCGGAGAGGCCTGCCAAGAGCATCCTCGTGTAGAGTCGGAGGCCCCGAGTCACGTGAGTACTGTCGTCCTCGTGGACTCTCCTCCGGGGGAGCCGATGTCGGGCCCGACACCATCGGGGCCCGAGTCTGAGGCTGCTGGGTCTCCTGAGCTCGGACTCAGGTTGACGGCCTAGGAGAGCAGATTGTCTGCCTTCATGGAGCAGCAGCGGGTGCTGATCACCGGTCTCACCGGCGCATCTGCCCCGACCACCGGGACATCAACGTCCAAGTCGACCCCGGAGGCCGAGCCGATCCTCGGCCGCGGTCACCCCCGGCATCCCGTTTGGGACCGATGTCGTCGACGCCGGTTCCCTCGGCGTCGGGGCAGATGGCGTCGGTGCCCGCCCACTCAGAGCCGCTCGATTCCTCCTCGGAGGAATCAGCATGGGAGACGGAGGAGGAGGATTCCCCTGGCACCTTCCGAACTCGGTGCGTCCCTTCGGACTCACCGGGCTCCAAGCCTCGGACAAGGTCCCCCCCGGAGGATACTAGGTTCCTGGATTTCAT
Organism: Ichthyophis bannanicus; assembly: GCA_033557465.1. Lineage (NCBI taxonomy): Eukaryota > Metazoa > Chordata > Amphibia > Gymnophiona > Ichthyophiidae > Ichthyophis > Ichthyophis bannanicus. The sequence goes on from CM066033.1 coordinate 1,131,666,325, forward strand.
ACGGGACATGGCCAAGGCACTGGCATTCCCTGCGTACCCCGAGGAAGAGCCTCGAGCCGAGGAGCTTGAGGCTCTGCAGTATGTCTTGAAGGACTAGAAAAAGGGACTGTTACTTCTGGAGAGAGAGCTGCAATTGTGAGTATGTACTTCTGGGAATTTTCTGAAAGGAATTTTTTCTATTAAAGCTATTTAATCTGTGAATCCACTATTTTTTGTTAAATCAGTCAGAGCCTAGTAGCAGCAGTTTAAGTTTAAATTTAAAACACAGAAGAGAACTTTCTGGTTACTTTTCATACCCAGCAGAGAGCTTATAGTTTTAATTTAATATCACTCAGGGCCTAGTATCAGCAAAGTATTTTTAGTTTAAATTTAAAACACAGAAGAGAGTTTTCTGGTTAAATTTGGAACCCAGCAGAGAGCCGTAGTTTAAATTTAATAGTCACTCAGGGTCTAGCATCAGCAAAGTACTTTTAGTTTAAATTTAAAACACAGAAGAGAGCTTTCTGGTTAAATTTAGAACCCAGCAGAGAGCTTGTAGTTTAAATTTCATAATAAGTTAGAGCCTAGCAGCAGCAAAGAGCTATAATTTAAATCAAATAAGAATATAGATTAGCACCAAAGGCAAAACAGGGTCAGTACTCTTTGAGCAGCAAATAAAGTCTTCTGGAGACCTTTACAAAGAGGCCTTCTACCTAGGGGGCAAGATATCTGTGAAACCTTTTCAATAGGTGTTAACACCAGGTGGCAGTTCAAAAGGGCATTTTGAAAGACTCCTTCTATCCAAGCAAGGACTGTTAATCATCCAGGAAGTTGGTCACAGCTTACCTCAGCAGCACAGGCATAAATAGCTCAACCAGAGCTCTGTGATCCTCAGTCTTGAAGGACTAGAAAAAGGGACTGTTACTTCCGGAGAGAGATCTGCAATTGTGAGTACCCAGCAGAGAGCTTGTAGTTTAAATTTCATAATAAGTTAGAGCCTAGCAGCAGCAAAGAGCTATAATTTAAATCAAATAAGAATATAGCTTACCTCAGCAGCACAGGACAGGGTACTGTGTAGCAGCCTTCTTTTAATAAGTGTTATTCCCTTCCCTCCCCACACCCACCCACCCCTGGGATAATCGTAGCTTTATAGGTACTTACACATCTTAAAAGACAGGAGGTGCTCTCAGGTGAAGCTTGTTACCCAAATCAGACATACACTAAGGACCTGAGATTAATTAAGCTTCAGGTGAACAAGGTATATTAAACATATTAGGTACAGTTTTATTGGTATAAATATCCATAGCAACCCTTAGTAAGTAAAGAACTTAAAAATCTAAACAAAAACTTAAAACTAAGATGCAGACAGCAGTCCAGCAGCAGGATGGGGGCTTTCCAGTCTTTTGCATTGATGTCACATGTATGATTTTCTCCCAGTTGGTGAGAGGTCTTTCGTGTGCACTAGGTGCAAGGAGCTCTTTGCTCTCAGGGAACGAGTCCGTTCTCTAGAGGCTAGAGTAGCAGACTTGGAAAACATAAGAAAGACAGAGAGGTATATAGACAAGACCTACAGGGATATAGTCCTGAAGTCCCACCTCCAGTCTGGCAGCATCCCTGTTGCCATGGAGGAGAGAGGTCACGTGACAGGAGAGCATCACCCTGGTGTGGCAGGAAGTGATCCTGTAACTAGGACCTGTCCTTCAGGTGATGTAAAACCCTCTCGCACCGAGGAAGTTTCTCCAGGGCCATGTGCCCATGAGGGAAGGGTTGGGATAGCCGTTATAGTTGGTGATTCGATCATTAGGCATGTAGATAGCTGGGTGGCTGGTGGACGTGAGGATCGCCTGGTAACATGCCCGCCTGGTGCGAAGGTAGCGGACCTCAAGCGCCACCTAGATAAGGTCTTAGATAGTGCTGGGGAGGAGTCTGCTGTCTTGGTGCATGTCGGTACCAGTGACATAGGAAAATGTGGTAGGGAGGTTCTGGAGGCTAAATTTAGGCTTTTAGGTAGGAAGTTGAAATCCAGAACTTCCAGGGTAGCGTTCTCCGAAATGCTTCCCGTTCCACGTGCAGGCAGAGCTCCGGAGTCTCAATGCGTGGATGAGACAATGGTGCAGAGATGAGGGGTTTGCATTTGTTAGGAACTGGGGTACATTCTGGGGAAAGGAGGGGCTCTTCCGAAGGGATGGGCTTCACCTTAACCGGGATGGAACCAGGCTGCTGGCATTAACCTTTAAAAAGGAGATAGAGCAGCTTTTAAACTAAATAATAGGGGAAAGCCGACAGTCGCCCAAGAGCAGATGATTCGGAAGAATGTATCCTTGAAGGATACTACCAAAAGCAGAGAGGTTCCAAAAAAGAGTAAAGTAACCCAAATGCCCTCGAGTATGGAGCAGACAGAACTTAAAGATCCCAAATTACCCATGTCTACCAATAGCCAAATTAATATGAATAAAATACAGTCTCTAAAATGCTTGTATGCAAATGCTAGAAGTCTAAAAAATAAGATGGGAGAGTTAGAATATATAGCACTAAATGAGAGGTTAGATGTGATTGGAATATCAGAGACATGGTGGAAGGAGGACAACCAGTGGGACATTGTGACACCTGGGTACAAACTATATTGTAATGATAGAGCTGATCAAATTGGTGGAGGGGTTGCGCTCTATGTTAGAGAGGGCATTGAGTCAGAAAGGATTAAAGTTTTGCAGGAAACAAAATTTGCTGTAGAATCTCTATGGATTGAAATTCCATGTAAAAAGGGGAAGGCGATGGTGGTGGGGGTATACTATCGACCGCCTGGCCAGAATGAACAAATGGATGATGAAATGCTCAAAGAAATCAAGGAAGCTAACAAAAGGTTACAGCGCGGTAATAATAATGGGCGATTTCAATTACCCCGGTATCGACTGGGTCAGTGTCATGGCAGGACATGCTAGGGAGATAAAGTTCCTAGATGACATAAATGACTGCTTCTTGGAGCAGCTGGTCCATGAACCGACGAGAGGGGAAGCCATATTAGACATAGTCCTTAGTGGAACACCAGATCTAGTGCAAGAGATAAGGGTGTTGGGGCCACTTGGCAATAGGGATCATAGCATGATTGCCTTTGATTTAATTAGTGGAGGAGGGATAGTAAGGAAATCCACAGTACTTCCTTTTAACTTTCGAAAGGGAGACTATGATAAAATGCAGAAAATAGTTAAGAAAAAACTAAAAGGAGCAGTTGCAAAGGTTAACGACTTACATCAAGCTTGGGTGTTGTTGAAAAATACTATCTTGGAAGCCCAGACCAGCTGTATTCCACGCTTTAAGAAAAATGGAAGTAAGTCCAAAAAATTCCCAGCATGGTTTAAAGGTGTGGTCAGAGAGGCTGTTGCCAAGAAAGCATCTTTCAGGAAATGGTAAAAAGAGCGAAACGATGAAACCTGGAAACAGCACAAGCACTGGCAGGTCAAATGCAAGGCATTGATAAAGAAGGCAAAGAGAGAATTTGAGAAGAAGTTTGCTGCGGAAGCAAAAACGCGAAATAAAGATTTTTTCAAGTACATTCATTGCAAAAAACCTGTGAGAGAGTCAGTTGGACCATTAGATGATAGAGGAGTTAAAGGGGCACTAAGAGGCGACAAGGCGATAGCGGAGAGACTGAATGAATTCTTTGCTTCGGTCTTTACTGAGGAAGGTGTAGGGATGTTACCCATGACTGAAGTGGTATTTAAAGGTGCGGAAGAATTGAAGGAAATATCGATACATCAGGATGATGTATTACAACTATTAGATAAACTGAAGAGTAGCAAATCACCTGGGCTGGATGGTGTTGAAAGAACTGAAATATGAGATTGCAGACCTGCTATTAGTAATCTGTGAACTATCATTAAAATCATCTCTAATACCTGAAGATTGGCCGATCGCCAATGTAACACCAATTTTTAAAAAGGGTTCCAGGGGTGATCCGGGAAACTACAGACCGGTGAGCCTCACGTCAGTACCGGGAAAAATGGTAGAAACCATCATAAAGAATAAAATTACTCAGCATGTAGATAGTCATGGCCTAATAGGAGACAGCCAACATGGCTTTAGACAAGGAAAATCTTGTCTTACTAATCTGTTATGTTTTTTTGAAAGTGTGAATAAACAGGTGGACAAAGGTGAGTCGATTGATATAGTGTATCTGGACTTTCAGAAAGCCTTTGACAAGGTTCCTCATCAGAGACTTTTGTCAAAACTAAAGAGTCATGCGATAGGAGGCAGTGTACTACTGTGGATCAGAAACTGGTTAAAAGATAGAAAGCAGAGGATTGGGCTAAATGGCCAATTTTCCCAATGGAGAAAGGTGAATAGTGGTGTACCCCAGGGATCTGTGCTGGGTCCGCTGCTTTTTGACATATTCATAAATGACCTGGAAAGTGGAATAACGAGTGAGGTTATCAAATTTGCAGATGACACAAAACTATTTAAAGTTGTTAAAACCCAAGAAGATTGTGGAAAATTGCAAGAGGATCTTGCTAAATTGGAAGACTGGGCATCAAAATGGCAGATGAAATTTAATGTGGACAAGTGCAAAGTTATGCACCTAGGGAAGAACAACCCAAACTATGGTTACACAATGCAAGGTTCCACATTAGGAACCACCACCCAGGAAAAAGATTTAGGCGTCATTGTGGATAACATGTTAAACCCCTCGGCCCAGTGTGCAGCGGCAGCCAAGAGAGCAAATAGAATGCTAAGTATCATAAGGAAAGTAATGGCAAATAAAACAAAAGATATTATAATGCCTCTATACCGTTCCATGGTGAGACCGCACCTTGAATATTGTGTGCAATTCTGGTCGCCGTATCTTAAAAAGGATATAACGTTATTAGAAAAGGTTCAGAGAAGAGCCACCAAAATGGTAAAGGGGATGGAAGGATACTCCTATGAAGAAAGGCTAAAAAGGTTAGGGCTCTTTAACCTGGAAAAGAGACGGCTGAGGGGAGATATGATAGAAGTCTATAAATTAATGAACGGAGTGGAACGAGTAAACGTAGATCGACTGTTTACGCTATCAGAATATAGGAAGACTAGGGGACATGCAATGAAGCTACAGGGTAAACTATTTAAGACTAATAAAAGAAAATATTTTTTCACTCAACGTGTAATCAAACTCTGGAATTTGTTACCGGAGGATGTAGTAAAGGCTGTTAGTGTAGCTGGGTTTAAAAAAGGTTTGGACAAGTTCCTGGAGGAAAGGTCCATAAACCATTATTAAGAAGGGACCCAGGATATCAATGCTTGACCTAGTACAAGCATTGCAGAACCTGTGTCTTTTGGGGAAACTGCTAGGTACGTATGACCTAGATTGGCCACTGTTGGAAACAGGATACTGGGCTTGATGGACCTTGGTCTGACCCAGTATGGCATATCGTATGTTCTTATGTTATGTTCTTATGACTCTCCTCCCAAGGAGGCCTTTACTGTCCTGGTTCCTCCGATGCTGGAGCGGTTGCTCTTCCGCATGTGGGAGGCGCCGGCCTCGATGCCGGTTCTAAGCAAGCGGGTCGATTCCATCTATCGAGTCCGCAAGAGTGCCGGGTTTCAAAAGGCACAGCTACCGCACCATTCCATGGTGGTGGAATCGGCCATGCATCGCCTGAAGAGTCAGAAGATGCACTCTTCGGTGCCTCCCGGCAGGGAAGCCCAGAACCTGGATGCCCTCGTTAGAAAGTGCTTCCAGGGCTCTATGCTTGCTTGCCGCGTCCAGACCTACCAGCTGTACTTGGGTATGTACCTTCGAGACCTGGAAAGGAGATTTCCGGGTTCTCTGCTGGTCTGTCTGAGGAACCTTTGCAGAGGTTCAAGGCCTTGTCTTCTGGTATTCGAGAGTGCTCGAAGTTAATCTCTCGAGCAGCCTACGATGGATTTGAGGCTTCGGCCCGAGTAGCAGGGGCCGGCATCAGTGCACACCGTCAGGCGTGGCTACAATCCTCGGACTTCGAGCCGTGGGTACAGGACAAGTTGGTTGATGTCCCTTGCCGAGGTGAAAACCTCTTTGGCAAGCCCATGGCCGAAAAGGCTGCAGAACTCGAGACCGAGACTCTTACCCGGACAAGGCTGTCCAGGAAGACCTCTGCCCCTTCTCAGAAAAAGAAAGGCTCGGGGAAAAAGACCTTTTACCCGAGGAAGACCACTGCCTATAAAACCTACCCTCACTACCAGGCCTCTGCAGCTCCCCAACAGGGCCAGCAGGCCAAGGGGCAGAGTCATGGGCCCCGTAGGCAGAAGGCCCCCAAGCCTCCTACTTCAGCTCCTGCTCAGCAGGGAGGGGGTTTTTGACTATGCCAGCATAGCCTCTCCTCCTCTCCAGGGCATAGGAGGTTGGCTGACCCTGTACGCAGACAGGTGGCCAGCCATCACAGGGGATACTTGGGTGTTAAGCATCATCGAAAGGGGCTATCTGCTCCACTTCACCCAGATATCCCCCTCCTACTTTCCAGGGGAGCTTCCAAGACCCCCTCTGCACAGAAACTTACTCCTTCAGGAGTTGGAAGGTCTACGAAGGGACCAGGCTGTGGAACCGGTGCCTCACCACTTGGCAGGGCAAGGCTTCTACTCCTGGTACTTCCTGGTACCAAAAAGAACAGGAGGCCTCAGACCCATCCTCGACCTGCGAAATCTGAACAAGTTTCTGGAGAGGGAAAAGTTCAAGATGCTTACCCTTGGAATCTTACTGCCCTACCTCCAGCAGGGAGATTGGCTATGCTCCTTAGACCTGAAGGATGCTTATACTCACATCCTCATCCATCCAAGCCACAGACAGTTCCTCAGATTTGTGGTGGGAGGACAGCACTTCCAGTACAGAGTGCTTCCTTTTCGCCTCACCTCCGCCCCCAGGGGTTTTACAAAATGCCTGGCGGTGGTTGCGGCCTACCTCCGGAACCAGGGGATCTTTGTGTTCCCTTACCTGGACGACTGGCTAATCAGAGGCCAGTCTCCACAAGAGGCCAGGCAGGCCATCTGCAGAACCATATCCCTGCTTCAGCACCTGGGGTTCGTTATAAACTTCCCAAAGTCCACTTTGGTCCCCTCACAAGACGTGGAATTCATAGGGGCAAGGTTGGATACCCTCCAAGCAAAGGCCTTTTTGCCTGTGGACAGAGCTCACAGGCTGATAAAGTTGGCCGGTCAGTTTCGGGCGGACTGTCTGGTCTCGGCCAGAAACTTCCTCCGGCTCTTAGGTCACATGGCTTCCACAGTGCATGTCACCCCACATGCCCGGCTACACATGAGGCCGGCTCAGTGGCACCTCAGGATGAAGTGGCTGCAGGCCACAGGGAAGTTGTCGGACAGAATAAAGGTGACCAAGCCCTTGGTGGACTCCTTACGCTGGTGGCGGCATCTCCCAAATCTGGTCACAGGTGTTCCTTTTCAGGCCTCCCCAACACTCAGGTACTGACAACCGATGCTTCCCTGCAGGGCTGGGGGGCTCACAGCCAGATAGCCTGCACCCAAGGCCTGTGGTCTCCATGGGAGGCCGCCCAGCAGATCAACCTGTTGGAATTGAGGACCATTCGGCTGGCCTTGCAGACTTTCTCTCAGATCCTGTATCACCAGTCTGTCCTATTTCAGACGGACAACCAGGTGGCTATGTTCTACGTCAACAAGCAGGGAGGCACGGGATCCAGACTTCTATGCCTGGAAGCACAAGCTCTCCGCTCCTGGGCTGTCACCCAGGGCGTGACCCTCAAGGCAGTCTACCTTCCAGGCCAGGAAAACTACCTGACAGACAGACTCAGCAGACTCCTGCAGCCTCACGAGTGGCAGTTGGATCCTCTGGTAGTGCAAAAGATCTTTCTGAAGTGGGGTCTTCTGACCATGGATCTTTTTGCCAGTCCGCTCAACAGGCAACTACCCCGGTTCTGTTCCAGGCAACCGCATCCCTTGAGAACGGCACCAGATGCATTCCTGATCCCTTGGTCAGGGGGCCTGCTGTATGTCTTTCCTCCCACACCTCTGGTGGCCCGGGCTCTATTCAAAATCCAGCAGGACCGAACCACGGTGATCCTGATAGCCCCTAGGTGGCCCAGGCAGCCGTAGTTCACTCTTCTTCTGCAGTTGGCGGTGGATACTCCACTTCCTCTGGGGTTGCAACCCGACCTTCTGACTCAGGACCAGGGGCTCTCTTGCATCCCAACCTCAAATCTCTCAATTTGATGGTGTGGCTGCTGAAAGGCTAGTCCTTGCTCCCTTGCTCCTATCTAGGGAGGTTGAAGAGGTGGTGTTGGCCTCCAGGAAACATTCCACCAGGAAGGCCTATGCTCTAAAGTGGCGTAGGTTCTCTATTTGGTGTTCTCAACAGCAAGAGGACCCTTTCTCCTGCTCTGTCCAGGTGGTGCTTCAATACCTGCTCCACCTTTCCAACCTAGGGCTTCAGTCCAGCTCTGTCCGGGTTCACCTCAGTGCCCTCTCAGCTCACCACTTGCAGGATGACGGACAGTCTCTCTCAGGCCACCCTCTGGTGTCCCGCTTTCTAAGAGGCCTACTTCTGCTTAAGCCTCCTTTTCGTCCACCTGCTCCTGAGTGGGATCTCAATGTGGTCTTGCAGCAACTGACTCGCCCACCTTTTGAGCCGATGGCAACCTGCCATTTACTTTTCCTCTCCTGGGAGGTATTGTTCCTTGTGGCACTCATCTCAGCTAGGCGGGTGAGTGAGCTTCAGGCCCTGGTCTCGGATAGGCCGTATACCAGGTTCTATAGGAACAGGGTAGTCTTGCGGACTCATCCTAGTTCCTTCCAAAGGTGGTGTCCTCCTTCCACCTCAACCAGGAGGTGGTACTTCCAACGTTCTTTCCCAGGCCGCACGCCAGTAGAGCAGAGACTGTTTTGCATACCCTGGATTGTAGAAGAGTGCTGTCCTTTTACCTTGAACGTACACAGGGGCATAGAAGGGCTTCTCAGCTCTTCATTTCCTTTGACCCTAATAAATTGGGGTTGCCTGTCACTAAGCGTACGTTGTCCATCTGGGTGGCAGACTGTATCGCCTGGGCGTACAGGTCAGCCGGCCTCTCCCTGGAGGGTTGAGTCATGGCCCACCGAGTTCGGGCGAAGGCCGCATCAGTAGCTCACTTCCGCTCTGTTCCGTTGGCAGACATCTGCCGGGCCGCTACTTGGTCTTCAAGCCAGACTTTTGCGGACCACTACTGCCTCGAGAGGGAGTCCCGTTCGGACAGTGCTTTCGGGCAAGCGGTACTCCGTAATCTCTTTGAGGTTTAGGCAACTCCTACCCTCCGGCCCTGGTGTTGGGCTACCATTCAGGTGTGGTCTCAGAGAAGATTCTCTCACTGTTGCTGAGGCTCTAGAGGGAGCTCTATTTTTCAGCCTGGGTTCCTGGTAGCCCAGAGCTAGGGAGTCACCCATATGTGAGGACTGAATTCCTGCTTGGTCCTGGAGAAAGAGTAGTTACTCACCTGTAACAGGTGTTCTCCAGGAGCAGCAGGAATCAGTCCTCACGACCCTCCCTCCTCCCCTTGGAGTTGCAATAATATATAGTTCATTTTCTTTTTGTGCTGTCTTTTAGCTATGTCATTTAACTGAGCAAGATGGCACCTTTGGGCAGTAAGGGGACCACGCATGCGAGCCTGCATTCCCAAAGGCTTTCTTTGAAAGCTGGGGATATGCTCCGCATGGGGGCTCCGTTGACGCTGACGTCACCCATATGTGAGGACTGATTCCTGCTGCTCCTGGCGAACACCTGTTACAGGTGAGTAACTACTCTTTTGTGGTTCTCTTTTAAAGCAGCATCCCTATCTGTTTTTCAGCGGTATCTTGTTCTTTTGAAAGCATGTGCCTCCCTTCTTTTTTTGGTGTGCTCAGTTTTCTGCAGTTGCCTTTTTTCCTGCTTCTCTTCATGCGGACAGTCAGCTGCTGCTTTCCAGCTCTGTTTTGCTGTTTCCTGCCATAATTTTTGTGCCACAGCTGCCATTCTTTCTTCAATCCGTTGATTTTTGAATCCCTACTCTTCCTGTGACTTTTTCATTCATCCTGTTGTGAAAACGCCTTCTTCCCTACAGCACTGTTTGGACTGTGGGAAGAAATGTAAGGCGTTGACAGGTAATTTGTGTTCCGCCTGTGGTTCTGATCAAGGGAGTCCTTCTGCTTCTGCAGGTCCTGGTTCCGGGACCCCTTCCAGGTCTCTTGCTTTAGCTCCCTCTGGGTTACATCAGGGTGATGCTAGATCTCAAGAGGCCCTTCCTCCGGTTTTGTTGTCTAAGCAGTCTGTTCACCCTCTACAACTTTCTATTCAGCCTATGCAGACTAAAGCTGAGGGCTCTAATCTCCAGTTTATGCAGCTATTCCGTCAGGCCTGGGATATGTGGCACTCTGAGATTTCGGCTACTTCGACCACTGCTGATCCACCATCTAGAAAGCGTGCTCGCCGAAGTTTGGCTGGAACTTCCTTAGATCTGGCCAAGTATACCACCTCTCCTCCAGGGGACTGGCATCCTGCAGGGAAGACGGTGACAGTCATTTTGTTTCTGAGTCTGGCCGGGAAGAAGGAGAGCTCTCGCCATTGGAAGATGACCAGGAGCCTCGAGAAGACGGTCAGGATATCTGGTTATTCTGTAAGAAAGAGCTTCCTGCTTTCATTGCTCAAATTACGGAGGCTCTAAGGGTATGTTGTCACAGATTTATTTGATGAGTAAATTGACGGCGCTCAAGCGGGCCAATCAGAAAAACTTTCTAATGATATGGGGGAAATACATTCAGTGGATGGCGTTGTTGGAGAATAATTGAGGGTGGGGGAGATAGCGTGTAAGGAGGAAGTTGATAAGGGAACTCGGGGGGGGGGAGGGGGTAATAGGTTTGGGGGGATATTATTGGGGAAAACACAGAACCTGAAATATTTTGTATGTTGAAAGGTATCCCGTGTGGGGGGATGATGGATTTTTTTGTATTATGTGGGAATTTGTTGTGGAATTCTGTTTTTACAATGTGTTTTGTTGAATTTTGTTTACCAAATTGTTCTGTGGTTGGAAAATAAACAAAAAAAAAAATTACGGAGGCTCTGCACTTCTTGGCTCTCAAGTGCAACAGCCTTTGGATTCCTCTAAACCTCAGGCAAACCTCATCATCGTGGGCATCAGGAAATCTTCTAAAGCTTTTCCCTTTCCCCTGGAACTACAACAGATGGTCTCCTTAGAGTGGGATTCTTCTGATGTGTTTCTATGCTCTGCTCGTCGCTTGGGGCATGTTTACGTTTGGTTTTCGAATGATCTTGACAAGTGGTTGTGTTTCCCTAAAGTAGACACCCTGGTACTGCAATCACTAAATGCACAACCATTCCTGTGGAGTGTAGCGCTGACCTCTGTGATCAGACAGATTGCAGATTTGAGGGCCTCTTAAAAACCACTTTCTCGTCATCGACCTTGGCATTGCAGGCCTTTGTTTGCTGAGGTCTCTCTGCACACACTCTTCTCTGATGGCTTCAGTCACTTCCGGATGATCCGACTGCCTCATTTAGAGTCGGTCACTGCCTTTCTTGCAGATGCCTTTTATGATCTGCTGCACTATATCTGCTCAGTCTGCTACAGTGGCTCGGCATTGGCTGTGGCTCCATCATTGGAATGTGAATGCTGCTTCCAAGTCCCATCCCGTCTCACCAAGCTTCCTTTCAAGGGCCACCACCTTTTTGGAAAAACTTGTGAAGGATTTAGGGGAAATCTAGTCTCTTCGTTTGGCAGAGGATAAGCCCAAATCCAGTGTTCGTTGTCCTGCCACGTCCTCATCTTATAGAATCCACTTCAAAGACGTTCATCGCTACCGGCCTGGCAAATCTGGTTCTTCTTCAAATAGGGCTGGTTCTAAGCCTCATCCCTTTCGTGGTATCCATCGCAACTGGGACAATTTCTCCTTGTCCATCAGGTTTTCCAGTTCCACCAAATCTTCCCATTCACAGTTTCCGGGTCCATTCGGGGGTGCTTCCTGTGGGCAGACGCTTACGATATTTTTCCCATAAATGGACCCAGATAACATCGCACCGGTGGGTACCTGAGATACTAACACAGGGTTATGCTCTCAGCTTCACCAAGCCCATGCCAAATGTCTTCCTCATCTCTCCATGCGGTTCCACAGCCAAGGCAGCGGCTGTACACCTGACCCTCCACCGCCTTCCTAAGCTCAATGTGGTATGCCCAATTCCTCCCTCAGAAAGAGGTTCTGGTCACTATTCCATTTACTTTGTCATAACCAAGAAAGATGGCTCCTTCCGTTCTATCCTGGACCTCAAGGGACATAATCGCTGTCTTCAGGTGCCACGGTTCCGGATGGAAACCCTCAGGACAGTCATTCAAGCTATTCAGCAAGGCAAATTCCTCTCATCCCTGGACCATCACATTCCAATCCGCCAAGATCAGCAGCAGTATTTACGTTTCGCGGTCCTCGGTCAACATTATCAGTTTCGTGCCCTGCCCTTTGGTCTTGCCACAGCTCTTTGCACTTTCTCCAAGGTGATGGTAGTAGTGACAGCTTCCCTGCAGTGCCAAGGTTTTAGGGTTCATCCTTATCTAGACAATTGACTTATCAGAGCAACGAGTTTCGAGGAGGCTACTTCTGCGGTCTCTCGCGTCCTCTCCTTTCTGGATCATCTCAGCTGGGTGGTCAATTATGCCAAAAGCAATCTGTGCCCAGTTCAGTCTCTGGAATTCCTCAGCGCCCGCTTCGACATGAGAGTGGGTTGCATCTTCCCCTCTTATGACAGATGCAAGAAGCTCTGCATTCAGGTCCATGCCTTCCGGCGCCTGGCAGCTGCCACTGCCTGGGTTTTCCTACAACTCCACTGCACCATCGCTTCTGCTCTTGACATAGTCCCCTGGGCCCATGCTCACTTGCATCTGCTTCAGTAATCTCTCCTGTCACGCTGGTCAACCACCCAGAACTATCTGATTCATTGACCCCTTTCTTCCGTGGTTTGCCGCAGTCTTCGCTAGTGGCTTTGTTCTCATCACTTGTTGAAGGGGGCTTTTCCTTGGAAATTCCGCGTTGGGTGGTGGTCGCCACGGATGCCAACTTTGCAGATTGGGGAGCTCACTGCCAGGGACGGGCAGGGATCTTGGTCCATTCAAAAAGCCTCTTAGGCCATCAATTGCCTCAAAGCCTGGGCTGTTCATCTGGCTCTACTCTTCTTTCTGTCCCACCTCCAGAGTCAAGCAGTCTGAGTACTTTCCAACAATTCCGCCACTGTGACTTATGTCAACAGACATGGTGGGACCAATGTGCTGGAGTGGCCCTGGAAATGAGTCTTCTATTTCCCTGGGCAGAATCCAACCTCCTGGCTCTTTCTGCACAGCACATTGCAGGAATGGAGAACATTCAAGCGGATTTCCTGAGTCGTCATATCCTGGACCCTGCCGAGTGGGAGCTAGCTCTGTAGGCATCAGTAAGGTCATTATTTATATTTATTATTTATTACAATTTCTTATATACCGCACTATTTCATATCAGCGCGGTTTACATAGAACAAAAATGACCATAACAACTGTTTGGCTTCACATAGAACAGGAGTAACAACTTGGATAACAAGGGGGATACAAACTGAACTAATTAAATATGTACAATGAGATTGAATGCTAAGAATTTAGGATACTTCATGTGTACAGTGAGGTTGTGTGCTAATATTGAGATGTTATCTCGAGAAGGTAAGAGGAGGGACAGTTAGGTAGGGGTCAGGTTAATCTGGTAGTACTGTGTAAATAAATGGAATTTGAGAGCCTTTCTGAATTGTGTTAGGTCAGTAATCGCACGGATGCCTGGTGGTAATGCGTTCCAACATTTTGGGGCATAGATACTGAAAGCCCTGTTTGATGTAGCGATTGTGTACTTTGTTGATGCCTTTGGGATTACTAGCGCATTTGTAGATGAGGTTCTTCTTGTTCTGATGGGAGGGATGAGCTGAATGATGTCAGTTAGTGAAGGGGAGGTGATACCATGGATGGATTTGAAAGTGAATAGCAAGGACTTGAACATAAGCCTTCCTTGTATGGGGAGCCAGTGAAGCTGTATTAGGATAGGCGTTACATGGTCGCATCTTGCTGCTCCCACTAAGACTCTGGCAGCGGCATTCATGGCAAGTTGTAACGGATTAAGTGTTGACTGAGGGAGACCTTGAAGAATAGCGTTGGCAAAGTCAAAGTGTGGTAAGATAAGGGATTGGTATATTGTCCGGAAGTCTTCAGGGTTTAGAAGGGATTGAAGGTGTCTGAGGGACCGGATTTTGAAATATATGGCTCTGACTATGTTGGATATATGGATTTTCATGTCCAAACGTTGATCAAGGGTAACCCCTAAGTACCGAATTGTTGATTTGGTTTGGAGTTCAGCTTCTTTAACCTTTATATGGGGTGGAGGGGAGAAACTCTGGTCTCTGGTGATGAATAGCACCTCAGACTTTTTGTGTTGGATCCTAAGATTTTGGGACAGAAGCCATTCGGAGACTGCGTTGAAACATTCAATCAGTGGCGAGAGGTCCATTTGCTCTGTGGAGAATGGCATGAAGAGTAGGATGTCATCAGCGTATATTAAACAGTCGACCTTGAATGATCCAATAATGTTGAAAATGGGTTGCATGTAAATATTAAACAAGAGAGATGATAGGGATGACCCTTGTGGAACGCCCTGTCGTTGATGGAAGGGTTCGGAAGTTCCTGATCCTGATTTTACATGCTGCCATCTGCCATTAGGGTACGACCTGCACCAATCAAGGGCGACGCCATTTATGCCCTTTTCCTTTAGACGTTCTACTAGCAGACCATGGTGTACAGAATCAAAGGCTGCAGCGATGTCTATGAAGATGAGAGCGAAACCTCGGTGGATGTTGTCGATACCTGTGACGATTTTGTTGAAGAGGGAGGTAAGCAGGATTTCGACGCCATGGTATTCTCTGAAGCCATGTTGACGATGGTCTAGTGGGGAGGTGGTATCAGTGTGATCTTGAATTTGTCTTTGTGCTTCCTTTTCAATTATTTTGGCTAGAAGAGGAATACTGGCTATGGGTCTGTAGGATTCAACTTTGCTTGGGTCAAGTTTAGGGTTCTTCAGAAGGGGTCTGATGGATGTTTGCTTGAGTGCTGCAGGGAAGGATCCTGTTGTGAATGATAAGTTCATCATTCTTGTGATCAGTGGACTGAGTTCTGTTCGTAAATTTTTAATCCAATATGCGGGGCAGGGGTCAGTTTGTGCAGTCGTGGTATTGAGGGCCGCAATGGTATCTTCCACAAGTTTCTTGGATGGAGTGGAGAACTTAGATAGGGATATTAGATTGGAGGTGTCTTGTGCTATGAACGTAGTAATTTTGTCAGTTTGAAGTAGCTTGGATTGTAAATGGTTGGCAAACTCCTGTGGGTGGATCTCTTCAGGTCGACATGGAGATGGTTCCTTAGAGAATGATTTAACTAGTTTGAAAAGGTCATGTGGTTTATTTAGTGACCTTTTGAGGGTGTCGGTATGGTATTGTTTCATATTTGTTAGGATAGCTTCTCTGTAGATCGCAAGGTGAGTTCTGTAGGCTGTCTGGTCTTCTGCGGAGTGGGAACACCTCCATCTTTTCTCAAGTTTCCATAGGTGTGAGCGTGAGACACGTAGTTCCGGTGAGAACCATGGAGAATGTTTTCTTTTCTTTGAGATATTGTTCTTGGTTGGTTTTCGTGCAATAGAGCTAAGACTCTTATTCCATGAGGTGATTAAGTTGTCTAGGTTGAGAGTTGCATTGTTGTATAGAGGGAGAGTCTCTGCTAGTATGAGATCTTTGTTGAAGGCTCTGAAATTTCGAGAAGTTGTGTTTGTTGAGTTGAATGGTGTGCTATTGTTGTGTGGTAAATTGTTATTGATGGGTATAATGAAATTGATTAGCTTGTGATCTGACCATGGTACAGAGGTGAGAGATGTCACAAGTTCATCATTTGGTTCAAGTACTGACAGGGGGACAAAAATCATGTCCAGGATATTCCCTTTAGTGTGAGTGGGTTTGTTGATAATTTGTCTGTATCCCAGTTCATTAATCGCTTCTAAAAGGGCAGTGGCGTGACTGGAGTGGAGTGATGGGAGGTTGAAATCTCCTAGTATCCAGTTTGATAGGTTGGGATGGCGAGTGTTGGCTGCTAGGTCGAGGATGTTGAAGAGATCATCAGTTGAGGGTGAGGTTGCTCTATATAGAAGGTTAATAGAGCATTGGTTATTTGCAATGGATAGTATATCCAAGTTGTTGGTACTGGTGGAGTCTGTTGTGTGAAAATGCAGATCAGTTTTGGTCAGAATGAGGGCTGTCAGACGGCTGCCTGGGTGAGAATCTTCACAGTCTTGGCAAGTGCATATATCTATATGATTTGCAAGGGATTGTGGGCAATGCAGTTCATTCACACCAGACACAGCTGCTCACAATAATTAGTTGTGCTTTTGGGTAAAGCCAATAAGATAGCTGCCACCTGTGCCCGAGAGAGGGAGGTGAATGAAGAGGAAGATTTGGGACCCCAGGTATCTGATTGTAAAGAAAATAACAGAACTTTAATATTGCCCCTGTAATCGGGATCAATTACTCCCGCACCCACATCGATGAAATATTTAAGGGCTAATCCGGACCTTGGGGCTACTCTCCCATAGCATCCAATAGGTATTTCCACTTGGAGACCGGTGTCAACCAGGGCTCTCCCTTGGCTAGGTACAGTCACATTTTCTATGCTGCACAGGTCAAACCCAGCAGCTTGAGGGGTTGCCCGCTTAGGAGCTTGGGCCTTCTCTGTGACCCTATGGTACTTTAGGATGAATGTCTGCTTTGGGGTAGCTTGGTCTTCTGGACGCTTAACCATCTTTTTAGCTGGGGTCTGAGGACTTCCAAATAAAGGCCCGGGAGCTATTACCATTAAACCTTCTCCCTCCTTCTTTCCTAGTCCTTCCACTAGACCCTGCTTAAATCTTGGCCAGTCTCTTCCTAGAACCAAATCAAAGGGTAGCCTAGGCACCACTGCTAACAGGACTTCCTCTTGTTTCCCTAGGCACTTAACCTTTAGCCTATAGGTTGGATATGATGTTGCAGCACCATGAATGCATCTGATGTGAACTTGGCTTTCAGGGGTTCTAGGCACAAATCCTTCTTGGGCCTCTATCCTCTTCCAAAGCCTTTTTGACATCATACTCTGGTCTGCCCCAGAGTCTAACAAAGCATTTGTGGTAATTCCTTGCACATCAACCATCAAAAGAAATCCTTCTTTGAGCTGTTTTAAATCCACACCCACTAAGCTAGTGTGTGTCTGGCATCTCTTTTCTAAATGTCCCCATTTTCCACACTTGAAACATTTCTTTCTATTCCACTGTGTCATCTGGTTTGATACAGTACATTCATTTTCAGAAACATTTTTAATTATTTTCTTTTCTGATACAGCACATCTTGCCTCAGCACCAATCTTCAGAGGGCCACCCATTCTATGGCAAGCCTGCGTGGCTTCCAAGAATCTCTCTGCTAGCATGGTTGCCTCTCCAAGATTTTGGCAATTTTGCTGTATAAGGAAAGTGTGCAAATCTTTAGGGACCGCAGACATAAATTGTTCAAGCATTATAATGTCTAATAACATTTCTACCGTCTTTTGCTCAGGCTCCAACCATTTTACAGCTAAACCTCTGATTCTCTGACTCAGAGCCCTGGGTGTTTCACCCACTCTCAATGTAGTAGCTCTAAACATTTGCCTATACTCTGAAATAGACAACCCTAGGCGATCTCTAATAGCAGCCTTTACATCCTTATAATTCAAAGCCTGGGCTGCTGGCATTGCTCTATAAGCTGCAAGCGCCTCTCCAGTTAATGAGGCTGCCAGCCTTACTGCCCACTGGGTCTCTGGCCATGCTAATGCTTGTGCCACTCTTTCAAAAGACTCTAGAAAATCATCAACATTATCATCTGGAGTTAGCTTCCCAAAACTAAATGCCCCAATCCCCTGATTGAGTCCCACACTGTCCACATGTGGTGTACCAGTATTTACTGCTGGTCTTGCATCTGGTCCACTTTGGTTCTGCAGTTGAACTAGGGCTTGCACCAGATCAAGCACTGGCCTCTGCTGTTCCATTAAGGCTTTCATAGCAGTGTCCTGAGCTTGCTGTGCTAGCTCCTGTTGCCTGCTAAACTGGGCTGCCATCCAATCAGCTAGTTCCCTTGGATCCATCTTGATCCCTGCAAGAAACAAAGAAAAAAAACAAAGTGCACCACCTTCCAAACAGGTGTGGGTTTTTTCTACTTTTTTTTTTCCAATTACCCCTGTGCCTTACTCCCATCCACCACTAGACATGCCCAGGTACTTATTACCTTGTGTCAGTGATGAATCTAGCTCTGCACAGGGTCTTTTCCTCCTGGGACAGCTGCCTGGAACATCCACTTCTCCTCCAAAGTACAGTTGAGGGAAAATCTTTTTTTTCCAGCTTTAAACTTGAACTTTAGTTGTAATCCTCAGCAAGTAAATCCCTTTTGTGCAAAAGCAATCTGAAAAACTACGCCATTTGTCAGACGGCTGCCTGGGTGAGAATCTTCACAGTCTTGGCAAGTGCATATATCTATATGATTTGCAAGGGATTGTGGGCAATGCAGTTCATTCACACCAGACACAGCTGCTCACAATAATTAGTTGTGCTTTTGGGTAAAGCCAATAAGATATTTATTTATGGGGTTATTTCTCCCAACACAGATATGCTTGGTAGCACACAAATCAGGTTACTTGCTTTCAGTGTTAAACTTGAAAAAACAAAATCAGGAAAACAACATTTGAACTTGTCAGGCAATCAAAGCAAAAGAAATAAGACCTGGTTGATAACAAACTGGTCTTTTCTGTAGGCTTAGCTAATATTTTCTTAGCATGTATCAAACAACAAACCAAAAGCCACAAAGAAAGAAAAAAAACTGTTCTTTTCAGGTAAACTTCTTATATCTTCCCACATAGATTCAGAAGTGATTCTCTCAGAGCTCACAAGCAATTAGGTAAGGCTCAATTGCTAGCAGTTATCCAGCTGAAACCCCTTAGCTGGCTTGCTTTCTACTGCGTGGCTAAAAATCCTACCCAGGAGCTTTTCTGAGTAGATTAAAGAACAAGTTTGTATTTCTTTGTGATGGTTGCTGTATTTTATAACAGAAAATCACCAAAGGAGTTTAGACAGAGAGCAGTCCATGTAAACAGATTCTTCATCTGCTATCACCCCCTCTTCTTCAACAAGCATGGGTTCAATATCATGGATTGGCACAGATGAATCTCTCAATGGAGCACTTTCAGGAGAATACTTGTTTCCCTGCTGTCTTTCAAGGTTATAGCTAGGGCATAGATCAGTGTTCATACCTGAGCTTCCATTGCTGTTAGAGTTCCTCTCTATATAGCCTGGCCAGTATGTAGTCCAGTTCTTATGTCCAGCCTTCCAATCCAGATCCCTGGACACTGGATTTCTCTTCACATACCTTCTGGCACGGGTCTTAGGGTCCCTTCCACGTGCAGCCGTCTCCCTCACAGGTAGCGTCTGGAGATTCCTAGCTCTGCAGCACCATTCCTCTGGCTTTCCCCAGTCCAATGGTGTATGCTGGCCCTTGGAATGCCTCCCAGTATATGTACTGCTCTGGACTCTTCTAGACCTCTCAAAGGCTTTTCTCCTCTTTCTTCCAAAGGGTTTCTTTCCCTCTCTGTCCGTCCGGTTTGGCTTCTGCTTCTGATGATCCTCTTGATGATGAAGATGATCAATCTCAAGCTGATTCTCTGTAGAATAAACTCTACCTTTATTCTGCCTAGATGAGTGCTCCCCCCTAATACAGCGCAGCTGTGCTGAATCAGGCCCTGCCCTTTGAGATGAGTGCTTAGGGATTACCTCATAGCCCTCCTGATTGAACACACGTTTCCCCACTTCAGCTCCTCTAATGGCTGTTGGAAACCTGGTGCATTCTGCGACTGGTAGTCTTTTATGAGAAAATTCTGTTTTCTTATTTCTACCAGAACTGACAGGTTGCTTGTTCAGAGTCACTTCACCTTTCCTATAGCTCCTTCCTGAGCTATGATAAGCTTCCTTATCACAGGGCCCCTCCTCCTCTTTTGCTTTCTCTATGACGGGAGTGGATGGCGAAGTTGGTGGGTAGTAGTTGATTGAGAATTACATTATCTACGTTGGATAACCAAGTCTCAGTTATCATAAGAATGTCCAGGTCATCCGACTCTAGACGTAATAGCCACCTCTTCCAATGCCGAGATGTCAATCTTTTTCAGTCATCAAAAGGAACGGAACTCACGGCCTAGATGCTCTGATTCAGACCTGGCCCTCAAACCAGCTTCTCTACATCTTTCCAACTTGGCCGCTAATCGGCCATGAACTCCGTCTGATAGAGTCGCACTCTGGACTGGTAGTGCTGGTGGCTTGGATTGGCCTTGGCGTCCATGGTATGCCAATCTCCTCCACCTCCTGCATTAGGTGCCCCTACACTTGAGTGTCCGGAGAGGTCTCCTGTTTCAGGGCTGGTTCTCATGGACAACCCCGCTCCTTACTCGCTTATGGCTTGGCTATTGAGCGGCATTGCTTGCATTGCAAAGGTTACTCTCTGCAAGCAGTGGCCACTCTACTACGGGCTCAACTGTCTTCTATCTCACGTGCCTATGCTTGGATCTGGCGTCTTTTTTTCTTCTTAGTGTTCTAAGAGATTCCTCTCCCCTTGGCAGGTTGATATTCCAGACATTCTTTCCTTCCTTAAGGACAGATTTGATAAGGGTCTCGCCCTTAATTCTTTAAAAGTGCATATTGTGGCCTTGACATGCTTTCGGGGGCCTCTCCATGTGTGGTCTCTTGCTTCTCATGTAGACGTTTCCTGTGGGGCCTTCGCGCCAATGGTTCCCCATTTGTCTAATCGTCCCCCATTTGTCCAGTTGTCCCTTCTTGGAATCTGTCCTTAGTGCTTCGCACGCTCACTCCTGCCCCATTTGAGCCTCTTCGTAGGGCATCTCTCAAAGATTTGACTCTCAAAACTGTTTTTCTTATAGCAGTCACTTTGGCATGGCACCTTTAAGAGCTCCAAGCACTTTCTTGCTAGGATCCTTTTCTGTTTTTTTCTCTGGAGGGGGTTACCATTCGATCAGTGCCCTCTTCTCTGCCTAAGGTCATTTTGGATTTTCATGTCAACCAATCAGTTGTGCTTACTTCCTTTTTTTAAGGAGCAGTCTTCAGCTGACAACTGAGTCCTTCACCTGTTCGATGTTGGTAAGGTGTTACACCTCACTAATATGTTTTGTTTCTCTGATCATATTTTTCGTCTTTCCTTCTGGTACACAAAAAGGAGCGGCTGCTTCCAAAGTGACCATTGCTTCTATTACTACTACTACTACTGAGCATTTGTAGAGCGCTACAAGACGTACGCAGCACTGCACAGACATGTACAAAACAGTCCCTGCTCATTAGAGCTTACAATCTAGTCAAGACAGACAACACAGTAGGTGTAGACAGGAATACATCTAGGGGGAATTGTAAGGAAACACAAAGGAGATCAAATGAGTCAAGATCTGAAAGCAGCAGCAAAGAGGTGAGTTTTCAGCCTGGATTTGAAAAGGGCCAGAGAAGGTGCCTGACATACAGATTCAGGTAGTTTGTTCCAGGCATAAGGAGCAGCAAGGTGAAAGGAGTGAAGTCTGGAGTTATCAATAGAAGAGAAGGGCACAGATTGAAGCAATTTGCCAGAAGAGCAGTGTTTCCAGGGTGGGGGTGTAGGGAGATATAAGAGAGGAAAGGTAGCAAGGAGCTGCAGTGAGTGCACTTACAGGTCAGCAGGAGAAGTTTGAACTGGATGCAGAAAAGGACAGGGAGCCAATGAAGTGACTTGAGAAGAGGGGTAATATGAGCATGACGAGGCTGGTGGAAGATTAGCCGAACAGCAGAGTGCTGAACAGATTGAAGGGGAGAGAGATGATTCAGAGGAAGACCAGCAAGGAGTAGGTTACAATAGTCAAGATGGGAGGTGATTAAGGAGCGGATAAATGTCTTAGTAATGTGTTCAGAAAGGAATGGGCAGATTTTGTTGATGTTATAGAGAAAGAAATGGCAGGTCTTAGCTATCAGATCGATGTGTGTGGAGAAGGAGAGAGAGGAGTCAGACGACCCCAAGTTGCGAGCCGAGGAAACAGGGAGGAATAGAGAGTTATCCACAGAGACTGAGAAAGGAGGAAGGGGAAGGAGGTTTTAGGGGGAAAAATAAGCTCAGTTTTGGCCATGTTCAGTTTTAAGTGGCAGTGAGACATTCAAGCAGCGATGTCAGAAAGTTAGGCAGAGATCTGGGTCTGGATTGCCAGAGAGATTTCAGGTATAGAGAGGTAGATCTGGGAGTCATCAGCATAAAGATGGTACTGAAAGCCATGGGAAGAGATGAGTTCACCAAGGTACTGGATATAGAGAGAGAAAAGGAGTGGACCCAAGACAGATCCTTGGGGTACACCAACTGAGAGTGGGATAGCAGCAGAGGAGGATCCACCAGAACAAACACTGAAAGAGTGATGGGAAAGATAAGAGGAGAACCAGGATAGTACAGGGCTCTTAAAACCAAGCGAGGGCAGGTTATCGAGGAGAAGGTTGTGGTTAACAGTGTCAAAGCAGAAAGGTCAAGAAGGATGAAGACTGAGTAAAGGCCCTTTGATTTTGCCAGGAACAAGTCACTGGAAACTTTGTCAAGAGCCGTTTCAGTAGAGTGTAAAGGACGAAAGCCAGATTATAAAGGATCCAGGAGGGCTTGAGAGGAGAGAAAGTCAAGGCAACAGCAGTGAGCCACACGTTTAAGTAGTTTAGAAACGAAGGGGAGGAGGGAGATCGGTCGATAGTTAGGATCAAGTGAAGGTTTCTTGAGGAGAGGTGTAACTTCAGCATGCTTGAAGGCTGCAGGGATAGTTGCAGTGGAGAGCGATAGGTTGTGAATATGAGAGATGGAAGGGACAACAGTGGAGGAGATGGAGCTTAGGAGACAGGTGGGAATAGGATTAGAGGAGCAGGTAGTGGTTTTGGAGGATGAAAGAAGGTGTGCGGTTTATTCTTCAGAGATCATAGAAAAGGTAGCAGAGGTAGAGGAGAAACGTTAGGAGTGAAGAGGGGAAGGAGGGGAAGTAACTGACTTTCTCCAGGACCAAGCAGGAAGTCAGTCCTCACTTATGGGTGATGTCGATGGAGCCCTCGTGCAAAGCAATTCCCCAGCTTTCTAAGAAAGCCTTTGGGAATACTGCACGCATGCGTGGACCCCTTCCTGCCTAAAGATGCCATCTTGCTCAGTCTTTATTTTTCTGTGGAGCCCACCGGACGTCTGTCCGTGTCACCCGGAAAAATTGACGTTTTTCTTGTGATTTCATCGTGTTTTTTCTCCGTTCAACGCCGGTTCCCCTTCCCGCCGGGTTCGGTACACCGGTATCGAGCCCGTCTTCTATTTTTCGGTTTTTGCCCTTCGTGGCTGGCGTTCGTGCCCTTTTTGTCTTTTCCCTGGAAGGCCAGTCCTTTGACCTCGCAGGGTCCTTTTTTCCCCGATGGCTTCCAGTGGTTTCAAAAAGTGTGATCGGTGCAAGAAACTGATGTCTCTCACCGACACACACGACTGCTGCCTTCGATGCCTCGGACCGGATCATGATCCTAAGGTCTGTGTCCCGTGTGGCAAAATGTCCACCAAGGCACTACGAAGCCGCCAGCATCAGAAAGAACGGATTTTTTCTGACTCTGCCTCCGGCCGGGCCCGGACCTCGTCCGAGGCCTCAACGTCTCAGGAGTCTGACCCCGAGCATCGCCGGGGTTCCTCGGACAGGGGGTCCCCCGATCGGGAACATAAGAGGAAGAAACGGCTCGTGAGGGCAGCGTCGGAGGAGGTCCCTGGTTCCTCGAGGGCCAGGTCCCTGGTTCCTCGAGGGCCAGGTCTCGGACCCCCGACCGCCGTTCCGGGCCTTTGGAACAGGAGAAGCCGTCCAAAATACCTTGTGTGGAGACGGAGCCCGCCGGACACGTAAGTCCTGTTGTCCTCGTAGACTCTCCTCCTAGGGAGCTGATGTCTGGCCCGGCGCTGCCAGGGCCCGAGTCGGTGGCTGCTGAATCTCCTGAGCTTGGACTCAGGCTGACAGCCTTGGAGTGCAGATTGTCTGCCTTCATGGATCAGCAGCGGGTACTGATGGCCAGCCTCGCTGGTGCATCTGCCCCGACCACCGGGACATCGACGTCTAAGTCGACCCTGGAGACCGAGCCGATACTCGAGACCATGAAGGTTCACGGTCACCCTCGACCTCCCGCTCGGAACCGAGGGCATTGAATCTGGTGCCTTCGGCGTCGGGGCAGGTGCCACTGAGGCCCGCGCAGTCGGAGCCCCCCGACTCCTCTTCGGATGAGTCTGCGTGGGAGACTGAGGACGAGGAGTCCCCCGATACTTTTCGGACTCGGTGCATCCCTTCGGACTCACCGCAGTCCGAGCCCCGGAGTAGGTCCCCTCTGGAGGACACCAGATTCTCGGAGTTTGTCAGGGACATGGCCAAGGCTTTGGCGATTCCCACAGACCCTGAGGAGGAGCCTTGAGCCGAAGAGCTCGAGGCCCTCCAGTATGACACGCCTCCGAAGGAGTCCTTTACTGTGCCTGTTCCTCCGATGTTGGAACGGCTCCTCTTCCGGATGTGGGAGGCACCGGCCTCGGCGCCGATTTTGAGCAATCGGGTCGATTCCATTTATCGACTCCGTAAGAGCCCTGGTTTCCAGAAGGCGCAGCTGTCGCACCATTCCATGGTGGTGGAATCGGCCATGCATCGTCTGAAAAGCCAGAAGATGCACTCTGCGGTGCCTCCCGGCAGGGAGGCCCGGAACCTAGATGCTTTCGGCAGAAAGTGCTTCCAGAGCTTGATGCTTGCTTGCCGTGTCCAGTCCTACCAGCTGTACATGGGCATGTACCTACGGGACCTAGCGAAGGAACTTGCTGGGTTCTCTGCTGGCCTCTCCGGGGAACCTTTGCAGAGGTTCAAGACCTTGTCCTCGGGAATCTGGGAATGCTCAAAGTTAATGTCCCGAGCGGCCTACGATGGCTTCGAGGCTTCGGCCCGTGTAGCGGCAGCCGGCATCGGGGCCTGACGCCAGGCATGGTTGCAGTCATCGGACCTCGAGCCCTGGGTGCAGGACAAGTTGGTTGATGTCCCTTGCCGAGGTGAAAACCTTTTTGGCAAGCCCATGACCGAGAAGGCGCCTGAGCTCGAAACCGAGCACCTGACTAGGACAAGGCTGTCCAGAAAAACTTCTGCCCCTTTTCAGAGGAAGAAGGGCTCGGGTAAGAAGTCTTTTTACCCGAGGAAGGCGGCTGCCTACAAACCTTTCCCTTAGTACCAGGCGTCCCCAGCAGGGTCAGCAGGCCAAGGGGCAGAGACATGGGCCCTGTAGGCAGAAGGCCCCCAAGCCTCCGGCTCATGCTCCCACTCAGCAGGGAGGGGGTTTTTGACTCCCACAGCATAGCCTTTCCACCTCTGCTGTCCCATCTCTGCACAGGAGGTCGTCTAGTCCTGTTTGCTCACAAGTGGCCACTCATTGCAGGAGATGCTTGGGTATTGAGCATAGTCCACAAGGGCTATATGCTCCACTTCCAGCAGTTGCCTCCAACCTACTTCCCAGGAGAGCCTCCAAGACCTCCTCTGCACACAGACCTCCTCCTTCAAGAACTTCAAGGTCTGCTTCTAGACCAGGCAGTGGAGCCGGTACCTCCCCACCTGCAAGGTCACGGGTTCTACTCCAGTACTTCCTCGTACCAAAGAGAACCGGGGGCCTCAGGCCTATTCTCAACCTCGGGAATCTCAACAAGCTCCTGGAGAAGGAAAGGTTCAAGATGCTTACTCTTGGAACACTTCTGCCCTACCTCCAGCAGGGAGATTGGCTATGCTCCTTAGATCTAAAGGATGAGTACACTCACATCCTCATTCATCCAGACCACAGAAAGTATCTCAGGTTCATGGTGGGAGGAAACCATTACCATTACAGGGTACTACCCTTTGGCCTGACCTCCGCCCCAAGGGTCTTTACAAAGTGCCTGGCGGTGGTGGTGGCCTACTTAAGGAATCAGGGTGTTTTTGTCTTCCCCTACCTGGACGACTGGCTCATCAGGGGTCAGACTGCCCAGGAGGCCCGGCAAGCCACCCTCAGAACTGTCTCCCTCCTTCAACACCTAGGGTTTGTCATAAACTTCCCAAAGTCAACTTTGCTCCCCTCCGAGAACCTAGAGTTCATAGGGGCAAGGTTGGACTCCCTGCAAGCAAAGGCTTACTTGCCAAGAGACAGGGCTCAAAGACTCATGGACTTGGCAAACCAGTTTCTGAGCAGGCCACAAGTCTCCACCAGACTCTGTCTAAAGCTCCTGGGCCACATGGCATCGACAGTGCATGTGACCCCCAATGCCCGCCTCCACATGAGACCGGCACAATGGTGTCTCCGAACTCAGTGGAAACAAGCCACAGGAAGCCTCGCAGACAACGTCTGGGTGTCCAAACCATTCCTGCACTCCCTGCAGTGTTAGCTATACCCCCCCCCCAACTTATTACAGGGGGTGCCTTTTTAGGTGCCTGTTTCCACGTTGGTGTTGACCACCGATGCCTCCTTGCAGGGCTGGGGTGCACATTGCTTGGACAGGTGCACCCAGGGCCTGTGGTCTCCATGGGAGGCCACACAGCAAATCAATCTCCTGGAACTCCGGGCTATTCGCTTAGCCCTCAAAACCTTCTCTCACACCTTGGCTCACCAGTCTGTTCTGGTACAGACGGACAATCAAGTGGCCATGTTCTATGCGAACAAGCAGGGAGGCACGGGGTCCAGGCTCCTGTGTCGAGAGGCACAGGCCCTGTGCTCTTTTGCTCTCAAACACAACATGTTTCTCAAAGCTGTTTATCTCCCTGGCCAGGAAAACTTCCTGGCAGACAGATTGAGCAGGATTCTGCAACCCCACGAGTGGCAACTACACCCATTGGTGGTTCAGAAAATTTTCCTGAGATGGGGACTTCCATCTATAGATCTCTTTGCCAGTCCCCTGAACCGGCAGCTGCCCAGGTTCTGTTCCAGACCACCTCATCCCCTGAGGTTAGCAGCGGATGCCTTCCTGATTTCTTGGTCCCTGGGCCTCCTGTATGCATGTCCTCCCACGCCTCTGGTGGCCCGAACCTTGTTCAAGATTCTAAGGGACAAGGCCTCAGGTGGTAAAGAATTAGAATTGCTCAAAATTTCCAAATAGCACTCCACATTGATAAAAAGTCTCGTTACAAACTCAAAATGTCCTCTAAGGAGGATGGAGTCTGACGTCACACTAACAACCAGATGATTCATTTATACCTGACCTATCAGCTGAGAGTAATCACACAGACAAACGATTTCAAGTAGGCAAAATGCTCCACTAATCAAGCTTCAGGTTAAGTCCCCCTGGAGTCACAGTATCCAAGAGAAAAATCCAGCGCTGTTTAAGGAGCTGTAATTGCTGCTCTCGATCTCCCCCTCAAGGGTCCAAAGGCACATGATCCAAAATGTACCAGGTAAAATCAGTAAAAATGTGGTTGACTTGAATGCAATGAGATACTAAGGGGGCAGTTAAAGTTTTTTGTATGTATTCTAGATTTATGTTCAGAAAGACGTCTCTTAATCGGGCGAATAGTGCGTCCCACATAGTGAAGTCCACAGGGACAAGTAAGTACATATACAACATAAGTCGAAGAACAGTCAGTATGCCACTTCAGATGGAAGACCCGATCCGTCTTATTATGCTTCCAGGATTGGCCAATCTGTGATTGTTTACAATGGTTATATCGTGCTAATTGACATGAAAAATGTCCCGGGTTATCATGGGTCCTTTCTATCCAGTCCTCTCCTACAACGGAATGTACTACTAGGTCACGTATGTTAGTACCACATTGATAAGCTATAAGGAGATCTTGCTGAAAACACGGATATAAATTTAATATTTACCAGTATTTTCGTAAAATGGCTACAACTTGTGAAGATCCTACCATATAAGGTAAGACCCCAACAATTTTCTTATCAGTGTTATTCTTGTTCATAGTTTCAGAGGAAAAATTTGTATTAGTGCACTCAGAAGGTAAAATATCCCAATTGGTATATTGCAAAAGCCAATCACGGTGTGCATATTTAGCTTTTTTATATGCTCTTGTAATAACCTCAGCTGGGTATCCCCGACAAGACAAATGTTGACTTAAATCCCTCACATGAATAATAAAATCTTCCTTAGTAGAACAGTTCCGTTTAATATGGAGGAACTGTCCTAATGGAAGAGCTCTCCTTAAAGGACCTGGATGATGACTTTGGAATTGCAGCAATGTGTTACGTTGAACTGGTTTACGGTAAAGAGTTGAAGAAAGACAGTGGCTCAATTTATAAAGACACGTCTAAAAATTCAATAGTATTATAATTGTATTTAGCCGTAAATCGTAACTTAGTTTTTATAGTGTTAATCCATTCCAAAAATGAAAGTAAAATGTGTTCATCAGCCGTCCAAACAAAAAAGATGTCATCCAAGAATCGCACCCAAAATGAGATATCCCAGGCACTCGCCTTTGTGGTGGTATCCGAGGATGAACCACGTACAGAGGATCTCAATATCTTTCAGGGAGGCACTGATGGTGCCCATGCCCCCCATCCTTTAATGGCTGCTGTTCAGGATGTGGGAGACTCCGGTGATTGTGCCACTTGTGAACCGTCGACTTGATTCACAGTATTGGGTCGGCCGGAGTCCCAGCTTCCAGAAAACACAACTGCCACATAACTCTATAGTTGTGGAGTCGGCTATGCATCACATTAAGAGCCAGAAGATGCACTCCTTGGTGCCTCTTGGCAGGGAGGCACACACCATGGATGCTTTTGACTGGAAGTGTTTCCAGGGTTCCATTCTCACAGCCCGGATCTAGGCATTCTCCAGGACCAAGCAGGAAGTCAGTCCTCACATATGGGTGACATCGACGTCAATGGAGCCCTTGCGGAGCATTTCCCCAGCTTTCCATGAAAGCCTTTGGGAATGCAGGCATGCATGCGCGGTTCCCTTCCCGCCTAAAGGTGCCATCTTGCTTTAGTCTCTCTTTTTCCGTGAAGCCCATCGGACGTGTGTCCTAGTCCTCCCGGAAAATTGTTCGATTTTTTGGCGATCCTTCGCTATTTTTCTTTCTCCGGTTCGACACCGGTTCCCCTCCCGCCGGGTTCAGTACACCGGTATCGAGCCCGATCTTCATTTTTTGGTTTTTGCCCTTCGTGGCTGGCATTCGCGCCCTTTTTTGTCTTTTTCCCTGGAAGGCCGGTCCTTTGACCTCACGGGGACTCTTTTTTTCCCCGATGGCTTCCAGTGGGTTTAAAAAATGTGATTGGTGCAAGAAGCTAATGTCTCTCACCGACACACACGACTGCTGCCTTCGGTGCCTCGATCCTGACCACGATCTTAAGACGTGTGGACCATGTGGAAAAATGTCTTCCAAGGCACTGCGAAGTCGTCAGCACCAAAAGGAAAGGCTTTTCTCCGACGGCCTCCGGCCGGGCCCGGACCTCGACATCTCGGGAATCGGATCCCGAGCACCGTCGGGGCTCCTTGAACAGGGGGTCCCCCGACCGGGAACGAAAAAGGAAGAAGCGGCTCGCGAGGGCATCGTCGTCGGAGGTCCCTGGCTCCTCGAGAGCTAGGTCTCAGACCCCCGACCGTCGCCCCGGGCCCGTGGAACAGGAGAAACCTCCAAAAGTACCTGGTGTGGAGCCGGAGTCTGCTGGACACATAAGTCCTGTAGTCCTCGTGGACTCGCCTCCCAGAGAGCCGACGTCGGGCCCGGCACCGCCGGGGCCCGAGTCGGGGGCTGCTGAGTCTCCTGAGCTGAGTCTCAGGCTGACAGTCTTGGAGAGCAGACTGTCTGCCTTCATGGAACAGCAGCGGACACTAATGGCCAGCCTGTCTGGCACATCTGCCCCGACCACCGGGACATCGACATCGAAGTCGACCCCGGAGACCGAGACGATACTCAAGACCATAAAGGCTCGAGGTCAACCTCGGTCGCGGTCTCCCTCGACCTCCTGTTCGGGACTGAGGGCGTCGACGCCGGTGCCTTCGGCGTCGGGGCAGGTGCTCCCAGGTCCCACGCGGTCGGACCCCGATTCCTCATCGGACGAGTCCGCCTGGGAGACGGAGGACGAGGAGTCCCCCAATACCTTCCGGACTCAGTGCGTCCCGTCGTACTCGCCGCAGTCTGAGCCCCGGAGTAGATCCCCCCCCCCGGAGGATACTCGGTTCTCGGAGTTCGTCCGGGATATGGCCACTGCGTTGGTTATCCCTGCGGACCCCGAGGAGGAGCCTCGAGCCGAGGACCTCGAGGCCCTACAGTACGACTCTCCTCCGAAGGAGGCCTTTACTGTTCCGGTTCCTCCGTTGCTGGAACGGCTCCTCTTCCGGATGTGGGAGGCACCGGTCTCGGCGCCGGTTCTAAGCAAGCGCGTCGATTCAATCTACCGACTCCGGAAGAGCCCTGGCTTTCAAAAGGCGCAGCTACCGCACCATTCCATGGTGGTGGAATCGGCCATGCATCGCCTGAAAAGTCAGAAGATGCACTCCGCGGTGCCCCCTGGCAAGGAGGCCCGGAACCTTGATGGTTTTGGTAGAAAGTGCTTCCAGGGCTCGATGCTTGCTTGCCGTGTCCAGTCTTACCAGCTGTACATGGGCATGTACTTGCGAGACCTGGCCAAGGAGCTGGCAGGGTTCTCTGCTGGTCTCTCCAGGGAACCCTTGCAGAGGTTCAAGTCCTTGTCCTCGGGGATCCGGAAATGCTCCAAGTTTATGTCCCGCGCTGCCTACGATGGCTTCGAGGCTTCGGCCTGTGTTGCGGCAGCCGGCATCACGGCTCGACGCCAGGCATGGCTGCAGTCATCGGACCTCGAGCCTTGGGTTCAGGACAAATTGGTCATTGTCCCTTGCCGAGGTGAGAACCTTTTTGGCAAGCCCATGGCCGAGAAGGCCGCACAGCTTGAAACCGAGCACCTCACGAGGACAAGGCTGTCTAGAAAGACCTCTGCCCCTTCTCACAAAAAGAAGGGCTCGGGTAAAAAGCCCTTTTACCCGAGGAAGGGCACTGCCTACAAACAGTACCCACAGTACCAGGCTGCCCAAGCTGCCCCTCAGGGTCAGCAAGCCAAGGGGCAGGGTAATGGGCCCCGTAGGCAGAGGACCCCAAGCCTCCGGCCCCTGCTCCCACTCAGCAGGGTGGGGTTTTTTGACTCCTTAGGCATAGCCTCTCCATCCCTGCTCTCCCAACCCTGCACAGGAGGTCGCGTTGCCCTGTTTGCCCACCAGTGGCCACTCATCACTGGAGACAGTTGGGTGTTAAGCATAGTCCACAAGGGCTATCTACTACACTTCCAACAACTGCCTGCTCCATACTTTCCAAGGGAGCCTCCAAGGCCTCCTCTGCACACAGATCTTCTCCTTTAGGAGCTCCAAGGTCTGTTGGTGGACAGGGCGGTGGAGCCTGTACCTCCTCACTTGCAAGGTCAAGTGTTCTACTCCAGGTATTTCCTGGTACCCAAAAGAACCGGTGGCCTTCGACCTATCCTAGACCTCAGAAACCTCAACAAGTTCCTAGAGAAGGAAAAGTTCAAGATGCTAACTCTTGGAAAACTTCTGCCCTATCTCCAGCAGGGAGATTGGCTATGCTCATTAGATCTAAAGGATGTGTACACTCACATCCTCATTAATCCAGACCACAGAAAGTACCTCAGGTTCATTGTGGGAGGAAGCCATTATCAGTACAGAGTACTGCCTTTTGGCCTCACCTCCGCTCCCAGGGTCTTTACCAAATGCCTGGCAGTGGTGGCGGCCTACCTAAGGAATCAGGGAGACTTTGTATTCCCCTATCTGGGCGACTGGCTCATAAGGGGTCAGACGTTCCAGGAGGCCCGACAGGCCACCCTCAGAACTATTGCTCTTCTTCAAAGACTGGGGTTTGTAATAAACTTTGCAATGTCCACTTTGCTCCCCTCCCAGAACTTGGAGTTCATAGGGGCGAGGCTGGACTCTCTGCTGGCAAAGACTGATAAACTTAGCAAACCAGTTTCTCCGCAGGTCACTGGTCTCCGCCAGACTCTTCCTGAGGCTTCTTGGCCACATGGCTTTGACAGTACATGTGACCCCCAATGCCAGGCTCCATATGAGGCCTGCACAGTGGTGCCTTCAGACTCAGTGATCACAGGCCACAGGCAGCCTCAGAGACAGGATAAGGGTATCCAGACAATTTCTGAACTCCCTC
Source organism: Ichthyophis bannanicus (assembly GCA_033557465.1). Taxonomy (NCBI): domain Eukaryota; kingdom Metazoa; phylum Chordata; class Amphibia; order Gymnophiona; family Ichthyophiidae; genus Ichthyophis; species Ichthyophis bannanicus. The sequence continues at coordinate 1,131,698,574 of CM066033.1, forward strand.
CGCTGGTGGCTGCACCCACCCAATCTGCTGCAAGGGGTACCTTTTCAGATGCCTGGGTTCACAGTGGTGTTGACCACGGATGCCTCCCTGCAGGGCTGGGGAGCTCATTGTCTAGACAAGTGCACCTAGGGCCTGTGGTCTCCCTGGGAAGCCGCACAGCAAATCAATCTACTGAAACTCAGGGCTATTCGGTTAGCCCTCAAGACTTTCTCTCCAGCCCTGGCTCATCAGTCTGTCCTAGTTCAAACAGACAACCAGGTAGCCATGTTTTATGTGAACAAGCAGGGCGGAACTGGGTCCAGGCTCCTTTGTCAGGAAGCACAGGACCTTTGTTTGTTTTCCCTCAAGCACAACATGCTCCTCAGGGCTGTGTACCTCCCTGGCCAGGAAAACTACCTGGCCGACAGGTTGAGCAGGATTTTGCAGCCCCACGAGTGGCAGCTCCATCCTTCAGTGGTTCAGAAGATTTTCCTGAAATGGGGACTTCCATCCATAGACCTTTTGCCAGTCTACTGAACAAACAGCTGCCAAAGTTCTGCTCCAGGCAACTGCATCCTCTGCGGATAGCAGCAGATGCTTTTCTGATTCCATGGTCTCAGGGACTCCTGTATGCGTTTCCTCCCACGCCCTTGGTGGCCCGAACCCTGTTCAAGATTCTTCAGGACAAGACCTCGGTCCTGCTGGTGGCTCCCAGGTAGCCAAGACAGCCTTGGTTTCCACTTCTGCTTCAGCTGGCAGTGGATCCCCCACTGCCTCTGGGGTTGCAACCCGACCTTCTCTCTCAGGATCAGGGTTCCCTTCTGCACCCCAATCTCAAAGCTCTCAATTTGATGGCCTGGAGGCTGCAAGGGTAGTTTTAGCTCCCTGGGGCCTACCTCAGGAAGTTGAAGAGGTTGTCCTAGCCTCTAGGAAACAGTCCACTAGGAAAACCTATGCTCTCAAGTGGAAAAGGTTTTCTGTGTGGTGTCAGCTACGTACAAAAGATCCTTTCTCCTGTACTGTACCAGTAGTGCTTCAGTACTTACTGCACTTATCAAATCAGGGCCTTAAGTCCAATTCTGTTCGGGTCCACCTCTCAGCTCTAGCAGCTCACCACTCACTGGTGGAAGGACGTTCTCTTTCGGTTCACCCCTTGGTGTCCCGCTTTCTCAGAGGCTTGCTTTTGCTCAAGCCTCCAATCCATCCTCCTGCTCTTGAGTGGGAGTTGAATGTGGTCTTGCAGCAACTGACTCGCCCACCTTTTGAGACGATGGCTACTTGCCCTCTACGCTTCCTATCCTGGAAGACACTCTTCTTGATAGCCCTAACCTCGGCCAGGCGAGTAAGTGAGCTTCAGGCTCTGGTCTGTGACGGGCCTTACACCAGATTCTATAGGAACAGGGTAGTCCTTAGGACTCACTCAAAGTTCCTCCCAAAGGTTGTCTCCTCCTTCCACCTTAACCAAGAGGTGTTCTTCCAACATTCTTCCCTAGGCCTCATGCAAGCCAGGCTGAAGCAGTTCTGCATACCCTGGACTGTAGGAGGGCCCTATCCTTCTACCTTGACCGTACGCAGGGACATAGAAGGGCTACTCAGCTCTTCGTATCTTTTGACCCTAATAATTTGGGGTTAGCTGTGTCCAAGCGTACCCTGTCCACCTGGGTGGTGACTGTATCACCTGGGCTTGCAGGGCGGCTGACCTTCCTTTGCCGGGTCGGGTCACCGCCCATCGTGTCAGGGCAATGGCTGCCTCAGTGGCTTATCTCCGCTCTGTACCGTTGGTAGACATCTGCCTGGGCTGCAACTTGGTCCTCAAGCCAGACTTTTGCGGCCCATTACTGTCTGGAGAGGGAGTCCCGTAGGGACAGTGCTTTTGGCTAGGCAGTTCTCCGGAATCTCTTTGAGGTTTAGGCAACTCCTGCCCTGCAGCCCTCCGTTGGGCTACCGGTGGAGGTTCTATCAGTGAAAAGCCTTTCTTTGATGCTGGGACTAGAGGGAGTTCTCTTGTTCAGCCTGGGTTCCTTGGTAGTCCAGAGCTAGGGAGTCACCCACATGTGAGGACTGACTTCCTGCTTGGTCCTGGAGAAAGAGTAGTTACTCACCTGTAACAGGTGTTCTCCAGGAGCAGCAGGAATTAGTCCTCACAACCCTCCCTCCTCCCCTGGGAGTTGCAGTTGTACATAGTTCTTTTTTTTTCATTTTTGTGTGCTGTTTTAGCTATGTCATTTGACTGAAGCAAGATGGCACCTTTAGGCGGGAAGGGAACCGCGCATGCGTGCCTGCATTCCCAAAGGCTTTCATGGAAAGCTGGGGAAATGCTCCTCAAGGGCTCCGTCGATGTCACCCATATGTGAGGACTGATTCCTGCTGCTCCTGGAGAACACCTGTTACAGGTGAGTAACTACTCTTATCAGCTGTACATGGGCATGTACCTCAGAGACCTGGCAAAGGAGCTCATTGGGTTAGCAGGCAAATCTCTTGAGAGCTTCAGGACCCTGGTGTCATCGGTCAAGGAGTGCTCCAAGTTTCAAACTCAGGCAGCCTTTGACGGCTTTGAGTCGATGGCTTGAGTAGCTGCGGTGGCATCAGTGCCCAATGCCTTACTGGCTACAGTCCTCCGACTTGGAGAAGTGGGTTCAGGACAAGTTAGCCAATATCCCTTGCCAAGGGGGGGTGAATCACTTAGGCGCAAGCCCATGATATAGAAGGCGGACGAGATGGAGAAGGAATTCATGACCCAGAACCAGGCTGTCCAAGAAAGTGAACTTTCCCGCGGGAAGACTTAGGGGAAAAAGTCCTTCCACCCAAAAGCCAAGAAGGCTTATGGAAACTTTCCCAAGTTTCAGGCCTGTCATGCTCCCCCACAGGGGCAGCAAGCCAAGTGCCAGGAGCATGGTCGGTCCCCCCCCCCCCCCCCCCCCGTAAGCCAAAGTCCCCCAAACAGCGCCCCAGCCATAGCCTGGGGGAGCTTTTGATGCCTTGGCCATGTCCTCCCTCCCCCAGGAGGTGGAAAGCCCAAGGTTTATAAGAGGATGGCTGGTCCACTTTGCTCACCAGTGGCCAAGCATCATGACAGATGCCTGAGAATTGCAGGTGGTCATGGAAGGTTATCTCCTTCACTTTGCCCTGCTGCCTCCTCCCTTCTTCCCCAGGGAATTACCCATGGACTCCTTGCACAGGGAGCTTCTGCAAAAGGAGCTCGAGGTTTTGCTCAAGGATCAAGCAATAGAGCCCATTCCCCAACTTCTAGGCCGGAGATTCTACTCCCACTACTTCCTTGTCCTCAAGAAGACCGGGTTCTTCTGGCCCATCCTGGATCTGTGGGACCTCAACTGCTTCCTGGTCAAGGAAAAGTTCAAAATGGTATCCCTTGGAACCTTGCTGCCTTACCTCCTGCAGGGAGATTTGACTATGCTCCTTGGATCTCTAAGACACCTATACCCACATCCTAATCCATCCAAGGTGCCATCAGTACCTCCAATGTGGCAGCGGATGGCATTATCAGTAAAGGGTTGCTCCCCTTTTGGCCTCGCCTTGGCACCCAGGGTATTCCCCAAATGCAGTTGTGACCGCTCACCTAGGACTCCAGGGGGTGTTTGTCTTCCCCTACCTGAACGACTGGCTCATTCGAGCCAGCATGCTGGGAGAGGTACGCAATGCAGCACAGCGCACCATAGGACTGCTCCAGCACCTGGGCTTTGTGGTGAGCTTCCTAAGTCTCACCTATGGCTCACCCAGCGCTTGGAGTTCATTGACGCCCTACTGGATTCCACATGAGCAAGCTCATTTCTGCCTCTCTATCGGGCGCAGGGCCTATCCTTTCTGGCCCAAGCCATACAAGGCGGCTCAGCGGTGACAGCCAGATAGATGCTCCGCTTCTTGGGGCACATGGCATTCACTGTCCACGTCACTCTGTTTGCCTGCCTCTGCATGAGGCAGGCACAGTGGATGCTAAGCACCCAGTGGACACAAGCTTCCGGCCTTCTAGAGGACCACATCCTGGTCATACCAGCCCTGGCGACATCCCTCACCTAATGAGAAGAAACCCTCAATCACAGAGCTGGCCTACCCTTCCATACCCCCCCCCCCCCCCCAGCGCACTGCATCCTCATAACAGATGCATCCAAGTTGGGCTGGGGAGCCACTGCGGTCACATGCAGTCACAGAGCCCATGGTCAACAGAGGAGAGTGCCTCTCAGATCAACCTTTTACAACTCCAAGAAGTCTATCTTGCCCTGTAGGTCTTTCAGGACCATCTGTAAGGGCAGGTGGTTCTGGTCCAGATGGACAGGTGGCGATGTACTATTTCAACAAGCAGGGGGGGGCACGGATTCATACCACCTCTGCTGTGAGGCGGTGCGCCTTTGGAACTTCGTGATGGGGAAGAACATCTCCCTCAAAGCAGTGTACTTGCCGGGCCAGGACAACATGCTAGCCGACCGCCTGAGCCATGTCCTCCAGCCCCGCAAGTGGAGACTGAACTTGACCGTATTGGAAGAGGTTTTTTGGCTCTGGGGGACCGCAGAGGTCAATCTCTTTGTTGAAGGCTGGCCCAGGGTCAAATGGTGGAGGATGCCTTTCTCCTTCCCTGGTCCAGGGGTTTCCTGTATGCGTTCTTGCCCACACCCCTGGTACCACGGGCCATCCTCAAGATCCAAGCAGAGGCGGCCTCAGTCATCTTCATTGCGCCCAGGTGACCTAGGCAGCCCTGGTTCCCTCTGCTCCTTCAGCTGTCCCAGAGGGACCCATTTCCGCTGGGGAGCATTCTGGACCTGCTGTCTCAGGAGGACAGGACATTACTGTATCCCAAGCTCCAGTCCCTGGCCCTAACAGTCTGGATGCTGAGAGACTAGCTATAGCACATCACCGCCTCTCCAGGCTGGTGGAAGATGTTCTCCTTGCCTTGCATAAGGACTCCACGCGTTGGGCGTATGCTTTTAAATGACACAGGTTTTCGCACTGGTGTGCAGACGAAGATCTCAACTCCTTCTTCTGCGCGATGCTGAACTTTTTACGGTACCTTCTACATCTAGCAGGGGCCAACACAGAGTGCACCTCTGTGCCATCTCGGCATACCACCATGCAGTGAATGGCCAGGCAGTGTCGGTGCACCCTCTGGTGGACCAGTTTATGGAAGGTCGCCTCCTCTCCCTGCCCCCGATCCATCCGCCATCACTGGCGTGAGACCTCAGTGTGGTATTGGGGAAGTTTATGGCTCCACCCTTTGAACCTCTACCATCTCAAGTACCTTTTTTGGAAGGTTGTGTTCCTGGTGGCGCTTACCTCGGCCAGACATGAGAGTGAGCTGCAGTCTCTGGTGGCACACGCGCCCTACACCAGGTTCCACAGGAACAGGATGGTCCTTAGGACTCACCCTAAGTCCTTGTCAAAGGTTGTCTCTGCCTTCCATTTGAATCGAGAGGTGGTATTGTCCTCCTTCTTTCCTAGGCCTCATTCTTCTAGAGCGGAGGCCTTCCTGCACATGCTGGACTGCAATCGTGCGTCGTCCTTCTACATCCAGAGGACATACCCACATCGCTGCTCAATGCAGCTCTTCGTCTCTTTTGACCCCAGTCCTCTGGGGATTGTAGTCTCCAAGTGCACCCTCTCATGATGGGTGGCCAACTGCATTTCTTTCGCCTGTCAACAGGCGGGACTCTCTCTGGAGCATCATGCGACAGCTCACAGTGTGCATGCAATGGCGACCTCGGTGGCAAGCCTTTGCTCTGTGCCCTTACTGGACATCTGCCGGGCCTCCACTTTGTCTTTGTGCACACCTTCGCTGCACAATACTGTTTGAAAGAGACCTCATGGAGGGATAGCACCTTCGGCCAGGCCATACTCAGTCACCTCTTTGGAGAATAATGCAACTCCTCCCTCCGACCCGTGATGTCCAGGCTACCATAGTGGGGATTGCATCTTCAATGCTGCTGCTGCAGTGTCAGACTTCCAGCCAATCAGCGCCTCCTGCTACCCTTTATGGCCCGCTTTTTGGGTCGCCTGTGGCTTTTACAGGTTTGTTTGGTAGCCTGCAGCTTGAGAGTCCCATATATGAGGACTGAATTCCTGCTTGTTCCCAGAAAAAGCATAGTTACTTGCCTGTAACAGGTGTTCTCCGGGAACAGCAGGAATCAGTACTCACAACCTTCCCTCCTCCCCGTGGAGTTGTTTTTCTTTTTTCTGCTTTTGAGCTATATTGTCATACTGAGGTAAGATGGCATCTTTGGGCAGGAAGGTGACCACGCATGCGCGGTTTAAATCCCAAAGACTTTGTTTGAAAGCTGGGGATTGGTTCCGCATGGGCTCCGTCTGCGCCATCGTCATCTATATGTGAAGACTGATTCCTGCTTTCCCCGGAGAACGCTTGTTACAGGTGAGTAACTATGCTTTCCTGGAATCCTGCTAGACCAGTCCAAGACCCGCCCCTCTAAACTGTTTAGTCCGTCGCCTAGCTAAGACTCTTTACGTATCTGTGACATTGCTGTACCTTGCCATGTACATACTTCCTTGGCTGCTGGTCCTGTTTCACATTGTTCAATTAACTGCTTGTTATAAGAGTTATTCGTTTATGAACTCATTTTTGGTCTGCTTTTGTGCTTCCTTGGCTGTTTGAATTCTTGCTGCTTGTTATCATTATACTTAAGCTCCCTTTGGGGGGGGGATAGGGTTTTTATACCAAGGGTGATGTCACAATGCTTCAAGAATTTTTCTCTGTCTCACCATCTGCTAGCAGGAGGACACAACCCTCTAGTCTGGACTGGTCTATCAGGATTCCAGGAAAGGAAATTATCTGTAAGTAAAATTTCTCCACATCGGCTCTTGATGTCTGCAAGAGTTATTTTTAATTTGCTTTTGTTTTTAAGATTTATCATGGTTGTATTCCTGCTTAGATTTATTTTATTTGGCTGGATTTTTATACTGCTTTTCACCAGAGCAAAGCAGTATATGTCTTTAGTTGTGAAATTTAATGAATCCTCTGGAATTTTGTACTCTGAAACTGGCAGCATGCTAGCTATACCATCATGTAAGAATTTTATTTATAAACAATCTCTGGATAAGCTATTGACTATATGGCTGTGAATAAATAGAATTGGCTGTCTGTTGATATCATATGTTTATCCAATTAAACAATTTTAGGCAGCTGCAGACAACAAAATTGTTTAGGAAATTTTTATTGATGTAGGTTTTTTTAGATGTCTACTAGATTGATTTTGGAAAATTATTACTTTAAATTTTGCAACTATAAGAAAATGTATAGGATGATTTTATAATCTGCTTAGAAATTGATTGTATAGGCAGACTGTAAATGAATGCATTAAATTTTCCATATCATCCTACTAGGCCAGTCCAGACATGTGGATTGTGTCCCCCTACCAATAGAAGTAGAGACAGAGAAAAAATCTAGAGGTTTCTTATGATCTCATCCTGTAACCTCATCTGAGGCAGTTAGGAGCATACTATCCCAGTATTTCTGTCTCCAACAGTATGTGGACAAATCTGAGCAGCTGTGTGAAAGCTTTGAAGAAAATTTGATTCTTGGGTCGACTTCCTCACTTTAGCTGAACATGAGACTCCCGTTGGGTCACCCTTAAAACCGGTGCCCTCCTGGGTTTGCCAAAGGGGAGGGGTGTTGGTTCAACTCCCCAACCTTATCCTGTTAAGGGCCATTTGAACAGCCAGAATTGTTAGGATATAAAAAGACTGGAAATGGTTCAGAGGAAGGTGATCAAAATGATTTGGAGCCTGGCCCATAAGAAGTATGAAAAGAGACTCCAAGACCTAAATATGTATACAGTCAAACCTCGGTTTTCGTTGGCCCCGGTTTTCGTACGTTTCGGTTTTCGACGTCTTTTCAGACTGAGATGTTGTCTCGGTTATCGGATATCGCCTCGGTTTTCGTTGTGTTACTGAACAGCTGATGGTCCCAATAGTGGCTGATGCTGCTCCTCCTATGGGCAAGGGCAGGAATGTGGACAAATTGCCAGCCTCCATGTGCCTCCCCAGTCCCGGCAGCACTACCCCCCGGACTCACCGATCGCGTGTTGAAGTGAAAGTCAGCTGAGCAAGAGCCAGAGTCAAGAGCCAAGGATTGCACAGAGAGGAAGGCCCCGATCTCTCCACCGCCTGCCTGTTCTCTGGAGCGCCCCCTCAGGCTCAGAGGTAGCAGGGTAGCTGTCAATGTAAGCAGGAGATGTTGCAGTGCCGTACAGTACAATATCTGTGTGTTTGCTGTCCTGTGGACAATCGGGCAGGTGAGAGAAGTGACAGGAGCTGGGTGTCTGGAACGGATTAATTGAATTTACTTTATTTCCTATGGGAAATATTGCTTCGGTTTTCGTACGTTTCGGTTTTAGTCAGACTTCTTAGAACGGATTAATAATGAAAACCGAGGTTTGACTGTACTCTGGAGCAGAGGAGGGACAGGGGAGATATGATACAGACCTTTAGAACATGAAAGAACATAAGATATACCATACTGGGTCAGACCAAGATCCATCAAGCCCAGTATCCTGTTTACAACAGTGGCCAATCTAGGTCACAAGTATCTAGCAGTTTCCCCAAGAGACACAGGTTCCACAATGCTTGTATTGGGTCAAGCATTGATATCCTGGGTCCCTTTTTAATAATGGTTTATGGACCTTTCCTCCAGGAACTTGTCCAAACCTTTTTTAAACCCAACTACACTAACAGCCCTTACTACATCCTCAGGTAACAAATTCCAGAGTTTGGTTACATGTTGAGTGAAAAAATATTTTCTCTTATTTGTCTTAAATAGTTTACCCTGTAGCTTCATTACATGTCCCCTAGTCTTTCTATATTCTGATAGCATAAACAATCGATCTAAGTTTACCCATTCCACTCCATTCATTAATTTATAGACCTCTATCATATCTCCCCTCAGCCGTCTCTTTTCCAGGTTGAAGAGCCCTAAGCTTTGTAGCCTCTCTTCATAGGAGTAGCCTTCCATTCCCTTTACCATTTTGGTGGCTCTTCTCTGTACCTTTTCTAATAATGCTATATCCTTTTTAAGATACGGTGATCAGAATTGCACACAGTATTCAAGGTGCGGTCGTACAATGGAACAATACAGAGGCATTATAATATCCTTTGTTTTATTATCCATTCCTTTCCTTATGATACCTAGCATTCTATTTGCTTTCTTGGCTGCCGCTGCACACTGGGCGGAGGGTTTTAAAATGTACTCCAGGACCAAGTAGGAAGTCAGTCCTCACATATCGGTGTCATCGGCGCCAATGAAGCCCCAGCGGAGCATTTCCCCAGCTTTCTATGAAAGCCTTTGGGAATGCAGGCACGCATGCGCGGTTCCCTTCCCGCCTAAAGGTGCCATCTTACCTCAGTCTCTTTTTTTCCAAGAAGCCCACCGGACATGTGTCCTGTCATCCCGGATAAAAGTTGATTTTTTTCGGCAATTCTCGCTGTTTTTTCTCCCGGTTTGATGCCGGTTCCCCTCCCGCCGGGTTCGGTACACCGGTATCGAGCCTGATTCTTCTTTTTCGGTTTTTGCCCTTCGTGGCTGGCGTTCGCGTCCTTTTTTTTTCCCTGGAAGGCCGGTCCTTTGACCTCCCGGGGACTCTCTTTTCCCCGATGGCTTCCAGCGGTTTCAAGAAGTGTGATCGGTGTAAGAAGTTAATGTCTCTCACCGACACACACGACTGCTGCCTTCGGTGCCTCGGTCCTGATCACGACCCTAAGTCGTGTGGAAAATGTGGGAAGATGTCTTCCAAGGCACTCCGAAGTCGCCAGCAGCAGAAAGAAAGGCTTTTCTCGGACTCAGCCTCCGGCCGGGCCCGGACCTCGTCTAAGGCCTCGACATCTCGGGATTCCGATCCCGAGCGCTGTCGAAGCTCCTCGGACAGGGGGTCCCCCGACCGGGAACGCAGGAAGAAGAAGCGGCTTGCGAGGGCGTCGTTGGAGGAGGTCCCTGGCTCCTCGAGGGCCAGGTCTAAGACCCCCGACTGTCGCCCCGGGCCCGTGGAACAAGAGAAGCCTGCCAAAGTTCCTCACGTGGAGCCGGAGTCTGCTGGACACGTAAGCCCGTAGTCCTCGAGGACTCTCCTCCCATAGAGCCAACGTCGGGCCCGGTGCCACCGGGGCCCGAGTCGGTGGCTGCTGCGTCTCCCGAGCTGAGTCTCAGGATGACAGCCTTGGAGAGCAGACTGTCTGCCTACAAGGAGCAGCAGCGGGCACTGATGGCCAGCCTGTCTGGCGCATCTGCCCCAACCACCGGGACATCGACTTCGAAGTCGACCCTGGAGACCGAGCCGATACTCGAGTCCATCATTGCTCGAAGTCGACCTCGGTCGCGGTCTCCCTCGACCTCCCGTTCGGGACCGAAGGCATCGACGCCGGTGCCTCCGGCGTCGGGGCGGGTGCTCCAGGGCCCCGCGGGGTCGGACCCTGACTCCTCCTCGGACGAGTCTGCCTGGGAGACGGAGGACGAGGAGTCTCCCGATACGTTCAAGACTCGGTGTGTCCCATCGGACTCACCACAGTCTGAGCCCCGGAGTAGATCCCCTCCAGAGGATACTCGGTTCTCGGAGTTCGTCTGGGATATGGCCACTGCCTTGGCTATTCCGGCGGACCCCAAGGAGGAGCCTCGAGCTGAAGAGCCTCGAGGCGCTGCAGTATGACTCTCCTCCAAAGGAGGCCTTTACTGTCCCGTTTCCTCTGATGCTGGAACGGCTCCTCTTCCGTATGTGGGAGGCACCAGCCTCGGCGCCGGTTTTAAGCAAGCGAGTCGACTCGATCTATCGACTCAAAAAGAGCCCTGGCTTTCAAAAGGCACAGCTACCACACCATTCCATGGTTGTGGAATCGGCCATGCATCGTCTGAAGAGCCAGAAGATGCACTCTGCGGTGCCCCCCGGCAGGGAGGCCCGAAACCTCGATGGCGTCGGTAGAAGGTGCTTCCAGGGCTCGATGCTTGCTTGCCGTGTCCAGTCTTACCAGCTGTACATGGGCATTTACTTGCGGGACCTGGCCAAGGAGTTGGCTGGGTTCTCTGCTGGACTCTCCGGGGAACCCTTGCAGAGATTTAAGTCCTTGTCCTCAGGGATTCGGGACTGCTCGAAGTTCATTTATTTACATTCTCTTATATACCGCGCTATTCTGCATCAGTGCGGTTTACATTGAACAAACTGAAATTACATTGAACAGGGCATTATAACTTGGAGATAACTATTTTACAGGGAACATGGGCTATGGAGGGTTAAGTGGCTTGCCCAAGACCACAAGGAGCACCTGTGGGACTAGAAACCCCAGTCCTTCCGGCCCAAGGTTGCTGTCCTCTAGTGGGATTTGAACCCCCGACCTTCCGGCCTGAAGTACCTTGCCCCAACCACTAGGCTACTCCTCCACTCATGTCACGTCCCGCGCCGCCTACGATGGCTTCTTTATCTTTATTAAAACATTTTATATACTGCTCACACACAAGGTACCAGAGCGGTTTACAATAAAAAAAATTAAAATTAATATTAAAAGGCTTCGAGGCTTCGGCCCGAGTTGCAGCAGCCGGCATCGCGGCTCGATGCCGGGCATGGCTGCAGTCATCGGACCTCGAGCCATGGGTTCAGGACAAGTTGGTCGATGTCCCTTGCCGAGGTGAAAATTTTCTTGGCAAGCTCATGACCGAGAAGGCCGCTCAGCTCAAAACAGAGCACCTCACATGGACAAGGGTGTCTAGGAAGACCTCTGCCCCTTCTCATAAAAAGAAGGGCTCGGGTAAAAAGCCCTTTTACCCGAGGAAGGGCACTGCCTACAAACAGTACCCTCAATATCAGGCTGCCCAAGCTGCACCCCAGAGTCAGCAAGCCAAGGGGCAGGGAAATGGGCCCCGTAGGCAGAGGAACCCCAAGCCTCCGGCCCCTGCTCCCACTCAGCAGGGTGGGGGTTTTTGACTCCTTGAGCGTAGCTTCTCCATCCCTGCTCTCCCAACCCTACACGGGAGGTCGCCTCGCCCTCTTTGCCCACCAGTGGCCCCACATCACCGGGACAGTTGGCTGTTGGACATAGTCCACAGGGGCTATGCACTGCATTTTCACCAACTGCATCCTCCTTATTTTCCAGGGGAACCTCCAAAACCTCCCCTGCTCACAGACCTTCTCCTTCAAGAGCTTCAAGGTCTGTTGGTGGACAGGGCGGTGGAGCCTGTGCCTCCCCACTTGCAAGGTCACGGATTCTACTCCAGGTATTTCCTGGTGCCCAAAAGAACCGGTGGCCTTCGACTCATTCTGGACCTCAGGAACCTCAACAAGTTCCTAGAGAAAGAAAAGTTCAAGATGCTTACTCTTGGAACACTTCTACCCTACCTCCAGCAGGGAGATTGGCTATGCTTCTTAGATCTAAAGGATGCGTACACTCACATCCTCATTCATCCAGCCTACAGAAAGTACCTCAGGTTCATTGTGGGAGGAAACCATTATCAGTACAGAGTGCTGCCTTTTGGCCTCACCTCCGCTCCCAGGGTCTTTACCAAATGCCTGGCAGTGGTGGCGGCCTACCTGAGAAATCAGGGAATATTTGTCTTCCCCTATCTGGACGACTGGCTCATCAGGGGTCAGACGTGCCAGGAGACCAGACAAGCCACCCTCAGAACTATTGCTCTTCTTCAAAGCCTGGGGTTTGTCATAAACTTCGCAAAGTCCACTTTGCTCCCCTCCCAGAACTTGGAGTTCATAGTAGCAAGACTGGACTCTCTGCTGGCAAAGGCTTTCTTGCCAGAAGACACGGCCCAAAGGTTCATAGCCTTGGCAAATCAGTTTCTCAGCAGGTCACTGGTCTCTGCCAGACTCTGCCTGAGGCTGTTTGGCCACATGGCTTCGACAGTACATGTGACCCCCAATGCCAGGCTCCATATGAGGCCTACACAGTGGTGCCTTCGGACTCAGTGGTCACAGGCCACAGGCAGCCTCAGAGACAGGATAAAGGTGTCCATACAATTTCTGAACTCCCTCAACTGGTGGCTGCACCCACCCAATCTACTGAAGGGGGTGCCTTTTCAGATTCCTGGTTACACGGTGGTACTGACCACAGACGCCTCCCTGCAGGGCTGGGGAGCTCATTGTCTAGGCAAGTGCACCCAGGGCCTGTGGTCTCCTTGGGAAGCTGTACAGCAGATCAATCTCCTCGAACTCGGAGCTATTCGATTAGCACTCAAAGCTTTCTCTCCTACCCTGGCTCATCAATCTGTCCTGGTTCAGTCAGACAACCAAGTAGCCATGTTTTATGTGAACAAACAGGGCGGGACTGGGTCCAGAATCCTTTGTCGGGAGGCTAAGGACCTTTGTTCATTTGCCCTCAAGCACAACCTGCTCCTCAAGGCTGTGTACCTTCCGGGCCAGGACAACTACCTGGCCGACAGATTAAGCAGAATTCTGCAGTCCCACGAGTGGCAGCTGCATCCTTCAGTAGTTCAGAAGATCTTCCTAAAATGGGGTCTCCCTTTGGTAGATCTCTTTGCCAGCCCAATGAACAAGCAACTGCCAAAGCTCTGCTCCAGGCAACCGCATCCTCTGAGAATAGCAGCAGATGCTTTTCTGATTCCATGGTCTCAGGGCCTCCTGTATGTGTTTCCTCCCACGCCCTTTGTGGCCCGAACTCTCTTCAAAATACTTCAGGACAAGACCTCGGTCCTGCTGGTGGCTCCCAGGAGGCCGAGACAGCCTTGGTTTCCTCTTCTGTTAAAACTGGCGGTGGATCCTACACTGCCTCTGGGGTTGCAACCCGACCTTCTCTCACAGGAGCAGGGTTCCCTTCTACACCCCAATCTCAAAGCTCTCAATTTGATGGCCTGGAGGCTGCAAGGGTAGTTTTGGCTCCCTGGGGCCTACCTCAGGAAGTTGAGGAGGTTGTCCTAGCCTCTAGGAAACAGTCCACTAGGAAAATCTATGCTCTCAAATGGAAACGGTTTTCTGTGTGGTGTCAGCTACGTACAGAGGATCCTTTCTCCTGTACTGTGCCAGTAGTGCTTCAGTACTTACTGCACTTATCAAATCAGGGACTTAAATCCAATTCTGTTCGGGTCCACCTCATAGCTCTAGCAGCTCACCACTCACTGGTGGAGGGACATTCTCTGTCAGGTCACCCCTTGGTGTCCCGCTTTCTCAGGGGCTTGCTTTTGCTCAAGCCTCCAATCCGTCCTCCTGCCCCTGAGTGGGAGTTGAATGTGGTCTTGCAGCAACTGACTCGCCCACCTTTTGAGCCGATTGCTACTTGTCCACTACGCTTCCTATCCTGGAAGACACTCTTCCTAATAGCCCTTACCTCGGCTAGGCGAGTGAGTGAGCTTCAGGCCCTGGTCTGTGATAGGCCTTACACCAGGATTTATAGGAACAGGGTAGTCCTAAGGACTCATCCAAAGTTCCTCCCAAAGGTTGTCTCCTCTTTCCACCTCAATCAGGAGGTGGTTCTTCCAACATTCTTCCCTAGGCCTCATGCAAGCCAGGCTGAAGCAGTCCTGCATACCCTGGACTGTAGGAGAGCCTTATCCTTCTACCTTGACCGTACGCAGGGGCATAGGAGGGCTACTCAGCTCTTCATATCCTTTGACCCTAATAAGTTGGGGTTGGCTGTGTCCAAGCGTACCTTGTCCATCTGGGTGACTGACTGTATCACCTGGGCTTACGAGGCGGCTGAACTTCCTTTGCAGGGTGGGGTCACGGCCCACCGTGTCAGGGCAATTGCTGCCTCAGTGGCTCATCTCCACTCTGTGCCCTTGGTAGACATCTGCAGTGATGCAACTTGGTCTTCAAGACAGACCTTTGCGGCCCATTACTGTCTGGAGAGGGAGTCCCGTAGGGACAGTGCTTTTGACCAAGCAGTACTCCGGAATCTCTTTGAGGGTTAGGCAACTCCTGCCCTCTGTTGGGCTACCGGTGGAGGTTGTGTCTTTGAAAAGCCTTTCTTTGCTGCTGAGACTAGAAGGAGTTCTCTTGTTCAGCCTGGATTCCTCGGTAGCCCAGAGCTATGGAGTCACCCATATGTGAGTACTGACTTCCTGCTCGGTTCTGGAGAAAGAGTAGTTACTCACCTGTAACAGGTGTTCTCCAGGAGCAGCAGGAATCAGTCCTCACAACCCTCCCTCCTCCCCTGGGAGTTGCAGTTGTACATAGTTTATTTTTACATTTTTGTGTGCTGTTCTTAGATATGTCATTTGACTGAGGTCAGATGGCACCTTTAGGCGGGAAGGGAACCGCGCATGCGTGCCTACATTCCCAAAGGCTTTCATAGAAAGCTGGGGAAATGCTTCGCTGGGGCTTCATCGGCGCCGATGACACCCATATGTGAGGACTGATTCCTGCTGCTCCTGGAGAAGACCTGTTACAGGTGAGTAACTACTCTTTATCCACGATGACTCCTAAATCTTTTTGCTGGGTGGTGGTTCCCAATGTGGAACCTTGAATTGTGTAACCGTAGTGTGGGTTGTTCTTTCCTAGGTGCATAACTTTGCACTTGTCCACATTAAATTTCATCTGCCATTTTGATGCCCAGTCTTCCAATTTATCCAGATCCTCCTGCAGTTTTCCACAGTCCACTTGGGTTTTAACAAATTTAAACAGTTATATGTCGACTGCAAATTTGATAACCTCACTAGTTATTCCCTTTTCCAGGTCATTTATGAATATGTCAAAAACTAGCGGACCCAGTACAGATCCCTGGGGTACTCCACTATTCACCTTTTTCCATTGGGAAAATTGGCCATTTAGCCCTACCCTCTGCTTTCTATCTTTTAACCAGTTCCCGATCCACAATAGTACACTGCCTCCTATCCCATGACTTTTTAGTTTTGCCAAAAGTCTCTGATAAGGGACCTTGTCAAAGGCTTATCTGAAAGTCCAGATACACTATATCAACCGACTCACCTTTGTCTACCTGTTTATTCACACCTTCAAAAAAACATATCAGATTAGTAAGACAAGATCTTCCTTGCCTAAAGCCATGTTGGCTGTTTCCCATTAGGCCATGACTATCTACATGCTGTGTAATTTTGTTCTTTATGATGGTTTCTACCATTTTTCCCGGTACTGACATCAGGCTCACCGGTCTGTAGTTTCCCGGATCACCCCTGGAACCCTTTTTAAAAATTGGCGTTACATTGGCGATCCTCCAATCTTCAGGTATTACAGATGATTTTAATGATAGTTTACAGATTACTAATAGGTCTGCAATCTCATATTTCAGTTCTTTCAACACCCTTGGATGTATACCATCCGGCCCAGGTGATTTGCTACTCTTCATTTTATCTAATAGTTGTAATACATCTTCCCGATGTATCGATATTTCCTTCAATTCTTCCGCACCTTTAAATACCACTTCAGTCATGGGTAACATCCCTACATCTTCCTCAGTAAAGACCGAAGCAAAGAATTCATTCAGTCTCTCCGCTATCGCCTTGTCGCCTCTTAGTGCCCCTTTAACCCCTCTATCATCTAATGGACCAACTGACTCTCTCACAGGTTTTTTGCTATGAATGTACTTGTAAAAGTTTTTATTTCGCGTTTTTGCTTCCGCAGCAAGCTTCTTCTCAAATTCTCCCTTTGCCTGCCTTATCAATGCCTTGCGTTTGACTTGCCAGTGCTTGTGCTGTTTCCAGGTTTCGGAGTTTGGCTCTTTTTTCTATTTCCTGAAAGATGCTTTTTTGGCAACAGCAGCCTCTCTGACCTCACTTTTAAATCATGTTGGCAGTTTTTTGGACTTCCTTCCACTTTTCTTAAAGCGTGGAATACAGCTGGTCTGGGCTTCCAAGATAGTATTTTTAAACAACACCCAAGCTTGACGTAAGTCTTTAACCTTTGCAATCGCTCCTTTTAGTTTTTTCTTAACTATATTCCTCATTTTATCATAGTCTCCCTTTCAAAAGTTAAAAGGTAGTACTGTGGATTTCTTTACTATCCCTCCTCCACTAATTAAATCAAACACGATCATACTATGATCACTATTGCCAAATCGCCCCAACACCCTTATTTCTTGCACCAGATCTGGTGTTCCACTAAGGACTAGGTCCAGTATGGCTTCCCCTCTGGTCGGTTAATGAACCAGCTGCTCCAAGACGCAGTCATTTATTTCATCTAGAAACTTTATCTCCCTAGCATGTCCTGCCATGACACTGACCCAGTCGATACCGGGGTAATTGAAATCACCTATTATTATTACTGTGCTGTGACTTTTGTTAGCTTCCTTGATTTCTTTGAGCATTTCATCATCCATTTGTTCATTCTGGCCAGGCGGTCGATAGTACACCCCCACTGCCATCACCTTCCCCTTCATACATGGAATTTCAATCCATAGAGATTCTACAGCAAATTTTGTTTCCTGCAAAACTTTAATCCTTTCTGGCTCAGTGCCCCCTCTCTAACATAGAGTGCAACCCCTCCACCAATTTGATCAGTTCTATCATTACAATATAGTTTGTAGCCAGGTATCACAGTGTCCCACTGGTTATCCTACTTCCACCATGTCTCTGAGATTGCAATCATATCTAACCTCTCATTTAATGCTATATATTCTAACTCTCCCATCTTATTGTTTAGACTTCTAGCATTTGCATACAAGCATTTTAGAGACTGTATTTTATTAATATTAATCTGGCTATTGGTAGACATGGGTAATTTGGAATCTTTATGCTCTGTCTGCACCATACTCCAGGTGATGTAAAACCCTCTCACACCGAGGACGTTTCTCCAGGGCCATGTCCCCATGAGGGGAGGGTCAGGACAGCTGTTATAGTTGGTGATTCAATCATTAGGAATGTAGATAGCTGGGTGGCTGGTGGACGTGAGGATCGCCTGGTAACATGCCTGCCTGGTGCGAAGGTAGCGGACCTCACGCGCCGCCTAGATAGGATCATAGATAGTGCTGGGGAGGAGTCTGCTGTCTTGGTACATGTTGGTACCAATGTCATAGGAAAATGTGGTAGGGAAGTTCTGGAGGCTAAATTTAAGCTTTTAGGTAGGAAGTTGAAAACCAGAACTTCCAGGATAGCGTTCTCCGAAATGCTTCCTGTTCCACGTGCAGGACCCAAAAGACAGGCAGAGCTCCGGAGTCTCAATGCGTGGATGAGACAATGGTGCAAGGATGAGGGTTTTGGATTTGTTAGGAACTGGGGAACATTCTGGGGAAAGGGGGGGCTCTTCCGAAGGGATGGGCTTCACCTTAATCAGGATGGGACCAGACTGCTGGCATTAACCTTTAAAAAAGAGATAAAGAAGCTTTTAAACTAGAAATTAGGGGAAAGCCGACAGTCACCCAGGAGTGCATGGTTCGGAGAAAGGTATCCTTGAAGGATACTACCAAAAGCAGTGAGGTTCCAAAAGGGAGTACAGTAGCCCAAATGCCCTTGAGTAAGGAGCAGACAGAGCATAAAGATTCCAAATTACCCCTGCCTACCAATAGCCAGATTAATATGAATAAAATACAGTCTCTAAAATGCTTGTATGCCAATGCTAGAAGTCTAAACAATAAGATGGGAGAGTTAGAATATATAGCACTAAAAGAGATGTTAGATATGATTGCACTCTCAGAGACATGGTGGAAGGAGGATAACCAGTGGGACACTGTGATACCTGGATACACACTATATCGTAATGATAGAGCTGATCAAATTGGTGGAGGGGTTGCGCTCTATGTTAGAGAGGGCATTGAGTCAGAAAGGATTAAAGTTTTGCAGGGAACAAAATTTGCTGTAGAATCTCTATGGATTGAAATTCCATTTATGAAGGGGAAGGTGAAGGCAGTTGGAGTATACTATCGACCGCCTGGCCAGAATGAACAAATGGATGATGAAATGCTCAAAGAAATCAAGGAAGCTAACAAAAGTCACAACAGAGTAGTAATAATGGGTGATTTCAATTACCCCGGTATCGACTGGGTCAGTGTCACAGCAGTACAAGCTAAAGAGAGAAAGTTTCTAGATGGAATAAATGACTGCTTCTTGGAGCAGCTGGTTCATGAACCGACCAGAGGGGAAGCCATACTGGACCTAGTCCTTAGTGGAACGCCAGATCTGGTGCAAGAAATAAGGGTGTTGGGACCACTTGGCAATAGTGATCATAGTATGATCATGTTTGATTTAATTAGTGGAGGACAGATAGTAAAGGCATCCACAGTACTACCTTTTAACTTTCAAAAGGGAGACTATGATAGAATGAGGAATATAGTTAGGAAAAAAACTAAAAGGAGCGGTTCCAAAGGTTAAAGACTTACAGCAAGCTTGGGTGTTATTTAAAAATACTATCCTCGAAGCCCAGACCAGCTGTATTCCACGCATTAGGAAAAGTGGAAGAAAGTCCAAAAAACTGCCAGCATAGTTTAAAGGTGAGGTCAGAGAGGCTGTTGCTGCCAAAAAAAGCAACCTTCAGGAAATGGAAAAAAGAGCCAAATAATGAAAACTGGAAACAGCACAAGCACTGGCAAGTTAAATGCAAAGCATTGATAAGGCAGGCAAAGCGGGAATTTGAGAAGAAACTTGCTACAGAAGCAAAAACACGAAATAAAGACTTTTTCAAGTACATTCGTAGCAAAAGGCCTGTGAGAGAGTCAATTGGACCATTAGATGATAGAGGGGTAAAAGGGGCAGTAAGAGGAAACAAGGCTATAGCAGAGAGACTGAATGAATTCTTTGCTTCGGTCTTTACTGAGGAAGATGTAGGGATGTTACCCAAGACTGAAGTGGTATTTAAAGGTGATACTGCAGAGGAATTGAGAGAAATATCGCTACACCGGGAAGATATATTACAACTATTTGATAAACTGAATAGTAGCAAATCACCTGGACCGGATGGTACAGAGTGTTGAAAGAACTGAAATATGAGATTGCAGACCTGCTATTGGTAATCTGTGAACTTTCATTAAAATCATCTGTTATACCTGAAGATTGGAGGGTCGCCAACGTAACACCAATTTTTAAAAAGGGTTCCAGGGGTGACCCAGGAAATTACAGACCGGTGAGCCTGATGTCAGTACCAGGGAAAATGGTAGAAACCATCATAAAGAACAAAATTACACAGCATGTAGATAGTCATGGCCTAATGGGAGACAGCCAACATGGCTTTAGACAAGGAAGATCTTGTCTTACTAATCTGATATGTTTTTTTGAAGGTGTGCATAAACAGGTAGACAAAGGTGAGTCGGTTGATATAGTGTATCTGGACTTTCAGAAAGCTTTTGACAAAGTCCCCCATCAGAGACTTTTGGCGAAGCTAAAAAGTCATGGGATAGGAGGCAGTGTACTATTGTGGATCGGGAACTGGTTAAAAGATAGAAAGCAGAGGGTAGGGCTAAATGGCCAATATTCCCAATGGAAAAAGGTGAATAGTGGAGTACCCCAGGGATCTGTACTGGGTCCGCTGCTTTTTGACATATTCATAAATGACCTGGAAAAGGGAATAACTAGTGAGGTTATCAAATTTGTAGATGACACAAAACTGTTTAAAGTTGTTAAAACCCAAGAGGATTGTGGAAAACTGCAGGAGGATCTGGATAAATTGGAAGACTGGGCATCCAAATGGCAGATGAAATTTAATGTGGACAAGTGCAAAGTTATGCACCTAGGAAAGAACAACCCACACTATAGTTACACAATGCAAGGCTCCACATTAGAAACCACCACCCAGGAAAAAGATTTAGGAGTCATCGTGGATAACATGTTAAAACCCTCCGCCCAATGTGCAGCGGCGGCCAAGAAAGCAAATAGAATGCTAGGTATCATAGGGAAAGGGATGGAGAATAAAACAAAGGATGTTAAAATGCCTCTGTATCGCTCCATGGTACGACCGCACCTTGAATATTGTGTGCAATTCTGGTCACCGTATCTTAAAAAGGACATAGCGTTATTAGAAAAAGTACAGAGAAGAGCCACCAAATTGATGAAGGGGATGGAAGGCTACTCCTATGAAGAGAGGCTAAGAAGGTTAGGGCTCTTTAGCCTGGAGAAGAGACGGCTGAGGGGAGATATGATAGAGGTCTATAAATTAATGAATGGAGTGGAACGGATAAACGTGGATCAATTGTTTACGCTATCAGAGTATAGAAAGACTAGGGGACATGTAATGAAGCTACAGGGTAATCTATTTAAGACAAATAAGAGAAAATATTTTTTCACTCAACGTGTAATCAAACTCTGGAATCTGTTACCGGAGGATGTAGTAAGGGCTGTTAGTATAGCTGGGTTTAAAAAAGGTTTGGACAAGTTCCTGGAGGAAAGGTCCATAAACCACTATTAAAAAGGGACCCAGGATATCAATGCTTGACCCAGTACAAGCATTGTGGAACCTGTGTCTTTTGGGGATATTGCTAGGTACGTATGACCTAGATTGGCCACTGTTGGAAACAGGATACTGGGCTTGATGGACCTCGGTCTGACCCAGTATGCAATGTCTTATGTTCTTACTCAAGGGCATTTGGGCTACTTTACTCTTTTTTTTGGAACCTCACTGCTTTTGGTAGTATAATTCAAGGATATCTTCTTCCGAACCATGCGCTCTTGGGCGATTGTCGGCTTTCCCCTATTTTCTAGTTTAAAAGCTTCTCTAGAGGTCCATGTGATGCGTGAGTGAGTGAGGACGTGTCTCACTCACTCCAGTGCTGCCTCGGCAATTAATCTGCTTTTTTACTATCCCCTTGAATACCAATTACCTCCAACTCTTAAGGAGCGATCACAGTATTGCCTCTATATCCTGGAGACCTAAAGTGGGTCAGCAAAATGCCGTTGCCGACGAAGAAGGATCGAGAGAGGCCGGCAAAGACGGGCCCCTCGTCCTCTGCCCTGCAACAGCCGCCATCCCCAGGTGTAGAAAGCACGGATTCCATGTCCGAAGAGCTGGCGAAAGAGGTGGTGAAGCTCTTGGACCCTAAGTTTGATCTTATCATGAAGAAATTGGAAGGAGTGAGCGACACGCTAGCAGATTTCGGGCGAAGAGTCGAAGAGCTGGAGCAGCGAGTGGCGTGCATTGAGGATGGCGAGGGCAGACAGGACAGGGAGTGAGCGGAGCACAAGCGATTGCTGGAAGCGATACAACAAAAATTGGACGATCTGGAAAACAGATCACGAAGAAACAATTTGAGGCTTGTGGGACTCTCAGAATTAAAACCAGATCGTGAGCTGCTCCCGTTTTTGGAGAAATGGCTGCCAGAGGAGCTGGGCCTGGACACGCTGAGCAGTCAGTTTAAGATAGAACGAGCGCATAGGCTGGTTGCGCGGCAGGAGATTGGAGGCAGGCCACGCGTTGTGATCTTGAGGGTGCTCAATTTCCAACACAAGGTGCAGATCCTGCAAGCTTACAGGAAGAAGGGCGAGCTCACACTTGACAATCAGAAGATTTTACTGTTCCAGGACTATTCTGCGGTGGTGGCGGCCAGGAGGAAGAGTTTCTCGCCCATATGTGCGGAGCTGTTCCGGTGCAGAATGCGTTTTACCCTAGCCTTCCTGGCGGTCCTTGAGGGTCTCCAACGAGGGGAAGAACCTCACCTTTGAAATGGCGGAGGCAGCAAAGCAGTTTGTAAAGCAGCTTGGAAGTGGCACCACTGAGGTCTCGGAGCAGGCCTGAGGATCGCTGGAGCGGCATGGAAAAGTTCAGTAGGTGTAGGAGCAGTGTTTTGGACTGCGGCGTTTAAGCATGCAAGACAAGAGCTAGGGCATTGAGAGATGTGTGCATCAGGACTGAGCTTTACGCGCTTAGCGGACTCTAACCTCACTGTGCTATCTGTATACAAGTTAAGTGTTCGATGGGGGGCACTGGAATGTTACTGTTGGGGTATTTTGTGATAACTGTGTAACTGTTTACTTTGTTAGGGGGTACAGTTATGGCGGAAAGGTTACGGGCCCGGCCGAGGCAGCCCTGCAGCGTCGAACAGGGCCTAGGCCTCAGTGAGCACAACTAAGGGCAAAGGCTAGTTTGTTTTTAAGGGGCATGGGGGGGGAGGGGAGAGGGGGGGAGGAGGGGGGCAAGGGGAGGGGATAAAAGAAGGGGGGGAGTAGGCGAATTAGGAGGGAGTGGGGGGGGGAACAGGGGAATGCAGGAACAAGTACTCTGGAGAATACTGGGTAAGGCCGAAGGAGACACACTAGCATCACACTACGGGGATCTAAGCAACTGGCTGTTGGGGGATGTGTGGCCCAGGGTGGAGGCTGGGCGACCCTGGGTTACCTATATACAGGTACACATATTGGCAAGTAGGCATTTAGGAACACTGAGGGATGAGGCATGACCTGCGAATAGTAACTTGGATTGTGGGTGGGGTGAGTACACCGGTGAAATGGACCAAAATCCTGCAAGCACTCAAGCGGGCGAAAGCACAGGTAGCACTCTTGCAGGAGACGCATTTAAGTGCGAAGGAGCACGAAAAGCTACAGAGGGACTGGGTGGGGAGAGTAATTGCAGCTTCATCAGGAGGGAGGAAAAAGGGAGTGGCAATTCTGGTGCACAAGAGTCTTACCTGTGAGGTCTTAGGGGAGGTGGGGGATCCCTTGGGCAGATTTTTATTTGTACATGCTCGGATTCAAGGAGAAGAGCTGTATCTGGGGAACATATATGCACCCAACGTGTATGAACACAAACTTTTTCAACAGGTATTAGCCAAAGTACTGGAGGCCCCAAAGGTACCTTTGATCATTGCGGGGGACCTCAGTTGTCCGCACAATCCCGACCTAGACAGGTCGCAGTCACAAGGCGCTAAGGGGTGGACAAAAAAGGGGTGGGATATCTCTGTACTATGGGGGATCTGATAGATTCTTGGAGAGTCCTGCATCAGGGGAGCAGGGACTACACGCATTTGTCCCTAGCCCATCAAACGTGGTCCCAGATCGACTATATACTTGTTTCTAGGCAGTGCTTTGGGAAAGTGGTGAATGTGGAAATCGAACCTGTAGTTATATCGGACCATGGGATGGTATGGCTGGATTGGAGGGGAGGCCACAAAGGGGGGCAGTAAATGGTCGTTTCCGAGCTACATGTGGAGGAAGCCGGAATTTCAACATTATGAGGTGCAGCAATGGGAAGAGTATGTCTGTTTCAATGAGGGGCAAACCAGCTCAGCGGCGGTTTTTTGGGAGGCAGGGAAGGCGGTCCTTCGGGGCCACATTATGGCATTCGTTGCAGCTGAGAGGCGTAGAATCAATGATGACTTGGTTAGATTGTCCCGGGAATTGTGGGAAGCAAAAGCGTCAGCGATGCGGCAGCGTGGTGAGCTCCCAAAGTATCTGGAAATCCAAAAGCAGCTGAATGGCGTGTTGCAGGAAAGAGCTATTCAGTCTATGCAATTCTATAAGCATCAGGTATGGGGATCGGACGGGTAAGCTGCTGGCCAGACTAGTGCGCGAGCGGGCAGGACCTAGAGGTGTAGCTGTGATTCGTGACAAGAGGGGGATGAAATATAGTGAGGCACGGCAAATTGTGCAGGTTTTCCGGAAATTCTATGAGGAACTGTACACTGCGGAAGGGGAGGATGAAGCGCAAGCAGCAACATTTTTAGATTCGGTGCAGCTTCCCCATTTGTCAGAGGCGCAGCGAAGGGAGTTGAATAAACCAATTACGGGAGAGGAGATTCAGAGAGTGATTCGGGCGGGAGCATCGCACAAAGCTCCGGGCTCTGATTGGTATGGAGCAGAGTTCTATAAAATGCTGTCTGCTCAGGTAATGCCTACTCTCGCGGCAGTGTATGGGGAAGCCTTGGAAGTAGGCTGTTTTCCAAGGGACATGAGGACTGCGACTATTACGTTAATTCTGAAACCGGGGAAGGATCTGGAGGACCCGGCCTCATATAGGCCGATCTCTCTGATTAACTATGATATGAAGGTGCTCGCCTCTGTACTAGTGAACAGGCTGCAGCAGTTCCTCCCGTGCCTGATGGGTCCGCATCAGGTGGGTTTTGTTAGGGGTAGAGAGGCCTTCGTGAACATTAGCAAGGTGTTGCTGGAGATGGAGAAATGTGTGTTAGAGCGCGACCCATTGCTCCTTGTCAGTCTAGACGCGGAGAAGGTGTTTGACAGGGTCTCCTGGGAGTATATGTTTGCAGCCCTGTGAAAGTTTGGATTTCACGGCCAGTACTTGCAGTGGGTACAAGCTTTGTATTTGGACCCTTTGACGGTAGTGGACAGCAGGGAGGAAAGATCGCAACCCTTTTCGTTACACCGGGACACGAGACAGGGGTGCCCTTTGTCCCCATTGCTGTTTGTGCTTCAATTGGAGCCTCTCTTGTTGTCACTTATGGATTCAGAGATGATAGAGTGCATAAAGTGGAACGGCAGAGGGATCAAGGTGAGTGCATTTGCTGATGACATGCTGCTGTGCCTTAGGAATCCACTCTGTTCATTGGACATTGCACTACAATACATTGAACGGTTTGGGCGTTTTTCAGGCCTGAGAATAAATAGAAGTAAATCGGTTGTGTTAGACATGGGTAACCTAGCATGGGGGACCTGGCAAGGGGAGTTCCCACTAAGTTGGGCGCCGGGGCAAATACGCTATTTGGGGATTCAAATCCCGGATAGTCCAAGGAGACTATATGAGGTTAATGTGCAGCCAATGTTAGACGCGACGGTAGATAGATTGAAAAAGTGGAGAGATTCCCAGTTTCCTTGATGGGAAGGATAGCATTAGTAAAAATTATAGAGCTGCCCCGTTGGCTGTACCTTTTGAGGCAACTGCCGTTATGGTTACGGAAGAAAGACTTGATGATTCTGCAACAACAGCTGGGTAAATTTGTTTGGAGAGGGAAGAGGGCTCGGATCGCACTCTCCGTGCTCATGCGAAGTGCAGAAGAGGGGGGGGGGCAGGCTTGCCCTCCCTGAGGAGGTACAACTTGGTATATTTAGCGAGGCTGTTGAGTGATGTGATTGTGCGTAATGTGGAGCGCGTGCCAATAGATCTGATTGACCAGATGTCGAGTCCATGACATAGGGGATACCTGTTGCACACCACAGGAGTCAAATTACCGCCGGCTTGGAAGGTGTCGCAGTACTTGGGGGCTGTTCGGGCAGCGTGGAAGGCCCTGTGTAAGCAGATAGGATGGAATTGGAAGGTTACGGATTGCCTTCCTCTGGTGGGTAATGGAGCTTTTGAACCAGGGATGGGGAGCAGGGTGCCTAAGATTTGGAGCAGGGCTGGGATAGATTATTTGGGGCAACTGAGAATGGAGGGGAACGCTCAGATGGATTCCTTTCAAGTGTTAAGTAAGCGCTATCAGTTGACGACGAATATGTTTTATTTTTATCTGCAGGCCCGGCATTACTTGAGCAGTCTGCAGAGTAGGGGAGATGAGGTGATGAGGCGGCAAAGTTTGTGGGAGTTGATGGAGAGGCTGCAGGAGAACGCGGCAGCACGAGTAATTAGAGCAGAGATTTACCCGGAGGGGGATCTGGCGGCGTTGGCTCCCCTAGCGCAAAGGTGGAAGTTAGATGGAATGCCTGGAGTTACAGTTGACATGTTGTGGCAGGCGTTTAAGAGGCTGAAAGATACCTCGGAGGCTGTGCGGTTCCAAGAACTGCAGTATAAACTGCTTTGGCGGGCTTATGTTCCTGAAGTCTTGGCTGTGAGGATGGAAATTTCAAAGACAGATGCGTGTAGTCTCTGCAAAAGGGAGGTGGGAATGTTGCTGCACCGGTTCTGGTCCTGTCCCTGTATCCAGACATTTTGGGAGGCGATACGGGAGAGATTGATGCTCTGGACAGGAATGAATTTGGAACTCCGACCGGAATGGTGTATACTTAATGTGCCTTATGTAGATAGTGGAATGAAGCAGGCTATAAGGCAACTGTATGAGAAAAGTTTCTTAGTGGCAAAGCAATGCATCCTGCGGCAGTGGATGGCGGAGCGGGGCCCGCATACACGGGAGTGGGAACAAAGCTTGAGGGACATGATGCAGATGGAATGCAGAACGGCACGGCTGTTGGGGCAAAGAAGCTGGGAAAGATTCCAGGCCACATGGGAACCCTTGCTGAGTGAGCCCGTTGGAGTAAAGCAGAGGTAGGAGGGGGAGGAGTACTCAGAACAGTCTGAGGTTCGGTGGCTGTTCTAGACCCGCCAACCTTGGTCACTAAGGCAGAGGGTGGAGAGCTGGAGGTGAGCTGAGGTTGGGGGGTGGAGAGCCCGAGGTAGGGGACGATCTCCAGAGAAGAAGTTGTGTTGCTATTTAGTAGGGAGGGTGGGGGGGGTTGATAAATGGCATAGGCCAGGGCAAGTAGCTAGGTAAGGGAGGCTGAAGAGGGTGGGGTGGGCTGGCGCGTACCGGGGTGGGTACATAATAGATTCCTTGGCTGGATGGCGGATTGAACTCATATGAGTACTTTATGTGAAACTGTTTGCGGTGGGTGAGGGAGTTATCCACTCATTGGCTGTATTGTTTTCCAATATGCTGGAATGCCAATAAAAATGATTTTTCATAAAAGCTGCTCTATCTCCTTTTTAAAGGTTAATGCCAGCAGTCTGGTTCCATCCTGGTTAAGGTGAAGCCCATCCCTTCGGAAGAGCCCCTCCTTTCCGCAGAATGTTCCCCAGTTCCTGACAAATCCAAAACCCTCATCCTTGCACCATCGTCTCATCCACACATTGAGACTCCGGAGCTCTGCCTGACTTTTGGGTCCTGCACGTGGAACGGGAAGCACTTCGGAGAACGCTACCCTGGAAGTTCTGGATTTCAACTTCCTACCTAAAAGCTTAAATTTAGCCTCCAAAACCTCCCTACCACATTTTCCTATGTCATTGGTACCGACATGTACCAAGACAGCAGACTCCTCCCCAGCACTATCTAAGATCTTATCTAGGCGGTGCGTGAGGTCCGCTACCTTTGCACCAGGCAGGCATGTTATCAGGCGATCCTCACGTCCACCAGCCACCCAGCTATCTACATGCCTAATGATTGCATCGCCAACTATAACAGCTGTGCTAACCCTTCCCTCATGGGCACATGGCCCTGGAGAAACGTCCTCAATGCGAGAGGGTTTTACATCACCTAGAGGACAGGTCCTAGTTACAGGATCACGTCCTGCCACACCAGGGTGATGCTCTCCTGTCACGTGACCTCTCTCCTTCATGGCAACAGGGATGCTGCCAGACTGGAGGTGGGACTTCAGGACTATTTCCCAGTAGGTCACATCCATGTACTTCTCTGTCTTTCTTATGTCTTCCAGGTCTGCTACTCTAGCCTCTAGACAACGGACTTGTTCCCAGAGAGCAAAGAGCTCCTTGCACTTAGTGCATACGTAAGACCTCTCACCAACTGGGAGAAAATCATACATGTGACACTCAATGCAAAAGACTGGAAAGCCCCCATCTTGCTGCATCTTAGTTTAAAGCTTGTGTTTAGGTCTTTAAATTCTGTACTTACAAAGGGTTCGTGTAGATGTTTATACTAATAAAAGTGTATCTAATACCTCTAATATACCTTGTTCACCTGAAGCCTAATCAATCTCAGGTCCTCAATGTATGACTGATTTGGATAAAGAGCTGCACCTGAGAGCAGCCCCTTTCCTCTAAGACGTGTAAGTACCTATAAAGCTACAATTACCCCAGGGGTTGGGGAGGGAGGGAGGGAGGGAAATAAGACCTATTAAAAGAGGGCTGTTACAAGGTACCCTGTCCTGTATCCTCAGCAGGGGGGGAGGGGGTTAGTCCCTCAGGTAGGCTAGAGCAGGAAAAAAAGTTTAAAAAGCAGCACGTTCTGGGGACAGAGCAGGGAGAGATATTTAATTTAAAGTAACAGTTAACCTGGCTACCACACAAAGGCCAGTTAGTTGAGAGAGGCAGGGTAAGTTATACAGCTGAGAAAGCTGAAGTGCAAACTAAAGGGAACAGGGAGGTGAAGTAGCACACCAATAAAGATAACAAATAAATAAATAAATAGACAGCTAGAACTCACAGCAAAGTCGTCACGGGAGTTAAATATCCACCTCTCTAGCAGAGCACTGTGAGGGCACTGCTCTTCCCAGAGCAGAGAGAGGCAAACATGCACTTGGGTAGCAGAAATCCAAGGGAAATGTACACGATAGGGGGCGAGAGGTTGGTGTGCACGGAGCAGGAGAAAGACCTCAGTGTGATTATTTCTGTAGATCTCAAGGTGGCAAAACAGTGCGACAAGGCGGTGACAAAAGCCAGGAGGATGTTGGGCTGCATTCGAAGAGGAATTACCAGCAGAAAGGAAGGGGTACTAGTACCACTGTATAAGTCTCTGGTGAGGCCTCACTTGGAATACTGTGTTCAGTTTTGGCGACCGTATCTTGCAAAGGATGTAAAAAGAATGGAAGCTGTTCAGAGGAAGGCGACCAAAATGATTGGAGCCTGTGTCAAAAGCCTTATGAGGAGAGACTTGAAGACCTAAATATGTACACTTTGGAGGAGAGGAGGGATAGGGGAGATTTGATTCAGACCTTTAAATACTTAAAGAGAAATAACGAACAAACAAACCTCTTCCAGAGACGGGGAAGCTGTAAAACTAGAGGGCATAACATGAAGCTGCAAGGTGGTAAATTGAAAGGCAATGTCAGGAAATACTTTTTTATTGAAAGGGTGGTGGATGCTTGGAATGCCCTCCCGATGGAGGTGGTGGTGACAAACACAGTGACGGAATTCAGAGTGGCCTGGGACAGACTGTAGATCACTTTACAGCAACAAGATTAAATCAAAGTAAACTGAACCATCTAATTTCTCAACAAATAGGGGTGTCCTACATGGAGCGATGGGGGGAGGAGCGGTGTGTTCACCCCTAAACAAACAAAGAAACAAAGATATGGGGAGGGGTGAAGACATGGGGAGGGGTGCACCTGCTCCTGGTGGGTGCACCACTAAGCAAAGATATGGGTAAGGGTGCACCTACTCCCTAAAGGACATGGGAAGGGGTGCACCTACTCCTGTCATATTGCTGGGCAGACTAGATGGACCATACTGGTCTTTATCCTCTGTCATTTACTATGGTTACTACATCCTCCGGTAACGAATTCCAGAGTTTGATTACACGTCGAGTGAAAAAATATTTCTCTTATTAGTCTTAAATAGGTTACACCGTAGCTTCATTGCATATCCCCTAGTCTTTCTATGTTTTGATGGCATAAACAATCAATCTACGTTTACCTGTTCCACTCCATTCATTAATTTATAGACCTCTATCATATCTCCCCTCAGCAGTCTCTTTTCCAGGTTAAAGAGATCTAATCTTTTTAGCCTGTCTTCATAGGGGAGGAGTGGCCTAGTGGTTGGGGCAAGTTACCTCAGGCCAGAAGGTCAGGGGTTCAGATCCCACTAGAGGACAGCAATCTTGGGCTGGAAGGACTTGGGTTTCTAGTCCCACAGGTGCTCCTTGTGGTCTTGGGCAAGCCACTTAACCCTCCATTGCCCATGTTCCCTGTAAGTATTAGTGTATGTGTCTCATATCCCATTGTGTTAAATGTATCCCCCAATTGTGTTGTGACCACGTTGATTGAAGGATAAGGTGGTATACAAAACTGTCTAAAATTTAAAAAAAAATCCTTCCATCCCCTTTACCACTTTGGTGGCTCTTCTCTGTACCTTTTCTAATAATGCTATATCCTTTTTAAGATTCGGCGAGCAGAATTGTACACACTATTCAGGGTGCAGTTGTACCATGGAACAATACAGAGGCATTATAATATTCTTTGTTTTGTTCTCCATTCCTTTCCTTATGATTCCTAGCATTCTGTTTGCTTTCTTGGCTGCCACTGCACACTGGGCGGAGGGTTTCAACATGTCATCCACAATGATGCCTAAATCTTTTTCCTGGGTGGTGGTTCCTAATGTGGAACCTTGCATTGTGTAACCATAGTTTGGATTGTTCTTTCCTAGGTGCCTGTATAGCTTTGCACTTGTCCATATTAGATTTCATCTGCCATTTGGATGCCCAGTCTTCCAATTTATCAAGTTCTCTTGCAATTTTTCATAATCCTCAAGGGTTTTAATAACTTTGAATAATTTTGTGTCATCTGCAAGTTTGATTACCTCACTTGTTGTTCCCATTTCCAGGTCATTTACAAATATGTTAAAAAGCAGCGGACCCACCACAGATTCCTGGGGTACTTCACTATTCACCTTTCTTCATTGGGAAAATTGGCCATTTAGCCCTACCCTCTGCTTTCTATCTTCTAACCAGTTCCAGATCCACAGTAGTACACTGCCTCCTATCCCATGACTTTTAAACTTTGCCAAGAGTCTCTCATGAGGGACTTTGTCAAAGGCTTTCTGAAAATCCAGATACACTATATCAACAAACTCACCTTTGTCTACCTGTTTATTCACACCTTCAAAAAAAAAACATAACTGATGAGTAAGACCAGACCTTCCTAAGGCCATTTTGGCTGTCTCCCATTACGCCATGACTATCTACATGTTCAGTAATTTTGTTCTTTATAATGGTTTCTACCATTTTTCCCTGAACTCTGACATCAGGCTTACCGGTCTGTTTTTCCTGGTTCACCCCTGGAACCCTTTTTTAAAATTGGCATTACATTGACCATCCTCCAATCTTCAGGTATTACAGATGATTTTAATGATAGTTCACAGATTACTAATAGTAGGTCTGTAATCTCATATTTCAGTTCTTTCAACACCTTGGATGTATAGCATCCGGTCCAGGTGATTTTGTTACTCTTCAGTTTATCAAATAGTAGTAATACATCTTCCCGGTGTATCGATATTTCTTTCAATTCTTTAAATACTTAAGGAGTATTAATGAACAAACAAACCTTTTTCTAAGGCGGGGAAGCTGTAATACTAGAGGGCATAACATAAAACTGCAAGGGGGTTAACTGACTGGCAATATCAGGAAATACTTTTTCTCTGAAAAGGTGGTGGATGGTGGATGCTTGGAATGCCCTCTCAATGAAAATTCTGGGAGCAAATACAGTGACAGAATTCAAAATGGCATGGGACAGACACAGTGGATCCCTTTATAGAAACATGTTAAAATCAAAATAATCTTAACTGTCTCTGATATCTCAACAAGTAGAGGTGATCTGTACGGAATGTTGGGTACACCGCTAAACAAAGGCATGGGGAGGGGTGACCTGCACGGAACAGCGGGTGCACCTACTCTTGCCACCTTGCTTGGCAGATTAGATTGACAATGCTGGTCTTTATCTGCCATCATATACTATGTTACTATGTTAGATCAGGACCCCGAGCCTAGGACAGCTTCAGTGCCCTCTTCCCCTTCCCCTCCTCATCCTCCTCCTCCTCCCCCTCCTCCTCCTCCCCTGGCTCTCCTCCGAAGACTATTTGTTTAAATCATTTCTATACTGTGCTCTTTAAAATCAATGCGGTTTACAGGTAACATCTATTTGTGCAATGCAGGCGGAACATGTAATGTACTTTACAGAGAACAGATATTGTAACTTGGGTTCCAAACGGGGGTAACTATATGCAACTGAGCTGTTGTGTCACGGGTTTGTTTGAGGCGACACGACACGCTCTGCAAATTATTTACAGTTTGGACAACTATTTACAAGTATGAGGGTTTCAAAGAGGTATGTGACTGCGGTTCTTGGCTGAAGGGGACTAGCACTGAGCCTACTACTGCTGCTGCTTTGGGCTTCCCAAGTATGAATACAAGATTTAAGTTCTTGTTTTCTATACCAGATCTACGCTTCTGTTTGTTTAAAGTTGTCTGTTGTCTGTTGTCCGCTTAGTGGGTCAATTGTAAGGAGCAGTACCAATGGTCATTCACCGCTTTCTCTCCTGTTTGTTCCTGCCTTGTGTTTATGCTGCATGCACATGCTACCAGCATCGGCCTGTTGCCTTAACCCGCTTTCCATGCAGTGTGCTATTTGAGTGCTTACCTCTGCATCATGAGGTAGTTCACCATTATCGATCCATGCATTAAGAGCGGCCCTCTTCAGGGCACCTTGGTTGAGTGAGGAGGGACTTGCTACAAGAATCTGCTGTGCTTGAGATAGGCACTTGTCTTCTGGGAGGAGGCACTGCCTCACTGGCTTCCCTCTGCGATCTTGGCATGGAGGGTTCTACTCGCCTCTTGGAGGTATCGCCCTTGCATTTGGTTAATATGGACCTCCTTCTTTCGCCAGCTCTGCAAGTGGCAATGAGGTCAGCTGGAGAGAGAGATGGTACCCCTACTCGGGATTCCTCTGCTTACCCTTTTGGGCTCAGTCCACCTGAAGCTTTCCATTGGGGTCCTCCAGTGGCTGGTCTGCCTTCTGCTAAGGGTATGACCAAGCCTGCCATAGAATTCCAAGTTTCTCCAGGACCAAGCAGGAAGTCAGTCCTCACATATGGGTGACGTCGGCGCCGACGGAGCCCTCGCGGAGCAATTTCCCCAGCTTTCAAAGAAAGCCTTTGGGAATTGCAGCGCGCATGTGCGGTCCCCTTCCCGCCCAAGGGTGCCATCTTGCTCAGTCTTCTTTTTTCCGCGGAGCCCTACAGACGCTGTTTGTGATTGCCGCAGAAAAAGTTGATTTTATTTATTATTCTTTTCTCGGTTCGACGCCGGATCCTTTTCCCGCCCAGACCCGCTATGCCGGTATCGGGTCCGTTCTTTATTTTTCGGTTTTTTGTCCTTCGTGACAAGCGTTCGCACCATTTTTTCTTTTTCACTGGCAGCCCTGTCTTTTGACCTCGCAGGGACCCTTTTTCCCCCGATGGCTGCCAGCGGGTTTAAAAAGTGTGATCGGTGTAAGAAACTTATGTCTCTTACCGACACACACGACTGCTGCCTCCGCTGCCTCGGACCAGATTATGACCCGATGATCTGTGGTCCATGTGGCAAAATGTCCTCAAAAGCGTTGAGAAGTCGGCAGCATCAAAGAGAACGAATCTTCTCTGACTCCGCGTCCGGCCAGGCCTGGCCTGGTCAGAGGCTTCGACGTCCCGGGACTCCGGTCCTGAGCATCGTCGGAGTTCCTCTGAGCGGGGGTCTCCTGCCCGGGAACATCATAGGAAGAAGAAACCCGCGAGGGCAGCGTCGGTGGACGCTCCTGGTTCCTCGAGGGCCAGGTCGCATAGCCCCGATAGCCGTCCCGGGTCCTCGGAGTTGGAGAGGCCTTCGAAACATCCTCGTCTCAAGATGGAGTCTCCTGGACATGTGAGTACTGTAGTCCTAGTGGACTCACCTCCGAAGGAGCCGATGTCGGGCCCGACGCCGTCGGGGCCCGAGTCGGGGGCTGCTGGGTCTCCTGAGCTCGGACTCAGGTTGACGGCGTTGGAGAGCAGTTTGGCTGCCTTCATGGACCAGCAGCGGGCATTGATCGCTGGCCTCGCCGGTGCATCTGCCCCGGCCACCGGGACGTCGACGTCCAAGTCGACCCCGGAGACCGAGCCGATCCTCGAGTCCATGCGAGCTCGAGTCGATCCTTGCTCGCGGTCTCCCTCGGCCTCCCGTTCGGGACCGAGGTCGTCGACGCCGACACCCTCGGCGTCGGGGCAGAGGGCACCGGTGCCCGCCCGATCGGAGCCGCTCGATTCCTCCTTCGAGGAGTCAGCCTGGGAAACGGAGGACGAAGAGTCACCTGGTACTTTTCGGACTCTGTGCGTCCCATCGGACTCACCCGAGTCCGAACCTCGGAGACGGTCCCCCCCGGAGGACCCCGGTTCTCGGACTTCGTGCGGGATATGGCCATGGCCTTGGCATTCCCCGCGGATCCCGAGGAGGAGCCGAAGAGCTCGATGCCCTCCAGTATGACTCTCCCCCGAAGGAGGCCTTTACTGTACCGGTTCCTCCGATGCTGGAGCGACTTCTCTTTCGCATGTGGGAGAGCCCAGCATCGGCGCCGGTGTTAAGCAAGCGGGTCGATTCCATTTATTGAGTCCGCAAGAGCCCCGGGTTGCAAAAGGCACCACTACCGCACCATTCCATGGTGGTGGAATCGGCCATGCATCGACTCAAGAGTCAGAAGATGCACTCCTTGGTGCCTCCCGGCCGGGAGGCCCGGAACCTGGATGCCCTTGGTAGGAAGTGCTTCCAGGGCTCTATGCTTGCTTGTCGAGTCCAGACCTACCAGCTCTATATGGGCATGTATCTCCGAGACCTGGCAAAAGAAATTGCCGGGTTCTCTGCTGGTCTCTCCGAGGAACCTTTGCAGAGGTTCCAGGCCTTGTCCACTGGTATTCGAGAGTGCTCGAAGTTTGTCTCTCGAGCAGCCTACAATGGCTTCGAAGCATCAGCTCGAGTAGCCAGAGCCGGCATCGGTGCCCGCCGACAGGCTTGGCTTCAGTCATCCGACCTCGAGCCATGGGTACAGGACAAGTTGGTCGATGTCCCCTGCAGAGGTGAAAACCTCTTTGGCAAGCCCATGGCTGACAAGGCTGCACAGATCGAGACCAAGACTCTGACCAGGACTAGACTGTCCAGAAAAACCTCTGCCCCTTCTCAGAAGAAGAAGGGCTCGGGGAAAAAGCCCTTTTACCCGAGGAAGGTGGCTGCCTATAAACAATACCCTCATTATCAGGCCTCAGCAGCTCCCCAAAAGGGTCAGCAGGCCAAGGGACGGGGTAATGGGTCCCGTAGGCAGCAGGCCCCCAAGCCCACAACACCGGCCCCTGCTCAGCAGGGTGGGGGGTTTTGACTCCATCAGCATAGCCTCTTCCCCTCCACTGGTTTCTCTCAGCACAGGAGGCCAGCTGGTCCACTTTGCCCACAGGTGGTCAGCCATCACATCAGATACCTGGGTGCTTCATATAGTTCAAAAAGGCTATCTTCTACACTTTCACCAGGTACCTCACTCCTACTTTCCAGGGGAGCCTCCAAGACTCCCTCTGCACAGGGACTTACTCCTTCAGGAGTTAGCAAGTCTTCTTCAGGAACAGGCTGTGGAACCGGTGCCCCACCACCTGAGGGGTCAAGGCTTTTATTCCAGGTACTTTCTGATACCAAAACGGACAGGAGGCCTCAGACCCATCCTGGACTTGCGAAACCTCAACAAGTTCCTGGCAAGGGAAAAGTTCAAGATGCTTACCCTTGGAATCCTGCTGCCCTACCTCCAGCAAGGAGACTGGCTATGCTCCTTAGATCTGAAGGATGCCTATACTCACATACTTATTCATCCAGACCACAGACAATATCTCAGGTTTGTTGTGGGAGGAAATCATTACCAGTACAGAGTACTGCCCTTTGGCCTATCCTCCGCCCCCAGGGTGTTCACCAAATGCCTAGCAGTGGTGGTGGCCTATCTAAGACTTCAAGGCCTTTTTGTGTTTCCATACCTGGACGACTGGCTCATCAGGGCCCAGCCTTCCCAAGAGGCCACTCAGGCCACTCATCGCACTGTGACTCTGCTCCAGCACTTGGGCTTTGTCATAAACTTCGCAAAGTCCACTTTGCTCCCCTCTCAAAATCTCGAATTCATCGGCGCAAAGTTGAGCACACTTCAGGCGCGAGCCTTCCTGCCTCTAGACAGAGCACACAGGCTCATGGATCTCGCCAGCCACTTTCACAGCAATTCCCTGGTCTCTGCCAGGCAATTTCTGAGACTGCTCGGCCATATGGCTTCCACGGTCCATGTGACCCCCAATGCCCACCTGAACATGCGACCTGCTCAGTGGTGCCTACGCACTTAATGGCATCAGGCCACGGGGAGCCTGGCGGACTCAGTACAGGTATCCGACCTGCTGGTCTTTTCTCTGCGGTGGTGGCTTCATCTGCCAAACCTGCTGCTGGGAGTGGATTTTCAATCTCCTCCGCCTTCTCAGGTGCTAACAACCGATGCTTCTCTCCTGGGTTGGGGAGCACATTGCCAAAGGACATGTGCTCAAGGCCTCTGGACTCCTTGGGAGTCTGCTCAGCAGATAAACTTCCTGGAGCTCAGAGCCATCCGCCTAGCTCTGAGAGCCTTCTCCCACCTCACTTCTCACCAGTCTGTGCTGGTCCAGACGGACAATCAAGTTGCAATGTTCTACGTGAACAAACAAGGAGGTACAGGCTCCTTCCTTCTCTGTCAAGAGGCACAAAAACTGTGCTCTTGGGCCATCCTACACGGCATCCTCCTCAAAGCTGTCTATCTCCCAGGTCAGGAAAATTACCTGGCAGACAAGCTAAGCAGGATCCTCCAACCACACGAGTGGAGATTGGATCCATTGGTGGTTCAGCGGATCTTTCTCAAGTGGGGCCTCCCCACCATGGATCTGTTTGCCAGTCCTCTGAACCGGCAACTTCCCAGATTCTGCTCTCGACAACCGCATCCTCTCGGAGTAGCGGCGGATGCTTTTCTGATTCCATGGTCCACAGGCTTCTTGTATGCCTTTCCTCCCACGCCACTTGTGTCTCGCACGCTCTTCAAGGTTCTCAGAGACAGAGCCTCGATGATCCTAGTGGCTCCCCGGTGGCCGAGACAGCCCTGGTTCCCGCTTCTGATGCAGCTGGCGGTGGACACTCCTCTTCCTCTGGGGTTTCAACCCGATCTCCTGTCACAGGATCAGGGGACTCTCCTACACCCCAACCTCCGGTCCCTTCATCATGGCCTGGCTGCTGAAAGGGTAGTCCTTGCTCCCCTCCTGCTGCCTTGGGAGGTAGAAGAGGTCATCTTGGCCTCCAGGCGGCCCTCCACCCGGAAGTCCTACGCTCTTAAGTGGCGTCGGTTCTCCGTGTGGTGTGCTCAGCAGTCTGAGAATCCCTTCTCCTGCTTGGTGGCAGTGGTCTTGCAATATTTGCTTTACCTCTCCAATCTGGGCCTTAAGTCCAACTCTGTCAGGGTCCACCTCAGTGCTCTCTCTGCGCATCACACACCAGTGGATGGCAGGCCTCTTTCCAACCACCCTTTGGTGGCTCGTTTTCTCCGAGGCCTCCTTCTCCTTAAACCTCCTTTGCGCCCACCAGCCCCTGAATGGGATCTGAATGTGGTCTTACAGCGGATTACCTGTCCGCCCTTTGAACCTATGGCTACCTGCCCTCTTCGTTTTCTTTCCTGGAAAACCTTGATTTAGTAGCCCTTACCTCTGCTAGGCACGTTAGTGAACTGCAGGCCCTAGTGTCTGATCCCCCTTACACTAGGTTCTACAGGAATAGGGTAGTCTTACGGACTCACCCTAAGTTTCTTCCAAAAGTGATTTCTCCTTTTCATCTCAACCAGGAGGTGGTTCTTCCGACCTTCTTTCCCAGGCCGCACGCCAGCCGGGCTGAAATGGTCTTGCATATCCTGGACTGTAGGAGGGCCTTATCCTTCTACCTTGACCTACACGGGAGCATAGGAGGGCTGTTCAGCTCTTCGTTTCTTTTGACCCCAATAAGTTGGGGCTACCTGTCTCCAAGCATACTTTGTCCATATGGGTTGCTGACTGTATCGCTTGGGCTTATGGGGCAGCCGGCCTCTCGTTGGAGGGTCGTGTCACGGCTCATCGTGTTAGGGCGAAGGCTGCGTCAGTGGCTCATCTCCGCTCTGTTCCGTTGGCAGACATCTGCCGGGCCGCTACTTGGTCTTCAAGCCAGACTTTTGCGGCCCATTACTGCCTGGAGAGGGAGTCCCGCAGGGACAGTGCTTTCGGTCAGGCAGTCCTCCATAATCTCTTTGAGGTTTAGGCAACTCCTACCCTCCGGCCCTGGTGTTGGGCTACCGGTCGGGGGCGTTTTCAGAGAAGATTCCTTCCTTCTGTGCTACTGAGCTAGAGGGAGCTCATTTTTCCGCTTGAGGTCTCCGGTAGCCTTAAGCTAGGGAGTCCCATATTTGAGGACTGACTTCCTGCTTGGTCCTGGAGAAAGAGTAGTTACTCACCTGTAACAGGTGTTCTCCAGGAGCAGCAGGAATCAGTCCTCACAACCCTCCCTCCTCCCCTTGGAGTTGCAGTCCTATCATTTCGTTTTTGCTACTTTTTTTGCTGTCTTTTCGCTATGTCATCAGACTGAGCAAGATGGCACCCTTGGGCGGGAAGGGGACCGCGCATGCGCGCTGCAATTCCCAAAGGCTTTCTTTGAAAGCTGGGGAAATTGCTCTCCGAGGGCTCCGTCGGCGCCGATGTCACCCATATGTGAGGACTGATTCCTGCTGCTCCTGGAGAACACCTGTTACAGGTGAGTAACTACTCTTTCTGGCCAATCATCTACAGAATTCTTTTCCTTTCTTCAACAAGCATAATCTTTCTGGCATGGCAGTTTAGACCCAACATCCTCTAGGCCTCCTGGTCCTTCTCTCACTTAGAGGAAAGCTCTTCTTCACAGGGCAAGCAGAGCCCTGCTGGGGCTTCTCTGCAGATGCACCCCTGGAAGAAGATGGATTCAGGAGACTCGGATCATCTCTCGTATGCTTGGGATCTTGTCTTGAATTCCAAGAAATCTGACCATGACTCCACGTGTGAATTAGGTGAACCTCTGGTGCAAAATGGCCAAGATGAGTCTCTCATCATCCGTTGATTTTGGAAAGAGATGCTGACAGCACTGATTGAGTACGTTTTCTCTGGCCTTTGGCTGTCAGATGCTGCTTTAGTGGAGCAGGAATTGCAAATGTATTCACTGGTTCGCTAACCCTCCAGGGCATTTCCTTTCCCAGAAATTCTTAAGAGCATGGTGCGCATGGAATGGGACTTGCCAGATGCTGTATTGAAAAGGGACAGGGTCAAGAGTAGGCCCTGTGCTCTCCCTCAGGAGGACCCTGCTGCCTGGATTTGGTACCTCAGGTGGATGCACAGGTGATAGCCGTCACTCAATGCACCACCTTCCTGGTGGAGGGTGGTGCAGCCCTCAAAGACCCAGTGGATCACAAGATTGAAGTTTTCCTGAAAAGGCAGTTTTCGATCCCCTCCGTTATTCTCCAAATGGATCGAGTCGCTACGTCAGGATGACACTTCAATACTTCTGGAATTGGAAATAGTCTTTTCCTTTCATTTCATTTTATTGGATATCTTTCCTCCTCTTATAATAATCCCAAAGCAGAATTTAAAAAATACACATATACATACAAAAAAGACCAGACAGTAATAAAAAAAATTCAAATGGATCAATATATTAACAACATCACAGCAGCAACAGTAGAAACACCCTCAAACCACCCACCAATTGCTCAGCCATCCCAAGGAAATAGAAACGACTTCACCACCTCCCTAAACCCCATAAGATCATCCAGAAATTGGATTCAACAGGCAACCCAGTCCATAAAAAAGGCAATAAGCATACCAGTGCCCTGGCTCACAACCGAACCGAGCAGAACAGTCTTGCACTGGGAAGAATCAATAAATGGGTGCCCAGAAACTGAATAACCCGGGAAAGATTATATATCTGAAAATGGGCCAAGAAATAACATGTATCCAATGAGTAAAATATTATAAAAGCAATAACCAGCAACTTAAATTTAACATGTAAAACAGGCAACCAATGCTGGGCCTTCAGTATAGACGTCACATGATCCCTAGCCCTGACCACTAACTTGGCCGCCGCATTCTGGATCCTCTGCAGGCACCCTAAGGTCTTTGATCCAGAATACAGTGCATTGCAATAATCAGCCTCAAAAATATCAGTGATTGGGCAAGCGTAATCATATCCTGTTGATCAAATAACTGCCACACCCTCCGCAGCTGGTGAAGATAAAAGAAACATACTTTTTATTTTATTTATTTAGCAGGATTTATATACTGCTTTATCATTTCAATCAAAGCGGTTTACATTGTAACTTAAACTTGGTAATGTACATTAAACAGGGACATTGATAACTTGGACTTTTCTGAGGCAATGGAGGGTTAAGTGACTTGCCCAAGGCCACAAGGAGTGCTAGTGGGAATCGAACCCTGGTCTCTTGGTTCCCAAGCCAGTGTTCTTAACCATTAGGCTACTCCTCCACTCCACTCCACTTTTACAACCTTAGAGACCTGCAGCTCCAAAGTTAGGGCACTATCAAAAACAACTCCTAAATTCTGTACTTGATCTTTACTTCCAACTGAAAACCCGCCATGACAGACTAGGTAGACTATAACAAAAACACAGAGATCGAACCCAAAGGACTTTAGTCTTCTGGAGGTTCAATACCAATTTATTCTCGCTCATCCACCCATCAATAGCAGGCTTCCAACTTCTGCAGCTGGGTAGCTCGATCCTTACCTAATGGAAGGTACAGCTGAATATCATCAACAAACATCTGGAACTGAATAGCATGCTCCTGAATAAAATAGGCTAATGGCTGAACATACAAATTAAACAACAGTGGAGACAGTAACGCCCCCTGAGGGTTTTCCAAAACTCATTGGAAGCGATGCAGATGACCACACACCTACTGCTACATATTGACTGCATCCCGACAGAAAAGACTTCAACCACCACAGAGGCACACCTCTAACTCCAAATAATGCCAACCACCACAACAAAATGCCATGGTCCAAGGTATCAAATGTTGCCGAAAGATCCAGTAACAAACCAAAAGAAGGAAAAGGACGAAACTTCCACAGACGCAGCAAAGACAATCCAATCAAACAAAGTGAAGGCTCACAGATATAAACAGGAAACATTATTCGATGGCCCAACCTGGCCAAGTTTTCGCTAATCAGCCTTTGTCAGGGACCTATATATACATAAAAACATTGTAATATCATCAAACACAATAATTATTACAGATAGGAATAAAACAAATAATTTAACATATAAAACAAGGAGGGGAGAAGGGGGGGGGGAGTAAAAGGAGAGGAAAAAGGAAGAAAGGAGAGAAGAAATGGAAACAGAACTTAATTGTAATATTTAAAAATAAGTCCAAAAGTTACAATTTATACATTATTAAAAAAGAAAGTTTTTTTTTTAAAATAACACTAAGGCATAAAGTTTCTTTTTTACAGCAGCGTATTTTGGAAGCAGTGAGTACCTGGATATGATAATATGAATTAAGATTTATTTGTATATTTTGTTAAGGCCTTTGTTGTCTTTTTTAATAATGTATAAAATGTAACTTTTTTACTTTTTTAATATTACAATTAAGTTCTGTCACCATTCCCCCCCCCAACTTCCCCCCTCTCCCCTTCCCCTCCCCCTTTTTTTATTATGTTAAATTATTTGCTTTATTCTGATCGCCTGCAGCACCCCGGTGCTTCCCTGCTCTCCTCTGGCGCGAGGATCAAGCATGCCGGGGCGAAAGGACCTCCCACCCTGCACAAACTGCCCAATCGGGGCGGCCTGAGACAGTGCTTTTAAGCCACGCTGAACGGGCACGCCCGCGCCTGTCGGGCCTCGCCAGAGGCCCCTTCGGCGTGGCCCTTAGGCGGAGGCCCCGTGGCGGAAGCCTCACAGGACTATCCATCCAGACAACGTCCTTCATAGAAGTACCAGCACCCCAAACAGGTCCGCCCGACCACTCCACGTCTCGATATCTCTAAAGCGTATCTTGAGGTAACTATTGTGCAGAGAAAACTGTCTTTCCCGCAATGCAGTACCTAAGAGGACACTGAACCACTACCATATTGTCCTCTGCACCCTTGCAGTTAAATCTTCTTAAAGCTTCTACAAGCCCACTGGTCTTTAATTTAGCTTTCCAGACGCCCATGATCCCTGTTATCTTTGAACTTCACTGATTAACTGTCTGCTTATCCCTAACTGCTTAACTGTCTGTTTATACATAATTGTCTGATATTCCTCCGCTACATCAAGCTATCAAGCCATACGGTCCACGCACCCACACTCGTACCAAGCATTACACAACCCACCAAATACCACAGAGATACCCCCAAGATGTGTGTGATCATATCATTAGCTATTATCATCCTTGCATCATGGCTCCCCATCATATCACATGCCTTTAACCCATGCACTAACTATATCCCGATCCTCTACAGTAATGGAAGGAGATGGGCAGAAAACCCTCACCACACTACAGCCAAAACCAACAATACATTTCATCCGCACTTACTACACATCCCCCTTCAGAACATCAGGAAAAGCCAATCTGATAAATACAAGCCCCAACAGCTCCTATAATGCGCACTCATAAACGCCAGATCAATACACGCAAAATGGCCAGTAGTCACTGATCTGATAACACTCCATGACCTTGATATCCTACTGATCACCGAGACATGGCTATCCGATTGTGACAACGTGCTCATCAACCAGATGACACCACCCGATTTCTCACTCTTTGCCTGCCACTGGACCAACCAGAAGGGAGGAGGAACCCTCATACTGGCGAAAGCAAAACTACAATTCAAACTGGATAGTTCCACCACCACAACCCATCTGGACACGATCACCATATCAAATGATCACTGCACAATCAATTTAATCTACCGAGCACCAACATCATCACCAGATGACCTACCAACTATAATCAACCTTGCCTGCAACTCAAACAACCCACGCTCCTCAAACTGGCTCCTAGGAGACTTCAACCTGCCTTCCCTACAGGACACACAAGCAACAGCCCTCCTTGAAGCACTCGGTGAGCTAGGCTACAAACAATTTATCGACTCTCCCACACACATGATGGGAAATAAACTAGACCTGATCTTCGCCCCCCTGTCAGATGTTGTCATTACCCAACACCTGCCGATATCCATAACTCCAGTACCTTGGTCTGACCACAACCTGCTCAAATTCCACATACCTACTAGCCGTTGCACCAAGAACAGCAATAATAGAGCTGGTGCCCCTTCCTCTAGAGCTCCAACAACACATTTTCGACCCTTCGTTAAAGACGAAGTCCTTGAGAAGATCCTCCCTCTTCTTAATGACTCAGCCCTTGACCCAGACGAGATGGTAGCTAACTGGAACAACAGCTTTAGAGCTGCAGCCTGTCTCCCTCCTGCCAGCAAGGAGCCAAGAAAATGTGAACATGCTCCGTGGTACTCTAAAGACCTTCGAGCATCTCTACTACACTTACGCAAGCTCGAGAGGCAGTGGCGAAGAACCCAATCCATTGAGACACATTGCACATACAACTCATACCTGGTAATACACAGGGAGAAAATAACAGAGAAAAGGAAGCAGCATCACACGGACATACTAAAGTGCTCATTAAATAAACCGCACAACTTATTCAATATTGTAAAATCCTTAACAGGTGACCCAGCACTAGCACAACCACCCATGCCCCAACCCCAGGACTACTCAGACTACCTTCAATCGAAGATGATCCAGACCGGGATGATCTCGACCAACTTAACCTACACCACCATCCACATTGCGCCATAGCCAACACCACTTCTCAAATTCTGTGAAACATCCAGCAAAGAAATTGAAGACACCATCACCTCTATCAACCTCACCACAGCACCTAATGATCCCTGTCCCGCCAGTTGGATAAAAGAGCTACGCTGCAACTTAAGTCACACTCTGAGCAAGATACTGAACCAATCCTTATCAACTGGATACTTCCCACAGAGCCTTAAACACACCTCAATCAGGCCACTACTAAAAAATAGTAGACTCGACCCGTCCAAAGTCGAATCATACAGACCAATTTCGAGCATCCCCTTGATTGCTAAAATCATCGAGAAGGTAGTCCAGCATCAGATCCAACAACACGTGAATGCCGAGGCACCTCTGGACCCATCTCAACATGGCTTCAGGGAATCACATGGTGTCGATACCATCCTAACGACTCTATTCAACGAGTTAGTCACAGGCCTTGATAACATACACCAAGGATTCGTTCTCATCTTCATGGACATTGCAGCCGCATTTGACTCAGTGAACCATGAGATACTACTACAACGCCTCCAAGAAAAAGGTATACAAGGCACTGCTCTAGAATGGTGCAAATCATACTTGCTCAACAGATGGCAACAAGTCAAGACAGGTACTGCGACTTCTGAACCATTCCTACAGAAGCAGGGGGTACCTCAAGGATCCTCCTTGTCTGCATTGATGTTCAACATCTATATGCAGCCCATCTGCACCTTGATCCGTTCTCTAAACTTTCAATGCCTCGCCTATGCAGATGACATCCTGCTGTACATTCCGTTC
Organism: Ichthyophis bannanicus; assembly: GCA_033557465.1. Classification (NCBI taxonomy): domain Eukaryota; kingdom Metazoa; phylum Chordata; class Amphibia; order Gymnophiona; family Ichthyophiidae; genus Ichthyophis; species Ichthyophis bannanicus. The sequence continues at coordinate 1,131,743,379 of CM066033.1, forward strand.
ACGATTGACCAGCCTGATTTCTCCCCTATTATAAGTTGCTTTGATGCAGTGGCAGACTGGCTCCTCACACAAAACCTGCGAATTAACCATAGCAAAACGGATGTCCTCTTTGTCACGAGGAACCAGAAGTTACTCCGCCTCACTCCCTACAAGTCAAAAATGCCGAGCTCAAAAGCAAAGCCACAATCCGTTACCTGGGCATCACACTGGACCAGGGGCTTGATATGATAACTCATGTGAAAAATGGCACAAAAGCAGTTTACCACAAAATACGTACATTACGCTATCTTTGACCATTGCTGGACTTCACTGACTTCCGGACAATTTTCCAAGCCTTAGTGATACCGCACCTGGACTTTGCTAACATCATCCTCCATGGCCTCCCACAGTCCATCCTAAGTCCTCTCCGGCTTGCCATGAGCTCGGCGGCTAGAGTACTTGTAGGTATATCAAGGTCAGACCACATAACGCCAGTGATGATAAAACTCCACTGGCTACCATTACCGGCCCAAATCCACTACAAGGCCCTAGTCCTTACATTCAAGGCTCTGAAGAACCAGCCCTCCACACCCATTAGTAAGTTGATCCACAAATTGCCTGACAACAGAAACCGGAGATCTGCAATGTTGAACGCAGTAAAGATCCCTAAGATATTGACAAAATGTACGAAGGCAACAGCCAATAGAGCCTTTTCGATTTATGCACCCATAGCCTGGAATGCCCTCCCGTCCGAAATTAGAGCCCTCACGAGCCTTACCCCATTCAGAAAAGCGCTCAAACACTACCTGTTTTTAAAATACTATCCAGAAACTAAAACAGGAAATATCACGACGGGCCCCCTGTCTCCCCTCCCTAGCAGCTCCATCACCTTGACTCGAAAAGAGAACGGATAGTCATCTTACACCTTCTGATACACCTCTCCTTGTACCACCAACCTCTGCCCAACTGTAAATACTCTGTTGTGTGCAACTGTAAATACACTGTTATTTCAATATGACCTGTAATTAGTTTCCCCGGTTCTCCCAAGTTCAAACCCTGTTCTCTGTAAACTCAGTGTGACTTTCGCATTGTAGTATGTTTCTGTTCATTGTGAACCGCACTGATTTTAATAGCGCAGTATATAAGAAATGTAAATAAATAAATAAATCTACATAGTAAATGACGGCAGATAAAGACCAGTATGGTCCATCTAGTCTGCCCAGTAAGATGGCAAGAGTAGGTGCACCTGCCGCTCCGTGCAGGCCACCCCTCCCCAAGTCTTTGTTTTAGGGGTGAACCCACCTCTGTGTAGGACACCCCTGTATGTTGAGAATTAGATAGTTCAGTTTATTTTGATTTTATCCTGTTGCTGTAAAGGGATCCACTGTGTCTGTCCCATGGCGTTTTGAATTCTGTCACTGTATTTGCCCCCACCACTTCCATCGGGAGGGCATTCCAAGCATCCACCACCCTTTCAGTGAAAACGTATTTCCTGACATTGCCTTTCAATTTACCCCCTTGCAGCTTGATGTTATGCCCTCTAGTTTTACAGCTTCCCTGTCTTTGGAAGAGGTTTGTTTGTTCATTATTTCTCTAAGTATTTAAAGGTGTGAATCATATCTCCACTGTCCCTCCTCTCCTCCAGAGTGTACATATTTAGGTCTTCAAGTCTTTTCTCATAAGGCTTCTGACGCAGGCTCCAAATCATTTTGGTCGCCTTCCTCTGAACAGTTTCCAGTCTTTTTACATCCTTTACAAGATATGGTCTCCAAAACTGAACACAGTATTCCAAGTGAGGCCTCATCAGTGACTTATACAGTGGCATTAGTACCTCTTCCTTTCTGCTGGTAATTCCTCTTTGTATGCAACCCAACATCCGCCTGGCTTTTACAACTGCTTTGTCGCACTGTTTTGCCACCTTGAGATCCTCAGAAATAATCACTCCAAGGTCCTTCTCCTGGTCCGTGCACACCAACCTCTCACCCCCAATCGCGTACATTTCCCCTGGATTTCTGTTTCCCAAGTGCATGACACTACACTTCTTGGCATTAAATCTTAACTGACAAGCATTAGACCATTCTTCCAGCTTTTGTAGATCTTTCTTCGTCATCCACTCCCTCAGGGGAGTCCACTCTGTTGCAAATTTTCATGTCATCTGCAAAAAGGGACTTTTCCATGCAGTCCTTCAGCAATATCACTCACAAATACATTGAACCGTGCCAGGCCCAGGACCAAACCCTGGGGCACCCCGCTAATCACCCTCCTTTCATCCGAGTGAGCTCATTTACCATCACCTTCTGTCGTCTGTCAGTCAACCAATTTCTGATCCAGTTCACCACCTTGGGACCCATCCCCAAACTACTGAGTTTATTGATAAGCCTCCTATGAGGAATAGTATCAAAGGCTTTGCTGAAATCCAGGTAGATGACATCCATCGCATGCCCCTGTTCTAGTTCTCTGGTCACCCAGTCAAAGAACTCAATCAGATTTGTTTGGCAAGATCGTCCTTTGGTAAAACCATGTTGCCTCGGATCATGCAACCTGTTGGTTTTGAGAAAGTCCACTATTCGCTCTTTCAGAAGCGCCTCCATTATTTTTACTGCCACCAAGGTAAGGCTCATGAGCCTGTAGTTTGACACTTCTTCCCTGTCACCACTTTTGTGAAGAGGTACCACATCCGCCCTTCTCCAGTACTGAGGAACTGCTCCTGTTTCCAAGGATCTGTTGAAAACATCCTTTAACAGCCCTGCAAGAACCTCTCTGAGCTCTCTCAGTATCCTAGGATGTATCCCATCCGATCCCATGGCCTTGTCCACTTTCAGTTTTGCAAGTTGTTCTAACACATCATCTTCTGTGAATGGTGTGGTATCTACTTCATTCCCATTTTTATATTTGGGAGTCACATATGGTCCTTCTCCAGAATTTTCTTTAGTAAAAACAGAGCAGAAGTATTTGTTTAGCAATTTTGCTTTTTCAATATCACTTTCCACAAATGCGTTTCCAGCACTTCTGAGTCCTGCAAGTCCATCTCTGATTTTCCTCCTGTCCCGAATATACCTGAAGAAAGTTTTGTCACCACACTTCACATCTTTAGCCATCTTTTCCTCTGCCTATGATTATGCTTTCCTTATTTCTCTTTTTGTCACTTTTAGTTTGATCCTGTATTCCTTACTGTGTTCCTCTGTTTGCAAGCTTTTGAATTTTGTGAAAGCTGTGTCTTTTGCCTTTATTTGAGCAGCCACTTCTTTGGAGAGCCAAATAGGTTTCCTTCTCCTCTTGTTTTTATTTACTTTCCTTACATATTTATCTGTTGCCCCTTTTATTGCCACCTTTAGTTTAGTCCATTGCATTTCCATTTCCCTTATCCCCCTCCCACCCTGCCCAACTCCTCCTTCAGGTACTTGGCCATTTTACTGAAGTCAGTGTTTTTGAAGTTTAGGACTTTGAGCTTGCTATGATTGAACTGCACCTTGGCTTTTATCTCAAACCACACCGTGTGATGATTGCTGCTGCTCACAGGGGCACCCACCCAGACATTCGACACGCTATCACCGTTGGTGAGCACTAAATCCAGCATTGAGCTTTCCCTTGCTGGATCCATCACCATTTGCCTAAGTGACGCATCTTTATTTTATTTATTTATTTACAATTCTTATATACCGCACTATTTATGATCAGCGCGGTTTACAAAGAACAACAACATCCGACAATGTTTTTGCTTCTTGCTTTTTTTGCTGTAATAATTATTGTGTTTGATGATGATATAATGTTTTAATGTATATATAGGTGCCTGACGAAGGCTAGTTAGCCAAAACCTGGCCAGGTTTGGCCATTGAATAAAGTTTCCTGTTTATGCCTGTGTACCTTCTGCTTGTTTGATTGGATTGCTAAAAGATCCAGTTGCAAAAGCAATGCATCATTCCTCCTGTCCAAGTACAAAAGCCATGTCCTCATGTACTGCCATCAGAGCGAAAGCCTGATTAGTGATCATGAAGCCAACCACTTTATCAACCACAGCTGACAGTTGGAGCAAAACTGTCTTCTCCATTATCTTTGACAAGAATGATAAATTTGAGACTGGCTGTGATAATTCTCAAATTTCAGAGGATCTGACAAATGTTTTCTTTTTACAGAGGACAAATAACTGCCACTTTCAATGCCTGTGGCATCACACCCTCACTTTGGGAATTATTAATTACAGACTGAAGCAAAACACAGGTCTCATTCACAATCAAATGCAATACACTCGATGGACAATGATCAAGTGGAGAGTAGGCGAAATGTACTGACTTAAATACCGAATGCACTTATTCTTAAGTTAACAAATGAAATACCCCCACCTCCTTCCTAACAACTATGAGGAACATCTGGTCCCAACTGGCCTAACTACCCATCCACCACACTTCTCAGAAATTACATGAAAGCAGGGCTGGTCTATCCGCTAGGTGGCCGGCATGGCTGGGCAGCAGTGGCACACATGGGCAGCCACGCCATCCCCATCCTCCTGCTGCCATCGCTTCTGTTTAGGGGGAGGGCAGGCAGCAGCAATATTTCCAAAAGCGGCTGCTTTTTGCTGCTGCTTTCTTGCCCACGGCTGCAGTGGCAAAAAGCCACCGCTTTTGGAAATGCTGCCTCTGCTTGCCTCCCCCTCCCGAGATGGAATCGGCAGCAGCTGGGAAGGGGGGCGACAGTAAAAATACCTCCGCTTCGTGGTGAGAGGAGGTCATAATCAATACAGGGTGCTGCCCTTTGGGTTGGCCTCATTCCCAATGGTATTCACCAAGTGCCTAGCGATGGTTGCAGCCCACCTTTGTCTCCAAGGGGCCTTCGTCTTTCCCTACCTGGACAGCTGGCTCATAAAGGGAGACACAGCTGCAGAGGTGCACCTTGCCACTGAGCGCACCATCCACCCCCTGCAGCACCTAGGGTTAGTCATCAACTACCCCAAGGCCCACTTCCTCCGGCTTAGTGCCTGGAATTCATAGGGGCTCAGCTAGACACCCTCGGTCAAAATGCCTTAGGGGGCTGGCCGTACTCCCTCTGCCAGGAGAATGTAGCCCTCTGCTCATATGAGACATGTAGCAGGATGCTCCTAAGGGCGATCTGCCTCCTGGGTCAGGATAATGCCGCACGAATGGTGCCTGGATCTCATGGTGGCCTCCTGGGTTTCTGGGGCATCCCTCTAGTGGACCTGTTCATCAGCCCAGCCAGCACGCAGTTGCTCCATTTCTGCTCCTTCCAGCCACACCCGTCCCGGGTGGCAGCGGACGTGTTCCTCATTCCAAGGATGGAAGGCCTCCTTTATGGTTTCCTGTCAGCTCTACTGGTCACCAAGACCCTCTTCAAGGTCCAGCGCGACAGGGCATCACTGATACTGATTGTCCCATGGTGGCCCAGGCAACCTTGGTTCCCGCTGCTTCTCCACCTGTCGGCAGCATTGCCAATTTCCCTGGGGCGTGTCCCAGGACTACTTTCACAGGACAAGGGCGCTCTCCTGCACTCCATCTTTGGGGTCCCTGTCACGGCTTGGCTGCTGAAAGGGTAGCCCTGGCTCCCTTCAACCTCCCATGGGACATGGAAGAGGTCCTGCTGGCCTCCCACAAAGCCTCTACAAGGAGGGCATACACCTTCAAGTGGCGTCGCTTCTCAGTCTGGTGCACTGAGAAGCGGGCGAACCCATTCTGGTCGGTTTAGATGGTACTCCAGTACCTACTCCACCTGTCGCAGGTGGGACTAAAGCCCAATTCAGTCAGGGTGCACATGTGCGCAATCGCAGTGCATCACCATGCCTTTCAGGGAATACCCCTCTTAGCTCAACCCCTTGTATCACGGTTCCTGTGGGGCCTCATGCTATCCTAACCCCCCATCCACCCACCAGCGGCGGAATGGGATCTCAACTTGGTGCTCTCGTAGCTTACTAAGCTGCCGTTGGAGCCCCTGGCTACCTGGCACTTGTGGTACCTCTCCTGGAAGGTCGTCTTTCTTGTGGCACTCACATCAGCTCGCAGGGTCAGCGAGCTCCAGGCTCTGATGACAAAGCCCCCTACACAAAATCCTAGAACAGAGTTTTGCTCTGCACACACCCCAAGTTTCTGCTGAAGGTGTGTCCCCATTCCTCCTCAATCAGGTGCTCCCCACCTTCTTTCTGAGGCCTCACGCCAGCAAGGCAGAGACCGTCCTCCATACTTTAGATTGTTAAAGGGCCCTGTCCTTCTGTCTTCAGTGGACACAGGGCCACCGCAAAGCACCTCGGCTTTTTGTCTCCTATGACCCTGGTCGACTGGGGTTCACAGTGACTAAGCAAACTCTGTCCACTTGGGTGGCAGACTGCATTGCCTTCGCCTATGAGCAGGCTGGGATCTCACTAGACCAGTGGGTCACAGCACACCACATCAGGGCCATGGCTAGTAACATGGCAAATCTGCATTCCATACCTGTGATGGAAATCTGCCGGGACGCCACTTGGTCTTCGGTCCATAACTTCGCAGCTCACTACTGCCTGAAGACAGGACAGCACCTTCGGCCAAGCCATACTCCATAATTTCTTCAGGGTGTTGGCAACTCCTGCCTTCTGACCCTTCTGTGTTCAGGCTATCGGAGTGCTGGTTCTCCACAGTTATACCTGGGTCTAGCGAAAGTCTCTACATTGGGACTTAACTGCTGCAGCTCACGGCTCACTTCTCTGGCCGCCATGGCATTTTGTATATATTCTCGGTAACTTGTAGATGGGGAGTCCCATATGTGAGGATTGACTTCCTGTTTGTTCCCAGAGAAAGCATAGTTACTCACCTGTAACAGGTGTTCTCCGGGGACAGCAGGAATCAGTCCTTACAACCCTCCCCCTTGAGTTGCTTCAGTACCATATTTTAATTTATTTTATCTTATGTATGTCATTAGACTGAAGCAAGATGGCACCCTTGGGTGGGAAGGGGACCACGCATACGTGGTGCATCTCCCAAAGGCTTTCTTTGAAAGCTGGGGAGATGCTTCCGCGTTGGCTGATTCCTGCTGTCCCCAGAGAAAACCTGTTACAGGTGAGTAACTACATTTTATGAGTGTTTGTGTTGCTTAGGTTTAGCAGACTTACTGGCATAGAGTGTTGAAGTGATGATTGTTTTTGGTAGAGCTCAGCCAAGGTTTGAGGGGGGGGAATAGGGATCTCTTTCTCCAGGACCAAGCAGGAAGTCAGTCCTCACATATTGGTGACGTCGGCGCCGATGGAGCCCCCGCGGAGCAATTTTCCCCAGCTTTCAAAGAAAGCCTTTGGGAATTGCAGCGCGCATGCGCGGTCCTCTTCCCGCCCAAGGGTGCCATCTTGCTCAGTCTTCTTTTTTCCGCGGAGCCCTACAGACGACGTCTGTGAATCCCCGCAGAAAAGTTGATTTTTTCTCTATTTTTCTCTTTTTTCTTCGGTTCGACGCCGGTTCTTTTCCCGCCCGGACTCGCGATGCCGGTTGCGAGTCCGTCCCGTATTTTTCGGTTTTTTGTCCTTCGTGACAGATTTCGCGCCTTTTTCCTTTTTCCCTGGCAGCCCGGTCATTCGACCTCGCAGGGGCCCTTTTTCCCCCGATGGCTGCCAGCGGCTTTAAAAAGTGTGATCTCTGTAAGAAACTCATGTCTCTTACAGACACTCATGACTTCTGCCTCTGCTGCCTCGGCCCAGATCATGACTCCATGATCTGTGTGCCATGCGGCAAAATGTCCTCAAAAGCATTGAGGAGTCGGCAGCATCAGCGGGAGCGTATCTTCTCTGACTCCGGCTGGGCTCAGACCTCGTCAGAGGTTTCGACGTCTCGGGACTCTGGTCCGGAGCATCGTCGAAGTTCCTCTGAAAGGGGGTCTCCTACCCGGGAACATCATCGGAAGAAGAAACCCACGAGGGCGGGATCGGTGGATGCTCCTGGTTCCTCGCGGGCCAGGTCGCATAGCCCCGATTCCCGTCCCGGGTCCTCGGAGATGGAGAGGCCGTCAAAACATCCTCGACTCGAGGTGGACTTGCCCGCTCACGTGAGTACTGTTGTCCTCGTTGACTCGCCTCCGAAGGACCCGACGCCGTCGGGGCCCGAGTCGGGGGCTGCTGGGTCTCCTGAGCTCGGACTCAGGTTGACGGCCTTGGAGAGCAGTCTGACTGCCTTCATGGACCAGCAGCGGGTATTGATCGCTGGCCTCGCCGGTGTTTCTGCCCTGACCGCCGGGACGTCGACCTCCAAATCGACCCCGGAGACCGAGCCGATCCTCGTGTCCATGAAGGCTCGAGTCGATCCTCGGTCGAGGTCTCCTTCGGCCTCCCATTCGGGACCGAGGTCGTCGACGCCGACTCCCTCAGCGTCGGAGCGGATAGCATCGGTGCCCGCCCGACCGGAGCCGCTCGACTCCTCCTCCGAGGAGTCGGCCTGGGAATCTGAGGACGAAGAGTCACCTGGTTCCTTTCGGACTCGGTGTGTCCCTTCGGACTCCCCTGAGTCCGAACCTCGGAGACGGTCCCCCCCGGAGGATACCCGGTTCTCGGACTTCGTGAGGGATATGGCTAAGGCCTTGGCCATCCCCGCGGATCCCGAGGAGGAGCCTCGAGTCGAAGAACTCGATGCCCTCCAATATGACTCTCCCCCGAAGGAGGCCTTTATTGTACCGGTTCCTCCGATGCTGGAACGACTTCTCTTCCGCATGTGGGAGAGCCCGGCGTCGTCGCCGGTATTAAGCAAGCGGGTCGATTCCATTTATCGAGTCCGCAAGAGCCCCGGCTTCCAAAAGGCACAACTACCGCACCATTCCATGGTGGTGGAATCGGCCATGCATAGACTTAAGAGTCAAAAAATGCACTCCTCGGTGCCCCCTGGTAGGGAAGCCCGAAGCCTGGATGCCCTCGGTAGGAAGTGCTTCCAGGGGTCTATGCTTGCTTGTCGAGTCCAGACTTACCAGCTCTACATGGGCATGTATCTCCGGGACCTGGCTAAGGAAATAGCCGGGTTCTCTGCTGGTCTCTCCGACGAACCTTTGCAGAGGTTCCAAACCTTGTCTACTGGTATTCGGGAGTGCTCCAAGTTTATTTCTCGAGCAGCCTATGATGGTTTTGAGGCTTCGGCTCGAGTAGCTGCGGCCGGCATCGGTGGACGCCGCCAGGCTTGGCTTCAGACGTCCGACCTCGAGCCCTGGGTACAGGACAAGTTGGTCGATGTCCCCTGCCGAGGTGATAACCTCTTTGGCAAGCCCATGGATGAGAAGGCTGCACAAATCGAGACGGAGACTCTCACCAGAACTCGTCTCTCAAGGAAGACCTCTGCCCCTTCTCAAAAGAAGAAGGCCTCAGGGAAAAAGCCCTTTTACCCGAGGAAAGGTGCTGCCTATAAATACTACCCTCAGTATCAGGCCTCAGCAGCTCCCCCACAGGGAAAGCAGGCCAAGGGCCGGGGTAATGGGTCCCGTAGGCAGCAAGCCCCCAAGCCTGCACCACCGGCCCCTGCTCAGCAGGGTGGGGGTTTTTGACTTCCTCAGCATAGCCTCTCCCCCTCAGCTGGTTTCTCTCAGCACAGGAGGCCGGCTGGTCCACTTTGCCCAAAGGTGGTCCAACATCACCACAGATACCTGGGTACTTCACATAGTTCAAAAGGGCTATCTTCTTCACTTTCACCAGGTACCTCCCTCCTACTTTCCAGGGGAGCCTCCCAGACTACCTTTGCACAGGGACTTACTCCTTCAGGAGTTAGCAAGTCTTGTTCAAGAACGAGCCGTAGAACCGGTGCCCCACCACCTGAGGGGCCAAGGGTTTTACTCCAGGTACTTCCTGATTCCAAAAAGAACAGGAGGCCTCAGGCCCATCCTGGACTTGCGAAACCTCAACAAGTTTCTTGCAAAGGAAAAGTTCATGATGCTTACCCTTGGAATCCTGCTGCCCTACCTCCAGCAGGGAGACTGGCTATGCTCCTTGGATCTGAAAGATGCGTATACTCATATCCTCATTCATCCGGACCACAGACAATATCTCAGATTTGTTGTGGGAGGAAATCATTACCAGTACAGAGTGCTGCCCTTTGGCCTATCCTCCGCACCCAGGGTGTTCACCAAATGCCTCGCAGTGGTGGCGGCTTATCTGAGACTTCAAGGTCTGTTTGTGTTCCCATACCTGGACGACTGGCTCATCAGGGCCCCGTCTTCACCGGAGGCCGCTCAAGCCACTCATCGCACTGTGGCTCTGCTCCAGCACTTGGGTTTTGTCATAAACTTCGCAAAGTCCACTTTGCTCCCCTCTCAAAATCTCGAGTTCATCGGCGCCAGGTTGGACACACTTCAGGCGCGGGCCTTCCTCCCTCTGGACAGGGCCAAGCGGCTCATGGATCTCGCCGGCCACTTTCACAGCAATGTACTGGTCTCAGCCAGGCACTTTCTGCGACTGCTCGGCCATATGGCTTCCACAGTCCATGTGACCCCCAATGCCCAACTGAACATGTGTCCTGCTCAGTGGTGCCTTCACAATCAATGGCATCAGGCCACGGGGAGCCTAGCGGACTCTGTGCAGATCTCCGACCAGCTGGTCTCCTCTCTGCGATGGTGGCTTCATCTACCCAACCTATTGCTAGGAGTGGCTTTTCAGTCCCCTCCGCATTCTCAGGTCCTAACGACCGATGCTTCCCTCCTGGGTTGGGGAGCACATTGCCAAGGGTCATGTACTCAAAGACTCTGGACTCCTTGGGAGTCTGCTCAACAGATAAACTTCCTGGAGCTCAGGGCCATCCGCCTAGCGCTCAAAGCCTTCTCTCACCTGGTGTCCCACCAGTCGCTGCTGATACAGACGGACAACCAGGTTGCCATGTTCTACGTAAACAAACAAGGCGGGACAGGCTCCTTCCTCCTCTGTCAGGAGGCGCAACGGCTATGCTCTTGGGCAGTCCGCCAGGGCATCCTCCTCAGGGCTGTCTATCTCCCAGGTCAAGAAAATTACCTGGCCGACAAGCTCAGCAGGATCCTCCAGCCACACGAGTGGAGGTTGGATCCGCTGGTGGTTCAGCGGATCTTTCTCAAGTGGGGCCTCCCCACCATGGATCTGTTTGCCAGTCCTCTGAACCGGCAGCTGCCCAGATTCTGCTCTCGACAGCCGCATCCTCTCCGGGTAGCGGCGGATGCTTTTCTAATTCCATGGTCCACCGGCCTCTTGTATGCCTTTCCTCCCATGCCACTGGTGTCTCGGACGCTCTTCAAGGTTCTCAGAGACAGAGCATCGATGATCCTAGTGGCTCCCCGGTGGCCGAGACAACCTTGGTTCCCGCTTCTGATGCAGTTAGCGGTAGACACTCCTCTTCCACTGGGATTTCAGCCCGACCTCCTGTCGCAGGATCAGGGGACTCTCCTACACCCCAATCTCCGGTCCCTTCATCTGATGGCCTGGCTGCTGAAAGGGTAGTCCTTGCTCCTCTGCAGCTACCTCCAGATGTGGAGGAGGTCGTCTTGGCCTCCAGGAGGCCCTCCACCCGAAGGGCCTACGCTCTCAAGTGGCGTCGGTTCTCCGTCTGGTGTACTCAGCAGTCTCAGGATCCTTTCTCCTGTTCAGCATCAGTGGTCTTGCAATACTTGCTCGCTCTCTCTAACCTTGGACTTAAGTCCAACTCGGTCAAGGTCCACCTCAGTGCTCTTTCTGCGCATCACATGCCGGTGGATGGTAGACCTCTTTCCAGCCACCCTCTGGTGGCTCGGTTTCTCAAAGGCCTCTTTCTCCTTAAGCCACCTTTGCGCCCGCCAGCCCCGGACTGGGATCTTAATGTGGTTTTGCAGCGGATTACCTGTCCGCCCTTTGAGCCTATGGCTACCTGTCCGCTACATTTTCTTTCATGGAAAACCTTGTTCTTGGTAGCCCTCACTTCTGCTAGACGCGTTAGTGAGCTGCAGGCCCTGGTTTCTGATCCTGCTTACACTAGGTTCTACAAGAACCGGGTAGTCCTACGGACTCACCCTAAATTTCTTCCCAAAGTGGTTTCCCCTTTTCACATCAACCAGGAGGTGGTACTTCCGACCTACTTTCCCAGGCCACACTCCAGCCGAGCTGAAATGGTCCTGCATACCCTGGACTGTAGAAGGGCGTTGACCTTCTACCTTGACCGTACGCGGGAGCACCGAAAGGCTGTTCAGCTCTTCGTGTCTTATGACCCCAACAAGTTGGGGCTCCCTGTCTCCAAGCGTACTCTGTCCATCTGGATTGCGGACTGTATCGCTTGGGCTTACGAGGCAGCCGGCCTCGTGCTGGACGTTAGAGTCAGAGCTCATCGTGTTCGGGCGAAGGCTACGTCGGTAGCTTACCTCCGCTCTGTTCCATTGGCAGACATCTGCCGGGCCGCTACTTGGTCTTCAAGCCAGACTTTTGCAGCCCATTACTGCCTGGAGAGGGAGTCCCGCAGGGACAGTGCTTTCGGACAGGCAGTCCTCCGTAACCTCTTCGAGGTATAGGCAACTCCTACCCTCCGTCCCAGTTGTTGGGCTACCGGTTGGAGACATACTCAGAGAAGATTCCTTCCTTCTGTGCTACTGACCTTGAGGGAGCACATTTTTGTGCTTAGGGTCTCCGGTAACCTTAAGCTTGGGAGTCCCATATGTGAGGACTGACTTCCTGCTTGGTCCTGGAGAAAGCGTAGTTACTCACCTGTAACAGGTGTTCTCCAGGAGCAGCAGGAATCAGTCCTCACAACCCTCCCTCCTCCCCTTGGAGTTGCAGTTATATGATTTCATTTTTGCTAATTTTTGCTGTCTTTTAGCTATGTCATCTGACTGAGCAAGATGGCACCCTTGGGCGGGAAGAGGACCGCGCATGCACGCTGCAATTCCCAAAGGCTTTCTTTGAAAGCTGGGGAAAATTGCTCCGCGGGGGCTCCGTCGGCGCCGACGTCACCCATATGTGAGGACTGATTCCTGCTGCTCCTGGAGAACACCTGTTACAGGTGAGTAACTACGCTTTCTGTGAGGGGTTTCTTATTAAGGATTTTGTTATTTCAAAGAGCTCTCTTGGATGGTTAAGGCTTTATAGTCGCTTTATAATCGTTTAGTGAAGATTTCTGTCTTTGCATTATTTGTAGTTGTTTGGTATATTTGAAGGTAGACCATGTAGATATTCTGGTTTTCTGTTGTTCTGAAGCTAGAGGATCCTGAATTTATGCTTTATCTCTCTTAGTTGAGGGGTGTATCATGGTGCAGTGTTGTCTCCTGTGGGGAGTTGTGGTATGCGGTTTAGTGGCAGTTGTATTTATAGATTGATTCCAGTGGTGAATTTGAGCACCTAGGTCATTTGGAGCTTGCTTCAATTTGGGCAGAAGTTGGTCTAGAAAATCTTTTGTTTCCAGGTGGTGCAATCTGTGTTTAACGGGGGGAGCTTGTGTTTCTAAGGGCTATATAATCTAGTGTAGGTCCCTTAATCGAAGTGTATCAAAGAATTAATAAGACCCACTGGAATATGCTTCTATATCCATACTTTTATATCCCATTGCTGCTTAAACAGTGGCTCCACACCCAGTGCAGCACAGATTTGGTCATTCAGTCTTCCATGGTCTTTTTGAAAAGTAGAATGCAACTCCATCTCTTCTAGGGTCCATTATATCTTGGGTTGCCTTTTTAAAAAGTGAGTCAGACATATAATATAAAATGGGTAATGTCCAATAAAATAAATGTTGTTAAGTGCCGTCGAGTTGGTGTCGATTCATGGCGACCCTCTGAATAGATGTCCTAAATTATGTTCGGTCTTCAGTCAGGCAGCTCATTGTTGACAGACTGGTACCCGTAGCTGCTGTTATTCTATCGATCCATCTCATTGCTGGTCTTCCTCTTTTGCGTTGACCTTCTATCTTGCCAAGCATAATGTCTTTCTCTAATGATCTCTTTTTTCGCATGATGTGTCCAAAGTATGAAAGTCGAAGTCCTGTCATCTGAGCTTCTAAAGAAAGCTTAAGTTTGATCTCCTCTAGTACTGACTGGTTTGTTCTTCTGGTAGTCCATGGTATATGCAGTATTCGCCTCTAGTACCATAATTCAAAGGCATCAATTTTCTTCCTGTCCATCATTTTCTCTGTCCAGCTTTCGCATCCATATGATGTTGCTAAAATAATAGAAAAAACCATACAACTCCAACTACAGGAATACATAGATGAGCAAAAACTTCTTGATGCACATCAATTCGGATTCCGCCCCTTCCATGGAGTGGAAACCCTCCTAATCGCCTTGACAGACCTCCTCATCAGTGGTACTAATGAAAATAGCAAAGGTTTCCTCCTCCTCTTCATAGACCTATCTGCTGCATTTGACAGCATTAATCACAAAACACTCATCAACAGACTTGAAAACCTAAAAATAGGAGGAACTGTCCTTGAATGGTTCAAATCATACATTTCAAACAGATTCATACAGATACAATTAGGCAAAGAAACATCAGAAACCTTCCCTCAAGGCCAGGGTATCCCTCAGGGATCGGCACTCTCTGCCCTCCTCTTCAATTTATACCTCCAACCAATTACAGACATATTCAAAAAGTATGAAATCAACCATTTCATATACGCGGATGATATCATGCTCGCCGTCCCCATAAACACCAACAACCCCAAATACGATAGACTACTCCAATGCATGAATGAGACCACCATATGGCTTGAAAACAACCACCTAAGCATCAATCTCAAAAAAACCGAAGCAATGTTCATAACGAGAAAACCTGACACGGACCACAACTACCCTACTACAATCACAATAAATAACACACCAATACCTATTAAAAAGGAGGTAAAATACCTTGGAATAATTCTGGACCATTCACTCACCATGATCCCACATATAAAATATACAGTAAAAACTATATTCTATAAACTCAAGACAATACAACACCTGAGACCCCTACTCAACACACATGACTTTAGATCAGTGGTCAACTCCCTCATCACCCCCCACTTTGACTACTGCAATAGCATTCTAAATGGCCTACCACTAAAAAGAATATACCTCCTCCAAAGAGCACAAAACATATGTGCCAAGATGGTCACAAAAGCTAAACTAACAGACCACGTGACCCCAATACTACTAGAACTTCATTGGCTCCCCATAAGCAGCCGAATAAAATATAAAATCCTCCTGACTACCTTTAAACTCATCAATAACATCTCTCCCTCCCAACTATCTACCCTATTACAATCCCCATCAGAAACTAGAACACGAAGACAGAACGCAACCCACTCCCTCAACATAAAAACTAATTTCAGAAGGACCAAAGCAACGACAAGTGATAGAGCCTTCTCCTTTGCTGCCCCTACCCTCTGGAACGAAACCCCATTAACCCTCCGCACAATAAAGGACCTTCACCAATTCAAAAAAGAACTAAAAACATACCTTTTTACAAAACACTTTGAGATCCCCTACCAACAAAAAACCTCTCCAATACAATCACAGAAACACATCCACAGTTCTCAAGACAGAACAAATGATTAAACATAAGAAAGACACTTACTCTACTCTACCTTACCCTACAGACAAAGATTTACACAAACAAACGGCTATATCCAAAATCATGGAAAAGCCAGCTAGTGGTTTTAAAAAATGTACTAAGTGTAGCGGTACCATTTCCGGCACCGACACCCATGATTGGTGTCTAAAATGTTTAGGACCTGATCATTCTCCAACTGAATATCTCTCCTGCATGGGGATGACTAAAAGAGGAAGACAGAACTGGGCCACAAAGCTCGGTACCCTCTTTTCTTCAGATGCCATATCCATTGCATCGACATCGTCAAGAGCCTCTTCTTCCTCCCATGGATCTCAGGTAACTAAACACAAAAGCCGGTCCTCAAAGGGTAGCTCTCCTGCTAAGCATCGAGAGGCCATTGGCATTGCCCTTGAGGGAACCACTCTGGCAAAACAGCCCCGGCGGGAGGCTTCGGCTTCCAAAGCATCGATGGGGCTTCAGGATGTTCTCGAGGCCTCAACCTCGCAAGAACTACCTGTGCCATGCTCAGGGGTTCCGGCCGTTCTTACTGGTACCGACACCCAGGCATCAGCAGCATCGATAGACCAGATATTTCTTGCTATCAAACGCAGTATCACAGCTCTTCTCTCAGCTGCGGTACCGGTGGTCCCAAGGGCACCGGTGACGACATTGACACCAATGCCGGTACAGACACCAGAGATGCCGGTACAGACACCAGAGATGCCGGTACCGATGGTACCGGCCCTGATGGTAACACTTCCCATTCCACCTCCGGCTGGAGTGGATAAAGTGGTACCGGGTTACCTCGGTACCGACTTTGATCGGTACCGGGATCGTGCTTTGCAGGAGCATCGGGGTCAGGAATACTTCGATTCCGAAGATTTTGACAATTCTGCTGGCACTAGAGGGTTTCTCTTAGAAGATCCCTCTTCTCCCCAACACAGAATGTCACCTCCAGAGAACATGTTATTTCAGGATTTCATCCGTGATATGGCTAAAGGTCTTTCAATCACAGTAGCTCCTGAAGAGAAACCCAGAGTAAAGGAATTGGAAATCCTCCAATATCCTAAAGCTCCTAAGGAGGCAGCTACTCTGCCTATCCATGCAATTCTGCATAACTTGATGCTCAGAATGTGGGAGACACCTCTGACTACTTCTCCTCACTCTAGGAGAATTGATACTATGTATCGAGTCCCACCATGTCCTGGATTTCAGAAAACTCAGCTGCCACACCAGTCAATGGTAGTGGAGTCAGCCATGCGTAGGATGAAAAGTGCAAAAAGACATGTATCCAATCCTCCAGGTCGTGAATGCAGGACTCTGGATGCTTTTGGACGCAGAACTTTTCAAGCTTCCATGCTTTCAGCTAGGATCAGCTCATATATCCTATATATGGGAATGTTCCTCAAAGAAATCACAGGAGACTTGGAACTTATGAGCCCATTTCTCCCAGATGATAAGAGACAAGACTTTCTTACTCTGGTTAAGCATGCTCAGGATGTCTCCAAGTTTGTCAATCGTGCAGCCTTTGACTGCTTTGAATGCATCAGCAGAACTTCTGTTATTGCCATTGGCGCACGACGGATTGCCTGGCTACAGGCATCAGACTTGGAGACTTGCGTACAGGACAGGTTAGGCAACATTCTCCAGGACCAAGCAGGAAGTCAGTCCTCACATATGGGTGACGTCGGCGCCGACGGAGCCCCCGTGCGGAGCATTTCCCCAGCTTTCATAGAAACCCTTTTGGAATGCAGCACGCATGCGCGGTCCCCTTCCCGCCCAAGGGTGCCATCTTGCTCAGTCTTCTTTTTCCGCGGAGCCCAACAGATGTGTATTCGTTTCACCCGAGGAAGAAGTTGATTTTCTCTGTGTTAACCTGTTTTTCTTTGGTTCGACGCTGGTTTCCCTTTCCCGCCTGGGCCCGATACATCGGTATCGAGCCCAGATCTCTTTTTCGGTTTTTGTCCTTAGTGACTAGCTTTCGCGCCATTTTTTCTTTTTCCACTGGCAGCCCTGTCTTTTGACCTTGCAGGGGCCCTTTTTCCCCCGATGGCTGCCAGCGGGTTTAAAAAGTGTGATCGGTGTAAGACTTATATCTCTCACCAACACACATGACTGCTGCCTCCGGTGCCTCGGACCCGATCAAGACCCGATGATCTGTGGTCCATGTGGGAAGATGTTCTCTAAGGGGTTAAGGAGTCGGCAGCACCAAAAGGAAAGAATCTTCTCTGACTCCGTGTCCGGTTGGGCCCGGACCTCGTCAAAGGCCTCGACACCTCGGGACTCCGGCCCCCAGCAGCATCGAGGCTCCTCTGAAAGGGGTCTCCCTCGCGGGAGCATCGTAAGAAGAAAAAACCCGCGAGGGCGGCGTCGGTGGACGCACTTGGCTCCTCGAGGGCCAAGTCGCATAGCCCCGAGCGCCGTCCCAGGTCTTCGGAGTCGGAAAGGCCTGCAAAACGACCTCGTGTGGAGATGGAGTCCCCAGGTCACGTGAGTACTGTAGTCCTCGTGGACTCACCTCCAGGGGAGCCGACATCGTGCCCGGTGCCTCCGGGGCCCGAGTTGGGGGCCGCTGAGTCTCCTGAGCTTGGACTAAGGTTGACGGCCTTGGAGAGCAGCTTGGCTGCCTTCATGGAACAGCAGCGGGCACTGATCGCCGGTCTCACCGGTGCATCTGCCCCAACCACGGGGCATCGACGTCCAAGTCGACCCCGGAGGCCGAGCCGATCCTCGAGTCCATGCGAGCTCAAGTCGATCCTCAGCCAAGGTCCCCCTCGGCCCCCCGTTCGGGACCGAGGTCGTCGACGCCGGTACCCTCAGCGTCGGGGAGGATGGCATCGATGCCTACCCGACCGGAGCCACTCGATTCCTCCTCCGAGGAGTCCGACTGGGAGACGGAGGATGAGGAGTCGCCCGACACCTTTCGGACTCGGTGCGTTCCTTCGGACACGCTCGAATCCGAGCCTCGGAGAAGGTCCCCCCGGAGGATACCCGGTTTTCAGACTTTGTGCGTGACATGGCCAAGGCTTTGGCATTCCCCACGGATCCCGAGGAGGAGCCTCGAGCCGAGGAGCTCGAGGCCCTCCAGTATGACTCTCCTCCGAAGGAGGCCTTTACTGTTCCAGTTCCTCCGATGCTGGAACGGTTGCTCTTCCGCATGTGGGAGGCACCGGCATCAATGCCGGTTTTAAGCAAGCGGGTCGATTCCATCTATCGAGTCCGCAAGAGCCCCGGGTTCCAAAAGGCACAATTACCGCACCACTCCATGGTTGTGGAATCGGCCATACATCGTCAGAAGATGCACTCCTCGGTGCCTCCCGGCCGGGAGGTCCGGAACCTGGATGCCCTCGGTAAGAAGTGCTTCCAGGGCTCTTGTGCTTGCTTGCCGTGTTCAGACCTACCAGCTGTACATGGGCATGTACCTTCGAGACCTGGCAAAGGAGATTGCCAGGTTCTCTGCTGGTCTCTCCGAGGAACCTTTGCAGAGGTTCAATGCTCTGTCCTCGGGTATTCGTGAGTACTCGAAGTTTATATCTCGAGCAGCCTATGATGGCTTTGAGGCTTCGGCCCGAGTAGCCGCGGCCGGCATTGGTGTATGCCGTCAGGCTTGGCTACAGTCATCGGACCTCGAGCCATGGGTGCAGGACAAGTTGGTCGATGCCCCCTGCCGAGGTGAAAACCTCTTTGGCAAGCCCATGGCTGACAAGGCTGCAGAACTCGAGACCAAAACTCTTACCCGGACGAGGCTGTCCAGAAAAACCTCTGCCCCTTCTCAGAAGAAGAAGGGCTCGGGAAAAAAGACCTTTTACCCGAGGAAGTCATCTGCCTATAAACAGTACCCTCATTATCAGGCCTCTGTAGCTCCCCAACAGGGTCAGCAGGCCAAGGGTCAGGGTCATGGTCCCCGTAGGCAGAAGGCCCCCAAGCCTCCTACTCCGGCTCCTGCTCAGCAGGGAGGGGGATTTTGACTGCAATGGCATAGCCTCTCCTCAGCTGGCCCCTATCATCACTGGAGGCAGGCTGGCCCTGTTCGCCCACAGGTGGTCAGCCGTCACAAGGGATACCTGGGTTCTAAGTATAGTCCAGAAGGGCTATCTCCTCCACCTCCACCAGGTACCCCCCTCCTATTTTCCAGGGGAGCCTCCCAGACTCCCTCTGCACAGGGACTTACTCCTGCAGGAGTTGGCAGGTCTTCTGAGGGAACAGGCAGTGGAACCGGTGCCCCACCACCTGAAAAGTCAAGGCTTCTATTCCAGGTACTTCTTGGTACCAAAAAGAACAGGAGGCCTCAGACCCATCCTAGACTTGCAAAACCTGCACACGTTCATGGAGAGGGAAAAGTTCAAGATGCTTACCCTTGGAATCCTGCTGCCCTACCTCCAGCAGGGAGATTGGCTATGCTCCTTAGACCTAAAGGATGCTTATACTCACATCCTTATTCATCCAGACCACAGACAATATCTCAGATTTGTAGTGGGAGGAAACCATTATCAGTACAGAGTACTGCCTTTTGGCCTTACATCCGCCCCCAGGGTATTCACCAAGTGCCTGGCAGTGGTAGCGGCCTACCTCAGGGTTCAAGGCCTCTTTGTCCTTCCATATCTGGACGATTGGCTCATCAGGGGTCAATCCCTGCAAGAGGCCGATCAAGCCACCCTTCGCACTGTCGCTCTGCTTCAGCACCTGGGGTTTGTCATAAACTTCGCAAAGTCCAGTTTGCAACCCTCCCAGAACATGGAGTTCGTAGGAGCTCGACTGGACACCTTTCTGGCAAAGGCCTTTCTACCAGTGGACAGGGCCCACAGATTGATGGATCTAGCCAGGCTATTCCATAGCAATTCTCTGGTCTCCGCCAGACAATTCCTGAGGCTCTTAGGCCACATGGCATCCACGGTCCATGTAACTCCAAATGCCCGTCTACACATGAGGCCAGCTCAATGGGGCATCAGGACTCAGTGGCACCAGGCCACAGGAAGCCTCACGGGCAAAGTGAGGGTGTCCAGCCTACTACAGTCTTCTCTGCAATGGTGGCTTCATCTTCTGAATCTAGTGCAAGGGGTGCCTTTTCAGGCACCTCCACACTCTCAGGTGCTGACAACCGATGCTTCTCTTCAAGGTTGGGGTGCACATTGCCAAGGGGCATGTACTCAAGGCCTGTGGACTCCTTGGGAGGCCGCACAGCAGATCAATCTCTTAGAACTGAGAGCTATCTGCTTAGCCCTGAGGACTTTCTCTCATCTCATCTCTCATCAGTCCGTCTTGGTTCAGACGGACAATCAAGTTGCTATGTTCTATGTGAACAAGCAAGGGGGCACAGGCTCCCGCTTTCTATGTCAGGAAGCACAGAAACTGTGCTCCTTCGCAGTCAATCATGGCATTCTTCTCAAAGCAGTCTACCTCCCAGGTCAGGAAAATTACCTGGTGGACAGATTGAGCTGGACCCTGCAGCTGCACGAAAGGCAGTTGAATCCTTTAGTGGTTCAACAGATCTTCCTAAAATGGGGTCTTCCAACCATAGATCTCTTTGCCAGTCCTCTGAACCGTCAACTTCCCAGGTTCTGTTCCAGACAACTGCATCCTCAATCCATGGTCTACAGGCCTCCTATATGCGTTTCCTCCCACGCCTCTAGTGTCCAAGACACTTTTCAAGGTGACCCGGGACAAGGCCTCAGTGATTCTGGTGGTCCCCAAGTGGCCAAGGCAACCCTGGTTCCCACTACTGTTGCAACTGGCGGTGTACACTCCTCTTCCTCTGGGGATGCAACCTGATCTCCTGTCTCAGGAGCAGGGATCTCTCTTGCACCCCAATCTCCAGTCCCTCAATTTGATGGCCTGGTTGCTGAAAGGGTAGTCCTAGCGCCTTTACTACTGCCTAGGGAAGTGGAGGATGTAGTCTTGGCCTCTAGGTCGCAGTCCACCAGAAAGTCTTATGCCCTTAAGTGGCGTAGATTCTCTACCTGGTGTACTCAACACAACGAGAATCCCTTCTCATGCCTGATACCAGTGGTGCTGCAGTATTTGCTTCACCTGTCCAACCTAGGCCTTAAGTCCAATTCTGTTAGAGTTCATCTTAGTGCTCTTTCGGCACACCATTCACAGGTGGAGGGTCAGTCTCTATCCAGCCATCCTTTGGTGGCTCGCTTCCTCAGAGGCCTGCTTTTGCTTAAGCCTCCAGTTCGTCCACCTGCCCCTGAGTGGGATTTGAATGTGGTCTTGCAACGGCTTACTTGCCCACCATTTGAACCTATGGCTACTTGCCTTCAGCGTTTTCTGTCCTGGAAAGCGCTATTTCTGGTAGCCCTTACCTCAGCAAGGCGAGTGAGTGAGCTTCAGGCCTTAGTATCAGAAGCACCATATACTAGGTTCTATAGGAACAGGGTAGTCTTACGGACTCACCCTAAGTTCCTTCCAAAGGTTGTCTCCTCCTTCCACCTCAATCAGGAGGTGGTTCTTCCGACTTTCTTTCCCAGGCCTCATGCTAGCCGGGCTGAGATGGTCTTGCATACCCTGGACTGTAGGAGGACGTTGTCCTTCTACCTTGACCGTACACGGGAGCACCGGAGGGCGGTTCAGCTCTTCGTCTCTTATGACCCAAATAAGTTGGGGTTGGCTGTCTCCAAGCATACTTTGTCCATATGGGTGGCTGACTGCATCGCCTGGGCTTACAGGGCAGCCGGCCTCTCGTTGCAGGGTCGAGATACGGCTCACCATGTCAGGGCGAAGGCTGCGTCAGTGGCTCATCTCCGCTTTGTTCCATTGGCAGACATCTGCCGGGCCGCTACTTGGTCTTCAAGCCAGACTTTTGCAGCCCACTACTACCTTGAGAGGGAGTCCCGCAGGGACAGTGCTTTCGGGCAAGTGGTACTCCATAATCTCTTTGGGGTCTAGGCAACTCCTACCCTCCGGCCCTGGTGTTGGGCTACCTTTCGGGGGCGTTATCAGAGAAGATTCTGTTCTTGCATGCTGAGGCTCTAGAGGGAGCTCATTTTTTCAGTTTGGGGCCTCTGGTAGCCCTGAGCTAGGGAGTCCCATATGTGAGGACTGACTTCCTGCTTGGTCCTGGAGAAAGAGTAGTTACTCACCTGTGACAGGTGTTCTCCAGGAGCAGCAGGAATCAGTCCTCACAACCCTCCCTCCTCCCCTTGGAGTTGCAGTCCTATGATTTATTTTTGCTGTCTTTTAGCTATGTCATCAGACTGAGCAAGATGGTACCCTTGTGCGGGAAGGGGACTGCGCATGCACGCTGCATTCCCAAAGGCTTTCTATGAAAGCTGGGGAAATGCTCCACATGGGGGCACCATCGGCGCCGACATCACCCATATGTGAGGACTGATTCCTGCTGCTCCTGGAGAACATCTGTTACAGGTGAGTAACTACTCTTTCCTTGCACGGGAGAGAATCTCTTCAGCAAGAACTGGCAGGAGAAGGCTAACGAGTTAGATGCTGACAATTCTACCTTAGATAGATTGTCAAAGTCTACAGCCACTCCAGCCAAAAGGAAGCCTTATTTAAAAAAAAAAAAACCTTCTTTTAGCAAAAAGAGGAAGTTTTATTCTTCCTATACCCATCAGACTCAGACTCCAGGTCGGGTTGCCCAAAAGGGACAAACTAGACATCAAAAGAAACCAAAAGGCTTAAGAGCCCAACCAGCTCTCCAGGTTCAGCCCCCTCAAGGGCTTTGACTCCTTCCTAGAGAGCTTTGCCTTCCTGCCTCTGAGGGGTCCTCAACCTCCCAATATTCCCGGCAGGTTATGCCACTTTGTCAACAGATGGCATCAGATAACAGCAGAAGATTGGACTTTGTCCATTGTAGGGGAGGGGTACAAACTTCATTTTCACAGCTTACCCCCTCCTACAATTCTAAAGCAGTTCAATTCACAAACCTCTGCAGACAATCTTCTAGATCACGAGGTCTCCGCACTTCTTGCCCAAGGGGCAATAGTGGAAGTACCCATTCTTCAACAGGGTGCAGGATTCTACTCCCCCTATTTTCTTATTCCAAAGAAAACAGGAGGACTCAGACCCATTCTAGACCTCAGAGAATTGAACAAATATCTGTTTCGAGATAAATTCAAAATGATTTCTCTGGGAACTCTTCTGCCATACCTTCAAAGCCAGGACTGGCTTTGCTCTCTAGACTTAAAGGATGCATGTACTCACATTCTTATCCATCCAGATCACAGGAAATTTTTACATTTCCTTTTTAGGGGAAGACATTTCCAGTACAGGGTTCTTCCTTTTGGTCTGGCTTCAGCACCAAGGGTATTCACGAAATGCATGGCAGTAGTAGCTGCATTTCTACGAACCCTGGAGATTTTTGTCTTCCCTTACTTAGACGACTGGCTCATCCGAGCCTCCACAGTGACAGAGGCTAGTACTGCACTGTCTCGTACAATGCGAATCCTCCAATACTTGGGATTGGTAATAAACTTCCCGAAATCTCAACTAGTTCCTTCCCAATGCCTAGAATTCATAGGAGCCTGTCTGAATACCAGACAGGCAAGGGCTTTCCTTCCACAAGCCCGGTGTCTTCGCATAATGCAGTAGCTTCCCAAGCAGCAGGCAAATCCTCCCTCACTGCTCGGGAGCTACTGCAGTTACTGGGACACATGGCATCCACAGTTCATGTAGTCCCATATGCTTGCCTCCACATGCAAGCAACTCAGTGGACCGTCTCCACACAGTGGACACAGGCCACAGGTCATTTGTCAGACAAAATAACAATCTCTCAACGACTAATTTTTTCCCTCCAATGGTGGCAATCATTAGAAAATCTGACAGTAGGGTCTCCTTTCCATCAACCCCTCTTTCAGGCCACCCTAACAACAGATGCATCACAGGTAGGTTGGGGAGCACACCTGAATCATCTCTCTACCCAGGGCACCTGGACTCCACAGGAGGCTGGTCTACACATAAACCTCCTGGAGTTAAGAGCAATTTATTTAGCTCTTCGAGTGTTCCACACCCAGCTCAGCTACAAAACAGTCCTAGTCCAGACGGACAATCAGCTGGCCATGTTCTATGTGAACAAGCAGGGCGGGACAGGCTCGCTGTCCTTATGCAATGGAGCTTTACAACTATGGGACCTCGCCAGAGAGCATCAAATTCACCTTCTAGTGATATATCTTCCAGGCATTCAAAACCTTTGGGCAGACAAACTCAGTCTAGTACTGCTACCTCATGAGTGGTCACTCCACCTAGACCAGGTGGCAAAGATATTTCATCTCTGGGGTACTCCAGACATAGACCTCTTTGCAAGTCCACTGAATGCCAAAATTCCCCGGTTCTGTTCCAGGATTCCGGCGCACAACTGTTAGGCAAGGGATGCCTTCCTCCTTCACTGGGGTCAAGACTTCCTTTATGCCTTCTCACCATTTCCCTCATCCCCAAGACACTCTTCAAACTTCAGAGAGACAGGGGTCGCATGATTCTCATAGCACCACGCCCTGCTTCTGCATCTTTCTCAAGCGGCACCTCTGGAGTTAGGGCATGCTCCAGATCTCCTTTCCCAGGAGAACGGAACACTATGGCACCTGAATCCCCAGTCCCTGCACCTCACGGCCTGGTTGTTGAAGGCTTAGACCTTCAGGATTTCAACCTGTCTCAGCAGGTAAAAGATATCCTTCAGGCTTCTAGGAAACTTTCCACAAGAAGATCTTATGTCTTCAAGTGGAAACGTTTTACTATATGGTGCTCCAGGAAGGGATTAAACCCCCTGGTCATACCCTTAGAATCGATACTAAGGTATCTCCTTCACTTATCAAATTCTGGGTTAAAGACCAATTCGGTAAGAGTCCATCTTAGTGCAATTGCAGCTTCTTATAAGCCTCTAAATGGACGACCAATTTCCTCTCATCCACTCCTATCAAGATTTGTGAGAGGCCTTTTATTAACTAAACCATGATGTTGTCTTCCAAATTTCTTGGCAGAGTCTTGTAAGTGTGGTAACAGCTGCATCAGATTGCTGTAATACTTCTATTGGAATGCCATCAATGCCTGGTGCTTTGTTCTTTGAGAAGGCTTTCATTGCTGCTTCAACTTCTTCTTTCATCACCATTGGTTCTGGATCATAAGGTACAGGTTGAAACGACTGTTGGTCCACTTGATCTTCATCATATAAAAACTCTGTATATTATTTCCACTTTTTCTTGATCTTCTCAGCATCATCCAACATAGAACTTTGAGCATCTTGTAACATTCCAATTTGAGGATGGAATTTTTTCTTTAACTCTCGTAGCTTTAGGAAAGCCGATTTTGTTCTTCCTCTAATAGTTTCTGCTTCTATTTCCTTGTGTGTGCCATTGTAGTACTTTTCCTTGTCCTGTCTTGCTGCACGTTGGAAATCTCTGTTGAGTTCTGCGATTGTCTTTCTTTCTCCTCTGGCTTTAGCTTCTCTGCGTTTCTGGGCAATTTTCAGAGTTTCCTCCATCATCCATTTTGGCCGTTTTTGCTTTTTCACCTTTTGTAGAGTCTTCTCGCTTTCTTCCAACACAACCTTCTTGATGTCATTCCATAACTCTTCTGGAGCTCTGTCATTTGTATCTAAAGCAGCAAATCGATTTTGCAGGCAGTCTTTAAATTTCAGTGGTATATTCTCAAAGTCCTATTTTGCTACATTCATGAGTGGCTTGCTCTTTTTCAACTTCAGCTTGAGTTTGCATACTAGTAGTTGGTGATTTGTACCACAGTCAGCTCCAGGTTTTGTCTTTGTTGATGTTATAGAGCTTTTCCATCGTTGATTTCCACAGATGTAGTCAGTTTGAATTTTGTTCAATCCATTGAGGTGAAGTCCATGTGTACAGTCGCCGCTTGTGTTGCTGGGAGAAGGTATTTGAGATGAATAGATCGTTGATCTTGCAGAATTCTATCAGTCTTTCTCCAGCTTCATTTCTGTTGCCAAGTCCATTTTTCCAACCACTTTGCCTTCTTCTTTGTTGCCAATTTTATCCTCTTCTGCAGCTGTTGTTGGGGCATATACTTGACTTATAGTCGTGTTGATAGGCATTCCTCGTAGACGAATAGAGATTAAGCATTCACTGACTGCATTGTATTTCATTACAGTTCTTGCAAGTTTCTTCTTTATTATAAATGCAACACCATTTCTTCTTTGTCTTTCATTTCCAGCGTAGTAGACCATGTGATCATCTGATGCAAAGTGCCTGATGCCAGTACATTTCAGTTCGCTGACACCCAACAGATCAAGTTGTACATTTTCCGTTTCATTCTTGACCACCTCCAACTTCCTTGGTTCATGCTTCGTATGTTCCATGTTAAATATGTAAGACATCTTTACAGCTTCTGACTCTCATTTCATGCGTAGGTACATCTGCAATCAGACGTCCCGAGGGCTTTGAACCAACCAGATCATAAATGCTGGCTGTACTCTAAAAAGTCTTCAGCTCCACCCCAGTAGCTAGTTGAGTGCCTTTCAACTTGGGGGTCTCATCTTCCAGCACTATAGTGCAATTTGTTTTGTTGTGACTATCCACTGGGTTTTCATGGCAAGATACAGAAGTAGATTGCCAGGCCTTTCCTCCATGCAGTTTAAGTTTAGTGTTGTTGCCGTTGTCACAGAGATGTGATCCTCTGCCGCCAACACTGTCCCATTCTTCTGCTGCCCAGATAGGTGGTTTGTCTTGGTCTGACACCTCAGCTGAGACCTGTCCATCTTGGGAGACCCTGCCAGTAGTTAAACTACCGATAGCTTAGCCCTCAGCATCACTGATGCACACAAGCCCTCACATCATAACAATCTGCAAACCAAGTGAGGGAAAATAAATGTTAGCCATTTTTTATTGAAATAAAATGCTTAGCTAGAGCATTCCCACCTGTGTGGCTACCGTATTCTGCTTGTCTTCGGAGGCAGCAACATTATTTACCTGCAGCAGATGTCTGAGCACAGCAGGGAAAGGGGAGAGGCAAGCCTTGCTATCCCTTGCAACTAGCCTCTTGAAAAGAAGTTCCCCAGGAACAAGCAGGAAGTCAGCCCTCACATATGGGTGACGTTGGCGATGATGGAGCCCACACAGAACATTTCCTTAGCTTTCAAAGTAAGCCTTTGGGACCTGCTACACGCATTCATGATACCCTTCCCGTCCAAGGGTATCATCTTGCTCAGTCTCCTTTTATCCACGGAGCCCAATGGATGTCGATCCTGTTTCCCCAGAAAAAATCCTTGCTAAATATCCTTAAAGCTAGCTTTTCACAGTTTGCATACCGGTTCCTCTTCCCACTTCAAGCTGGTGCTGAACACAGCATTGTTCTCAGCTCCTTTTCCCTTTGCCATTCATGCCTTTTTTTTCACCTGGAGGTTATCGACCCTGGCCGGGTGCTTCCCACCATGTCACTCAGTGTGTTCAAAAAATGTGACCGCTGGAGTCAAACTATGTCATTGACTGACACCCATGACTGCTTGCTACGCTGCCTGGTACTGGACCATGACAGCACCTCCTGTGCCAAGCCATGACGCCTAAGACCATAAGAACATAAGATATGCCATACTGGTTCAGACCAAGGTCCATCAAGCCCAGTATTCTGTTTCCAACAGTGGCCAATCTAGGTCATATGTACCTAGCAGTTTCCCCAAGAGACACAAGTTCCACAATGCTTGTACTGGGTCATTGACCAACAAGAAGAGGTCCGAGTTGTAGGAAAAACTGTTCCCTAGGTCCACCTTGGTCCTGGCCTCCCCGACGATGAGCTCCAAGACCAGTACTTCACACGAGGCCCGAGCATCCTCAGAGTCCTGCGGCGGTGGTTTCTCAGAGAAGACCTCTGACCCTAAGAAAGAGAAGAAAAAGTTTTCGAAGTCCTTCGAGGTTGCACCAGAGAAACCCAGTAAAGATGCCAGGAGGGACTCGGGTGGCTCTGATAAGCGCCCTACCAAAATCCTCAAGAAGGATTCCTCAGCCAGCAGAGACTATACGAGGTTCCTTGAGGCCGTAGTCCTCATTGAGGAAGCACTTGCCAGAGATCCTCTGTGCCCTTGCCAAAAGCTGCAGAGCCTTCTGGCTTGGAAACCAGAATGGCAGCCCTGGAGCAGAATATTACTGCTGTCCTGGCCCTGCAGCAGGCAATGATGGCTGGTTCGTCTGCATCATCTTCCCCAATGACTGGGCCCCTGACTGCGGGGAATCCCCCACTCATGGAGCTGAGCTCTGAGCACCTCCGGCCTCAGGTAAGCCCTCGACGCCGGTCGAGGTCTTGGTTCCATTCCTCGAGTATTCAGTCCTCTCCGGCTAGTTTCCACGACTCGGACCCCAGGTCCTCCTGAAGCCGGCCTCAAGGCAGTGAGTCGCAGGCCTTGGATTCATCATCACCACTCGACTCAGAGTGGGAGACCGACGACGAGGCAACCCCGGTAACTAAAGGCACCGAGACATTCTCTTGGACCCGTCTCCCCTGGCGCCCCTCTGCAGGATGTAGCCTTCCATGACTTTGTCAAGGACATGGCCAGAGCCCTCTCAGTGCAGACCGAGGCAGAGGAAGACCCGCGCACTGAGGAGTTGGAGATCCTCCAATACGAGTTCTCAACCCAAAGAAATCCTCACGGTGCCCATGCAGTCGATCCACGAGTGACGATTGCTCAGAATGCGGGAGACACCGGTGTCGGTACTGATGTTGAGTTGACGCTTAAACACCATATACCGTGTCCGGAAGGGTCCAGGATTCCACAAACACCAGCTCCCACATAACTCCATGGTTGTCGCGTCAACCATGCAAAAACTTAAGAGCCAGAAGACCCACTCCTCTTTTCCCCACGGAAGGGAGCCCTCGACACCCTCGAGCGCAAGTGCTACCTGTGCTCGATGCTGGAGTTCCAGATCCAAGCCTATGAATTATACCTAGGTATGTACTTAAAGGATCTATCCCAGGAGGTGTTGGGGAACCCCTCCAACAATTCCAGTCCCTGACCTCTTGGATCAAGGACTGCTCCAGCTTTCTCTTCTGAGCAGCCTATGATGGCTTTGAGTCAGCGGCTCAGGTCGCAGCAGCCAGCATTGGTGCCTGATGCCAGGCCTGGCTACAGTCTTCCAGTATCAAGCAATAGGTTCGGGACACACTGCTCGATGTCCCCTGCACGGGAAGAACCTATTTGTCAAACCCATGGCCAACAAGGCGGCTGAAATTGAGGTGGACGTAGCAACACGCCAGATGATCTCTAAAAAGACCTCATCCCTTTCCCGCTGGAAACCAGCAGGAAAAAGACCCCTTTTCCCGAGGAAGAAGGGTCCATTTCCACAGAGTCACCACTATCAGCCCTTCTCAGGCGATCAACAAGGTTCTCACCCTAAGAGGCAAGGTCACATGGCTCTGAAGGCGAAAACTCCGAAGCCTCGGGCCGCAGCTCTCACCCAACTTGGGGGAAGCTTTTGACTCCCAGGGCAGGGCCTCCCCTCCCCCAGGAGACCTTCACCAGCCCACAGGGGGGCGCCTGGCACTCTTTGCCCACAAATGGGCCAATTTCACCTCAGACCAGTGGGTACTGCAAGTGGTAAGGGAATAATACCTTCTCCACTTACAGCAGATACCACCCATCTTCTTTCCAGGAGAGTCGGTATGACCCCTCCTTCACCAGAACCTTCTGCTCACAGAGCTCGCAGGCCTGATCAGGGACAGTTCAGTACAGCCTGTACCCAAACATCTGTGGGGAAAGGGCTTCTACTCCAGGTGCTTCCTTGTCCCAAAGAGAACTGGGGGCCTCAGGCCCATATTAGACGTGTGAAGCTTAAACAAGTTTCTGGTAATGGAGAAGTTCCGTTGGAACACTGCTGCCTTACCTCCAAAAGGGAGACTGGCTGTGCTCCTTGGACCTAAAGGATGCATACACATATCCTAATCCACCCCTCCCACAGGTAGTACCTAAGGTTCATTGTAGGAGGAGGACACTACTAGCACAGGGTTCTACCCTTCAATCTAGCCTCCTCGCCAAGGGTCTTTACCAAATGCCTAGCGGTGGTGGCCACCCACCTGCGCCTACAAGGGGCTTTCGTCTTCATCTACCAGGACAACTGGCTGATCAGGGGTGGCACAGCTGCAGAATCCAGTTAGGCGGCAAAGCATGGGGCCCTCCTCCTGCAGCACCTGGGGTTCATCATCAACCACCCCATATCCCACCTTTATCCAGTCCAAAATCTGGAGTTCATAGGTATTCAGCTCGACATGCTGCACGTCAAGGCAGTCCTCCCCAGAGACAGGGCAGAACACCTCGGATAACTGGCAGGAGAGGTTCAACGTTGCTTGTCAGTGCTAACTCATTTCCTTCTCCGCCTACTGGGCCATATGGCCTCTGCGGTCCACGTAACGCCCTCAGCCCACTTACACATGCAGATAGTCCAATGGTGCCTCTGCTCATAGTGGACCCAAGCCACTTGCAGGCTACGGGACAGGGTCAGGGTTACACTCCAATTGGTGGAATCCCTCAACTGGTGGCAAAGCTTCCGCCACTTCCAGGCAGGAATGCGTGTTCAAGCACCTGCACCTCAGAGAACCCTGACCATGGATGTCTCCCTCCAAGATTGGGGAACACATTGTGGGGACTGCCACACGCACAGATCAATCTCCTGGAGCTCAGGGCGATCTTCCTAGCCCTACGAACATTGTCACTGCCTGCGCCACTGGTCCATACTGATCTAGACAGACAATCAAGTCGCCATGTTCTATATCAACAAATAGGCGGGCATGGGCTTATACTCTCTCTTGGTGGCCCTTCTCTGCTTTGCATTTAGCAACAACATGCTCTTGTGAGCAGTTTATCTCCTGGGCCAGGACAACTGCCTAGCGGACAGGCTGAGCAGAGCTCTTCAGCCACACGAGTGGTGCTTGAACCCCAGGGTGGCCAAGAGGCTCTTTCACCTCTGGGGCAGGCTCATGATGGATCTATTTGCCTCTCCAGACAACACGCAGCCGCCTCGCTTCTGCTCGTGCCAACTGCACCCAGAAAGAGTGGTGACAGATACTTTCCTGATTGCGTCGTCCGAGGGCTTACTCTGTGCATTCCCACCGACCAGCCTGGTCACCAGGACCCTCTTTAAGGTCCAGAGCGAGAGAATGCATCAGTCCTACTAATTGCCCCCAGATGGCTGAGGCAGCCCTGGTTTCCACTGCTGCTCTCCCTGTCGGTGGCACACCCAGTCCCACTGGGTCGAGCCCTGGACCACCTGTCTCAGGAGGGGGGCTCACTCCTGCACCCCATCCTGGGGTCCATAACGCTAACAGTATGGCTGCTGGAAGGGTAGCACTGGCCCCTTTCAATTTTTCAAGAGAAGTAAAGGAGATCCTACTGGCCTCCTGAAAGCTCTTCACCAGACGGGCTTATGTCTTTAAGTGGAGAAGGTTCTCTGACTGATGTGCAGAAAGAAGGGAGAATCCTTTCTCCTGCCGTGTGCAATTAGTACTCCAGTACCTACTGCACCTGTCCCATACTGGGCTGAAGCCTAACTCTGTGAGGGTGCATCTGAGCACTATAGAAGCTCACCATCACCCTATGAAGGAAAAACTCCTCTCGGGCCAGCCCCTGGTCTCCAGGTTCCTCCGGGGCCTCCTGTTGTCCAAGCCCCCTCTTCACCCTCCGGCAGCGGCGTGGGACCTCCAACATGGTGCTCTCCCAGTTCACCAAACCGCCATTCAAGCCCATAGCCACCTGCAGTACCTGTCTTGGAAAGTGGCCTTCCTGGTGGCTCTCACGTCCGCTCGAAGAGTGAGCGAACTCCAGGCCCTGGTGGCGGATCCACCATATGCAAGGTTCTATAAGAACAGGGTAGTGCTCCGTACACACCCAAAATTCCTCCCGAAGTTGGTATCTCCTTTCCACCTCAACCAAGAGGTGGTCCTACCCACCACCTTTCCGCGCCCTCACTCAGCAGGAAGGAACTAGTACATAAAAACATAAGAACATAAGATA
Organism: Ichthyophis bannanicus; assembly: GCA_033557465.1. NCBI lineage: Eukaryota > Metazoa > Chordata > Amphibia > Gymnophiona > Ichthyophiidae > Ichthyophis > Ichthyophis bannanicus. The sequence goes on from CM066033.1 coordinate 1,131,775,700, forward strand.
TGCCATACTGGGTCAGACCAAGGTCCATCAAGCCCAGTATTCTATTTCCAACAGTGGCCAATCTAGGTCATATGTACCTAGCAGTTTCCCCAAAGGACACAGGTTCCACAATGCTTGTATTGGTTCAAGGATTGATATCCTGGGACCCTTCTTAATAATGATTTATGGACCTTTCCTCCAGGAACTTGTCCAAACCTTTTTTAAACCCAGCTACATTAACAGCCTTTACTACATCCTCTGGTAACAAATTCCAGAGTTTGATTACTCGTTGAGTGAAAAAATATTTTCTTTTATTAGTCTTAAATAGTTTACCCTGTAGCTTCATTGCATGTCCCCTAGTCTTTCTATATTCTATATATATACTTCATACACTGGATTGCAAATGGGCCCCGTTCTTCTACTTACAGTGAACCTAGGCCTATCGCAAAGCTCCTCAGCTTTTCGTGTCTTATGACCCCAGCAGACTGGGGATCCCCTTGACTAAGTGAACTCTGTCCATTTGGGTGGTGAACTTTATTGCCCTTCCCTATGAGTGAGCTGGCCTCTCCCTTGAGCACCGGTTCACAGCACATCGCGTGTGGGCGTTGGCCACATTGGTGGCCAACCTCCGCTCAGTGCCAGTGGCGGAGATATGCAAGGCCGCCACATGGTCTTCAATTCATATGTTCGCAGCTCACTACTTTCTGGAGAGTGAGTCCCGCAGGGACAGTGCATTTGGCCAGGCAGTACTCCATAATAATCTCAGGGTGTAGGCAACTCCTGCCCTCCGACTCTTCTGTGTTCAGGCTACTGGAATGATAATGTCACTGGATGCTAGGTCTTGCAGAGTCTCTCAGTGGGGTACTCGCCTTCGCAATTCACAGCTACCCGATTGGTCACCGTTCGTACTGTCGTGGTTCAGTCCTCGGCAGCCTGGAGCTAGGGAGTCCCCATATGCGAGGACTGACTTCCTGCTTGTTCCTGGAGAAAGCGTAGTTACTCACCTATAAGAGGTGTTCTCTTGGGACAGCGGGAATCAGTCCTTACAACCGTCCCTCCTCCCCTCAGAGTTGCCCTCCCTACCTTGTATTATTTTTTTTACTATTGTCCTAGCTATGTCATCTGACTGAACAAGATGGCACCCTTGGGCTGGAAGGGGATCACGCATGCGTGGTAGCATGTCCCAAAGGCTTTCTTTGAAAGTTGGGGAAATGCTCCGCGCGGGCTCCTTTGGCGCTGACCACACCCATATGTGAAGACTGATTTCTGCTATCCTTGGAGAACACCTATTTCAGGTGAGTAACTACGTTTTATTGGAGTACCCATGGGACTATGGCTGAGCTATAAATTCTGCCTGTAAGTGGGAACAGCTTTTTAGACTTCTCTAAAGCTTTCCAAGAATGTTATAGTTACAAATGTTCCTTGCTAGTACATCATTGATGACTTCACCCACTTGTGTTACTACTTATCCTTCTGTCTTTGGAGAACACCTGTACAGGTAAGCAACTCGTACTCTTTCTAATATTATATATTAAAGAATGAAGATAATACTGACATTTTGGAAACCTAGACTTACGTTTTCCATCTCGTTTCCAGTTTTAGCTTTTATCTGTTTAGATGTAAATTACAATGCCATTTTTTAAGTGCATTACTATGCATGTCCTCGTGATGACGAGTAGTTTATGCAGCTTGGTTATTTAAATAAGTGTTCTTATCTTGTATATGCAGGTTTTTCAGTAGCAGCAGAGCAAACAAGTCTTCATGGTTCAATAGCACAAAATACAGAAATCAGAGTTGAAGCAGCATCTCAAAGCAAACAAGGAAATGGTCTGGATATCGGGAACAGTTCTACTAGTAAATGTGCATGTGAGTACTTCCAGTCATTTCTGTACTTGCAGCAGGTCACAAGTGATGATCATGAATGTAATTTGTTTTTACATGTACCCAGTAGAAATTGTTTGGAAACATGAAGTATAGTTTTGTTCTGTGGTCACTCTGTAGTATTTGTTCCTCAGAGGCTGATTTTATTGGACCAAGCGGCTCCTATACCAGCAAAGCATTTTTGGTTTTTTTCTTTTTGTAATGAATGTGGGAATACACCAAGCTTATACAGCATCTTGTGCTTATCATAATTTTTATCATCTCTTCCTCAGGCCTTTAAAAGCATAAAAAGCAAAACCCAAAGCACAACAAAATTATCACAGATCTTTTAGCTAATAAATGATGAAAGTATTTTCAAAACTTTAAAAACATTTTCTCCTTTTTCTTGTTACTTCATTTTATGGCCTGATGTGACATTTTTCAATTCGCTCTCACTGCTCTTATAGAAATTGATATTATTCTCCATTGGCAAGCAGGATGGATTCAGCCACACAAGTGGGTGACATCATTCAATAGCGCAGGGACAAAACTGCTCTCCCAGAGCTCCAAACTTTAGTGTAAAGTTATGAGCACATGTAGCCCATCCCATGCACAGTGGTGTCCTCAGCACCTCCGTTTTCTTTCTTATAGTTTGTAGCTTATTTGATATATCACAAATCATACAACAATCATCTATGCGGTTTAAAATAATAAGAGCAAATATAAGGGGAGACAAACCATAATACCATGAAGAAAGAGGAGGAAAAAACAAAAGGAAATTACAATAGTCAACAAAAGACACAATAGAGAAACAAAACTCTGGCAACAGCCAAATAAAAATTTACCTTACAGATTAGCCAGACAGAAAAGTCTGCACAAAATAAAACGTCTTAAGAGCAACTTTAACCTTAGAATAGAAGACTCCAAACGAAGTAGAAGAGGCAGTGCATTCTGCAGTGAAGGGCCAACCACAGAAAAACAAGATCGATGACAACACTGCAAGTGAACACAGAATAGGAAGGAACAATTGGCAAATTGTGCTGTGAAGGGCGCAAGTTCCGAGGTGGCAAATACAACACAAAGACAGTAGAAAGAAAAAAAGGAGAGCCAGAATAATAAACCTGATGAACAATTAAAAGTGGCTTTACACAAATGCAATAATGGACTAGTAAGCAATGTTTATGATATAATATGGAGTCTCATGATCAGACCTCCGAGTCCTATAAAGGAGCTTAACCACATGGTTCTGAGCCAATTCAGGATGCCAAAACAGTTTCTGTGGTAGATCATAATAAGAAAGAATTCTAGTAATCTATTTGGGAGATGACCAGAGCCAAAAGAAGAATACAAAGCAATGAATGATCCAAAAGAGACTAAATAGGTTGCAGGCAGGATAAAAGAAAATAAACTTTATGGATAATATTTGTAACACTGGTCAACAAATTTTTACAAAAGTCATGTTACAGAAATAAAAATAGTCATTTTTTATCAATTTTTATATGCTGAACACGAATATGACAGTGAAATTGCAAAGTTGGCTCTAGTTTTTTTGTAATCTGCAAGAATTAATGTTTACATCACAAAATGCATGTCAATAGTAAATATAATAGGCCTTCCGTTAATACCTGTAAAAAACCAAGTCATAGACTACTTCTTAGATTTTTTTCACCTGTCTCTTGTACAGCTGTTCGGGAGCTTCTCTGGGGAGTGTCCAGCAGTAATCAGCCAGCATTGTAGTGGAGCATTTTCCCTGGTATCTTTGCTCCATCGTTGCGATATCCTGGTGAAAACGTTCGCCCTGTTCATCACTAACCATACCACAGTTGTCAGGAAAGAAATCGAGATGGGAATCAAGGAAATGGATCTTTAGAGCCATATTGCAGCCAAGTTTCTGATACTGCATCAGCATGTCTTCTACTAGTTCCTTGTAGTTTTCTGCCCTAACATTCCCGAGAAAGTTTGTTGACACAAGGCAAAAAGCATTCCATGCTTGTTTCGCATCACCCTGCAGCAAGTTGTTGAACCGGTCATCTTTGAAGTGCTCTCGAATCTGAGGACCCACAAAAACTCCCTCTTTAATCTTTGCTTTGCTGAGTCGAGGGAATTTTTCATGCAGGTATCAGAAAGCTGGCGAAGTGCGGTCCATGGCTTTCACAAAGTTTTTCATCAAACCTAGTTTGATGTGAAGGGGTGGTAGCAGGATTTTGTGAGCCTCAACCAGAGCTGGGTGCTGTATATTCTTCTCTCCAGCTGTTACATTTTGTCTGCGATTCTATTCCTTCCGCAAGTAGTGCCAATCCCTTGCTCGGCTATCCCACATACATAAGAAACACATGTATTTTATATATCCCTGCTGCAGTCCCATTAAAAGAGCAACTACCTTCAAGTCACCACAGAGGTGCCAGCTGTACTTGTTATAGTTAATGGAAGTCAGTAGATGCTTTAAGTTATCATATGTCTCTTTCATGTGACTGGCATGTGCTACTGGAATAGATGGAAGACGGTTTCCATTGTTCAAAAGCACAGCCTTCAGACTCAGTTTCGAAGAGTCTATAAATAGTCTCCAGTCTTGTGGGTCATGAGTGATTTTTAAGGCATTCATGAGGCTTTCAATATCGGAACAGAATACCAGATTACTTTCCTTTCTGAAGAAAGGCTCCAACTGCTGGTGGCGCTTTCGATATAAAGTAATGTTGACATCTTCTTCTAGAAGATTCCATTGTTGGAGTCTTGATCCTAGCAATTCTGCCTTGTTCTTGGATAAGTCCAAATCATGAACCAGGTCATTTAGTTCTTCCTGTGTTATTCTGTGTGGAGTTGATATGCATCCCAGTGAAAATCTGGGTTACTGTATGTTGATGGACCAGGAAAAGAACAGGTCAGCTCACCCTTCTCCTCATCAGATGAATCAGGAGAATATTCTGATGGAGGTTCTGGAATAGGAAGTCCCTCACCATGTGGAACTGGTCTCAATGCAGACGGAATGTTTGGGTAGACTATGCTCGACTTCTTTTGCTTCGTTATTCCGCTGGAAAGAGGAGGAACTAAGCAGAAGTAACAGTCATGTATGTGGTTGCTTGGCTCTCTCCACACTATGGGGACTGCAAATGGCATTGATGGTCTTTTGCAATTCAACCACTGTGAAAGCTGTGTTGTACATGTAGCGCAGCATATATACAGGGCCCAAGGCTTGTCTTGGTCACCAATCTTGCATCCGAAGTAAAGATGATATGCCTTCTTCAGTTAAGGAGTGATACTTTTCTTCTGGTTGACAAATGTCACTTCCCCACAAATGTAGCAGAAATTGTCAACGGTATTGACGCACTTTTGCGGCATTACTGTTCTGTATTGTATCTAAATGGCTAAAATTATATGATTAATAAAAGTTACATGTAACAGTAGCTTAAACTGTCTCGCACACAGTCTGAAATATTTTAAATGCTCAACCTTTCCGACTGCGTATAGTTCACTGCTGACGTCAGATGGCTTCAGCAGCCATCTGGCAGTAGTATTTGCATTACATCAAAAAATGATGCAATCAACTCTGGATGATGTGTGCATGCTGGTATTATGCAATGTGTTGCAATATTACATCATTCAAGGCTTATTTGGGATGTTGTTGATGCCCTACTGGATAAATTTACATGGTGAAACTTCAAAAATGAACTACATGCAATATCTTCAAAACGAGACCCAATAAATTTTTTTTAATGTTATATTCCTTCTCGTTTCTCCGGGCCAGTCCAGGGAACGATAGGGTTGTCAATCCCTTCCAGCAGCTGAGGACTGTAAACCAAACTTTTGCCAGCATCTTAAGCCCCTCCCCTTGCTGTTGCACTCCAGTCTTACAGTCCTCAGCAGCTGGAATGGATGTTGGTTCGGTGCCTCTCCCTCCTCATTGACTGCTACTTGACGATCTGGTGCTTCAGCAGACTAAATAGGCAGATAGGCTCTAGCTGAGCTGTGACTTTACTTTTTCCCTGGCACTGCTGCAATTGTTTGGGTATAACGGAGAGCCGGTACTGCGAGTTCCATCAGTGTGTGAGGCAGAGCCTGCCTCACAGCAACCGGTCTCTCTCGCGCTCAGGAGGTTTGGACTGGGAGTCCCAGAATCCACCCGTCCTTGCAGAGCCTCGTGTTCTCCGTCTCCCGCTAGCTGCGGGGCAGAGGAGACACGGCCCGGAGCACAGCGGTCAGGTGTGGAAGGTAGGAGGCAGCGATTTTCTAATTAGGTCCCTGGTGTTTAGCGTGCCCTGGTAGATTTTAGGCTTCGCGGCAGCGTGTGCAGGGCTTGGCGGCTGGTCGGCGGTTCGCGGGTCTGAAACAGGGGTTTCCGGACCGACTACCAGTATTCCCCTCGCTTTTCCCTCAGTTCGGGTAGGTTTTTGCTGACTGCGATGGAGGGCAAGTTGGAACAGAAAGCAGGGGATAAAGCTCACCTTCCCTCTGAAAAGGCGGGAACGGCGGCCATTTTAGCTGAGCCGGCCGCTTCTCCCGCAGGGCAGACCAGGCCTAGCAAACGCAAATCAAAGGCGCATAAAGAGGCTCTGGCGCCGGTGGCCGCAGCTCCAGCCTTACCTGAAGCTCAGGGAGAGCTGTCTGCGTTGTTTTCGCCCGATTTCATTTTGGCCTTACATAAGGCCTATGTGCTGAAGGCTTCTCAGCTTCTCAGTCCCTCCCTAGCAAATGCTGTGGAGGACACTGTTCAGCCTGCAGTGTCTGCTTTGGATCCGGATGAAGGTCCTTCCCAGAAGGGGGCATGGCTGGGACCTGCGTTTGAGGGCGCAGAGCAGCAGCTCTCCATACCTCCCGGGGTGGAGGATGGGGAGATTGTTTCTGAAGCAGGTATGGAAGCTTGGCCCATGGAACTTGAAGAGGGTGAACTGGCTCCAGGGGAGGACCCTAATGTCTTTAGAGTATTCCATAAGGAGGAACTAGGGGCTCTTATTGCGCAATCCTTAGCCGCTCTAAATATTGTAGTGCCATCACTGCCACAGGAGCCCTTGGAAGATCCATTGTTACAGGGCTTTAAATCAGAGCAGCGCTGTTTTCCAGTTCATCGAGTTATCAGGCAGATGGTGGAATCGGAATGGGAGTTCCCGGAGGCTACACTTCGGGGGGCTCGCACTCTGGGTCGCCTTTACCCCATTCCCCTGGAGGAGAAGGAGTTATTGAAAATGCCTAAGGTGGATGCCTTAGTCTCGGTGGTGACTAAGAAAACAACCATACCTGTAGAAGGTGGAGCGGCGCTTAAGGACCTCCAGGATCATAAGCTTGAGGTTCTCCTGAAGCAGGCCTTTGATTATCCAGTGCTCTAGCGTTGCAGACGTCCATTTGTGGCGCGTATGTCTCCAGAGCTTCGATTCGTTGGCTCCAGGGGGAGTCGGGGGCACCGTCTCAGGAAGGTTCGTCCGCTGAGGGAGCTAAGTTGGAGTCGGCAGCGGCTTACCTCGCGGACGCCTTCTATGATTTGGTTAGAATCTCTGCAAAGTCTATGGCTTCTGTGATTGCGGCCCGCCGGTTCCTTTGGCTGAGGAACTGGGCGGCTGATGCTTCGTCGAAGGCCAGGCTCAGCAAGCTACCCTATAAAGGCAAGCTGCTTTTTGGGAAAGCCCTGGAGAAGATCGTGAAGGATCTCGGGGACTCCAAGGGGGGTCGTTTGCCGGAGGATCGACCTAAGACGCCTAGAGCGGGCTTGGGGTTTAAAGGTCCAGGTCGAGATTCTCGCAGATTCAGGGGGGCACGTTTTGCCCCCTATCCGAAATCTCGTTTCGGCCCTCGCAATCAGTCCTTTCGGGGGCTCGGGGCTTCGGCAGAGGTTATTTCAATGCTCCGCAGGGAGCAGCGAAGAAACCTCAATGAAGGTCAGCTGGTCCAGGTGGAGAGTCCTGTAGGGGGTCGCTTGCATGGGTTTCTTTCTGCCTGGGCCGCGATTACGTCGGACCAATGGGTGCTCAAGATCATTTGGGAGGGGTATGCGTTAGAGTTTGCTCTCCCTTTGCGAGAAGCCTTCATGGTGTCTTGCGGGGGAACAGGGCAGAAAAGGCAGGCTATAAGCGATACACTGCACAGGTTGTTACAACTACAGGCTGTGGTTCCGGTGCCCCAAGACCAGTGCGGACTAGGTCGATACTCGATTTATTTTGTGGTTCCCAAGAAAGAAGGTTCTTTTCGTCCTGTTCTCAATCTCAAGCATGTAAACCGCTCGCTAAAGGTTACGCATTTTCGGATGGAAACGCTCTGGTCAGTAATTCGGGCCGTGCAGAAGGGGGAATTCCTCTCGTCCCTAGATCTCACCGAAGCTTATCTACACATTCCGATCCACCCGGATCATCAGCATTTTCTGAGATTTGCGGTGCACGAGGGTCATTTTCAGTTTCGGGCGATACCGTTCGGCTTAGCGACGGCTCCTCGGACGTTCACGAAGGTGATGGTAGTTGTAGCGGTGGCATTGCGCAAGGAAGGTATTCGCGTTCACCCTTATCTAGACGATTGGTTGATCAGGGCCGAGTCTTATCCGGACGCGGTGACGGCTACAGCGCGAGTAGTGCAGGTCCTCGAGCAGCTCGGTTGGGTCGTCAACCGGTCCAAGAGTCAGCTACGCCCAGTCCAGCAGCTTACTTACCTGGGTGCATTGTTCGACACCGACGTGGGGTCGGTCGCTTTGCCCGAGAACAGGGTGTTGAAGATCTTGCGTCAGGTGAAAGCCTTCTTGGCTCAGGCTGCCCCGTCGGCGTGGCGGTATCTGCAGCTCTTGGGCTCCATGGCGGCGACTCTGGAGCTGGTTCCTTGGGCCAGGGCATGTATGCGTCCTCTGCAGCAAGCATTGTTGTCCAGGTGGTCTCCTCAGCTTCAGCCTCTGTCTCAGAAGCTGGTTTGTCCGGAGCCAGTGCGGCTCAGCCTGCAGTGGTGGTTAGATGCCTCTCATCTGCGAGCGGGGGTTCCGTTGGAGGAGCCACTGTGGGTGATTCTCACCACGGATGCCAGCTTATCAGGCTGGGGGGCTCATTGTCAAGCTCAGGTGGCGCAGGGGCTATGGTCCCTGTCAGAAAGCTCATGGTCGATCAACCGGTTGGAGCTCAGAGCTGTGCGCTTGGCGCTGGAACACTTCCGCTCCTCAATCGAGGGAAGAGCAGTCAGGGTGTTCTCCGACAATGTGGCGACGGTCTCCTATATCAATCGGCAGGGCGGGACAGGCAGCGCCGTCTTTCTGGAGGAGAGTCATCAGCTCATGAGTTGGGCGGAAGCTCATCTTCTGGCTTTGTCAGCGGCTCATGTCGCAGGGAAGGACAATGTACAAGCGGATTTTCTCAGTCGCCATCTTCTCGATCCAGGGGAATGGGAGCTAAATGCAGCGGTGTTTCATGCGATTGTCCAGCGCTGGGGTCAGCCGGCGATGGATCTAATGGCTTCTCTATCCAATGCCAAGGCGTCTTGCTTTTTCAGCAGGCGCAAGGACCACATGTCAGAGGGTCTCGATGCTCTCGTGCAGGTCTGGCCGGAAGATCTTCTGCTGTATGTGTTTCCTCCGTGGCCTATGATAGGTCGTTTTGATCCAACGCATTGCAAACCACAAAGGGAGAGTAATTCTCATCACGCCGGATTGGCCCAGGCGGCCGTGGTATGCGGATCTGGTTCGGCTCCTGGTGGAGGCGCCGTAGCGCCTGCCGATTCGTTGCAACCTGTTGAATCAGGGTCCGATCTTAATGCCTCAGGTGGATCGCTTCTTGCTTACGGCTTGGCTCTTGAAAGGGAAACGCTGAGCCGTAAAGGCTACTCGGCTTTAGTGATAGACACCATGCTGCGTTCGCGAAGGAGGTCGACTTCGTTGGCCTATGTTCGCGTCTGGTGCGTCTTCGAGTCGTGGTGTTCTCGGCATAGCATTCGTCCTTTTTCGGCGGCTGTTTCCCATATTTTGTCGTTTTTGCAGAGCGGTCTCGATAAGGGCTTGGCACTGAACACGCTCAAAGTGCATTTGGCGGCCCTAGCCTGCTTTAGGGGTTTAGTGAGCGGTCATCGGTTGACGGCGCACGGAGATATTCAACGTTTTTTCCGAGCGGCTAACATTCTCAAGCCTCCCTTACGCCCGGTCATTCCGGCATGGGATTTGAACGTTGTTCTAGAGGCTTTGACGCAGCCTCCGTTTACGTCGCAGGTGTCCGGGAGGTTGAAGGAATTATCCTGGAAGACGGCGTTTCTGGTCGCTCTCTGTTCTGCTCGTAGATTCTCTGATTTGCAGGCTCTGTCTTGTAGGGAGCCTTACCTGCAGTTTCTGGCGGAAAAGGTGATTCTGTGTACAGTTCCCTCGTTTCTCCCTAAGGTGGTTTCTAGTTTACATGTGAACCAGTCGGTGTCCTTGCCTGTGTTCTCTGACCTCACGGGCTCTCCGATGGATGCCGCGCTCAAAAGCTTGGATCTCGGCAGAGTGTTACGGAAGTACCTCAAAGCTTCTAGGGGTTTACGTAAATCTGATCGGTTGTTTGTGCTGTTCGGGGGTCCGCGTAAAGGGCATGCGGCGACTAAGGCAACTATTTCCAGATGGGTCAAACAGGCCATGGTAGCTGCTTATGAGGTGAAGGGGAGGTCTCCTCCAGAGGGTCTCAAAGCACATTCTACACGGAGTCAAGCAGCGTCCTGGGCTGAGTATGCCGCAGTTCCTCCGGTAGATATTTGTAAAGCCACAACCTGGTCTTCCTTGCATACTTTTACCAGACACTACCGGTTAGATGTTCAGGCCAGGAAGGATGCAAGAGTGGGGGCGGCTGCGATTATCGCAGGGCTTGCCGGTCCCTCCCAACTATAGGTACTGCTCTGGTACTGCCCTATCGTTCCCTGGACTGGCCCGGAGAAACGAGAAGGAAGGAGAAATTAGGTCTTACCTGCTAATTGTCTTTCCTTGAGTTTTCTCCGGGCCAGTCCAGGGCCCACCCAGCTTTTTCTTTTCCCTATACTTGGTCATTCCGTTGGGGGATGCGATGCGCCACTTGTCCCTGCATGCTGCATAATTTCTAAGAATGGGGCTTCTGTAGGCGTGGTTATTGGGGCTCCCTTGTGTTAGCCGCAAGAGGGGTTTTGTTCCAAAGTTTATTGTTTAAAAAAAAAAAATTTCCGTGCGGTGGTAAATCCACTTGCTAAGGCATTTGTAGGCTTGTTGTCCGGGAAATGTACAAAGTTCTCAGTGCTGTTTCTTATTTTCTAGTTTCACAGTTATCTTCTAGGCTGCTTTGGCAATAGGAGACTGGAGTGCAACAGCAAGGGGAGGGGCTTAAGATGCTGGCAAAAGTTTGGTTTACAGTCCTCAGCTGCTGGAAGGGATTGACAACCCTATCGTTCCCTGGACTGTCCCGGAGAAAACTCAAGGAAAGACAATTAGCAGGTAAGACCTAATTTCTCCTTCTTGTTCAGCTCACCAAGATACTACAGATTAGGGACTTTTAAAGTCAGTAACGATTTCATTGTTGACCAGTGTGAGGTACAAATCTAAGTTCCCTGTCAAGAAAAACACCCAAGACCTTCACCGAATCCCTTAAAGCAAGTGGGATTCCAGAACTAGTAGGAAGCAAATACAGATCCAATAAGGTAGCAGACCTTGAAAAAATAAGAATTTCAGATTTCTTAATATTCATCTTAAGAGCATTAGAGTGCAACTCCTCTCTCGCCTTCAGGAAAAGGGAATTCATGGCCTGGCTTGGGAATGGTGTAAATCTTATCTAGCTAACCGTTGGCAACATGTACGTTGTCATGATGTGGGCACTGATAAAGTTGTTTTGAAGAAAAGAAATCCTGTTTCTTTAGAGGAACTAGATGTGCAGTTACCCCCAGGCACAGCTAGAGGGAGCAGGAACAGACATGCCGGACTTAATGAACCTAAGCTCTCTGATGACCTGCAGCTGAAAGAGAACCAGGAAGTCATCAGTAACTGTTCACTTTATAAGCCAGAGCAGAATGCTTCTGGACAGAAAGAGAAAGAGGAAGGGGAAGGAGTAGAGCTGGTAGTAGAAGAAGGAGAAGGAGAAACAGCAGAGAAGCCTGGAGGCTACCAAGGAGATAAGCCTGATTGCTGTGAAGGAAGCAAAGCTGGGAGCTGGAGGAGAAACAGACCTCACAAGGTGGGAAGCCAGAAGGCCCAAACTGATCCTGTTGTACAAGGGGAGTTTGGTGGAAGTTACCCCAAGGTGAGAGCGTCTGCCGCGCCTAGTTCCTATACTTTGCCTGGAGATAGGATAGAGAGAAGAAAGCCAAGAACCAGAGAGAAAGGTTCTGACAGAAGCTTATTATCTCTAGAGGATCATTGCGCAGTTTCACCTGTTCAGAGGGAAAAGCACTTTTATAGGCAACAGAAGTTTTTACCCAGAGTGAGAGGAGAATCCAACAGCAGTTTTATTCCACTGCCTAGAAGCACACCTCGGTATCCGGTTGGCAGGCAGAAGTGCAGCTACCAAGGGAGAAGTGCAGGAAAAAGAAGCACTGTGGATTTTATCTCACCAAAGCCAAGGTATGAGGCATTAAATATTGACTGTGATAATTGTGCTACTAAAAGCTCTACTAAAACAAGTATTCCTTCTATGAGATACAAGAATCAAGACTGGTTTAGTAAACTACCACCAGCCTTGAGAATCCCTGGCTATAGGAAGCCAGACTCCCAAGTTTTAAACTACCATGCTGAGATAGACAGGGACAGTGAATGCTCCTTGAATGAGTACAGGGGAGAAGAATCTATGGAAGTGGATTACCCAAGCACTGTTCCCTCACCTATGCCAGAGTTAATGGAATGTGATTGGTGCACTGCCTATGCTCCAAAGTCTGTATGCTCCACATACCATAGAAGAATAAGTGAAATATAATTTAATGTTTCTTCCTTATCGGTCCTACAGTTCAGTCCTCCACCACTGGGTAGTGCACCTCCTCCTGCAACATGGAGACTGGACAAGTCAAACTTGTGACATCACCGGGTATATCCTGCTGGTCTTCTCCCATGATCCCCCAGTGTGTCCAGTCTCCATGCAGCATGAGGACGTAGTGAGCCTAGGTGCTGGGCTCACTTGAGAAGCAGTTTAGGAGCAGTTAGTCAGGATTTGATTTACCTTGCATTTCTTTTGCCCTTCTTTAGGTGTAATCCTGTAAATTGTATTCATTTTCATTTTCATTTAATTTCATTTACTTTTACTTTATTTATTTTCACCTAGTCTGCCTTAGTGTAAAGGGGGGTTCTGTCCCTTTTCAAAGTTCACGCTGCCAGCTAGCCTCTCTGCTTGGGATTCTTCGGTCTCTGTGCCCGGTGATGATCTCTCCCCCAGGACTGTACGGGGGAGAGCTCTGTGGAACACCTGCATTTTGGCAGTGTCCATGCGGCAGATTCCCATCGCGGCGGGAGCCTCAGGCCGTTCGAGGTTCTTTAGCCGGTGGGCCGGGACTCGCAGCATCTGCTACTTCTGGTGGCGCGAGGCAGCAGCGTGTCTGGACAGCTCTTCACCCCGCAGCTACAGCGGGGTAACTGCTGCATCCCGACGCCACAAGGGAGTCTCTCGAGTCCGCATGGAGGGGCTCTGAGCTCTTGCCGCATCTGTGGTGTCTGGCGCCAAACGGGCCTGCTTCGGATTGGCGCTATTTTCTCAGCAGGGCTGAGGCCTTGTGGCGGAGAGCGGAGCAGCCCCGCGTTTGAGCAGACGACGCTGTTCCACGCGGCTACACCCAGATAAGGACTTCCTTTTGCTGTTACTTTTAATTTTAATTCTAATTTTAATTTCCTTTTAATTTCATGATAGTTTATAGTTCTTTGAATGCAATGTGATTGGTTTGGGTTTTACTTCTTGGGGGGTGCCTTTACCTTTGTCTGCATTCTGGCAGTTAGCGACGTCTGTCAGCAGCAGGTTTCCGTGCTAGGATTTGGCCATTCAGGGTCATCGGCGGTACAACCACCTACAAATTGAGCCCTTTCTGAAATTGTCATTTACATAAGGATGCTATTTCCATGTTTATATGCTTGGAAATTGTGCAGACAGCCTCTAAATGTTGTTATGCCATCTGCAAATTTGATCGCCATGCTTGCTGATCTCTTTTCCAGATCATTTCAGTGCAGTAGATGTTACCAGATGCCAGTTCCAGTGCAGATCCCGAGACATTCCACTATTTACGGGTCTCCTGTGAGAAAACTGGCCATTTAGTCCTATTGTGTTCCTGTTTTTGATCCTTTTCCCATTCTATAATAGCACATCATCTCCTTCCTCAGGAGAAGTTCATAAGGGGCTTTGTCAAGTACCTTCTAAAACATCCAGATTCATATCATTTGGCTTACTCACATGTTTATTAACCCTTTGAAAAGACAGCTTGGTGCTGCTTTTCAGAACAAGTTCTATCATTTAACTGGCACTGAACTCAGATTCATTGGTCTGTAGTTTCCAAGATCGCCTTTGAAGCTCTTTTAAACAAAAAAAACCAAAAACAAACAATTAGTGTTACATTAGTAACTCTTCAATCTTTAGAGATCATTAATACTAATGTTATGATTGAGCCTGGCTGATATTATGAATGATCACTATTAGACAAAAATTAGCTAGGTTAAGACACTTTGATTTGGTTTTCTGCACTATGTTATCAGAGCGCAGCTTGCCCATTTGGCGGGAACTCTGCCCATCTGGGCCATCTGGTTAAAGGCCCCTGCTGGGGATCGTGAGAAGTGTTGCTGGATGGCACAGTCCGGGGCTTAGTGTTCCAGGGTCCTGGAAGGGTTGATAGCGGCAGTCAGGCCTCCCTGTCTTTGCTATGACGGTCACCTAGGTTCAAGCGTCCTGTGTTTTGGGTGACAGGAGTGGGACACCTGGACATGTGGTGCTGGATGTTGGATAGGCTCATACTTCTTAGGTGCACTCTCCTTGAGTGCGTCTGCATGTCCGTGTTCCGTCTGTGATCTCATGCTCAGGTGATTGTTGCAGCAATGACAGAGATCGCTTGGGATATCGTGAGCGGGGTTGTCATGGTGTTGCATGGGGTTGCCAATGCAAGACGGGGCCATCCTGAGGAGTTTGGGCCTCAGTCATCAGCTTTCCCTTCGGTGGCCCGGCTGTCCAGGAGGCACCCCTCCAGATCCGCCGGTCCAGTTCTTCTTTGCCTCTTCTCAATGTGGGCAGGAGGGCTGGCAGATCTGGAAATTCACGTCCACTGCACGTTCTACTGTTTTACCTCTGCCTTGGGGTTCTGAGGTCATATATTCCCAATCATTTGTTTGGTGGGGTGCTGTTGTCTGTTGTGCAAGACAAGGTGGTCCACAGTCGGAGGCTGTCGTCTATTCCCCTTACCCCTGAAGGTGCTCACAATTTAAGTTTTTTGTACCTGCGGAGGTGTATGTTGTTAAAGGCTAGCAGGCGCACCTGTGGGACCAGAATCCTCGGTTCTTCCGTCCTTCCGTTGAGGTGCGCGTGTGGGGTTTACTCCCTTGGTCGGCTAGCAACTTGCTTCACCCATTGCGCCTTCCCTTTCCTCAAGGCATCGTTGCGTCCCACTTCTTCATGGGGGCTCGCCGCAGGGCCTGGAGTTATGCTCAGCCGGTTCCAGCCAGGGCTGAGTCCTTGGGGGGAGGCTCCGATCCTAACGATACAGGGAGTGCTGGGATCCGTTCAACCAGGTTCCTTCGGGCCCAGCGTACGTCGTCTTTTGCTGGCCGGTTTAGGTCTTTGGGTCGTGGCGGTGCTCCGAGAAGACCAGTAGGCTGCACAGTGCTTGTCTTGGAGCAAGCGCGGGATATCTGTAGGTTCATATTCAAAGCTGTCCGGTTACATGTCCCTCCATTGTGGAATGCTGTACTAGTAGGCATGCTTCATATGCTGGGCTTACAAGTTGGCTTCCGCGCTGCTCGGCATCAGCCAAGGTGACTGCCGGTTTAGGCTGTGGATGTGGAGTCAGCCTGGAGGAGGGGCCTTGCGTTCTCTGGACAATGCCCTGTTCGATTGTGTGCCTTGTGGCCCTTATGGAGTTGTAAAAAGGAAAAAAAAAAAAAAAGAATAATCAAACAGGAAAGCCTTCCTAATTGTCCCCACTTCTTTTTTATAAGGTTCTGTCCCTTTCTTCCGGGAGCTTGGCCGGAGCGTGGTTAGACTCAGCTACATTTTGGGGATCCTTTATGTACAAGGCGTTTTAGTGTACGCAGCATGCCCAGTGTTCCATCGTCTGACTGGAACGGTACGCGGTACATCAGCCGTGGCAGGCATTCGCGGACACGGTAGCGGATCGAGCACTGTAGGTGCTGTCTGAGATCTCCGGGATGGTGGCCTATTTCAATCGGCAGGGTGGAGTCGGTCGGGTGGTCAGGGTGGCCCGAGCGAAGGGACAGCGTGAGCGGTTGAGGCCTTGGCGGCCTGCATTTCGGTGGGGACACTGTGGTGGCGAATGTCCTTAGCGGGGTCCGAGTATTTGCCGGAGGAGTGAGATTGCATCAGGCGGTGTGTGCGCCGCGTGTGCTCAGATGCGGTCAGCCCATATTGGACCTCATGGCGACCTGTCAGTCTGCGGCGACGGGTCGATGTTTAGCAGAGGACATATGAGGCTACTGGATAGCGTCGATGCATTGGTACGGGGCCGTGGCCCGGTCCATTCTATGCCTTTCAGAGGTCATAGTGAAAATGGCCGACTGGGTCTGGTTGCTAAGATATGTGCTCTTCATTAGTCAGTGGGGACCATTACCAGTGTATTCTGCAACATTTGCGTGAGCTTGCATAATCTTTACTTGCAACCAATTGAAATAACTGTCCAAAACCAGTTGATGCAGTCACTACTTAGATTTGCCTCGCTTGACAGTAAAAAAAAAAAAAAAAAAAAAGACATATTTATTTTATACCGATAGGTCACTCACAGCATATTTGGCGATTCCTCGTACTGGTGTTAATCATGCAGATAATTTCTGCTCTAGTTGTGGTGATGTGACTTTTACATCACAAAAATGGCATATGACTGTGGCGGTTCAGAAAGCCTACAATTTATATTTTGGCTGCAGAATAAAAGATCAGGATAAAAGCTAGGCGCCACACATATGCTGCAATACATGTGTAGCAGATCTCAGGCTGTGGATGGATGGGAAAAGACCATCAAAGTCTTTTGCAGTTCCAATGATCTGGAGAGGGCCCATGGATCACGTCGGCGATTGCTACTTCTGCATGGTTCCTCCAATTCCGGAGGGCATATCCAGGTGATGTAAGCGGTTGGCCTACTGGCATTGCGTCGTGGGCGTGGCTACCAGAGTCTCCTTTCTTTTTTGTCACACCATGTAAGACTCCACATCTTCTGAAACAACGCTGGACTCTGGGGCACTTGACACCCTCTTATATGCCCTTGGTGGATCACGCTTGGTTTATTGCAACTCATTGCTTAGCTGCATTCCACATTCTCAATTAAAAAGACTCCAACTGGTCCAGGACATAGCTGTAGAGCTACTTTGTGTTGCAAAGAATAAAGCCCTTAAGAGGTGTGACAAATAGGGTGTTTGATGCTGGTGGTTTTTCCATTTCCCTCATTTTGCTTCCCACCTCTGTCTGGATGGACCTCGGTTCCGTTCTCCCTCGTGGAATCCGGCTGTGCCTGTCTAGTTTTGCCGGTTTGGGACTTACGCAAGAACACTTTGCTTGTAACCTGCGTTTCTTGGACCTTAGGTGAAGGTTCCGTCGCTTTCTGGGAGGTCTCTTCGCTGACTGTCCCTCCGTGGAGGCGGGTTCTGCGGGAGAGCGGCGGTTGCTAACACTTGACACCCTGGTGGGGTCGAGAGCCAAGGGGGAGCTCAAGCGGATTTTTCAGGCGGAGCTCCGGTAGCCTTCTCAGTAGGTCTGTTTCTAGGGTGTTCAGTGTGTTTGCGATGGTGAGTTTGTCTTTCTGAAGCACTAGCGCTGCTTGGGGCAGAGTTCTGTGCTGTTTTCACCAGTGAAGAGGATCCAAGTGGGCTCTCGGTCGTGTCTTCCTGGTTGGCTTACCGCCTGTTGACGTGAGGAGCGGGCTGGGGTCAGTGCCTGCTCTGTTCGTTTAGGGGCCGAGCCGACTGGATAGATCCCTCCCAATGATTACTGCTCTGGTACATCCCAGTGGTGGAGGACTGAACTGTAGGACCGATAAGGAAATGGAAATTACACTTACCTGGTAATTGATGTTCCTTGAGGGAGTACAGTTCAGTCCTCATTCCCGCCCGGGGATGGATGTTTCAGACGCGAGGCGTCAGTTCCGAGTGTGCTTTCGGATCCTAGCGTCGGCAACGGGCTCTGATTGGCAGGTAAACGCGAGAGCAACCTTTTCTGCCTCTTCCTTAGTTCTCCTTCCTTCTAGCTCTCTGTCTTCCGCTGTTTGGTGTGCAGGGGGACAGGGGCACGGAGGAGGGTGTTTTCGGCCTTTCTTTTTGGGGCCCTGTGATTTTAAAGTTGAAGTTTGAGCATAGCTTTGTATTTAGTACTTTAACTGGTTGTTTGTTTGCTCCTTTGAGTCTGCTTTGACAGTAGGTCACTGGGGGATCATGGGAGAAGACCAGCAGGATATACCCGGTGATGTCACAAGTTTGACTTGTCCAGTCTCCATGTTGCAGGAGGAGGTGCACTACCCAGTGGTGGAGGACTGAACTGTACTCCCTCAAGGAACATCAATTACCAGGTAAGTGTAATTTCCATTTATTCTGAATGCTACTATGGAAAAACTTGCCTTAACTGTGAAGTAACAGTTAACTGCTCAGTGTGAATATTGGTACCTTTTAAGACAAAGGACTGTTTCTGTTATCTGGAATTATCTCTTAGTTGAACCTTGCTTTAAACGGGGAATAAAAGCCTTTATTTCCCTCCACCTGGTCTCTTTGATCATTAACGTCTCTACATAGTGGCGTAAAATCTTTGTGTCACCGGGAACCCCGTGACAACGTATAGGATCCTCAACGTCTGAACCATTCATGTTCATATGACTCTATGTAGCAAGATTTGTAAATAGTTTACCCCTGTTATCCAAGTTATTTGCCCTGTTATCTGTAAACTCATACGTGTTAATTGTACTGAGCATTTTTGTTCCATGTAAACCGCGCTGATGTTGAATAGTGCGGTATATAAGAGACTGTAAATAATAAATAAATAAACAGGGAGTACCCCAAGGATCCTCCCTATCTGCTCTACTTTTTAACATCTGTATGCAGCCCATTTGTGATATCATCCGTTCCTTTAATATTTCCAGTCGAACCTCCTCCCACTTATTGAATGCTTCAATGCAATCACTGATTGGCTCCTATCCCAGAATCTGCGTATAAACTTTAAGAAGACCGAGGTCCTATTCCTAACAAAGAATAAGAACTTCTCTCCTCACACATCATTGAAGGTACGAGATGCTGAGCTCCCATGCAAAACCGAGATACGATACCTGGGCGTTACAATAGATCAACATCTCAACTTCAAAGAACACACAAATACCACCAAGTCCATCTACAATAAAATACGGACACTAAGACACCTAAGACCTCTACTAGCCCC
Organism: Ichthyophis bannanicus; assembly: GCA_033557465.1. NCBI lineage: Eukaryota > Metazoa > Chordata > Amphibia > Gymnophiona > Ichthyophiidae > Ichthyophis > Ichthyophis bannanicus. Next base: position 1,131,795,013 of record CM066033.1, read on the forward strand.
AGAAGATTTCAGAACTATTTTCCAGTCACTTGTAATGCCACATTTCGATTATGCAAACATCATCCTACACGGTCTCCCTAAGAGCACTCTCAATCCACTCCAGATGGCGATGAATGCGGCTGCCCGAATTCTCTGTGGCATCTCCAGAAAAGAGCACATCACGCCCATACTTATGGAACTACACTGGCTACCATTACAATGCAGGATTACCTACAAGGTCTTACTCCTTGCATTTAAAGCAATTAACAGGCTAGCCCCCTCATCCCTCACTGCACTCCTGACCATTACCCCTACAAACAGGCTAAGAAGGTCAGCAGCTGCCAATACGCTGTCTATACCAGCTGAGTCCACTAAATGTACTCAAACAACTAGTAATAGAGCCTTTACATTCTATGCCCCTAGGTGCTGGAACAATCTCCCACCTCACATACGTTCAATTGTTGACCTCTCACAATTCAGAAAAGCCCTTAAACACCACTTATTCTGCATTCACTTCATCCACCCTAACTTAACACAATCACTCCCAGCACCTCACCTCACCCACTCAGCATCTGACATTCCAACAACTTAACTCCTAACGACACACATAACAGACTTGCCCTCAGACTTACTCATAGCAAGTATAGATAAGCCTCTTGCATTACGATTCTAATGTGCATTATAAACTGTAAATAGTTTTACAACCACCATTATTGATTTGTATATAGTTACCCTTGTTTCAGTCCCAAGTTGCAATCCCTGTTTCAATGTAAGCAAAAGATCCTCTGTTCTGATTAAAATCTTTGTTATTTGTAAACCGCACTGATACCAAATAGCGCGGTATATAAGAACTGTAAATAAATAAATAAGTAACCATGAGGCGAAGATATCCAGCTTAGAAGAAACCTCTGAAATAAATTGCGAATGAGGAGAAGTAAAAGGCAAAGAAGCAACAGCATAATCCAAGGGCTCCATAAACAGTCCATATATGGCTTACAGATGGCCCAACACATGGCAGCATAACTCACTGCACAACTATCGGAAAACACAACTCCAATACTATTCAACCTCCACTGGTTACCACTCCAAAGCAGAATTAAATATAAGATACTCGTAATCATTTTCAAGCTACTAAGAAATATGTCCCCACCACATCTATCCAAATTCATCAAAATAAACATAAATGACAGGCTTAGAAGTGGATGTACCCAAAACACACTATATCTCCCCTCAGAATATACCAAAACGAACCGAAGCACAAGTAATAGTCTTCTCACTTTATGACCCCACATTGTGGAACACCCTCCCAGAGAAGTTAAGACCTGCAACCAATTTGATGATTCTCCAGGAACAAGCTAGCAGTCAGTTCTCTCATATGGGTGACGTCGGCACCAACGGAGCCTCCATGCGGAACAAATCCCCAGCTTTCTAAGAAAGCCTTTGGGATTGCATCACGCATGTGCGGTCCCCTTCCCGCCCAAGGGTGCCATTTTGCTCAGTCTCCTTTCTTCCGTGGAGCCCAATGGACGTTGTCGAAGTTCCCTTGCGAAAAAAGTGTTTAAAATCAGAAAATTACTTTTCTCTCTGGCCGGTTTGACGCCGGTTCCCCTTCCCACCTCGGCTCGGTACACCGGTATCGAGTCCGGTCCAGATTTTTGGGTTTTGTCCTTAGACACTAGCGTTCACGCTCTTTTTCTTTTTAGCTAGCAGCCCGGTCCTTTGACCTCACAGTGGCCCTTTTTCCCCCGATGGCTGCCAGCGGGTTTAAAAAGTGTGATCGGTGAAGGAGATTAATGTCCCTCACCGACACACACGACTGCTGCCTCTGTTGCCTCGGGCCCGACCACGACCCGAAGGTCTGTGGTCCGTGTAAGAAAATGTCTTCCAAGGCCTTGAGGAGCAGGCAGCAGCAACATGATAGGATTTTTCCTGAATCCGCACCCGCCCGGGCCCGGACCTCATCAGAGGCCTCGACCTCTCGGGAGCTCTCTGATCCTGAGCAGCATCGGGTGTCCTCTGAAAGGGGGTCTCCCTCGCAGGAACACTGGAGGAAGAAAAAATCCGTGAGGGCGGTGTCTTCAGATGGCCAGATCGCGGAGCCTGACGCGCCACCCCAGATCCTTGGAGTCGGAGAGGCCAGCAAAACTCCCTCGTAAGGAACCGGATACACCGAGGCAGGTAAGCACTGTCCTTGTCGTGGACTCTCCTCCGGGAGACCTGGCGTTGGGACCCGACCCAGGGGCTGTGGAGCCTCCTGAGCTCGGTCTCAGGATGGCGGTCTTGGAGCGCAGCATGTCTGCCTTCATGGACCAGCAGTGGGTGCTGCTTGCCGATCTCACCGGTCCATCTGCCCGACCACTGGGACATCGACGTCAAAGTCAACCCTGGAGGCCGAGCCGATCCTCGAGACTCTTAAGAGCTCAAGTGGATCCTTGGCTGAGGTCCCTCTCGACCTCCTGTTCAGGACCGAAGTTGTCGACGCCGATTCCATCGGCGTCGGGGTGGCCAAGACCAAAGCCCTCGAAGCCGGAGCTTGCTCAATTCCTCCTCGGAGGGGTCCGGTTGGGAAACGGAGGACGAGGAGTCACCAGGTACCCATCAGACCAAATATGTCCCCTTGGATTCCCCAGGATCTGAACCTTGGAGAAGGTTCCTCTGGAGGACACTCAGTTCTTGGACTTCGTCCGGGACATGACTAAGGTGTTATCATTCCCAGCGGAGGCCGAGGAGGAGCCTCGAGCCAAAGAGCTTGAGATCCTCCAGTATGACTTTCCCTCTCGGGAAGCCCTTACTGTACCGGTGTCTCCCATTCTGGAACGGCTGATGCTCCGAATATGGGAGACTCCTTCCTCGATGCTGGTACTCAGCAGGCGAATCGATTCCATTTACCGAGTTCACAAGAGCCCTGGGTTTCAAAAGGCACAACTGCCGCACAACTCCATGGTTGTGGAATCGGCCATGCACAGGCTCAAGAGCCAGAAGACGCACTCCTCAGTGCCTCCTGGCAGGGAGGCCCGCAACATGGATGCCCTCGGCAGGACGTGCTACCAGGGCTCAATGCTGTCATGCCGAATCCAGACATACCAGCTATACATGGGCATTTATTTATTTATTTAACATTTCTTATATACAGCGCTATTTCTCATCAGTGCGGTTTACATCGAACAATAAAACACTTGGACATACAGATTTTGTCCTACGTTTACATAAAACAGGGTTTTAACATGGAATTAACTGGGGAAACTATATACATATGAAAATATGCTTCAAGAGCTTAACAGGTTGAACTCATAACGGGTTTTACAGTGAGAGTTTGATTACTGCGTGTTCGCACTTTCTTGGTCATGAAGAGTTAGAGTTCTGTAATAACATATGGTGTACATTCATAATGCAGTTTTAGTGTGCATATGCTCACGGTTGACATGACTGAGTGATTGCGTTGCTGGGGGGGGAATCGTCGAGCTGAGTGAGTGAGTGTGTGGGTAGGGGGGAAGTCATTGAGCTGTGTAAAGTGCATGAGGAACAAGTGATGTTTGAGGGCCTTTCTAAATTGCGTGAGGTCCCTGATAGCTCTTATGCTAGAAGGGAGTTTGTTCCAACACCTGGGGGCATAGCTTGTATAAATGCTCTATTGATGGTTGATTGGTTAAGTTTCATAGATCCACTTGGTATAACTAGAGTATTTTCCAAGATTGCTCTTCTGGATCTGTTGTTGGGGGTGTGAATGAGCAGATCAGCAATTGAGGAGGGTGATGTTTTGTTGAATGCTTTAAAGGTGATGAGGAGGGCCTTATAAGTGATTCTGCAGCTTATTGGGAGCCAGTGAAGCTCTTTTAATATAGGTGAGATGTGGTCTTTTCTGGATATTCCGCAGAGGACACGAGCTGCTGCGTTCATGGCTAATTGTAGCGGGTTCAGAGTATTTTTTGGGATACCATGTAGTATTATATTAGCGTAGTCAAAATGCGGTGTCACTAGGGCCTGGAAAATAATTCGGAAGTCGTCAATTTCCATCATGGGTCTCAGGTGGCGGAGGGTTTTGATTTTGAAGTAAACAGCTCTTACTTTGCCCTTGATGTGATCTTTGAAGTCCAAATGTTGGTCTAATATTACACCTAGATAGCGTATGTTGGATTTGACCGGAAGTTCTGCGTCTCTGACTTTTAGTGTTGATGGTGGGGAGAAGTCTTTGTTCCGTGTGATAAATAGCACTTCTGTCTTTTTGAAGTTTATACGTAAATTCTGACTAAAGAGCCAGTCTGTTATTGCGTCAAAGCATTTCGTCAACATTGTGAGATCTGGGCATGTGACCATTATAGGTGTGAATAGTAAGACGTCATCCGCATACATGAGGCAGGATATGCCGAAGGAGTGGGTTATGTCGCAAATTGGCTGCATATATATGTTGAAAAGTAGTGCAGATAATGACGATCCTTGTGGTACTCCCTGTCTTTGCTGGAAGGGTTCTGATGTATTGTTGCGGATTTCTAACTTGCTGCCATCTTCCTTGAAGGTAAGACTTACACCAGTCCCATGCGTGGTCATGGATTCCCTTTGCGTGGAGTCTCATCAGGAGTAGTTCGTGATCAACTGAGTCGAACGCTGCTGAAATATCCAGGAAAATCAGAGCAAAGCCTTTCTTGATGTTATCTATTCCATTGCTGAGTGTGTTTGTCAATGAGGTTAATAGGGTTTCTACGCCGTGCGCCTCTCTGAATCCATGTTGACATGGGTCTAAAGGGGATGTTGTGTCGATGTGCTGTTGAATATGTCTTTGAGTTGTTTTCTCCAGTATTTTAGCTAGGAAAGGGATACTGGAAATTGGTCGGTAGGAGTCCTCTTTCTTCGGATCGAGCTGGTTATTTTTCAGTAAAGGTCGTATGGATGTTTCCTTAAGGATGTCCGGGAAGATTCCAGTTGTAAACGATTGCTTTGCGATATCAGCTATGAATGGGCTTAGTTCTGAACGCATTGTTCTGATCCAATGCGCTGGGCATGGGTCATTCGGTGCTGTCGTGGTGTTGATATTGGCAATTGTTTCCTCGATGGTTTTCACTGATGGGGGTGAGAGCTTGGTGAGTGGAGAATGTATGTGAGGGTTCTGATAGGATTCGCGCGGTGTAGTAGTGGTTACTTTGATTGCTTTAGATTGGATGTAGTTAGCGTATGTCTGTGGTTGGATATGCTCTTGTTGTGGTTGGAGATGTTGGCTGGTCAATGATTTTACTAGATTGAAAAGGTCACGAGGCTTATTTAACGAGCGGTTAAGAAGCTCGGCATGGAATTTTTTTCTCTCTGTCCACGTTGAGTCCCTATGATTTTTCAGATGTTCTAGATATGTAGATTGGTCTGTTGAACTGCGGGTCCGTCTCCACTTTCTCTTAAGTTTTCTCAGATGTAGTAATGAGGATCGTAGCTTGGAGGAGAACCATGGGGCATTCTGCTTCTTGGAGGAACGACTATTGGTTGTAGGCTTTTTGTCATTACTTGGCTGTTGGGCGTACAGAGTGAGGGTGTTATTCCAGTTTGTGAGCAATTCGTTGAGGTTGTCAGATGGTTTAGATAATGTTGGGAGTACTCTGTCTAGTTGTTTGAAGCGGGTTGGTTTTTCAGGTTTACAAGTGGTTGGGCGGCAGTCTGTTTGTAGCATTGGTATCTGAAATGTTATTAGGTTATGGTCAGACCAGGGGACAGGGGTGACTGATATTTCAATTTGACTTAGCCTGCTAGAGACTCTGGGTGGAATGAAGATTAGGTCAAGGAGGTTGCCTTGTTGGTGTGTGGGGTCTTTTACGACCTGTTCGTAGCCTAGATTGGACATTGCTTCTAGGAAGGTATTAGCTAGTTCCTGCTGAGTGGAAGCAAGATTAAAGTCTCCCATCAACCAGTTTGTTTTATAGGTGTCTTGAGGATTACAGGCTAGATCAATCACATCAGAGAGTTCATCTGATGCGGTGCCGGGTGCCCTGTAAATGAGGTTTATAGTGTTATGTTTGTTGGAGACTGTTAACATATTTAGGTGTGGCGTTGTCTTAGTGAAGTTAATCGGTATTGTAGTGCCGTCTTTGCTAGAATGAGGACACCACCTCCTCTTCTGCTTTCTCTGTTGCATGTGAAGATCGAGAAGTTAGTTGGGGTGATTTGATTTAGTATAGCATTATCAGTGTCTGACAGCCACGTTTCAGTAACCAATAGGATATCTAAGTTGAGCTTTGAAAGTAGGTCTGTGATGGCAGGCCATTTGTTGCGGATGGATCGTGCATTGATGAGGGCACACTTGAGGGCTTTTTGGTTCTGTTCATCCTTATGGTCTGTTGTTGTTGCGGGTTTAAGTGTGACATGTACCTTCGAGACCTGGCAAAGGAGATTGCCGGGTTCTCAGCTGGTCTCTCCGAGGGACCTTTGCAGCACTTCAAAGCTTTGTCCACTGGGGTCCGGGAGTGCTTGAAGTTTGACTCGAGCAGCCTATGACGGCTTTGAGGCGTCAGCCCAGGTAGCTGCGGCCAGCATCGGTGCACGCCGTCAGGCATGGCTACAGTCATCAGACCTGGAGCAATGGGTACAGGACAAGTTGGTCGATGTCCTTTGCCGAGGTGAAAACCTCTTTGGCAAGCCCATGACAGAAAAGGCTGCCGAGATTGAGTCCAAGTACCTGAACCAGACAAGGCTCTCGAAAAAGACTACTGCCCCTTCTAAGAAGAAGGGCTCGGGTAAGAAGCCCTTTTTCCCGAGAAAAGGTACTACTTACTGCAACTACACCACATATCAGGCCTCCCCAGCTCCCCAACAGGGGCAGCAGGCCAAGAGACAGGGGCATGGCTCGCGTAAGCAAAAAGTCCCCAAGCCCCAGGCTCCGGCCCAGCCTGGAGGGTTTTTTTGACTTCCAGAGCATGGTCCCTCTCTCCAAGGAAGCAAGGCCATGCACAGGAGGAAGACTGACCCTATATTCCCACAGGTGGCCAGCCATCACAACAGATACCTGGGTTCTGCAGATAGTCCAAATGGGCTATCGGCTACATCTCACCCAGGCACCTCCCTCTTACTTTCCAGGGGAGCCTCTCAGACCCTCCTCTTCACAGGGACCTCCTTTTAAAGGAGTTGGCAGGTCTTCTCGAGGATCAGGCGGTAGAACCAGTTCCCCACCACCTGCAGGGAAAGGGCTTCTACTCCAGGTATTTCTGATACCAAAGAGAACTGGAGGTCTAAGACCCATCCTCGACCTACGAAAATTAAACAAGTTCCTGGTGAGGGAAAAGTTCAAGATGCTTAGTTCAATAGTCCCTTGGAATATTGCTGCCTTACCTCCACCAGGGAGATTGGCTATGCTCCTTAGAACTAAAGGGTGCTTATACACACATCCTCATCATCCAGACCACAGACAATATCTATGATTTGTAGTGGGAGGAAACCACTTTCAGTAGAAGGTGCTTCCATTTGGCCTAGCCTCTGCACCCAGGGTGTTCACAAAGTGCCTAGCGGTGGTGGCGGCCTTCCTAAGAAATCAGGGGGTATTTGTTTTCCCCTACTTGGACTACTGTCTCATCAGAGCCCAGTCAGCCCTGGAAGCCCAACAGGCCACGTCTCGCACTATCCAGTGGCTACAGCACCTAGGGTTTGTGATAAATTACACAAAGTCCTCTCTGGTTCCTTCTCAGGGACTGGACTTCATAGGAGCAAGGTTAGACACTCTTCAAGCAAAGGCTTATCTACCGGAAGACAGGGCACAGAGATTTGTGGCCCTAGTGCAGCAAGTGAGCCATAGATCCCTGATCTCAGCAAAACACTTTCTGCGCCTCCTTGGTCACATGGCCTCCATGGTACATGTGACATCTAATGCCCGCCTCCACATGAGAACAGCTCAGTGGTGCCTCAGGGACCAGTGGGAACAGGCCACAGGTCGACTCAGAGACAGCATCAAGGTGTCCAAACAACTGCTACAATCGTTGACATGGTGGCTTCAGCCATACAACCAACTGGAGGGAGTGCCTTTCCAGCCTCCCCCGCACACGAGAGTGCTAACTACAGATGCATCCTTGCTGGGCTGGGGAGCCCATTGCCAGGAATTGTGCACTCAGGGTGTGTGGTCTCCACAGGAGAGCACACAACAGATCAATCTCCTAGAGCTTCGAGCTATCCGCCTAACTCTACGGACCTTTTGTCAAACCCTGGCTCATCAGCCTGTCTTAATTCAGACAGACAACCAAGTGGTAATGTTCTATGTGAACAAGCAGGGGGGCACAGGGTCTCGCATCCTCTGTCAAGAGACCCTGGACTTATGCTCTTTTGCAGTCAACCAGGGTATGCACCTCAAAGCAGTTTACTAGCCCAGTCAAGAGAACTTCTTGGCCGACAAGCTAAGCAGAATTCTGCAACCGCACGAGTGGCAACTGAATCCCAACATAGTCCAGCAGCTGGTCCAGTGCTGGGGGCGACCATCCATAGATCTGTTTATGAGCCCACAGAATTACCAGTTGTCCTGCTTCTGCTCCAGATAGCCACACCCATGCCGGGTGGCTGCAGATGCTTTCCTAATATCATGGTCTGTGGGCCTCCTGTATGCGTTTCCTCCCATGCCCCTGGTAGCCCGGACTCTTTTCAGGATCTTTCAGGACAAAGCCTTGGTCATCCTGGTAGCACCCAGGTGGCCGAGACGGCCATGGTTTCCGCTGCTGCTTCAACTGGAAGCAGAGGCTCCAATTCCTCTGGGATTACACCCCAACCTCCTATCGCAGGAGGGGGGCACTCTTCTGTATCCCAACCTCAGGTCTCTCAACCTGATGGCATGGCTGCTGAAAGGGTAGTTCTTGCACCACTTCTCCTCCCTAAAAATGTAGAGGATGTGCTGCTAGCCTCAAGAAGGCAATCGACTAGAAAAATCTATGCGTTTAAGTGGAATAGGTTTGAGGTGTGGTGTGATAAGCAGGGAGAAAACCCTTTCTCCTGCCAAGTGTCAGTGGTGTTGCAGTACCTGCTTCATCTCTCGGATTTAGGCCTCAAGTCAAACTCTGTCCTAGTCCACCTTAGTGCCTTATCAGCACACCACTCTCCAGTGGAAGGACAACCTCTTTCTGTACACCCTTTGGTGTCCAGGTTCCTGAGAGGTTTACTTCTGCTGAAGCCCCCGGTTCGCCCCCTGGCGACCGAATGGGATTTGGACGTGGTCTTAGAGCAGCTTACTCGCCCACCTTTTGAGCCGATGGCTACCTGCCATCTCTGCTTCCTCTCTTGGAAAGCGCTTTTCTTGGTGGCACTCACATCGGCCAGACGAATGAGTGAACTGCAGGCTCTGGTTTCTGATAGACCGTACACATGGTTCTATAGGAACAGGGTGGTGCTTCGCACTCACCCCAAGTTCCTTCCGAAAGTGGTCTCCTCGTTCCACCTCAATCAGGAGGTGGTACTTCCGACCTTCTTTCCCAGATCGCATGCCAGTCAGGCAGAAGCAGTTCTGCACACCCTGGACTGTAAGAGGGCTTTGGCCTTCTACATGGAGCGTAAGCGGGGACACCGAAGAGCTTCTCAGCTCTTCGTCTTTTATGACCCCAGTAAGCTGGGGATGCCTGTCTCCAAGCGTACCTTGTCCACTTGGGTGGTGGATTGTATCGCCTGGGCATACAGGGTGGCCGATCTCCCGTTGCAGGGTCGAGTCACGGCCCACCGGCTCAGGGCTAAGGCTGCATAGTGGCTTACTTCCGCTCTGTTCCGCTGGCAGACATCTGCTGGGCTGCCACCTGGTCTTCAAGCCAGACTTTTGTGGCCCATTACTGCCTGGATAGAGAGTCCCAACAGGACAGTGCTTTCGGCCAGGCTGTACTCTGTAACCTGTTTGAGGTTTAGGCAACTCCTACCCTCCGACCCTTTGGTGACAGGCTACCGGAGTGTTACGTTCTCAGTTGAACTCCTATCATGGCTGCTGCGGCTCTTCTAGAGGGAGCCTATTTTCAGTTATGGGTTCTCGGTAGCCTATAGCTAGGGATTCCCATATGTGAGGACTGACTTCCTGCTTGTTCCTGGAGAAAGCGTAGTTACTCACCTGTAACAGGTGTTCCCCAGAGACAGCAGGAAACAGTCCTCACGACCTTCCCTCCTCCCCTGGAGTTGCAGTCCTATTATTGATTTTTTTCATTTTGCCATCTTTTTAGCTATGTCATTTGACTGAGCAAGATGGCACCCTTGGGCGGGAAGGGAACCGCGCATGCGTGATGCAAGGTAACTTGGACAGCCTCTCCAACTCCGAGAGCCCGGGGCGGCGGTCAGGGCTATGCGACCTGGCCCTTGAGGATCCAGAGCCTCCACCAACGCCGCCCTCGCGAGCTGCTTCTTCCTTCTGTGCTCCCGGCTGGGAGACTCCCTCTCAGAGGAACCCCGACGGCGCTCGGGGTCAGACTCCCGGGATGTCGAGGCCTCTGAAACATAGAAACATAGAAACATGATGACAGAAAAAGACCACAAGGCCCATCTAGTCTGTCCTTCCATAACAACAACAACATAGAAACATGATGACAGAAAAAGACCACAAGGCCCATCTAGTGATGACAGAAAAAGACCACAAGGCCCATCTAGTCTGTCCTTCCATAACAACAACTACATAGAAACATGATGACAGGCCTCTGACGTAGTCCGGGCCTGGCTGGACGCCGACTCTGAGAAAATTCTCTCACGTTGATGCTGATGGCTCCGAAGTGCCTTCGACTACATTTTGCCGCACGGGCCACAGGCCAGTGGGTCATGTTCAGGCCCGAGCCAACGGAGGCAGCAGTCATGTGTGTCGGTGAGAGACATAAGTTTCTTGCACCGATCGCACTTTTTGAACCCGCTGGCAGCCATGGGGGGAAAAAGGGCCCATGCAAGGTCAAAAGAACGGGTTGCCAGTAAAAACACAAAAAAAGCGCAAACGCTAGTAACGAAGGACAAAAAACAAAAATCAAAACTCCGGACTCGATACTGGTGTACCGTGCCCAGGCGGGAAGGGGAACTGGCTTCGAACCGGATTAGAAGAGCCACCAAAATGGTAAAGGGGATGGAAGGATACCCCTATGAAGAGAGGCTAGAAAGATTAGGGCTCTTCAACCTGGAAAAGAGACGGCTGAGGGGAGATATGATAGAGGTCAATAAATTAATGAATGGAGTGGAACGGGTAAACATAGATCAATTGTTTACATCATCAGTATACAGAAAGACTAGGGAACATGCAATGAAGCTACAGGATAAACTATTTAAGACTACTAAGAGAAAATATTTTTTCACTCAACGTGTAATCAAACTCTGGAACTTGTTACCAGAGCATGTAGTATGAGCTGTTAGTGTAGCTGGGTTTAAAAAAGATTTGGACAAGTTCCTGGAGGAAAGGTCCGACTCTAAGGCACTTAACAACAACAACAACAACATTAGTATTTTTCCCTAAAATGTTTTACTGTGCCATGCTTTGATAAGACAAATAGTTTTCCGCAGATTCCCAAGCATGAAAGTCACATCCTTAGCCAACTGGTATTGTAAAAGATTATCATTTTGGACCATCCTTATCCCACATCATTGAAACAGCTCATAGAGTTCAAGTGGGGTTGCAAAATTGTTTGCCCTTGTCTCCCCAATAAATCCATGCTTCCTTGCTGGATCAAAGGATGTGTTTTCATTTCTTGATCAAGCCTGTGTTATTCTGGCTTTCTCTTACTGTAGCTTCACTTCGTACTGGCAGTCATGCAGTCAATGTTCTGGTAGTAGGAAGTGAATCTGGGACGAGAGAAAAGTGAGAATAGCACTGCCAGTTTCTGGGCCAGACCAGGGAGTAAGATCCATGCTTTTTCCATGACTCCTAGGGATGCAGGATTTATTTCCCAAAATTATACTGTCCTCCAGAATATGAGATGAGAGAAAGAACTCTCATATGCTGCTTTGTCAGCAGAAACTAAAATAATGGCTCAGTGCAAGCAGCATGGGTACAATTAATGGCACTTCAAGTGCAATAATTATTCCAGGAGGATGTACCTGCCCCACCCCGCAGTTAGCCTACATCCCCTCTCAGTAACGCATTCCACCTAGGTGTTACCAGCACGGAGCTTAGTAAGCATGCTGCTAAATGTGCTAAGCAGCAAGAGGGGCATAGCAACCCCATCTTATCTACTCTGAACACACTGGACCAGCATGGTTTTAATATAAATATATATTCCATATTTCTTATCGTCCCTCCAGTCCAGTTCCGGTACCTGTGGGTTGTCTCACCCCTCCAGCAGCTTGGAGACTGAGCATGTCACATTTAGATGACATCAACCTAGATAAGCAGCTGGCACTCCCCTTCTGCCTCCAGTATCTCAGTCTCCATGCAGCTAGAGGGTGGGATCCAGTGGTTGAAAGCGCTAACAAATCTTTCCATACCTGGAAAACGACAGTGCAAAAGGAGACAGAAGCTAAAGAGGGCAAGTGAGACCAGGGAACAAGTTGGAAATCAGGCAATAAACTGAAAGAAAGTAAACCAATGAAATGAACTCGGATAGAACGCAACAAGAAGGACAATATGGCGGCCAGAGGGGCTTAGAGCCCTCGAGGCAGCGAGGAGAGAAAAAGCGCGCGGGCAGCAAAGGAGCAACAAGGCAACTCAAGACCAATAGAAGCTGCAGAGATAATAATGAGTGATTGAACATAAGAACATAAACGTGGCCACCGGGAGGAAAAGTAAAAGCAGGAGACAAGGTGAGTGACTGTAAAAGAAAATAGAGAAACTGAAAGAGAGAAAGAACTGAGATGGAGGCCGCTTAAATTGTAAACCCCGAAGGCACCTCCAAGCACAGGCAGGAAAAATTGATTAAAGACTTTTAAAAGGCAATATAATACCTATAGTAAAACAAGAGCAGAGGAGGAAGTGACATCACCGACCCCGGTGGCGGTGTGAGGGCGTCGCTCCGGACCAACCCTCCCAAAATTCAGCAAAAGGAACCCTTAAGGGTGGAGAAAGAAAGCCGAGACAGCAGCCTCAGGAGAGGGAGAGGAGTGAGATGCAGGTTTGAAGGAAGGTAGCTGCAGGAGGAGCAGAATGGAATTTTGAACGGGCCGAGGCGGCGGATAAAACTGGGAGCGTAGGAGGAGTGAGCCAGAGAATTGGAGCAGTGCAGGAGCCTGAGGTGCGGTGCAAGTGCGGCTGAAGTGGGGGGGCCATTTGAAGAGCGGCAGGAGAGTGCGCTGCTGCATTGGAGGTGAGCGGCTTGCAGAGGAGCGGAGGAAGGACGAGTTGAAGAAAAGGAGTCATGAAGAAGACAACAGAAAATGGCGATCAGAGGCTGCGTGGTGAGCAAGATGGCAGCATGAGCCAGCAAGGAACATGGAAGTAACAGTAAAGAAGGTGAGCAGTGCAGAGGAGGAAGAAATCAGGAGTGCTTAAATACTGGTGGAGGTAATAAGCTCAGAGAGCAAAGGGACTGAATGAGTTTCAAAGTATATAAAGGGCAGCGCATATGAAAGCAGAGAAGCCTGGTCAGTTTAACCAACAGATTGGAGATTGAGGTGAGAGGAAAGAGAAGAGAAGGAAAAGAAAAAAAGAAGAGACCCAAAGAAATGGTGTAAGGTTGGAAAAGTTCAAGTACGGTAGAGATAAAATATCTTTCTCCAGGACCAAGCAGGAAGTCAGTCCTCACATATGGGTGACATCGGCGCCGATGAAGCCCCAGCGAAGCATTTCCCCAGCTTTCTATGAAAGCCTTTGGGAATGCAGGCACGCATGCGCGGTTCCCTTCCCGCCTAAAGGTGCCATCTTACCTCAGTCTCTTTTTTTCCGTGAAGCCCACCGGACGTGTGTCCAGTTTTCCCGGTTAAAATTAGATTTTTCAGCGATTTTTTGCTCTTTTTCTACCGGTTCGATGCCGGTTTCCTTCCCGCCGGGTTCGGTACACCGGTATCGAGCCTGATTCCTCTTTTTCGGTTTTTGCCCTTCGTGGCTGGCATTCGCGCCCTTTTTTCTCTTTTTCCCTGGAAGGCCGGTCTTTTGACCTCGCGGGGACTCTTTTTTTTTCCCCGATGGCTTCCAGTGGTTTTAAGAAGTGTGATCGGTGTAAGAAACTAATGTCTCTCACCGACACACACGACTGCTGCCTTCGGTGCCTGGGCCCCGACCACGATCCTAAGTCGTGAGGTGCCTGTGGAAAAATGTCTTCCAAGGCACTACGAAGTCGCCAGCAGCAAAAGGGAAGACTTTTCTCGGACTCGGCCTCCAGCCGGGCCCGGACCTCGTCTGAGGCCTCGACATCTCGGGATTCTGATCCCGAGCGCCGTCGAAGCTCCTCGGACAGGAGGTCCCCCAACCGTGAATGCAAGAGGAAGAAACGACTCGCGAGGGCGTCGTCGGAAGAGGTCCCTGGCTCCTCGAGGGCCAGGTCTAAGACCCCCAACCGTCGCCCCGGGCCTGTGGAACCGGAGAAGCCTGCTAAAGTTCCTCGTGTGGAGCCAGAGTCTGCTGGACACGTAAGCCCCGTAGTCCTTGTGGACTCTCCTCCCAGGGAGCCGACGTCGGGCCCGGCGCCTCCGGGGTCCGAGTCGGTGGCTGCTGCGTCTCCCGAGATGAGTCTCAGGATGACAGCCTTGGAGAGCAGAATGTCTGCCTTCATGGAGCAGCAGCGGGCACTGATGGCCAGCCTGTCTGGCGCATCTGCTTCGACCACCGGGACATCGACGTCGAAGTCGACCCCGGAGACCGAGTCGATACTTGAGTCCATCGTGACTCGGAGTCGACCTCGGTTGCGGTCCCCCTCGACCTCCCGTTTGGGGGGCGTCGATGCCGGTGCTTCCGGCGTCGGGGTGGGTGCTCCAGGGCCCCGCGGGGTCGGACCCCGACTCTTCCTCGGATGAGTCGGCTTGGGAGACCGAGGACGAGGAGTCTCCTGACACCTTTAAGACTCAGTGCGTCCCTTCGGACTCACCGCAGTCTGAGCCCCGGAGTAGGTCCCCCCCGGAGGACACCAGGTTCTTGGAGTTCGTCCGGGATATAGCCACTGCCTTGGCTATTCCGGCGGATCCCGAGGAAGAGCCTCGAGCTGAAGAACTCGAGGCGCTGCAGTATGACTCTCCTCCGAAGGAGGCCTTTACTGTCCCGGTTCCTCCGATGTTGGAACGGCTCCTCTTCCGTATGTGGGAGGCACCGGCCTCGGCGCCGGTTCTTAGCAAGCGAGTTGATGCGATCTATCGGCTCCGTAAGAGCCCTGGTTTTCAGAAGGCACAGCTACCACACCATTCCATGGTTGTGGAATCGGCCATGCATCATCTGAAGAGTCAGAAGATGCACTCCGCGGTGCCTCCTGGCAAGGAGACCCGAAACCTTGATGGCGTCGGTAGAAAGTGTTTTCAGGGCTCGATGCTTGCTTGCGATGTCCAGTCTTACCAGCTGTACATGGGCATGTACTTGCGGGATCTGGCCAAGGAGTTGGCTGGATTTTCTGCTGGTCTCTCCGGGGAACCCTTGCAGAGATTTAAGTCCTTGTCCTCGGGGATTCGGGACTGCTCGAAGTTCATGTCCCGTGCCGCCTACGATGGCTTCGAGGCTTCGGCCCGAGTTGCGGCAGCCGGCATCGCAGCTCGACGCCAGGCATGGCTGCAGTTATTGGACCTCAAGCCATGGGTTCAGGACAAGTTGGTCGATGTCCCTTTCCGAGGTGAAAACCTTTTTGGCAAGCCCATGACCGAGAAGGCCGCTCAGCTTGAGACCGAGCACCTCACCCGGACAAGGCTGTCGAGGAAGACCTCTGCCCCTTCTCATAAAAAGAAGGGCTCGGGTAAAAAGCCCTTTTACCCGAGGGAGGGCACTTCCTACAAACAGTACCCACAATATCAGGCTGCCCAAGCTGCCCCCCAGGGTCAGCAAGCCAAGGGCCAGGGTAATGGGCCCCGTAGGCAGAGGACCTCCAAGCCTCAGGCCCCTGCTACCACTCCGCAGGGTGGGGGCTTTTGACTCCTTGAGCATAGCCTCTCCTCCACTGCTCTCCCAACCCTGCACAGGAGGTCATCTCGCCCTCTTTGCCCACCAGTGGCCCCTTATCACCGGGGACAGTTGGGTGCTGGAGATAATCCACAAGGGATATGCCCTCCATTTCCACCAACTGCCACCCCCATATTTTCCAGGGGAGCCTCCAAGGCCTCCTCTGCACACAGACCTTCTCCGTCAGGAGCTTCAGGGTCTGTTGGTGGACAGGGCGGTGGAGCCTGTGCCTCCCCACTTGCAAGGTCACGGATTCTACTCCAGGTATTTCCTGGTGCCCAAAAGGACCGGTGGCCTTCGCCCCATTCTGGACCTCAGGAACCTCAACAAGTTCCTAGTGAAAGAAAAGTTCAAGATGCTTACTCTTGGAACCCTTCTGCCCTACCTCCAGCAGGGAGATTGGCTATGCTCCTTAGATCTAAAGGATGCGTACACTCACATCCTCATTCATCCAGACCACAGAAAGTACCTGAGGTTCATTGTGGGAGGAAACCATTATCAGTACAGAGTGCTGCCTTTCAGCCTCACCTCCGCCCCCAGAGTCTTTACAAAGTGCTTAGCAGTGGTGGCGGCCTACCTGCGAAATCATGGCATCTTTGTCTTCCCCTATCTGGACGACTGGCTCATCAGGGGTCAGACAGGTCAGGAGGCCAATCAAGCCACCCTCAGGACCATTGCTCTTCTGCAACGCCTGGGGTTTGTCATAAACTTTGTAAAGTCCACTTTGCTCCCTTCCCAGAACTTGGAGTTCATAGGGGCAAGGTTGGACTCTCTCCTGGCAAAGGCATTCTTGCCAGAAAACCGAGCCCGAAGGTTGATGGCCTTGGCAAGTCAGTTTCTCAGCAGGTCCCTGGTCTCCGCCAGACTCTGCCTGCGGCTTCTAGGCCACATGGCTTCGACAGTACATGTGACCCCCAATGCCAGGCTCCATATGAGGCCTGCACAGTGGTGCCTTCGGACTCAGTGGCCACAGGCAGCCTCAGAGAAAGGATAAGGGTGTCCAGACCATTTCTGCACTCCCTCAACTGGTGGCTGCACCCACCCAATCTGCTGAAAGGGGTGCCCTTTCAGATTACAGGTTACACAGTGATGCTAACAACAGATGCCTCCCTGCAAGACTGGGGAGCGCATTGTCTGGGCAAGTGCACCCAGGGCCTCTGGTCTCCCTGGGAAGCTGCACAGCAGATCAATCTCCTCGAACTCAGAGCTATTCGATTTGCACCCAAAGCTTTCACTCCTACCCTGGCTCAACAGTCTGTCCTGATTCAGACAGACAACCAAGTTGCCATGTTTTATGTGAACAAACAGGGCGGAAATGGGTCCCGGATCCTTTGTCGGGAGGCTCAGGACCTTTGTTCTTTTGCCCTCAAGCACAACATGTTCCTCAGGGCTGTGTACCTTCCAGGCCAGGACAACTACCTGGCAGACAGGTTAAGCAGGATACTGCAGCCCCACGAGTGGCAGCTGCATCCTTCAGTGGTTCAGAAGATCTTCCTGAAATGGGGTCTCCCTTTGATGGATCTCTTTGCCAGCCCCATGAATAAGCACCTGCCAAAGTTCTGCTCCAGGCAACCACATCCTCTGCGGATAGCAGCGGATGCTTTTCTGATATCTTGGTCTCAGGGCCTCCTCTATGCGTTTCCTCCCACGCCCTTGGTGGCCCGAACCCTATTCAAGATTCTTCAGGACAAGGCCTCGGTCCTGCTGGTAGTTCCCAGGTGGCCGAGACAGCCTTGGTTTCCTCTTCTGCTTCAACTGGCGGTAGATCCTCCACTGCCTCTGGGGTTGCAACCCGACCTTCTCACACAGGACCAGGGTTCCCTTCTTCACCCCAATCTCAAATCTCTCAATTTGATGGCCTGGAGGCTGCAAAGGTAGTTTTGGCTCCCTGGGGCCTACCTCAGGAAGTTGAGGAGGTTGTCCTAGCCTCTAGGAAACAGTCCACTAGGAAAACCTATGCTCTCAAGTGGAAGAGGTTTTCTGTGTGGTGTCACCTACGCACAGAGGATCCTTTCTCCTGTACTGTGCCAGTAGTTCTTCAGTACTTACTGCACTTATTCAATCAGGGACTTAAGTCCAATTCTGTTCAGGTCCACCTCTCAGCTCTAGCAGCTCACCACTCATTGGTAGAGGGGCAATCTCTATCTGGTCACCTCTTGGTGTCCCGCTTTCTCAGAGGCTTGCTTTTGCTCAAGCCTCCCATCCGTCCTCCTGCCCCTGAGTGGGAGCTGAATGTGGTCTTGCAGCAACTGACTCGCCCACCTTTTGAGCCGATGGCTACTTGTCCACTATGCTTCCTCTCCTGGAAGACACTCTTCCTGATAGCCCTTACCTCGGCTAGGCGAGTAAGTGAGCTTCAGGCCCTGGTCTGTGATAGGCCTTACACCAGGATTTATAGGAACAGGGTAGTCCTCAGGACTCATCCAAAGTTTCTCCCTAAGGTTGTCTCCTCTTTCCACCTCAATCAAGAGGTGGTTCTTCCAACATTCTTCCCTAGGCCTCATGCTAGCCAGGCTGAAGCAGTCCTGCATACCCTGGACTGTAGGAGGGCCTTATCCTTCTACCTTGACCGTACGCAGGGGCATAGAAGGGCTACTCAGCTCTTCGTATCCTTTGACCCCAATAAGTTGGGGTTGGCTGTGTCCAAGCGTACCTTGTCCATCTGGGTGGTTGATTGTATCACCTGGGCTTACAAGGCTGCTGACCTTCCTTTGCAGGGTAGTGTCACGGCCCATCTTGTCAGGGCAATGGCTTCCTCAGTGGCTCATCTCCACTCTGTGCCCTTGGTAGACATCTGCAGGGCTGCAACTTGGTCTTCAAGCCAGACTTTTGCTGCCCATTACTGCCTGGAGAGGGAGTCCCGTAGGGACAGTGCTTTTGGCCAGGCAGTACTCCGGAATCTCTTTGAGGTTTAGGCAACTCCTGCCCTCTGTTGGGCTACCGGTGGAGGTTGTGTCCTTGAAAAGCCTTTCTTTGCTGCTGAGACTAGAGGGAGTTCTCTTGTTCAGCTTGGGTTCCTCGGTAGCCCAGAGCTGGGGAGTCACCCATATGTGAGGGCTGACTTCCTGCTTGGTCATGGAGAAAGAGTAGTTACTCACCTGTATCTGGTGTTCTCCAGGAGCAGCAGGAATCAGTCCTCACTACCCTCCCTCCTCCCCTTGGAGTAGCAGTTGTACATAGTTTATTTTTCATTTTTGTGTGCTGGTCTTAGCTATGTCATTTGACTGAGGTAAGATGGCACCTTTAGGCGGGAAGGGAACCGGGCATGCGTGCCTGCATTCCCAAAGGCTTTCATAGAAAGCTGGGGAAATGCTCCGCTGGGGCTTCATCGGCGCCGATGACACCCATATGTGAGGACTGATTCCTGCTGCTCCTGGAGAACACCAGTTACAGGTGAGTAACTACTCTTACATTTTGGAAGCCTGTGGGTCTGGATATCCTAAAAGAATTCAAAGGGGCTGAGCTAAAGCAAGCATATTCATAAGTGCACAGTAGGACGTAGACGACGAAGGGGAGAAAGACCAGGAGTTTAATATGACCACGAGAAGGAAATCTATGGATCTGCAAGAGTATGCCTATCAGGGTGTGGGGGCAGGCACCAGTGAGCAAGCTGCTCAGGACAATTAAAATAAAAATTTAGAGCCTACGGAGGGACCTGTGCACCGTCACAATGTAGAGCAAGGAAGGGAGGCTTTGTAAGATATCTCTAGAGCGGAGTTAAAGGAGTGGTTCATGGAAATAAAGAAAGAAGTGCAAGCAGTGAAAATAGAGCTCAGTGAACTTATAGTAAATTTGAAAGATGATATAGTAGAACTGACACACACAGCGGGAAACCATGAGAACTGGTTGCAAAGTCTGGAGCAGCAGCAACAGGAGTATCAGGCAATCCAAAAATGGCAAAAGGATGTTGTTGTTGTTGTTAAGTGCCGTCGAGTCGGAGTCGACTCATGGCGACCCTCTGGATAGCTATCCTAAATTGTGTTCGGTCTTCAGTCAGGCGGCTCATTGTTGACAGACTGGTACCCGTAGCTGCTGTTATTGTAGCAATCCATCTCATTGCTGGCCTTCCTCTTTTGCGTTGACCTTCTATCTTGCCAAGCATGATGTCTTTCTCTAATGATCTCTCTCTTCGCATGATATGTCCGAAGTATGAAAGTCGAAATCTTGTCATCTGAGCTTCTAAAGAAAGCTTAGGTTTGATCTCTTCTAGTACCGACTGGTTTGTTCTTCGGGCAGTCCATGGTATACACAGTATTCGCCGCCAGCACCATACAGGCCATATTAGGTATTACCATGTTTGTCCAGATCGATACTGTAAACCCAGGGATATGCCAGTGTTGTTAACTACCATCGTTTATAGGCCATATTTGGTATTACCATGTTTGTCCAGATTGATACCTTAAACCCAGAGATATGCCAGTGCTGATGCTATGTTAGAGCAATGTCATCTTTAGCTAGATAAGAACATAGGGACTTGGGATGTACCATAGTGGGTCAGACCAAGAGTTCATCAACAGATCCAGCTGCACATACACGAAACAGGCTCCCTCCACGGGACAGGCTCCCGCACCGCGACAAACCCAGCTCCACATCCACGGGACAGGCCCCCGCACCAAGACGACCGCCACAGATCCAGCTCCACATCCACGGGACAGGCTCCCTCCACGGGACAGGCTCCCGCACCGCGACAGACCCAGCTCCACATCCACGGGACAGGCCCCCGCACCAAGGCGACCAACACAGATCCAGCTCCACACACACGGGACAGGCTCCCTCCACGGGACAGGCTCCCGCACCAAGGCGTCCGCCACAGATCCAGCTCCACATCCACGGGACAGGCTCCCTCCACGGGACAGGCTCCCGCACCGCATCAGATCCAGCTCCACATCCAAGGGACAGGCTCCCTCCACGGGACAGGCTCCCGCACCGCAACAGATACAGCTTCACATCCAAGGGACAGGCTCCCTCCACGGGACAGGCTCCCGCACCGCAACAGATACAACTTCACATCCCCAGGACAAGCCCCTGCAACAAGTACAGCTCTCCTCAAAAAAGCAAACAACAGACGAAAACCTAAGGACACAGGCGTCGCCCTATCAGAACATCACAAGCTATCAACATGCACACCACATACTTCCTCCCACTATACCTACTAGTCACACAACTCCTCCCACCAACTACACACCCCCACTACCCCCAAACAAACACACCATGGTACCCACCAACTGCACTGCCATATCTCGGTCCACAACACACACACAAAGAGACACTCGCAACCTCCCAAACAAAGAGACAAAACAGACACAAATCAAACCCCAACACCGGCCCTAAGGAAGCACACGTCGCAACAACCTCTTCCACAAAGAAAACATCAATTGAGCTCATAAACGCCAGATCCATCTGCAACAAGATACACACTCTGGTAGACCACATTGAAGAGCGACAGCCAGACATAATATGCATCACAGAGACATGGCTCAACCCTACCGACAGTGTACTACTCAACCAACTAGTACCGAACAACTACTCAGCATACAACTGCCCACGCATCCACAAGCGTGGAGGAGGAGTCCTAATAATAGCAAAAACAGAACTCAAGTTCAAGACACTGAATCTCACAGATACAAAGCAGTGTAACACAATTAGCATCAAGAACAAGAATATTGCAATCTGCCTAACCTACAGAGCACCCCGTGCTCCACCCGACGAACTAGCCTTCATACTCGAAGAAGCCTGTGCCATAACGTCAAACAACAAACCAGCACTACTAATCGGAGACTTCAACCTCAAGTCCGCCAATACAAAAGATGCAGAGGCCTTCCTTCAGGCAATGTCATCACTTCAATTCACACAGATAGTCAATGCACCAACACACAGACTAGGATCATCCCCAGACCTCATCTTCGCATCAAACTACCTAACTTCAAGAGACCTAATCTCTACACCCACCATCACCCCAGTACCATGGTCTGACCATTACTTAATCGAGACAAATCTGCAATCACAAGAAAACTGGACAAGTGAAAGAGCGAACTTCCCACACACACAAAGACGATTCAAGTCCTTTGACAAGGACGAATTCATCCAGGACACAATACAACACTTGAACATTGACTCAGAGGACCTGGAGGAACAAGTTTCCAACTGGAACAATGTCCTAGCTAACGCTGCCAAACCATCCGTTGACAGGACCAAGAAACAACACCACAACAAGAGACAAAACAAACCATGGTACTCAGCAAAAATACGACAGGAAAAGAGGGAGCTCAGGAAAATTGAACGGAGATGGAGAAAAAACAAAACTACTTCCGACCAACATCTTTACCTAACAAAGCAAAAACAATACAATGAACACATCAACCAATCAAAGAGAGAATTCCACACAAACCTGATAAATTCTTCCATCAACAAACCCAGAGAACTTTTCGAAATAGTAAAAACCCTGACAAAAGAGCAAGCAGCAGAAAGAGAAATACAAGTGGATCCACAGATATTCGCCGACCACATCAAAGACAAATTTCACTCCACAGAGCGCACAACACCCAGTAGAACCAACAGAACGAACGTCCACCCCAAAACCTGGGGCACATTCCACTCACCCTCAAAAGAGCAGATATCAGACATCATCTCCACAATCAACACAAGCACTGCTCCTACAGACCCTTGCCCAGTGTCATGGGTCAAAGCCACCAAAGCAAGCCTCATACCAAACATTCATAAAATGGTACACAACTCACTCACTCAAGGACTCATGCCACAGCAATTAAAGCTTGCCTCAGTAAGACCAATCACAAAGAAAACTTCTCTCGACAAAAAGGACCCAGCAGCATACCGACCAATCTCCAGCATACCCTTCCTCGCAAAAATAATCGAAAAGACGGTTCAACTACAACTTCAGGAACACATTGATGAACACGGAACTCTCGACGACAACCAACACGGATTTCGTCCCAACCATGGAGTCGAAACTCTCCTGATCTACCTCTTCGACAGCATCATAAGAATAATTGATGACATCAGGAATGGAATTATAATGATCTTCATCGACATCTCCTCAGCGTTCGACACAGTTGATCACAATATACTCCTGGAGAGACTGAAGAACACTGGTATACACGGTACCACTCTAAAATGGTTCCACTCGTACCTAACAGAAAGACAGCTACAGGTCAAGGTGGGACAGGACACCTCCCGGCCCATAAACGTCCAACAAGGAGTACCACAAGGATCCGCACTCTCAGCACTCCTTTTTAACATCTACATCCAACCAATATGCAACATTATGAAAGAGAACAACATCCAATACACAATATACGCAGACGATATAATGGTATACTCCCCGATATCAATCGAAAACCCGGACTTCTCTAAGATAGCAGACTGCCTTACCCAAATGGCGAAGTGGTGCCAAAACAACAATCTAGCTATAAACTACAACAAGACTGAAGCTTTAATCATCACTCGAAACCAAAGCTTCACACACCCACCAAACATAAAGATACAAAGCACCACGATACCGATAAGATCGGAGGTGAGATACCTTGGGGTTACTCTGGACAGTAAACTCAACCTCAAACCACACATAGACAAAACAATCCAAAAAGCATATTACAGGATGCGAATCATCAGGAGACTGAAACCACTCCTCGCTCCAGAACACTTCCGTACAGTCTGTCAAGCACTGATAACCCCAATACTGGACTTCTGCAATCCGATATACCTCGGACTACCAAAACAAGCTCTCAAACCACTACAGCTGGCACAAAACACTGCAGCTCGAATCATATCCGGAGCCGCAAGGCAGGAGCACATCACACCTACACTAAAGGACTTACACTGGCTCCCAATCATTGCTCGCATCAGATACAAGACTATCATAAACCTATTTAAGATAAAAGAACACACATCAGCCAACAGCCTCCACCTGCTCATACAACCGGAAACCAGCGCACGTCCCAGAAGAAGTCAAACACGCAACCGAGTCAGCACCCCAAATGAGTACAAGCACACACGCAAGGACACAACAGACAGAGCTCTCTCCATGGCTGCTCCAACAATATGGAACAATCTACCGGACGATCTAAGGGCAACTCCAGACCTCAAAGACTTCAGAAAACAACTGAAAACCATGCTGTTCATAGAGCACTATGGTCACATCACATAACCTAAGAGAATGGATAACAGCACTCCAATCCTCCCAAACAACTGAATATATATAAAATATGATTCTAGCACCACTGTAAATAGCCCACCCTGTATATAGCTCAAACAAATCAAGCACCCAACACATCCCTCACACAACTAAGTTTTATCCTCACTGCATGTACAACACACACACTTTACCTGATTGCTTGCTGTGATACCACCTTGATTATTAAGATAAGGCGGTTTAGAAATACTGTTAAATAAATAAATAAATAAATAAATAATTCAAAGGCATCAATTTTCTTCCTGTCTGTCTTTTTCACTGTCCAGCTTTCACATCCATATGATGTTATTGAAAATACCATGGCTTGAACAAGTCGAATCTTTGTATGGAGAGAAACATCTCTGCTCTTGAGAATCTTATCTAGGTCTTTCATAGCCATTCTGCCAAGAGCAATGCGTCGTCTGATTTCTTGACTGCTTGTTGCTTCTTTATTGATAGTTGATCCAAGTAGGTTAAAGTTGTTCACGATTTCAATTTCTTCTCCTTCAACGATGAACCTGTTGATTATGCCAGTTGTCATGATCTTTGTCTTCTTTACATTAAGGTGCAGGCCCATTTTGAGACTATGTTCTTTGATTGTGAGAAGCAAATGTTTCAGATCATCTTCACTTTCAGCCAGTAATGTGGTATCATCAGCATAGCGAAGGTTGTTGATGAGTCTTCCACCAATCTTCACACCTCTGTTGTCTTCATACAGTCCTGCTTCTCTGATGATTTGTTCTGCATATAAATTAAACAGGTAGGGGGAAAGTATGCAGCCTTGTCTTACACCTTTGCTTATTTTAAACCATTCTGTTTCTCCTTGTTCCGTTCGAACTGTTGCTTCTTGATCAATGTACAGATTACGCAAGAGAACGATCAGGTGTTCTGGTATACCCATGCTTCTTAATGTGGCCCAGAGTTTCTCATGGTTTACACAGTCAAAAGCCTTGCTATAGTCGATAAAGCACAAATAGATATCCTTTTGGTATTCTTTAGTCTTTTCAAGGATCCATCTCACATCCGCAATGATGTCTCTCGTTCCTCGCCCTTTCCTGAACCCTGCTTGCACTTCAGGTAGTTCTTGTTCTAGGTATGGCTGTAGTCTCTTTTGAATAATCTTCAGTAGAATCTTGCTGGCATGTGGGATCAGAGCGATTGTGCGATAATTTCCACAGTCAGTTGGATCACCTTTCTTTAGTATTGGTATAAACACAGATCTTTTCCAGTCAGTTGGCCATGATGTTGTCTTCCATATTTCTTGGCAGAGCCTTGTAAGTACGGTAACAGCTGCATCAGATTGCTGCAATACTTCTATGGGAATGCTATCAATGCCTGGTGCTTTGTTCTTTGATAAGGCTTTCAATGCTGCTTCAACTTCTTCTTTCATCACCAATGGTTCCTGATCATAAGGTATAGGTTGAAACGGCTGTTGGTCCACTTGATCTTTATCATATAAAAACTCTGTATATTCCTTCCACCTTTTCTTGATCTTCTCAGCATCATTCAACATAGAACCTTGAGCATCTTGTAACATTCCAATTCGAGGCTGGAACTTTTTCTTTAACTCTCGCAGCTTTAGGAAAGCCGATCTTGTTCTTCCTCTAATAGTTTCTGCTTCTATTTCCTTGCAAGTGTCATTGTAGTACTTTTCCTTGTCCTGTCTTGCTGCACGTTGGAAATCTCTGTTGAGTTCTGCGATTGTCTTTCTTTCTCCTTTGGCTTTAGCTTCTCTGCGTTTCTGGGCAATTTTCAGAGTTTCTTCCGTCATCCATTTTGGCCGTTTTTGCTTTTTCACCTTTTGTAGAGACTTCTCGCTTTCTTCCAGCACAACCTTCTTGATGTCATTCCATAACTCTTCCGGAGCTCTGTCATTTGTATCTAAGGCAGCAAATCGATTTTGCAGGCAGTCTTTAAATTCCAGTGGTATATTCTCAAGGTCATATTTTGGTGCATTCATGAGTGGTTTGCTCTTTTTCAACTTTAGCTTGAGTTTGCATACTAGTAGTTGATGATCTGTACCACAGTCAGCTCCAGGTTTTGTCTTTGTTGATGTTACAGAGCTTTTCCATCGTTGACTTCCACAGATGTAGTCAATTTGATTTTTATACAATCCATTGGGTGAAGTCCATGTGTACAGTCGTCGCTTGTGTTGCTGAAAGAAGGTGTTTGAGATGAATAGATCATTGGTCTTGCAGAATTCTATCAATCTTTCTCCAGCTTCATTTCTGTTGCCAAGTCCATATTTTCCAACTACTTTGCCTTCTTCTTTGTTGCCAACTTTTGCGTTCCAGTCACCCATGACTATCAGGATATCCTGTTTGCATGTTCTGTCAATTTCAGCTTGTACTTGTTCATAGAACTCTTCAATTTCATTCTCTTCTGCAGCTGTTGTTGGGGCATATACTTGAATTATAGTTGTGTTGATAGGCAATCCTCGTAGACGAATAGAGATTAAGCGTTCGCTGACTGCATTGTATTTCATTACAGTTCTTGCAAGTTTCTTCTTTATTATAAATGCAACACCATTTCTTCTTTGTCTTTCATTTCCAGCATAGTAGACCATGTGATCATCTGATGCAAAGTGCCCGATGCCAGTCCATTTCAGTTCGCTGACACCCAACAGATCAAGTTGTACACGTTCCATTTCATTCTTGACCACTTCCAACTTCCCTTGGTTCATGCTTCGTACGTTCCATGTTCCAATGTGTAAGACATCTTTACAGCTTCTGACTCTCATTTCATGCGCAAAAGGATATGCAATATAAATTGGAAGACTTGGAAAATAGATCTCGCAGAAATAATTTGCGGATCCTTGGGGTACCTGAGGAAAGGGAATTCCAAGACAGTGCGAAGGAGGCAGCTTCAATATGTTCAGAAATACTCGGGAAAGGAGGGGAAGAAGCAGGCCCCGAGGAGATCATGCTGGATAGAGCACACAGAGCATTGGGAATGGCAAGACTGAATAGGCCTAGAGATATCATTATATGCTTTACTGGATATAAAATGAAAGAAAGGATTGCAATGAAAATAAGAAGCTTGGGGACACTAAATTGGCAAGGATATCCAATAAATATATATGAGGATTTGTCCATTGGAACCTTGCAGAGAAGGAGAGCTTTGCAGCCTGTCACACAGACTTTATGAAGTAGAGACATTAAATACGGATGGTTGCATCCGTTTGGGCTTCTCGCCACACTAACCAAAACAGAGGAAGATGTACACAGACAGCCATTAACAGAACCTTTGCCTTCTATGCACCAAGATGCTGGAATAACCTCCCTCCACACATCAGAGCTATAAAAGACCTAATTCAATTCAGGAAAGCTCTTAAACATCACTTGTTTACCTTACACTTCGCTCAGCCAAACACAACACAACCATGTCTTACATCCCAACTCACTCAGGCCATACCCAACTCACCTACAATTGACTCAGGTTAGCCAAACATCTTATTCATTAACTTGTACCTAATAATCTGCTGTTAACCCACAATGTTGACTTTACTTTCTGTTAAGACTCAACCCTACTATCCTGTTTGTGCTTAATGTATACCTGTAAATAGTTACCCTACCACAACTCGAGTGGTTGGTTATATAAATAGTTCACTAGTTACAGCTCCAAGTTATATGATCCTGTTCTCTGTATGTGCATAGCTGTTCCCTCGGTCTTTGCAGAATTTGTTATTTGTAAACCGCACTGATATTGAAGAGTGCGGTATAGAAAAACTGTTAAATAAATAAAAATAAATAAATAAAACTTGGAGAGTGCAGATGCTAGAGGAGGCGACAGCAGCGCTGCAAGATGATGGGATCAGAACTGAGCAATCGGTCAGTAGACAAGTTAAGGAAACAGGGGACACTGGAGGTGAGAAGTGTAAAATTACTGAAGAACAGCAGAAACTGAAGAAGGGGAGGGGTAAGGAGAGCAAAGATTGAGCAAAAAGATGAAAGGCTGCAAGGATGGAGAACTTGCATAAGGATTTGCTGGAAGTGGAGGAAAAGGCAAAGATGAGGAACTAGAGACAATACAGTTGTTTGCAGTAATTTGTTTGATAATAGTAGTTTTGAGAATGTAAATTGTTATATGTGTGGAAATGGGAAATGATATCTGTCTGATGGGTTTGCGTAATGTGGTTAAGAGGTGGAGGGAGGGGGAGGGAAGGGGGACAAGGAAGGAGTCATAAATGGAGAGGGAGGGGAGGAAGAGGGAGGGGATGGAGGGAGGAGGTAGGTGGGGAAGGTAAGGGACGCAGTACTCCAACTATTCCTGGGAAAGGAGGGAGGGACTGAGGGGGAAGGGGAAGGGAGGGGCACAGAGGTCGCAGAAGAGGAGAAGAAGGGGGAGAAAAGAGGGAAGAAAGAATGGATGGGAGGGGGAGGTGGGTAGGAGAGAAGGGGAGGCATGCCAGCAAGGGGGGGATTGCATTCTAAGAGATTAGGGGTTACTACAATCAGTGTAAAAGGATTGAGAACATGGCAAAAGCGCAGGCCTTTGAAAAGGGAAGGAGGGCGTATGAATGCGGATATTATTTGTGTGCAGGAGACAAACTTAAGGGTGGGGCAGAAACACTTGTTGCTTTCGAAAAAATACTCAAAGGTGGAAGTGGGGGGGCAGAGGGCAAATCCTCGGAAGGGAGGGGTGGGCATTTTGGTGGGGGAATCCATTAGGCATTTGGTAGTAGGAGAAAGGAGAGGGAAAGATGGGAGATGGGTAGGGGTGAAGTTGAGAGTCGGGGATGGAGAGGTATGGGTGATAAGTCTCTATGGGCCAAACGAGGGGCATGGAGAAGCAGAAGGGGAGTGCCAGCTGCTTATCTAGGCTGATGTCATCTAAATGTGACATGCTCAGTCTCCAAGCTTTTGGAGGGGTGAGACAACCCACAGGTACCGGAACTAGACTGGAGGGACGATAAGAAATATGGAATATATATTTATATTAAAACCATGCTGGTCCAGTGTGTTCAGAGTAGATAAGATGGGGTTGCTATGCCCCTCTTGCTGCTTAGCACATTTAGCAGCATGCTTACTAAGCTCCGTGCTGGTAACACCTGGGTGGACTGAGAGGGGGGCTGTAGGCTAACTGCAGGGTGGGGCAAGTACATCCTCCTGGAATAATAATTGCACTTGAAGTGCCATTAATTGTACCCATGCTGCTTGCACTGAGCCATTATTTTAGTTTCTGCTGACAACGCAGCATATGAGAGTTCTTTCTCTCATCTCATATTCTGGAGGACAGTATAATTTTGGGAAATAAATCCTGCATCCCTAGGAGTCATGGAAAAAGCATGGATCTTACTCCCTCACTTGGTTTGCAGCTTGTTGTGCTGTGAGGGCTTGCGTGCATCAGTGATGCTGAGAGCTAAACTATCCGTAGTTTAACTACTGGCAGGGTCTCCCAAGATGGACAGGTCTCAGCTGAGGTGCCAGACGAAGACAAACCACCCATCTGGGCAGCAGCAGAATGGGATAGTGTTGACGGCGGAGGATCACATTTCTGTGACAACGGCAACAACACCAAACTTAAACTGCGCGGAAGGAAGGCCCGGCAATCTACTTCTGTATCTTGCCATGAAAACCCAATGGATAGTTACAACAAAACAAATTGTGCTATGGTGCTGGAAGATGAGACTCCCAGGTCGGAAGGCACTCAACTAGCTACTGGGGAAGAGCTGAAGACTTTTCAGAGTAAAGCCAGCATTTATGATGTGGTTGGATCAAAGCCCTCGGGAAGTCTGACTGCTGATGTAGCTGCGCATGAAATGAGAGTCAGAAGCTGTAAAGATGTCTTACACATTGGAACATGGAACGTACGAAGCATGAACCAAGGGAAGTTGGAGGTGGTCAAGAATGAAATGGAACGTGTACAACTTGACCTGTTGGGTGTCAGCGAACTGAAATGGACTGGCATCGGGCACTTTGCATCAGATGATCACATGGTCTACTATGCTGGAAATGAAAGACAAAGAAGAAATGGTGTTGCGTTTATAATAAAGAAGAAACTTGCAAGAACTGTAATGAAATACAATGCAGTCAGCGAACGCTTAATCTCTATTCGTCTACGAGGATTGCCTATCAACACAACTATAATTCAAGTATATGCCCCAACAACAGCTGCAGAAGAGAATGAAATTGAAGAGTTCTATGAACAAGTACAAGCTGAAATTGACAGAACATGCAAACAGGATATCCTGATAGTCATGGGTGACTGGAACGCAAAAGTTGGCAACAAAGAAGAAGGCAAAGTAGTTGGAAAATATGGACTTGGCAACAGAAATGAAGCTGGAGAAAGATTGATAGAATTCTGCAAGACCAATGATCTATTCATCTCAAACACCTTCTTCCAGCAACACAAGCGGCGACTGTACACATGGACTTCACCCAATGGATTGTATAAAAATCAAATTGACTACATCTGTGGAAGTCAACGATGGAAAAGCTCTGTAACATCAACCAAGACAAAACCTGGAGCTGACTGTGGTACAGATCATCAACTACTAGTATGCAAACTCAAGCTAAAGTTGAAAAAGAGCAAACCACTCATGAATGCAGCAAAATATGACCTTGAGAATATACCACTGGAATTTAAAGACTGCCTGCAAAATCGATTTGCTGCTTTAGATACAAATGACAGAGCTCCGGAAGAGTTATGGAATGACATCAAGAAGGTTGTGCTAGAAGAAAGCGAGAAGTCTCTACAAAAGGTGAAAAAGCAAAAACGGCCAACATGGATGACGGAAGAAACTCTGAAAATTGCCCAGAAACGCAGAGAAGCTAAAGCCAGAGGAGAAAGAAAGACAATTGCAGAACTCAACAGAGATTTCCAACGTGCAGCAAGACAGGACAAGGAAAAGTACTACAATGACACTTGCAAGGAAATAGAAGCAGAAACTATTAGAGGAAGAACAAGATCGGCTTTCCTAAAGCTGCGAGAGTTAAAGAAAAAGTTCCAGCCTCGAATTGGAATGTTACAAGATGCTCAAGGTTCTATGTTGAATGATGCTGAGAAGATCAAGAAAAGGTGGAAGGAGTATACAGAGTTTTTATATGATAAAGATCAAGTGGACCAACAGCCGTTTCAACCTATACCTTATGATCAGGAACCATTGGTGATGAAAGAAGAAGTTGAAGCAGCATTGAAAGCCTTATCAAAGAACAAAGCACCAGGCATTGATAGCATTCCCATAGAAGTATTGCAGCAATCTGATGCAGCTGTTACCGTACTTACACGGCTCTGCCAAGAAATATGGAAGACAACATCATGGCCAACTGACTGGAAAAGATCTGTGTTTATACCAATACTAAAGAAAGGTGATCCAACTGACTGTGGAAATTATCGCACAATCGCTCTGATCCCACATGCCAGCAAGATTCTACTGAAGATTATTCAAAAGAGACTACAGCCATACCTAGAACAAGAACTACCTGAAGTGCAAGCAGGGTTCAGGAAAGGGCGAGGAACGAGAGACATCATTGCGGATGTGAGATGGATCCTTGAAAAGACTAAAGAATACCAAAAGGATATCTATTTGTGCTTTATCGACTATAGCAAGGCTTTTGACTGTGTAAACCATGAGAAACTCTGGACCACATTAAGAAGAATGGGTATACCAGAACACCTGATCGTTCTCTTGCGCAATCTGTACATTGATCAAGAAGCAATAGTTCGAACGGAACAAGGAGAAACAGAATGGTTTAAAATAAGCAAGGGTGTAAGACAAGGCTGCATACTTTCCCCCTGCCTGTTTAATTTATATGCAGAACAAATCATCAGAGAAGCAGGACTGTATGAAGACAACAGAGGTGTGAAGATTGGTGGAAGACTCATCAACAACCTTCGCTATGCTGATGATACCACATTACTGGCTGAAAGTGAAGATGATCTGAAACATTTGCTTCTTACAATCAAAGAACATAGTCTCAAAATGGGCCTGCACCTTAATGTAAAGAAGACAAAGATCATGACAACTGGCAAAATCAACAGGTTCATCGTTGAAGGAGAAGAAATTGAAATCGTGAACAACTTTAACCTACTTGGATCAACTATCAATAAAGAAGCAACAAGCAGTCAAGAAATCAGACGACGCATTGCTCTTGGCAGAATGGCTATGAAAGACCTAGATAAGATTCTCAAGAGCAGAGATGTCTCTCTCCATACAAAGATTCGACTTGTTCAAGCCATGGTATTTTCAATAACATCATATGGATGTGAAAGCTGGACAGTGAAAAAGACAGACAGGAAGAAAATTGATGCCTTTGAATTATGGTGCTGGCGGCGAATACTGTGTATACCATGGACTGCCCGAAGAACAAACCAGTCGGTACTAGAGGAGATCAAACCTAAGCTTTCTTTAGAAGCTCAGATGACAAGACTTCGACTTTCATACTTCGGACACATCATGCGAAGAGAGAGATCATTAGAGAAAGACATCATGCTTGGCAAGATAGAAGGTCAACGCAAAAGAGGAAGGCCAGCAATGAGATGGATCGCTACAATAACAGCAGCTACGGGTACCAGCCTGTCAACAATGAGCCACCTGACTGAAGACCGAACACAATTTAGGATAGCTATCCAGAGGGTCGCCATGAGTCGACTCCGACTCGACGGCACTTAACAACAACAACTTACTCCCTGGTCTGGCCCAGAAACTGGCAGTGCTATTCTCGCTTTTCTCTCGTCTCAGCTTCACTTCCTACTACCAGAACATTGACTGCATGACTGCCAGTAGGAAGTGAAGCTACAGTAAGAGAAAGCCAGAATAACACAGGCTTGATCAAGAAATGAAAACACATCCTTTGATCCAGCAAGGAAGCATGGATTTATTGGGGAGACAAGGGCAAACAGTTTTGCAACCCCACTTGAACTCTATGAGCTGTTTCAATGATGTGGGATAAGTATGGTCCAAAATGATAATCTTTTACAATACCAGTTGGCTGTTTAAGGATGTGACTTTCATGCTTGGGAATCTGCGGAAGACTATTTGTCTTATCAAAGCATGGCACAGTAAAACATTTTAGGTAAAAATACTAATAATGTTGTTGTTGTTGTTGTTAAGTGCCGTCGAGTCGGACCTTTCCTCCACAAACTTGTCCAAATCTTTTTTAAACCCAGCTACACTAACAGCTCATACTTCATGCTCTGGTAACAAGTTCCAGAGTTTGATTACACGTCGAGTGAAAAAATATTTTCTCTTAGTAGTCTTAAATAGTTTATCCTGTAGCTTCATTACATGTCCCCTAGTCTTTCTGTATTCTGATGATGTAAACAATTGATCTATGTTTACCCGTTCCACTCCATTCATTAATTTATAGACTTGACAAAGAGTACAAGCAAATGGAGCTCACTCTGAGGAGAAGGATGTTACCAGTGATGTGCCCCAGGGATCTGCCCTTGGTCCGATTCTTTTTAACATCTTTGTTAGTGATATAGCGGAAGGGCTGTCGGGTAAGGTTTGCCTCTTTGCGGATGATACCAAAATCTGCAATAAAGTAGACACCCAGGAAGGTGTAGATAACATGAGGAGGGATCTGGCTAAGCTTGAAGAATGGTCTAGAATTTGGCAACTGGTATTTAATGTTAAAAAATGTAAGGTCATGCATTTGGGCTGCAGCAATCCAAGGGAGCAATACAGTATAGGAGGTGAAGTACTTTTGTCCACTAAAGAAGAGCGGGACCTAGGCGTAGTTGTGTCCGATGATCTTAAAGTAGTTAAACAGGTAGAAAAGGCGACGGCAAAAGCTAGAAGGATGCTTGGGTGCATACGGAGAGGAATGGCTAGCAGAAAAAAGGAGGTGATAATGCCTCTGTATAAGTCCTTGGTGCGACCTCATTTGGAGTATGGTGTGCAATTCTGGAGACCGCACCTTCAAAAGGATGTGAACAGGATGGAGTCGGTGCAGAGGGTTGCTACTAAGATGATTAGTGGTCTTCATTATAAAGCATATGAGGACAGACTTAAGGATCTTAATATGTACACCTTAGAGGAAAGGCGGGATAGAGGTGATATGACTGAGATGTTTAAATACCTCCGTGGCATAAATGTTCAGGGAGAGAGCCTCTTTCAATTGAAAGCAAGTTCTGCGACGAGGGGACATGGGATGAGGGTGAAGGGAGATAGATTCAGGAGTGATATGCGGAAATATTTCTTTACGGAAAGAGTAGTGGATCCGTGGAATAGTCTCCCAGTGGAGGTGGTAAAGATGAGGACAGTAACTGAATTCAAAAAAGCATGGGACCAACACAGAGGATCTCTAAAGGTAAAAAGTGGACTGTTGTAGTTGTTGTTATGGAAGGACAGACTAGATGGGCCTTGTGGTCTTTTTCTGTCATCATGTTTCTATGTTTCTAGACCTCTATCATATCTCCCCTCAGCCGTCTCTTTTCCAGGTTGAAGAGCCCTAATCTTTTTAGCCTCTCTTCATAGGGATATCCTTCCATCCCCTTTACCATTTTGGTGGCTCTTCTCTGTACCTTTTCTAATAACGCTATATCCTTTTTAAGATACGGCGAACAGAGCTGCACACAATATTCAAGGTGCGGTCACACCATGGAATGATACAGAGGCATAATAATATCCTTTGTTTTATTTTCCATTCCTTTCCTTATGATACCTAGCATTCTATTTGCGCTCTTGGCCGCTACTGCACCCTGGGCAGAGAGATTTTACATATTATCCACGATGACACCTAAATAATTTTCCTGGGTGGTGGTTCCTAATGTGGAACCTTGCATCGTGTAACCATAGTTTCGGCTGTTCTTTCATAGGTGCATAACTTTGCGCTTGTCCACATTAAATTTCATCTCCATTTGGATGCCCAGTCTTCCAATTTATCAAGATCCTCTTGCAATTTTTCACAATCCTCATGTGTTTTAACAACTTTGAATAATTTGATTACCTCACTCGTTATTCCCTTTTCCAGGTCATTTATGACTATGTTAAAAAGCAGCGGACCCAGCATAGATATAGCTTTATTAGAAAAGGTACAGAGAAGAGCCACCAAAATGATAAAAGGGATGGATGGATACCCTTATAAAGAGAGGCTAAAAAGGTTAGTGCTCTTCAACTGTAAAAGAGATGGCTGAGGGGAAATATGATAGAGGTCTATAAATTAATGAATGGAGTGGAACAGGTAAACGTAGATCCATTGTTTACACTATCAAAATATAGAAAGACTAGGGGACATGCAATGAAGCTACAGGGTGATCTATTTAAGACTAATAAGAGAAAATATTTTTTCACTCAACGTGTAATCAAATTATGGAATTCGTTACCGGAGGATGTAATAAAAGCTGTTAGTGTAGCTGGGTTTAAAAAAGGTTTGGACAAGTTCCTGGATGAAAGGTCTATAAATCATTATTAAAAGGGACCCAGGATATCCACTGCTTGTCCCAATACAAGCCTTTTGGAACCTGTGTCTTTTAGGGGAAACTACTAGTTCCTTATCGTCCCTCCAGTCTAGTCCCGGAAACTCTGGGGTTGTGATCCTCTTCCAGCAGCTTGGAGACTGATCAACGTCATTCTTGATGACACTGGTATAAGGACACAGGCACCGCCTCCTCACTCCAGTTTAGATCAGTCTCCAAGCAGCTGGAGGATGTGAGCCGGAGTCCCGGCTCACTAGAGGAACAATTAAGGACTTTTAAGCAGAGTTAGGTTAAATTTGGGGGGTTTAGAAAACCTTCGGATTATTATTACTTTATTTTCAATAGTTTATAGTACTGCTCAATTTATTTGGGCATATACCTTTAAGATTTAGACTGCTAAGGACCTCTCTCCCTCTTGCTGTAACCGAGGACGGGTTGAGGAGGAACATTTAAACCCGGGGCATAGGTCAGTCCAGCCCAGTTTGGTAATTTGCAGAAGGAGCCCTCCCCTGGCACTACACAGAAGATATTGCCTGTTTGCGCTTGGGGGACCGGGCAGGAGGGAGCCGATTACTGGTGGGTGCTTGAGGGACCGGGTGGAAGGCTGCTGCGGTACCCTAGGACCTTTCTTGATTCTCTGCATCGGGAGTCTGTAATCCCGAGGGCGAGAAGCAGTCAGCAGCCCTGCAGTCTTTAGAATGGGGCTGAGCTGAGAAGCAGCTCCGAGTAATCAGGTGAGATGCCAGGGGTTCAGGGCCAGCAGAGTCGGCAGGCCCGCGCCGCGTGGATTTTCGGTGGGAAACGCTAGTACCGGTAGCGGGGAAACAATCAATCGTAGCTCGACTCTACAGCTTCGTTTTCGTTTTTTTCTTGTGAAGTTCAGGTCGGGAAGGCTCCTGCTTCATTTTGTGCTAGTTTAAAATAAAAACAAAACAAACAAAAAAAAATGGTCCAGGTTGGAAGGGCTGCTTCAATTTTCTCCCCAGACTTCGTAGCTCTGAATCACAGGGCATTCGGCGGTACACAAAGCGAAGGGTCCTCCGCGGCTCCTAGTCCATGGGTGGGGGCGTGGGACAGAAGAGGCCAGGAACTCCGCTGTCAGTGGCTGCTTCGGCGGGCTTGCCGAAGAGAGCGAGAGTGGATATGGAAAAGCAGGGGCAGTCGGAGTTTTCAGAGGATTTGCGCACGGAGGATGGGGAGCAGGATCCGGCGTTAGACAAAGAATTGGAGGAAGGAGAGATTGCTGAGCAGGAGGACCAGGCCAGAGTGGTGCGGATCTTTCGGAGAGAGGAGTTGCCCGCACTCATTTCAGAGACGCTTAAGGCACTGAATGTACCGGTGTCAGAGCCAGTGGAGGAAGCGATGTTAGAGGATCTGCTCTTGCAAGCTTTTAGGAAGACACAGAAAGTGTTTCCTATGTATAGGGTAATAAAGGAAATGATTCAAGGTGAGTGGGACATGCCTGAGGCAACTCTCAAAGGTTCTAGGGTAATGTCTCATCTATATCCGCTGGTGGAGCAGGACAAGGAAATCTTTAAGTCGCCGAGAGTGGATGCGGCTGTGTCTGCGGTGACTAAGAAGACGACCATTCCTGTGGAGGGGAGTGCGGCTCTCAAGGATGGGCAAGACAGAAAGTTAGATGCCTTGTTAAGGCAGGTCTTTGAGGTTAATGCTCTTTCCATTCAAGCTTCTTTTTGTGGTGCGTGGGTGGCAGGAGCCTGTCTGCGCTGGGCTCAGTGAGTCCAGGGGGAACGAATCGAGGACTCGGTGAGTGAGGCGGCTCGTTTGGAGTCCAGGGCGGCGTATCTTGCAGATATCCATTATGACCTCATTAGAGGGCTATCAAACAGTATGGCCTCGGTGGTAGCAGCAAGACGATATCTTTGGCTGCGCAATTGGGCAGCGGATGCTTCGTCTAAAGCCAGGTTAAGTAAGCTTCCCTTTAAGGAAAAGCTACTGTTTGGAGAGGATTTGGATAAGATAGTTAAGGATCTGGGGGACTCCAAAGGAGGGAGGCTTCCAGAGGATAAGCAGAAACCTGGGAGGTTTCAGTCAGTGACTAGAATGCTGCAAAGAGATTATCGTCGTTTTCGGTCGCCCAGGTTTCCCCAGAGTCAGAGAGGTTGTTTTCCCTATAGAAACCAGGGATTTCGAGGTTTCCGGGTGGCGAGCAGAGGTTTTGCGGCCTCCTCTTCGGGTGCCAAAAAGCCGCAATGAAGTCAGGGAGGCCCAGGTGGATGTAGCAGTGGCAGCGCAAGAGTTATCTCCAGGAACAAGCAGGAATGAGTCTTCACATATGGGTATCGTCGGTACCGACGGAGCCTGCGCGGGAACGCTCCCCAGCATCCAAAAGGAAAGCTTTTGGGAGCATCCCACAGTGCCTGCGCGCTGCCTTCCCGCCTTTCCTAACCGCCACTCTCCAGTTCTTCTTTTCCGCCGAGCCAGCAGGTCGTGTTCCTGTCACCGCTGAAGAAGTTCTTTATTTTATTTTATTTCTTTGGTCGTGCGTCTGCCTTCTTCGACGTCGGACCGGTACCGCCGGTCTTTCTTTCTTTCTTTCTTTCTTAAAAAAAAAAAAAGACTACTATTTTCACTTCTGTGCATTTTTCTTTTGGCCTTAGGCCTACGAGAAATTCTCCTCATGGAGAAGCCCGCTTCCGGTTTTAAAAAGTGCACGAAGTGCAACGGCACTATTTCTGTCACTGACACCCATGACTGGTGTCTAAAATGTTTGGGTCCTGACCACTCCATCACGGATTGTGAGTCCTGTTCCATGATGTCTAAAAGAGGTCTACAGAATCGAGCAGCCAAACTCAGTACCCTGTTTCCCTCTGATGCAGCTTCGGTAGCATCGACGTCTTCCAGGGCTGCTTCCTCCTCCCATGGATCTCAGGTAACCAAACTCAAGTCCAGCCGGTCCTCGAAGGGTAGATCTCCCTCTAAGTATCGAGATGCCTCCGGGCTTGCTCTTGAGGAATCCGCACCGGCAAAATTACCCCGGCGGGAGGCTCCGGCTTCCAAAGCTTTATGGGGTCACAGGTTGACATCGATGGCTCGGCCTCGACCGATCACCTTTTGCCATGTTCTGGGGTACCGGTGGTTCCCACTGGTACAGACATCCAGACATTGGTGGCGTCGATGGATCAGAATATTCTGACCATGCAGCGTGCCATTACGGCATTCATACAAGCTGCGACGCCTCCGGTACCGCAACAAACTCAGTTGTCGGTACCGGTTCCGGCACCGATATCGGTTCCGGTGCCGATACCGATTGCATCAACATTGGCTTCGGTGTCGACTGCAGCGGTACCCTGTTCTGTGATGCCCATCGGTACCGAATCGGTACCGATCACTCCCGATGTCGATACCACTCGGTACGCGTATCGGGCTCTGCAAGAGCATCCAGATAGGCAATACTTTGATTCCTCTGAAGACTCTGATGAATCAGAGGTTTCTGTCGAAGCATCGGTACTCCTTCCTCAGGAGCCCTCTTCTCCAAAAAGAAGAATGTCTCCTCCAGAAGACTTGTCTTTTCAAGACTTCATTAGAGAAGTGGCCAGGGGCCTCTCCATTTCAGTAGTCCCTGAGGCAGAGCCTAGAGCCAAAAAATTGGATATCTTACAATATCCTAAGGCTCCTAAAGAGGCAGCTACTTTACCAATTCATGAGATCCTTTATGATCACATGTTGGGCATATGGGAGACACCTCTCACCACATCCCCTCATTCTCGTAGGTTGGACACCATGTACCGTGTTCCTCCTTGTCCTGGCTGTCATAAAACTCAGCTTCCTCACCACTCTATTGTGGTGGAGTCTGCTATGAAGAGGATAAAGAGTGCAAAAAGGCACTCATCTAATCCTCCAGGAAGAGAATGCAGAACCTTAGATGCTTTTGGCAGGAGAATTTTCCAGGCCAGTATGCTTGTTGCTAGAATCAACTCCTATAGTCTCTATATGGGGATTTTTCTAAAAGAAGTTACAGATCACCTACAAACTTTATCTCCTTTTGTTTCAGAAGATAAAAGAGAGGAGTTTCTCACCTGGCTTAAACATGCCCAGGATGTTTCCAAGTTTTCTAACCGTGCAGCCTTTGACTCTTTTGAGTGTGCTAGCAGAGCCTCGGCTATTGCCATAGGTGCACGCAGAGTTGCTTGGCTACAAGCTTCTGATTTGGAACCCTGGGTTCAGGATGGGCTAGGAAATCTTCCTTGTACAGGTGAAAACCTTTTTGGCAAAGATTGGCAAGCAAAGGCCACTCAGATGGATGCTGAAAATTCTGTTTTAGATAGACTTTCAAAGTCTACTTCTGCTCCTGTTAAGAAAAGGTTGTTCAAAAAGGGATTTTTTCCCAAAAAGGGGAGATATTATCCTGTTTATGGTCAACAGGCGTCTTCTGCAGGTCGTTTTACTGCAAAGCGACAGCAACAACCTAAACAGGCCAAGCCTAAGGCTGCAAGGGCTGCTACGGCCCAACAGCCTCAGCCTCCTGAGGGCCTTTGACTTTCAACTAGAGAACTTAGCCTTTCTGGCTCTAAAAGAACCAGAGCCTCTCACCATTCCAGGAAGGTTAGCTCACTTTGCTCCCAGGTGGGAACAAATCACAGCAGAGCAATAGACCCTCTCCATCATAAGGGAGGGGTACAAGCTTCATTTCTTAAACCTTCCTCCTCACACCATGGTGAGACAGTTCAATTCTCCAATATCTTTCCTCGACCTTCTGGGTCAGGAGATTGTTACCCTTCTTGCCCAAGGGGTAATAGAAGTACCCCTTCTTCAACAGGGCTCAGGGTTCTACTCCCCCTACTTTCTTATCCCAAAGAAAACAGGGGGCTACAGACCCATACTAGATCTCAGAGAATTGAACAAGTTTCTATGCAAGGAGAAATTCAAGATGATTTCTCTCGGTGCTCTCCTTCCATACATTCAGTCAGGATTGGCTTTGTTCTCTAGACCTCAAGGATGCGTACACCCATGTCCTCATCCATCCAACACACAGAAGGTTCCTTCGGTTCCTTTATCGAGGAAAGCACTACCAATACAAAGTGCTTCCTTTCGGTCTGGCCTCTGCACCAAGAGTGTTCACAAAATGCATGGCAGTAGTAGCTGCATTTCTACGCACTCTAGGGATATTCGTATTCCCATATCTGGACGACTGGCTCATCCGAGCTCCATCCCAGTCAGAGGCCCAGACTTCC
Organism: Ichthyophis bannanicus; assembly: GCA_033557465.1. NCBI lineage: Eukaryota > Metazoa > Chordata > Amphibia > Gymnophiona > Ichthyophiidae > Ichthyophis > Ichthyophis bannanicus. The sequence goes on from CM066033.1 coordinate 1,131,835,694, forward strand.
CTAGCCTGCACAAGGCATGTTCTTCAGTATCTGGGACTTGTAATAAACATCCCAAAATCCCATCTCACCCCTACTCAGTCTCTAGAGTTCATAGGGGCCTTGCTGGATACCACAACTGCAAGGGCCTATCTTCCCCAGGCCCGTTGCCTACGCTTGGTGCAGTTAGCCTCACAAATTCAGTTAAAATCCCATTTAACTGCTCAAGAGATGTTACAACTGTTAGGCCACATGGCATCCACTGTGCATGTGGTTCCTTACGCTCGCCTTCACATGAGGGCAGCTCAATGGACTCTGTCCACTCAATGGACCCAGGCATCAGGGTGCCTGTCAGACAAAATAGCAACCTCCAGTCGCCTCTTTTTCTCTCTCCAGTGGTGGAAGTCCACTCAAAATCTGTTTCTGGGGTCCCCCTTTCAACAGGTGTTACCCCAAGCAACCCTTACAACAGATGCCTCTCCAAGAGGTTGGGGAGCTCATCTACAAGATCTCTCCACTCAAGGCATCTGGTCTCCACAGGAGACATCTCTACATATCAACCTCTTAGAGCTCAGAGCAATTTTTCTAGCTCTGAGTCTTCCACACCCTGCTCAGCTTACAAGACAGTCCTCATCCACACGGACAACCAAGTAGCCATGTTCTACGTGAACAAGCAGGGTGGGACTGGCTCTCTGTCGCTTTGCAACGAAGCTTTGAGATTGTGGGCCTTCGCCAGAGAGCATCAAATTCATCTCATGGCAGTGTATCTTCCAGGGGTTCAAAACTCTTGGGCAGACAGACTCAGTCGAGTTCTGCTTCCACACGAATGGTCCCTCCATGGGGACCAGATAGCCAGGATCTTCCGAATTTGGGGAACCCCGGACATAGACCTGTTTGCAAGTCCATGGAATGCCAAACTTCCCCGGTTCTGTTCCAGGATTCCGTGTCAGGGAGTTCAGGCCAGGGATGCCTTCCTCCTTCATTGGGGGCAAGACTTCCTCTATGCCTTTCCACCCATCCCCCTAATTCCCAAGACACTGTTCAAACTTCAGAGAGACAAGGGGTCTATGATCCTCATAGCACCACATTGGCCATGCCAAGTGTGGTACCCTCTACTTCTGCATCTCTCTCAAGCTCCCTCCCTGGACTTGGGATCTGCTCCAGACATCCTGTCCCAGGAGGAGGGAACGTTGTGGCACCCAAATCCCCAGTCTCTTCCCCTCAGAGCCTGGTTGCTGAAGGCCTAGACCTTCAAGATTTGCATCTTTCTCAGCAAGTGAAGGATATCCTTCATGCTTCCAGAAAGCCTTCCACTAGACGTTCCTATGCTTTTAAATGGAAAAGGTTTACCATTTGGTGTGCAGAGAAGGGTCTTAACCCTCTTGCAATACCTCTGACTTCCTTACTAGAGTATTTGCTGCATTTATCCCATGCAGGCCTTACTGAGTCCATTTGAGTGCTATTGCAGCATCCCTTAAACCTCTCAATGGACAGCCTATTTCCTCTCATCCTCTTATAACAAGATTCATGAGAGGCCTTCTTTTAACTAAACCTCCCATTAGACCACCTCCAGTGGCATGGGACTTGAATCTGGTTCTTGGCCAGCTTATGCAGCCACCCTTTGAACCCTTAGCCACTACCTCCTTGAAATTCCTTTCCTGGAAGGTTATTTTTCTCATTACAGTCACTTCAGCTCGCCGCATCAGTGAGCTGCAAACCTTGGTGGCTAATCCTCCTTATACAAGGTTCCATCATGACAAGGTAGTCCTCAGGACCAATCCACACTTTATGCCTAAAGTGGTCTCACCTTTTCATCTGAACCAGGAGGTATATTTACCTGTCTTTTTTCCAGGACCTCATGCATCAAGTGCAGAGAGGAATCTCCATACCCTGGATTGTAAGAGAGCGCTTGCTTTTTACTTACAAAGGACACAGCAACATAGAAAGTCCTCTCAACTCTTTGTTGCTTTCGATCCCTCTCATTTAGGACTTCCAGTCTCTAAGAGAACTCTGTCCAATTGGATTGCTCCGTGTATTTCTTTCGCCTACCAGAGTAAGAACCTTTTTCTGGAGGGCCATGTCACAGCTCATAATGTGAGGGCCATGGCAGCCTCTATGGCTCATCTAAATTCTGTGTCCATCGACCAAATCTGTCGAGCGGCCACCTGGGCCTTGGTTCATACCTTTACAGCCCATTATTGCTTGGACAAGGACTCCCGCCGGGATGCCTTGTTTGGTCAGGCTGTTCTCAAACACCTGTTCCATACCTAATCAACTCCTACCCCCCATCCCTGGTTGGATGCCCGAGATCCATAGGGGGAGGTAGAGCCCTTCTCAGGGACTCACAACCTTGGGGATCTCCCTGGCATCTCTAGCTGGGGAGTCCCCATATGTGAAGACTCATTCCTGCTTGTTCCTGGAGATAGCACAGGTTATCTCTGGGAACAGCAGGAATAAGTCTTCACAACCCACCCACCTCCCCTTGGAGTTGTATCTCTCTATCTATCTTTCCTTTCCTTTCTCTCTCTCTCTCTTTGTCTCAGCTTAAAACTCGAACTGGAGAGAGGCGGTTAGGAAAGGCGGGAAGGCAGCGCGCAGGTGCTGTGGGATGCTCCCAAAAGCTTTCCTTTTGGACGCTGGGGAGCGTTCCCGCGCAGGCTCCGTCGGTACCGACGATACCCATATGTGAAGACTTATTCCTGCTGTTCCCAGAGATCACCTGTTACAGGTAAGTAACTGTGCTTTCCCTGGGTGGAGAAAAACCTCCTAGCCTTGTCGATCCAGCACATTGCTGGTGTGGACAGTGTGGAAGCGGATTCCCTCTGCCAGCACTCTTTGACTCCTAGAGAGTGGGAGTTGAGTCAGGAGGCATTTCAGTTGATTCTGCACTTCTGGGTTCACCTTGAAATGGATCTGATGGTGACCCTCTCAAGCCAAAGTTTGTCGCTTGTTCTTTCGCCACATGGAGGTGGGGTCCAAGGGCGTCAATGGGACTGATCCAGCCTTGGCCAAGTCAGCAGCTGCTGTACATGTTTCCTCCATGGCTCCTAATGGGGCGTGTGAATCGGGGTATAGAACTCCACCAGGGCAGGATTGTTCTGGTAGCACCGGGTTGGTCACAGAGAGCGTGGTTCAAAGACCTGATGTAGCTTTTACATTCACCTCCTCTTCTGCTGGCTCTGTCTCAAGGGCTATTTCGGCGAGCATCGATTGTCCTTGAGGACCCGCATCCCTCCTCACTTACGGCATGGCTCTTGAAAGGAGACTGCTAGAGCGTAAGGGATACTCTTCAGCAGTGATCTCTACTCTGCTTGGTGCCCGGAGGAGGTCTATCAAGCTAGAATTGGTTTGGAAATGGTGCCTCTTTGAGCACTGGTGAAGCATGCAGCAGTTGGCTCCTGAGATGACCAGGGTGGTCCTCCCTGTTGGCCTTTCTGCGGGATGGCCTAGAGAAGGGCCATTCTCATAGTTCCCTGAAGGTTCACATGGCAGCTCCGGTCTGTTTCTGTAGTCTGGTGCCAGGTATGTTTTTGGCTTTGCACCTGCTCATCTCATATTTTTTCCAGGGGGTTCAGTGTCTGCGTCCTTCCCTTTGGTCTGTGATCCTTTCCTAGGATCTGTGTCTGGTGCTCAGAGCCCTGATGGTGGCCCTTTTTGAGCCGTTAAAGCACTCTACCTTAAAGGCTTTGATGCTCAAGATTGTCTTCTTGGTGGCAATTTGTTCCTTAAGGCAGATTTCCAAACTGCAGGCTCTGTCATGCCAAGACCTATATCTTTCATTTTAGGAGGAGGCCGTTTCCATTCGGCCTGTGACTACGTTCTTGCCTAGGGTGCTTTCTCCCTTTCACTTGAACTAGGCGGTTTGTCTGCCCCCCCCCCCCTCGAAGGAGCAGTGTAGGGGAAAGGATAAGGATCTTTGCTTGGGTGGAGGTCTGGAGGGCGTACCTCCGGTACTTGGAAGTTACGAATTCCTCCGTATTGTAAGTCTTGACCATCTCTTTGTACTGTTTGCTGGCCCACTCAGTGGTGAAGCAGTGGCCAAGTTGACTTTGGGTGCAACACAATAGAAGCAGATATCATGTGGATTGCAGAAACCAGTCTGAAACGTGATATCGTGGAAAGACAGAGCCTTTATTAAACCGTTGACAACCCGACACAGGCTGTGTTTCGCTACCCTTCGTCAGGGGTTTGTCTGGCATATACTCTGTTGAAGTGTGTTTTCACAGTCCACAGTGAGGCTAGCGTATGCTGCCATTGTAAAGAGTGTACTGATTCCTTATAGTTTAAAACAGTATGATACAAGACCACCTGGTTTAATGGTCTTCACATCCATACACCTATTTGACAAACTGAACAAGTCAAATTACTATAGTACATATCACTATGTACAAACTCCATGTTAACTAAACACTTGAGCTTGGTCAGATACTCAGAATACAGACCCTCACCAAATACAAAATAAGTGACCACAACCTAAAAATGATAATATAGAGACAAAAATTAAACTGAAACCCCATGAAGCTAGACTCTGCATGCAGTGCAACACTAGAGAAATAGAAAGAGATGCATTTCCCTGAACTGTGTAAAATATAAAGAATAGTGCAAAGTCCGATCACTAAATTAAAAATAAAATTATTTTTTTCTACCTTTGTTTTCTGATCATTTTATTCTCTGATCATGCTGGTCCCTTTCTGTTGCTGCAGGCGGTGATCCCCAGCCTTCCCCTTCATTCTGCCAGTGAGAATCCTCTCCCCCGTGAGCAGACAGAAAAGATCTTTGCCGCAATCATGGTGGTGCTCCATTCTTCTGACCATGGGAGATGGGGTCCCCACAAGCAGAGCGGCCTGCATTGAGACTACGATTGTGGCAGTGCATATCTGTTCTGCCTGTGAGGATACCTGTGGGCAGACAAAAGTGGTTTCGGCCATGGAGGTGGCATTGGAGGAGTGGCCTAGTGGTTGGGGCAAGGTACTTCAGGCCGGAAGGTCGGGGGTTCAAATCCCACTAGAGGACAGCAACCTTGGGCCAGAAGGACTGGGGTTTTTAGTCCCACAGGTGCTCCTTGTGGTCTTGGGCAAGCCACTTAACCCTCCATAGCCCATGTTCCCTGTAAAATAGTTATCTCCAAGTTATAATGCCCTGTTTAATGTAATTTCAGTTTGTTCAATGTAAACCACACTGATGCAGAATAGCACGATATATAAGAGAATGTAAATAAAATAAATAAATAAATTGGCAAGCAATCCCTGGCACATAATACATTTTTTAAAGCACTTAGGGGCTTGTTTACAAAGCCGCGGTAGCGGTTTGCGATCGTAATCGGAGCCGCGGCCCCATTGATTTCAATGGGGCCGCGGCTGCGATCGCGATCGCGAACCACTACCGCGGCTTTGTAAACAAGCCCCTTAGTCTACTTATTGAACCAGACCAAACCATGGGATCTCTAATCATTAGTCTTCCAATCGTTGGCATGCTGTTTCCACAGCAGTGCTCAGTGGTCCTTGCACCTTTAATTCCCATCAAACTACTGCGCAGCTGTGCCGGAATCTCCCTTCTCTATGGCTGTTAGCCGCTCCATATTGGATGGAAGGAGCGAAAGCCTGAGACATGTTGGGTAAGCAGCTGCTTAGGCTGAAAATAAGAACCACCTAACTATTTTGCTTTAAATGGCAGATGATCAGCGTGATGATGCCCCCCTGCCGTGCTTACTGCGTAGTGCCAGCCCTGCCCCCACATTTCCCCAACACCAAATCAGCACCACACAGATTTCAAGCCTTTAATAAAGACCTGGTACTAGACACAACTGGCCCACTCCTCGACGCAACAGCACAGGATCCAGAAGAGCTGGTATCAGCCTGGAATAAAAATCTCAGTGCCATCGCCCTACTACCACCATCAAACAAACCATCAGGCAAGAGGGCCAACGCAGCCTGGTACTCTACCGAGCTTAGAGTCTCTCTTAAGTGCTTGAGGAAGTTAGAAAGACGCTGGCGCAGAACACATTCCACCGACGCTTCAGTGGCCTACAACATACAACTGTCTAAACACTGCCAAGCGATATCGGAGAGCATGAAAAGATTCCACTCGGACACACTAAAGAGGTCCTTAAACAAACCACACGACCTGTTCGCACTGGTAAAGAACCTAACAAAGGAACCAGTACCAGAATACCTGGACCAGATCCATTCACAAGACTTCGCTAACTACCTACAGTCAAAGCTCTGCCAGACAAACAAGCCTCCCACACCCATCATTACTCGCGAACAAGGCTCTTCAACCCCCTTGTCCAGGTTCACCACACCATCCAAGAAAACCATTGAGGACACAATAGCAGCGATCAACACAACCACTGCACAAACAGACCCTTGCCCAGTGTTCTGGATAAAGGAGTTGCGAACCGCCGTCAGCCCTTTCATAACTAGACTAATTGACTGCTCCTTCACAACAGGCGCCTTTCCCCAATCCCTTAAGCGCACCTCCATCAAGCCATTGCTAAAGAACAGCAAGCTGGACCCCAAGAAGCCTGACTCATATTGACTTATAGCAAGTATACCGTTCCTGGCCAAAATCATTGAAAAAGATGTCCAAAGGCAAATTCAAGATCACATTGACTCCTACGCTCCGCTCGACTCTTGTCAACACGGCTTTAGAGAAGCTCACGGGGTCGAGACCATCCTCACCACACTCTTTAGCACCTTTATAACTGGAATCGATAACATCCGGCAGGGATATGCACTCATTTTCATGGACATAGCTGCCGCTTTTGATTCAGTTTGCCACGTGAACCTCCTACAACGCCTCAAAGAGAAAGGGATATGTGATTCAGCACTAGAGTGGTGCAAATCGTATCTCTCAAATAGATGGCAACATGTGCAAACAGGGGAGTCAATATCGGAGCCGTTCCACCAAAATCAAGGAGTCCCGCAAGGATCCTCTCTCTCCGCTTTGCTGTTTAACATATACATGCAGCCTGTCTGCGACATCATTCGGTCCTTCAAGGTGAATTGCCTACTATACGCCGATGATGTTCTCCTGTACATGCCATTCTCAACAGACAACCCCGACCTCTCCCCACTATCTGACTGTTTTAATGCAGTATCAGGCTGGCTACAAACACAAAACTTACGAATCCAGCATAAGAAAACAGAAGTCCTATACATCACAAGAAATCCGAGTTTTAGCACCCCTCCCTACCTGAAGGTCAAGGAAGCGGAACTTGTTACCAGACCCTCGATCAGATACCTTGGAGTAACCTTGGACCAACGTTTAGACATGAAAACCCACATAAGTAATTTAGCAAGAGCAGTATACCACAAAATCCGGACACTCAGACACCTCCGCTCCCTACTCGAACCGGACGATTTCCGGACAATTTACCAAGCTTTAATCTTACCACACTTTGACTACGCAAATGCCATACTCCATGGCCTCCCTAAAGCCACCCTGCATCCCCTGCAGCTGGCAATGAACTCGGCGGCAAGAGTTCTCCAAGGGGCATCCAGCCGTGACCACATTACACCTATCCTGAAACGATTACACTGGCTTCCCATCCAAGGCCAACTCACATTTAAAAACCTGATACTGACATTCAAAATCATAAACGGCCTCTCCCCCTATCACTATCGGAACTCGTACAACTCCACCCTTCCAACAGAACTAGAAGATCGACAGCAGTCAGTAAGCTAGTGGTCCCAAAAGATGTAACTAACTGTATCCAGGCAACAACGAACAGGGCTTTCAGACTCTCTGCGCCGAGATGCTGGAACTCTCTCCCACCCAGCATCCGGGCAGTCACCAGTCTTGCACAGTTTAGAAAGGTGTTGAAACACCACCTCTTCCTACTGCATTACCCCGATGACGGCTCCTCTAGAACCGTCGCATCGAGCTGACCAAAGCAGCACAAATGGTCGCCCTAATTACCAAGGCATATGTAAATAGTTACCCTCGTTCTTAATCCAAGTTGTACCACCTGTTTATTGTAAACGCGAATCATCCTTATGAAACGCGTATGTTAAATGTTCTATGTGAACCGCACTGATGTGGAAAAGCGCGGTATATAAGAAACTGTAAATAAAATAAATAATAAATAAGTAACCAGCTGAGGACAGCACTGTGGATGGCAAGAGCCACATATGCCTGCAACTTTGTTCTGAGCTCTTAGAGAACTGTTCTGTCCCAGTGCTGTCAGATGACATCACCTACTTGTGTGCCTTATCAATCCTGCTGTCTTCGAAAAGCACCTTTTATAGGTAAGCAACATAGCTGTTTGTTTTGCCAATTGTTAACAAATCCCTGGGTAGAGTACATTTATATAAGTTGAGGTTGGTGGTAAAAGTAGTTATCGAGGAAAGCATATACAGAATATATTTTTAAAAAATCCTTAATGACATTTTTTTTAAAACAAAAATCAGCTTTTTTATGCTGCAGGTTACTGTATCTGTGCCAGTCTTTTGGTTTTTCAGCCATGCCTCATATCCTTATACAGCATCTAGTTCCCAGTTACACCCTGTGGACCTTTTTTAAGTATTGTGTATTTCTAAATAAGTAACTTGAACATACTGTAAACTTGTATAGTATTTTATTTGATTATGGATTGTTTTTTTATGATGATGATTGCTGTTCCTTCAAATGCATAAAATGACTGGTATAGTTAACTCCATCCTATGAACGTTGCCTAAACATAGAGGCCAATATAGAAAGTGAGGTGTTGGAGCCATGCGTTAATGCTTAGTGCACAGTTTTCTAACACACACACAGACAAGAAAATGTTTTCTCCCAGTTGAGCAACCAAATCATATGCAAAGTGCATGCAAAAAGTATGCATAATCAAGGGAGAGTATACTGGTCACCATGGGAAACCTGCACCATAGGAAGCCTACATCTACGGGCATGCTGTAGCAGCAGAATGATATTTTGCGCACAAATATAATTGTATTAATACCTGGAGTTCCATGCACATACATTATGAGCATTTGCATGTTTGGAATGCTATTCTGCACACAAGTGGTTGGTATTTAAATTTCTGCAATCAAACACTTAACCCTTCATTTCACAGCCACAGCATCTCCAACTTATCCCTGTATTCAGTGTCACAGTTCCTCATTAGCTCCTTATCCCCCTGCATTTTTTTTGCTTATCCCTTTCTACAAGGCAAGAAAAAGGTTGCAAATCCTTTATGCTCAAGCACAAAAGAGAACAATCAGGCATGAAATCCTCAGTGGTGCTTGCAGCAAAATAACAAGTAAACTTAATGCTTCTTCTCAGACCATGTTTTAAAACCCCTAGCATTAGAAAATAGTGTGCCCGGTCTTCAGGTACTGTGTGCATTTCTTTGCATCCAGGTTGAATAACTAACAGGTCGATGCAGAAAGCTGGCATTGAAGTCACACGCTCTTAGCCATGTGCATGATTTAATAGCGCACTAGTACCGCAAAAGTTATACACTGATATGCAGCAAAGGAAGCACATGCAAATGAGGTATGTGCAAAACTTCAACGTAAAGTTGGGAGGGGGGTGACGCATGTGCAGACAATAGACATGCTACTGGCGGCACCACAGTCATACGTATAGATTTCATATGTCGACATCTTTAGCTCTGGTATGCAAAAGATATTGGCATGGTCGTTTTCCCCCTTTCTTTCATGTGCAACTCTAGCCTCTGCAAGGAGCAAAGAAGCAAGGGAAATTTCTGTTCTCCAGGGCCAAACAGGAAGTCATTCCTCACATATGGGTGACGACGGCGCCGATGGAGCCCATGCGGAAGCATCTCCCTAGCTTTCAAAGAAAGCGTTTAGGAGATGCCCCCATGCATGCATGGTCCTCACCCAAGGGTGCCATCTTGATCAGTCTCCTTTTTTCTCCGGAGCCCAACGGAGACGTATATCCCATTCCCCTTTTAAAATCCTTGACAAAACTGTACCTAAAACCTAGTTTTCCGGTAGGCGTACTGGTTTCTCTTCCCGCCTCGAGTCAGCACTCCCTGGCACTGTTCTTGGCCCCTTTTTTATGGAAGTCTCCCTTGACTGACGTTTGTGCCTTTTATCCCCCGGGGGTCGTCAACTCCGTCCAGGCATTTCCCACAATGTCTCCCGGTGGGTTCAAAAAGTGTGACTGCTGCAGTTAAACCATTACTGATACCCATGACTGCTGCCTGGGCCCGGACCATGACAGCACCTCCTATGACCTCTGCCAAGCCATGTCGGCCAAAACCAACAGGAAATGGTCTGAGTTGCAGGAAAAGTTGTTCTCCAGAAACAAGCAGAAAGTCAGTCCTCACATATGGGTGACGTTGACGCCAACGGAGCCCACATGGAGCATTTCCCTAGCTTTCAAACAAATCCTTTGGGAGATGCCCCCACACATGCATGGTCCCCTTCCCGCCCAAGGGTGGATCTTGCCCAGTCTCCTTTTTTTGATGGAGCCCAATGGATGCTTGTCCTGTTTCCCCAGAAAAACCTCTCTAAAAAGTTGTTTTTTCCTAGTTTGTGTACTGGTTCCTCTTCCTGCCTCGAGCCAGCGCCAACTCTACTGCTGTTTCTCAGCTCCCCCTTCTTTTTGACGAGGCTTGCCTCAACTGGCGTTCACACCCTTTTTCGCCCAGGGGTTGTCGACCCCGGCCAGTTGTCTCCCATCATGTCCCCCGATGGGCTCATAAAATGTGACCACTGCAGTCAAACTATGTCTGTTACAGACACCCACAAATGCTGCCTACGCTGCCTGGATCCGGACCACGAACCACGACCGGTGCTAGGCCATGACTCTGAAAACCAACAAGAAATGGTCAGAGTTGCAGGAAAGATGTTCCTATGGTCCAACTCATCTCCAGTTTCCCCAATTCTGAACTCCAAGCCCAGCACTTCCCGCGAGGCCAGGACATCCTCAGAGTCCTGTGGCAGTGGCTCCTCGGACCCCAAGAAGAAAAAAGAAATCCTCAAAGCCAGTCGAGGTTCCACCGGCGAAATCTGGTAAGATCTCACGGAGGGACTCAGGCGACTCCGAACAGCGCCCCCTAAGGTCTCTAGGAAGGAGTCCTCAGCCAGCAGAAACCATGCAAGGCTCCTCAAAGCTGTGATCCTTGTTGAGGATGCACTCGCAAGAGTGCCAACACCAGGCCTGAGAATATTGGTGCCTGCGCCGAAAGCTGTGGAGTCTTCTGGCCTCAAAACCAGAATGGCGCCCCTGGAGCAGAATATCTCTGCTATCCTGGCCCTATAGCAGGAAATGATGTTCATCTGCATCATCTGCCCCAATTACCAGGCCCCAGACTGCGAGGGAGTCCCCGGGTGTCGAGCCAGGCACCGAGCACCACCGGCCTCTGGCAAGCCCTCGGCACTGATCGAGGTCCCGGTACTGATCCTTGGTTATCCATAGAAACAAAGAAATATGATGACAGAAAAAGACCACATGGCCTATCTAGTCTGTCCTTCCATAACAACTACAACAGTCCCCTTTTTATAGAAACATAGAAATATGACGACAGAAAAAGACCACATGGCCTATCTAGTCTGCCCTTCCATAACAACTACAACAGTCCCCTTTTTATAGAAACATAGAAATATGACGACAGAAAAAGACCACATGGCCTATCTAGTCTGACCTTCCATAACAACTACAACAGTCCCCTTTTTATAGAAACACAGAAATATGACGACAGAAAAAGACCACATGGCCTATCTAGTCTGTCCTTCCATAACAACTACAACAGTCCCCTTTTTATAGAAACATAGAAATATGACGACAGAAAAAGACCACATGGCCTATCTAGTCTGTCCTTCCATAACTACTACAACAGTCCCCTTTTTATAGAAACATAGAAATATGGCCAGTTTCTGGGAGTCGAACCCGAAATCCTCCGGAGGAACTCTGCTCCCCAGACCCCGACCTCGAGGCCTGGGCATCCCGAGCCTCGGAGTCCTCGACACCCTCCGGCCCCAAGTGGGAGACCGATGACAAGGCTTCCATGGAGACCTCTCGACACCAGGACGTCCCCTGGGAGCAGTCTCCCCCGGCATCATTCTCCCCCGGAGGACATAGCCTTCCACAACTTCATCCGTAATATGGCCTGGGCCCTGTCAATCTTGACCGAATCAGAGGAGGACCCAAGCACCAAAGAACTGGAGATCCTCCAGTATGAGTCCCCACCGAAGGAGACTCTCATGGTGCCACCTATCCTCGGGCGGTTGCTCCTACGAATGTGGGAGACCCCAGCCTCAGTGCCGGTGGTCAGCCGACGCCTCGACACCATCTACTACGTCAAGAAGGGCTCTAGCTTCCAAAAGGCTCAGCTCCCACATAACTCCATGGTTGTGGAGTCATCTATGCAGAAGCTTAAAAACCAGAAGAATTATTCTTCGGTCCCTCCAGGCAGAGAGTCCAGAGCCCTCAATGCCCTCGGGCGAAGTGTTTTCAGGGCTTCATGCTTGGCTGCTGGACATAGGTCTATGAATTGTACATAGGGTATGTACCTTAAGGGCCTCATCCAGGAGCTGGCGGATTTCTCCGTGGGCCTCACTGGGGAACCCCTTCAGAGGTTTCAAACCTTGACAGCCAGGATCCGGGACTGCTCAAATTCCTGTCCCGCGCTGCCTATGACTGCTTTAAGTCGGCAGCCTGTGAGAAGCAGCCGCCATCGGCACCCGACGCCAAGCCTGGCTGCAGACCTCCAACCTTGAACAGTGGGTACAAGAGAAATTACTTGACGTCCCCTGCACTGGGGAAAACTTGTTCGGCAAGCCCATGGCTGACAAGGTAGCCGAGATAGAGGCCGAGGTCGTGACCAGGCAGAGGCTCTCGAGGAAGACCTCAGTCCTCTCCCCAGAAGAAACCATTGGGAAAAAGGGGTCCTTTCATCAGGGTCACTACCAGCCCTTCTCGGGACAACAACAACAGGGCCCTCAGCCCAGAGTCAGGGCCATTGGCCCAGGAAGCCCAAAGCTCAGAAGCCCCAGGCCCCAGCTTCCACCCAACCTGGGGGAAGCTTTTGACTCCTCGGGCAGGTCCTTCTCTCCACTGGGAGACCCTCCCCAGTCACAGAGGGACGCCTGGCACTCTTTGCCCACAAGTGGGCCGGGTCACCATAAACCAGTGGGTCCTACAAGTGGTAAGGGAGGGGTATCTCCTCTGCTTCCAGCAAACACCCCTAGAGTTCTTCCCCGGAGAGCCTCTCCTTCACCAGACCTTTCTCCTCTCAGAGCTCGCAGGCCTGCTCAAGGACAAGGCAGTGGAGCCTGTACCCAAATATCTATGGGTAAAGGGCTTCTACTCCAGGTACTTCCTTGTCCCCAAAAGAACTGGGGGCCTCAGGCCCATACTAGACCTGCAAAACCTGAACAAGTTTCTGGTGAGGGAGAAGTTCAAAATGCTCTCCCTTGGGACACTGCTGCCCTACCTCCACCAGGGAGACTGGCTCTGCTCCTTGGCTCTAAAGGGCGCGTACACCCACATCCTGATCCACCCCTCTCATAGACAGTACCTAAGATTCGTGGTGGGAGGAGAGCACTACCAGTACAAGGTATTCCCCTTCGGCCTGGCTTCATCGCCAAAGGTTTTCACACAGTGTCTGGCAGTAGTGGCCGCCTATCTGTGCCTACAAGGGGCCTTGTCTTCCCCTATCTGGACGACTGGCTCATTGGAGGCGCTACAGCCAGCCAGGCCGCAGGCTGGGCAGTCTGCTGTTGCAGGACCTGGGGTTTGTCATCAGCTACCACAAGTCCCATCTCTCCCCGGCTCAAGGCCTAGAGTTTATAGGGGCACACCTGGACACACTGCAGGCAAGAGGGGTCCTCCCAAGAGAAAGGACAGCTCACCTTCAGAAGCTGGCAGGGGAGGTGCAGCACCACAGGACAGTCCCGGCACGCCTTCTCCTCCGTCTCCTAGACCACATGCCTCGATGGTCCACGTCACCCCCTTGGCCCGCCTGCATATGTGGACTGCCCAATGGTGCTTCCGCTCACAGTGGACTCAGGCCACAGGCAGGCTGAGGGACAAAGTCAAGGTCACCAGCCGACTAGTGGCCTCACTGAACTGGTGGCAGACTTCGGGAGCCGTCCATGACAGCTTTGAGTCAGCAGCTCGAGTTGCAGCAGCCAGCATCGTGGCCCAGTGCCAGGCCTGACTGCAATCTTCCGACCTCGAGCAATGGGTGCAGCACAAACTGCTCAATGTCTCCTGTACCAGTGAGAACCTCTTTGGCAAACCTATGGCCGACAAAGCTGCTGAGATCAAGGCCGATGTTGTGACCCGTCAGAGGCTCTCCAAGAAGACCTCATCCCATCCCCGCAAAAAAACATTGGGGAAAAGGATGCCTTTGCACAGGGTCACCAGTACCAGCCCTACTCTGATCATCAGCAGGGTTCTCACCCCAAGGGTCAGGGGGCTCAGAAGGCAAAAACCCTTAAGCCCCAGACTCTATCTCCCACCCAGCCTTGGGGGAGCTTTTGACTCCCAGGGCAAGGCCACCCCTCCCCCAGGAGACCTTCACCAGCCCACGGGGGGGCGGCACCTGGTGCTTCTTAGTCCACAGATGGGCCTCAATCACCTCGGACCTGTGGGTACTGCAAGTGGTCAGGGAGGGATACCTCCTCCACCTACAGCAGATTCCACCCAGGTTCTTTTCTGGAGAGCCGGTACGACCCCTCCTTCACCAGACCCTGCTGCTCACAGAGCTTGCAGGTTTTCTCAGAGACAACGCAGTAGAACCTGTACCCAGACACCTGTGGGCCAAAGATACTTCCTTGTCACAAAGAGGACTGAGGGCCTCATGCCTATTTTAGACCTGTGAAACTTAAACAAGTTTTTGGTGAGGGAGAAGTTCAAGATGCTCTCCCTTGGAATTCTGTTGCCCTACCTCCACCAGGGAGATTGGCTTTGCTCCTTGGATCTAAAGGATGCTTACACACACATCCTGATCCACCCCTCCTACAGGCAGTACCTAAGGTTTGTGGTAGGAGGAGGGCACTACCAATACAGAGTGCTACCCTTCGGCCTGGCCTCCTCACCAAGGGTTTTCACAAAATGCCTAACAGTGGTCGCTGCCCACCTATGTCTGCAAGGGGCCTTCGTCTTCCCCTACCTGGATGACTGGCTTATCAGGGGCGGCACAGCTCCAGAGACCCACCAGGCCACAGGGCACGCAACTCTCCTATTGCATCACCTGGGGTTTGTCATCAACTACCCCAAATCTCACTCCAGCCCAGACTCTGGAGTTCATAGGTGCTCAGTTGGCACACTGCAGGCCAAGGTCTTTCTGCTCAGTGAAAGGGCAGACCACCTCAGGGAGTTATCAGCGAAGGTGCAGCACCATTGCTCGGTGCCAACCCATTTCCTCCTCCACCTTCTGGGCCACATGGCCTCCACAGTCCACGTGACCCCGCTAGCCCGCTTACATATGCAAACAGCCCAGTGATGCCTCTGCGCTCAGTAGACGTAAGCCATGGGAAGGTTGCAGGACAGGATCAGGATAACCTGCCAGATGGCAGAGCCCCTCGACTGCTGGCAACTTCCCTGCCATCTCGTGCTGGAATGCCTTTCCAGGCACCCACCCCAGAGGGTCCTGACCATGGACGCCTCCCTCCCCAGGTAGGGGGCGCACTGCGAGGACCATTGCACACAAGGCAGCTGGTCCCAGGCAGAATCTCTGCTACAGATCAGTCTTCTGGAACTCAGGACAATCTTTCTGACCCTACGGGTGTTCCACCACCGTCTGTGGCATCAGTCAGTACTGGTACAGACGGACAACCATGTCCCCATGTTCTACATCAACAAGCAGGGAGGCATGGGGTCATACTCCCTCTGCCAGGAGGCAGTGGCCCTCCTATCCTTTGTGACTCGCAACAAAATGCTCCTGCGGGCAGTCCACCTCCCAGGCCAGGACAGTCTCCTGGCAGACAGACTCAGCGGGTGCTCCAGTCGCATGAATGGCACCTGAATTCCAGGGTAGCCTCACGGCTCTTCTGCCTTTGGGGGACGCCCATGATGGGCCTCTTTGCCACCTCTGACAATGCACAGCTGCCCCTCTTCTGCTCGTGGCAGCCACCCCTAGTGAGGGTAACAGCAGATGCCCTTCTGATCTTGTGAACAGAAGCCCTCATTTATGCTTTTCCGCCGACCCCTCTGGTCGCCAGGACCCTCTTCAAAGTCCAGCGTGAGAGGTCAGTACTGATACTGATTGTCCTCAGGTGGCCCAGACAGCCGTGGTTCCCACTGCGGCACTCCTGGTCCCGATGGGCCATGCCCCAGACCTCCTGACTCAGAAGGGTGGCTCCCTCCTGCATCCCACTCTGGGGTCTCTAACGTTAACAGTGTGGCTGCTGAAAGGATAGTCGTGGGCCCCTTTCCAACCTCCCATGAGAGGTCGAGGAAATCCTGTTGGCCTCCCGCAAGCCCTCCACAAGGCGAGCATGCAACTTTAAGTGGCATAGATTCTCAGTATGGTGTACAGAAGGTCGAGAGAACCCGTTCTCCTGCCTGGTGCAACTGGTACTCCAATACCTACTGCATCTGTCGCACACTGGACTGAAGTATAACTTGGTGAGTGTGCACCTGAGTGCAATTGCACACCACCATCCTATAGAAGGGAAACCTCTCTCGGGTCAGCCCCTGGTCTCGGTTCCTCAGGGGCCTCCTGCTATCTAAGCTCCCAATCTGGGCCCCCCCCCCCCCGATGGTGGATTTGGGACCTCAATGTGGTGCTCTCAGAGCTCACCAGGCTGCCATTCGAGCCTTTAACTACTTGCCATCTGTGGTATCTGTCATAGAGGGTGGCCTTCCTGGTAGCTCTCACATCCGCTCAGAGTAAGCAAGTTTCAGGTCTTGGTGACAGAGCCACCATACACAAGATTCTACAAGGACAGGTTGGTGCTCCACACTCATAGATGGTTCCTCCCACTTTTTTCCCACGGCCTCACGCCATTCAGGAGGAAGCAATACTCCATACACTGGACTGCTAATGGGCCCTGTCCTTCTCCCTACAGCGGACCCAGGGCCATCACAAAGCTCCTCAATTTTTCGTTTCCTACATCCCCAGCAGACTGGGGCGTGAGAGCAATGGCCACATCAGTGGCGAACCTGTGCTCAGTACCAGTGATGGAGATCTGCAAAGTGCCATATGGTCTTCAGTCCATATGTTCGCAGCTCACTACTGCCTGGAAAGCAAGTCCCATCGGGACAGCGCCTTTGGTCAGGTGGTACTCTGTAATCTGTTCAGGTGTAGGCAACTCTTGCCGTCTGAACCTTCTAAGTTCAGGCTACCGGAGTGATAGTGCCGCTGGATGCTAGGGTCTTGCAGAGTCTCTCAGGAGGGACTCATCTTCTGCGACTCATGGCTACCCGACTCACTCACCGTAGGTGCTGTTGTGGTTTGGTCCTCGGCATCCTGGAGCTAGGGAGTCCCATATGTGAGGACTGACTTCCTGCTTGGTCCTGGAGAAAGCGTAGTTACCTGTAACAGGTGTTCTCCAGGGACAGCAGGAATCAGTCCTCACAACCCTCCCTCCCTCTCCTAGGAGTTGCCTCCCTACCTTGTTTTATTTCTCTAACGTCTTAGCTATGTCATCTGACTGAGCAAGATGGCACCCTTGGGCGGGAAGGGGACCATGCATGCATGGGACATCTCCCAAAGACTTTCTTTGAAAGTTGGGGAGATGCTTCCACACGGGCTCCGTCAGCGCCGACGTCACCCATATGTAAGGACTGATTTCTGCTGTCCCTGGAGAACACCTGTTACAGGTGAGTAACTACACTTTTTCTCCTATACACACAAGCTCCAAGCTGAAGATTTTTCACACCAAAGAAATGTCTATTCACCGGCACACACACCAGAACCTCCAACGTGGCATAAGAACAACAGTGCTACTGAGCTTTGCACTCCAGCTTCAGATCCTCTGTGTGTTTCTCTGCATCAGATGATGATTTCATTGGCATCTCAATTTAATATGCGCAGTTCATTTGAGTATCATTTTAATACATGTAGCACTGTTGTGTTCGTACTGCTTTCTGTGCTGTCAACGTGCGCGCCAGTCTTTTCTCTGCATCACTCGCTGTCAGTAGTTGTGTGTTCATGTCGCATTACCTCAGCGCAAATGTTGCGCTAGCGTTTCTGCCTCAGCCTGTAATATTTTGAATAGCATTGGATTGCATTGTGTAGAGCAGAGCTACTCAAATCCGGTCCTGGAGGTCCACAGACCAGTCAGGTTTTCGGGATATCCTTAATGACTCTGCATGAGATATATATGCATTAGAGATATCCTGCCAACCTGACTGGTTTGTGGCCCTCCAGGGCTGGATTTGGAGACCCCTGCCTTACACCTCTGTCATTTAAGATTGTGAGTGAGCAAGGTACAGATGTCCTAGATTTCAAAAGGGTAGACAGAATGTATCTATTAGACAACCTTTTGGTGGTGGTAAGAATCGAGGAGGAATGTGACACATTCTGTCTACCCTTTTGATGTCTAGGACATCTGTACTTTGCCCACTCACAATCATAAATGACAGAGGTATAAGGCAGGGGTCTCCAAATCCAGCCCTGGAGGGCCACAAACCAGTCAGGTTGGTAGGATATCTCTAATGCATATATATCTCATGCATAGTCATTAGGGATATCCCGAAAACCTGACTGGTCTGCTGACCTCCAGGACCGGATTTGAGTAGCTCTGGTGTAGAGTGTTGATAACTATACAAGTCTTTGTGCACTGTTTTTTTGTGCACTAGACTTTTTTCAGCATATTATGGTCAAACTGGAGCAGAACCTGCACTAAACTCTGTGCTAAGTCTCCTGCACTTTATTACATCAGCCTCTTAGATGGATGGAGACAGAAAAGTAGGTGTAAGAAAGCATGAGCAGAGGAGTCATTGATCTTTGATTCTGCAAATGCATGCCACTGACAGTATAAACTAGTGTGAGTTAACAAAATGAGAATTGACAGTAACATAAGTTCATATTCTTCCCCTGGGGACTGTGACAAGCAGTTTCTTTGCCTACCCATAGATCTTTTGTTCCAAAAGCTTCTTGGGGACTGCAGCTTGTCAGATTTTTCACAGTGAATATCCATGAGAGAGATTTGCATGCACTGCTTCTAGTGTATGTAAATATGTCTTCTGGATATCCTGAAAGTCTGGCTGGCCAGGATTTTTTGAGGACAAGTTTGGGAACCATCATCCTTGACTGCTGCAAGAGAACTGCTAGAGAAGCCACTAAATTATTTGAATATGAAGGATAATTGGTCTCCTTTCAACTTTACTTTTGTATTTATTTTCTCAGAAATGTTTAGCTATTAGTGTAAAAGTCATGTCTTTAATGTTTCTGCAAAAAAAAAAATTGTGAGAGCATACTCTTTGCTAGAGGTGTTTGATACTTATTGTATTCTTATTCTTAAACAGTTACAGTAAGGCGAAGGCACAGGCGGCGTTCACAGTGGGGTAGAGGTATCATTAAGAAGAAAAAGCCAAATTATTTAAAGAAAGATGAAGATGATTCCAAGTTTGGTGAAGATGACAACCATTTAGGAGAAGAGAGTGAGGCACTTGAAAATGGAGAGCTTGAGGTTAGCACGGACTGCCATGAAAATGGAGAGGAAACTGGAGACTTGTTCATGACCAACGATGAGTCATCCTGTGATCTCATGGACAGAGATACTCAGCAACAGAGCTTCAAAAATGGAATGATTGAGACAGAAACCAACAACTTTGCATCAGCAGAAGAGGAGAGTTCAAATGAATCGTCATTAGTAAACAGCATTGTCACTATAAAAACTGGAAGAGTAACCCAAACACAGTCTCTCCCCAAAGGAGACTGTTTAAATGGCGATGTTTCACTTGACAGCTTGGAGGAATTACCTGTTAGTGCACTTCATAATGGTCAGGAGAAAGTAATGGACTTGATTACATCTCATGGGAATGCTGATCTCCTCAGCAAAGAGCAAAACGATATTTCTTTGCATGAGCCAAAAGAACAACTAGGTGCTTCCAAAATAAATTCTTGTAATGAAAATCAGGGAGGTAATCCTATGAAACAGTCAAACACTGAGATGCTGCAGTGTAGCAATAATGGAGAGCAGTCCCAAGCAGACAATGAAACTACAGAAACAGAAGTGGATAAAGAAGGTATGACTGATAAAATGTCTCTTGTTTTTTCGGTTTGTGCATTCTTCTTCAGAATCTGAATAATATAATCATTCCCTATACAGAATAAAAAATACACCTGTCATAGTTTTAGTGTTTGCAGAATACTATTTTATAGTTTTAAAAATAACTTTTAAATATTTTTTGGCATCAATAATTGTCATAAACGTTATACAATCATTTGAAACCTGCTCCCAGGAACCCACAAATGAGCATTGATGATCATAATCCATATACAATTGATTTATAACTTAAGCGGTCTAGGAGTGATCCCTGTTTGTTAAATTGGACTAGAAACATTTGAATGACTAGTAAATGGAGTTCACTTCAAACGTTAGCAGTGGGATGCCTCAGGCTTCATTCCTGGTTCTAGTTCTCTTCATTGTTTTTATAAATGATATTTCAGCAGGGCTTGTATGAACAATTTTGTAATTTTTTTTCAGATCCTAAGATTTGCAATACAATGGACATTTGTAATGGGGTAGACAAAATGAGATGTAATTTAAGCAAGCAGAAGCTAGAGGAGTGGTCAAGTGGTTGACATCTGGGATTCAGTACCAAAAAATATAGTATTGTAGTTGTACATCTAGAGTGTAGAAATCAAAAGGAATAGTATATGATGAGATGGGGTTAAAATAAATTCACCAAATCAGAGAGATTTCAAAGTAATTAAATCTGCAAAACCTTGGGTATTTATAGTCTTTAATTTTTACCTGCTTGGATTTGTAATAAAAAATTGGCTTTTAAACTAGCTCAATTTTTCCTTTTCATACAGTACTAGTTCCTCAAATATAAGTTTAAATAAAGATTTTATTTTCTGCTCACCAGGTGCATGGTAAGTCAGCCTCTCTCTAGGGGAGTAGTAGGGAGCACAGAAAAATGAGCTTAAAAAAACAGGATTGATACTCTCTCACGCACGTATTCCATATGAAGCAAAACACTGCATGAACAAGATCTAGAAACTGCTAGGTTTTCTGGCTTCTTTTATGTGTTTCACTACTGGGTTATATGTTAGTCTGTGTAAAAACAAAATCCTAACTCTGCCTTGCTTTCTCCAAAACATTTCTACCTGTTTTGCATTTCTATACTACTACTGTATCTGTTGGTAAACTGCTGAAATTATTGGCTATTAGCATTCGAAAATATAGTTTCTCTATTTTCACTATCTAGCCTTTATAAATAAAAGATCTGTTCAGATACCAGTTTACAGACTTGGGCACTTGTACTCTCTTCTTACCTCCCTCTCTACCCACCCCTCACCCATCTTTTCTTATATACTCAATTAGATTGAAAGCATAACCAGCAGAAAGGAGGAGGCAATAATGCCCCTGAACAGGACACTGGTAGGGCCTCACTAGGAGTATTGTGTTCAGTTTTAGAGGCCATATCAAAGAAGCTGGAGTAGTATAGAGGAAAGTGACCAAAATGGTTACGTTTTCCATCTGAATACGTATGAGAAGAGACTGGAGGCCCTAAATTATATATATTCTAGAGGATAGAAGGGACAGAGGAGATATGATATACTTGAAAAATGTTATAGAATAAATAAACCTTTTTCAAATGAGGGAAAGCTCTAAAACTACAGGACACACTATGGGTCTACAGCAGCGGTCTCAACCTGTGGGTCGCGACCCCCACGGGGGTCGCCACAGGATTCATCAGGGGTCGCCTCACTCTGCTGTTAAAAAAAAAAAAAAAAAAAAACCGCACAAGTTGCTGCCGCTGCCGAGTTTGCTTCTCGGCAGCGGCAAACTGACAGACTCCAATCGTCTGCAGCCGCGGCTCCCTGCCTGTTAGGGAACTGCGGCTGTGCCTGTAAGTGAAGCCGTTGCGGAGCATTTCTGTCTCTCGATGGGCTCCGTGCAGCATTGTCCTGCCTCCAAAGGAAGTTGTTTACCACTTCCTTTGGAGGTGGGACAATGGCATGCTGCACGGAGCCCGTCGAGAGACAGAAAGGCTCCGCAACGGCTTCACTCACAGCAGGCACAGCCACGGTTCCCTAAGAGGCAGGGAGCCTCGGCTGCAGAAGAACAGGGCAGTAGCAGGGAGAGGGGAGGAAGGGGCAGGGAACCTGCAACAGGGCTGACATTGAAGGAGGGAGGGGGGCTGACATGGAGGGAGGGGAGAGCTGATGGATGGATGGAGGGAGGGGGGCTGACATGGACAGAGGGGAGGTTGACATGGAGGGAGGGAGGGCTGACATGGACAGTGTGGGGGCTGACATGGAGGGATGGATGGTGGGAGGGAGGGGAGCTGACATGGAGAGATGGATAGATAGAGGGAGGGAGGGGGGCTGACATGGACAGAGGGGAGACTGACATGGAGGGAGGGAGAGGGGCTGACATGGACAGGGGGCTGACATGGAGGGAGGGGAGAGCTGAGTGTTGGAGGGATGGAGGGAGGGAGGGGGCTGACATGGACAGGGGGGCTGACATGGACTGAGGGGGGACTGACATGGAGGGATGGATGGAGGGAGGGAGGGGGGCTGACATGAACAGGGGGCTGACATGGAGGGAGGGGCGCGCTGATTGTTGGATGGAGGGAGGGAGGGGGCTGACATGGACAGAGGGGCTGACATGGAGGGAGGGGAGAGCTGATTGTTGGATGGATGGATGGAGGGAGGGAGGGGGCTCACATGGACAGGGGGGTTCACCTGGAGGGAGGGGAGAGCTGATGGATGGAGGGAGGGGGGCTGACATGGAGCGAGGGAAGGAGGGCTGACATGGACAGAGTGGGGGCTGACATGGAGGGATGGATAGATGGAGGGAGGGAGGGGGGCTGACATGGAGGGATGGATAGATGGAGGGAGGGAGGGGGGCTGACATGGACAGAGTGGGGGCTGACATGGAGGGAGGGAGGGGGGCTGACATGGAGGGATGGATAGATGGAGGGAGGGAGGGGGGCTGACATGGAGAGGGTGGGCTGACGATGGATGGAGGAAGGGAGGGGGCAGACATAGAGGGAGGGAGGGGGCTGACATGGACCAAGGGAAGAGACAGGGGGACATACTGGACAGACGGGGGATAAATGCTGGACAGAGGGGAGAGACAGTGCGGGTTAGGATTATAATGGGCAGGTGGGGGACTAGGACTGGTAATGGGTTGATTAGGGAAGGCTAGGACTGGGAATGGACTGATCAAGGGGGGGTTGGGACTGGTAATGTGCTAATAGAGGGTAGGACTAGTAATGGACTGATGGGGGGCTAGCATTGGAAATGAGCTGATCGGGGAGGTTAGGACTGGAAATAGGCTGATTAGAGGAGGCTAGGACTGGTAATGGGCTGATGGGGGGGGGGTAGGACTGGTAATGGACTGATTAGGGGAGCCTAGCACTGGTAATAGGGTTGAGGAGGGACTAGCACTGGAAATTAGCTGATTAGGGGAGGCTAGCACTGGTAATGGGGTTGAGGAGGGACTAGCACTGGAAATGAGCTGATTAGGGGAGGCTAGGACTGGTAATGAGCTGATGGGGGAGGCTAGGACTGGTAATGGGCTGATGGGAGGGTAGGACTGGTAATGGGCTGATTAGGGAAGCCTAGCACTGGTAATGGGGTTGAGGAGTGACTAGCACTGGAAATGAGCTGATTAGGGGAGGCTAGCACTGGTAATGTGGTTGAGGGGGGACTAGCACTGGAAGCGAGCTGATTGGGGGCTTTGACTGGGAATGGGCTGATTGTGTGGAGGGGAGGATAGAGCTGCTGGCCCTGGAAGAAAACTGGGGGCTAAGGCTACAAATGGGCTGATATGAGGGGATGGGAGAATGGAACTGGAAGGGAGTGGATCTGAGAGGGGCTGCCATGGTATTTGTACTAGAAGGGATTGGTCAGTGGGGAAGGAGGGGGACTGGAAGGGAATGGACACGAGTGGCAGTCATGGGAATGCAAGTTGATATTGGAAGGTACTGGGAGTGAGGACTGGAAAGGGGCTGATACTGGGAAGGGTTACTGGGACTGGAAATAGGCTGATGGAAAGAAGTGAAGAAAACGAAAGAGATAAGAAATAGCAGATGGACCATAGACCACAGAAAGAGAGCTAAGAGAAGACAGGAAAGCAGAAACCTCAGATCGGGACCAGCATGATCAGAGAATACATTGGTCAGACAACAAAGGTAGAAAAAATAATTTTATTTCATATTAGTGATTTGACTACAAAATCATCATAATTTTGAAATCAAATATTGTTACTTGTTATTGTGGTTTAAATAAGCAAATTTTATAAATAAAAACATATTGCAAAGGCCTATAATATATTAATAATTCAACAAATGATTACAGCGAGAATGCATTAACGATAAAGGAAGAGAGACACATTTGATTTTATCATTGGGGGTCACCACAAATTGACCAATGGTAAAAGGGGTCACGGTACAAAAAAGGTTGAGAACCACTGCCCTAATTTGTAAAACGTTCACCAATGTTAGTTAAAAGTGATGTATTGGAGGAAATGAAACAATAATTTCTGGCATGGTTAATTTTGCAAAATCTTCTTCAGAAAAGACCACAGCAAATAATTAATTTAGTCTCTCAAATATGACCTTGTCTTCCCTTAGTGCCCCTATAGCCCTCTGTCATCTAATGGCTTTTTGCTTCCAATGCAACTGAAAAAAGGTTTTATTAGAAGTTTTTGCTTCAATGGCAAGTTTCTTTTCAAATTTTCCCTTTGCCTGCTTTATCAGTGCTTTGCATCTACCTTGCCAATGCTTATGCTGTTTCCTGTTTCCTTCATTTGGATCCTTTTTCTGAAGGATGATTTTTGGCTATAACAGCCTCTCTCACCTCATTTTTAAACCATGCCAACAATATTTTGGCCTTCCTAGTATCTTTTTAAAGTGTGGAATTCATTTGGTCAGGGCTTCCAAGATGGTAACATAGTATATGATGGCAGATAAAGACAAGTATGTCCATTTAGTCTGCCTAGTAATTTGGCTAGACTGATGGTGCCTGCCACTCCATGCAGGTCACCTTCCTTTATGCCTTTGTTTAGGGTTGTACCCGCAGCTCCATGCTTCATCCCACCCTCTTGATATGGAGGGATGATCTGAGTCTACCCGATGCATTTTTTGAATTCTGTCACTGTGGAGCTGGTACAGTTGTGGTCAACCTTATTGGCACCCTTGCATTTTAGGTATGTTGTGTACAATATCTTGAGAAATAATTGGAAATTTTCCAACTGTATGTCATCATAATATTTTAATAGTTATCTTCAAAGGTACAGAATAAAAAAAATGTCTGTGCAACTTAGATGTAGAAATTTCTGAGAAAAAAACAAACCAAAATATGACCTGGGTAGGATTCATGGCACCATATTTCGTTGCATAACCCTTGACATTGATGACAACCTCTAAATGTTTCTTACAGCCATCTATAAGTTTTGTACCTCTTCTGCTGGTAGTGTCTCCTACTGTTCTACTGCGGTTTGTTCCAACTCATGAATGTTTCCAGGATACCTTTTAGCAATGGCAGATTTCAGCTCTTTCCAAAGGTTCTCGATTGGATTGAGATCAGAACTTAATTCTGGCCAGTTTAAAATAGTCAATTTTTTTCCTTTTTATCCATTTTTTTGTACTTATGGATGTATGCTTTGGGTCATTGTCCTGCTGGAGGACCCATGACCTTCAATCCATGGCCTAGCTTTCTGACACTAGGTAGCACATTTTGCTCCAAAATACCTTGGTAGTCCTCTGACTTCGATTCCTTTAATATGTTCCAGGCCTCCAGTTCCTAAGGCAGCAAAACAGTCCCACAGCATTATAGAACCTCCACCATAATTAACTCTAGGAAAGGTGTTTTTTTCCTTATAAGCTTCATTTCTTTGCCTGTAAATGTATCGCTGGCCTGCATTGTCAAAGAACTCAAGTTTGGTTTCATCTGTCTATAGAACGTTTTCCCAGAAGGATTGTGGTTTCTCAGGGTGGGTTTAGGCAAAGATCAGGTGTGCTTTTTATGTCCGTCTTTAAGCAGTGGGGTCCTCTTTGGACTTTGGCCATGAAGTCCTCCTTTGTTTAGTGCGCAGCGTATGGTGCAAGTTGAAACCACTCCAGATTGCTGCAGGTCAGTCTTAAACTCTTTGGATGTTGTTCGTGGTGTTTTTCCAACAGTTAGCACTAACCTTCGACGACTTAGATTCATTTTCCTCTTCCAACCAAGTCCTGGGAGGTTCTTGACAGCTCCATGAGCAGAAAATATCTTAATAACAGTTCAAACTGTAGATACAGGAATCCCAAGGTCTTTGGAGATGGCCTTGTACCCCTTTGAAGTTTGATGTTTGATGTTAATGGCTTTTCTGATGGTCTCAGTCAGCTCTCTTGTCTTTATCATTGTGAAAATGGAACAGGGAGTGAATGTGGCCATTTTTAACATTAGAGCCATCATTCCTTGGTTGATTTAAGTCATGTGAGTACTGACAATTGATCACAAGTGCATCTAAATTTTACTGCAGTGGGAATGTGATTCTTCTGTTCAAACTGATTTGAATTTTTTATAAGGGTGCCAATAGTTTTTATACTATTTCCTAGTATTTCTTTTTTTAATTGGTCTTGTTTTATTTGATTCTTTTATGTGTCAAACGTGTGCATATATAGTCCAAAGCCATTTCACTGGCTATTTGTTTCAAAGAGATATTGGACTTTAAGGGGTTGAACTGCAAGAGAGCCAATAATGTTGACCACATCTGTACCGGGGGGGGGAGGGGGAGGCAGTTGCAGGCCTTATACTCCGCTTGGACACATATCACTTTGGACAAGTGGGTTCTGGAGGTCTGGAGGTTCTGGAGAAGAAATAGATAAATAAATAAATAAATAAATTCGGGAAGGGTATGCCCTCTAATTTGCTCGTCCCCTCTGACGCGTTTATGCTTTCGCCTGGCGAAGCCCAAGGGGAGGCCCAAGCGGTATTAGAAATGGTGTAGCAACTAGTTCAGCTGCAGGCTATAGTAGCAGTGACTCTGCACGAGTGTGGACACAACCGGTATTCCATTTATTTTGTGGTTCTCCAGAAGGAGGGAACCTTTTGGCCCACATTGGACCTCAAAAACGTCAACAGGGCCTTGTGAGTTCAACATTTTCAGATGGAGACTTCGAAGTCTGTTATAGTAGTGGTCCATCAGGGGAAGATCTTGACGCCGCTGGATCTCTCTCGGAGGAATACTTGCACATCCCAATTTGGCCAGATCATCGACGCTTCCTGCGCTTCACAATTCCTTGCATGCATTTCCAGTTTCAGGCGCTGCTGTTTGGTCTCGCCACAGCTCCCAAGACGTTCACCAAGGTGATGATGGTGGTAGTGGCAGCAGCACTGCAAAAGGAGGGGATCTTAGTCCATCCATACCTAGCTGATTGGCTAATCTTTGCAAAGTCCCTTGTGTAGAGCCACTCGATGATGCAGCAGGTGGTTATACTGCTACAGGAGTTGGACTGAGTCGTGAACTTTGTGAAGAGCAGAGTGGTGCCAATTCAATCATTGGATTATCTAGGAGCCCATTTTGACACCAAAAGGGGCCGAGTCTTGGTGGCGGAGTGGATTCAGAAGCTGCAGGAGCAGATAAGTTGGCTTTTGAGGAACAGGCTTGTCTGTGCTTGGGATTATTTCCAGGTACTGGGCTCCACGGTGGTGACTCTGGATTTGGTGCCCTGAGCCAGGACGCACATGTGTCCTCTTCAACAGGCACTTCTGTCAAGGTGGTCAACTCGGAGGCACTTGTGGAGGCCCTTGGCACTGCCAATAGAGGCTCAAGTGAGTCTTCAATGATGGCTTCACACAAGCAAACCTCAAAACCCCCTATTGTATTGTGATTGCAGATGCCAGTCTCGCTGGCTGGAGGGCCCATTGTCGCAGGTGGCACATGGTCAATGGTCGGTGGAGGTGAGTCTGTGGTCTATCAACTAACTGGAGATGAGAGCGATGTTTCTGGCACTCAAGGCTTTTCAGCCTATGTTTCACCACAAAGCGGTCATAGTGCTGTCCGACAACGTGACAGCAGTGGCCTACATCAACCGTCAGGGGGTACCAGGAGTTGCCATTTAGCACTGGAGGTGGCGCGGTGCTGGAGTTGGCGGAGGCACACCTGGTAGGCCTGTTGACGGCTCACATGGCAACTAAGGAAAATGCCACGGCCAACTTCATAAGCAGAAATCTGCTGGATCCAGGTTAATGGTCTCTGGCGGAGTCGGTGTTTCTTCAAATGGGTAGGATGCTGGGGGACTCCCGTGATGGATCTTATGGTGTCTGCGGGCTTTGCATAAGCTGGACATTGCCTGTACATTATGGCATTATCTATAGACTGCGGAGATGTTTCGGAGGTTGGCCCACCTGTTTGTACTCTTTGGAGGTCCACGTAAGGGTGATGAGGCATCAATAGCAAGATGGCTCAAGGAGACTATTGCATCGGCTTATCTGTGCAGGGTGACCTATTCCTCCATTCGACTAGAGCTCAGTCCTCTTCGTGGGCAGAATTTGGTTTGGTGCCACCATTGGATATCTGTTGAGTGGCAGCGTGGTCCTCCTTGCATTCTTTCACTCTACATGACAGCCTGAACATCCAGGCAAGGGCAGATGCTATTTTTGGAGTGCAAATTTTGCGGGCCGGGCTCTCTGGTCCCACCTGTTAGGTACTACTCTCTTACATCCCATGCATCTGGACTGGACTGGAGGGCTGATGAGGAAGGTGAAATTAGGTCTTTCCTGCTAATTTTGTTTCCTTGGGTCTCTCCAGTCTAGTCGAGAACCCACCCTTTTTGTCTATCATTCAGTCTGTTATACCGGTAGAGGTCGAGCCCGGATAGATGCAGGAAGATTGCAGTTGGTTGTTCCAGGGCTCGCGTGGACAGACGCTGTGGTGTGAGCTGCTGCCCTTTTTAAGGGGGTTTATTCGGGTGCGGGATGACACCCTAGGCTTCCTCCTTGTTGCCTAACTGAGGGCTGTTCCTTTCACCTGAGTTATGTAATGGCAATTTTGATTGGTTTTAAAGTTTGCTGTTTATAAGTTCATAAGCCATATTAGTGTAGTCTGCTTTGTTAGCGAAATATTGAGTTGAGGAGCCTCTGAATAGTACCCTTATGGGGGGCATCATCAAACCAGTGATTCTCAGTCTCCATCTGCTGGTAGGAAGTCATAATCCATGCACCTAGACTGGACTGGAGGGACTCAAGGAAAGAAAATTAGCAAGTAAGACCTAATTTCACCATTTTCCCAGTCCACTTTAGTAATGATTTCTCCGTGAACAAGCAGGAAGTAAGTCCTCACACATGGGTGATGTCCCCGACGGAACCCCGCACGGGAAGTAAGTCTTCACACACAAGTGATGTCTCCGATGGAGCCTTATGCGGGAATGCTCCTCAGTTTCTATTGGAAGCTTTTGGGAGGATCTACTGTGCCTGCGCGCTTCCTTTCTGCCTGCCGCAGCAGCGCCATCTTCTTCAAGTCTTTTGTTTTCCATGGAGCCCCACAGATGTGTTCCAGTCACTCTTTGTTGGTAATCTTGTCTCTCCCCTTCAGGGGTACATAATTGAACGGGTTGAAGTTGTGTTGCCTTTGCCTGTCATTGTGGTCTCTCTTTTTTCGTTATTTCTCGTCATTTTTCCATTTTTTTAAAAATGCTAAT
This sequence comes from Ichthyophis bannanicus, assembly GCA_033557465.1. NCBI lineage: Eukaryota > Metazoa > Chordata > Amphibia > Gymnophiona > Ichthyophiidae > Ichthyophis > Ichthyophis bannanicus. Next base: position 1,131,865,382 of record CM066033.1, read on the forward strand.
ACAGCGGTACCAACAATGCCCGGTCAGGCCTACCCTCGCTATTGAGCTGTTTGAATTTGCCATGGCCATTTTTCTGACCATGTCCTCAAAACTGACCAGCAGTTTTAAAAATCGCACCAAATGTGCCCAGACCATTTCGGTGCCTAGGAGCCAATCATCAGCCCTCTTTTTGTACTCTGTGCCTGCAGATGACAAGAAGAGGCCTCAGGGGTCATGAAAAACAGTGGAAAATGCTGTTCAGCACTCCACAGTCCAATCCATTGCCTTCAGCATCAATGTCCTCAGCGTTTATTCTTCGAAAGCTGTTCAAGATCTCTGAGGTGCGTCGACATCAAGGAGCTCTGGAACTCAGTTGTAGCCAAGCACCCGCACTGCCCTGGGCCATCGGTCAGCCTCCCAGTGAGGAAGAAACTGGCCCTGCCCCCATCGAAATCGAAGGGCGATTGGACTGAGCACCGGGTGAAGGCCTGAGCGCATCGGCATCAGAGCCCTTCGAGACAAGATGTTGAGAGCAATGGGGGACAGTGTGAACACCCCTCGAAGGTGCTGCAAATGGAGGACTGCTCAACCTCCAGGGGTTCAGTGGGACACCAGCAGCCTTCCGACAGCCAAGTCCAAGCTGCCGATACCCCTCCACAGGCGCCGGGTACAACGGTCAAAGTTGCTCAGGCCTCTCAGCCTTCAGAATCGGCAGTCATGGAGAAGCAGCTCCTAAAGGCACTCAAGGATCACATAACAGCTCTTTTTCCGATGCAGCACACTGAGGTCTTGACATCGACCATCGTGCAATGAATTCTAGAGATGCATGCCTTGCTTCCTTCAGACAAATGAATATGGTCTACGTGGAGTGTAATAATGTATCTATAGGGATTACTCCATACAAACATATATCTAGAAATACCTGGCGTTATCCTCCACTAATGTAACCGTCCTTCTATTTCACTCAAAATTAATTTAATCCACAGGTATAGTCTCAGACTTTTGAAGCGCTTTAAACCATTGGATTTGGTGAATAAGCGCTCAGATTGCATCAACAACTATTGTGGACCTCCCTGTGTTTCTCTAAATCAGGGGTGTCCAAACCTGTCCTGGAGGGCCGGAATCCTGGCAGGTTTTTGGGATAGCCCTAATGAATATGCATGAGATATATATGCATTAGAGATATCCTGCCAACCTGACTGGTTTGTGGCCCTCCAGGGCTGGATTTGGAGACCCCTGCCTTACACCTCTGTCATTTAAGATCATGAGTGGACAAGGTGCAGATGTCCAAGACATCAAAAAGGTTAGATAGAATTTGTCACAGTCCTCCTCACTTCTCCCCCCCACCTAAAAATTGTCTATTAGCCACCTTTTTGGTGGTGGTGAGAATCGAGGAGGAATGTGACACATTCTATATACCCTTTCGATGTCTAGGACATCTGTACCTTGCCCACTCACGATCTTAAATGACAGAGGTGTAAGGCAGGGGTCTCCAAATCCAGCCCTGGAGGGCCACAAACCAGTCAGGATGGCAGGATATCTCTAATGCATATATATCTCATGCATATTCATTAGGGCTATCCCAAAACCTGCCAGGATTCCGGCCCTCCAGGACAGGTTTGGACACCGCTGCTCTAAATCACCAATTTTTTGACTTTTTTTGAGTTTTACTTAAATTTTTCATATGTGAATATCACCAAAAAGTTCATCACCATATTTAGGCTATAACGGCTATAAAATGGCTTATCTTTTGTTGAAGTGTTTTCCAAACAGCCAAATGATCTGCTTTTGCGATTGCTCAGATTATGATCTCAACGCCTTCCTCGGTGCCTAATTAGCGTTTCACTCCTGAGACGGAGTTTCTTCAGGAGAGTCTGGAAAATAAGAATATGCCAAAAAATAGCTCAAAACTGACCATAAAAACATATGCGTTCTTCATTACTACAGATTGATATTTAAAACTTTAAAATCTAACGTTGGTCAAGAGACAAGGGAACGCTGATATGAGGGATTACTTACTCCGCAAATGCTGCCCACGTTTATCAGTGATTTCCTGGTTTGCAAAAAACGCCGCGCATGCGAACTAGAATTTCTAGCCACTTTTAACGAGACTGGAAGGATGTTATTGGCTCACTATAAAGAGCCTTATTGGTTCCTGAATTCAAGAACTGCCTAATAAAATCTATGAATGAACTATCTACAAACTTGCCAATCAATGGAAGAATTTAGACCGAAAGGTTTCACTGTGTTAACAGTAAAAATCCAGCGTTGTTCTTCAAATAGTAATGTCTCGTCTATAGTTTTGCCCCGCATCGCCATAGAAATCTGGTCTATGCAAAAACAGCGCAGATGAACATATTCATGTTGAAACTCTTCACAGTGCTGGACAATAGGTGCTGTTAATTGCTTACATCGTAAGCGGCTTTTATGTTCAAGCATTCTTATCTTCAGAGTACGATTTTAAAAAAAAGTCCCAACAGTTATTACAAGATTTTCGGGACCGAGGATATCCAGAAGGGGTGACTAAACGGGCATATCAAAGAGCCTTTTTTAACCATCGTTCGTGGCTCCTGGGATCCACCAAACCGAGTCAAAACGTTCCAGAGAATGCTCCAGTAAATTTAATAACTAAATTTTCCCCAATAAGCTACAAAATACAAAAAATTGTCATTAAACATATGAATGTGGTACAAACAATTCCAGGTCTACAAGAACGTACTGTGCAATGCGTTTGGCAGCGAAATACTAATATGAAGGAGCAACTTAGCCCGTCAGTTCCCCGATCCCCCATTACACAAGCAGAGCGAAGGGATAAATGTGGACACCGTAAATGTGGGGATTGTATGATTTGCGCTGTCACAGAAGAGCTTACTGAATTCCATTATTTGGGTCGCACTTACGTTCTACGACATGCCACTTCTTGTAATACCACTTCGGTGGTATATGCTATAAAGTGCCCGTGCAATAAACTTTACATTGGAAAAACTAATCGTACTCTGTAGATAAGAATGCTTGAACATAAAAGCCGCTTACGATGTAAGCAATTAACAGCACCTATTGTCCAGCACTGTGAAGAGTTTCAACATGAATATGTTCATCTGCGCTGTTTTTGCATAGACCAGATTTCTATGGCGATGCGGGGCAAAACTATAGACGAGACATTACTATTTCAAGAACAACGCTGGATTTTTACTGTTAACACAGTGAAACCTTTCGGTCTAAATTCTTCCATTGATTGGCAAGTTTGTAGATAGTTCATTCATAGATTTTATTAGGCGATTCTTGAATTCAGGAACCAATAAGGCTCTTTATAGTGAGCCAATAACATCCTTCCAGTCTCGTTAAAAGTGGCTAGAAATTCTAGTCCGCATGCGCGGCGTTTTTTGCAAACCAGGAAATCACTGATAAACGTGGGCAGCATTTGCGGAGTAAGTAATCCCTCATATCAGCGTTCCCTTGTCTCTTGACCAACGTTAGATTTTAAAGTTTTAAATATCAATCTGTAGTAATGAAGAACGCATATGTTTTTATGGTCAGTTTTGAGCTATTTTTTGGCATATTCTTATTTTCCAGACTCTCCTGAAGAAACTCCGTCTCAGGAGTGAAACGCTAATTAGGCGCCGAGGAAGGCGTTGAGATCATAATCTGAGCAATCGCAAAAGCAGATCATTTGGTTGTTGGAAAACACTTCAACAAAAGATAAGCCATTTTATAGCCGTTATAGCCTAAATATGGTGATGAACTTTTTGGTGATATTCACATATGAAAAATTTAAGTAAAACTCAAAAAAAAGTCAAAAAATTGGTGATTTAGAGAAACACAGGGAGGTCCACAATAGTCGTTGATGCAATCTGAGCGCTTATTCACCAAATCCAATGGTTTAAAGCGCTTCAAAAGTCTGAGACTATACCTGTGGATTAAATTAATTTTGAGTGAAATAGAAGGACGGTTACATTAGTGGAGGATAATGCCAGGTATTTCTAGATATATGTTTGTATGGAGTAATCCCTATAGATACATTGCTTCCTTCAGAGACATTGATGCCAGACATCGAGGGGCTCAGATGCCAGCTCCTGCCCAGCCAGTTTCCCTCTCTAGCAACTCAGGGTCTAATGCACCCTTGAAATCCAGACTGGCTTTGGCACATCATCGTTCTTCAGGAGAATCCCATTCCCCTCAATGTAGGAGGGAGATCCAGGCAGAGATTGAGGTATTTCAACTTTCTCTCAGAGTCTAACTCCGACAGCTGGGTAAGCGATGTGGAATCGGAGGACTTCTCAAAGGGCAGGTCTTCGGAGCTCCCAGCGGACCCTTCCCCGCCTCATGAACATTGAAAGTCTCCTCCTGAAGATATGACCTTCTAGGATTTTGTGAGAGATATGACCAAGGTCATACCATTCTCCCTGAAGACAGAGGAGGAACCCAGGGCAGAGGAGTTGGAAATCTTGCAGTACTCCTTGGCACATAAGGAGGCGGTGACCATGCCCGTACTTTGCGTTCTGCAGAGGGTGCAGATGAGGATGTGGGAAAGGCCCCTCATGGTACCTCTAGTGAGTAGAAGACTCAACTCCATGAACAGGGTCCAAAAAGCTCCTGGCTTCGAGAAACCTCAGCTCCCATACCACTCTTTAGTGGTCGAGTCTGCCCTAAGAGGATTATGAGTACCAAGACTCATTCTTTGATGTCCCGGGAAGGGAGGCTTGGACCTTGCACTCTTTTGGAGAAGACATTTTCAGAGCTCAATGCTCATAGCTTGAGTGGCCTCATACCAGCTCTACATGAACATGCTACTAAAGGACATTATGCAAGACCTAGCTGACCTGTCCCAGTTCCTCCTTCCTGAGAAGTTGGAGCAGTTTCGCAGCCTAGTGGGTCATGGCAAGGACTGCTCAAAGTTGCTGGTTCGAGCGACCTATGATGCCTTTGAGATGGTGTCACGAACTGCTGCAGTAAGTATTGGGACCCGGAAATTTTCCTGGTTCCGGTCCTCTGACTTAGAGCAGTCTGTTCAGAATAAACTGGCAGACGTATTGTGCTGCAGTGAGAATTTGTTCAGTGAGCAGGAGGAGGAAGGCTGGCATTATAGAAAAGCAGCATATCACTCTTACCAGGCTTTCAAGGTGCACATCTGAACTGGCTTATTGGGGGCCAGAAGAACTACTACTACTCCCGTAGATGTTGGTACTTCCCTGGACCCCAAACCTCCAAGCAGAAACAACAGGCTCCTCACCAGCAACGGCACAGAGAGAAGGCCCAAACAGTCCTGCAGCCAAAGCCTGTAGTGGGGCTGTGACTGGTTCCTCTGGAGCATAGCCAGTTTACCAGGAGTCACTGCAAGAAACCCTCCAGTGGAGGAATGGCTCACTCTCTTTGCCCAGAGATTGCCCCTTATAACCTCGGACTCGTGGGTGCTACAGCTATCCAGATCGGATACAGGTTGCATCTCTTTGAGCTACCTCCAAGTTGGCCCCCAAGAGCATATCACTTCGACCCCCTGCATCAGGAGCTACTTCAGAAGGAAATCTCCACCCTCCTGGCTGATCTAGCTATCAAGCCTGTACCGCAGCAGCAACTAGGGCAGGAATTTTATTCCAGATACTTTGTCATCTCCGAGAAAACAAGGAAATTCTGGACTTCAGGGACCTAAATGTTTACTTGATAAGAGAAAAGTATAAGATAATTTCTCTGGGCACCCTGCTCCCGTACCTTCAAAAAGGAGATTGGTTATGCTCCTGGATCTAAAGGATGTTTATATCCACAAACTGATCCATCCTGCTTACAGGAAGTATCTCAGGATCATCCTGGGAGAATATCACTTTCAGTATCAAGTCCTGCCTTTCGGCCTAGCCTTGGCACCCCGGGTCTTTACAAAATGTGTTGTAGTAGTGACAGCCTACCTCAGAACACTGGGGTTGTTTATCTTCCCTTACCTGGACGATTAGCTGATTAAAAAATATCACTCCGGAGGGAGTTCGAGAGTCTACACGGTTGACTATTCAGGTATTGGAGCTGTTAGGGTTTGTGATCAATTACCCTAAGTCCCACCTTCAGCCCACCCAAGAACTAGAATTCATAGGAGCCCGGCTCGACTCAATTCAGGCAAAGGTTTTCCTTCCGCAGGACTGGCTCCAAAGGCTGACAGCCGTAGTGAACGACACTCTAACGACACTCTGAGTCACCAAGTGATGGCTTGCAAGATTCTTTCTCCAGGAACAAGCAGGAAGTCAGTCCTCACATATGGGTGACGTCGGTGCTGACGGAGCCCTCGTGCGGAGCAATTCACCAGCTTTCAAAGAAAGCCTTTGGGATTGCCTGCGCATGCCAGTCCCCTTCCCGCCCAAGGGTGCCATCTTGCTCAGTCTCCCTTTTTCCACGGAGCCCAATGGACATTGTTTCGCTGTCCTTGTAAAAAGTGTGTCAAAACATTTGAAGAATCATTTCTTCGACCCGGTTCGGCACAGGTTTCCATTCCCGCCTTCGGCTCAGTATACTGGTATTGAGTCCGGTCTCATTTTCGTTTTTGTTAGTGACTAGCGTTCGCGCTCTTTTTTTCTTCATTTTCACTGCCAGCCCAGTCATTTGACCTTGCAGGGCCCTTTTTCCCTCGATGTCTGCCAGCGAGTACAAGAAGTGTGATCGGTGTAACATAGAAACATGATGACAGAAAAAGACCACATGGCCTATCTAGTCTGTCCTTCCATATCAACTACAACAGTCCACTTTTTACCTTTAGAGATCCTCTGTGTTGGTTCCATGCTTTTTTGAATTCAGTTACTGTCCTCATCTCTACCCCCTCCACTGGGAGACTATTCCATGGATCCACTACTCTTTCCGTAAAGAAATATTTCCGCATATCACTCCTGAATCTATCTCCCTTCAACCTCATCCCATGTCCCCTCGTAGCAGAACTTGCTTTCAATTGAAAGAGGCTCTCTCCCTGAACATTTATGCCACGGAGGTATTTAAACATCTCAATCATATCACCTCTATCCCGCCTTTCCTCTAAGGTGTACAAATATTAAGATCCTTAAGTCTGTCCTCATATGCTTTATAATGAAGCCCACTAATCATTTTAGTAGCCACCCTCTGCACCGACTCCATCCTGTTCACATCCTTTTGAAGGTGTGGTCTCCAGAATTGCACACTATACTCCAAATGAGGTCGCACCAAAGACTTATAAAGAGGCATTATCACCTCATTTTTTCTGCTAGCCATTCCTCTCCGTATGCACCCAAGCATCCTTCTAGCTTTTGCCGTCGCCTTTTCTACCTGTTTAGCTACTTTAAGATCATCAGACACAGCCACGCCTAGGTCCCGCTCTTCTTTAGTGGACAAAAGTACTTCACCTCCTATACCGTATTGCTCCCTTGGATTGCTGCAGCCCAAATGCATGACCTTACATTTTGTAACATTAAATCCCAGCTGCCAAATTCTAGACCATTCTTCAAGCTTAGCTAGATCCCTCCTCATGTTATCTACACCTTCCTGGGTGTCTACTCTATTGCAGATTTTGGTATCATCTGCAAAGAGGCAAACCTTACCCGACAGCCCTTCCGCTATATCACTAACAAAGATGTTAAAAAGAATCGGACCAAAGACCGATCCCTGGGGCACACCACTGGTAACATCCTTCTCCTCAGAGTGAGCTCCATTTACTTGTACTCTTTGTCGCCTCCCACCCAAACAATTTCTAACCCAAGCAGTTACTTTAGGGTCCATCCCTAGGGTGCTCAGTTTGTTTATAAGTCGCCTGTGAGGAACAGTGTCAAAGGCTTTACTGAAATCTAAATACACCACATCTAGAGCTCTCCCTCGGTCCAACTCCCTGGTCACCCAGTCAAAGAAATCAATCAGATTTGTCTGACAAGACCTGCCTCTGGTGAATCTATGCTGCCTCGGATCCTGTAATCTGCTGGACTCCAGAAACCTCACTATTTTCTCTTTCAGCAGCGTTTCCAATAATTTACTCACCACCGAAGTTAAACTAACCGGCCTGTAGTTTTCAACCACATCCTTACTTCCGCTTTTGTGTAAAGGCACCACATGGGCCTCTCTCCAGTCCTTTGGCACCACTCCCGACTCCAACGAGGCATTGAAAAGATCAGTCAGTGGAGTTGCTAGAACATCCCCAAGTTCCCTCAGTATTCTAGGGTGTATCCCATCCGGTCCCATTGCTTTGTCTACTTTAAGTTGAGCTAGTTTCTCACAAACACAGTCTTCTGAAAATTGTTCAAGATGTCCCTCGCTTCTGTTCCTATTTGTGGGTGTTTTCTGAAGTCCTGCTCCTGGTTCTTCATCTGTGAACACAGAACAAAAATATTTGTTAAGCAATTCTGCTTTATCCTTATCAGCTTTTACATATTCCCCCCCTGCACCCTTGAGTCTGACAATACCACTTTTGCCCTTCCTCTTCTCACTAATATATCTGAAAAATGTCTTATCCCCCCATTTTATTGCATTGGCTATTTCCTCCTCCTTTTGAATCTTTGCCTTCTTGACTACTTTGCTAGCTTCTCTAAGTTTTTCCAAATACAGATGCCTGTCTTCCTCTCTCTGTGATCTCTTGTATTTCATGAAGGCCTCCCTCTTTTTCTTCACTTTTTCAGCTACTTCCTTAGAAAACCATAGCGGTCTACTTTTCCTTTTGCCTTTATTTACCATTTTAACAAAAAGGTTGGTTGCCCTTAAAATATCCCCTTCAGTTTTGCCCACTGTTTTTCTACATCCCCCAGCTGTTCCCATCCCACTAACGACTCCCTGAGGTATTGGCTCATCTTCGCAAAGTTAGTCTTCCTAAAGTCTAAGATCCTCACCTTGGAATGGATTCTAACAGCCCTAGTCCTAATACTGAACCACACCATCTTGTGATCACTGGATGCAAAATGATCTCCCACTACAACATCAGAAACACTTTCACCATTGGTAAGCACCAAATCCAGTATGGTCCCTTCACGTGTGGGGTCTGTTACCAATTGCCTGAATAGTTCTCCCTGTAGAGAATCCAGGATCTCCTTACTTCTAGATGATACTGCAGCAAGAATGTGCCAATCAACATCTGGCATATTGAAATCTCCTATCAGTAGCACTTCCCCTTTCCTAGCAATGCTGCGTATGTCTTCAATTAACTCTGTGTCCTCCTCTTCCGCTTTATTTATTTTTATTTATTTATTGAACGGTTTTATATACTGCCTTTCAGAAAAATCAAAGCGGTGAGGGAGGTCTGTATATCACACCAATGCAAATAGATTTCTCTTTCCCTCTTTCTAGTTTAACCCACAGTGCCTCCTCTCTCCCTTTTAAGCTCTGTAATTCCAAAACTTTAATAGTAGTTTTTACATATAGTGCCACTCCTCCTCCCCTTCTTCCTACCCTGTCCTTTCTGAATAAAGTATAGCCAGGTATAGTTACATCCCATTCATGGTTTTCTGTGAACCATTTTTCTGTAACTGCCACTAAATCCAAGTCAGCCACTCCCACCAAAGCTTCAACATCAGGGATCTTATTTCCCATGCTACGGGCATTTATACACACTGCTTTCCATATGTTACCCATTTCCATAAAGGTATTTAATGTATCACCTATCTGGGGGCTTTCACTTACCTGGGGGCTTTCTTCACTTATCCCCAACGAATCTAGTTTAAAGCCCTCTTCAGTAGATTAGCCAGTCTACTACCGAAGATGCGTTGACTTTTCTTGGACAAATGGATGCCATCTCTGCTCCCCTTGGAACAGCATCCCATGGTCTAGGAAACCAAAATGAAAAGAAGTTGATGTCCCTTACCAACACACATGACTGCTGCCTCTGGTGCCTCGGGCCCGACCATGACCCGGTGGTCTGTGGCCCGTGTGGCAAGATGTCTTCCAAGCCATTGAGGAGCAGGCAGCATCAATGTGAATGGATTTTCTCAGAGTTCGCAACCGTCCAAGCCTGGACCTCGTCAGAGGCCTCGACGTCTCGGGAGTCCTCTGAGGGGGGGGGTCTCCCTTCAGGGAACACCGGAGGAAGAAGAAGCTCATGAGGGTGACGTCGTTGGAGGCCTCTGATCAGCCTGGGCCCTCAGGTTCCAGGACGCATAGCCCCGACCGTCGCCCCGGGTCCTCGGAGACGGAGCGACCAGCCACTCTACCTCGTAAGGAGCCGGAGACACCGAGTCAGGTAACACCTGTTGTCCTCGTTGACTATCCTCCGGGAGAACCGGCGTCAGGCCCCGAGACGGAGGCTGTGGAGCCTTCTGATCTCGGTCTCAGAATGGTGGCCTTGGAGAGCAGCATGGCTGCCTTCATGGAGCAGCAGTGGGCACTGATAGCCGGTCTCACCAGTCCATCCGCCCGACCACCGGGACCTCGACGTCCAAGTCGACCCCGGAGGCCGAGCCGATCCTCGAGTCAGTCAGGTCTCGAGTCGATCCTCGGCCAAGGTCTCCCTCGACCTCCCGTTCGGAGCCGAGGTCGTCGATGCCGGTCCTCACAGCCGGAGCCACTCGATTTCTTCTCAGAGTAATCGGCATGGGAGACGGAAGATGAGGAGTCTCCAGACACCCACCGTACCCGGTGTATCCCATCGGACTCACCGGGTTCGGAGCCTCGGAGAAGGTCCCCCCGGAGGATACCAGGTTCTCGGACTTCGTTAAGGACATGGCCAAGACGGAGTCCGAGGAGGAGCCTCGATCCGAGGAGCTTGAGGCCCTCCAGTATGACTTTCCCCCGAGGGAAGCCCTTACTGTGCCGGTGCCTCCGATGCTGGAACGGCTAATGCTCTGCATGTGGGAGTCCCCGGCCTCAATGCCGGTTCTCAGCAAGCGGGTCGATTCCATTTATCGAGTCAGCAAGAGCCCTGGGTTCCAAAAGGTGCAGCTACCGCACAACTCCATGGTTGTGGAATCAGCCATGCACAGGCCGAAAAGTCAAATGATGCACTCCTCAGTGTCTCTCGGCCGGGAGGCCCGGAACCTGGATGCCCTCGGCAGAAAGTGCTTCCAGGGCTCGATGCTGTCATGCCATGTCCAGATCTACCAGCTGACACAAGAAAGAGCACTGGCTCACAGAGAGTCCAAAAACCAACCAAGGGGCAAGCAGAGTGTGGGTCACTTGCGCTTTATTGAAAACCAAAACCCCGACACGTTTCGGCAAAAGCCTTCATCAGGGGGCTAGAGGACTGCAAACAAATTAAAAACAATATAGTTCAATAAAACATAATAAAAACATAAAAGTATAAATATACAATCAAAGATATAAAATCAACATAGATAATTTAAAAGGACAAACATCAAAAATGTGTATAGCATATTATACTCACACAAAGTATAAAACCAGTACAGTGGATGAAGCGCATAGGAACGAATAACCAATGATGTGGTTAATAATGCTGAAAAACAACAGACATATTAAAATGCAAATACCAGATCAGGTGCAATTGATAGATAAACCATGCAGTAGGAAAGACGAATGGGAAACCCAGACCAGGACAAGCAAAAATCCATACGCTTAAACTGCTAAAAAAACAAGAATTAATACATATAAATGAGTAAAAACCTAATAACATATCGCATATCCATAGTGAATTCTAAGAAGACAAAATAAAATCAAATATAAAAGTAAACAAAACAAGAATTGGGCAAAAAACCTAAATGGGAGCCAAGATATCATATTGTAAAAATGTAATATGTAAAAAAGGGGAAGTAGAATAAAATTTTTTTAAAATTAGCTAACCCCATCTAAACAAACAATTCTTGTTAAAAAGTGTCATACTGAGTGGACATCGAATATGTGAGAAAATAAATGAAACGCAAATGCATTCCGAACTATGTTGAAAAAAAGATGCGTTCAGAACTATATTTAAAAATGTGGCTGAAAATGAGCATCAATAAATTATACCATATAGATAAAAACCACTAAAAGATTGATCAAAGAGTTAAAAATAATATGATTAAAACATAGTTAAAAAACAGCAGTGCATGCTCTTTCAATACTGACAAAAAAACCCAACCCCTCATAATGCGCTGAAAATTGGCGTACTTAAAGGACGTAAAGTGAAAGAAGTAGAAATATAAATAGGATGGCCAAAACGGCCTAGAAAAATAACTAGGCTATAATACCCTAGAACATTACTCATTTGCGTTTCATTTATTTTCTCACATATTCGATGTCCACTCAGTATGACACTTTTTAACAAGAATTGTTTGTTTAGATGGGGTTAGCTAATTAAAAAAATTCTTTTATTCTACTTCCCCTTTTTTACATATTACATTTTTACAATATGATATCTTGGCTCCCATTTAGGTTTTTTGCCCAATTCTTGTTTTGTTTACTTTTATATTTGATTTTATTTTGTCTTCTTAGAATTCACTATGGATATGCGATATGTTACGCGTCGGGGTTTTGGTTTTCAATAAAGCGCAAGTGACCCACACTCTGCTTGCCCCTTGGTTGGTTTTCAGATCTACCAGCTGTACATGGGCATGTACTTACGGGACCTGGCAAAGGAGATTGTCGGGTTCTCGGCTGGCCTCTCCGAGGAACCCTTGCAGCGCTTCAAGGCCTTGTCTACGGGGATTTGAGAGTGCTCGAAGTTTGTTTTGAGCAGCCTACGACGGCTTCAAGGCTTCGGCCCGAGTAGCCGCAGTCATCATCGGTGCACGCCGTCAGGCCTGGCTAATGTTGTCGGACCTGGAGTCATGGTTTCAGGACAAGTTGGTCGATGTCTCTTGCCGAGGTGACAACCTATTCGGCAAACCCATGACTGAGAAGTCTGCGGAGATCGAGTCCAAGTACTTAACCCGGACAAGGCTCTCCAAGAAGACTTCTGCCCCTTCTCACAAAAAGAAGGACTCGAGTAAAAAGCCCTTTTTCTTGAGGAAGGGTAATGCCTACCGCAACTACCCCACTTACCAGACCACCCCAGCTCCAAGGGGCAGCAGGCCAAGGGACAGGGGCACCGTCCACGTAGGCAGAAAACCCCCAAGCCTCCAGCTCCGGCTCCCACCCAGCTGGGAGGAGGTTTTTGACTCCCACAGCATGGCTTCTCTCCCATCTCTGGTATGGCTCTGCACAGGAGGAAGGCTGACCATGTACGCCCACAAGTGGCCAGCCGTTACCACCGATACCTGGGTCCTGCAGATAGTGCAAAAGGGGTATCTACTCCATTTCGACCAGGTACCACCCTCCTCCTTTCCAGGAAAGCCTCTAAGGCCCCCTCTTCACAGGAACCTCCTCTTACAGGAGTTGACAGGTCTTTTGAAGGACCAGGCAGTGGAACCGGTGCCCCACCACCTGGAAGGGCGAGGCTTCTACTCCAGGTATTTCCTCATACCAAAAAGGACAGGAGGCCTCAGGCCCATCCTCAACTTGCGGAATCTGAACACGTTCCTGGTAATGGAAAAGTTCAGGATGCTCTCTCTTGGAATATTGCTGCCATACCTCCAGCAGGGAGACTGGCTATGCTCCTTAAACCTGAAGGATGCTTATACACTCATCCTCATACATCCAGACCACAGACAATATCTCAGATTTGTGGTGGGAGGAAACCACTTCCAGTACAGGGTGCTTCCCGTTGGCCTAGCATCTACTCCCAGGGTATTCACCAAATGCCTAGCTTTGGTAGCGGCCGTCCTCAGGAGCCAAGGGATTTTTGTTTTCCCATATCTGGACGACTGGCTAATCAGAGGCCAGTCGACCCAGGAGGCCCAACAGGCCACTTCTCGTACAGTAAACCTGCTACAGCATCTGGGTTTTGTCATAAATCACGCAAAGTCTACTTTGCCCCCCACTCAGAACTTGGAGTTCATAGGGGCAAGACTAGACACCCTCCGGGCAAGGGCTTACTTGCCGGAGGACAGGGCAAACTGGCTGCTGGCGATAGTTCGCCAGGTCAGTCAACAAGCTCAGATTTCTGCAAGAAGCTTCCTCCGCCTACTAGGCCACATGGCCTCCACGGTGCATGTAACCCCGAATGCTCATCTGCACATGAGAACAGCTCAATGGTGCCTCGGACCAGTGGACACAGTCCACAGGCCACCTCAGAGACAGAATAGTGGTGTCCAAGCAACTCCTGAAGTCGTTGCAGTGGTGGCTTCAGCCATCCAACCTGCTCGGGAGAGTGCCTTTTCAGCCTCCCTCGCACACAAGAGTACTAACGACAGATGCATCCTTGCTGGGCTGGGGAGCCCATTGCCAGAGTTCATACACTCACTGACTGTGGTCTCCTCAGGAGGCTACGCACCAAATCAACCTCTTAGCTGCAAGCGATTCGCCTAACTCTTCGAACCTTCTGTCAGGTCAGTCTGTCTTAGTGCAGACAGACAACCAGGTAGCAATGTTTTATGTGAACAAACAGGGGGGCACAGGGTCTCGACTCCTATGCCAGGAGACCCTGGACCTCTGCTCATTTGCAGTCAGGTAGGGTATGTCGCTCAAAGCAGTTTATCTGCCTGGTCAGGAGAACGTTCTAGCAGACAAGCTAAGCAGGATTCTCTAACCTCACGAATGGCAACTGAATCTGGACGTGGCACAGCGGATTTTCCACCGCTGGGGGTATCCGTCCATAGATCTCTTTGCCAATCTGCAGAATCACGAGTTGCCCAGGTTTTGCTCCAGACAACCACATTCTCAGAGGGTGGCTGCAGATGCTTTTCTCTCTTGGTCAGTGGGCCTCCTATATGCGTTTCCTCCCACAGCTCTGGTGGCCCGAACATTGTTCAAGATCCTTCGGGGCAGGGATGGCCAAGACAGCCTTGGTTTCCGCTCTTCCTCCAGTTGGCATTGGAGACCCCACTCCCTCTGGGGACGCAGCCCGACCTGCTGTCTCAGGAGCAGGGTTCTCTATTGCACCCCAACCTCAGGTCCCTCAACCTGATGACATGGCTCCTGAAAGGGTAATGCTGGCCCCTCTACTCCTTCCTAAAAATGTGGAAGAAGTGTTACTGGCCTCGAGGAGGCAATCCACTAGGAGGTCCTACGCCTTCAAGTGGCGTAGGTTTGCAGAGTGGTGTACACACCGCAAGGAAAACCCTTTCTCCTGCCTTGTACCGGTGGTGTTGCAGTACTTGCTTCATCTCTCAGAATTAGGTCGTAAGTCTAACTCTGTCAGGGTCCACCTGAGTGCTTTGTCAGCAAACTACTATCCAGTGGAAGGGCAACCTCTTTCGGCTCACCCCTTGGTGTCCGGATTCCTCAGAGGTCTGCTTTTTCTAAAGCCCCCGGTTCGTCCTCCGGCAACTGAGTGGGACTTAAATGTGGTCTTGCAGCAGCTTACTCGCCCACCTTTTGAGCCGATGTCTACTTGTCATCTGCGCTTTCTTTCCTGGAAAATGCTCTTCCTGGTGGCACTCACATCTGCCAGATGTGTGAGTGAGCTGCAAGCTCTGGTATCTGATAGACCGTACATATGGTTTTATGGAAACAGGTTGGTCCTTCGCACTCACCACAAGTTCCTTCCGAAAGTGGTCTCCTCATTCCACCTCAACCAGGAGGTGGTGCTTCCAACATTCTTTCCCAGGCCGCATGCCAGCCGGGCAGAGGCGGTATTGCATACCCTGGACTGTAAGAGGACGCTTGCTTTCTACCTGGAGCATACGCGGGGACATAGGAGGGCTTCTCAGCTCTTCCTTTCTTATGACCTCAGTAGGCTGGGTCTACCTATCTCCAAGCGCACGTTATCCACTTGGGTGGCAGACTGCATCGCCTGGGCGTATAGGGCAGCTGACCTTCAGCTGCAGGGTCAAGTCATGGCCCACCGTGTCAGGGCTAAGGCCGTGTCAGTAGCTAACCACCGCTCTGTTCCGTTGGCAGGCATCTGCCGGGCGCAACTTGGTCTTCACGCCAGATTTTTGCAGCCCATTACTGCCTGGAGAGAGAGTCCCGGCGGGACAGTGTTTTCGGCCAGGAGGTACTCCGTAACCTATTTGAGGTTTAGGCAACTCCTACCCTCCAACCCTTTGGTGTCAGGCTACCGTGGGGGTTGCGTTCTCGGAGAAAATCCTTTTACAGCTGCTGTGGCTCTTCTAGAGGGAGCCATTTTTTCAGCTAAGGTTCTCGGTAGCCTATAGCTGGGGAGTCCCATATGTGAGGACTGACTTCCTGCTTGTTCCTGGAGAAAGCATAGTTGCTCACCTGTAACAGTTATTCTCCAGGGACAGCAGGAATCAGTCTTCACAACCCTCCCTCCTCCCCTGGAGTTGCAGTCCTATAATTAGAATTTTTTCTCTTTTTGCTGTCTTTTTAGCTATGTCATCTGACTGAGCAAGATGGCACCCTTGGTCGGGAAGGGGACTGCGCATGCGCAGGCAATCCCAAAGGCTTTCTTTGAAAGCTGGGGAATTGCTCCGCATGAGGGCTCCGTCGGCGCCGACGTCACCCATATGTGAGGACTGATTCCTGCTGTCCCCGGAGAACACCTGTTACAGGTGAGTAACTACGCTAACTGTCCTAGGCCACATGGCCTCTACAGTGCCTGCCACACCTTCAAATGATTGCACTATGTAGTAAAAATTCCCCAAGGAGCCAGAAACATCAAAAGAAAAATTCAAAACCCCAAAATAGGCTCAAAAAAGAAACATTATTACTATCAATACTATGTGAGAAAAAAATAATAATGAACCAAAGAAATCAATCAATTCAGAATTATCATCAATAATCATCTGTCCAAGAAAGGTCAACGCATCTTCGGTAGTAGACTGGCTAATCTACTGAAGAGGGCTTTAAACTAGATTCGTTGGGGATGGGTGAAGAAAGCCCCCAGGTAAGTGAAAGCCCCCAGGTAGGTGATACATTAAATACCTTTATGGAAATGGGTAACAGGGGTAACATATGGAAAGCAGTGTGTATTAATGCCCGTAGCATGGGAAATAAGATCCCTGAAGTTGAAGCTTTGGTGGGAGTGGCTGACTTGGATTTAGTGGCAGTTACAGAAACATGGTTCACAGAAAACCATGACTGGGATGTAACTATACCTGGCTATACTTTATTCAGAAAGGACAGGGTAGGAAGAAGGGGAGGAGGAGTGGCACTATATGTAAAAACTACTATTAAAGCTTTGGAATTACAGAGCTTAAAAGGGAGAGAGGAGGCATTGTGGGTTAAACTAGAAAGAGGGAAAGAGACATCTATTTGTATTGGTGTGATATACAGACCTCCCTCACAAGAGGAAGAGGTGGACAGAGAGTTAATTGAGGACATACGCAGCATTGCTAGGAAAGGGGAAGTGCTACTGATAGGAGATTTCAATATGCCAGATGTTGATTGGCACATTCCTGCTGCAGTATCATCTAGAAGTAAGGAGATCCTGGATTCTCTACAGGGAGAACTATTCAGGCAATTGGTAACAGACCCCACACATGAAGGAGCCATACTGGACTTGGTGCTTACCAGTGGTGAAAGTGTTTCTGATGTTGTAGTGGGAGATCATTTTGCATCCAGTGATCACCAGATGGTGTGGTTCAGTATTAGGACTAGGGCTGTTAGAATCCATTCCAAGGTGAGGCTCTTAGACTTTAGGAAGACTAACTTTGCGAAGATGAGCCAATACCTCAGGGAGTCGTTAGTGGGATGGGAACAGCTGGGGGATGTAGAAAAACAGTGGGCAAAACTGAAAGGGGGTATTTTAAGGGCAACCATCCTTTTTGTTAAAATGGTAAATAAAGGCAAAAGGAACAGGAGACCGCTATGGTTTTCTAAGGAAGTAGCTGAAAAAGTGAAGAAAAAGAGGGAGGCCTTCATGAAATACAAGAGATCACAGAGAGAGGAAGACAGGCATCTGTATTTGGAAAAACTTAAGAGAAGCTAGCAAAGTAGTCAAGAAGGCAAAGATTCAAAAGAAGGAGGAAATAGCCAATGCAGTAAAATGGGGGGATAAGACATTTTTCAGATATATTAGTGAGAAGAGGAAGGGCAAAAGTGGTATTGTCAGACTCAAGGGTGCAGGGGGGGAATATGTAGAAGCTGATAAGGATAAAACGGAATTGCTTAACAAATATTTTTGTTCTGTGTTCACAAATGAAGAACCAGGAGCAGGACCTCAGAAAACACCCACAAATAAGAACAGAAACGAGGGACATTTTGAACAATTTTCAGAAGACTGTGTTCGTGAGAAACTAGCTCAACTTAAAGTAGACAAAGCGATGGGACCGGATGCGATACACCCTAGAATACTGAGGGAACTTGGGGACGTTCTAGCAGCTCCACTGACTGACCTTTTCAATGCCTCGTTGGAGTCGGGAGTGGTGCCAAAGGACTGGAGAGAGGCTCATGTGGTGCCTTTACACAAAAGCGGAAGTAAGGATGTGGTTGAAAACTACAGGCCGGTTAGTTTAACTTCAGTGGTGAGTAAATTATTGGAAACGCTGCTGAAAGAGAAAATAGTGAGGTTTCTTGAGTCCAGCGGATTACAGGATCCGAGGCAGCATGGATTCACAAGAGGCAGGTCTTGTCAGACAAATCTGATTGATTTCTTTGACTGGGTGACCAGGGAGTTGGACCGAGGGAGAGCTCTAGATGTGGTGTATTTAGATTTCAGTAAAGCCTTTGACACTGTTCCTCACAGGCGACTTATAAACAAACTGAGCACCCTAGGGATCGACCCTAAAGTTACTGCATGGGTTAGAAATTGGTTGGGTGGGAGGCGACAAAGAGTACAAGTAAATGGAGCTCACTCTGAGGAGAAGGATGTTACCAGTGGTGTGCCCCAGGGATCTGTCTTTGGTCCGATTCTTTTTAACATCTTTGTTAGTGATATAGCGGAAGGGCTGTCGGGTAAGGTTTGCCTCTTTGCGGATGATACCAAAATCTGCAATAGAGTAGACACCCAGGAAGGTGTAGATAACATGAGGAGGGATCTAGCTAAGCTTGAAGAATGGTCTAGAATTTGGCAGCTGGGATTTAATGTTAAAAAATGTAAGGTCATGCAATTGGGCTGCAGCAATCCAAGGGAGCAATACAGTATAGGAGGTGAAGTACTTTTGTCCACTAAAGAAGAGCGGGACCTAGGCGTGGTTGTGTCTGATGATCTTAAAGTAGCTAAACAGGTAGAAAAGGTGACGGCAAAAACTAGAAGAATGCTTGGGTGCATACGGAGAGGAATGGCTAGCAGAAAAAAGGAGGTGATAATGCCTCTGTATAAGTCTTTGGTGCGACCTTATTTGGAGTATGGTGTGCAATTCTGGAGACCGCACCTTCAAAAGGATGTGAACAGGATGGAGTCGGTGCAGAGGGTTGCTACTAAAATGATTAATGGGCTTCATTATAAAGCATATGAGGACAGACTTAAGGATCTTAATATGTACACCTTAGAGGAAAGGCGGAATAGAGGTGATATGATTGAGATGTTTAAATACCTCCGTGGCATAAATGTTCAGGGAGAGAGCCTCTTTCAATTGAAAGCAAGTTCTGCTACGAGGGGACATGGGATGAGGGTGAAGGGAGATAGATTCAGGAGTGATATGCGGAAATATTTCTTTACGGAAAGAGTAGTGGATCCATGGAATAGTCTCCCAGTGGAGGTGGTAGAGATGAGAACAGTAACTGAATTCAAAAAAGCATGGGACCAACACAGGGATCTCTAAAGTTAAAAAGTGAACTGTTGTAGTTGTTGTTATGGAAGGACAGACTAGATAGGCCATGTGGTCTTTTTCTGTCATCATGTTTCTATGTTTCTAAATATATTGCTTAGGGAAACATAAAGGAAAAAAGACCTCAGCCACCTCCGCCAACATCGGCAAGAAGGGAGAGCCAGTCGATGGACAAACACCACTATAATCGAACCGGACTCATAAGGACATCAGTGGTCAAAAAAAACCCCTCTATACAATAATCCAAATTGGATGTAAAGGCACAGCAGAAAACATGGACATGGTAGTAATAATAGCTACCATGAAAAACCAGTGTGGCGTAGCAACACTTATCTGAAAATCAGCAGGCTGCGAGAAAGTGCAGAAGCAGCAATCTAATATAGAAACAGCAGTCCAATAAAGAGGCAGCAGTCCAATGCAGAAAATGAACACAGCAAGCAGAATAACAGCTGGAGCCCCGACACCAGGTGTTTCGCCTGACGGCTTCTTCAGGGAGCTCAAAAAAATTCACAACGCTGTTCTTAAGGCAAAAGCTATATAATACTGCTGGTTCTAAAAAAACAACAGAATCAAAAAGAATGCTCACGTTGATTAACAGAAACAACGTGGAAAACAAAAAATGTTGAAGGAATCCACAACTTACATGATGCAGAGAAATCCGCAAAAGAAAGAAGCACCGGAGTAATACTGCACACACCGCCGGCTTGGAAATCCCCAAAAAATGCTAAGCACGAGCCCATTGAGCATGCACAACTATAACAGCTTGCCCAGTGATGTCAGAGGGAACCCCCAAAGACCTGACGTATATTGAAAATAAATCCGAAATGATTTAAAAAAGCTCCGTGTCTAGCAAACTCTAAGGCTCATCAGATAATACTAAAAAACATGTGCTCAAGCCGGCTGGCAGTGAAAAAATATATATTCAATTCCTGTGCTCCAAGAAACATCAAACACATTATTTTTTTTCACATGGTATTGATAGTAATAATTTTTCTTTTTCTTTTTTTGAGCCTAATTTGGGGTTTTGAATTTTTCTTTTGACACCTTCAAATGAGACAGGCTCTGCAGACTCCGTGGATCCAGGCCATAAGTTGTCTCCGGGATCGGGTGTATGTCACCAATCCCCTGGTCTAATTACTACATTGGTGGGCGGTTCTTCAAAATTTGCTCAAAGGTCTCCCCTTTCAGAATGCCTTGCTCCAAAAGATCCTGACAACAGATGCATCCAAATTGAGATGAGGAGTCTCATCTCTTTATTTTTTATTCAGCACTTGATATACTGCCCAAGCAGCCTTGGCATCAGAGCAGTTTACAATAATAATAAAACAAAATAATGACTGAAAGAAGGTGAAAAAGAACATCAGAGTTAGGACAGCAAAGAAAGAGAACAAAAGAGAGAACAGAAAGTGGGCGATGGGAGTAGACAAGAATGTATCAGGACCGGGAGGGGGAGAGAAGGGCTGACAGTGTCTTGCTGGGTGTTGGCGTGAGGGAGATTGAAGGCAGTATGGAAGAAGTGTGTTTTTAGCATTGCTTTAAATTTGGTAAATGAGATTTCAGAGCGTAGAGCAGGGGGCAGAGAGTTCCATAGAGCAGGACCAAGATAGAAGACAGCTGATTTTCACACTCAGGGTGTCTGGTCCATTCAGAAGTCGTCACCAGCTCAGCTTTCTGGAATTCAGAGTCAAGCAAGTGCTCTAAAGGACTTTCAGGATCGCCTAACCAACTGCATTGTCCTCATTCAGACCGACAATCAAGTCGCTATGTTGTGTATCAACAAGCAGGTGGGCACCGGCTCCTATTTCTTGTGTTGGGAATCGGTCAGGTTGTGGAGGTTAGCTATCACTCACGGAATGGAGCTGAGGGCCACTTATCTGCTGGGAGACCAAAACATTCTGGCGGACAGCCTGAACTGTGTCCTTCAGCCACATGAATGGACGTTAAACAAAGATGTGGCAACCCATATCTTTCGATAGTGGAGCATTCCCTCAATAGACCTGTTTGCCTCTCCGCAAAATGCTCAGGTTGATTGGTTCTGCTCCAGAATGGGATCCCACAACAGACTTCCATCAAATGCTTTTCTCCTGCACTGGCGAGAGGGTCTTCTGTATGCTTACCCTCCAATACCTCTCATAGCGAAGACCCTACAGAAGCTCAGTACAGACGAAGGCATGATGATGCTCATCGTGCCATAGTGGCCCAGACAACCCTGTTTCCCACTCCTGCTACAGCTCTCCACTCAGGAATCCCTTCAGCTTGGCCATGCTCCAGATCTAGTTTTGCAGGACAACGAGAAGATGCTACATCCCAATGTCCAGTTCTTGGCCCTTACGGTGTGGATGTTGAGAGGCTAGTCCTGTGGGAGCTCAATCTGCCTGACAACATAAATGATGTCCTGTTGGCCTCCAGGAAGGCCTTGACAAGGAGGTCTTATGCCTGTAAGTGAAAGAGGTTTGCTGTCTAGTGTGAAGGCCAAGCCCTGGATCCTTTCATCTGTCCCATAAAAAGACTGCTCGAGTATCTTCTACATTTCTCTGACTTGAGCCTGAAGTTCATCTCTGTCCAAGTTCACCTCAGTTTGATTGGAGCATACCATCGCAGGGTAAATTGGAAATCCATCTTGGCACACCCTTTGATTGTTCATTTTATGCAAGGGCTGCTCCTCTTGAAGCCTCCGTACTAGCCCCCCACTGTAGCTTGGGATCTCAGTGTGGTACTAGCACAGCTCATGAAAGCTCCTTTTAGCCACTCAACTCCTGTCCACTGAAGTTCTTGACATGAACATAAGATATGCCATACTGGGTCAGACCAAAGTCCATCAAGCCCAGTATCCTGTTTCCAACAGTGGCCAATCTAGGTCATACGTACTTAGCAGTTTCCCCAAAAGACACAGGTTCCTCAATGCTTGTACTGGGTCAAGCATTGATATCCTGGGTCCCTTCTTAATGGTTTATGGACCTTTCCTCCAGGAACTTGTCCAAACCTTTTTTAAACCCAGCTAAACTAACAGCCTTTGCTACATCCTCCGGTAACAAATTCCAGAGTTTGTTTACACGTTGAGTGAAAAAATATTCTTTTATTAGTCTTAAATAGTTTACCCTGTAGCTTCATTGCATGTCCCCTAGTCTTTCTATATTCTGATAACGTAAACAATCGATCTACGTTTACCCGTTCCACTCCGTTCATTAATTTGTAGACTTCTATCATATCTCCCCTCAGCCGTCTCTTTTCCAGGTTAAAGAGCCCTAACCTTTTTAGCCTTTCTTCATAGGAGTATCCTTCCATCCCCTTTACCATTTTGGTGGCTCTTCTCTGAACCTTTTCTAATAACTCTATATCCTTTTTAAGATACGGCGACCAGAATTGCACACAATATTCAAGGTGCGGTCTCACCATGGAACGATATAGAGGCATTATAATATCTTTTGTTTTATTTTCCATTCCTTTCCTTATGATACCTAGCATTCTATTTGCTCTCTTGGCCGCCGCTGCACACTGGGCCGAGGGTTTTAACATGTTATCCACAATGACGCCTAAATCTTTTTCCTGGGTGGTGTTTCCTAATGTGGAACCTTGCATTCTGTAACCATAGTTTGGGTTGTTCTTCCCTAGGTGCATAACTTTGCACTTGTCCACATTAAATTTCATCTGCCATTTTGATGCCCAGTCTTCCAATTTATCAAGATCCTCTTGCAATTTTCCACAATCCTCTTGGGTTTTAACAACTTTAAATAGTTTTGTGTCATCTGCAAATTTGATAACCTCACTCGTTATTCCACTTTCCAGGTCATTTATGAATATGTCAAAAAGCAGTGGACCCAGCACAGATCCCTGGGGTACACCACTATTCAACTTTCTCCATTGGGAAAATTGGCCATTTAGCCCAACCCTCTGCTTTCTATCTTTTAACCAGTTCTTGATCCACAGTAGTACACTACCTCCTCTCCCATGACTCTTTAGTTTTGCCAAAAGTCTCTGATGAGGGACCTTGTCAGAGGCTTTCTGAAAGTCCAGATACATTATATCAACCAACTCACCTTTGTCCACCTGTTTATTCACACTTTCAAAAAAACATAACAGATTAGTAAGACAAGATCTTCCTTGTGTAAAGCCATGTTGGCTGTCTCCCATTAGGCCATGACTATCTACATGCTGAGTAATTTTATTCTTTATGATGGTTTCTACCATTTTTCCCGGTACTGACGTGAGGCTCACCGGTCTGTAGTTTCCTGGATCATCCCTGGAACCCTTTTTAAAAATTGGTGTTACATTGGCGATCCTCCAATCTTCAGGTATTAGAGATGATTTTAATGATAGTTCACAGATTACTAATAGCAGGTCTGCAATCTCATATTTCAGTTCTTTCAACACCCTTGGATGTATATCATCCGGCCCCGGTGATTTTGTTACTCTTCAGTTTATCAAATAGTAGTAATACATCTTCCCGGTGTATCGATATTTCTATCTCAATCTGTCAATAATGCTACCTACATTTTTTCTTAGGCCTCGTGCCTTCTATTTGGAACACCAAAAGTAACACCAAAAAACCTTCTAACTGAGCTTCAATGAATGACAAATAACAAAAAACTCAGTAGAAAAAAAACCAATTGTACAAATTAATTTTTTTGTCGGAATGGCCAGCACAGTAGATAGGAAAAAGCACCTACTACCACCGTGGCCTGTCCTTTTTAATCGTTTTGAAAATCAATTTAAAACAGCACTAGTTTTTGAACTAGTGCTGTTTTAAATTGATTTTCAAACTGATTAAAAAGGACGGGCCACGGTGGTAGTAGGTGTTTTTTCCTATCTACTGTGCTGGCCATTCCGACAAAAAAATTAATTTGTACGATTGGTTTTTTTTCTACTGAGTTTTTTGATTTTCTATTTGGAACAGACAAGGAAGTCTGTCCAGCTTTTTGTTTTTGACCCCAGTAAACTGGGGGCTGCTGTTTCCAAATGCTCTCTTTCAATTTGGCTAGCAGACTGCATTTCCTTTGCTTATACCCAGACAGGCCTGAGCCTTGATAGTCATGTCACAGCTCACAATGTTTGAGCCATGGCTCCATTGGTGGCCAACTTACGCTCGGTCTCCATGGAGGAAATTTGCAGGGCTGTAACGTGGGCCTCTGTCCACATGTTCATATCTTACTACTGTCTGGAAGGGTATTCCTCACGCGACAGTAACTTCAGCCAATCTGTACTCCAGCACCTGTTCTTGGATTAGAATCCAGTTCTGTCACCCCAATGTTCTTCTGTCCATTCAGGCTACCAAAAAAAAAAAGAGAAATAATAAAGCAGAAGAGATGAGGTGTGAATTGCCATCTCTGTACATAGTTGTTTTGATTCTCCATTAATAAGCAGCAAGTCAATCCTCACAAATGGGTGACGTCGGCGCCGACGGAGCCCTTGCGGAAGCATCTCCCCAGCTTTCAAAGAAAGCCTTTGGGAGATGCCACCACACATGCGTAGTCCCCTTCCTGCCCAAGGGTGCCATCTTGCTCAGTTTCCTTTATATCGCAGAGCCCTACAGACATCTGTCTTATTTCCCCAGAAAAATTTGATTATTTGGTGTTAAACTTTTATTTTCTCTGGTTGCAACCGGTTCCTTCCCAGCCTCCGAGCTCGCTTGCCCCAGCATTGCGTCTCGGAACTGTTTCTAGCATTTTTCCCCCAGCACGATTCACACCTTTTTCCATCTGCTGGCCACTTCGAGTTCTTCGACCTCGCTGGGGTACTATTTCCCCCAATGGCCAGCGGGTTCAAGAAGTGTGATTGGTGTGCAAAAATCATATCACTCACTGATACCCACGATCACTGCCTCCGGTATCTAGGGGTCGACCATGACCCAAAGATATCTGTGAAGGCCATCTAGCATCAGCAGCAGAAGTAGGATGATATCTTCTCCAGGTCAGACTCTAACCCAGTATTCCTGGTAGCCTCATACACCAAGACCCCGCACAGGTCCTCAGAGTTGCGTAATGGTCCCGCAGCACCCTACTGGGACTGCGGGCACTCTGACAAGGATTCCCCGGAGCAGGAACACAAAAAGAAGAAATCCTTGAGAACCTCATCCAGGGACCCGGACATGCTGGGTAAGTCCCGCAGCCCATGGAGAGTACCTGAGGAGTTGGATCGGCCAGCAAAGGTTCCCTGAATGGACGTGGAGGCTTCCAGCTACAGGACCCGGACTCCAAAGGCCTGTCTTTTCGAGGACTCCCTCTCCTTACCGATGCCGGACCCGGTGACCCCGATGTCCACATTGAATGCTGTACCTCCTGAGTGGGAAACCAGGATGATGGAACTGGAGCACAGTTTCACTGCCTTCCTTGCCACGCAGCAGGTGCTAACACCTGGAACTGTCGGTGCATCTGCTGAGACTGCCAGGACCTCATTATTGAGGATTCCCCCAGTCGGTGAGTCTATCCTCAGCGAGAGTCTCGGTCTCGCTTTCGCTCCTTGGGAGCAAGATCCTCCCCAGTAAGCACTCACAGCTCCAGCTACATAGCCGCTGCAGACCACTGGGCCCCCGACCTGGGTCCTGCCTCCCAGGCCTGGTCGGCTGCCAAGTCCTCCACTGACTACTCTGACTGGGAGTCCAAGAATGAGGCATCTCTGGAGACACGGAAGCACCGTGACCTCCCATCAGATCCATCTCCTCCAACATCATGGCATCTGTCCCCACCTGAGGACACATCGTTCCTCAACTTTTTTTGGGATATGTCGAAGGCTTTGTACTTCAACACTGAGTCTGAGGAAGACCCTTGCATGGAGGAACTCAAAATCCTTCAATACGAGGCCCCACCCAAGGAGGCCCTGATGGTTCCTGTCCCCACCATCCTCTGGCGGCTCCTCCTTCACATGTGGGAGACATCAGCATCGGTACCCATAGTCAGCCGATGCCTCGACACCATGTCCCGAGTCCACTGAGGCCCCAGCTTCCAAAAGTCGCAACTGCCACACACCTCCATGGTGGTGGCGTTGACTGTGCATTAGCAAAAGAGCCAGAAGACACACTTCTCCATGCTCCCGGTTAGGGAGTCCCGCACCCCTCAACGCCCTTAGCCCCAAATGCTACCAGGGCTCAATGTTGGCCTGCCGAATCCAAGCCTACCAGCTTTATAGCAGCATGTATCTTCAGGACCTGGCAAAGGAACTCAGAGGTTTCTCAGCGGACCTCGGAGGGGATCACCTCCAGCGGTTCCAAACCCTCACGAAGTACATTGGCGAGTGCTCGATGTCTCCAGCTGCTTAAGATGGCTTCACGTCAAATGCGAGGGTAGCCGGCACAGGTATTGGCGCTCGACACCAAGCCTTGCTCCAGGTATAGGACCTCAAGCAGTGGGTTCAGGAGAAGCTCCTCGACGTTCCCTTCCTCAGAAAAAACGTATTCAGCAAGCCTATGGAGGAGAAGGCGGCAGATATCGAGACACATTTCCTCACGAGGACGCTGCTCTCCAGGAAGACCTCCACTCTCCCTATGAAGAAACCACAGTGGAAGAGGCCCCCATTTCAGAGAAAGGGACAGCCTTACGGGGGCTACCCCTCATGTCAGGCTTCCCAGACACCACAGCAGGGTCACCAGAGCAAGGGAGTGGGTCAAGGCCCTCGCAACCCTAAGGGCTTCAAGCCCCAGACCCCGGCTTCTGCCCAGCCAGGGACAGGTTTTTGACTCCCTGAGCATAGCCTCTCCTCCCTTGGGGTGGCATCTGACACACTTTGCTCATCGGTTGCCTGCTATCACTACCTGGACACTCCAAGAAGTCACAGAAAGCTATCTCCTTCACTTGAACCAGATGCCTCCCCCTTTCTTTCCAGGAGAGCCCTCTCAGACTTCCCTGCACCAAGCCCTGCTGCTGCAGGAACTCGCAGGCCTTCTCATGGACAGAGCCATGGAACCAGTAGACCCATCAACCCCCCCATCAAAGGCAAGGGGTTTGAGGAGCAGCCCTCGAAGGGGACCACTCATGCGTGGTCCCCTTCCCACCTAAGAGTGCCATGTTGCCTCATTCTCCTTTCTTTCACAGAGCCTATCGGATGTATTTCTTTTCCACCCCCGGAAAAAGTTGATTTTTATCTTCAGTTCTCGAATCGATTCCTTCTCCAGTTTGCATACTGGGACTCTTCTCACCTCCTGGGTCTGCGCGCTTCAATGTTGCATTTTTTTTCCGGATTCCTTTTTTTCCCTTTGGTTATTTCTCTGGTATGTGGGTTTTCATGCACTTTCTGGACAAGCCAAGAGAGTTTGACCTTGCAGGGGCCGTATTCCCTGCCATGGCCTCGATCAGTGGCTTTAAGCCCTGTGACTGTTGTGCACATATGTCATGCACGGATTCAAATGATTGCTGCCTTGGGGCGGATCATGATGCCTTGGTGTGTGGTCTCTGCCAGCAGATGACCCCCCCAAGGCCCTCCGAGAAGCAGTATGAGTCGAGTTTTCATAAGACCAACTCACCCTGAGTTGTCTGCAGGACCAGCACCCTCGAGGACCGCCACAGAAGCCTCGGCTTCGCTTTACAATCACACTTCCTCAGACCCTCAAGGTCATGGGGCATCAAGCTGGGGCTCCCTCTGGGAGGGACACCCATCAAAGAGCTGGACATCATCGATGGCCTCATCAAGTGATTAGTCAGGGGTTGTGGGCAAGTCCCAAGGCCTCCAGCTTCAGAGCCCTCGATGCAAGGCCGAGGGCAATGGCTAGGAGCAGCCCTCGAAGCTGCCCCAGTAGGAGAAGATGCCATTGACATTGATACTCCCGCGACGGCACCGGGCCTGAGGTCCTCTGTGCCAGTGACCGCGGAGCCTTCTGACCTCCAGGCCAGACTGGCAGTCTTGGAACCCAGCATTTTTGCCCTCATGGCTTAACAGCGGTCTCTGATGCCCAGTTCCTCCAAATCATCACTCCTTACTACTGGGCCCCTCCACAGCGAGGGAGTCCCCGGAGGTGGAGCCAATCCTCGAGCACCACCGGCCTCGAAATACCCCTTGGCACTGGTTCCAGTCCCGCTCGGGGCCAAGGATTTTCCCGTAAAGCACACCCGACTCGATACACAAGAGCATCAGGGGCCCAGGGCCATCCGGGCTGGGGCACGAACTTGAGACCTGGAGGATCCTCTAGATCTCCTCAGACTCAGTGTCAAAGTGGGAGACCGAGGATGACGAGTCCTCAGACACATGGCTTCACAGGGACGTGCCGTCAGACCCTTCCCCTCCCGAAGCCTGGCACTGGTCCCCACCCGAGGGCCTGGACCTTCTGGACTTCATCTGGGTTATGGCGAACGCCCTTGCCTTCACTACTGAGTCTGAGGTGGGGCCTGAGGCAGAAGACCTCAAGATCCTCCAATACAAGGTTCTCCCGAAAGAGGCAGTCAAGGAGGCCCATCTCCCCCCCCCCCCCCCATCCTGGAACAGCTGCTCTTCCATATGTGGGAGACTCCAGCCTCAGTGCCCATTGTGAGCAGGTGGCTGGACTCGATGTAGCGAGTCTGCCGGAGCCCTGGCTTCCAAAAAACTCAACTGCTTCACAACTCTGTGGTGGTGGAGTTGGCCATGCATAGGTTCAAGAGGCAGAAAACGCACTCCTCAGTGCCCCCAGGCAGGGAGGCCTGCGCCATGGATGCTCTGGGTAGGATATGCTTCCAGAGCTCACTGTTCATCAGCCGGATACAGGCATACCAGCAGTACGTGGACATGTACTTGCAGGCATGGCAACGGAACTCACCGGGTTCTCAGCTGGTCTTTCTGAGGAACCTCTCCAGCAGTTCTGGACCCTGACTTCCACGGTCAGAGTGCTCCAAATTTATGATTCGGGCGGCCTAGGATGGCTTTGAGTGGTAGTTGCAGGGGGCATTAGTGCCCGCCACCAGGCCTGGCTACAGTCGTCTGACTTTGAGCAATGGGTGCAGGACAAGTTGGTTGATGTCCTTTGCTGGGGAAAGAACCTCTTTGGCAAACCCATGATGGACAAGGCCACCAAGCTGGAGTCTTAGTTCATGACCAGGACCAGGCTCTCCAGTAAGACCGCTGACCCTTCTTGAAGGAAGGTTTCGGGTAAAAAGCCCCTATACCCAAAAAAGAGGAAGGCTTATAGAAACTACCCTCAGTACTCGGCCTTCCCAGCTCCCCAACAGGGCCAGCAGGCCAAGGGACAAGGACATGGCCCTCATAAGCCTAAGACCCCCAAGCCCCAGACCGCGCCTCTGGTGCTACCTGGAGGGGGCTTTTAACTCCTTGGGCATAGCCTCTCTTCCCCTGGGGGGTCCTGCCCCATAGCACAAGGAGGGGTATCTGGTATTTTACGCGACTGGTGGTCCTTCATCACCACCGACGTATGAGTGCTACAGGTGGTGAAGGAGGGTTACCTTCTCCACCTCGAAGGGCCCCTCCATCATTTTTTCTGGGAGTGCCTCCTATGACTCTCCTTCACCATGGCCTGCTTCAGCAGGAGCTCACAAGTCTTCTGGCAGACAGGACGGTGGAACCTGTCCCATCCAATTCAGGGGAAAGGGGTTCTACTCACACTACTTTCTGATACCCAAAAGGACCAGAGGGTTTTGGCCAATTCTAGACCCGCGGGACCTCAACCAGTTTCTGATGAGGAAGACGTTCAAGATGCTCTCTCTTGGAACATTGTTGCCATACCTCCGGCAGGGAGACTAGCTATGCCCCTTGGATCTAAAGGATGCGTTTATGCACATTCTCATCCAACCTCTTCACAGGCAGTACCCCCACTTCCTGGTAGGAGACTTCCACTACCAATATAGGGTTCTACTCTTCATTCTGACGTGTTCCTCTTCTACGCCTTCCTGCCCATGCCACTGATCACCAAGACCCTGTTCAAGGTCCAGCTCAACAGAGCCACTTTGATACTGAGTAGCCTGTTTCGAACAGTTCGATCAGTAACGGACACACCAAGATCCATAAGTTCCTGATTGATGTCCTTGGCAGATGATTTAAGATTTTTTAAAGCCAGCCTAACAACCATTCTGTCAGTTTTTGGAGTTGTAGACTTTTTCCTTCCTCTTCCCTTCTTAGTTGCAACACTTTCAGTGACTTTGAAGCGAGCACACAACTTTTGTGCACCAGATGCTGTCACTCCATGGCCCATCTTCTGAGCGATTTCACAAAAGCTGTACCTCTCATTTCTCAAAGTAATGGCTGTTGCTCTCTTTTTAGGAGACCAGTCAGCCCTCTTTGTTGCTGCCATCATTAATCTACAAAATACAACAACATATTCGAAATTGGAAACTTTTTATTAAGCATTTGTCATTTTTTTAAATATTTTCGCTAATAAATAACATAAATTTGTAAAAATAACAAAAGCACAAATATGACTTTGATACAGCTTGTATACACCTGGCAGTATAGCACACATTATCTGAAGCATCAGCTTATACATGAGATTCTGCATAAAACCTGCTTAAAGTGGATCGACAGTTTCATGAAAAATATCATTTTCCTGAGAAAAAGACATCAATTATCTTGTCTGACTCCAAATCGAAGTTTTTTTCTGATAAATGTTGATGATATCCATTTGTAATATGTTCCCAAATGTTATGGCAACAATCTGCATTGAGTATCTAATATATAGAGTGGAGTGGAGGAGTGGCCTAGTGGTTGGGGCAAGGTACTTCAGGCCGGAAGGTCGGGGGTTCAAATCCCACTAGAGGACAGCAACCTTGGGCCGGAAAGACTGGTGTTTCTAGTCCCACAGGTGCTCCTTGTGGTCTTGGGCAAGCCACTTAACCCTCCATGGCCCATATTCCCTGTAAAATAGTTATCTCCAAGTTATAATGCCCTGTTCAAAGTAATTTCAGTTTGTTCAATGTAAACCGCACTGATGCAGAATAGCGCGGTATATAAGAGAATGTAAATAAATAAATAGAATGCTTAATTAACGTAAGTAAGACAGATATTATCGCGGAGAGCTCAAATTTTACAGGTGTATCCACAATTTTTTCCGCTAGTGTACAGCAGTATGGATGACAGTGCCATCTCCTCTTTCCAACACAATCCAGAGCGCTTCTTCTTTTCCCCATGCCCTCTGCATTGCAGTAGCTTTAATACTGCTTTTTACATACAAGGCCACTCCTCCTTTTCCTCTTTCTCTGTCTCTTCTGAATAGATTATAGCCAGCTATGGCTATATCCCATTCATGCGATTCATTAAACCATGTTTCTGTAATGGCCACAATGTCCAAGTCCATTTCCACCATTAGGGCTTCCAGGTCAGGAACTTTGTTGGTTAAGCTTCGAGCATTTGTGCTCATTGCTTTCCAGCATTTAAGTGGCTTGCATGTATTTTGCATTGATTTTGTTCTGCCCACTTCTTCCCATTTGTCGTTAATGTGTGGTTTAAAAGTGTGGCTGTTTCTGATGATGATCTGTTTTTGCCGGGAGTGACGTCCTGAACTTGTCCTTCCCCATCCCTCACCCTCTTTTCTAGTTTAAATGCATATCTACATACTGCCTGAATTTTTCACTTAGGATTCTTTTCCCTGCGACAGAGAGATGTAGTCCATCAGCACATCTTGTTGGTCCATCTGTTTCCCCAGTCGCCAATAAAACTGAATCCTTCTCGTTCGCACTAGGTCTGGAGCCATGCATTAAAGCTGTTTATGCGATGCAGCCTTTCTGCCCCCTTACCATGAACAGGTAGAACTTCTGAGAATGCTACAGTGTTAGCAGTGGGCTTGAGTTTCTCTCCCAGAGTCTGGAAGTCCCTTTGACCTGAAGAGGCACTGTTTCTAACCAGGTCGTTTGTAACCAGGTGGATGACAACATCAGTTTTGGAGTGCACACTTTCTGCACTAAGTACATCAACAATTTGATTTGTATTCCTGCTGGCTGAAGAGCCTGGGAGGCATTTGACTATCTTCTCTCCTTTGAACTGTGTTCCGAAGTTGGTGCCTCTGATGATGGAATCTCCAAGTAGTAGTAGTTTTCTGTTTGGTGAGGTTTTTCTTCATATTTGGTGCTTTAGCAGGATATTGGGCATTGACTGACTCATTTAAGGGCCCTTCAGTTTCCATGGGTTGGTGATCCTCATTAACCAAAGCAGAGAAGGCATTATGCAGGGATATCTCTTGATATATAGGATGTCTCTGCGTTACAGGTCGCAATCTACCCGAGCCCATTGTGATCCATTTGTTCCCGGGATGTTTGATTCTTTGTGGGAGCGGTGGTGGACTTTGTTCTGTTTGTATCCTAGAAGAGATGCGTTTCATTGCAGCTAGTTCTTCCGTTAGTAGAGTCAATTCTTTATGCGTGGCAGCTGACTTGAGGCACATAGGACAAGCTCTTAGGTTCCAAATGATTTGTCTCAGAATGAAAGCACCACAGCTATTGCACTGAATACACGACATGCTGATTAAGCAGTCCTAGTGTTGTCCCAAATTCCTAAGTTTGTGATATGATTTTGGTTCTGTAGATTCAACCTCTGGAAGAATGTCAATATTAGAAACAGAGTTTAGGTTTGCCATTTTCTGATCAGCCATCTGACCCATCTCTATTTTTGTGCTATTGGTGCTAGCAGTAGAGAGAATAGGGAGACAAGAAAAAGAACATAGAGGATGTTAAACTTGAGATGCCTTGGCTGATCAGTAAATTTTCACTCTTTTTCATTCTAAGGACAAATTGGGACACAAAATAGAGTGGGCCCAGGCATTGGACATAAAAGCAGTAAGGCTTGTCTGATAATATTTTTAAATGCTTGGACTTATAGTCAAAACCCATTAGCTGGATGCTGCTGATATTCAGAGGCACAATCTGGATGGGTTACCACTAAATATCTCCTTCCTCATTGTCCCTCCAGTCCAGTCCAGACATGTTGGGTTATGCTCGCCTACCAGCAGTTGGAAACTGAGAACCACTGGTTTGATGATATCACAGTATAAGGAGTCCTGTGCAGACCTGCTTTCACCAGTATTTCTCAGTCTCCAGCAGATGGAGTTTGTATAAGTCCTGTGCAGCTGGACTGGAAGGAAGAAGAGGATTTCTAGGAATCTTGGGCATATGTCAGCCATTGCTGACAACAGAACCCAGGGGTGCACAACTTGGTGGTACCAGATCCCTCCCGGCCTATCCACCTGCCCTGCCTCAATGGTTTGGAATCTTGGTGGAGGCAATCCCCCTTCCTTCTCCCCAACTCCTGGGAGGGGGCAGATGGGATTTTTTACTACACCTGGTCATCCCTTCCTCCTCCGCAACTTGTGGGGGAGAGGTGCTAGTCTTGCTCTGTTTAAAAAAAAAAAAGAAAAACTACAGAGCTAACTAAGCCGACTTGGCAAATGGTTGCTATCAGAGTACAAGATGGCGCACAACCAACAGAGTGTGACCCACCCACCCATGTTGCGTACCATCTGAATCCAAGAGGGACGATAACATCCCCAGTACCACTGCTTGCGGTAGTATTTGGACCCTCACCCGCAACACTTGACTTAAATACTGGTGCACCCAGACCCAAAAATGGGTGATCATTGGGCAGCTCCAAAACATAAGGCCCAATATAGTGTAAGTATCAACACACCGAGGACAATTAGATGAAGAGCTACATCCTGCCCGATAGACTCGATTCTCCGGGAACAAGCAGGATGTCAGTCCTCACATATGGGTGACACCGACGGAGCCCGCGCGGAGCAAATCCCCAGCTTTCAAAGAAAGCCTTTGGGAGTTGCTACCACGCATGCATGGTCCACTTCCCGCCCAAAGGTGCCATCTTGCTCAGTCTCCTTTTTTCTGCGGAGCCCATCAGACATAGTCTGTCCCTGTCCCGGAAAAAGTTGATTTTTTTCTGCCTCTTGGCTTTCTCCGGTCTTGCACTGGTACCCTTTCCTGCCCGACCTTGGTATCAGGCTGGCCCCACTTTTCTATTTTTCTCTTGGGCGTCTTCGCCCCCTTTTTTCCTCACTGGCAGCCCGAACGGTCTTTGACCTTGCTGAGGTTCTTTTTCCCCCCATGGCTACCAGTGGGTTTAAAACGTGCGATCAGTGCGGGTAGATCATGTTCCTCATCAATAACGCATGACTGTTGCCTCCAGTGCCTCAGCCCAGACCACCACCCGGCAGCCTGTGACCTACAAGATGATGTCCTCGAAGGCCTTGAGGAGCCACCAGCAGCAGCATGATAAAGTTTTTCCTGATTCCCCCATGCTTCCTAGAGCCAGGACCTCGTCTGAGGCCTCCGAGCCTCGGGAGGAGCATTCCGAACCCGAGCGTCGTCGAGGGTTCTTGGAAACGAGGTCTCCCTCGAGGGAACTGAAAAGAAGAAAGAAATCCTCGAAGGCGGCATCTCTGGATGACTCGGAACGGACAGGTTCCTCACGAGGCCGGTGACAGAGCCCCGAGCGCCTGCTTGAGGCATCGGAGAAGGAGCGCCCAGCCAAGGTTCCTTGAAAGGACCCAGTTGCGGACCGGCCTTGGCAACTACATTCTATCCTAGTCGAGGACTCCCCTCCGCGGGAACCGGCTTCAGGCCCGAGCATGTCGGTACCCGAGCCAAAGGCTGCGGAGCCTCCGGAACTGATGTCAAGGATGGTGTCCTTGGAGCGTAGTGTCACTGCCTTCTTGAAGCAGCAGCGGGCGTTAATATTCAGCACGTCCGGTTCCTCCACCCCGACCAACGGGTGTTGAATGTCGAAGTCGACCTCGGAGGCCGAGCCGAACCTCGAAGCCTTGCAAGACCAAGGTCGTCACCGGCGAGCGTCGGGCGGATGGCGCCAGGCCCCTCGAGGCACGAAGAGCGCCATGAGTCTTTCTCCAGGACCAAGCAGGAAGTCAGTCCTCACATATGGGGAATTGCCTTTGGGAATTGCAGCGCGCATGCGCGGTCCCCTTCCCGCCCAAAGGTGCCATCTTGGCCAGTCTTCTTTTTTCCGCGGAGCCCTACAGACGCTGTCTACAAGTCACCGCTGAAAAGTTGATTTTCTTTCTTTATTTTAGTATTTTCTTCGGTTCGACTCCGGTCCTTTTTCCGTCCGGCCTCGCGACGCCGGTTGCGAGGCCTCCCCTTCTTTTCGGTTTTTTCTGTCCTTCGTGACAAATTCGCACTTTTTTCACTTTTCCCTGGCGGCACGAACGTTCGACCTCGCAGGGGCCCTTTTCCCCCGATGGCCGCCAGTGGTTTTAAAAAGTGTGTTCAGTGTAAGAAACTGATGTCTCTTACTGACACACATGATTGCTGCCTCCGTTGCCTGGGCCCAGATCATGAAGAAATGATCTGTGGGGCCTGTAGCAAAATGTCCGCGAAATCTTTGCGGAGTCGGCAGCATCAGCGGGAGAGAATCTTCTCTGACCCCAGCCGTACCCGGACCTCGTCAGAAGCTTCGGTGTCCAGGGAATCTGGCTCTGAACACCGTCGGAGCTCCTCTGAGAGGGGGTCTCCTACCCGGGAACATCATCGGAGGAAGAAACCCGCGAGGACGGCGTCGGTGGACGCTCCTGGCTCCGCGAGGGCCAGGTCGCATAGCCCCGATAGCCGTCCCGGGTCTTTGGAGCTGGAGCAGCCGTCCAAACAGCCTCGTCTGAAGTTGGACTCGTCTGCTCACGTAAGTCCTGTTGTCCTCGTGGACTCGCCTCCGAGGGGTCCGACGTCGGGCCCGACGCCGTTGGGGCCCGAGTCGGGGGCTGCTGGGTCTCCTGAGTTCGGACTCAGGTTGACGGCCTTGGAGAGCAGCCTGGCTGCCTTCATGGACCAGCAGCGGGCATTGATCGCTGGCCTCGCTGGCGCTTCTGCCCTGACCGCCGGGACGTCGACGTCTAAGTCGACCCCGGAGACCGAGCCGATCCTCGAGTCCATGCGGGCTCGAGTCGATCCTCGGTCGAGGTCCCCTTCGGCCTCCCGTTCGGGGCCGAGGTCGTCGACGCCGACTCCCTCGGCGTCGGGGCGGACGGCGTCTGTGCCCGCCCGGCCGGAGCCGCTCGACTCCTCCTCCGAGGAGTCCGCCTGGGAATCCGAGGTGGAAGAGTCACCTGATTCTTTTCGGACTCGGTGTATCCCTTCGGACTCCCCCGAGTCCGAACCTCGGAGACAGTCCCCTCCGGAGGATGCCCGGTTCTCGGACTTCGTGAGGGATATGGCCAAGGCCTTGGCCTTCCCTGCGGATCCCGAGGAGGAGCCTCGAGCCGAAGAGCTCGATGCCCTCCAGTATGACTCTCCTGCAAAGGAGCATTTTACTGTACCGGTTCCTCCGATGCTGGAACGACTTCTCTTCCGCATGTGGGAGAGCCCGGCATCGTCGCCGGTATTAAGCAAGCGGGTCGATGCCATATATCGAGTCGAGTCCGCAAGAGCCCTGGCTTCCAAAAAGCACAGCTGCCGCACCATTCCATGGTGGTGGAATCGGCCATGCATAGGCTCAAGAGCCAGAAGATGCACTCCTCGGTGCCTCCCGGCAGGGAAGCCCGCAGCCTGGATGGCCTCGGTAAGAAGTGTTTCCAGGGCTCCATGCTTGCTTGTCGGGTCCAGACTTACCAGCTCTACATGGGCATGTATCTCAGGGACCTGGCTAAGGAAATAGCCGGATTCTCTGCTGGTCTCTCCGAGGACCCTTTGCGGAGGTTCCAGGTCTTGTCCACTGGTATTCGAGAGTGCTCAAAGTTTATCTCTCGAGCAGCCTATGATGGCTTTGAGGCATCGGCTCGAGTAGCCGCAGCCGGCATCGGTGCCCGCCGACAGGCTTGGCTTCAGTCATCCGACCTCGAGCCCTGGGTGCAGGACAAGTTGGTCGATGTCCCCTGCAGAAGTGAAAACCTCTTTGGCAAACCTATGGATGAGAAGGCTGCACAACTCGAGACAGAGACTCTCACCAGGACTCGGCTCTCCAGGAAAACCTCTGCCCCTTCCCAGAAGAAGAAGGGCTTGGGGAAAAAGCCCTTTTACCCGAGGAAGGCGGCTGCCTATAAAAACTACCCTCATTATCAGGCCTCCGCAGCTCCCCAACGGGGTCAGCAGGCCAAGGGACGGGGTAACGGGTCCCGTAGGCAGCAAGCCCCCAAGCCTGCGCCACCGGCCCCTGCTCCGCAGGGTGGGGGTTTTTGACTCTTTCAGCATAGCCTCTCCCCCTCCGCTGGTTTCTCTCAGCACGGGAGGCCGGCTGGTCCACTTTGCCCACAGGTGGTCCAACATCACGTCCGATACCTGGGTGCTCCACATAGTCCGAGAGGGCTATCTTCTACACTTCCACCAGGTACCTCCCCCTACTTTCCAGGGGAGCCTCTGCGACCCCCTCTTCACCTGGACTTACTCCTTCAAGAGTTGGCAAGTCTTCTTCAGGAACAGGCGGTGGAGCCGGTGCCCCACCACCTGAGAGGTCAAGGCTTTTATTCCAGGTACTTCCTGGTACCAAAGCGAACTGGAGGCCTCAGACCCATCCTGGACTTGCGGAACCTCAACAAGTTCCTGGAAAGGGAAAAGTTCAAGATGCTTACCCTTGGAATCCTGCTGCCCTACCTCCGGCAGGGAGATTGGCTATTCTCCTTGGATCTAAAGGATGCCTACACTCACATCCTCATCCACCCAAGCCACCGACAATACCTAAGGTTTGTGGTGGCAGGCAATCATTACCAGTACAGAGTACTGCCCTTTGGCCTATCCTCCGCACCACGAGTCTTCACAAAATGTCTCGCAGTGGTAGCGGCTTATCTCCGGCTTCAAGGCCTCTTTGTCTTCCCTTACCTAGACGACTGGCTCATCAGAGCTCCGTCCTCCACGGAGGCCACTCACGCCACGCAACGTACTGTGACTCTGCTCCAGTACTTGGGCTTTGTCATAAACTTCGAAAAGTCCACTTTGCTCCCCTCTCAGGATCTCGAGTTCATCGGCGCCAGATTAAACACGCTTCAGGCGCGAGCCTTTCTGCCGCTCGACATGGCACAACGGCTCATGGCTTTCGCCAGCCGCTTTCGCAGCCATTCCCGGGTCTCGGCCAGGCACTTCCTGAGACTGCTCGGCCATATGGCTTCCACGGTTCATGTGACCCCCAATGCCCGCCTGAATATGCGGCCTGCTTAGTGGTGCCTTCGCTCACAATGGCGTCAGGCCTCGGGGAGACTAGCGGACTCAGTACGAATCTCCAGCCCGCTGGTCTCTTCTCTACTGTGGTGGCTTCATCTGCCCAACCTAGTGCTCTGAATGCCTTTTTAATCTCCTCCGCCTGTTCCGGTACTGACGACCGACGCTTCTCTCCTGGGTTGGGGAGCACATTGCCAAGGGACATGTACTCAGGGTCTCTGGACCCCGTGGGAATCTGCCCAGCAGATCAACTTCCTGGAGCTCAGAGCGATCCGCCTGGCTCTACGGGCCTTCTCCCACCTTACCACTCACCAGTTCGTCCTCGTCCAGACGGACAATCAAGTGGCCATGTTCTACGTGAACAAACAGGGGGGCACGGGCTCCTTCCTTCTCCGTCGGGAAGCACAAAAGCTCTGCGCTTGGGCCGTCAGCCGAGGAATCCTCCTCAAAGCTGTCTATCTCCCAGGTCAAGAAAATTACCTGGCAGACAAACTGAGCAGAATCCTCCAACCACACGAGTGGAGATTGGACCCGTTGGTGGTTCAAAGGATCTTTCTCCAGTGGGGCCTCCCCACTCTGGATCTCTTTGCCAGTCCTCTGAACAGGCAACTTCCTCGGTTCTGCTCTCGGGAACTGCATCCCCTCCGAGTAGCGGCGGATGCTTTTCTGCTCTCATGGTCCACGGGCCTTCTGTATGCCTTTCCTCCCATGCCGCTGGTGTCTCGAACACTTTTCAAGGTTCTCCAAGACAAGGCTTCGGTGATCCTGATAGCCCCCCGGTGGCCCAGGCAACCGTGGTTCCCGCTACTGATGCAACTGGCGGTAGATACTCCGTTGCCTCTGGGGTTTCAACCCGATCTCCTGACCCAGGATCAGGGGTCTCTCCTACACCCCAACCTCAGATCTCTTCATCTGATGGCCTGGCTGCTGAAAGGGTAGTCCTTGCTCCCCTCCTGCTGCCTCCAGAGGTGGAAGAGGTCGTGCTAGCTTCCAGGCGACCCTCTACATGGAAATCCTACGCCCTTAAATGGCGTCGCTTCTCCACCTGGTGTACTCAACAGTCTCAAGATCCCTTCTCCTGCTCGATGTCGGTGGTCTTGCAGTACTTGCTTTCCCTCTCCAATCTTGGACTAAAGTCCAACTCGGTCAAAGTTCACCTCAGTGCTATTTCTGCACATCATGTGCCGGTGGAAGGCAGGCCTCTTTCCGGCCACCCTCTCGTGGCACGGTTCTCCCGAGGTCTCCTTCTCCTTAAACCACCTTTGCGCCCCCCAGCCCCTGACTGGGACCTGAACGTGGTTTTACAGCGGATCACCTGTCCGCCTTTTGAACCCATGGCTACATGTCCTCTCCGTTTTCTTTCTTGGAAAACCTTATTCCTGGTAGCCCTCACTTCCTCTAGACGCGTTAGTGAACTGCAGGCCCTAGTGTCTGATCCCCCTTACACTAGGTTCTACAAGAATAGGGTAGTCCTGCGGACTCACCCTAAGTTTCTTCCAAAAGTGGTCTCCCCTTTTCATATCAATCAGGAGGTGGTGCTTCCGACCTTCTTTCCCAGGCCACACTCCAGCCGAGCTGAAATGGTCTTGCATACCCTGGACTGTAGAAGGGCGCTGAACTTCTACCTTGATCGTACGCGGGAGCACCGTAAGACTGTTCAGCTCTTCCTGTCTTACGACCCTAATAAATTGGGGCTCCCTGTCTCCAAGCGTACTCTGTCCATCTGGGTAGCT
Source organism: Ichthyophis bannanicus (assembly GCA_033557465.1). Taxonomy (NCBI): domain Eukaryota; kingdom Metazoa; phylum Chordata; class Amphibia; order Gymnophiona; family Ichthyophiidae; genus Ichthyophis; species Ichthyophis bannanicus. The sequence continues at coordinate 1,131,905,657 of CM066033.1, forward strand.
GACTGTATCGCTTGGACTTATGGGGCGGCAGGCCTCTCGTTGGAAAGTCGAGTCACCGCTCATCGGGTTAGGGCGAAGGCTGCGTCAGTGGCTTACCTCCGCTCTGTTCCATTGGCAGACATCTGCCGGGCCGCTACTTGGTCTTCGAGCCAGACTTTTGCAACCCATTACTGCCTCGAGAGGGAGTCCCGCAGGGACAGTGCTTTCGGACAGGCAGTCCTCCGTAATCTCTTCGAGGTTTAAGCAACTCCTACCCTCCATCCCGGATGTTGGGCTACCGGTTGGAGATTAGTCAGAGAAGATTCCTTCCTTCGGTGCTACTGAGCTTGAGGGAGCTCATTTTTTGTGCTTAGGGTCTCCGGTAGCCTTAAGCTGGGGAGTCCCATATGTGAGGACTGACTTCCTGCTTGGTCCTGGTGAAAGCGTAGTTACTCACCTGTAACAGGTGTTCTCCAGGAGCAGCAGGAATCAGTCCTCACAACCCTCCCTCCTCCCCTTGGAGTTGCAGTCATATGATTTAGTTTTTGCAAATTTTTTGCTGTCTTTTCGCTATGTCATCAGACTGGCCAAGATGGCACCTTTGGGCGGGAAGGGGACCGCGCATGCGCGCTGCAATTCCCAAAGGCTTTCTTTGAAAGCTGGGGAAAATTGCTCCGCGAGGGCTCCGTCGGCGCCGACGTCACCCATATGTGAGGACTGATTCCTGCTGCTCCTGGAGAACACCTGTTACAGGTGAGTAACTACGCTTCCTCGGAGGCCTCCGCTTGGGAATCCAAGGATGAGGAGTCACCAGACACTCGTTGTCACCGGGATGTCCCATCCGATACCCCAGTATCTGAACCTCAGAGAAGGTCCCTGCCGGAGGACATGGGGTTTCTGGACTTCGTTCGGGGTATGTCCAAGGACTTGGCTTTCCCGACGGAGTCTGAGGAAGGATCCTTGAGCCAACGAGCTTGAGATCCTGCAGTTGGAGGCTCCCCCTCGGGAGACCCTCACGGTGCCTATTCCTCCTATCCTGGAACACCTTATGCTCCGTATGTGGGAGATACTGGTGTAAACACCAGTGATGAGCAAGCGGCTCGACTCGATGTTTCGGGTCCGCAGGAGCCCTGGGTTTCAGAAGTCACAACTGCCGCACAACTCCATGGTGGTGGAGTTGGTCATGTGTCGACTGAAAAGTCAGAAGACGCACTTCTTGGTGCCACCCGGCAGGGAGGCCCACATCTTGGCCGGCAGGAAGGGTTACTAGGGTGCGATGCTGAATTGTCTGATTCAGGCCTACCAGCTGTACATGGGCATGTACCTGAGAGACCTGGCGAAGGAGATCGCCGGGTTCTCAGCTGGTCTCTCTGAGGAGCCTTTTCAGCACTTCAGGGGCCTGTCCAAAGCCGTTGGTGAATGTTCAAAGTTCATGTCTTGGGCGGCCTACAACGGGTTTGATTCGGAGGCCAGGGTAGCCGCAGCTGGCATCAGTGCACCCCGCCAAGCTTGGCTACAGTCGTCGGACCACGAACAATGGGTGCAGGTCGATGTCCCATGCCGGTGGGAGAACCTCTTTGACAAGCCCATGACCGACAAGACTGCCGAGCTGGAGACGGAGTTCATGACAAGGACTAGGCTCTCTAAGAAGATCTCTGCCCCTTCCCAAAAGAAGAGCTCGGGTAAAAAGTCCTTTTACCCGAGAAAGTCCACTGCTTACCGAAACTGCCCCCCATACCAGGCCCCCCCAGCTCCCTAGCCGGGGGGAGCAGGCCAAGGGACAGGGGCATGGCCCGCATAAGCAGAAGGCTTCCAAGCCCCAGGCTCTGGCTTCGGCCCAGCCTGGAGAGAGCTTTTGACTCCTGCAGCATGGCCCCTCTCCCAACCGGAGCTTGGCAGCCCACAGGAGGTCGGCTCACCCTGTACACCCACAGGTGGGGAGCTATCACCACCGATTCCTGGGAATTACAGGTGATCAAGGAGGATTACCTTCTCCATCTAGCCGAAGTGGCTCCACACTATTTCCCCGGAGAGCCCATCAGGCCTCCCTTTCACTGGAACCTTCTTTTGAAGGAGTTGGCAGGTCTTCTCGAGGACCAAATAGTGGAACCAGTGCCCCACCATCTCAAGGACAAGGGGTTCTACTCCAGGTACTTCTTTGTGCCAAAGAGGACAGGGGGCCTAAGGCCCATCCTCGACCTGCGCAACCTCAACAAATTCCTGGTGAGGGAGAAGTTCAAGATGTTCTCCCTTGGAATATTGCTGCCTTACCTCCGCCAGAGAGACTGGCTATGCTCCTTAGATTTAAAGAATGCCTATACATACATCCTAATCCACCCAAATCACAGGCAATACTTACGCTTTGTGGTGGGGGGCCATCATTTTCAATACAGAGTGCTTCCCTTCGACCTCGCCTCGGCCCCCAGGTATTCACAAAGTGCCTGGCGGTGGTCGCCGCCTTTCTCAGGCTTCAGGGGATCTTTGTCTTCCCCTATCTCGACGACTGGCTCATCAGGGGCACTACGACCCCCAAGGTACAGCAGGCCATGGCACGCACCACCCAGGTCCTTCAGCACTTGGGTTTCGTTATTAACTACCCCAAGTCCAGTCTTCACCTGGCTCAAGAGTTGGAATTCATTAGGGCAAGGATCAACACCCTTCAGTCTAAGGCCTTCCTGCCTGCGGACAGGGTAGGCAGGCTCATGGCGCTAACCAAAGACAAACCAAAGAGAGGAGCAACCTCTCGCAAAAACCTCAGGGAACACACAAAGCAAGGGGTAGTGGTGGTCACAAGCGCTTTATTAATGAAGAAACGCCCCAACGCGTTTCGGCAACGCCTTCATCAGGGGGCTGAGAAATTTATGGATACCAAATAACACAATGGAACACACAGTAGAGTACAAACTCGTAGTAATAAGTTGATCCTATAGTTGAATAGGATTTATGGATACCAAATAACACAGCTTTGTTGCACAGGCTGCTCACAGCATAGCCTATTCAACTATAGGTTCGACTTATTACTACGAGTTTGTACTCTACTGTGCGTTCCATTGTGTTATTTGGTATAAGAACATAAGATATGCCATACTGGGTCAGACCAAGGTCCATCAAGCCCAGTATTCTGTTTCCAACAGAGGCCAATCTAGGTCATATGTACCTAGCAGTTTCCCCAAGAGACACAAGTTCCACAATGCTTGTACTGGGTCAAGCATTGATATCTTCGGTCACTTCTTAATAATGGTTTACGGACCTTTCCTCCAGGAACTTGTCCAAACCTTTTTTAAACCCAGCTACACTAACAGCCTTTACTACATCCTCCGGTAACAAATTCCAGAGTTTGATTACACGTTGAGTGAAAAAATATTTTCTTTTATTAGTCTTAAATAGTTTACCCTGTAGCTTCATTGCAGGTCCCCTAGTCTTTCTATATTCTGATAACGTAAACAATCGATCTACGTTTACCCGTTCCACTCCGTTCATTAATTTATAGACTTCTATCATATCTCCCCTCAGCCGTCTCTTTTCCAGGTTAACGAGCCCTAACCTTTTTAGCCTTTCCTCATAGCTTTTCCATCCCCTTTACCATTTTGGTGGCTCTTCTCTGAACCTTTTCTAAAATCGCTATATCCTTTTTAAGATACGGCGACCAGAATTGCACACAATATTCAAGGTGCGGTCTCACCATGGAACGATATAGAGGCATTATAATATCTTTTGTTTTATTTTCCATTCCTTTCCTTATCATACCTAGCATTCTATTTGCTCTCTTGGCTGCCGCTGCACACTGGGCCGAGGGTTTTAACATGGTATCCACAATGACGCCTAAATCTTTTTCCTTGGTGGTGGTTCCTAATGTGGAACCTTGCATCGTGTAACCATAGTTTGGGTTGTTTTTCCCTAGGTGCATAACCTTGCACTTGTCCACATTAAATTTCATCTGCCATTTTGATGCCCAGTCTTCCAATTTATCAAGATCCTCTTGCAATTTTTCACAATCCTCTTGGGTTTTAACAACTTTAAATAGTTTTGTGTCATCTGCAAATTTGATAACCTCACTCGTTATTCCACTTTCCAGGTCATGAATATGTCAAAAAGCAGCGGACCCAGCACAGATCCCTGGGGTACACCACTATTCACTTTTCTCCATTGGGAAAATTGGCCATTTAGCCCTACCCTCTGCTTTCTATCTTTTAACCAGTTCCTGATCCACAATAGTACACTGCCTCTTATCCCATGACTCTTTAGTTTTGCCAAAAGTCTCTGATGAGGGACCTTGTCAAAGGCTTTCTGAAAGTCCAGATACACAATATCAACCGACTCACCTTTGTCCACCTGTTTATTCACTCCTTCAAAAAAACATAACAGATTAGTAAGACAAGATCTTCCTTGTCTAAAGCCATGTTGGCTGTCTCCCATTAGGTCGTGACTATCTACATGCTGAGTAATTTTATTCTTTATGATGGTTTCTACCATTTTTCCCGGTACTGACGTCAGGCTCACCGGTCTGTCGTTTCCTGGATCACCCCTGGAACCCTTTTTAAAAATTGGTGTTACATTGGCGATCCTCCAATCTTCAGGTATTAGAGATGATTTTAATGATAGTTCACAGATTACTAATAGCAGGTCTGCAATCTCATATTTCAGTTCTTTCAACACCCTTGGATGTGTACCATCCAGCCCAGGTGATTTGCTACTCTTCAGTTTATCTAATAGTTGTAAGACATCTTCCCGATGTATCGATATTTCCTTCAATTCTTCCGCACCTTTAAATACCACTTCAGTCATGGGTAACATCCCTACATCTTCCTCAGTAAAGACTGAAGCAAAGAATTCATTCAGTCTCTCCACTATCGCCTTGTCGCATCTTAGTGCTCCTTTAACCCCTTTATCATCTAATGGACCAACTGACTCTCTCACAGGTTTTTTGCTACGAATGTACTTGAAAAGGTCTTTATTTCGTGTTTTTGCTTCCGCAGCAAGCTTCTTCTCAAATTCTCTCTTTGCCTGCTTATCAATGCCTTGCATTTGACTTGCCAGTGCTTGTGCTGTTTCCAGGTTTCGTCATTTGGCTCTTTTTTCCATTTCCTGAAAGATGCTTTTTTGGCAACAACAGCCTCTCTGACCTCACCTTTAAACCATGCTGGCGGTTTTTTGGACTTCCTTCCACTTTTCTTAAAGCGTGGAATACAGCTGGTTTGGGCTTCATTAATAAAGCGCTTGTGACCACCGCTAGCCAAAGACATACAGCACCATCCCTCAGTGCCAGCAAGACACCTGTTGCGCCTCCTCGGGCACATGGCCTCCAAGGTCCATGTCACTCCAGATGCCCGCCTCCAAATGCGAATTGCTCAGTGGTGCCTCAGGGACCAGTGGTCCCAGGCCACGGGACGTCTCCAGGATAGAGTCAAAGTGACCAGATGCCTGGCGCAGTCCCTGACCTGGTGGCTCTCACCCCATCACTTGAAGGCGGGGATGCACTTCCAGGCCCCTCACCACTCGAGGGTCCTCACCATAGATGCCTCCCTGCTGAGCTGGGGAGCCCACTGCCAGGAGTACCGCACCCAGGGCTTTTGGTCCCCAGACGAGAGTACTCAGCAGATCAATCTATTGGAACTGCATGCAATCCATCTTCCCCTGAAGGCGTTCCGGGTCTGTCCTGGTCCAGATGGACAACGAGGTTGCCATGTTCTATGCGAACAAACAGGGGGGGCACGAGGTCCCATGCCCTCTGTCAGGAAGCCCTGGACCTGTGCTCTTATGCAGTCTGGCAGGGCATTCTCCTCAGGGCAGTGTACCTGCCGGGTCAGGACAACTGGCTGGCTGACAGACTCAGCAGGCTGCTCCAGCCGCACGAGTGGCAGCTGGACCCTGAAGTGGCCTGCAGGCTTTTTCATATCTGGGGGAAACAGGTGATGGACCTGTTTGTCAGCCCGGACAATCACCAGTTATCCAGCTTCTGCTCAAGGCAACCACACCCTGCCAGGGTGGCTGCCGATGCTTTTCTAATCTCATGGTCGGTGGGTCTTCTGTATGCTTTTCCTCCAACACCTCTGATCGCCAAACCCTGTTCAAGATTCTTCGTGACAGAGCTTCAGTCATTCTGATAGTCCCTTCTTGCCCAGTGGTTATGATGTTGCAGTACCTTCACCTCTCCAGTATGGGGCTCAAGTCCAATTCTGTCAGAGTGCATCTCAGTGCCCTAGTGGTGAACCACCACCAGGTGGACGGGAAGCCCCTCTCAGTTCACCCACTGGTGTCCCGGTTCCTAAAAGGGCCTTCTCCTGTCTAAGCTCCCGGTCCGCCCTCCAGCGACCAAATGGGATCTCAATGTGGTGTTGGGGCCGCTCACCCTGCCGCCTTTTGAACTGATGACTACGTGTCACCTCCGTTATCTCTCCTGTAAGGTGGTTTTCCTTGTCACGCTCACTTCCACCCGAAGGGTGAGTGAGCGTCAGGCCCTCGTGGCAGAGAGGCCTTATACCAGGTTCTACAAGAGTAGGGTGGTGCTTCACACACACCCCAAGTTCCTTCCGAAGGTGGTGTCCTCATTCCACCTCAATCAGGAGGTGGTCCTCCCTACCTTCTTTCCCAGACCACACGTCAGTCGGGCTGAGGTGGTCCTCCATACCCTGGACTGTAAGAGGGCCTTGTCCTTCTACATTCAACGTACTCAAGGCCACCAGAAAGCCCCTCAGCTTTTCGTTTCCTACGACCCCAGTAAGCTGAGGGAGGCAGTGACCAAGTATAGGCTGTACACATGGGTGGCAGACTGCATTACCTGGGCTTATGAGGAAGCAAAGCTTCCGTTGGAGGGCCGTGTCACGGCTCACAAGGCCAGGGCCATGATGGCGTCAGTGGCTCGTCTGCGCTCTGTTCCTCTCTCAGACATCTGCTGGGCTGCCACCTGGTCTTTGGTTCATACCTTTGCAGCTCATTACTGCCTGGACAGGACAGTGCCTTCGGCCAGGCTGCACTCTGTAACCTTTTCGGGGGTCTAGGCAACTCCTACCCTCTGACCCTTCTGTGTTCAGGCTACCGGAGTACTAATTTCCTTGTATGCGGGTCCTATTTCATTGCAGCTGCTTGAGAGCTGTGGAGGGAGCCATTTTTTGTGCTATTAGTTCATGGTAGCCTGTAGCTGGGGAGTCCCATATGTGAGGACTGACCTCCTACTTGTTCCCAGAGAAAGCATAGTTATTCACCTGTAACAGGTGTTCTCCGGGGACAGCAGGAATCAGTCCTCACAACCCTCCCTCCTCCCCTTGGAGTTGCAGTCCTCCTATCTTCATTGTTTTGTTTTGCCATCTTTTTAGCTATGTCATTTGACTGAGCAAGATGGCACCTTTGGGCGGAAAGGGGACCACGCATGCGTGGTAGCAACTCCCAAAGGCTTTCTTTGAAAGATGGGGATTTGCTCCGTGCGTGCTCCGTCGACGTCACCCATATGTGAGGATTGATTCCTGCTGTCCCCGGAGAACACCTGTTACAGGTGAGTAACTATGCTTTTGGGGAGAAATGAACCCGGCACAATATTTTATATTGCAAATCACAAAGCTGCACACAGCAAGTCTAATTAGGCACCTGTCCAAATGCCTCTAAGAGATCAGAGCTCTCCATAGCAATACCAAGCTCTGCACCCCATGTGGATACCAACTCCCTCGTGGCCTGGCGGCTGAACGGGTCTCCCTAGCCTCACTGGCCCTTCCGGAGGAGGTCGAGGAAGTTCTCCTCGCCTCGAGAAAGGATTCCACTAGACGAGCCTATACCTTCAAGTGGAGACGCTTCTCGGTCTGGTGCTCAGAGCGCCAGATTGACCCCTTCTCGTGCCCCATTCGATGGATCCTCCAGTACCTCCTCCATCTCTCGAAGGAAAGACTGAAGTCGAACTCTGTCAGGGTACATTTGAGCGCCATCTCGGCGAATCACCTCCCCATCGAGGGAAAGTCCCTCTCAGAGCAGCCGTTAGTCTCCCTCTTTATGTGGGGTCTTCTGCTTTCCAAGCCACCCATCTCTCCTCCCCCAACGGAATGGGACCTAAATGTGGTGCTCATGCAGCTCACCCGTTCACCTTTCGAACCAATGGTGACGTGCTCGCTCTGGCACCTGTTCTGGAAGGTGGCCTTCCTGGTGGCGCTGACCTCGGCCCACCAAATCAGTGAGCTCCAGGCTTTCATGGCTGACGTCCCTTACACCAGGTTCTATTGGAATAGGGTGGTCCTCCACTCCCACCCTAAATTCCTGCCTAAAGTCATCTCGGACTTCCATCTTAACCAGGAGATAGTCCTGCCGACTTTCTTTCTGAGGCCCCACGCCAAACAGGTGTCGGTGGCTCTCCACACCCTCGACTGCAGATGGGCTCTTGCCTTATACTTGCAGCATACCCAGACTCATCGCAGGTCTGGCTGGCTCTTTGTGACCTGCGATCCCAATAGTCCGGGGCAGGCAGTTACCAAGCGTACCGTCTCGGTTTGGGTGGCGGACTGCATCGCTTTCGCTCATGCGAAGTCGGGTGCCCCACTAGATCGTCGAGTCACCACACAAAGGGTCCGGGCCAAAGCGGCCTCGGTGGCCTCGCTACGCTACGTTCCCCTGATGGACATCTGCTGGGCGGCGACTTGGTTTTCCACGAATACCTTCGCTGCCCACTACTGCCTGGCGAGGGAGTCCCGCCTGGACAGCGCCTTTGGCCAGGCTGTACTCTGTAACCTGTTCGGGGTGTAAGAAATTCCTGCCCTCTGACCCTTCTTCACGGCTACCGAGGACTTTGCCCCGAGGACTCGGGCTCCTTCGGATATCGGCTTCTGCTCACGACCTCGCAGAGGCGTTTTTTGGTTATAGGTTCGGTAGCCTGTAGCTGGGGAGTCCCATAAGTGAGGACTGACTTCCTTCTTGTTCCTGGAGAAAGCGTAGTTACTCACCTGTAACAGGTGTTCTCCAGGAACAGCAGGAATCCGTCCTCACTACCCTCCCGCCTTCCCTGATGTGTTGCTAGATTTTTTGTCCTTCCTTTGCCATCTGCTTGGTAGGACTTGAGCTAAGGGACCTGACTGAGCAAGATGGCACCCTTGGGCGGGAAGAGTACCACTCATGCGTGGCAGCAATCCCAAAGGCTTTCTTTTGAAAGCTGGGAATTGCTCTGTGTAGGCTCTATCAGTACCGACGTCACCCAAGTGAGGACTGATACCTGCTGTCCCTGGAGAACACCTGTTACAGGTGAGTAACTACGCTGTTAGAGCAGGAGCAGTCCTTGGGCAGAGTGAGCTTGTGTTGATGCTATCTGGATAAGTGTTGGCACATATCTAGGCAATACAATATTCAGCCAGCATTTATCCAGACAACTTGGGCTGCATAAAAAGCAGGCCTAAATTGCAATCCATTTAAATGCCAGCTTAATATTGTGCTGAACAGATAAGTGCTGGCACTTATCCAGATAGGATTGCTTAGCCTTGATATTCAGTGGCAGCTCCTGTGTGGATACTGATGCTGAATAGCCAGCCAATATTTAAACACCCTGACTGACTGCCATGGCATTTGAATATCGGCCTTTTGGAATATTGGGTCCACTATTTTTACTTCTGCAATGTTGAAGACCCATAAATGGTTTATGAAAATGGAAGATTAACATAGCTGCTTTACTTAAAGATTAAATCACTTCCTATGCTTCGTAAATCCTGAGCAAGGGAAAGTGTTATGGGTTTGTGTCCTAAATTTTTCTCTCTTCCAGCTGCGTGCGCTTATATATTGATCAAAGCATGAGCGAGCTTCTTTTAGTAATGATTTCTACTTTTTACAGTTTTAATTTGATCAGCTACATATTTTATAAGCGCCTGTCCTAATTTTATTGGCAATTACTTCCCAATGAATTTTTGAATGTTTCAAACATTTTTGATCTGTCACTGAAGAGAATGGACTACAGTAGGTTTGAGAGGGAATAAAAATAGGGAAAAATCCCATAGTAGTTGTGAATGAAATTTCCATCCCTTGGTATATTTGATCTGGAAGCCCAAAAAGGCTGGAAGAAATTACCAGTCACCCCCCCCCCCCCCCCCCCAAACCAAAAATATATTTTTTACTACTTTTAACAACTGCTGAGAAAATGTAAGCATATGTATAAAATAGGGTGCTGACGTTTTGCTTTTTTATTACAGGTGTATCGTTGGTTAAAAAATCTCGTAAAGAGAATTTGGAGTTGGTTTCAGTGGGGCTGACTGACCCAGACCCCCCTCTAGTTGTTGATCACAATAGACTTAAGGTAATGAAAAAGAAAGTTAAGTTGTGACTGCTACATCAGTCTTTGATGTAAACAGGATGTTATGATGCTTATGTTAAATTGTTTTTTTTTATCCAGTGTTTTAGAGAAAGCAAAAGCTTAAATTAATTTGTAACAAAGTAGCAATGGCATCAGAATGACTTTTGGTATGGCTGCAATGCTAAGTTAACTTGATCACTACTTGCAAACTTTTTCACCATTTTCCTTTCAAAGTGGATGAAAGCAGAGTGCTTTAAAATTAACTTCATAGCTCCAGTGACATATCAGTTGTAATTATAGTACATAGCACTTCTTCTCCAGGACCAAGCAGGAAGTCAGTCCTCACATATGGGTGACGGCGCCGAAAGAGCCCTCGGGCAGAGCATTTCCCCAGCTTTCAAAGAAAGCCTTTGGGAATGCAGCGCGCATGCGCGGTCCCCTTTCCGCCCAAGGGTACCATCTTGCTCAGTCTTTCTTTTTCCGCGGAGCCCAACGGACGTAGTTCGTGTCACCCGGGAAAAGTTGATTTTTACTGCGATTTTCCGCGACTCTTTATCCGGTTTGACGCCAGTTCCCCAACCCGCCTCGGCTCGGTACACTGGTATCGAGTCCGGAACGTCTTTTTCGGTTTTTGTCCTTTGTGACTAGCGTTTGCGCTTTTTCTTTTATTCTCCAGAACGAAGCATGAAGTCAGTCCTCACATATGGGTGACGTCGGTGCCGACAGAGCCCCCGTGCAGAGCATTTCCCCAGCTTTCAAGGAAACCCTTTGGGAATGCAGCGTGCTTGCGTGGTCCTCTTCCCGCCCAAGGGTGCCATCTTGCTCAGTCTTTCTTTTTCCGCAGAGCCCGACGGACGTGAGTTCGTGTCACCCGGGAAAAGTTTGGGTTTTTTCGGAGCTTTTTGTGTTATTTTGTCTGGTTCGACGCCGGTTCCCCTTCCCGCCTGGGCTCGGTACACCGGTATCGAGTCCGGATTTGTGATTTTTGTTTTTTGTCCTTCGTGACCAGCGTTTGCGCTCTTTTTGTGTTTTCACTGGCAGCTCGGTCGTGTGACCTTGCAGGGGCCCTTTTTCCCCCGATGGCTGCCAGCGGGTTCAAAAAGCGTGATTGGTGCAATAAACATATCTCTCTCACCGACACACATGACTGCTGCCTCCGATGAATCAGGCCCGACCATGACCCACTGGCCTGTGGCCTGTGCGGCAAATTTCGTCGAAGGTGCTTCGGAGCCGTCAGCATGAGAGAATATTCTCTGATTCCCTGTCTGGCCAGGCCCAGACTTCGTCAGAGGCCTCGACATCTAGGGAGTCCGACCCCGAGCGCCGTCGGGGGTCCTCTGAAAGGGAGTCTCCCTCGCGGGAGCACCAAAGGAAGAAGAGGCTCATGAGGGCGGCGTCGGTGGAGGCTCCTGGTTCCTCAAGGGCCAGGTCGCATAGCCCTGACCACCGCCCCGGGCTCTTGGAGTCGGAGAGGCCTTCCAAGCTACCTCGTGTGGAGCCGGAGTCCCCGAATCACGTAAGTGCTGTTGTCCTCATGGACTCTCCTCCGGGGGAGCCGACGTCGGCCCCGACACCATCGGGGCCCAAGTCGGGGGCTGCTGAGTCTCCTGAGCTTAGACTCAGGTTGACAGCCTTGGAGAGCAGCTTGGCTGCCTTCATGGAACAGCAGCGGGTGCTGATCGATGGTCTGACCAGTGCATCTGCCCTGAACACCGGGATCTCGACGTCTAAGTCGACCCCGGAGACCGAGCCGATCCTCGAGTCGAAGTCTCAAGTCGATCCTTGGTCACGGTCCCCCTCGACCTCCCGTGCAGGGCCGAGATCATCAACGACGATACCCTAGGCGTCGGGGCAGGTGGCACCGAGGCCCGCACGGCCGGAGCTGCTCGACTCCTCCTCGGAGGAGTCGAAGTGAGAGACGGAGGACGAGTCCCTGGAAACCTTCCGGACCCGGTGCGTCTCTTCGGACTCACCGGCGTCCGAGCCTCGGAGAAGGTCCCCCCCGGAGGATACCCGGTTCTCGGACTTTGTGAGGGACATGGCCAAGGCCCTGGCCTTCCCTGCGGACACCGAGGAGGAGCCTCGAGCCGAGGAGCTCGATGCTCTCCAGTATGACTTTCCTCCAAAGGAAAACTTTACTGTACCAGTTCCTCCGATGCTGGAACGGCTGCTCTTCCGTATGTGGGAGGCACCAGCCTCGGCGCCGGTTCTTAGCAAACAGGTGGATTCTATTTATCGAGTCCGTAAGAGCCATGGATTCCAAAAGGCGCAGCTACCGCACCACTCCATGGTTGTGGAATCTGCCATGCACCGTCTGAAGAGTCAGAAGATGCACTCCTTGGTGCCGCCCGGCCGGGAGGCCCGCAACCTGGATGCCCTTGGTAGAAAGTGCTTCCAGAACTCTATGCTGTCTTGCCGTGTCCAGACCTACCAGCTGTACATGGGCATGTATCTGAGAGACCTGGTAAAGAAGATTGCCGGGTTCTCAACTGGCCTCTCCGAGGAACCTTTAAAGAGGATCAAGGCTTTGTCAACAGGAATCCGAGAATGATCGAAGTTTATCTCTCGAGCAGCCCATGATAGCTTCGAGGCTTCGGCCCGGGTAGACGCGGCCGGCATCGCTGCACGCTGTCAGGCCTGGCTACAGTCATCGGACCTGGAGCCATGGGTGCAGGACAAGTTGGTCGATGTCCCCTGCCGAGGTGAAAACCTTTTCGGTAAACCCATGGCTGAAAAGGCTGCAGAAATCGAGACTGAGACTCTCACCAGGACAAGGCTGTCCAGGAAAACTTCTGCTCCTTCTCAGAAAAAGAAGGGCTCGGGGAAAAAGTCCTTTTTCCCGAGGAAGGGTGCTGCCTACAAATCCTACCCTCACTATCAGGACTCTCCAGCTCCCCAACAGGGCCAGCATGGCAGGGGCATGGGCCCCGTAGGCAGAAGACCCCCAAGCTGCCAGCTCCGGCTCCTGCACAGCAGGGAACAGAGTTTTGACTCCCACAGCATAGCCTCTTCTCCACAGCTGGCTCCACTCAGCACAGGAGGTCGGCTGACCCTGTATGCTTACAGGTGGCCAGTTATCACAGGGGATACCAGGGTGCTCAGCATAGTCCAACAAGGCTACATGCTCCACTTCCACCAGATACCCCCTCCTACTTCCCAGGGGGAGCCTCCATAAGAACACAAGATATGCCATACTGGGTCAGACCAAGGTCCATCAAGCCCAGTATTCTGTTTCCAACAGTGGCCAATCTAGGTCATATGTACCTAGCAATTTCCCCAAGGGACACAGGTTCCACAATGCTTGTATTGGTTCAAGCATTGATATCCTGGGTCCCTTCTTAATAATGGTTTATGGACCTTTCCTCCAGGAACTTGTCCAAACCTTTTTTAAACCCAGCTACACTAACAGCCTTTACTACATCCTCCGGTAACAAATTCCAGAGTTTGATTACACGTTGAGTGAAAAGATATTTTCTTTTATTAGTCTTAAATAGTTTACCCTGTAGCTTCATTGCATGTCCCCTAGTCTTTCTATATTCTGATAAGGTAAACAATCGATCTATGTTTACCCGTTCCACTCCGTTCATTAATTGATAGACTTCTATCATATCTCCCCTTAGCCATCTCTTTTCCAGGTTAAAGAGCCCTAACCTTTTTAGCCTTTCTTCATAGGAGTATCCTTCCATCCCCTTTACCATTTTGGTGGCTCTTCTCTGAACCTTTTCTAAAATCGCTATATCCTTTTTAAGATACGGCGACCAGAATTGCACACAATATTCAAGGTGCGGTCTCACCATGGAACGATATAGAGGCATTATAATATCTTTTGTTTTATTTTCCATTCCTTTCCTTATCATACCTAGCATTCTATTTGCTCTCTTGGCCGCTGCTGCACACTGGGCCGAGGGTTTTAACATGGTATCCACAATGACGCCTAAATCTTTTTCCTGGGTGGTGGTTCCTAATGTGGAACCCTGCATCGTGTAATCATAGTTTGGGTTGTTTTTCCCTAGGTGCATAACCTTGCACTTGTCCACATTAAATTTCATCTGCCATTTTGATGCCCAGTCTTCCAATTTATCAAGATCCTCTTGCAATTTTCCACAATCCTCTTGGGTTTTAACAACTTTAAATAGTTTTGTGTCATCTGCAAATTTGATAACCTCACTCGTTATTCCACTTTCCAGGTCATTTATGAATATGTCAAAAAGCAGCGGACCCAGCACAGATCCCTGGGGTACACCACTATTCACCTTTCTCCATTGGGAAAATTGGCCATTTAGCCCTATCCTCTGCTTTCTATCTTTTAACCAGTTCCTGATCCACAATAGTACACTGCCTCCTAACCCATGACTCTTTAGTTTTGCCAAAAGTCTCTGATGAGGGACCTTGTCAAAGGCTTTCTGAAAGTCCAGATACACAATATCAACCGACTCACCTTTGTCCACCTGATTATTCACTCCTTCAAAAAAACATAACAGATTAGTAAGACAAGATCTTCCTTGTCTAAAGCCATGTTGGCTGTCTCCTATTAGGTCATGACTATCTACATGCTGATTAATTTTATTCTTTATGATGGTTTCTACCATTTTTCCCGGTACTGATGTCAGGCTCACCAGTCTGCAGTTTCCCGGATCACCCCTGGAACCCTTTTTAAAAATTGGTGTTACATTGGCGATCCTCCAATCTTCAGGTATTAGAGATGATTTTAATGATAGTTCACAGATTATTAATAAACCATTATTAAGAAGGGACCCAGGATATCAATGCTTGAACCAATACAAGCATTGTGGAACCTGTGTCTCTTGGGGAAACTGCTAGGTACATATGACCTAGATTGGCCACTGTTGGAAACAGAATACTGGGCTTGATTGACCTTGGTCTGACCCAGTATGGCATATCTTATGTTCTTATGTTCTTAGGTCTTCAATCTCATATGTCAGTTCTTTCAACACCCTTGGATGTATACCATCTGGCCCAGGTGATTTGCTACTCTTCAGTTTATCTAATAGTTGTAATACATCTTCCCAATGTATCGATATTTCCTTCAAGTCTTCCGCACCTTTAAATACCACTTCAGTCATGGGTAACATCCCTACATCTTCCTCAGTAAAGACTGAAGCAAAGAATTCATTCAGTCTCTCTGCTATCGCCTTGTCGCCTCTTAGTGCTCCTTTAACCCCTTTATCATCTAATGGACCAACTGACTCTCTCACAGGTTTTTTGCTACGAATGTACTTGAAAAGGTCTTTACTTCGCGTTTTTGCTTCCTCAGCAAGCTTCTTCTCAAATTCTCCCTTTGCCTGCCTTATCAATGCCTTGCATTTGACTTGCCAGTGCTTGTGCTGTTTCCAGGTTTCATCGTTTGGCTCTTTTTTCCATTTCCTGAAAGATGCTTTTTTGGCAACAACAGCCTCTCTGACCTCACCTTTAAACCATGCTGGCAGTTTTTTGGACTTCCTTCCACTTTTCTTAAAGCGTGGAATACAGCTGGTCTGGGCTTCCAAGATAGTATTTTTCAACAACAGCCAAGCCTGATGTATGTCTTTAACCTTTGCAACTGCTCCTTTTAGTTTTTTCTTAACTGTTTTCCTCATTTTATCATAGTCTCCCTTTTGAAAGTTAAAAGGTAGTACTGTGGATTTCCTTACTATCCCTCCTCCACTAATTAAATCAAAGGCGATCATGCTATGATCACTATTGCCAAGGGGCCCCAACACCCTTATCTCTTGCACTAGATCTGGTGTTCCACTAAGGACTAGGTCTAATATGGCTTCCCCTCTGGTCGGTTCATGAACCAGCTGCTCCAAGAAGCAGTCATTTTTTTCATCGAGGAACTTTATCTCCCTAGCATGACACTGACTCAGTCGATACCGGGGTAGTTGAAATCACCCATTATTATTACTGTGCTGTAACGTTTGTTAGCTTCCTTGATTTCTTTGAGCATTTCATCATCCATTTGGTCATTCTGGCCAGGTGCTCGATAATTCACCCCCACTGCCATTGCCTTCCCCCTTTTACATGGAATTTCAATCCATATAGATTTTACAGCAGATTTTGTTTCCTGCAAAACTTTAATCCTTTCTGACTCAATGCCCTCTCTAACATAGAGAGCAACCCCTCCACCAATTTGATCAGCTCTATCATTTCGATATAGTTTGTACCCAGGTATCACAGTGTCCCACTGGTTGTCCTCCTTCCACCATGTCTCTGATATTCCAATTATATCTAACCTTTCATTTAGTGCTATATATTCTAACTCTCCAAGACTCCCTCTACACAGAAGCCTCCTCCTTCAGGAGTTGGCAAGTCTTCTAAAGGAACAGGCGGTGGAACTGGTGCCTCACCACCTGAAAGGGCAAGGCTTTTACTCCAGGTACTTTCTGGTACCAAAAAGGACAGGAGGCCTCCGGCCTATCCTAGACTTGCAAAACCTCAACAAGTTTCTGGAGAGGGAAAAGTTCAAGATGCTTACCCTTGGGATACTGCTGCCCTATCTCCAGCAGGGAGATTGGCTATGCTCCTTAGACCTAAAGGATGCTTATACTCGCATCCTCATTCATCCAGACCACAGGCAATACCTCAGATTTGTGGTGGGAGGAAACCATTTTCAGTACAGACTACTTCCCAGTCTTCCCATGCCTGGACTACTGGCTCGTCAGGGGTCAGTCTCTCCAGGAGCCCAGACAAGCCACTCTTCGCACTGTCTCTCTTCTTCAGCATCTGGGATTTGTCATAAACTACGCAAAGTCCACTTTGCTACATCTCCCAAAACCTTCTCAGTGGGGTACCTTTTCAGGTCCCAGCACACACAAGGGTGCTGACGACAGATGCGTCCTTAAAGGGCTGGGGTGCACATTGCCATGGCATGTGCACTCAAGGCCTGTGGTCCCCTCGGGAGGCCACACAGCTGAACAACCTTTTAGGACTGCGAGCAATCCTCTTAGCTCTGCAAACCTTCTGCCATGCTCTCTGTCAACAGTCTGTCCTAGTTCAGACGGACAATCAGATGGCAATGTTCTACGTGAACAAACAAGGGGGCACAGGGTCCAGGCTCCTATGTCAGGAAGCACTAGCCCTTTGCTCCTTTGTGGTCAGTCAAGGCATGTTTTTCAAAGCAGTTTATCTACCTGGTCAGGAAAACTTCCTAGCAGACAAGCTAAGCAGGATTCTCCAGCCCCACGAATGGCAGTTGAATCTATTGGTGGTCCAGCAGATCTTCCTCCGCTGGGGACTTCCATCCATCGATCTCTTTGCAAGTCCACTAAACCGTCAGCTGCCCAGGTTTTGCTCCAGACAGCCTCATCCCCTGAGGATGGCAGCAGATGCTTTTCTGATCTCTTGGTCTACGGGCCCCCTGTATGCGTTTCCTCACAGGGCCCTGGTGGCCCGAACTCTGTTCAAGATCCTCCGGGACAAGGCCTCAATGATTCTGGTAGCCCCCAGATGGCTGAGGCAGCCGTGGTTTCCACTTCTTCTGCAGTTGGCGGTGGAAGCTCCGTTCCCTCTGGGGCTGCAGCACGATCTCCTGTCTCAAGAGCAGTGTTCCCTTCTGCACCCCAATCTCAGGTCCCTCAATCTGATGGCCTGGCTATTGAAAGGATAATGCTAGCTCCCTTATTTCTACCTAAGGAGGTTGAGGAGGTGGTCCTGGCCTCCAGGAGGCAGTCCACCAGAAAGTCCTATGCCCTCAAGTGGCGTAGGTTTACGGTATGGTGTGCTCAGCGCATTGAAAATCCTTTCTCTTGCCTTGTGCCAGTAGTACTGCAGTATCTACTTCACCTTTCAGACCTAGGCCTTAAGTCTAACTCTGTTCGGATCCACCTCAATGCTTTGTCAGCGCACCACTCACCGGTGGAAGAACAGTCTGTCGGTTCACCCCTTGGTGTCCAGATTTCTCAGAGGTCTGCTTCTTCTCAAGCCTCTGGTTCGTCCACCGGCGACTGAGTGGGATTTGAACGTGGTCTTGCAGCAACTTACTCGCCCACCATTTGAGCCAATGGTTACTTGCCATTTGTGCTTCCTCTCTTGGAAAGCGCTCTTCCTGGTGGCTCTTACCTCGGCCAAGCGTGTGAGTGAACTTCAAGCTCTGGTTTCTGATAGACCGAACACACGGTTCTATAGGAACAGGGTGGTCCTACGGACCCATCTCAAGTTCCTCCCAAAAGTGGTGTCCTCTTTCCACCTCAATCAGGAGGTGGTTCTTCTGATCTTTTTTCCCAGGCCGCATGCCAGCCAGGAGGAAACAGTCTTGCATACCCTGGACTGTAAGAAGGCGTATTCTTTTTACATAGAACGTAGGCGGGAGCATCGAAGGGCTATTCAGCTCTTCGTCTCGTTTGACCCTAATAGGATGGGGTTACCTGTCTCCAAGTGTACGTTGTCCACTTGGGTAGCAGATTGCATTGCCTGGGCGTACAGGGCAGCCAACCTCCCTTTGCAGGGTCGGGTCACGGCCCACCGTGTCAGGGCGAAAGCCGCGTCAGTAGCTCATCTCCGCTCTGTTCTGTTGGCAGACATCTGCTGGGCTGCAACTTGGTCTTCAAGCCAGACTTTTGCAGTCCATTACTGCCTGGAGAGAGAGTCCCGGCAGGACAGTGTTTTCGGCCAGGTGGTACTCTGTAATCTCTTTGAGGTTTAGGCAACTCCTACCCTCCGGCCCTTTGTGTTGGGCTACCATACGGGGTGCGTTCTCAGAGAAAATTCATATCACGAATGCTGAGGCTCTTGAGAGGGAGCCATTTTTTCAGCTCTGGGTTCACGGTAGCCTAGAGCTGGGGAGTCCCATATGTGAGGACTGACTTCCTGCTTGGTCATGGAGAAAGAGTAGTTATTCACCTGTAACAGGTGTTCTCCAGGAGCAGCAAGAATCAGTCCTCACGACCCTCCCTCCTCCCCTGGAGTTGCAGTCCTATCCTTCATTTTGATTTTTGCTGTCTTTTAGCTATGTCATCAGACTGAGCAAGATGGCACTCTTGGGCGGGAAGGGGACCACGCATGCGTGCTGCATTCCCAAAGGCTTTGAAAGCTGGGGAAATGCTCCCCATGAGGGCTCCGTCGGCGCCGACGTCACCCATATGTGAGGACTGATTCCTGCTGCTTCTGGAGAACACCTGTTACAGGTGAGTAACTACGCTTAATGGTCTTTTTTGATCATAACATTCAGTATTCATCCTCGGAACTGACTTCAAACATCGATATCAGTAGCAATATGAGCTGGTTCCAAGGTAGTAGCCAAAATGCATTAGATGGTGGTTGGTTGTACCATGTAAATGAGTCTGGAGTACTGCAGCCAGCAAATATATGAAGTAAATGTAGCATGTTCTTGGAGTCCTTTGTAATGCATTTCTGGTATGTTTATAATGAGATGACTTGGAATTTTGACTTTGTGACTTTTTCAGAATACGCAATCGTTTATTTTTTCTTTATCTAAAAAGCAGTATTGTAATAAGTCAGTTAGATGAAAGAAATTATCTCACTGTTAAATATTTCAAAAATAATACAAAGAGAGAAAGGATTGTATATTTTTCCATTTTTTACAGAAACTTCTGAATATGCTTGTTCAGAAAAGTAGCAGCCTCACTGTTGATCAACTTGAGAGGTTGTACTCGCTCCTTAGTCAGTGCATCTATCATCACCGTAAAGACTATGATAAGTCACAGCTTGTTGAGGTAAGATCAATAGTATCACCTTTAAGAATATATATATATATATACAGTTTATTCCTCTTCCTGCTTAGCTGTAGATTAGTTTAGTTATGCATTTGTTGCACTGATTAAGTAATGTGAATGGCTTTCAAGAGAGAACTGATCTCCAGAAACAAGCAGGAATGCAGTCTTCACATATGGGTGAACGTCACCGACTGAGCCCACGCAGGAACACTCCCCAGCATCCAATAAGAAAGCCTTTGGGAGCACTCCACTACGCCTGCGTGCCTGCCTTACCACCTTCCCAACTCCTCTCCTTCGTTTTCCGTGGAGCCAATAGGATGCATCATCCTGTCGCTGCCGAAAAACTTCTCTTTTTTGTGGGAACATCCTGCTTCTGCCTTCCGATCGACGCCAGTTCCGTTGAATCTGACACCAGTCCCAATAATTTTTTCTTTTTTTTCTTTTCAAATTTTCTTATTAATTTTCTCCGCTGTTTTCACCACTAAACTAGGCCTCTAGGCTTCCATAGCCTTATCTTCAATCTCGAAGACAACTTTTTTAAGGCATGGAAAAGCCAACTAGTGGTTTAAAAAAAAAAGTACCAAATGTGCTGGTAGCATATCAGTCACTGATAAACACCACTGATGTCTAAAATGTTTGTGCGCTGAACATTAATCCAATTCTTGTCCTTTGTGCCAGCAAATGACAAATAGAGACCTCAAAAACCGAGCCAGACAGTATGGTTTGTTGTTCACCTCGGACTCTGTTTCAATGGCTTCCACTTCATCGAGGCATTGACTTCCTCTCATGGGTCTCAGATTTCTTCAAAGTCCAAACACAAAAGTAAGCCACTGTCTCTGGCTGTTTCCAAATCCTTGGCATCAGCATCAAAGACCGATACCAAGGCCAGAGAGAAGTCCCAATATAAGCATCGCAACTCCCTAGAGGTGCTTCTGATGCAGACCAGTCAGTCAAACAGCCCCGGCGGGAAGATCTGTCCATCAAAACACATGGGGATCTGGGACGCTCCCAAGGCATTGACCTCTGAAAAGTTGCCGGTTCCATGTTCTGGATTGGTGACTCAGAGCGCCTTAGGTGATTTCACCCAGACATCGGCCATCTCCCTAGATCCGGCACATGCTGGCTCTCGAGAGGAGTTTGGCAGCATTCCTGGCAGCCATGGTACCAATAACATCGAGAGCTGCAGGAGTGCAGGCTTTGGCATCAAGCCTACAGCCAAGCATTTCAGGCCTGATGCCAGCACTCAAACCTGCATCGTCAAAACCTCCAAGGTCGATACATTTGTTGTAATCGATCAATACCCCCATTATCCAACATACTCAAACCACCATGGTCCTCAGTTCCGATACCTCTGAGTATCGGTATCAGTATTGACCTTCGTCCATGAAGCATCAAGGTCAAACCCAAGACCACCGATACTTTGATTTCTTAACAGACTATGATTCCAGGTCCTCAGAATCAGACGTGGGGTCACTCAATTCTCAAGAACTTCCAGACATCCCTTCAGACCCTTCGCAACCTCAAGAAAAGCATTGGTCCCCACAGAGGTTATGTCCTTTCAGGACTTCGTACATGACATGGCAGCAGGACTCGCCATCACCATAGCCTCGGAAAAGGAGCTGAGAGCAGAAGAATTGGAGATACTCCAATGCCCTCCCATGCCCAAGGAGGCAGCTACATTACCAATATATTGTATCCTGCAGGCTCTTATGCTCCCCATGTGAGGCCCCGCACACGGTTCCGCAGGTCAGCAAGAGACTCGATACCATGTACGGAGTACCAGAGTGCCCAGGCTTCCAAAAACGTCAGCTCACCCACCACTCAATGGTGGTGAAATCAGCAATGTGCCGAATAAAGAGCTCTAAGAACCATTCATCCATGCCACCCAGCAGAGACTCGACACTCGATGCCTTTGGGCATCAGTGCTTCCCAGCATGCATGTTGGCCTTCAGAATAAACTCTTATATGCTGTACATGGGCATGTTTCTGAAAGATGTTGCCAGGGATCTGAAAACTTTCACCCCCCTGCTTCCTGAGGATAAGCAGAGTGCATTCCAGACTCTCATCAAGCAAAGCCAAAATACTTGTAAGTTTCTTACCAGGGCCTCTTTTGATGCTTTTGAATTAACAGAGCTTCGGCAGTCTGCATTGGGGCTTGCCGAATGGCCTGGTTACAGGCATCAGGTCAGAACTAGCCAATATCCCATGTACTGGAGAAAACCTTTTTGGCAAGGATTGGAGGAAAAAAGCAGTGGAGATTGAAACAGATGATCTCACCCTAAAATGCCTTTCCAGGAAAACCGCTGACCCATCCAAGAGGAAGGCTGTTCCCAAGAAATCTTTCTATTCTAAAAAGAAGAGATGCTATCCTCCTTTACCTGCCTTCTGCTGCCCATCAACCTCAGCATCCTCAGCAAAGGCAGCAGGGCTCTCGCAAGAAGCGCAAGGCTCCTAAGCCACAACCAGCTGTACAGGCACATTCTGCATCTGTTTTTTGACTTCTTCCTAAAGAACATTGCCAATCCGCCCCTGGAGGGTACCCAGCTCCTCCATATATTTATTTATTTATTTATTTCTCTTATATACCGCGCTCTTCAACATCAGTGCGGTTTACATGGAACATTTATGTTTTACGGTGGGTTAACCGTAAAAATACAGATAACAGGTAGTTCAACTTGGATAGTCAAAAATTAACTATTTACACTTATTTAAACATAGTAGTATTTACATAAAATACATCATGTGAGAGAAAATTACATTGGACATGGAGCTTATTTTTGGGAAGGTCGGGATGGTGCATCTTCATTTGGGTAACATTCGCAGAAAAGGTGGTGTTTCAATGCCCTTCTAAAACTGGTTAGTTCTGGGATTGCTCGTATGTTGGGAGGCAGGGCATTCCAGAGTCTGGGAGCACTGATACTAAAGGCCCTGCTTGCTGTAGCCTGAGTGCACTGGGTTAGTGTTTTGGGAATTGCCAAGGTGTTTATTGCTGTGGTTCTTCTGGCTCTATTGGGGGGGGGTTTGTGTGCGAGACCAGCGAGGGACGTGGGGGAGAGCCCATTTATGGCCTTGAATGTTAGTAGTATTGTTTTGAAGACGATCCTACAGTGGATAGGGAGCCAGTGGAGACTTTTGAGGATGGGTGTTATATGGTCTCGCCTCGAGGCCCCGTTCAGAACTCTGGCTGCGGTGTTCATGGCCAGCTGGAGTGGGATCAGCGTAGATTTTGGGAGCCCTTGGAGGATTGCGTTGGCATAGTCCAGATGTGGGATGGTTAGAGCCTGGAAGATGGTTCTGAAGTCGTCTGGTTGTAAAAGGGGACGTAGATGTTTGAGCATCCTAATTTTTTGATATGTTGATTTGACCATGTTGCCAATGTGTGTCTTCATGTTAAGGCTCTGGTCTAGGGTAACACCTAGGTAACGGATTGTGGGCTTGGTTTGGAGCTCTACTTCGCTGACTTTTAGGTGGGTTGGTGGAGAGAAGTTCGAGTTTCTGGTGATAAACAGCACTTCAGTCTTTTTATGTTGTATGCGAAGATTCTGATTCTGGAGCCATCTTTCTACTGCGCTGAAACATTCTCTAAGGGGTGAGAGGTCAATTTGGTCAGTCTTGAACGGCAAGTAGAGCAGGACGTCATCCGCATATATCATGCATTCGGTGTTGTATGAGCGAATGATGTCGCAGACGGGCTGCATGTAGCTATTAAACATAAGAGCTGAAAGGGAGGATCCTTGTGGGACACCTTGTTTCTGATGGAATGGTTTGGATGTAGAGGTTTCGGTTCGCACATGCTGCCATCTATCGGCTAGGTATGACTTGCACCAATTTAGTGCTAAGCCACAGATGCCCTTCTCTTCGAGCCGTTTCAGGAGGGTTTGGTGACAAACTGAGTCAAATGCTGCAGCTATGTCTAGGAATATAAGGGCCACTCCGCGATGGATGTTATCAATTGTGGTGAGGATGCTGTTAAAGAGGGTGGTAAGTAGAGTCTCCACACCATGGGCCTCTCTAAAGCCATGTTGGCTGTGGTCAAGAGGTGCAGCGTTGTCTATGTGCTGCTGGAGTTGAATTTGGACCTCTTTTTCGATTATCTTGGCCAGCAGTGGAATACTGGCAATTGGTCTGTAGGATTCTACTTTCTGGGAGTCTAGTTTGGTTTTTTTAGCAGAGGTCTAATGGATGTGTGTTTGAGACTTAGGGGGAATAAGCCTGAAGAGAATGATGCGTGAAAGAGTTTAGCTATGAAGGGGCTAAACTCTGTTCTTAGTTCTTTTATCCAAAAAGCTGGACAGGGGTCGGTGTGGGCTGTGGTCGTATTGATTGTAGAGATTAAGTCTGCGATTTGCTTGGGGGAGGGGGTGTCGAAGGTTGTTAGTGTTGATATGCATGCTGGTCCCTTGGAGTTGGTAATATCAGTCTTGGTGGTTTGGTGTAATTTTGATTGGAGGAAGTCTGCATAGTCTTGAGCGAGAATCTCTGTTGTTTGTTCTGGTCCTGGTTTCTTCGTTAGATTCTTGACGAGGGCAAAGAGGTCGTGTGGCTTATTTAGCGATCGCATTAGCGTGTTAGTGTGGGCTTGTTTCATTTTCTCAGATATCACGGATCTGTGAGTTGCGAGCTGTAGGTTATAAGCTTCCAGACTTTGTCACTATGCCCATAGATGGTACCCCATAACATCAGAGCAGTGGACACTCCAGATTGTCCAAAGGGGTTATCAGCTCCACTTTGAAACCTTACCCCACACCAGCTTCACAGGGGATTATCCCACTCAACCCCTTCAAAGCATACTCTTAAAAGAAGAGGTGACCACCCTGTTCCAGGGTGCCATAGAAAGAGATCCTCCTCCTCAAGAAGAGGTGGGCTTCTTTTTTTTTTTTTAAACATATTTTATTAAGCATCGTGACATACAGGATAAAAGAAGGCATATCCAAAACAAGTACAGAAAACCAAACCCTCCCGCCTCTCCCCGACCTACCCCCCCAACTCCGGGTGTTGCAAATAGCCCAGTAGCTATGAAACACATCCCAGATGGAACCTTCATTCCCCCGCTGAATGTGCAACACCCTCATATCCCATAATAATCCCCCCGCATTGAGAGGCCACACCCATAAAACCTTCCCACCACATCCTGTAACAATGAACACCATTTACCATATCCTAAATATACCATGCCTAACTCCAATCATTCCCCAAACAGTGAGAAACAAACCGCAAACTCTTAAACTCCTAAACGCTGTGTGTGTGTGTGTTAGATGTCCAGCCCCCCGTAATCACCTTAACAGTGTCCTGGCCTCCCCTCCAGGTACGCATCCCAGATCTTATGAAACATCCATTCTTTACCCCGCAACCGGTAGGTCAACAGGTCAAACCGTACCGCAGCTTCCACTTTGGCCTCCCAATCACCCTCTGTGGGCCCAGTCACACTCTTCCATTTCCCAGCAATCGCCAGCCTCGCAGCCAATCGCAACTTAGTATCCAACAACTCCCGCCATTTCCCCTTACCAGCCCCGGCCTGCGAGCCCAAAAGCCACTCCGGGCACTCACGGAGCGACCCAAGGCCTGGCCCGCTCCCCATGATTCCCCCAATTCTCCCCCGCACCCTTTCCCAAAAGGTCCGGATCACGGGACAACCCCACCACATGTGGAGGAACCCTCCCCGTCCCCCACAGCCCCTCCAACATTTATCCGTAGGGAGCCCCCCGGCCAGATACAACTGTCGGGGAGTGCAATAAGCCCCATGAACAATTTGTAATTGCGTCTGACGCCAGGAGGACACCCAGGTGCACCTGTTGATCTGCGTATAAATCTTATCCCAGACCTCTTCACTCAGGTCTTTCCCCAACCACCTATGCCACCGTACTTGGTGCAAGGCCGGGCCTGAGTCAACTCCTTCTTGCAGGAGAACATTATAAATCTTAGCTATAATCCCCTTGTCCCCCTTCCCATGATACAATACCGTTTCCATCTGTGTCCCTTCCCGACAAACCTGGGCCTTGACATCTCCGGATTCTAAAAGATGTCGGAGTTGGAAATATTGATAGAATGGTATTTTCTCCTGAACCTTTCCTTCCAGATCACTATGAGACCGGACCACCCCATCCACCACAAACTCCTGGAGCAATTCCAACCGTCCGTCCACCAACTGCCTCCCTTTCTTCACCCATACTGCCTGTCGGAGTGGGAGGAACTCTCCAATGGTAGACCATGGAGAGAAGGGGCTAGGAAACCACCCCCTTCTCATTCCCAGGACACTGATCCCAGCCATAGCCTCCAAAAAGGGGTGTCCATGCCGCCGTATGCGCCCTCTGCCCCCTTCGCCGTCCGCTAACCACTTAGCCAGGGAAGGCTCCCCCATCGCCGACCTCTCCAACTCCACCCAGGACTCCTGCCCCCCCCCGTCCAGAGTGGTCACGCCAGGCCCGTAAGATACACGCCTGGTGGTACCACTGCAGCGAAGGTAGCCGTACCCCTCCCTGCCCCTTAGGTGGAAGTAAGCCACCCCGACCAATCCGCGCCTTCCTTCCCCCCCACACAAAGCGGACCAACCGGCTATCCCACTGCTTCAGCAGCTGCCCCGGAAGCCTAATAGGCAATTGCGAGAATAAAAACAAGAACTTCGGCAGCACGGTCATTTTGAGTACTTCCACTTGTCCCCGCCAACTCAATTGCAGAGACGCCCAACCTTCCAGCAGTTGAGTTATCTGCCCCATCAATGGTCGGAAATTCAACGCAAACAGCTCTGAGGGATCCGCTGAAATACGCACCCCTAAATATTTAATCGCGCCCTGGGACCACTTAAAAGGGAAAGACGGAAGATCGACTTCCCGCAACCCCCCCAAGGCCAAAGCCTCTGTCTTAGACAGGTTGACCTTAAATCCCGATACTGCCCCAAACCGCTCCAGTTCCCATAATAGAGCGGGCAAAGACTCTTCCGGGCGGGACATAAAAAGCAACGTATCATCCGCGTAGAGCAGGATCTTATGCTCGGCCTCCCCCACCACCACCGGCCGAATCCGGTCCTGCCCACGAATCCTAATCGCGAGGGCTTCGATTACCATAGCAAACAGGAGGGGCGACATGGGACATCCCTGTCTAGTCCCCCTTTGCAGATAAAACCGATCCGAGACCTGGTCATTCACCCAAATGCGAGCCACCGGGCGTTGATACAACGCCTTCACACCCTGAATAAAACCCGCTCCCAGTCCCATCCGCCCCATAACCTGAAACAAAAACTCCCACTCCACCCGGTCAAAGGCTTTTTCGGCGTCCAACGCCACGCAGAGCGCCGGGGAGCCCCGGTCCTTAATGTGATGGAGCAACCCCACCGCCCTCCGGACATTATCTGCCAGCCGCCTACCTTTTATAAACCCCGTTTGATCCGGGTGGACCAAATTAGGCAAGATGTTCTCCAGTCTACTCGCTAGGATCTTCGCATATAATTTCGCATCACTATTAATTAAAGCAATGGGTCGGTAATTCCCACAGCTCTCTGGAGGTCGACCCTCTTTTGGAAGGACCACGATATTGGCCTGTGCCATTGACTCTGGTAGGCGTTCCCCCCGGAGTAGACCAGAGAACAACCGCGCCAGGAACGGGGCCACTTCTTCCCGCAGCACCTGATAATATTCCGCTTGAAAGCCATCCTCCCCGGCTGCCTTTCCCTTGGGCAGTTTCTTAATCCCTCCAAGCACCTCTGACACCGAAATCGGCCGCCCCAGCCAACTCGCCGTGTCGGCATCCACCCTAGGGAAGTCCAGACCCCCCAAATATTCCGCTATCCCTTCCGTGCTGGACCCCTCTTGCCGCCTATATAACTCTTCATAGTACCTCCGGAAGGCATCACAGATAGCCCGACTGGCCACGGCCCGCTCTCCCTTCTCATCCACTATCTCTCGGTCAGTCCTACTCTCCCGCTTCTTTTGGAGTTGACGCGCGAGCAACTTCCCAGCTCTATTCCCACCCTCCATGAAGTTCCTCTTGGTGGCTCTCATCATCCGCTCTACCTCCTCCAAATCCATGGCATTAATCCGCGCCCTTAACCCCAACAACTTCTGTCGTGTCGCTCGGGATCCTCCCCCGCTATGAACTTTCTGCAACTGTGTCAATTCCTGCATCAACTGCTGGCGTAGCGCCTCACATTCCCGCTTTTTCTGACTCCCAAATTGAATCAACCTACCTCTCATATAGGCCTTCCCCCCATCCCAGAGCGTGGCGTCCGCTACCTCCCCATTATCATTCCATTCCAGATAGTCCTTCCACGCCTTCCTAAGCATAGCCTGCCCTTCTGTGGACTGGTACAGCGACACATTGCCCCGCCACCCTCCTCCCCCCCCCTCCACCGCGTCCACACCATTCCCCCACCACCATCCCATGATCAGAGAGGGTAATCGGAAGGAGCCGAACATTTACTAAAACCCCTAGTTGGTCTCGCTTCCCCTAAAGTACATCCAATCTCGAGTAGGTCTCCTTTGTCGCCGAATAGCATGTATATTCCCGCCCTCCGGGGTTTTCCCACCACCAAATATCCACCAGCTCAAAGTCGCCTAAGCACTTCTCAAGCTCCCTACCCTCATTCCCATGCCTTTTCTGACAAAAATTAGAGCGATCCTGAGCCCCCACCACACAATTCATGTCCCCCCCCATAATCCAATCCCCCTTAGCTTTACTCTGGAACTCCCGTAGCGTATCCGAAAAAAAGGAACCCTTCCGCCCATTAGGAGCATATACATTAAGAAAAGAGACCTCCCGCAGGTCCACACTCCCCACCACCCATACCACTCGTACCTCCGCATCACCCCCACTCTCATATGGAACAAACCGTACCCGCTTATGGACTAATACCACAACCCCGCGTTTTTTAGAATTATAGGGCGAGCCATATAACTGCTCAAAACCCTGGGCCTTGAGCTTCTCTTGCTCCGCCGCGGTCAAATGTGTCTCCTGAATCAGAGCCACATCCACTCGCTGCTTGTTTAACTGGGCCAGAACCCGTTTCCTTTTAATGGGACTATTAAACCCCCGTACATTATAGGAGGCTACTCGAAAGCCCCTGGCATTGGACGCAGCCATCAACCCACCTCACTCTCCCCCTGGGATCCCGGACAAAGCCGCAACATCCACCACACACCAAACACACAAGCAACAATTAACATACAACCAACCCCCAACACTTGTATCACCATCCCCCACTCGCCACAATTTTTAAACATTTCGACCCCCAATAGCCCATCAGCCATCCACCCTCCACATACCCGCCCTGCCGCCCCCCGCAGCCACCCACTACCCCGACCCCCATCACTCACTCCTCGTTCCTTACCCTCTGCTAGGGTGCCCGTGCAGGGGAGCACTACCCACTTGCAAAGCTCCCAAAATACAGGTCAATGTCCTTCCCCTCCCCTTCCCACCACCATCCTCCCTTAGACCAACACATAAAACTGAACCTATTCCACCAGCCTCCCCCTCATCTCTCAAAAGCCAGAAGTCCCACAGATATGTCTCTGGTTTAGCTTATGCCACAGGCCAACAAGAAAAGTCAAAAATAAGTCTTATATCCTGTTCAGGCCAGCCCCGCCGTTTCCGCCCCAGCCGCCACTGCCGCCGGGCTTTCCCCCGGTAGGTCTTCTCGCTCACACTCCGATCTCCCCGACTGAGACTTCAAGAATTTCTCCAAGGCCTCTTTTGAAGCAAAGAAGCGCCGCGTGCCATTCACCAGCATGGTAATCTTAGCCGGGTACCAAATCGCCACTTGAATGCCTCTCCGGGCCAAACTTTCTTTCAGTTTAATCAAATCCTTCCGGCGTTTAACAGTCTCAGAGGCAAGATCAGGGAACACATAAACTTTCCAGTCTCTGTAATTCACAAACTTAGATTTCCGGGCCGCTCTAATCACATGTTCCCTGTCCTGGAACCGCAGGAGCTTGACAATGAGCGCACGTGGTGGGCCGGACGCCCCGGGCTTAGGCCGCAGCTCTCTGTGCGCCCGTTCTATCTCGAAAGCGGGAACTGATGGAGCCCCGGGGAAACAAGTCTTCAACAGGTCTGCCACGAATTCCATAGTGTCAGCGCCTTCAACTCCTTCCGGCACCCCGAAAATGCATAAGTTGGATCGCCGGTCCCGATTTTCCATATCTTCCGACTTAGCATGCAACCAGCTGAGCTGTTGTTGCAACGAGCTCACCATACGCTGCAGCGTGGCCTGAGAGTCTTCCGTCTGACTCACCCGGGCCTCCACCTCCTCGAGCCGCTGCCCCAGATCTGCAAATTTCTCCTCCAGCTTCTGCGAGACTCGCTCCACTATCTCATCTTTCGAGTCTCGGATTTCTCGCAACACGGCCTCCAGCGTAGTCCCCGTCGCTACCTCCCCCTCACACAACTCTGGGCCTTCAGACTCACTTGGAGACGGCGGCGCAGGCAACGCCGTTGGTCCGGTCGTTGCCGCCTTCACAGCCCCAGCTTTCGCCGTGTACAAATCCTTAATCGGATTAGGGGGTTTGGATTTCACCAATTTCGGCATCTTCTCAAGGCCTTTTGGGAGCTATATCTACCCGATATTTTCCGGGCGGGTGGAGAGCTCTCTCACGCACGTCTCCTCTCCTCCGTGGCTAAACCGGAAGTCCAAGAGGTGGGCTTCTACTCTCCATATTTTCTCATTCTAAAGAAAACAGAAGGCTTCAGGCCCATCTTGGATCTCAGAGATCTAAACAAGTTCATGGTCCGAGAAAAATTCAAAATGATTTCCCTGGGAAATCCTTCTACCATACCTCCAGAAACATGATTGGCTATGTTCTCTAGACCTAAGAGAGGCATACAGGCATTAACTGATCCATCCCTTGCATAGACCGTATCTGCGCTTTATGTTTCAAGGAAACTATTATCTTTACTGGGTTCTCCCCTTTGGTCGAGCCTCGGCCCCAAGGGTCTTCACCAAATGCATGGCAGTTTTCGCTGCCTACCTACGCAAATTGGAGGTATTCGTCTTTCCCTACTTAGACGATTGGCTAATCAGGGGAGATTCCCCTCAAGAGGTAAGACTCTCTCTTCATCACACCATCACGATTCTCTAACACCTGGACTTCGTCATGAATTTCCCAAAGTCTCACCTCGCTCCAACCCAATGACTTAAGTTCATTGGAGCGCTCTTATGCACTCAACAGGCCTGAGCTTTCCTCTCACAGGATTGTTGTACCTGCCTCATCGAGCTGGCAAAAGGGGTACAGAAGCAAAGCCGATTAACAGCTTGAAAGATGCTACAATTATTAGGACACATGGCCTCCACGGTCCATACCATTCCCTATTCTCGATTACACATGTGACAAGTGCAATTAACTCTGTTTTCTCAATGGGCGCAAGCAAAGGGGCGTCTCAGAGACAAGATCCACCTCACTCCTCAACTGATCAAGTTCCTTCAGTGGTGGTGGTCCCCACAAAACCTACTAGTCAGTTCACCTTTTCAGATGCCTCCACCTCGATGCACCCTGATGACATGCTTCCAAGCTGGGTTGGGAAGCGCATCTGAACAACCTGAACACACAGGGGACTTTGGACACCACAGGAATCTGCCCTGCAGATCAACCTGCTAGCTCTACGGGCACTGACAAATGCTCTTTGGGTTTTTCAACCCCAACGTTTGGGCAACCTGTTCTAGTCAGGACAGACATCTCTCACTACTTTCACCTCAGAGCAGTGTACCTCCTGGGAAAACTCAATGTCCTAGCAGATAGGCTAAGCCATATCCTTTGTCCACATGAATGGACCTTTCATTGAGAGACTGCTGCTCGGATCTTCCAAACATCAGGAACCCCACTCATAGATTTTTTTTGCCATTCTGCAAAATACACAGCTCCCTCTCTTCTGCTCCAGGGTTCTGTCGCTGCACAGACAGGCCCGGTCACCTTCCTTCTCCATTGGGTACAGGGACTGCTTTACACATTCCCTTCCATCCCCTCTCAAGATGCTATTCAAGCTACAGGCCAACAGGGGCTCGGTAATTCTCATAGCCCCTTTTTGACCCGTCAACCGTGGTTTCCTCTGCTTCTTCACTTTGCACAGACTCAACCACTCAATCTGGGATGTGCGGCCGACTTACACTCTCAGGGCCATGGGAAGCTTCTCCATCCCAATTTTTACTCTCTGCCTGACAGGTGGTCAAGGATGTCTTCCTTGCATCTCGTAAGGATTCCACCAGACGATCTTATGCCTTCAAATGGCGTAGGTTTGCCTTCTGGTGTTCCACAAAAGACATTGACCTCTTTTCTTGCCCGGTGGAGTCGCTTCTACAATATCTCCTCCACTTATCCTTGACAGGTCTTAAAACTAACTCACTGAGAGTTCGCCTTAATGCCATTGCGGTCTCTCACAGACCAGTGGATGGATAGCGTATCTCCTCACATCCCTTAGTAACACCCTTCATGCAGGTTCCCCTGTTTTCCAAGCCACCCATTAAGTCTGCTCCGGTGCCTGGGATCTGAATGTGGCTCTGGCGGAAGTTCTAAAGCCACCTTTCGAACCTTTAGCCACTACTTCATTGAAGTTTCTATCTTGTAAGGTCATCTTTCTTATTGCCTTCACTTCAGCTCGCCGCATCAGTTAGCTGCAAGCCCTAGTGGCGGATCCCCCCTATAATCTGTTCTACTATGACAAGGTGGTTCTCCGTAACTATCCACGCTTCCTCCCAAAGGTGGTTTCTTCTTTCCATCTAAACCAATCGCTAATCCTCCCAATTTTGTTCTCTAGACCACATGCGTCTAGGGCTGAAGCAGCCGCTACACACTTTAGACTGCAAGCGAACACTGGCCTACTATTTGGATAGAACTAAGGATCACAGAAGATCCTCTCAGTTATTCATTTCCTTTGATCCTAGTCACCTCAGTCTACCGGAGATGTAATGTATTCGGTGGATTGCAGATTGCATTTCTTTTGCTTATACACAAGCAGGACTCTCTTTGGAGGGTCATGTCACTGCTCAAAATGTACAGGCTATGGCAACCTCCGTAGCCAATCTCCGTTCAGTACCCATTTAGGACATCTACCTGGTCCTCCATTAATACCTTTGCTGCACATTACTGTCTGGACAGAGACTCCCGTTCGGACACTGTCTTTGGCCAAGCTGTACTGCAGCACATCTTTGGCACTTAAACTCAACTCCTACCCTCCATCCCAGATTTCTACAAGATACAAGACTATCATAAGGGGAGTGTCGCCTCCTGGAATCAAGTCCAATAGCCCACAACTTTTCCAGACTCTTCAGCTTCAACGTTTTTTATCTCAGGGGCTAGCGAGTCCCATATGTGAAGACTGCACTCCTGCTTGTTCCTGGAGATAGCGTAGTTCTCCAGGAACAAGCAGGAAGTCAGTCCTCACATATGGGTGACATAGGTGTTGATGGAGCCCTCGTGGAGCATTTTCCCAGCTTTCAAAGAAAGCTTTTGGGACATGCTACCACACATGTGTGGTCCCCTTCCCGCCCAAGGGTGCCATCTTGCTCAGTCTCTTTTTTTCCATGGAGCCCAACGGATGTCTGTCCTGTTTTTCCAGAAAAAATCCTTGCTAAATATCCTTAAAGTTAGCTTTTCCCGGTTTGCTTACCAGTTCCTCTTCCCGCCTCGAGCCAGCGCCAAACCCAGCACTGTTCTCAGCTGTCCTGGTGGGTTCAAAAAATGTGACTGCTGCAATCAAACTGTGTCAGTGACAGACACCCAATACTGCTGCCTACGCTGCCTGGGACCGGACCATGACAGCATCTCCTGCAACCTGTGCCAGGCCATGATGCCTGACACCAACAAGAAGAAGTCTGAATTGCAGGAAAAACTGATCCCCGGGTCCAACTCAGCCCCAGCTTCCCCGACGTCGAGCTCCAAGCCCAGAACTTCCCAAAAAAACGAGTGTCTTCTGAGTCCTGCGGCGGCGGCTCCTCCGAGAAGACCTCGGACCCTGAGAAAAAGAATAAAAAGTCCTCGAAGTCCACCGAGGTTGCACCAGAGAAACCTGGTAAAACCACCAGGAGAGAGACTGGTGGCTCCGAGAAGCACCCTACCAAGGTCCTCAAGAAGGATTCCTCGGCCGGCAGTGACCATGCGAGGTTCCTCAAGGCCATAGTCCTCGTTAAGGATGCACTCACCAGAGTGCAGGCGCCTGGCCGGAGATCCTCGGTGCCTGCTCTGAAAGCTGCGGAGCCTTCTGGCTTGGAAACCAGAATGACAGCCCTGGAGCAGAATATCACTGCTATCCTGGCCCTGCAGCAGGCAATGATAGCTGATTCATCTACATCATCTGCCATGACGACCGGACCCCCAACTGCAGGGGAGTCCCCAGTCGTTGAGCCGAGCCCCAAGTGCCACCGGCCTTGGGTAAGCCCTCGGTACCAGTCGAGATCCCAATCCCGAACCTTGGGCATCTGGTTCTCCCTGGCTTGTTTTCACGATTCTGACCCCAGGTCCTCCAGAGGCCACCAAGTCCTCAGCGCTGGCCTTGAAGCAATGGCCTTGGATTCACCATCACCACTAAACTCTGAGTGGGAGACCGATGATGAGGCATCCCCAGAGACTAAACAACACCAAGACATCTCCTTGGACCCGTTTCCCCCGGCGCCACTCCCCTCCAGAGGATGTAGCCTCCCATGACTTTGTCAAGGACATGACAAGAGCCCTCTCGGTGCAGACCTAGGCAGAGGAGGACCCGCGAACCGAGAAGTTGAAGATGCTCTAATATGAGTCTCCACCCAAGGAAACTCTCATGGTACCCGTGCAGCCGATGCTCAAGCGGCTATTCCTCAGAATGTGGGAGACACCGGCGTCAGTACTGTTGGTGAGCCGGTGCCTCTACACCATGTACCATGTCCAAAAGGGCTCAGGGTTCCACAAACCCCAACTTCCACATAAATTCATGGTTGTCGAGTCACCCATGCAAAATCTTAAGAGCCAAAAGACCCACTCCTCTGTTCCCCCCAGAAGGGAAGCCAGAACCCTCGACGCCCTTGGGCGCAAGTGTTACCAGGGCTCGATGCTAGGGTGCCAGATCCAAGCCTATGAATTATACATAGGTATGTACTTAAAGGCTGTAACCCAGGAGCTGTCAGTTTTTTTGACTGGTCATGTCAGGGGAACCCCTCAAACAGTTCCATTCCCTGACCTTAGGGGATCAAGGACTGCTCCAATTTTCTCTCCTGAGCAGCCTATGACTTCTTCGAGTCAGCAGCTCGGATCGCAGCAGCCTGCATTGGCGCCCAACGCCAGGCCTGGCTATAGCCTTCCAACCTCAAGCAATGGATCCAAAACTAGTTGCTCGACATCCCCTACACTGGGGAGAACCTATTCGGCAAACCCATGGCCAGCAAGGCATTTGAGATTGAGGCCGACGTGGTAACACGCCAAAGGCTCTCTGAAAAGACCTCCTCCCTTCCCCGCAGGAAACCAGCAGGGAAAAGACCCCTTTTCCCGAGGAAGAAGGGTTCTTTTCCACAGAATCGCCACTACCAGCTCTTCTTGGGCCAGCAATAAGGTTCTCACCCTAAGAGGCAAGGCCACATGGCTTCAAAGGCGAAAACACTGAAGCCTCATGCCCCAGCTCCCATCCAACCCGGGGGGAGTTTTGACTCCCAGGGCAGAGCCTCCCCTCTCCCATGAGACCTTCATCAGCACACGGGGGGCGCCTGGCGTTCTTTGCCCACAGATGGGCCAACATCACCTCGGACCAGCGGGTATGGTAAGGGAAGAATACCTCCTCTACTTACAGCAGATACCACCCAGGTTCTTCCCAGGAGAGCAGGTATGATCCCTCCTTCACCAGACTCTTCTGCTCACAGAGCTCGCAGGCCTGATCAGGGACAACGCAGTAGAGCCTGTACCCAAACACCTGTGGGGAAAGGGCTTCTACTCCAGGTATTTCCTTGTCCCAAAGAGAACTGGGGCATCAGGCCCATATTAGACCTGAGAAACTTAAACAAGTTTCTGGTGAGGGAGACGATTTTGATGTTCTCCCTTGGAACACTGCTGCCTTACCTCCACCAAGGAGACTTTCTGTGTTCCTTGGATCTAAAGGATGCGTGTACACATATCCTAATTCACCCCTCCCGCAGGCTGTACCTAAGGTTCATGATAGGAGGCAGGTACTACCAATACAGGGTACTACCCTTTGGCCTGGCCTACTTGCCAAGAGTCTTTACCAAATGCCTAGCGGTAGTGGACGCCCACCTGTGCCTACAAGGAGCCTTTGTCTTCCCCTTCCTAGATGACTGACTGATCAGAGGCAACACAGCCACAGAAGCCAGTCAGGCGGCAGAGCGTGCGTCCCTCCTCCTGCAGCACCTGTGGTTCGTCATCAACCATCCCAAATCCCATCTTTCTCCAGCCCAAAATCTAGAGTTCATAGGTGCTCAGCTCGACACACTGCAAGTCAAGGCGGTCCTCCCCAGAGACAGGGCAGCACGCCTCAGATAACTGGCAGGAGAGGTACAACGTTGCCGGTCAGTGCGAGCTCTTCTCCTTCTCCCTCTACTGGGCCATATAGTCTCTATGGTTCATGTAACACCCTCAGCCCGCTTGCAGATATATTAGTGAGAAGAGGAAGGGCAAAAGTGGTATTGTCAGACTCAAGGGTGCAGGGGAAGAATATGTGGAAGCTGATAAGGATAAAGCAGAATTACTTAACAAATATTATTGTTCTGTGTTCACAGATGAAGAACCAGGAGCAGGACCTCAGAAAACACCCACAAATAGGAACAGAAGCGAGGGACATCTTGAACAATTTTCAGAAGACTGTGTTTGAGAGAAACTAGCTCAACTTAGACAAAGCGATGGGAACGGATGGGATACACCCTAGAATACTGAGGGAACTTGGGGACGTTCTAGCAACTCCACTGACTGACCTTTTCAGTGCCTCGTTGGAGTCGGGAGTGGTGCCAAAGGACTGGAGAGAGGCTCATGTGGTGCCTTTACACAAAAGCGGAAGTAAGGATTTGGTTGAAAACTACAGGCCGATTAGTTTAACTTAGGTGGTGAGTAAATTATTGGAAACGCTGCTGAAAGAGAAAATAGTGAGGTTTCTGGAGTCCAGCGGATTACAGGATCCGAGGCAGCATGGATTCACCAGAGGCAGGTCTTGTCAGACAAATCTGATTGATTTCTTTGACTGGGTGACCAGGGAGTTGGACCGAGGGAGAGCTCTAGATGTGGTGTATTTAGATTTCAGTAAAGCCTTTGACACTGTTCCTCACAGTCGACTTATAAACAAACTGAGCACCCTAGGGATGGACCCTAAAGTTACTGCTTGGGTTAGAAATTGGTTGGGTGGGAGGCGACAAAGAGTACAAGTAAATGGAGCTCACTCTGAGGAGAAGGATGTTACCAGTGGTGTGCCCCAGGGATCTGTCCTTGGTCCGATTCTTTTTAACATCTTTGTTAGTGATATAGCGAAAGGGCTGTCGGGTAAGGTTTGCCTCTTTGCGGATGATACCAAAATCTGCAATAGAGTAGACACCCAGGAAGGTGTAGATAACATGAGGAGGGATCTAGCTAAGCTTGAAGAATGGTCTAGAATTTGGCAGCTGGGATTTAATGTTAAAAAATGTCAGGTCATGCATTTGGGCTGCAGCAATCCAAGGGAGCAATATAGTATAGGGGGTGAAGTACTTTTGTCCACTAAAGAAGAGCGGGACCTAGGCGTGGTTGTGTCTGATGATCTTAAAGTAGCTAAACAGGTAGAAAAGGCGATGGCAAAAGCTAGAAGGATGCTTGGGTACATACGGAGAGGAATGGCAAGCAGAAAAAAGGAGGTGATAATGCCTCTCTATAAGTCTTTGGTGCAACCTCATTTGGAGTATGGTGTGCAATTCTGGAAACCGCACCTTCAAAAGGATGTAAACAGGATGGAGTCGGTGCAGAGGGTGGCTACTAAAATGATTAGTGGTCTTCATTATAAAGCAGGGGTCTCAAACTCAAATTGCTTTGAGGGCCAAATGAGGACTTGTAAAGTAACCCGGGGGCCGCATAAGACGTGGGGCCTCATTTGCATAAGGGGCCTCATTTGCATAAATATTTGCATAATGTTACCATACACTAACTTTTAGTAAACATGCCTCTTAATGAGTATGGATAAAGAAAGACTAAAAGATTCAGAAATAGGAAGACAATAATTAAACTGGGAACCCCAAAAGCCAAACTTGGAATGTACAACAACACTGTAGAAATAAAACTATAAATTAATTTCCTCTTGTACTAAACAAAGCGCAAACATTAATGATGCACATTTCCCAGAGCTGACATATTCCAGTTAATAAATTCAAAATAAAGAGATATTTTTCTACCTTTTGTGCATTTTTTTTCAGTTGCAATTGCTCCAGCCACTTCTGGTTTCTTCGTGTCTTCTGCTATCTCCATCGTCTGCTGTCCATTTGTCCTTTCTTCTCTCTTCTAGTTTTTTTCCATTCTCTCTCCCTACATCTGCTTTAACATACTAATCTTTCTCCTTTTGCTCTTTCCTCATTCCTATTTCATCCACTCAAATTTTACCCCTCCATCCTCAATCCCCACTTACTCTCCCAATACCTGGCCAATTGTAGATTTGTCTTCTCTTCCAGACAAAATATTTTTCCCCTCTCCATTTCACTTTCCCAGCTCCATCCCATTCTAATCCTCCCCCAACATCAGCTCCCTTCTAGTTCCAGCCCCACCCAGCATCTGCTCCTTTCTAGTCCCTGCATCAGTCCATTTCCAGTCCTATCCTAGCCTCACCATCAGCCCATTTCCAATCCTAGCCCCCCATCAGCCCATTTCCAATCCTAGCTCCCTCCCCTCACAGCCCATTTCCATTCCAAGCCCCCTCCCCATCAGCCATTTGCAGTTCAAGCCCCCCTTCCACTCAGCCCATTTCCAGTCCTAGCAACCCCCCCAGCCCATTACCAGTCCTAGACCCCCCATAGCCCATTACCAGTCCTAACCTCCCCATAGCGCACTTCCAGTCTTACCCCCCCATCACCCCATTTTCAGTCTTACCCCCCCCCCATAGCCCATTACCAGTCCTAGTCCCCCCCATAGCCCACTTGCAGTCGTATCCCCCATCACCCCATTTTCAGTCTTACCTCCCCTCATAGGCCATTACCAGTCCTAACCCCCCAATCAGCCCACCTCCAGTCCTAACCCCCATCACCCCATTTTCAGTCCTAGCCCCCACCATAGCCCATTACCAGTCATAACCCCCCCCTGCCAATAGCCCACTTCCAGTCCTAACCCCCATCTGCCCATTTCCAGTCCTAGCCCCCACCATAGCCCATTACCAGTCATGACCCGCCCCCCCTGCCAATAGCCCACTTCCAGTCCTCACCCCCATCTGCCCATTTCCAGTCATACCCCCCCCCCCCCCGACAGAGAAAAACAAAAAAACCCCAAAACCCTGACTTCTGCCGTTGCCGCCGTGGCAGCGGCAGAATCAATTGTCAAATTAAAAAAAAAAAGACTTCTGCTGCTCAAGCAGCAATATCACCTGTCCTGCGGCCCCTTCCCCTGTGCCCGGAGATCCGAATCTGCTCATCAGCGGCGTGCTTTTCAAGCCGCGAAGAGTATTCCCCTCTCGCGCGGTTTCAAGCCGCGCGAGAGGGGAATACTCTTCGCGGCTTGAAAAGCACGCCGCTGATGAGCAGATTCGGATCTCCGGGCACAGGGGAAGGGGCCGCAGGACAGGTGATATTGCTGCTTGAGCAGCAGAAGTCTTTTTTTTTTTATTTGACAATTGATTCTGCCGCTGCCACGGCGGCAACGGCAGAAGTCAGGGTTTTGGGGTTTTTTTGTTTTTCTCTTTCGCGGGCCGCACAAAGTTGTCTCGCGGGCCGCGTGTTTGAGACCCCTGTTATAAAGCATATGAGGACAGACTGAAGGATCTTAATATGTACACCTTAGAGGAAAGGCGGGATAGAGGTAATATGATTGAGATGTTTAAATACCTCCGTGGCATAAATTTTCAGGGAGAGAGCCTCTTTCAATTGAAAGCAAGTTCTGCTATGAGGGGACATGGGATGAGGGTGAAGGGAGATAGATTCAGGAGTGATATGCGGAAATATTTCTTTACGGAAAGAGTAGTGGATCAGTGGAATAGTCTCCCAGTGGAGGTGGTAGAGATGAGGACAGTAACTGAATTCAAAAAAGCATGGGACAAACACAGAGGATCTCTAAAGGTAAAAAGAGGACTGTTGTAGTTGTTGATATGAAAGAACAGACTAGATAGGCCATGTGGTCTTTTTCTGTCATCATATTTCTATGTTTCTATATGTGGACAGCCCAGTGGTACCTCCGCTCACAGTGGACCTGAGCCACAGGCAGGCTGTGGGACAGGGTCAGGGTTGCCCACCCACTGACAGAATCCCTCTACTGGTGGCAAAACCTCTGCCACCTCCAGGCGGGAATGCCCTCCCAAATCCTCCCCCTCAGAGAACCCTGACCATGGACACCTCCCTCTTAGGTTTGGGGGCACATTGTGGGGACCGCTGGACACAAGACAGCTGGTCCCAGGAGGAGTTGCTCCTTCAGATCAATTTCCTGGAGCTCAGGGCGATCTTTGTAGCCCTACGAATGTTCCGCCAGTACCTGCAACACCGGTCCATACTGATCTAGACTGACAATCAAGTTGCCATATTCTATATCAACAAGCAGGGGGGCACCGGCTCATACTCCCTCTTCCAGTAGGCAGTGGCCCTCATCTCCTTTGCAGCTTGCAACGACATGCTCTTGCGAGCAGTCTACCTCCCGGGCCGGGACAACTGCCTAGCGGACAGGCTGAGCAGAGACCTTCAGCCACACGAGTGGCACCTGAACCACAGGATGGCCAAGAGGCTCTTCCACCTCTGAGGCAGGCTTCTGATGGATCTATTTGCCTCTCCGGACAACACGCAACTGCCTCGTTTCTGTTCATGCCAACCGTACCCGGAGAGAGTGGGGGGCAGATGCCTTCCTGATCTCGTGATCCGAGGTCCTACTCTGTACATTCCCACCAACCCCCCTGGTTCCCAGGACCCTCTTTAAGGTCTAGAGCGAGAGTGTATCAGTCATACTAATCGCCCCCAGATGTCCAAGGCAGCCCTGGTTTCCACTGGATGGCAGACTGTATTTGTCTCGCCTGTGAGCGAACTGGCCTCTCTCTTGAGCATGGATCACCCAACCTCCGCTCAGTGCCGGTGACAGAGATCTGCAAGGCTGCCACATGGTCTTGAATTCATACATTTGCAGCTCACTACTGCCTGGAGAGCAAGGCCCTCAGGGACAGTGCGTTTGGCCAGGCAGTACTCCGTAATATTCTCAGGGTGTAGGCGACTTCTGCCCTCTGACCCTTCTGTGTTAAGGCTGCCGGAGTGATAGTGTTGCTGGATGCTAGGGTCTTGCAGAGTCTCTCGGTGGGGTCTCGCCTTCTGCAACTCACAGCTACCCGATTGGTCGCCATTGGTGCTGTCGTGATTCAGTTCTCGGTAGCTTGTAACTAGGGAGTCCCATATGTGAAGACTGACTTCCTGCTGTTCCCTGAGAAGGCGTAGTTACTCATCTAAATGGGTGTTCTCCGGGGACAGCAGGAATCAGTCCTCACAGTCCTCTCTCCTCCCTGTGGGGTTGCTTTTTGTTATTTTTGCCTTCATGAGCTATATCCATCATCTGAAACAAGATGACACACTTAGGCGGGAAGGAGACCATGCATGCATGGTGCATTTCCCAAAGGCTTTCTTTGAAAGCTGGGGAAAAGCTCTGCGTGGGCTTTGTCAGCGCCATTGTCACCCATATGTGAGGACTGATTCCTGCTGTCCCTGGAGAACACCTGTTACAGGTGAGTGAGTACGCTTTACTCACCTGTAACAGTTGATCTCCGGAAACAGCAGAAAAAGTCTTCAAAACCCGCCCTCCTCCCCTAGGAGTTGTGTGGTTCTTTTATTTTCTTCTTCTTCTCAGCTGCAAACTCAACTGAAGAGAGGAGTTGGGAAGGCAGGCACGCAGGCGCAGTGGAGTGCTCCCAAAGGCTTTCCTATTGGACTCTGGGAGCATTCCTGCACAGGCTCCGTCGGTGACTTTCACCCATATGTGAAGACTGATTCCTGCTGTTCCCAGAGATCTCCTGTTACAGATGAGTAACTATGCTTTACCTGTTGAACTGTAAACAAGGCATTCTCTTTGCTAAAGCTTCCAATTGGCATTAATTAGCTGCTAGGAGAAAGATAAGGTTGTTGCCCATTAAGGAAACAATTGTAAAAGTAATTTCCATGGGTAAAAGTGTTTTACAGGAAAAAATAGTCTTTTGCCTAAGTCACATTATTGAAATTTTATGGGCATACAGCCAGGGCCGGTGCAAGATCTGGAGTCACCCTAGGTAGGCTATTGCCACCACTGCCACCCCTCTCCGGAGACAACAGCAGTGACAGTGGCAAAGGAACCATGATGCTGCGCATACCAGTGGCTCTGGCACTGTGTTGTGGTTCCTGCCTGCTATCTTTGGGCACTTCTGCCCCCCTTTTGATGCCAACTTCTCGTTTATGCCAAATCTGAAATCTGTGTCGGGGGTACATAAGTGCCTGAAGATAACAAGCAGGAACCGTGATGCAACGCCGGATTCTTTAAGAACATATGATATGCCATACTGGGTCAGAGCAAGGTCCAGCAAGCCCAGTATCCTGTTTCCAACAGTGGCCACAGGTTCCACAATGTGCCTAGCAGTTTCCCCAAAAGACACAGGTTCCACAATGCTTGTATTGGGACAAGCAGTGCATTTCCTTGGTCCCCTTTAATAATGGTTTATGGACCTTTCCTCCATGTTGAGTGAAAAAATATTTTCTCTTATTAGCCTTAAATAGGTTACACTGTAATTTCATTGGATGTTTCCTAGTCTTTCTATATTTTGATGGCGTAAACAATAGATCTACGTTTACCCGTTCTACTCCATTCATTAATTTATAGACCTCTATCATATTTCCCCTCAGCCATCTCTTTCCAGGTTGAAGAACCCTAACTTTTTTAGCCTCTCTTCATAGGGGTATCCTTCCTTCCCCTTTACCATTTTGCTGGCTCTTCTCTGTACCTTTTCTAATAACGCTATATCCTTTTTAAGATACAGCGACCAGAATTGCACACAATATTCAAGGTGCAGTCGTACCATGGGACTACTACTACTACTGAGCATTTGTGTAGTGCTACAAGTCGTACACAGCACTGCACAGACATGTAAGAGACAGTCCCTGCTCATCAGAGCTTACAATCTAGTCAAGACAAGACAACACATAAGGTGTAGACAAGGATAAAACAAGGGGGAAAGGTAAAGAAACAAGGAGA
Organism: Ichthyophis bannanicus; assembly: GCA_033557465.1. NCBI lineage: Eukaryota > Metazoa > Chordata > Amphibia > Gymnophiona > Ichthyophiidae > Ichthyophis > Ichthyophis bannanicus. The sequence goes on from CM066033.1 coordinate 1,131,948,847, forward strand.
TCAGGTGAGTCAAGATCCAAAAGCAGCAGCGAAGAGGTGAGTTTTCAGCCTGGTTTTGAAAAGGGTCAGAGAAGGTGCCTGGCGTACAGACACAGGTAGTTTGTTCCAGGCGTAAGGTGCAGCAAGATGAAAGTCTGGAGTTAGCAGTAGAAGAGAAGGACACAGATAGAAGCAGTTTGCCAGAAGAGTGGAGTTCCCAAGGGGGGGGGGGTGTAAGGTGAGATAAGAGAAGAAAGGTAGTGAGTAGCTGCAGAGTGAATGCATTTATAGGTCAGCAGGAGAAGTTTGAACTGAATGTGGAAACGGATAGGGAGCCAATGAAGTGACTTGAGAAGAGGGGTAATATGGGCATGACGAGGCTGGCGGAAGATTAGTCACACAGCAGAGTGTTGAACAGATTGAAGGGGAGAGAGATGATTTAAAGGGAGACCAGCAAGGAGTAGTTTACAGTAGTCAAGACGGGAGGTGATTAAGGAGTGGATAAGCGTCTTAGTATTGTTTTCAGAAAGGAATGGGCAGATTTTGTTGATGTGTTAGAGAAAGAAATGGCAGGTCTTAGCTATCAGATGAATGTGTGTGGAGAAGGAGAGAGAGGATTCAAAGACAACCCCAAGATTGCGAGTCTAGGAAACAGGAAGGAGTATAGAGTTATCCACAGAGACAGAGAAAGGAGGAAGAGGAGAGGCAGTTTTAGGGGGAAAGATAAGAAGTTCAGTCTTGGCCATGTTCAGTTTCAAGTGGCGGTGAGACATCCAAGCAGCAATGTCAGAAAGGCAGGCAGAGATCCGGGTCTGGATTGCTGGAGAGATTTCAGGAATAGAGAAGTAGATCTGGGAGTCATCGGCATAAAGATGGTACTGAAAGCCATGGGAAGAGATGAGCGCACCAAGGGCTGGGTATAGAGAGAGAAAAGGAGCGGACCCAAGACATATTCTTGTGGTACACCAACTGGGAGCAGGATAGCAGAAGAGGAGGAGCCACCAAAACTAACACTGAAAGAGTGATGGGAGAGATAGGAGGAGAACCAGGATAGTACAGAACCATTAGAACCAAGCGAGGACAGGGTATGGAGGAGACGATTATGGTTAATAGTGTCAAAAGCAGCAGAGATGTCAAAAGGATGAGGACAGAATAAAGGCCCTTGGATTTTGCCAGGAACAAGTCACTGGAGACTTTGGCAAGAGCTGTTTCAGTAGAGTGTAAAGGACGAAAGCCAGGACTGTAAAGGATCCAGGAGGGCATGAGAGGAGAGGAAGTCGAGGCAACAGCGGTGAACCGCGCGTTCAAGTAGTTTAGAAACTAAGGGAAGGAGGGAGATGGGATCAAGTGAGGGTTTCTTGAGGACAGGTGTGACTACAGCATGCTTGAAGGCTGCAGAAACAGTTGCAGTGGAGAGCGATAGGTTGAGAATATGAGAGATGGAAGGGACAACAGTGGAGGAGATGGGGTTAGGAGATGTGTGGGGATAGGATCAGAGGAGCAGGAGGTGCGTTTGGGGGAAGAAAGAAGGTGTGCATTCCTCTTCAGAGATCACAGGAAAGGAAGAGAGAGTAGCAGAGTTAGGGGGGGAAAGTTGGGAGTGAAGAGGGGGAGGAGGGGAAGTAGCTGAATTAGTGGGGAATTGTAGGGTGATCTTGTGGATTTTGTCATGGAAATAGCCAGGGTTTGGGCAGAAAGGAAGGGAGGGGTCAGAGGCGGAGGCACTTTGAGAAGAGAACCGAGAGTAGTAAAGAGATGGCGAGGGTCAGAGGCAGAACGATAGAAGCATTATAATATCCTTTGTTTTCTTCTCCGTTCCTTTCCTTATGATTCCTAGCATTCTATTTGTTTTCTTGGCCGCCACTGCACACTGGGCGGAGGGTTTCAATATGTTATCCACGAAGACGCCTAAATCTTTTTTCTGGGTGGTGGTTCTTAATGTGGAACCTTGCATCGTGTAACCATAGTTTGAGTTCTTTCTTAGGTGCATAACTTTGCACTTGTCCACATTAAATTTCATCTGCCATTTGGATGCCCAGTCTTCCAATTTATCAAAGTCCTCTTTCAATTTTTCTCAGTCCTCTTGGGTTTTTAACAACTGAATAATTGTGATTACCTCACTCATTATTCCCATTTCTCCAGGACCAGGAAGTCAGTCCTCACATATTGGTGACATCGGAGCCCCCATGCGGAGCATTTTCCCCAGCTTTCAAGGAAAGCCTTTGGAAATGCAGCGCACATGCGCGGTCCCCTTCCTGCCCAAGGGTGCCATCTTGCTCAGTCTTTCTTTTTCCGCGGAGCCCAATGGACATGAGTTCGTGTCACCCAGGAAAAGTAGATTTTTTTCGTCTATTTTGGCTTTTTCTGAAACGGTTCGACGCCGGTTCCCCTTCCCGCCTGGGCTCGGTGCACCGTATCGAGTCCGGACTTTTGATTTTCGCATTTTGTCCTTCGTGACTAGCGCTCGTGCTCTTTTTGTGTTTTCACTGGCAGCCCGATCTTTTGACCTTGCAGGGGCCCTTTATCCCCCCATGACTGCCAGTGGGTTCAAAAAGTGTGATCGGTACAAGAAACCTTTGTCTCTCACTGACACACATGACTGCTACCTCCGTTGCCTCGGGCCAGACTATGACCCGCTAGCCTGTGGCCTGTCAGCATCAACGTGAGAGAATTTTTTCAGAGTCCGGCCGGGCCCGGACTTCGTCAGAGGCCTCGACATCTTGGGAGTCTGACCCCAAGCGCCATTGGGGTTCCTCTGAGAGGGAGTCTCCCACCTGGGAGCACAGAAGGAAGAAGCTTGCGAGGGCGCGTCGGTGGAGGCTCCTGGATCCTCGAGGGCCAGGTCGCGTAGCCCTGACTGCCGCCCCGGGCTCTCGGAGTCGGAGAGGCTGTCCAAATTACCTCGCTTGGAGCCAGAGTCCCCGAGTCATGTAAGTGCTATTGTCCTCGTGGGCTCTCCTCCGGGGAGCCGACATCAGGCCCAACGCCGTCGGGGCCCGAGTTGGGGGCTGGTGAGTCTCCTGAGCTTGGACTCAGGTTGACGGCCTTGGAGAGCAGCTTGGCTGCCTTCATGGAACAGCAGCGGGTCCTGATTGCCGGTCTGACCGGTGCATCTGCCCCGACCACCGGGACCTCGACATCCAAATCGACCCCAGAGACCGAGCCGATCCTCGAGTCAATGAAGTCTCAAGTCGATCCTCGGTCAAGGTCCCCCTCGAACTCCCGTGCGGGGCCGAGGTCGTCGACGCCGATACCCTTGGTGTCGGGGCGGGTGGCATCGAGGCCCACACGGCTGGAGCCGCTCAATTCCTCCTCGGAGGAATCAGCATGGGAGACGGAGGATGAGGAGTCCCCGGACACCTTCAGGACCCGGTGTGTCCCTTCGGATTTACTGGAGTCCGAGCCTTGGAGACGGTCCCCCCCCCCCTGAGGATACCCGGTTCTCGGACTTCATGAGGGACATGGCCAAAGCCTTGGCCTTCCTTGCGGATGCCGAGGAGGAGCCTCGAGACGAGGAGCTCGATGCCCTCCAGTATGACTTTCCTCCGAAGGAAGCCTTTACTGTACCGGTTCCTCCAATGCTGGAACGACTGCTCCTCCGTATGTGGGAGGCACCGGCCTCGGCGCCGGTTCTTAGCAAACGGGTCAATTCCATTTATCGATTCCTCAAGAGCCCTGGGTTCCAAAAGGCGCAGCTACCGCACAACTCCTTGGTTGTGGAATCGGCCATGCACCGCCTGAAGAGTCAGAAGATGCACTCCACGGTGCCCCCCCCCCCCCCCGGCCGGGAGGGCCGGAACCTGGATGCCTTCGGTAGAAAGTGCTTACAGGGCTCTATGCTATCTTGCCGTGTCCAGACCTACCTGCTGTACATAGGCATGTACCTACGAGACATGGCAAAGGAGATTGCCGGGTTCTCAGCTGGCCTCTCCGAGGAACCTTTGCAGAGGTTCAAGGCTTTGTCAACAGGGATCCGAGAGTAATCAAAGTTTATCTCTCGAGCAGCCTATGATGGCTTCGAGACTTTGGCCCAGGTAGCCGCAGCCGGCATCGGTGCACGCCATCAGGCCTGGCTGCAGTCATCAGATCTGGAGTCATGGGTGCAGGACAAGTTGGTCGATGTCCCTTGCCGAGGTGAAAACCTTTTCGGTAAGCCCATGACTGAAAAGGCTGCAGAAATCAAGACCGAGACTCTCACCAGGACAAGGCTGTCCAGGAAGACGTCTGCCCCTTCTCAGAAAAAAAAGGGCTTGGGAAAGAAGCCCTTTTTCCCAAGGAAGGGTGCTGCCTACAAATCCTACCCTCAATATCAGGCTTCTCCAGCTCCCCAACAGGGCCAGCAGGCCAAGGGGCAGGGGCATGGGCCGCATAGGCAGAAGACCCCCAAGCCGCCAGCTCCGGCTTCTGCACAGCAGGGAGCGGGGTTTTGACTCCCACAGCATAGCCTCTTCTCCACAGCTGGCTCCACTCAGCACAGGAGGTCGGCTGACCCTGTACGCCTACAGGTAGCCAGCCATAACGGGATACCCGGGTCCTCAGCATAGTCCAAAAGGGCTACATGCTCCACTTCCACCAGCTACCCCCCTCCTACTTTCCAGGGGAGCCTCCAAGACTCCCTCTACACAGAAACCTCCTCCTTTATTATTTTATTTATTTAGTAAACACTTATATACTGCTACTTCAGGAGTTGACAAGTCTTCTAAAGGAACAGGCGGTGGAACCAGTGCCTCACCACCTGGAAGGGCAAGGCTTCTACTCCAGGTACTTCCTGGTACCAAAAAGGACAGGAGGCCTCCAGCCTATCCTAGACTTGCGAAATCTAAACAAGTTTCTGGAGAGGGAAAAGTTCAAGATGCTTACCCTTGGGATACTGCTGCCCTACATCCAGCAGGGAGACTGGCTATGCTCCTTAGACCTAAAGAATGCTTCTACTCACATCCTCATTCACCCAGGACACAGACAATATCTCAGATTTTTGGTGGGAGGAAACCATTTTCAGTACAGGGTACTTCCCTTTGGCCTAACCTTCGCCCCCAGGGTTTTCACCAAATGCCTGGCGGTGGTGGCGGCCTATCTCAGGAATCAGGGAATTTGTCTTCCCATACCTGGACGACTTACTCATCAGGGGCCAGTCTCTCCAAGAGGCCAGACAAGCCACTCTTCTAACTGTCTCTCTTCTTCAGCATCTGGGCTTTGTCATAAACTATGCAAAGTCCACTTTGCTCCCCTTACAGAACCTAGAGTAGTTTATAGGGGCAAGATTAGACACCCTGCAGGCAAGAGCTTACTTGCCCGAGGACAGGGCCCACAGACTGATGGACTTGGCGAACCTGTTCAAAAGCAATTCTCAAGTCTCCGCCAGGCACTTCCTGTGGCTCCTGGGCCACATGGCATCCACAGTACATGTGACTCCGAATGCCCGTCTGCACATGGTGGCTGCTCAGTGGTGCCTCAGAGCTCAGTGGGCGCAGGCCACAGGCGACCTCCAAGACAGAGTAAAGGTGTCCAAACTACTTTTGGACTCCTTGCAGTGGTGGCTACATCTCCCAAACCTTCTCAGGGGGGTACCTTTTTAGGCTCCAGCACACACAACGGTGCTGACGACCGATGCTTCCTTAAAGGGCTGGGGTGCACATAGCCAGGGCACGTGCACTCAAGGCCTCTGGTCTCCTTGGGAGGCCACACAGCAGATCAATCTTTTGGAGCTGTGAGCAATCCGCTTGGCTCTACAGACTTTTTCTCATGCCCTCTCTCACCAGTCTGTCTTAGTTCAGACAGACAATCAGGTAGCAATGTTCTATGTGAACAAGAAAGGGGGCACGGGTTCTAGGCTCCTATCTCAGGAGGCGCAGGCCCTTTGCTCCTTTGCAGTCAAACAAGGCATGTTTCTCAAAGCAGTTTATCTACCTGGTCAGGAGAACGTCTTAGCAGACAAGCTAAACAGGATTCTCCAGCCCCACGAATGGCAGTTCAATCCATTGGTGGTCCAGCAGATCTTCCTACGATGTGGACATCCATCCATCGATCTCTTTGCAAGTTCACTGAACCGTCAGCTGCCCAGGTTTTGCTCCAGACAGCCGCATCCCCTGAGAATGGCAGCAGATGCTTTTCTGATCTCTTGTTCTACGGGCCTCCTGTATGCGTTTCCTCCCACGCCCCTGTTGGCCCGAACTCTGTTCAAGATTCTCCGGGACAAGGCCTCGGTGATTCTGGTAGCCCCCAGATGGTTGAGGCAACCGTGGTTTCCACTTCTGCTACAGTTGGCGGTTGAAACTCCTTTCTCTCTGGGGTTGCAACACGATCTCCTGTTTCAAGATCAGGGTTCCCTTCTGCACCCCAATCTCAGGTCCCTCAATCTGATGGCCTGGCTGCTGAAAGGATAGTGCTAGCTCTCTTGCTTCTACCTAAGGAGGTTGAGGAGGTGGTTTTGGCCTCTAGGAGGCAGTCCACCAGAAAGTACTATGCCCTCAAGTGGCGTAGGTTCACAATATGGTGTGCTCAGCGCAGTGAAGATCCTTTCTCGTGCCTTGTGCCAGTAGTACTACAGTATCTACTTCACCTGTCAGACCTAGGCCTTAAATCTAACTTTGTTCGGGTCCACCTCAGTGCTCTTATCAGTGCACCACTCACCGGTGGAGGGACAGTCTCTGACAGTTCATCCCTTGCTGTCCCACTTCCTCAGAGGTTTGCTTCTTCTCAAGCCTCTGGTTCATCCACCGGCGACTGAGTGGGATTTGAACGTGGTCTTTCAGCAACTTACTCGCCCACCGTTTGAGCCGATGGCTTCTTGCCATTTGCGCTTCCTTTCTTGGAAAGCGCTCTTCCTGGTAGCTCTTACCTCAGCCAGACATGTGATTGAACTACAAGATCTAGTTTCTGATAGACCGTACACACGGTTCTATAGGAACAGGGTGGTCCTACGGACCCACCCGAAGTTCCTTCCGAAAGTGGTCTCCTCTTTCCACCTCAACCAGGAGGTGGTTCTTCCGACCTTCTTTCCCAGGCCGCATACTAGCCGGGCTGAAACAGTTTTGCATACCCTGGACTGTAAAAGGGCATTGTCTTTTTACATAGAAGGTACGAGGGGGCATCGAAGGGCCACTCAGCTCTTCGTCTCCTTTGACCCTAATAAACTAGGGTTACCTGTCTCCAAGCGTACGCTGTCCACTTGGGTAGCAGATTGTATCGCCTGGGCGTACAAGGCAGCCGACTTCCTCTTGCAGGGTCGAGTCACGGCCCACCGTGTCGGGGCGAAAGCCGCGTCAGTAGCTCATCTCCGCTCTGTTCCATTGGCAGACATCTGCCGGGCTGCTACTTGGTCTTCAAGCCAGACTTTTGGAACCCACTACTGCCTCGAGAGAGAGTCCCGAAGGGACAGTGCTTTCGGACAGGCGGTACTCTGTAATCTCTTTGAGGTTTAAGCAACTCCTACCCTCCGGCTCTTGTGTTGGGCTACCATACGGGGGTGTTCTCAGAGGATATTCTTCTCACAAATGCTGAGGCTCTGCAGAGGGAGCCATTTTTTCAGCTTGGGATACCCGGTTCTCCGATTTCGTGAGGGATATGGCCAAGGCTTTGGCCTTCCCTGCGGATCCAGAGGAGGAGCCCCGAGCCGAAGAGCTCGAGGCCCTCCAATACGACTTCCCCCCGAGGGAGGCCTTCACTGTACCGGTTCCCACGATGCTGGAGCGGCTTCTCTTCCGCATGTGGGAGAGCCCAGCCTCGACGCCAGTGTTGAGCAAGCGGATCGATTCCATGTATCGAGTCCGCAAGAGCCCCGGGTTCCAGAAGGCGCAACTTCCACACCACTCCATGGTGGTGGAGTCGGCCATGCATCGACTTAAGAGTCAAAAGATGCACTCCTCGATGCCCCCGGGAAAGGAGGCCCGGAGCCTGGATGCCCTCGGTAGGAAGTGCTTCCAGGACTCTATGCTTGCTTGTCGGGTCCAGACATATCAGCTGTACATGGGTATGTACCTCCGAGACCTGGCGAAAGAACTTCAGGGTTTCTCTGCCGGTCTCTCCGAGGAACCCCTGCAGCGGTTCCAAGCCTTGTCCTCCGGGATTCGAGAGTGTTCGAAGTTCATTTCTCGAGCGGCCTATGATGGCTTCGAGGCCTCGGCTCGAGTAGCCGGAGCCGGCATCGGGGCTCGCCGCCAGGCTTGGCTTCAGTCCTCCGACCTCGAGCCCTGGGTGCAGGACAAGTTGGTCGATGTCCCTTGCAGAGGTGAAAACCTCTTCGGCAAACCCATGGCCGAAAAGGTGGCGGAGCTCGAGTCGGAGACTCTCACCAGGACTCGCCTTTCTAGAAAGTCCTCTACCCCTTCACAGAAGAAGAAGGGCTCGGGGAAAAAGCCTTTTTACCCGAGGAAGGTGTTTGCTTATACGCATCACCAACCACAATACCCGGCCACAACCCCCCTTCAGGGGCAGCGGCCTAGGGGACAGGGTAACGGATCCCGGAAGCAGAAAGCCCCCAAACCCGCCACTCAGGCACTGGCCCAGCAGGGCGGGGGTTTTTGACTATGCCAGCATAGCCCTTCCCCCTCAGGGACCTTCGTCCGGTACGGGGGTCGGCTGACCCACTTTGCTCACAGGTGGTCAGCCATAACATCCGAGGCCTGGGTATTGCAGGTAGTTCGAGAGGGCTACCTCCTGCATTTTCACCAGGTGCCTCCCCCCTACTTCCCAGGGGAGCCTCCGAGACCCCCTCTGCACAGGGACTTACTCCTTCAGGAGCTGCAAAGTCTGCTTCAGGAACAGGCGGTGGAGCCCGTGCCCCAACACTTGTGGGGCCACGGGTTTTACTCGAGGTACTTCCTGGTTCCAAAGAGAACAGGAGGCCTCAGGCCCATTCTAGACCTACGCAACCTCAACAAGTTCCTGCAGCGGGAAAAGTTCAAGATGCTTACCCTAGGAACCCTGCTGCCCTACCTTCAGCGGGGAGATTGGCTATGCTCCTTGGATCTAAAGGATGCTTATACCCACATCCTTATTCATCCGGACCACCGACAATACCTAAGGTTTGTGGTGGCGGGGAATCATTATCAGTACCGGGTACTGCCCTTTGGCCTGTCCTCCGCGCCCAGGGTGTTCACGAAGTGCCTGGCGGTGGTAGCCGCCTTCCTAAGGCTTCAGGGCCTCTTCGTCTTCTCATACCTGGACGATTGGCTCATCCGGGCATCGTCTGCTCCAGGGGTCGCCCAAGCCACCCAGCGTACGGTGGCCCTGCTTCAGCACTTGGGCTTCGTCATAAACTTCGAGAAGTCCGCTTTGCTCCCCTCCCAGGACCTCGAGTTCATAGGGGCACGGCTGGACACTCGGCAGGCTCGTGCCTTCTTGCCTCTGGAAAGGGCCAACAGGCTCACGGCTCTAGCCGGCAGGTTCAGTGGCAGGTCGCCGGCCTCGGCCAGACAGTTCCTGCAGCTACTCGGACACATGGCCTCCACGGTCCATGTCACTCCGAACGCCCGTCTACATATGCGGCCTGCTCAGTGGAGCCTTCGCACTCAGTGGCGTCAGGCCACAGGGAGGCTGTCGGACCTGATACAGATTTCCGACCGTCTGGTCTTCTCCCTGCACTGGTGGCTTCACCTGCCCAACCTAGTGCTCGGCATGCCTTTTCAGTCTCCCCCACCGTCCCGGGTGCTCATGACAGATGCCTCCCTCCTGGGATGGGGGGCGCACTGTTGAGGGACATGCACTCAGGGCCTTTGGATGCCTTGGGAGGCCGCCCAGCAGATAAACATTCTAGAGCTCTGGGCGATCCGCCTAGCTCTAAGGGCCTTCTCTCACCTGACGTTCGGCCAGTCCGTACTGGTACAGACGGACAATCAGGTTGCAGTGTTCTACGTGAACAAACAGGGGGGCATGGGCTCCCTCCTTCTATGTCGGGAAGCCCGGAGGCTGTGCTCTTGGGCTGTGGATCACGACATCCTCCTCAAAGCGGTTTACCTGCCAGGGCAGGACAACTGCCTGGCGGACAAGCTGAGTCGGATGCTGCTACCGCACGAGTGGAAATTGAACCCCGAGGTGGTCCAGCAGATCTTCCGCCGGTGGGGCTCTCCCACTGTGGATCTTTTTGCCAGTCCCCTGAACAGGCAGCTCCCCAGATTCTGCTCCCGGCACCTCCATCCTTCGCGGGAGGCGCCAGATGCTTTCCTCATCCCGTGGTCCACGGGTCTGTTGTATGCATTCCCTCCTACGCCACTGGTGGCCCGGACATTGTTCAAAGTTGTCCAGGACAGGGCCTCCATGATCCTGGTGGCGCCTCGGTGGCCGAGACAGCCGTGGTTCCCTCTACTACTACAGCTAGCGGTGGACACCCCTCTTCCTCTGGGGTTCCAGCCCGACCTCCTGACCCAGGATCGGGGCACTCTTCTGCACCCCAACCTCCGGGCCCTACTCCTGACGGCCTGGCTGCTGAAAGGGTAGTCCTAGCTCCGCTACGGCTAGCCCCGGAGGTGGAAGCCGTCGTCCTAGCTTCTCGGCGTCCCTCCACCCGGAAGTCGTACGCCCTCAAATGGCGTCGCTTCTCGGTCTGGTGTTCTCAGCGATCTGAGGACCCCTTCGCCTGTTTAGTATCGGTGGTGCTGCAATATTTGCTTCACCTCTCTGATCTCGGTCTCAAATCCAACTCTGTCAGAGTCCACCTCAGTGCTCTCTCTGCACATCATTCTCCGGTCGAAGGCCGGCCTCTCTCCTCGCATCCCTTGGTGGCGCGTTTCCTCAGAGGCCTCCTTCTGCTTAAACCTCCGTTGCGCCCCCCAGCCCCTGACTGGGACCTCAACGTGGTTCTGCAAAGGCTTACCTGTCCGCCTTTTGAGCCCATGGCTACCTGCCCTCTCCGTTTTCTCTCCTGGAAAACTCTCTTCTTGGTGGCCCTCACTTCTGCGAGGCGCGTGAGTGAGCTACAAGCCCTAGTGTCGGAGCCTCCGTACACTAGGTTCTACAAGAATAGGGTGGTACTGCGGACCCACCCCAAGTTTCTTCCAAAGGTGGTCTCCCCCTTTCACATCAACCAAGAGGTGGTCCTTCCAACCTTCTTTCCCAGGCCGCACGCCAGTCGAGCAGAAACTGTGCTGCACACCCTGGACTGTAGAAGAGCCTTATCCTTCTACCTTGATGGTACGCGAGGGCATAGAAAGGCCGTCCAGCTTTTCGTATCTTTTGACCCCAATCGGTTGGGGGTACCTGTCTCTAAGCGTACTCTGTTCTCCTGGGTAGCTGACTGTATCGCCTGGACTTACGGGGCAGCCGGCCTCTCCTTGGAAAGTCGTGTCACGGCTCATCGGGTCAGGGCGAAGGCCGCGTCTGTGGCTCATCTCTGCTCTGTTCCATTGGCAGACATTTGCCGGGCCGCTACTTGGTCTTCAGGCCAGACCTTTGTGGCTCATTACTGCCTTGAAAGGGAGTCCTGCAGGGACAGCGCTTTCGGTCAGGCAGTTCTCCACAACCTCTTTGAGGTTTAGGCAACTCCTTCCTCCGGCCCTAGTGTTGGGCTACCGGCCGGATTCGTATTCAGAGAAGATTCCTTCCCTCTGTACTGTTGAGCTTGAGGAAGCTCTTTAGGCTTGAGGTCTCCGGTAGCCTTAAGCTTGGGAGTCCCATAAGTGAGGACTGACTTCCTGCTTGGTCCTGGAGAAAGAGTAGTTACTCACCTGTAACAGGTATTCTCCAGGAGCAGCAGGAATCAGTCCTCACTACCCTCCCTCCTCCTCTTGGAGTTGCAGTCATTCTTATTGCATATTTTTGCTAACTTTTGCTGTCTTTCCGCTATGTCATCAGACTGAGCAAGATGGCATCCCTGGGCGGGAAGGTGACCGCGCATGTGCGCTGCAATTCCCAAAGGCTTTCTGTGAAAGCTGAGGAAATTGCTCCGCGAGGGCTCCGTCGGCGACGTCACCCATAAGTGAGGACTGATTCCTGCTGCTCCTGGAGAACACCTGTTACAGGTGAGTAACTACTCTTTTTTCTCGGTACCGACGTCAGGCTCACCGGTCCGTAGTTTCCCTGATAACCACTGGAACCCTTTTTAAAATTGGCGTTATATTTACCATCTCCCAATCTTCACGTATTACAGATGATTTTAATGATAGTTCACAAATTACTAATAGCAGGTCTGTAATCTCATATTTCAGTTCTTTTAACACCCTTGGATGTATGCCATCTGGTCCAGGTTATTTGCTACTCTTCAGTTTAATGAATAGTTGTAATACATCTTCTCAGTGTATCGATAGTTCTTTCAATTCTTCTGTGACATCACCTTTAAATAACATTTCGGTCATGGGTAACATCCCTACATCTTCCTCAGTAAAGACCGAAGCAAAGAATTCATTTGGTCTCTCCGCTATGGCCTTGTCTGCTCTTAATGCCCCTTTAACCCCTCTATCATCAAATTGTCCAACTGACTCAGTTTGTTTGGTTTTTTTTGCTTCAAATTTACCTGAAAAGGGTCTTTATTACGCTTTTTTGCTTCCACAGCAAGCTTCTTCTCAAATTCTCTTTTTGTCTGTCTTATCAATGTATTGCATCTAATTTGCCAGTGCTTATGTTTCGAGTTTTTGTCATTTGGCTCCTTTTTCCATTTCCTGAAAGATGCTTTTTGGCAACAACAGCCTCTTTGACCTCACCTTTAAACCATGCTGGCAGTTTTTGGACTGTCTTCTACTTTTCTTAAAGCATGGAATACAGCTGGTCTGGGCTTCCAAGATAGTATTTTTAAACAACACCCATGTTTGATGTAAATCTTTAACCTTTGCAACTGCTCCTTTTAGTTTTTTCTTAACTATTTTACCCATCTTATCATAGTCTTCCTTTTGAAAGTTAAAAGGTAGTACTGTGGATTTCCTTGCCGTCCTTCCTCCATTTATTAAACGCGATCGTGCTATGATCAGTATTGGCAAGTGGCCCCAACACCCTTATTTCTTACACCAGATCTTGTGTTCCACTAAGGACAAGGTCCAAACTGGCTTCCCCTGTGTTCGGTTCATGAACCAGCTTCTCCAAGAAGCAGTCATTTATTTCATCTAGAAACTTTATCTCCCTAGCATGTCCTACCGTGACACTGACCCAGTTGATACCGGAGTAATTTAAATCACCCATTATTATTACTGTGCTGTAACCTTTGTTAGCTTCCCTGATTTATTTGAGCATTTTATCATCCATTTGTTCATTCTGTCCAGGCGATCAATAGTACAACCCTACTTTGGTAAGTGCTGTGTCATGGTTCCTTTGCCATTGCCGCCGCTGCTGCTAGCCCCAAAGAGGGGCGGCAACAGTGTCAATGGGCACCACAAACAGCATGCACTCTAGTCAACCGCCTTATTCGCCTTATGGTAGCACCGGCCCTGCATGCAACCTATATACACCTAGGTTTCTGACGTGAGCAGAAGCGTTCCCAGGTGTAGGTTTGGAGAGGGATTAACATTTACACTTTTGCACATACTTTATAAAATATGCATGTAAAATCAGGAAATGTGTGTTTAGCAGGTGGAGTAATTTTCAAAGGAAATATGCACGTATACTTTCCCTTTGAAAATGAGTGTAACTTATGCATATACTTGTATAAGTTCAGTAGTCTTTTACAAGATTACCCTCTAAGGAGGGTATTTTGTGAAAGGGTGCACATGTGCAATACCCAAAACGATGTCTTATTTATGAAGGCCATGCAGGCAAAAAAAAGATGCAAAAATAACTTGTATTGAATATATTAGAACACCATTCCACGTTTATTTGGGTAATTTGTTATATGTGTATAATTGTTGCCATTCATATGAAATTCCATGCTATTAAAAGGCACTGCAATGAGAACAAACCATAAGCCTTTGTTGAAATTTAATAATGTTTACCATCAGCAAGCAGGATTGAGTGAGGCACACAGGTGGGTGATATCATCTGATGACACATAGACACAGCAGTTCTCCCAGAGCTCAGAACATAATGTAAAGTTCTGAGCATGCACAGCCTTTCTCATGCACTACAGTCCCCTCATCTCCTTAAGTTTTGGTTTTTCCGCTCTGCTGAAAAAATGCAAAAAACAACTCTCCCAACAAATTTTTTGCCTGAAAGTATTAGGACATTGTTCATCTTCTTCTTTAGTCTATCTTAATTTTATGTAACTTTAAGTTAATTTGTTTTATAAATGTCTCCGAATTGTGGATTCAGAGGCCAAAATGGAGCAGAATGATTCAGAACTTTGGCATCCAGTCCATGACTTCTCTGCTTGGATGTAGATCATAACCAAAAGGACTGCCAATATTGTGCTCTGATGTCTCCTAAAGCATGAAGAGAGAGTTTCAATTGCCTCTTTGATCATTATGAAGCAGAAAAAAGGCTGCTGCAGGAGGAGGATCAAAAGATAGTCTCTGCGCAAAAGTCTGTAAGCCCTGTGCATACTAGATGATGATCTTCCATGAATGACCCCGCTAACTTCCCTGCATGGTTACTTCAAAACTCCAGTTGCCCAAGGGGGGCTCCCAAGAGGTTTACAAACCTACAGCACAGCTGCCTATCGAGTGCACGCATAAATCTGAAGGGAAGGTGATATTCTTTACCCCTTTCTGAGCAATGGAAAAACAAAAGCATATCCGTGACGTCTCACCTCAGGCCAAGCAAAAGTGCCTGGACTCGTCTTCTGCACAGCAACTCCAGCAAAGCTCTGATGCAGTCTGAGGATGTCACAAACTCAATACAAGATGTGTTTAGCACAGTCGCTGCTGCTCCTGCACAACCCTCTGCACCGCAGCCCATTTCTTCTGTTCAGTTACTGGTAATAGCAGCTGATAAGTTTTCATCATTGGCATCACTGCTTGTTACTGAACAACTACACTCATTCCTGCAAAAGACATTTAATGAGTTTGTAAACGTTTTGCCTTGCAGAAAAATGGTATATAAATTCAGTTAAATAAATAAATATCTGTTATCAGAAACTTTCTGAAGAGCTGTCTCATTCTACAGGTTTTACCCCAGCAAAGAGAGCTATACAGTCATTTCAGGATTCTATAGTTTCTCTGTGGACAAGCAGGAATGAGTCTTCACGTATGGGGTGACGTCCCTGACGGAGCTCCTATGTGGGAATGCTCCTCAGCTCCTATTGTAAACTTCTGGTGGGTTCTATCGTGCCTGTGCACCTCCTTCTTACCTGCTGCCACAGCGCCATCTTAGATTAGTCTTTCATTTTCTGCGGACCCCCATGGGCGTGCAAAGCCCACCTGGCGGTGTCGCGCACGATCCTTCTCAAAATTCTCGGCTTCTTGGTCAACTACTCCAAGTCCCACCTCGAGCCGGTGCAGACTCTGGAGTTTATCAGCGCATGCCTCGACACGGTGTGAGTGACTGCCTTCCTACCCATGGATCGGGCAGACAGCCTCTGGGCCGTGGCGACCCAGGTCCAGAACAGGACTTGGGTTACAGCATGGGCCATGCTGCGTCTCCTCGGACACATGGCCTCCACCATCCATGTGGTCCCCCACGCCCACATGCACATGCGGACAGCCCAGTGGTGCCTCAGGGCACACTGGAGTCAGGCCTTCGGCCACCTCAGAGACCCTATCTGGGTCTCCTGCAGTCTTCACAACTCCCTGAGTTGGTGGCGGGACCCCTGAGGTCTCCTTTGGGGAATGCCCCTCCAGACCCCACAGCATGAGCTCGTCCTAACGACGGATGCTTCCCTGTTGGGTGGGGAGCTCACTGTGGCCCATTGTGCACACAGGGGCAGTGGTTGCCCGAGGAGTCTCAACAGCAGATCAACCTGTTTGAGCTTCAGGTGGTCCGATGGTCCTTGAGGGCCTTCGAGGGCTATCTGTGGGGAAAGTCGGTTCTCGTGCAGACCAACAACAGGGTAGCCATGTTTTTCATAAACAAGGAGGGGGGAACAGAATCCTGTCCCCTCTGCCGAGAGGAGATCCTTCTTTGCTCCTTTGCATTTCGCCGGGGGATGATCCTTCGAGCGGTCTACCTCCCAGGCTAGGAGAATGTCCTTGCAGACAAACTCAGCAGGAACCTCCTCCCACACGAGTGGCGCCTAGATCCGGAGGATGTCGACCTCTTGTTCTGTCGTTGGAGGACCCCATCCATGGACCTGTTCACCAGCCCGGTGAACGTGCAGCTTCCCCGCTTCTATGTCCCGGTTCCGCACCCGAGTTGGGTGGTCCCGCATGTGTTCCTCTTGAGCTGGACCTCTGGCCTTCTTTACGTGTTCCGTCCCACTTCTCTCATTGCGAGGTTCAGCGGGACCGAGCTTCAGTGATCCTCGTGGCTCCCTCGTGGCCTCAACAGCCTTGGTTCTTGCTTCTCCTCTGGCTCTCGTCCAAGCCTCCATTCCACCTGGACTGTGTCCTGGACCTGCTAACACAAGAGGAGGGTCAGGTGCACCAGCCGAACCTGGCCTCACTGTCCCTTTCAGCCTGGTGGCTGAACGGGTCGCCTTAGCTCCGCTGCACCTCCCAAAGGTGGTCGAGGAGGTACTCCTCGCGACAAGGAAAGACTCGACAAGACAGGTGTACGCCTTTAAGTGGCGACGCTTCTAGGTCTGGTGCTCCGAGCTCCAGATCGACCCGTTCTCCTGCTCTACCTGGTGGGTTCTTCAGTATCTCCTCCACCTCTCGAAAGCAGGGTTGAAATCCAATTCGGTCAGGGTACAACTGAGCACCATTTCGGCGAACCACCTTCCCGTGAAGGGAAATGCCTCTCGGGGCAGCCCATGGTCTCCCGCTTCATGCGAGGTCTCTTGCTTTCCAAGCCTCCCATCCAGCCTTCTCCGGCAGAGTGGGACCTCAATGTGGTGCTTATGCAGCTTACACGATCAGCCTTTGAACCGATGGTGACATGCTCGCTTCGGCATCTCTCCTGGAAGGTGGTCTTCCTGGTGGCTTTGACTTTGGCGCGCTGAGTCAGCGAACTCCAGGCCCTCATGGCTGAGGCTCCATACACCAGGTTTTATGGGAATAGGGTGGTCCTCTGCACCCATCCCAAGTTCCTACCAAAGGTGTTCTCAGACTTTCATCTCAATCAGGAGATAGTCCTACCGACCTTCTTCCCGAGATCACATGCCAACCTGTCATCTGCGGTATTACATACCCTCGACTGCAAGAGGGCTCTTGCCTTCTACCTGCAGCGTGCCCAAGCTCATCGCAAGTCCGACCGGTTCTTTGTCACCTATGATCCCAGTCGCCTGGGGCAGGCAGTCACCAAACGCACCATCTCTGTCTGGGTGGCAGACTGCATCGTCTTCACCCAAACAAAGGTGGGCGCCCCACTGGATCGACGGGTCACCGCGCACGGCGTCCGGGCCAAGGTGGCTTCGCTGCACTCAGTGCCTCTAACAGACGTCTGCCGGGCTGCAACCTGGTCTTCAGTGAATACTTTCGCTTTGCACTACTGCCTGGAGAGGGAGTCCCGTCGGGACAGCACCTTCGGCCAGGCTGTAATCCGTAATCTCTTCATGGTATAAGCAACTCCTGCCCTCTGACTCTTCTTTGACAGCTACCGAGAGCTTCGTCCCGGGGACCTGAAGACTCGAGCTCCTTCAGGCATCGACTTATGCTCACAGCCTCATGGAGGCGTTTTTGGGTTACAGGCTCGGTAGCCTGTAGCTGGGGAGTCCCATAAGTGAGGACTGACTTCCTGCTTGTTCCTGAAGAAAGCGTTGTTACTCACCTGTAACAGATGTTCTCCAAGGACAGCAGGAATTAGTCCTCACTACCCTCCCACCTCCCCTGAAGAGTTGCTATTTTTGTTCTTCCCTTGCCATCTGCTTAGTAGGGCTCTAACTATGGGACCTGACTGAGCAAGATGGCACCTTTGAGCGGGAAGAGGACCATGCATGCGGGCAGCAATTCCAAAAGCTTTTTTTGAAAGCTGGGGAATTTTGCTCTGTGTGGGCTCCGTCGGTGCCGACGTCACCCATAAGTGAGGACCGATTCCTGCTTTCCCTGGAGAGCACCTGTTACAAGTGAGTAACTACGCTTTAATAAACAAACAAACCTTTCTTCAAAGAAGGGGAAGCTGTAAAACCAGAGGGCATTAAATGAAGCTGCAAGGGAGTAAACTTAAAAACAACGTCAGGAAATACTTTTTCACTGAAAGGTTGTGGATGCCTGGAATACTCTCCTGGTAGAGGTGGTGGGGCAAAAACAGTGATGGAATTAAAAATGTCATGGGGCAGACACAGTGGATCCCTTTATAGCAAGAGGATGAAATCAAAACAAAGTTAAATATCTTTTACACTTCAACAAACAGAGGAGGTGACCCGCATGGAGTGGTGGGTACAACCCTAAACAAAGGTATAGAGGGGGGTGATCTGCATGAAGCAGCAGGTGCAACTATTCCAGCCACTTTACTGGGCAAACTAGATGGACCATACTGGTCTTTATCTTTCGTCATATACTATGTTAATATATTTGTGTCTTTGGAGTAGCTGCATGACTAAACATAAATAGCGAGCTAAATTTTCATCAGCATTAATGATTAGTTCATGCACAAATAATATGAAGACAGTAGGCAAATTAATACTTCTGCCGTTTTCTAAGTTCTATGCCTCTTTAGTTATGCTCTAAAGAGATGCATCAAAAATCATAAAGGGTTTTCATAATAACTAAAAAAAAATACCTTACGTTTGGCTCTTGTAGAATGTAAACCACTTTTGGATAGTGTTGTTATTTCTAGGGCTGAGATTGAAGTATAACAATAGTACGTACAAAGTATAAACTTTACTTATATACATATATTTTGTGTTTTTTAGGAAATGGAAAGGACAGTTTGTATGTTTGAAACATTCCTGTGAACTCTTCAAGATGAGCGCATTTATTCTTTCAGCTCTGCTCCTGAAAGAGCAGTCTTCTGAGCCATTCAGTTCTAATTAATTGCACCAAGTAACTTGGCAGAGCCTTGGTCTTAAGTGCTCTCCCTGTTCTGCGCTCTTGAATTTGGTGCTATTGTCTCAGGTACCTGAAACCAGCCAGCCTACTAGAACCAAACAGAACTTCAGACAATGTTGTATTTTGTGAGGAGAAAATACAACACCACAGCCTGGAGATTTTGGTGCTAACAGAAAAAAATGTGCTTATTTCTGCTCATGTACTCGTTATGTCATGGGAAATGGCAAACTTTAAGGAACAGTTTAAAAAACAAAACACAAGTGGATCAAGAAAGCAAGAAGGTTCTAACCAAGTACTGTTTTCTTAATAATGGGCAACCATTTAATTTCCTTTTTGTTGTTTTTCATTTTCATTCGGGGAAGAAGGGATTGGTGGAGAATGCTATCATTCTCTTGGTAGTAGACAGAAACCTGTTTGAAAGATGGCAGTGATTAAGCTTATATAAGAAGCTGGGGTGGTGGGATGACACTTGAGGATGAGACTCTCTGGAACTGCCATTAATGTGCCTTTTTATTAAACTGCAAAAGAAAAGGCTTTTCAAGAAACTGGATTTGTATCAAAAGCAGGCTTGGAAATAATATACAATTTTTTTTAAATATATCCCTTGGCACTGATGAGTGGTAACTCTAGTTTTTGCTTAACATTGGTAGTGTTGGCAGAGATCAGCTGACATTTTGAAAACTCAGTTAATTGCAGCATAGAAGCTCAAGCTACAAGCTTCTACCAAAATGGTTAAATTCTGTTCTCCACATTCTTTCTGTTCTAAGAATGTGTTGCACAGCAGTTCCGTCCCATGTTGCTGACCGCAAAGATCAGAAAATTAGTCTGTTTGTTCTGCTGGTGGACAGTGGTGTATGTTTAGTATTTGTTGTGCACATTGTAGTTACTAGTAATAAAAGTGAGCAGCTGGAGGGGTCTCTGTGGTATAGTTCTCTACAGTTTTGTTTCTTTGGAGAGAGCAAACAATATGATGGTGATATGATAGAAGCAATAGGAGAAGGCTAAAGCAGTTGTTTTAAGCATATTTGAAACCTTATTAAATTGTTTCTAGTTCTCTCTATGGACTGTGCAGCAGTCTGTATATGCCAGTATTGTTAAAGAAACTGGAAGGTGAAGACTTTTTTTCTGGTTCTGTTTAGACTTTTTGGCGGGTCTTATTTATGTCATCTTCTCTGAATCTGAATTGCAAAACAAGTATTTTGAAGATACTGGGAAATGAAATCAGAGTATAGGCAGTTGCAAGGAGCAAAGGATTTACAGCCTGAAAGTTATGGGCCCTGGGCTGAAAAAGAAATAAAGAATGAATTCTTTGTGGCAGATTAGTAAAAGTGGGAAAAAATATATATACAGTATATGGGGCTGCTGATTTTATTTACCATTCAGTACAACATTCAAGTAGCTGCAAATGCATTTTCCCAAAATATGCAACACATTTTGTATTTTTCATTGAAGATCTACTTAAACTACTGCAGAGATACTGAGCTACCTCAGCTTTTCATGTTTCAGTTACCAACAGTGTTTACGAAGTAATGTAATCACCTTTTTACATGCTAAAGCTAAGAAGGTACATGTCTCCATGTCTACACATAACAGTATGCCACTGCAAATACAAAAAATAAAACTTTAAACTTGGGCTACTACAGTAAGTCAAAATGATACTTTATAATTACATTTAGGCTAACAATTATTTTTCTTTAAATGCCACTTGTTTTCTTAACATCAGATAGAAAAGACGGTTAGTCTTTTTTGTTGTTTGTCATTTAGTGACACCACTCTAAATGCAACCCATGTAAAAGTGCACTGTATTTTGTAGCTGGGGAAGACGGGATTAAAAATCAAACAAAAACAAAAAAGTGAAAGGTTCTCAAATTATTACTATTTCATTAGTGGGGTTTTACATCTGTTTTCTTTACTATTTATTACTATCATACCTACCTGAGATCTTTTATTGTCAGATATATTACCTTGATAATATTTTATATTGATGGAAATTGTTACAGACTTTCATAATTTGATGAAATAAAAACAAAATCAATTTTTTGTAGCAAGTTTCTTGTGAAAAGGGTGTTTGTTGTTTGTTTTGTGGATTTCAGGTTGTTGCTGCCATTTTTCTTTTCTCTTTAAATTATTCCAGTTTCATCTGTTCAAAGATTGTTTTTGTCCAGCATTAACAATAGTAACAGCACTTATGAAAGGTACATTGGGATATTTTTTAAACAGATTATTAAATTAGTATGAATTAGATATTTAAGTTAGTAACCATAAATGATTTTAACAGGTGATTTTTGCTCATGCTTGTCTTCAACATGCTTATGGCTCAGAGTATTTTTGTTTGTTAGTTTATTTTAATCCTTAATTCTTTTGCTGAAAGTAATTAAAAAAGGGGCAGATAAAGGTTGTGATATTAAAATTGGGAGCTACAGTTTTAGCATTGATATTTCTGCTAATGAATTGCCAAGTTCAGCAAGTCTCCAAGGGAATAATTTGTCAAAAAGATAGCTAATCCTTCTGGCCGGAAAACAGACCATATTTCCTTTTTATGCATTTTTATTTTTAATGGTTACCTGTTTGTTCTAGGGCTTAAAGCAATGAAGAGTATTTCCATATGGATTTTAAACTTTGTTTGCTTTATATCTTGTTTTAATTGTACAGAACCTGGCAAAAGAAATATGCAAACAGGTGTTCTATCTTGTTCCGTGTGACCTTGTGCTATGATCACGGGGGGGGGGGGGGGCGTTACAGCTAGACTTGCATATCTGTGGGACAAAAGTTAAGATGAAGAGCCTCCTCTAAGGCTCAAGTTTTCAGCTGTGCAGATAATTCTGTTTTCAAGCTTAAATCTCACCTGTGACTGCATTTTCTGTTCATTCTTCAAATTGTTAATTGATTTTCTCATGCCAACATGTTTATAGGTTTATTGTGTGTTGCCTCTTTCTTTTTTTTAATAACTACCCTGTCTTCCCATTTTTGATTGTTGATGATTTTGTTATGTCATCACAGGAGAAATGTTGAATGACAGGTCCTGCAGCTGAACATCATAACATTTGTATAATCATAAAATAAGCTGGAATGTGTTGGGCTTGTATTTGCATTATTTGTATTTTGTACATCTTTGTTTTGTTGTACTTGTTTTTATGTTTTTATATTTTTTGCTTTTTCATGTGTCTACTTTGCATTTGAAGTACTCTTCATCAGTCAACTATGATATATGTTGAAATCTGTAGTTTTATTCAGAATTGTGCTGCAGTTGATGTTTTGCATTTTTAACTTCATTTTACATTAGTCTTCAAGTAAGTTATTTCATTTTTGGACTTCTGGAATTTTGATTATTTTACTGTAATTTGTAATATAACTGCTGTGAAATACTTGAATAAAGATGAAAGGAAAATGTATGTACATCTCTTTTAAAGTTATGTTGAATTCCAGTAGACTATAAGACAAATAGACCAAAAAGGATCCCACAACTGAGGAAACACTCAAGTACTACAGGTGAAGAGAAAAATATTTCATAGTATTATCAGATATGTTAGGAATGGAGGAGTAGCCTAGTGGTTAGAGCACTGGCTTGGTAACCAAGCAACCAGGGTTCAATTCCCGCTAGCACTCCTTGTGGCCTTGGGCAAGTCACTTAATCCTCCATTGCCTTGGGAGAAACGCCTGGCAATCTACTTCCGGTGACACTGCCAAGAAAACCCAGGAGCTTCTGGGTCACCAGGAGTCAGGACTGACTCGAAGGCACACATTGCATTTGCATCAGATATGTATATTCATAATATGAACTTTGATCTCCATGAACATAAGAACATAAGATATGCCATACTGGGTCAGACCAAGGTCCATCAAGCCCAGTATTCTGTTTCCAACAGTGGCCAATCTAGGTCATATGTACCTAGTAGTTTCCCCAAGAGACACAAGTTCCACAATGCTTGTACTGGGTCAAGCATTGATATCTTCGGTCACTTCTTAATAATGGTTTATGGACCTTTCCTCCAGGAACTTGTCCAAACCTTTTTTAAACCCAGCTACACTAACAGCCTTTACTACATCCTCTGGTAACAAATTCCAGAGTTTGATTACACGTTGAGTGAAAAAATATTTTCTTTTATTATTCTTAAATAGTTTACCCTGTAGCTTCATTGCATGTCCCCTAGTCTTCCTATATTCTGATAACGTAAACTATCGATCTACATTTACCCGTTCCACTCCGTTCATTAATTTATAGACTTCTATCATATCTCCCCTCAGCCGTCTCTTTTCCAGGTTAAAGAGCCCTAACCTTTTTAGCCTTTCTTCATAGGAGTATCCTTCCATCCCCTTTACCATTTTGGTGGCTCTTCTCTGAACCTTTTCTAAAATCGCTATATCCTTTTTAAGATACGGCGACCAGAATTGCACACAATAATCAAGGTGCGGTCTCACCATGGAACGATATAGAGGCATTATAATATCTTTTGTTTTATTTTCCATTCCTTTCCTTATCATACCTAGCATTCTATTTGCTCTCTTGGCCGCCGCTGCACACTGGGCCGAGGGTTTTAACACAGTATCCACAATGACGCCTAAATCTTTTTCCTGGGTGGTGGTTCCTAATGTGGAACCTTGCATCGTGTAACCATAGTTTGGGTTGTTCTTCCCTAGGTGCATAACCTTGCACTTGTCCACATTAAATTTCATCTGCCATTTTGATGCCCAGTCTTCCAATTTATCAAGATCCTCTTGCAATGTTTCGCAATCCTCTTAGGTTTTAACAACTTTAAATAGTTTTGTGTCATCTGCAAATTTGATCACCTCACTCGTTATTCCACTTTCCAGGTCATTTATGAATATGTCAAACAGCAGCGGACCCAGCACAGATCCCTGGGGTACACCACTATTCACCTTTCTCCATTGGGAAAATTGGCCATTTAGCCCTACCCTCTGCTTTCTATCTTTTAACCAGTTCCTGATCCACAATAGTACACTGCCTCCTATCCCATGACTCTTTAGTTTTGCCAAAAGTTTCTGATGAGGGACCTTGTCAAAGGCTTTCTGAAAGTCCAGATACACAATATCAACCGACTCACCTTTGTCCACCTGTTTATTCACTCCTTCAAAAAAACATAACAGATTAGTAAGACAAGATCTTCCTTGTCTAAAGCCATGTTGGCTGTCTCCCATTAGGTTGTGACTATCTACATGCTGAGTAATTTCATTCTTTATGATGGTTTCTACCATTTTTCCTGGTACTGATGTCAGGCTCACTGGTCTGTAGTTTCCCGGATCACCCCTGGAACCCTTTTTAAAAATTGGTGTTACATTGGCGATCCTCCAATCTTCAGGTATTAGAGATTATTTTAATGATAGTTCACAGATTACTGATAGCAGGCCTGAAATCTCATATTTCAGTTCTTTCAACACCCTTGGATGTATACCATCCGGCCCAGGTGATTTGCTACTCTTCAGTTTATCTAATAGTTGTAAGACATCTTCCCGATGTATCGATATTTCCTTCAATTCTTCCGCACCTTTAAATACCACTTCAGTCATGGGTAACATCCCTACATCTTCCTCAGTAAAGACCGAAGCAAAGAATTCATTCAGTCTCTCCGCTATCGCCTTGTCGCCTCTTAGTGCTCCTTTAACCCCTTTATCATCTAATGGACCAACTGACTCTCTCACAGGTTTTTTGCTACGAATGTACTTGAAAAGGTCTTTATTTCGCGTTTTTGCTTCCGCAGCAAGCTTCTTCTCAAATTCTCTCTTTGCCTGCCTTATCAATGCCTTGCATTTGACTTGCCAGTGCTTGTGCTGTTTCCAGGTTTCGTCATTTGGCTCTTTTTTCCATTTCCTGAAAGATGCTTTTTTGGCAACAACAGCCTCTCTGACCTCACCTTTAAACCATGCTGGCAGTGTTTTGGACTTCCTTCCACTTTTCTTAAAGCGTGGAATACAGCTGGTCTGGGTTTCCAAGATAGTATTTTTCAACAACACCCAAGCTTGATGTACGTCTTTAACCTTTGCAACTGCTCCTTTTAGTTTTTTCTTAACTGTTTTCCTCATTTTATCATAGTCTCCCTTTAGAAAGTTAAAAGGTAGTACTGTGGATTTCCTTACTATCCCTCCTCCACTAATTAAATCAAAGGCGATCATGCTTTGATCACTATTGCCAAGTGGCCCCAACACCCTTATCTCTTGCACCAGATCTGGTGTTGCACTAAGGACTAGGTCTAATATGGCTTCCCCTCTGGTCGGTTCATGAACCAGCTGCTCCAAGAAGCAGTCATTTATTTCATCTAGGAACTTTATCTCCCTAGCATGTCCTGACGTGACACTGACCCAGTCGATACCGGGGTAATTGAAATCACTCATTATTATTACTGCGCTGTAACGTTTGTTAGCTTCCTTGATTTCTTTGAGCATTTCATCATCCATTTGGTCATTCTGGCCAGGTGCTCGATAGTACACCCCCACTGCCATTGCCTTCCCCCTTTTATATGGAATTTCAATCCATATAGATTCTACAGCAGATTTTGTTTCCTGCAAAACTTTAATCCTTTCTGAGTCAATGCCCTCTCTAACATAGAGCGCAACCCCTCCACCAATTTGATCAGCTCTATCATTACGATATAGTTTGTACCCAGGTATCACAGTGTCCCACTGGTTGTCCTCCTTCCACCATGTCTCTGATATTCCAATCATATCTAACCTTTCATTTAGTGCTATATATTCTAACTCTCCCATCTTATTCTTTAGACTTCTAGCATTTGCATACAAGCATTTTAGAGAATGTATTTTATTCATGTTAATTTGGCTATTGTTAGACATGGGTACATTGGGATCTTTAAGCTCTGTCTGCTCCATACTTGAGGGCATTTGGGCTACTTTACTCTTTTGTGGAACCTCTCTGCTTTTGGTAGTATCCTTCAACAAGCAGGAATTCCTTTTTCACATATGGTTGATGTCTGCATCGATGGAGCCCTGCGCAGGAAGACTCCCCAACATCCAATAGGAATGCTTTTAGGAGCATCCCTCCGTGCATGTGTGCCTGCCTTCCCAGCAGTTCTCCTCAGTCATCTCTTTTTCTGCAGAGCCATCAGTTCCTTGTTCTAACCCTGCTGTGAAAGAATACTTCTAAAAACATTTTTTCAGTGCCTTTTGGTACATCCTCCAAAGCCTCGGAGGGTCTTGGGATGCTCCCAGGTTCTTGTCCTTGAACGAGCCCCCAATACCTTGTTCTGGAATGGTGGCACAGGGCTCCATGCCTGATTCCATACAGCCACCTCAAGTCTCCCTCAATGAGCGAGTCCAAGCCATTGAGTGTAGTCTGGCCACGATACTGGCGGCCATAGTGCCGAGGCCTTCGGGTTCCACTGCTCCAGTAAAGACTCTCAATGTTCCTGCATCGGTAGCTTTGGAGACATTGTGCAGGGCGCAGGCAACAGCATGCATGGAGCCTCGACCTACCCCAGTGCACTTGGCAGCATTGGCTTCCGATCTTGCACAACATCAGCACCTGGCATCAACGTCTGAGCATCTTCGATACCACGGTACCAATAGTCATTGCTTTGACTTTCTACTAGTTTCTAGTACTGATTCTTTGGTCTCCGATTTGGAGTCTCTCGATTCTGAGCCATTCCGGGATATTCCCTCTGATCCATCTCCAACACTCGAGAAGCGTTGATCTCCCCCCCCCCCCCCCCCCCCGAGGACATGTCCTTCCAGGATTTCATGAAGGATATGGCTGTGGCTCTCTCAATATCGGTGGCCACGGAATCAGAACCGAGGGCTGAGGAACTTGACATCCTTCAATATCCCTCAGCACCTAAGGAGGTAGCTACACTTCCCATTCATAATATTCTTCCAAACTTGATGCTTAGGATGTGGAAAGCAATTGTAAGTATATACATTCTTGGAATTTTTCTAAATCTTGGGGAAAAAGGAATTCTTTAGATTAAAGCTGATTAATCTGTGAACCCAGTGTATTTTTTAAATCAGTCAGGGCCTAGTAGCAGCAAAGAGCTTTCAGTTTAAATTTAAAACACAGCAGAGAGCGTTCTGGTTAAATTTAGAACCCAGCAGAGAGCTTCTAGTTTAAATTTAATACTCAGTCAGGGCCTAGTAGCAGCTAAGAGCTTTCAGTTTAAATTTAAAACACAGAAGAGGGAGGAAGTGACGTCACCGGAGCCGATGGCGGCTTGAAAGAGCTGCTCCGGCACCGACTCAGCCATTAATAGATAAAGCGCAGCCCCCCGGAGGCGGAAGGCGGTGGCCCCGGGTGTGGAAAGTGGCTGGAGTCGACCGCGACTGCTGAAACGCCGGCGGCAGTAAAATTCAACGGCGGTGAGCCACCGGAGCGGGAGGACTAAGCAGCCGCGTGACGGGCAGAAAATGGCGCCCGGAGCACAAGCAGAGGAGGTGTAAGAGGCCGGCAGCAGACCAGGTCCTGCGCTTCAAAAAAAAAAAAAAAGCTTCGCAGCTCTCCCGAGGGAGGAAATCGCAGCGCATAGTGGTGCTGGAGGCGAGCAAGATCGCGGAGCACAGTGGTGCTGGAGGTGAGCAGAGGCTGAGGAGGGAAACCATAGGCCCTGAGAGGCAGAAAAAAGCTGTGAGTCTGCAGTGCTGAAGTCAGAGGGAGAGCTGTGATTCATGAAAGGACACTGAGAGGAACTGGTAGCAGCTGGGCAGCAGCAGGACAGTGCAGTCCAGAGAAGTGTAACAGAGCTTAGCAAGGCTGCATACAGTGCTAGCAAGCTTGAACATTGGAAGACCAGGGCAGTGCCAGACAGCGCAATCTGGTGCAGAGATGACCACCAGAAGAAAAGCGGCAGATCTCAGAGAGTATGTGTACTCAGGGTCGCATGGAGGGAAGGGTGAAGCAGGACAGATGGAGAACAAAAAGCCTCCAGATGTGCACGGAGAGCAGGGTGAAGAAGTGGAGATGGAGAATGTAAAAGCCCCTGGAATGGAAGCTACGCAAACTATCACAAGAGCGGAGCTTAGAGACTGGTTTCTTGAAATTAAAAATGAGGTGCAGCCCGTGAAGAGTGAGTTGAACGAGGTGCTGGGTCCCCTGAAGGAAGAAGTTGGAGAGCTGGTGTGCAGAATGGGAGACCATGAGAACAGGTTACAAGAGCTTGAACAACAACAGGAAGGAGAGACACAAAGAAATGTGAAGCGGGGATCACAATACGAAGCTCTGCTATATAAGTTGGAGGATCTGGAAAACCGTTCTCGACGCAATAATTTGAGACTCCGCGGAATACCAGAGGAGAAAGAGTTTCTGGACAGTGAAAAGGTTGCACGATCGGTGTGTCTGGAAGCTCTCAGGCAAGGAGGAGAGGAGGTGACGGCTATGGATATACAACTTGAAAGAGCACATCGTGCACTGGGAAAACCAGTTGGCAATAAACCACGGGATATCATCATTTGCCTAGCACGTTATAAAATTAAAGAGAAAATTGTTCACAAAATACGGAGAGAAGGAGCCCTCATGTGGCAGGGTTACCCAGTGCACATATATGAAGACCTTTCTGCGGGCACGTTGCAGAGGAGGAGGGCAATGCAACCCGTTACACAGCTTCTGCGGAGAGAGGACATTAAATATCGCTGGCTTCATCCCTTTGGACTCTCGTTTACAGTTAAAGGGCGGACATGGCGGCTACAGACACCGGAGGAGGCACTGAAGGCCCTCCTGGAGGCAGGACTGAACACCACGGCGGAAGGACTGGAGGCAGGTCCCTCAACTGGAGGGAGGCAGGGGTAGCGTGGGGGCAGCCCGGAGCGCCGGCATAAAAGAACGGCAAGACCAGGGCAGGAGCTGCAAGAAGACCGGCTGACGGCGGACACTTGAAGAAATTTGAGGACTGAAAGAATGCTGGTCTAAATGTTGCAGGGTGGTGGTGGAGTGTTGTGTTTAAGAATGATCATATAGGTATCATACAGGTATTATGTAAAGTAATATGGGGGAGAGAAGGGTGGGGAGGTGGGGAGAGGGTGGAGAAGGGGAGGGAGTAGGCGGATGGGAGGGGAAGGAGGATGGAGATACTGTAGAGTAAAGGGTGGGAGGTCTAAGAGTGGGGGGGAGGGGGAAGGAAGGAGGGGTACAGAGGACGTGGGAGGGGAACGTGGTGAGGGCTGGGGGATGAGAGTATGGGTAGGTGGCTGAGGGAGGCGGGTGAGTGGGATGAAGGGAGGGGGGCAGGGAGGTGTGTAAGTGTCAGGCTGGGGAAGGTAGGGGGCGTACTACTCCTGAGATATCCTCTGGAGGTGATGGAGGATGAGGGAGGGATGGCGAGGGTGGGGGGGAGGGGTTGCGGTGCCTTGAGGAGGTCGAAAGGGGTACGAAGTGCGAGGGGGGGAGGAGGAGGAGGGGGCGGAAAGGGGTAGGAAGGGAGGGTGGGGGGGATTTGGGAGGGGGGTGTGGGAAGCAGAGGAGGCTAAATATTATGACATTGAATGTAAAAGGGCTGCGTACGAGACAGAAACGAAGGTTGGTGGAGATGGAGGGTAAAAGAATAGGTGCAGATATTATGTGCATACAGGAAACGCATTTGCGGGTGGGGCAGGAATATTTGTTGGAATCTCGGCAATACCCCAAGGTGATTCTGGCAGGCCAGAGACTAAACTCTAGGAAAGGGGGGGTGGGAATCTTAATAGGGGGGGAGTACCATAATATGGTGAAGGAGGTTAGACGGGGGAAAGGAGGTAGATGGGTGGGGGTCCTATTGCAAATTGAAAGGGAGGAGGTATGGGTGATAAGTCTGTACGGTCCCAATGAGAAGCAGGGGGAGGCGTATGAACAACTTTTGAAGGAGTTGGAGGGAGTTGGGAGTATTCCAATACTAATGGGGGGGATTTTAATCTGACGTGTAACCCCAGAATTGACACAAGTGGGGGGCAGGGGGGAGGAGGGCGAAGGGATAGACAAAGCCTGCATGAATTGAGTGAAAGTTTGGGTCTGGTAGATGTTTGGAGAAGCTGGCATCCGGGGGAACGGAAATACACATACTATTCCCCAGTGCATAGCTCCTATAGTAGGTTGGATATGATATGGGGGGGAGGAATCTGGTTGGAAAGAATACAGGAAGTGGAACATGGCTTGATCACCTGGTCAGATCACGCCCCGGTGAGTGTACAATTCGATATGGATAGGAAAGATGATAGTCTAAAATTCTGGAGACTCAATAATTCCCTGTTAGAAGAGGAGAAGCATGTGGGGAAGATTAAAGTTAATATACAGGAATACCTCCAGCTAAACGATACAGGGGAGGTGTCTATGGGGGTGCTCTGGGATGGCTTAAAAGCGGTGATTCGAGGACAGTTGGTTAGTTTAGGGGCGCGGGTGAAGCAAGAAAAAGGGGCAGTGGAAAGTGAACTATTGCAACAGTTGTGGCTTTTAGAGGGGGCACACCAGAGGGTGTCGGATCCGCGCACACTTGCGGAGCTTAATAGGGTGAGAGCGGAGTTGAGTAAACTGCGGGCCCAAGAGATAGCATTCCATCTAGCAGTATTGAAGCAAGCCCATTTTGAAGGGGGTAATCGGGCGGGGAGGACACTGGCTAGTCGCCTGAAGGGGAGGAGGCAAGCAGTGCATGTTGAGGGCATTCGGAATAATAAAGGGGAATGGATACACACCTCAAAGGGAATTAGGGGGGTGTTTCGGGAGTATTATAAGAAATTGTATGTAAGTGAGCTGAAGGTGGGAGAGAGGGATACTGCAGAATTTCTGGAGGAATGTGGTTTGTCACAGGTGACTGAGGAGGAAAGGGAATATCTTGGGCGGGAAATCCAGGAGGAGGAGGTGAGGAGGGCTATAACCACGCTGAAATTGGGGAAGGCGCCAGGGTTGGACGGGTATACGGAAAAGTTCTATAAGGTCCTGTCGGAACAGATTACGCCACTATTTACCAAGGTAGTCAATAGGGTGCTGCAGGGGGAGGGCCTTCCGCAAACAATGGCGGAGGCTGGTATAATGGTCTTGCCGAAACCAGGCAAAGATAAGGGGGTATATGGCTCCTATAGGCCTATATCCTTAATAAATTTAGATGCAAAGCTACTGACAAAAATTTTGGCAAATAGGATTCAGGATGTAGTTCCGCACCTGATTCACCCGGATCAGACGGGTTTTGTGAAGGGGTGTCAGGGTAGTGATAACGTGAGAAAAGTTTTGAATGTTATGTGGCAGCTACAGTGTACTAACGAGGAGGCAGTGCTAATCACCGTAGACGCAGAAAAGGCTTTTGACCGGGTGGAGTGGTCTTTTATGTTCCAGGTTTTGGAGAAAATGGGGTTTGGCGGGAAGTACATCAGTTGGATAAAAGCTCTATACCAGGGACCGCGCGCCAGAGTTAGGGTAAATGGTGGGTACTCTGAGAGTTTTGAGCTCCATAGAGGTACCCGACAGGGGTGCCCCTTATCGCCATTATTGTTCGCATTGGCTATCGAGCCGCTGGCAGCCTATATCAGGCGGGCGGGGGATATTAAGGGAGTGAGGATACGCGGGAGGGAGGAAAAGATTGGACTGTTTGCAGATGACGTTATCTTTACCCTGACCCAGCCACTTACAACATTACCAGTGCTCTTGACGGCTATACAAAGGTACAGCCGCTTAGCGGGATATAAAATGAATCAAGGGAAAACGGAACTGTTGGGATTTAATTTGGCGCCCAGGGTGGAAGAGAGCTTGCGGCACCACTTTAAGTTTAGGTGGGTGGAGGGGAGTTTTAGGTATTTGGGGATCCAGTTGGGGACCCCTATCTTTAAGATTAAACAATGGAACTATCAGGGTCTGGTCGAGACTATCAGACAGGATTTATCACGGTGGAGGGGGTTGTATCTGTCCTGGTTGGGCTGCATTGCGGTGGTAAAAATGAATGTCCTCCCAAGGTTATTGTTTGTGTATATGTCCCTGCCGTGTAGGTTGGTTAGAAAGGAAATAGATAAGATGCAAAATCTGCTTCTGCAGTTTATTTGGGATGGCAAGCGCCCGAAAGTCGCTCGGGCGACCATGTACAGGTTAAAAGCGGAGGGGGGATTGGGGGTCCCATCGTTGCTCCGGTATTATGAAGCGGCGCAACTTCGGGCACTGTTTGCATGGAAGGAGGGGGTGGAGACGCCTGGGTGGGTGGAGATGGAGGAGGAGGAGGGGGCAGAGGTGGGAGCTTGGATTTGGGACCCTGGAGGGGGAAGGACGGAGAAGGTAGACGAGAATCCTTATCGTGAACTTACAAGACAGGTTTGGGTGAAATGGAAGGGGTACCTGCTAGGGGGGAAACAATACTCCCGCGAAACTCCCATTCAGACCGTAATGAAGGGTAGGATGGGGGAGGCGGCAGGGGTTTTTAAGCGGTGGGGGGAGAAAGGGTTGCGGAAATTGGGTCAATTGGTGGGGGAGGGGGGGGAGGATCAGGGGTTTTGAGGAGTTGCAACAGAAATATTGCTTGGGGGAGCAAGATAGATATGCCTATGTTAGTTTGTGGTATTGGCTCCAGCGGAGGGAGGTGAAGCAAGATTGGATGGCGAAGCGTACGCCATATGAGGAGATGATGGGGAATAAAGGGATGCCCAATCGGATCATCTCAAAGTTATATAAAATCCTGGGGGAATTTAAACAGGGGGTTATACGGGGCCAGCTGCAATGGGAGGAGGAGCTGGGAGGGCAGTGGGATTCTGAGAGGTGGGAAAGAATTTATATTCGAACCCATAAATTAGCTCCGGGAACAGCAATGCTGGAAAACAGCTATAAGCTCAGGTTAAGAATGTATTGGACCCCGGTGTGGCTACACACCCTCTATCCCGATAGTTCGGATCAATGTTGGAAGGGGTGTGGGGCTAGAGGAGATTTGATACATATGGAGTGGGGCTGCCCGACAGTCCGGGATTATTGGAGGGGGGTGGAAAGCCTTACGGAAGCCATCACAGGGGTGAAGGTGTTTTTTACCCCTAGTATGGTGATACTGAATGAAGATGTGCTGGGAGAGGGACGGAGAGATTTGGGCAGATTGCAGGGGTACTGTGTAATCACAGGGCGGATGTGTCTTCTACGTTGGTGGAAGAAACAGGGTGTCCCCCCAATAGCGGAGGTGGTGGGGCGCATGGAGCAGCTTTGGGGGTATTGTGCAATAGAAGCCCATCATAAACATAATGTCCAAAAGTACAATAAGGTGTGGGAAAGATATGAGCACTGGAGGGAAGAGGGGGGGGGGTTAGTATGATGTTGAGGGCATGGTTGTAGGTTTCACTTTCTGCCCCACCCAATTGTAGGTGTACTGGGTGGGTAGTTCCAGTTATGCACTCCTTGTTAAGATTTGCACTGATTACTTTTGGTAAGTTCACCGCTGATTGTAATGCGGATAGGAGATTTTACGAATCTGGGGTGAGTGCGGATTTTAGGCTCGGGAACCTAATGTTAGCGGGAGGGGGGGTGGTAGTGGGGGGGGATGGTACGGGGCGGGGGGTGGGGGGAAGGGAGGGGAATATTGTGTGGTATGTGTTCTTTACGCTTGTATGGTCCACATTGGAAGAATATTTGCCTGGTCGGTGGAGTCTCAGTTGGTGAAGTGTGGCGAAGTTTTTGGTGGGAGGTGGGACTCTTGGGCCGGGCAAATGTACAGTACTCTAAGTTAGGGAGGAAATGTATAATGTATAAAGTGCAAAAAGTGTATAGGGGTTAATAGGGAAAACGGGGATGCACCATGAGCGGGGATCTCTCACACATGCTGATGATGATGTAAAGAATGTAATTTGGTGCCTGAGTGGGGAGGTTCAAGAAGTACGTTATGTATTGCTTGTTGTGTTGAGTGCTAATAAAAATTTTAAATACAAAAAAAAAAACACAGAAGAGAGCTTTCTGGTTAACTTTAGAACCCAAGATTCCCTCTATTCAAGCAAGAGCTGTGGGACTCCCCCTGGAAATTGGTTACAGATTACTTTAGAAGCACAGGACAGGGTACTGTGTAGCAGCCAGCTTTTAATAAGTCTTCTTTCCCTCACTTCCTCCTCCCCAACACCCACCCACCCCTGGGATAATCGTAGCTTTATAGGTGCTTAAACATCTTAAAGGAAAGGAGATGCCATACTCACTCTCAGGTGCAGCTGTTTATCCTCACCAGGCATACATTAAGGACCTGAGATTGGGGATACTTATACTTACTAGTATAAGTATCCCCATCAACCTTTAGTAAGCAAAGAACTTGAATATCTAAACACATCCTTAAAACTAAGATGCAGACTGCTTTCCAGTCTTTTGCACTGAGTGCCACATGTATGATTTTCTCCCAGTTGGTGAGGTGTCTTACACGTGCACTAGGTGCAAGGAACTGTTTGTTCTCAGGGAACGAGTCCGATGTCTGGAGGCTAAAGTAGCAGACTTGGAGGACATAAGGAAGACAGAGAGGTACATAGATGAGATCTAGAGGGATATAGTCCTGAAGTCCCATCTTCAGTCTGGCAGCATCCCTGTTGCCATGGAGGAGAGAGGTCACGTGACAAGAGAGCATAACCCTGGTGTGGCAGGAAGTGATCCTGTAGCTAGGACCTGTCCTCCAAGTGATGTAAAACCTTCTCGCACCAAGGAAGTTTCTCCAGAGCCATGTGCCCATGAGGGAAGAGTTGGGACAGCCATAATAGTTGGGGATTCAATCATTAGGCATGTAGATAGCTGGATGGCTGGTGGATGTGAGGATCGCTTGGTAAAATGTCTGCCTGGTGCGAAAGTAGCGGACCTCATGCGCCACCTACACAAGGTCTTAGATAGTGCTGGGGATGAGTCTGCTGTCTTGGTACACATTGGTACCAATGACATAGGAAAATGTTGTAGGAAGGTAAAATTTAGGCTTTTAGGTAGGAAATTGAAATCCAGAACTTCCAGGGTAGCATTCTCAGAAATGCTTCCCGTTCCATGTTCAGTTCCCAAAAGGCAGGCAGAGCTCCGGAGTCTCGATGCATGGATGAGACGGTGCAAGGATGAGTTTTGGATTTGTTAGGAACTGGGGAATATTCTGGGGAAAGGAGGGGCTCTTCCAAAGGGATGGGCTTCACTTTAACCGGGATGGAATCATGCTGCTGGCATTAACCTTTAAAAAGGAGATAGAGCAGCTTTTAATCTAGATAATAGAGGAGAGCCGACAGTCGCCCAAGAGCGTATGGTTTGGAACAATGTATCCTTGAAGGATACTACCAAAAGAATGAAGTTAGGGCATATCAGCAGAGAGGCTCCAATAAAGACAAAAGTAGCACAAATGCCCTTGAGTATGGAGCAGACAGAGTTTAAAGATTCCACATTTCCCCTGCCTATCAATAACCAGATTAATATGAATAAAGTAGAGTCTCTAAAATACTTGTATGCAAATGCTAGAAGTCTAAAAAATAAGATGGGAGAGTTAGAATATGTAGCACCAAATGAGAGGTTAGATGTGATTGGTATCTCAGAGACATGTGACCAGTGGGACATTGTGATTCCTGGTACCATCTATATCATAATGATAGAGCTGATCAAATTGGTGGAGGGGTTGCGCTCTATGTTAGAGAGGGCATTGAGTCACAAAGGATTAAAGTTTTGCAGGAAACAAAATTTGCTGTAGAATCTCAATGGATTGAAATTCCATGTAAAAAGGGGAAGGCGATGGCAGTGGGGCTGTATTATCCACCGCGTGGCCAGAATGAACAAATGGATGATGAAATGCTCAAATAAATCAGGGAAGCTAAGAAAAGTTACAGCGCAGTAATAATAATAGATGATTTCAATTACCTCGGTATTGACAAGGTCAGTGTCAAGGCAGGACATGCCAGGGAGATAGTTTCTAGATGAAAAAAATGACTCCTCCTTGGAGCAGCAGATTTATGAACTGACCAGAGGGAAAGCCATTTTGGACCTAGTTCTTAGTGGAACACTAAATCTGTGCAAGAGATAAGGGTGTTGGGGCCACTTGGCAATAATGATCATAGCATGATCGCGTTTGATTTAATTAGTAGAGGAGGGATGGTAAGGAAATCCACAGTACTATCTTTTAACTTTCGAAATGGAGACTATGATAAAATGAGGAAAACAGTTAAGAAAAAACTAAAAGGAGCAGTTGCAAAGGTTAAAGACTTACATCGGTGGGGAGCCGATACCGTGGCGAGCAGCCCAGAGTGGGGAGAGAGCCAGGCGGGGCTGAGAGAGAAGGGGAGGCTGGACGCAGAGAAGAGCAACACGGCCTGCACCCGAGAGAGGGGAGAGAGACAGCCTTGACAGCCCAGAGAGCTCCAGAGCTGGAGGAATAAAGGAACAGCAGCAAACAGGGGCAGCCAAAGAGAATAAGATTTGAAGCCCGGCGAGGGGGACCCAGCAAGAGAATATACCAGCTGGGGGTGGCTGATTTGGAAATGAAGCAGTAAAATTCAGACGGGAGGAACAGCAGAGCCAAAGACAGAGGGAAAAGACTGAGAAACATCTAATAGCCTATAAAATACCACACCGGGAGTAGGAGATCGGTGGAAGTTGTCAAAGAAAGCGCTGCCTGAAAGGGGAACTGTCCCTTCAACAAAAAACATGGAGAAAGCAAAAAGAGAAGTAGTGAAGAAAAAATTGGCGGAATTTCGGTCATCATATGCGCCATCAAAAGGAGGAAAGGAGTGTGAGAAGATGGGCAAGATGGCAGGGGACCTCTCGCCAGGCCGCGAGGAAGAGACAGAAGGAGAGGAGTGCCTGGGAGTGACGGAGAAAATTAGGCAGTGGCTTATGGAGCTAAAGGAGGACTTAAAGGAAGAAATTGGAGGAGTTAAAAATGAGTTAAAAGAGGCTATACAAACAATCAAGCAAGACATCACAGACATGGGAGAGCGCGTGGAGGATGTCGAGAATCAATTGGAACAACATGGGGCAGCGGTGGAGCAAATCCAGAAGGGATGGGAGGAGATGCGGGAGGCTCAAGAGGAGCTGAAGGCGAAAACAGAAGACTTGGAGGATCGATCGCGAAGATGCAACATTAGAGTGAGAGGAGTACCAGAGGAACCCAAATATAGGAACAGTGACGTGGTGGTACAAAAAATATTTGGGGAACTTTTGAAAGAGGGGGAGTGCGCAAAAGAGGAGGACGGGGAGCAGATGAAAATAGAAAGGGCCCACAGAGGGTTGGGGCCCATAAGAGATAATCACCCGAGAGATATCATAGTTTGCTTGGCATCCTACAAGCTGAAAGAGCGACTATTTGGGAGCAGCACGGAAGCTCAGACACTTCCAGTGGGAAGGACACAAACTGGAATTGTTTCAGGACCTCTTCCAAGCGACGCTACAGCGCAGACGAGAGATGAAAGAGGTCACGGCCTATCTGAGGCGGACCGACCTGAGATACAAATGGTTGTTTCCGTTTGGGTTATTACTCACAGTACAAGGGCGGTCGAGGAAAGTAAAGACAAGCGTAGAAGCTTGGAGAGCACTGAGGGACTTAGGAGCCCGTAGTCCAGCTAAACCAACGGACGGTAACGCCAATAACAGCAAAGCGGAGAGTTCGAGGTGACAGAGAGCAGCAGAATGTGGTAGGAGACTGGCAAGATTGGTCAAGGAGCGCTAGCGAGGAAAAGAGAGTGAAGAGGAAGCCGGCTGAAGCAGCAGACGGCATATAGATTTGAACCAGAGGACTTGCATGATGGAAAAGGTTTTTGGGAGGCCATGTTAAGTATTGAATGATAAGGGAGGGGAGGGGGGAGTTTAGAAGGGGAAGAGAGCTTGGAAGGAGGATGGGGGGGAGGAGAGGCAAGGGCAGGTGGTGATCTAATCCGGGAACACCGTAATGGAAGCCAGGTCACCGGATCGGAGAGGGATGGGGGGAAGGGAAGAGAGGTGAGGGGGGGAGACAGACGAGGGGAGGTTCAGAAGGATGCTAGGGGGGAGGGGGCAGGCTAAAAGAGGAGGGGCAGGGGGGAGAACGGATAAAGGAGGATTTGAAAATTGTAACATTGAATGTGAAGGGTTTGAACTCATCCTGGAAGAGGCAGAAATTGTACAAAGAGTCGTCAAGACATAATGTTGCAGGAGACACATTTACAAAAAAAACATGAATCATTAGTGAAACCGAAGGGGTACAGAGAGTGCATTTTCACATCAAACATGAGGGAAAGGAAGAAAGGAGGGGTGGCGGTTTTTATCACTGGAGAGCACAAAACTGAAGTTCATACGGTGATGAGGGATAAGGGGGGAGATACTTGGTACTGAGGGTAAAAGTAGGGGAGGAGTGGTTCTGTGTTGTGAATGTGTATGCGCCCACGGGATCCCTGAAAGAATTTTGGAAGGAGATAGGGACGCAGGTAGCGGTAATGGGGTATGGGGTGATGATTTTGGAGGGGACTTTAATATACATTGGGAGGTGGGGAGAGACACGACGGGGAAGAGGGAAGGGACAAGGGCAGATAGACAGAGATATCGTAGGTTTGTAAGGGAGAATGACTTGATAGATGCTTGGAGATTGATGAACCCGGGTAGGCGACAGTTTTCCTTCTTTTCAGCAGTGCATGGAACGTATTCAAGATTAGATTATATTTGGGTTGGAAAGGAGTTGGCGTGAAGGGTCAAGGGAGGAGAAATTGAGCCCATTACATGGTCAGACCATGCACCAGTGGTTGTGAGGGTGAGGGGGGAAAGCAAGGGGGGCAATACTGGAAGCTCAATGAAGGCTTGCTGGAGGATGATAGGGTAGTGAGGGAGGTGGAACAGTTAATACTGGAATACTTTGAACAGAATGGAGAGGGGGAGGTAAAAGAAGGAGTGGTCTGGGACGCGTTTAAAGCAGTAGTGAGGGGGGTATTGGTAAAGTGGGAGGGCGAGGATAAAAAGGGAGAGGGAGGAGCAAGAATTGCAGCTCAGGCGTGGACTCATGGAATTGGAAGAGAAAGATGCCCAGGGGGGTGGGGGGATATTTAGAGGAGCGGTGTTAGAGACAAGGGCTAAATTAAATGCGTTGGAGGCGGGGCGGATAAGTTATAACATGCAGTTGCTGAAGCAGAATTTTTTCGAAGGGGGTAACAAGGCGGGGAAGTACTTGGCTAGGCAGTTAAAAAAGAGAAAGGAATGGAACCGTGTCATTCAGATTAAAGGCAGGTGGAGGGGGGGGATAGTGATGGAGGACCACCAGATCAGAGAAGAGTTTGTAGCGTTTTATCAGAAATTATATGCAGCCCAGGCAGAGGGAGCGGAGGATGTGATCAATAAATATTTGGGAGATGTGGGGCAGCCAAGGCTGGAGGATGGGAAGCAGCAGAATTTGGATAGGGAGACTGAGGCAGAGGAAGTGCTGCGGGCGATCAAGGAGATGAAGCTAGGAAAAGCCCCAGGTTTAGATGGGCTGACAGCGAGCTTTTATAACAAATTTGGGGGTCTGCTGCTTCACCCATCAATAACAGTATTTAATGCAACGTGACGGGGGGAGAAATTAGCAGAGACGATGGGCTGGGCCGGCATTACCCTTATACATAAGGCAGGGAAAGACCCACAGGAATGTGCGTCTTACAGGCCAATATCACTATTAAATCATGATGCGAAGTTGCTGGCAAGGATACTAGCAACGAGGTTTAATAAAATCTTAGGAAAGTTAGTGCATGAGAGGATCAAGCAGGCTTAATCCCGGGGAGGTGGTGGTTGTTGTTAAGTGCCATTGAGTCGGAGTCGACTCATGGCGACCCTCTGGATAGCTATCCTAAATTGTGTTCGGTCTTGAGTCAGGTGGCTCATTGTTGACAGACTGGTACCCATAGCTGCTGTTATTGAATCGATCCATCTCATTGCTGGCCTTCCTCTTTTGCGTTTACCTTCTATCTTACCAAGCATGATGTCTTTCTCTAATGATCTCTCTCTTCGCATGATGTGTCCAAAGTATGAAAGTCGAAGTCTTGTCATCTGAGCTTCTAAAGAAAGCTTAGGTTTGATCTCCTCTAGTACCGACTGGTTTGTTCTTCGGGCAGTCCATGGTATACACAGTATTCGCCGCCAGCACCATAATTCAGAGGCATCAATTTTCTTCCTGTCTATCTTTTTCATTGTCCAGCTTTCACATCCATATGATGTTATTGAAAATGCCATGGCTTGAACAAGTCGAATCTTTGTATGGAGAGAGACATCTCTGCTCTTGAGAATCTTATCTAGGTCTTTCATAGCCATTCTGCCAAGAGCAGTGCGTCGTCTGATTTCTTGACTGCTTGTTGCTTCGTTATTGATAGTTGATCCAAGTAGGTTAAAGTTGTTCACGATTTCAATTTCTTCTCCTTCAACGATGAACCTGTTGATTATGCCAGTTGTCATGATCTTTGTCTTCTTTACATTAAGGTGCAGGCCCATTTTGAGACTATGTTCTTTGATTGTGAGAAGCAAATGTTTCAGATCATCTTCACTTTCAGCCAGTAATGTGGTATCATCAGCATAGCGAAGGTTGTTGATGAGTCTTCCACCAATCTTCACACCTCTGTTGTCTTCATACAATCCTGCTTCTCTGATGATTTTTTTCTGCATATAAATTAAACAGGTAGGGGGAAAGTATGCAACCTTGTCTTACACCTTTGCTTATTTTAAACCATTCTGTTTCTCCTTGATCCGTTCGAACTGTTGCTTCTTGATCAATGTACAGATTGTGCAAGAGTACGATCAGGTGTTCTGGTATACCCATGCTTCTTAATGTGGCCCAGAGTTTCTCATGGTTTACACAGTCAAAAGCCTTGCTATAGTCAATAAAGCACAAATAGATATCCTTTTGGTATTCTTTAGTCTTTTCAAGGATCCATCTAACATCTGCAATGATGTGTCTCGTTCCTCGCCCTTTCCTGAACCCTGCTTGCACTTCAGGTAGTTCTTGTTCCAGGTATGGTTGTAGTCTCTTTTGAATAATCTTCAGTAGAATCTTGCTGGCATGTGGGATCAGAGCGATTGTGCGATAATTTCTACAGTCAGTTGGATCACCTTCTTTAGTATTGGTATAAAAACAGATCTTTTCCAGTCAGTTGGCCATGATGTTGTCTTCCATATTTCTTGGCAGAGCCTTGTAAGTACGGTAACAGCTGCATCAGATTGTTGTAAAACTTCTATGGGAATGCTATCAGTGCCCGGTGCTTTGTTCTTTGATAAGGCTTTCAGTGCTGCTTTAACTTCTTCTTTCATCACCAATGGTTCCTGATCATAAGCTACAGGTTGAAACGGCTGTTGGTCCACTTGATCTTTATCATATAAAAACTCTGTATATTCCTTTCACCCTTTTCTTGATCTTCTCAGCATCATTCAACATAGAACCTTGAGCAGCTTGTAACATTCCAATTCGAGGCTGGAACTTTTTCTTTAACTCTCGTAGCTTTAGGAAAGCTGATCTTGTTCTTCCTCTAATAGTTTCTGCTTCTATTTCCTTGCATGCGTCGTTGTAGTACTTTTCCTTGTCCTGTCTTGCTGCACATTCGAAATCTCTGTTGAGTGCTGTTATTGTCTTTCTTTCTCCTCTGGCTTTAGCTTCTCTGCGTTTCTGGGCAATTTTCAGAGTTTCTTCTGTCATCCATTTTGGCCGTTTTTGCTTTTTCCCCTTTGTAGAGATTTCTCACTTTCTTCCAACACAACCTTCTTGAT
Organism: Ichthyophis bannanicus; assembly: GCA_033557465.1. Taxonomy (NCBI): domain Eukaryota; kingdom Metazoa; phylum Chordata; class Amphibia; order Gymnophiona; family Ichthyophiidae; genus Ichthyophis; species Ichthyophis bannanicus. The sequence goes on from CM066033.1 coordinate 1,131,990,256, forward strand.
GTCATTCCATAACTCTTCTGGAGCTCTGTCATTTATATCTAAAGCAGCAAATCGATTTTGCAGGCAGTCTTTAAATTCCAGTGGTATATTCTCAAGGTCATATTTTGCTGCATTCATGAGTGGTTTGCTCTTTTTCAACTTTAGCTTGAGTTTGCATACTAGTAGTTGATAATCTGTACCACAGTCAGCTCCAGGTTTTGTCTTTGTTGATGTTATAGAACTTTTCCATTGTTGACTTCCACAGATGTAGTCAATTTGATTTTTATACAATCCATTGGGTGAAGTCCATGTGTACAGTCGCCGCTTGTGTTGATGGAAGAAGGTGTTTGAAATGAATAGATCGTTGGTCTTGCAGAAATCTATCAGTCTTTCTCCAGCTTCATTTCTGTTGCCAAGTCCATATTTTCCAACTATTTGCCTTCTTCTTTGTTGCCAACTTTTGCGTTCCAGTTACCCATGACTATCAGGATATCCTGTTTGCATGTTCTGTCAATTTCAGCTTGTACTTGTTCATCGAACTCTTCAATTTCATTCTCTTCTACAGCTGTTGTTGGGGCATATACTTGAATTATAACTGTGTTGATAGGCATTCCTCGTAGACGAATAGAGATTAAGCGTTCGCTGACTGCATTGTATTTCATTACAGTTCTTGCAGGTTTCTTCTTTATTATAAATGCAACACCATTTCTTCTTTGTCTTTCATTTCCAGCATAGTAGACCATGTGATCATCTGATGCAAAGTGCCCGATGCCAGTCCATTTCAGTTCGCTGACACCCAACAGATCAAGTTGTACACGTTCCATTTCATTCTTGACCACCTCCAACTTCCCTTGGTTCATGCTTCGTAAGTTCCATGTTCCAATGCGTAAGACATCTTTTCAGCTTCTGACTCTCATTTCATGCGCAGCTACATCAGCAGTCAGACGTCCTGAGGGTTTTGATCCAACCACATCATAAATGCTGGCTTTACTCTGAAAAGTCTTCAGCTCTTCCCCAGTAGCTAGTTGCCTTCCGACCTGGGGGTCTCATCTTCCAGCACTATAGCACAGTTTGTTTTGTTGTAACTATCCATTGGGTTTTCATGGCAAGATACAGAAGTAGATTGCCGGGCCTTTCTTCCGCGCAGTTTAAGTTTGGTGGTGTTGCCATTGTCACAGAAATGTGATCCTCCGCTGTCAACACTATCCCATTCTGCTGCTGCCCAGATGGGTGGTTTGTCTTGGTCTGGCATCTCAGCTGAGACCTGTCCATCTTGGGAGACCCTGCCAGTAGCTAAACTACCGATAGTTTAGCTCTCAGCATCACTGATGCACACAAGCCCTCACAGCATGACAAGCTGCAAACCAAGTGAGGGCCCGGGGAGGTAGGTGGCGGATAATATTAGAAAGGTTCTCAATGTGATATGGGCAGCAAGGTGTGCGGGAGAACCAGCGCTGTTGGTCTCGCTGGATGCTGAAAAAGCATTCGATCAAGTTTCATGGAAATTCCTATTTTCGGTACTAGAAGTCATGGGGTTTGGGGCAGAGTTTGGGAATTGGATAAAAGCTTTGTATGCAAGTCCCAAAGCTTGTGTGAGAGTAAATGGGGGGGAGGTACTCAAGGTTCTTCCCATTGGGAAGGGGAACGAGGCAGAGCTGCCTGTTGTCGCCACTGCTTTTTGCACTCTCGGAGCCGCTAGCGGCGAGGATAAGGGCGAGCCAAGAGATTAAGGGGGTGCGGGTGGGTCAAAGAGAGTATAGGATGTTACTTTTTGCAGATGACATCCTGTTGACTATCATAAATCCAGGGGAAACATTGTCAGCAATAATGGGTGAGATACAGGGCTATGGGAAGGTGGCGGGGTTCCGAATCAACTGGGGGAAATCAGAAATTTTGAATATAGTAGGGGAGGAGGAACAATAGAGGGAGATCCAATGGCGCTTTACATTTCGGTGGGCAAGAGGATCAATTAGGTACCTGGGGGTGCAGGTGGGGAGGACCCTGGAGGAACTTTTTGACTTAAATTATAAAAAAGACTTAAATTATAAAAAACGTTTAGGGTGCCTAGAGTCACAGTTGGGGGGCTGGGGCAGGGGGTACTACTCTTGGTTTGGGCGGATGGCGATTATCAAGATGATGCTGCTCCCTCAGTTCTTGTTCTACTTCCAGGTCTTACCAATAGCGATATCGAGCAGAGTACTAAAAAAGATTCAAAGACAAGTGGAGGGTTTTATTTGGGGGAGTAAAAAGCCAAGGGTGGCGGCGTGGACACTGCAAATTCCGGGAACGTAGGGAAGGATGGGTGTCCCTAACTTTGCACTATATTATAAAGCAGCGCAGCTACGAGCGGTATATGCATGGTTAAGGGAGCCATTAAAGCAATGGGTGATGATGGAGGCAGCATAGTTTGGTCCCGGAGAGCTAGAAAGGTTAATTTGGGGGGGAGGGGGAGGGGGGTTAATCCCTTTGTGGTGCATACCTTAAATGTTTGGCAGCAACATAGGCAGAGGATGGTGGGGAATAAGAAATGGTCACCTACTGTGTCACTGCAGGCGTGTTGTGAAAAGGGGGTGGGACCGAGTAGAGCGGTACTGTGCAGTCAGGTGTCACAGATATTAGTGGGGAAGGAGGTACGGGGTTTTGAAGGTATTCGAGATATGTATCATTTGAGGGAAAAAGATCAGTATGCGTATGCGCAAATGGGGTCATTGATTAGCAAAAGGAGGAGGGGCAGAGTGATGGGGAGGGAGTGGAATGGTTTGAGAGGGCATGTTTGGGTTCTATGGGCCAGAAGGGCATGATATCTTGAATCTATAAAGGGCTAATAGCACGGGGACGATGGAAACTGAGCTACATGGAAGCGTGGGAAAGAGATTTGGGAGTGGAATGGGAGGTGAAGGAGTGGGAGAGAGTGGCGATGGGTGTGGCCAAATTAAGTATAGCCACGGCGCTACGGGAGAATGGGTTCAAGGTGCTGAGTAGGTGGTATCTCATACCAGAGCGATTGCATAAAGCGGGGGTATCGAAAACAAATGAATGTTGGAGGCGGTGTGGCAAAGAGGGCACATGGATGCATATGTGGTGGTCGTGCCCAGTGATCCAAAGCTATTGGAGGAAAATTGGGAATAACATTAGTAAAATTGTGGGTATAAATATAGTGCTGACCCCGGAAATGTGTCTCCTGCAAAAGAAGGATTGGCAGTGGGAAGGGGAGTGGAATATTATCTGGTATTGTGTTATGGTGGCAAGATGTGAAATAGCGTGGTACTAGATAGAATAGAATGACGTTGCCATCTATGAACAGCTACACAAAGAGATTGTCAAATATTTATCTTATGTATAAAATAACGGGGGATAAACGAGGCGGGGGGGCAAACGGAGAAACGATGGGAGGGGGTTTGGAGATGGCTAAGAGAGAGAACGTGGAAGGATGGAGTAGTTGGGGAGAGGGAGGAGAGGGGGGAGGGAGCGGGAGTGGGGGTAGGGATAGGAAAGTGATAGATGAGGTAGATGTAAGGCGGGGGTAGGGGGAAGGAAGGTAGGGGAGGGAAGGGAGGAGGAGGGTAGGGGGGAGGTTAAAGAGTACAGTAAGGATGGCGGTGTATAGGTAAGGGAAGGAATGAGAGGATGTATTGGGCCTGTTTAGGGGCAAATGTTACAGGTTGTCTTATTGATGTTAAAAAGATAGAAAGCATAGGGTAAGGCTAACTGGCCAATTTTGCCAATGGAGAAAGGTGAATAGTGGAGTACCCCAGGGATCTGTGCTGGGTCTGCTGCTTTTTGACATATTCATAAATGACCTAGAAAGGGGAATAACGAGTGAGGTTATCAAATTTGCAGATGACACAAAATTATTTAAAGTTGTTAAAACCCATGAGGATTGTGGAAAATTGCAAGAGGATCTTGAAAAATTGGAAGACTGGGCATCCAAATGGCAGATGAAATTTAATGTGGACAAGTGCAAAGTTATGCACCAAGGAAAGAACAACCCAAACTATTTTTATTTTATTTATTTTTATTTTTATTTACATTCTCTTATATACCGCGCTATTCTGCATCAGTGTGGTTTACATTGAGCAAACTGAAATTACATTGAACAGGGCATTATAACTAGAAACCCCAGTCCTTCCGGCCCAAGGTTGCTGTCCTCTAGTGGGATTTGAACCCCCGAACTTCCGGCCTGAAGTACTTTGCCCCAACCACTAGGCCACTCCTCCACTCCAAACTATGGTTACATGGTGCAAGGTTCCACATTAGGAACCACCACCCAAGAAAAAGATTTAGGCGTCATCGTAGATAACATGTTAAAACCCTCCACCCAGTGTGCAGCGGCGGCCAAGAGAGCAAATAGAATGCTAGGTACCATAAGGAAAGGAATGGAAAATAAAACAAAGGATATTATAATGCCTCTTTCTCCAAGTACAAGCAGGAAGTCAGTCCTCACTTATGGGTGACGGCACCGACGGAGTCTGCACGTAGCAATTGCCCAGCTTTCTAAGAAAGCCTTTGGGATTGCTACCACGCATGCGTGGTCCTCTTCCCGCCCAAGGGTGCCATCTTGCTCAGTCTCCCTTTTTCCGCGGAGCCCTTCAGACACACGTCCTCGTCCCTCGGAAAAAGCTTTTGTTGTCCTTGCCTTAACAGGCTATATCTCTTTTTTCTGGTTGCACCAGTCCTTTACTCTTCCTCCCCTTGCTCTCTTTTGGAGCTTGTGGGGATACCTTTTCTAAAATTTTCTTCCCAGGTTTCACGCCCTTTTTTCTCCAACCGCTGGCCGCATGGGTCTTCGACCTCACAGGGGCCATTTTTGCCCCCATGGCCACCGGGTTTAAAAAATGCGATAGATGCTCTAGGAACATGTCGCTTACGGACACTCATGACTGATGTCTAAGGTGTCTGGGAGCCGACCATGACCAGAGCTCTGTTCGCTCTGCAAGAAAATGTCCTCTAAGGCCCTGCTCAGCTGTAAGCAGAGGTCCGAAGACATTTTTCGAAAGGCTGCCTTGGAGTCCCCGGTGGCACCCTCGGTCGTCTCTCCTCTGGTGGGTTCTCCCCCTGCGGCACCACATTCCAGACGGCATTCGGACCGGGGGTCCCCCCGAGGTCGTCCAAGGCTTCCGGCTCCAGGCCACTGGCCATCGGACAGGGCGAACCACCCAGCTCGGATCCCTCCACCGATTTCTCGGACTGGGAATCCGATGGGGACACATCCCCGGAGATCCGCACCCTCCTTCCGTTGACTCCTTGCCGTCTGACCTCCAGTGGCGCTCACCACCCGAGGACACCTCCTTTTTGGTGTTTATTTGGGACATGGCTCGGGCCCTCATCCTGGTCACCCAAACTCAGGAAGACCATTGTGCTGAAGAACTCGATATTCTTCAGTACGAGTCCCCGCCCAGGGAATCCCTCACCATGCTGGTGCCGCCGATACTCTCCCGGCTGTTGCTCCGCATGTGGGAGGCCCCGACCTCGGTCCCCATTGTGAGCAAGCGCCTTGACACAATGTGCAAGGTACAGCGAGGGCCAGGCTTCCATAAGACTCAACTTCCACACACCTCGATGGTAGTGGAATCGGCCATGAGGAAGCAGAAAAGCCCTAAGTCCCACTGCTCGGTTCCACCTGGCCAGTAGTCCAGAGCCTTTGATGCCCTGGGCCGCAAGGCCTATCAAGGTTTCATGCTCTCCTGTCGCATCCAGGCATACCAATTATATATGCGTATATTCCTCCATGACTTGGCAAAAGAACTTGGAGGCTTCTCCGTGGGCCTCGAGGGAGAGCCCCTTGACAGGTTCCGCGTCCTGTTGAAATCAGTGGCGGATTGCTCCAAGTATATTTCTCGAGCCTCCTATGATGGCTTTGAGACACATCGTCTCAGGTGACAGCCGCAGGCATCGGAGCCCGCCACCAGGCTTGGCTCCAATCTTCGGATTTGGAGCTGTGGGTGCAGGAGAAGCTCCTGGATGTACCCTGCCTTGGCGAACAGCTCTTTGGTAAGCCGATGGAGGAGAAGGCTGCGGAGATTGAGACAGAGTATGTCACTACGATCCGTCTCTCCTGCAAGATCTCGACGCTGCCTCGGAAGAAGCAACCTGCCAAGAAGCCCTTCTTTCCCAGGAAAGGCCTCCAGTACTGCGGCTACCCACCCTACCCGCCTACCCCCATGCCAACCATTCCAGCATAGGGGAAGTCTGGCCAGGGTCACCGCAAACCAAAAAGACCGAAGGCCCAGATGCCGGCTCCCCCACAAGCCCCTCAGGAGTTTTGACGCCAGTGGCATGGCCCCTCACCCTCCAGTGGCGCAGCATATCATTATCAGCTAATCACCTCCCTGTTGAGGGAAAGCCTCTTTCGGGGCAATCACTAGTCTCCCGCTTCATGCAGGGCCTTCTGTTGTCCAAGCCACCCATCTGTCCCCCTCCGACGGAATGGGACTTGAACATGGTGCTCACACAACTCACTCGTCCACCTTTCGAGCTGATGGTGACGTGTTCGCTCCGGCATTTGTCCTGAAAGGTGGCCGTCCTAGTGGCACTGACCTCGGCTTGCCGAGTCATTGAGCTTCAGGCACTCATGGCTGGCGCCCTTTACACCAGGTTTTATCGGAACAGGGTGGTCCTCCGGACCCATCCTAAATTCTTACCCAAGGTCGTGTCGGCCTTTCATCTCAACCAAGAGATAGTGCTCCCGACCTTCTTCCCGAGGCCCCATGCCGACCAGGCGTCAGCAACTCTCAACACCTTCGACTGCAAGCGGGCCCTCGCCTTCTACTTGCAGTGTACCCAGACTCATCGCAAGTCTGAGGGGCTCTTCGTGACCTACGATCCCAGCAGGCAGGGGCAAGCAGTCACCAAGCGCACCCTCTCTGTTTGGGTGGCGGACTGCATCACGTTCGCCCATGCGAAGTGGGCGTCCCTCTGGATCGTCGAATCACTGCACATGGGGTCCAAGCCAAAGCGGCCTCGGTGGCCTCGCTGCGTTCTGTGCCCATGATGGACATCTGCTGGGCGGCAACCTGGTCTTCTACGAATACCTTCGCCATCTACTACTGCCTGGAGAAGGGAGTCCCACCGGGACAGCGGCTTCGGCCAGGCTGTACTCCGTAATCTGTTCAGGGTATAAGCAACTCCTGCCCTCCGACCCTTCTTCACGGCTACCGAGGGTTTTTCCCTGAGGACCTGAGGACTCGGGCTCCTTCGGGCTTCGGCTTCTGCTTCTGCTTACGGCCTCGCGGAGGCGTATTTTTCGTTACAGGTTCGGCAGCCTGTAGCTAGGGAGTCCCATATGTGAGGACTGACTTCCTGCTTGTTCCTGGAGAAAGCGTAGTTACTCACCAGTAACAGGTGTTCTCCAGGGACAGCAGGAATCAGTCCTCACTACCCTCCTGCCTCCCCTGATGAGTTGCTGAAGTTTTGTCCTTCTCTTGCCATCTGCTTGTTAGGGCTCGAGCTAACGGACCTGACTGAGCAAGATGGCACCCTTGGGTGGGAAGAGGACCATGCATGCGTGGTAACAATCCCAAAGGCTTTCTTTGAAAGCTGGAGAATTGCTTCACGTGGGCTCCGTTCGGTGCCGACGTAACCCATAAGTGAGGACTGATTTCTGCTGTCCCTGGAGAACACCTGTTACAGGTGAGTAACTACGCTGTATCGTTCCATGGTGCGACCGTACCTTGAATGTTGTGTGCAATTCTGGTCGCTGTATCTTAAAAAGGATATATCGTTATTAGAAAAGGTTCAGAGCAGAGCCACGAAATTGGTAAAGGGGTGGAAGGATACCCCTATGAAGAGAGGTTAAAAAGGTTAGGGCTCTTCAACCTGGAAAAGAGACGGCAGAGGGGAGATATGATAGAGGTCTATAAATTAATGAATGGAGTGCAATGGGTAAACGTAGATCGATTGTTTATGTCATCAGAATATAGAAAGGGGACATGCAATGAAGCTACAGGGTAACCTGTTTCAGACTAATAAGAGAAAATATTTTTTCACTCAACGTGTAATCAAACTCTGGAATTTGTTACCGGAGGATGTAGTAAAAGCTGTTAATGTAGCTGGGTTTAAAAGGGTTTTGAACAAGTTCCTAGAGGAAAGGTCCATAAACCATTATTAAAAAGGACCCAGTATATCACTACTTGACCTAATTCAAGCATTGTGGAACCCGTGTCTTTTGGGGAAACTGCTAGGTACTTATGACCTAGATTGGCCACTGTTTGAAACAGGATACTGGGCTTGATGGACCTTGGTTTGACGCAGTATGGCATTTCTTATGTTATGTTCTAACCCTTGGCCTTGCAGGTGGTGAGTATGGGCTACCAGCTCAATTTCAAAGATTCCCCCCCACACACACACACACTTTCTTTGTGGGCAACTTCCATTTGGATCCCCTACACTCCACTCTGCTACAGCAGGAGATCATCACTTTAACAACTCAGAGGGCTATTGAGAAAATCCTTTTCGTACAGCGATGCCTAGGTTTCTGTTCCTCATACTTCCTCATTCCAAAGAAATCAAGAGGATTCAGGCCTATCCTAGACCTACGAAATCCCAACAAATTCCTCGTGAGAGAAAAGTTCATGATGATCTCGTTGGGAACTCACCTCCTTTATCTTCAGGAAAAAGACTGGCTCTGCTCCCTGGATCTCGGAGATGCCTACACGCACAGCCTAATATACCTCTTACACAAAAAGTACCTCTGGTTTACTTTTCAGGGCCAACACTATCAGTACCATGTTCTTCCCTTTGGGCTAGCCTCTGCTCCGGGTGTTCACGAAGTGCCTGGCAGTTGTTGCAGCCTACTTCATACCCTGGACATCTTCATCTTCCGTTACTTAGACTGGCTCATAAAGAGAGATACCCCTCAAGTGGTCTCCACTTCACTTCAGCGTACCATTCTAGTTCTACAGCGTCTCTTGTCCCCACTTATCAGGATGAACAGTACTCATTCAGACTGACAGCCAGGTCACCATGTTCTGCATCAACAAACAGGGTGGTACCAGATTTCACCTCCTCTGCAAAGAGGCAGTCTTTATGTGGAGATTTGCAATAGCTCATCAGATTATTCTCCATGCTTTTTATCTCCCAGGGGAGCAGAATCAGTTGGCCAACAAACTCAGCCGTATTGTTTGCCCAGATGAGTAGATGCTTCATCGAGAGATGGCACAATGTTTGTTCCGTCAATGGGGAACGCCCATTATCAACCTTTTTGCCTCTCCAGCAAATTCCCAACTCTCTCACTTCTGTTCAAGGATCCCGTCACCATAGAGCGAAACCTTAGATCCTTTCCTGCTTCACTTGGGCCAGGGTCTACTCTACGCATTCCCACCACTTCCTCTAGTGTTGAATACACTCTTCAAGTTGCAATTAGACAGAGTGAGGATGATTCTCATCGCCCCATTCTGGCCACATCAGTCTTAGTTTCCCCTACTCCTTCAAATGGCGCAAGGACAACCTCTCCATCTGGGGTGTGCCCGCAATCTTCTCTCACAGAACCAAGGGATGCTTCTGCACCCCAACCTAAAAACATTGAAGTTGACAGCATGGCTGCTGAACGCTTCATCTTGTCTTACCTACACATCCCAGAAGGACGTAACAGAGATCTTAACTTGCTTTCAGAAAAGATTCTACTAGATGTACGTATGCCTTTAAGTGGCGTAGGTTTTCCCTCTGGTGTTCCCAGAGAACACTCAGTCCTTTCACTTGTCCCATGGAGAACTTGCTGCAATATCTCCTTCATCTCTCCATGTCTAGGTTAAAAACTAATTCAGTGAGAGTCCACTTAAGTGCAATCTCTGCTTCTCATCACCAAATTGCGGCTCATCCAATTTCTTCACATCCACTTGTGACACGTTTTATGTGCAGCCTTCTTTTAACAAAACCGCCAATCTGCTATTCCCCTGTAGCATGGGAACTCATTGTCCTAGCACAACTGCTCAAACCCCCTTCTGAGCCACTGCCTGTGACCTCACTGAAATTCCTGACTTATAAGGTTATTTTTCTGATTGCTCTCACTTTTGCCCGTTGAATTAGTGAATTGCAAGCTCTCGTGGATACGCTCCCTTCACTCATGTCCACCATGATGGAGTAGTCCTCCGGACTCATCCTAAGTTCTCACCAAAGGTGGTTTCTCCTTTTCACCTTAATCAATCCATTTCTCTTCCGATCTTTTTTCCGAGACCTCATTCTTCTCGAGCAGAAGCCTCATTAAATATGCATTATTGCAAAAGAGCTCTCGCGTTCTATCTTGAAAGAACTAAGCATCATTGTAAATTCTCACAACTTTTGACCCTTGTCATCTGGGTCAGACAGTATTGAAGCGGACCCTTTCCAACTGGATTGCTGACTGCATTTCTTTTGCATATACACAGGCCAATCTTTCCCTGCAAGGACATGTCCACCACCCACAATATCCGAACTATATCTGCCATAGTTGCTAACCTACGCTCTGTCTCCATTTCAGAGATTTGCCGAACAGCCACTTGGTCTTCTCTCCATACCTTTGCTGCCCATTACTGTCTCGATAAAGACTCTGCTCGAGATGCCCAATTTGGCCAAGCCGTCCTACAACACCTTTTTGGCGTTTAACTACAATTTCTCACACATCCTTGGCCAACTACTTGGAGAGTGTGCCCGAGGGGCTGAATCTGGCAGATCCCTGCTCCACCCTCCTGCAGCTTCCAGTTCCCTCCCCATGGGCTTGGGCTTACAGGGGCCTTAAGGGTAGTCAGGAGTCCTATATGTGAAGACTGCATTTGTGCTTGTTCCTGGAGTTAGCATAGTTATGTGATCTCTGGAAACAGCAGGAATTAGTCTTAACAATCCATCCGCCTCCCCTCAGAGTTGTAGATGGGACTAACATTTTCTTTTTGTATGTCCTTTTCGGTTTTCCTACAGGTTTTTTCTTATGCTATATACCTGACTGAGGAGAACTATTGGGAAAGAGGGAAAGAAGGCACATATGTGTGGAGGGATGCCCGCAAAAGCATTCCTATTGGATGCTGGGGTGTGTTCTCGCATGGGGCTCCGTCAATGCCGATGTCACCCATGTGTGAAGACTGATTCCTGCTATTCCCAGAGATCACAGAGATCACAGGTGAGTAACTATGCTTTCTCTGTCAGTAAGAAGGAATCTACTACACAAATGGGTTATGTCATCCGACAGTGCTGACGTAGCTCTTTCAGTGATTAAACAATCCTCGAAAGTTATTCTGTGCGTACGCAGCTATTGCCTCACAAGTCCTCTAAGTCTAATTTCATCAGTGCTGTTGCTGAGATGCAGTTGAGTTTGCTCATATTTTTTTCTATTGCTGTTGAAATGAATAGAGATTTCTCTGGACACAAGCAGAGGGATGCAGGCATACTCAAAGATGAAGTCCCCGGACTGAGCTTTTTGCCGGATCTCCTGCTGCATAGAGAAGTTTTGCTGCTTCACTGAGCTTGCATGCCTGCTTCCTGCCTGCCTGTGCCCAGAGAATCATTTTTTTCTCTCACCGCACAAAAACCTGCATGGGTCTCCCTTCTTCTTTATTTTTGCCTGTATTTTTGCCCTTTTTAGGGAGGGGGGGTGTTTCGCGGTTCCATCATTCACTCCTCACACCGGGTTGCTCCCGCTGCCGTTTTCTTTCAGTCATGCAAATTTGGAACCACCGGGCAGTAAAAAAGATAAGTGTGTCTGCCTGCACCTCACTGCATGGCCACCAAAAGATAAACGTGCCTGCCTTCACGTCACTGTGCAACCATGGGAAAGTATTTTTGAGCTTGGGCCACGCTCCATCTTTGTTGGCTGGCAGGGAAAACAAAAAAGGAAAAACAGAAAAAATGATAGTAATATAAACATTGAGGAGCTGTTTCTTTTACAGCACTATTCAGGCCTTGCTCGGCATTTCCTGTCTCTGCAGCTCTCATGTAAGACTCCGCCTCCTCTCTTCCCCCACCAGGCCAAGCACAGACTCGGGGTGTCTTTAAAGGCAGCTTCAGCACTGGTGTATTGTCCCCTCTGGGCATGACTGGGGGGTCTGGGGCTCCCCCTCGGCTACTGCTGTTGGGTAGTATCCCTCCTGAACTGACTCTGAGTACGTTTGCTTCCTCCTCTATTTGTGCAGGGGACACGCCTGCATCAGGCCAAAAGGCTAAGACCAAGCATAAGCATCAGCTCTCTCCACCAATGCAGTTGAGCAAACACCATACAAAGCGCAAAACCCTGCCCTCCATGCCTGACAGTCCTTCCCCTACATGAGAGGCCCCACAGACTTCTCAGTCTTCCCTCTCTTCTCCAGAAGTTCCTTCAGGATAGTTCAGCAATCTTGCAGGGCTCTTCCCAAAGGCTTGATATGCGACCCAGCATACCCTCAGATTCCCGACTATCCCACATACAGGAGGTCTCAGGATCCCTTCCACTCATTGACTGGCGCAAGGCTTCACCTCTTGACGAGGACATTCCTTCTCTCTTATCCTTGGGAGTCATGTGAGTCCTACATGGAAGACCCTATTCCGATTTCCCCAGAACAGGAATTCCAGGACGATCCGCCTTCCTATCCGAGTTTCCTCCAGAAACTCTTCCCACACTCTGGGGCTTAGTGGCGTGCAGTGCCCAATCAACAAGCAGGATTTTCGCTCCATTTTAAAGGCTTGCAGTACTCTCAAAGAGGTCTCTGCATTCCCTGTGCCTCAGATCCTTCAGGATCTTCCCATCTTCAGGCAATGCTGTGTCACGGTGCATTGACCTTAAGTACAAAGTCCTGCCATCTCCGAGATTCCATCACCCTCAACTCACTCATCAGTCAATTGTATTTGAAGCTGTCCTTAAAAAAAATCCAAAACCACTAAGGCGGCATCCCAGATGCCTCCAGGGAAAGAGCAACAGATACTAGATGCTGTGGGGCATAAGTCTTACCAGAGCAGTATGTGCATTCTAGCTCATCAGCTACACATGCTGCACTATCATTATGATCTTCTGCTGCAGCTGGATGACCCCTCCTCAACAGATTCAGCTCCTTTTGTTGCTGACTTACACAAATCCCTCTACCATATTATTCATGCCATGTATGACATCTATGACTGTATGGCCCGGTCCGCAGCTACGGCTATTTCGGCCAGATGCACTGTCTAGCTTTGCGTGTCTGGTCTCTGTGAGGACCTTTATGACCGCTTGGCAGATGCCCTCTACTAAGGTGACAGCCTCTTTAGGTCTCTAGATTCAAGAGATGGTTTTGGAGATCAAGGACCATTCTATCGAGGAGTGGCCTAGTGGTTGGGGCAAGGTACTTCAGGCTGGAAGGTCGGGGGTTCAAATCCCACTAGAGGACAGCAACCTTGGGCCGGAAGGACTGGGGTTTCTAGTCCCACAGGTGCTCCTTGTGGTCTTGGGCAAGCCACTTAACCCTCCATAGCCCATGTTCCCTGTAAAATAGTTATCTCCAAGTTATAATGCCCTGTTCAATGTAATTTCAGTTTGTTCAATGTAAACCGCACTGATGCAGAATAGCGCGGTATATAAGAGAATGTAAATAAATAAAATAAATAAATATCACAGTCAGAGAGCTCTTGGCTCAGCTGGCAGATGTAGCTTCCTCCACCCGCTGCTCCTGTCTGCCATACTATCGCCATCCTTTCCACTACAATTACTTAAAACAATTTTACCTACGGCGTCACTACCAGCCCTACTTGATGCAAGCCCCCCCCCCCCCCCTTGGCCTCAGGGCCAGCCATACCTGTCTTACCCCCAGCGGGGTTGCCTCCGAGAGGGGAAATCCCAGGTGCACTTGCAGACTGTCCTTCCCAAACTCTCCCCTGGTTTTTGACTACCTGTTGGTGGGGGGACTCATCCAGCACTTTGCAGAGGCCTAGCAGTCCATCGCCATGGACCACTGGGTTCTCTCTATTGTTCAGTAGGGTACAAGCTTCACTTCGACGTACCATCGCCTTCTTGGCCTCCGGCCCTGACCAGCCATTCCCCAAGGCAGCATGTGCCCCAACTGACAAAGCAGATAGCTCAGCTTTTCCTCAGTGATGCTATCAAGCTTGTCCCACTTCCCAAGAGAGGTCAGGGGTTTTTCTCCCAATTTTTCTTGATCCCTAAAAAATCCGGCAGCCTTTGGCTCATTCTTAACCTCAGTCGTATCAATCTTTTCATCAAGCGGGAAAAGTTGAAAATGCATTCTTTGAGCAAAATTCTTCCCCTCCTCAGTCCTCTAGATTGGCTTGCCTCTCTGTACCTAAAAGATGCCTATACCTACATCCCAGTCCACCCTCACCACTGGAAGTTCCTTTGTTTCACCTTCCTCGTCCACCACAATCAGTACAAAGCTCTTCCTTTCGGGGTCTCCTCCGCCCCTCGCATATTCACCAAGTATCTTACAGTTGTGGCAGCACACCTTCAGCATAAATGTCACTGCATTTACCCCTATCTAGATGACCAGCTGATCTCGGGTGCCTCTCAAGACAGCAGCTCAAGCTGTGTGGGACACTGCCATCACTTTGCAGACCCTCTGCTTTGTTCTCAAGCAGAGAAATCCGAACCCATCCCTCAGCAATGGCTGGATTTCATAGGGGCGCATCTAGACACACTGTAAGCCAAAGCTTTTCTTCCAGACCAGAGTGTCCAAACCTTGGAGTTTCTCTGCAGCACCCTTGGCATATGCCACTCAGTGCCGGCCCGCGTGCTCCTACATCTCTTGGGGCTCATAGCGGCATCTATACATGTAGTGCCACTCGTCCTGCTGCATATGCACCCGCTGCAATGACATCTCAGACTCAACTGGTATCAGCACACCCATCCCCTCTGGGCCAGGATTTTCCTCAAAGGCCCGCAGCAAGCAGTCCTCGACTACCTCAGGTGGTAGGCGTCTCTGGCCAACCTCTTGGTGGGATGTCCCTTCCAGATGCTGCTGCATCACATTGTCTCACCACTGATACGTCTTCTTATGGCCGGGGAGCCCATCTACTTGGTCTTTCCACTCAGGGCACATGGTCTCCTTAAGAACAAGCCTTGCATATCAATGTGCTCGAACTCTGAGCAGTCTACTATGTCCTCATGGTTTTTGCCGACTGGGTGCATCACAAGATTATCCTGGTATGCACCGACATACAAGTTTCCATGTTCTACATTAACAAGCAGGGCAGTACAGGCTTGCTTAGTCTCTGTCATGAGGCCACATGGCTCTGGACTTTAGCCCTTTCCATAGATGCTATGCTACGTGTGGCCTTCCTTCCTTCCAGGGACTCACAGCCAGCTAGCCGACAAGTTGAGCCAACAGCTGGACTTGCACAAATGGCCTCTCGATCCTGCCATCCTTTGGAACATCTTTGCTCTTTGAAGGAAACCAGAGATGGACTTCTTCACCTCCATAGACAACGCCAAGTGTCCCATCTTCTGCTCACTCCAACATGCTTACGGAGATGAGCACCTGATGCCATTGGTCTCATGGTCTTCTGTATGCATTTCCTCTGTTCCCGCTCATCACATGGGTACTGCTCAAGATCAAGCAAGACAAAACATCGGTCATTCTGATAGCAGCACGATGGCACCGCCAGCTTTGGTTTCCCCATCTGCTGGCACTGCTGCAGGATTCCCATATACTCCTGGGGACTCAGCCAGGCCTGCTGACTCAGCATCAGGGCTGCCTTCTGCAACCCAACCTTCAATCCCTATCCCTCACAGCATGGCGGCTTCAGGGCACCAACTGTTGATTTCTTCACTGTCACTGGATGTCCTCTCTGTTCTCGCTGCTTCTCGAAGACCCTCTAAACAGTGTTCGTATCAGTGCAAGTGGGCCCATTTTGCCCAGTGGGCTGCATCCGATGGGCAGGATCCAGTTCACTGCTCGGTGAGCTAGCTTTTGTCTTATCTCCTTCACCTGTCCCACTCAGGCCTGCAGACTAATTCAGTACATTTTCATCTTTTGGCTATTGCTGCTTCACATGACCCTGTTGACAGCAAACCCATTTCAGTCCATCAGTTGTTTCCCAATTCATGAGAGGTCTCAGGAACACCAATTCTCCCATCTGACTGCCTACGCTGGCCTGGGACCTCAGTGTCATCTTGTCTCAGTTGATGCAACCACCATTTGAGCCTCTTTTGTTCACTTCGCTCAAATATCTCACCTGAAAAACTGTCATCCTTGTCGCCATTACTTCGGCAAGACATCTGGGGGAAATTCAAGCACTGCTGCATTATGCCCCGTATACATAATTTTTCCATAACAAGGTTATCCTCCGAACACATCCCGAGTTTCTCCCAAAGGTGGTCTCTGACTTTCACATCAATCCAGCCCATAGTGCTCCCAGTTTTCTTTCTGAATGCCCCTGTTGGCTCTCTGGAGGAGAAATTGCATATCTTGGATTGCAGAAGGGCTCTTCTCTACTATCAGCCTCGTACTGAGCCTCTCCACAAGTCGTTCCAGCTGTTCCTGACCTTCAATTCCAAAATCCTGGTCACTCAGCAGTGAAGCTGACCATATCCTCATGGATTGTGGACTGCATTGCCTTCTTCTATGAGCAAGCTGCTTTCCCTGTTCCAGAGCATGTTGCCCCTCATAAACTGAGGGCCACAGCCACTTCCATTACTAGCCTGACTCCTGTCTCCACCCAGGACATCTGCAGGGCAGCTACCTGGTCGTCCATCCACACCTTCATTAAGCACAACAATTTGGATCGTTCATCTGTAATAGACTTTGCCTTTGGCCAGGCTGTCCTCTGGAATCTCTTTGCTACCTAATTCTACTCCTCCACCCAAGCTACGTTGGGGGTCACCCTGATTATGCAGATGTTTCGGACAACCAAGATTACATGATGAGGCGGCCCCTAGTTCTGGACTCACCTTTGAGTGTGCCTCCATCCCCCCTGCTTGTCTCTTGAGAAAGCATAGGTGCTTACCTGTAACAGGGGTTCTCTGTAGACAGCAGGGGTATGCAGCCACATTCTCCCACCCGCCTTCACCACAGCACAACCCCCCCCCCCCAGGAATCAACACCAACAAAGGAGCTACTGGCAATTGTTCACAGCACCTCTGTGGCCCTTCTTCTCTCAGAACATTTGTCTTGGTCTCTTCTCTAATCTGCTATGAACTGATTCTCCAGTCAAAGGCAGGTGGGAAGCAGGCATGCATGCTCAGTGAAGCAACAAAGCTTCTCTGAGCTGTAGGAGATCCTGTACAAGGCTCAGTCCAGGGACTTCACCTTTTGAGTGTGGCTAGATTATCCTGCTGTCTACGAAGAACTTCCATTACAGGTAAGCAACTACGCTTTCTCCTTTTCTCACTCTTTTCTTCTCCAGGAACAAGCAGGAAGTCAGTCCTCACAGTTGGGTGACGTCGACGCTGATGGAGCCCTGTGTGCAGCATCTCCACAGCTTTCAAAGCAAGCCTTTGGGAGATGCCACCATGCATGCGTGGTTCCTTTCCTGCCCAAGGGTGCCATCTTGGTCAGTCTCCCTTTTTCCACGGAGCCCTACAGACGTTCATCTTGTCTCCCTGGAAAAAAGTTCATTTTTCTCGTACGTTCCATACCTCTTACAGCTTGCACCGGTTCCTTTTCCGCCTCCAAGCCCCGTTGCCCCAGCATTGGGACTTGGGACCTTTTTTTTCTTAGTTTTTTTTTCATCAGCGCTTTCACGCCTTTTTCAACCACTGTCTGCGTCGAGGGACTTCGACCTCACTGGGGTCCTGTTTGCCCTAATTGCCACCGGTTTTAAGGAATTTGATCGGCGTTCCAGGAACATGTCCCTCATCGACACTCACAACTGTTGCTTTCAGTGTCTGGGCACCAACCATGACCCGGAGGAATGCTTCCTGTGTAAGATGATGTCTGCAAAGGCCATCCAGAGCCGCCGGCTTAAGCAGGATGACATCTTCCACAAAGCAGACTTGATCCCTGGGATTTGTAATAAATCATCCAAAATCCCATCTCATTCCAACACAAGACCTGGAGTTCATAGGGGCTCACCTGGACACCCTCCAGGTCAAAATTTCCTTCCTCTAGACAGGGCGGATTGCCTCAAGGCCCTAGTAGCCAAGGTACAGTGCTGCCACCCAGTCTTGGTGCAGTCCATGCTTCACCCTCTCGGCCACATGGCCTTCACGGAACATATAGTACCAGTGCCTGCCTCCACATGTGGGTGGCTCAGTGATGCCTCCGCTCACGGTGGACCCAGGCCACGGGTCGGCTGTAGGACAAAGTCTTGGTGTCCTGTCAGCTGGCGGAGTCACTCAGTTGGTGGCAGGATACTCAGAATTTGCACCAGACCATGCCCTTCCAACTCCTGAGTCCCCAGAAGGTACTCATGACGGATGTCTCCCTACAGGGCTGGGGTGCCCACTGCGAGAAGCTGCACACCCAGGGGATGTGGTCACCCAAGGAAAGCCAGCAGCAGATAATCCTGCTGGAGCTCAAGGCTGTCTTCCTGGTGTTAAAAACTTTCCAGCACTGCCTGCGACACCAGTCAGTGCTTGTCCAGACGGACAATCAGGTCATGATGTTCTACCTGAACAAGCAAGGGAGCACAGGCTCCTACCGCCTATGCCAGGAGGCAGTAGCCCTCTGCTCGTATGCAATCAGACAGGGTATACTCCTCCAGGCGACATACCTCCCGGGCCAGGACAACAACCTGGCAGACAGAATGAGCAAGGTCCTCCAGCCACACGAGTGGCAATTGGACCCAGGGGTGGCACGGCAGCTGTTCAGATAGTGGTGGGGTACCCCGAGCCTCGACCTCTTCGTCAACCCAGTCAACGTTCACACCTGCACCCAGATCGGGTAGCGGCGGATGCCTTCCTCATCTCATGGTTGGGGGTTTACTGTATGCCTTCCCTCCTACACCACTGATAGCACAGACCCTCTTCAAGGTCCAGCAGGACAAGGCTTCTGTGATTCTGGTGGCCCAAACAGCCTTGGTTTCCCCTGCTGCTCCATCTCTCAACGGAGCCTCCATTCCTTCTCGGGAGCTTCCTGGGACTTTTGACCCAGGAGGAGGGGCTCGATCCTCCCTCCCAACCTGGGATCCTTGTCTCTGACATCATGGCTCCAGAACGGGTTGCTTTAGCATCCCTCAACCTCCCCAGGGAGGTAGAGGAAATCCTTCTGACCTCTCAGAAGGACTCCACGAGACGGACCTACGCCTTCAAGTGGCGCAGATTCTCCTTATGTTGCACGGAACACTGGGCAAACCCGTTCTCCTGTCCAGTGCACACAGTGCTGTAATACTTCCTCCACTTCTCACAGTCCGGGCTTAGGTCCAACTCCGTCTGGGTGCACCTCAGTGCCCTTTCCGCAAACCGATCACTGCATAGAGGAAAAGCCTCTAACTCCAGGAGCAAGCAGGAATGTAGTCATCACATATGGGTATCGTCGGTACCGACGGAGCCTGTGTGGGAACGCTCCCCAGCGTCCAATAGGAAAGCTTTTGGGAGCATCCCACAGCGCCTGCATGCTGCCTTCCCGCCTTTCCAACTGTCCCTCTCTCCCTCTCCAGTTCTTTGTTTTCTGTGGAGCTGACAGGTCACATACCCTGTCAGTGCAGAAAAATTTCGTCTTTAATCTTTGTGGTCGCGTCTGCCTTCCTTCGACGTGATACCGGTGCTGCCGGTTCGTTCTTCTTTCTTTTAAAAAAAAAAAAAAATTATAGCCTCTGAGGTGTTTTACTTTAGAAATTTTTTCCTTGGTGCTAGGTGCCATTTTGGGCACTAGCCCCAATTTTTTCCTTAACCCGTTTTGGACAGCTCGCATATTCTTCCTCTGTTCTGGATGATTTATTAGATTTGTTACAGTCAAACAACTATGAAATACTGGCAATAATAAAAAAAATATATTAAAGCTTTGCAGAAAATAGAAGCTTCACATAGTGTATGTTTTTCATACACTGGTCCAATATAGTATATTGTCCATCTTCAGAAAAGATAGGATTCAGTTCCAATATTCATTGACATAAACATACTATATGATACTATTGAAACTGCAGTTTTCATTTAAAACACTTTATTATGATATAATATAGTTTGTCAACAGTCCATTCTGACGGCAGAATATGATACACGTGAAAACACTTCTGATACAGTGCGTCGATATTGCACCATTGAAACACATAGAACAGAATGCTTGACAGCAATTAGTTTTGACAACATATTAGGCTAGCGTATGAAAAACATACAAGGCCAATATACGCACCAATAACTCTGACACTAAGTAACTTACAATTATCTAAACCTATTTTCCAAAGTCTACAAATACTTTTATTTCCAAAATAGTAGCTATTACAGCATTATAAGCTACTTACTATTTTTTTTTGTGATCTTTTTATGTTGAGCCGCCAGTACTGTCAAAATCAGCAAACTTCGAATACCTATTAAACTAACTAGATCTCAGATAAAAAATCTGTATATAACGCTTTCTGACATAACGATAATAGCTAAACATAGTTCCATTGAATTTATAACCATTAATTAGCAAACAGTTGAGTAGTAAGTATGGAAACCTTGTGTATGTAAAACATACGCTGGTCCAAAATGGGTTAAAAATGGAAAAACCTACTTCAGTTTTTAAGAAATGTTCAAAATGTGACGGTACTATTTCCGTCACCGACATCCATGATTGATGTCTCAAATGTTTAGGTCCTGACCACTCGGTTTCAGAGTGCCACTCCTGTGGAATGATGTCAAAATGGGGCTGGCAGAACCAAGCTGCTAAACTTAGCACCCTTTTTCCCTCAGACTTGGCGTCTGTTGCATCGACGTCCTCCAGGGCCTCATCTTCCCCCCTTGGATCCTCAGGTAACTAAACATAAATCTAGCCGGTCCTCAAAGGGTAGATCTCCTTCTAAGTATCGAGATGCCCCTGGCGTTGCCCTTGAGGAATTTTCACCGGCAAAACTGCCCCGGCGGGAGGCTTCGGCTTCCAAAGCACTAACGGGGCTCCAGGATGTTCTCGAGGCCTCAACCTCGGCAGAACTACTGGTGCCATGCTCTGGGGTTCCGGCCGCTTCTACCGGTACCGACACCCAAGCATCGGCAGCGTCAATAGACCAGAGATTCCTTGCTATGAAACCCAGTCTAGCAGCTCTTCTCACGGCTTCGGTACTGTTGAAACTGCTTCAGACACCGGTACCAACTGCATTAGCATCGGCAGGTATGCCACCCATACCGAGTCATGCCTATGTCTCTGGCATTGACAGATCGGTACCGGAACAACCCAATACCGACTTCGATCGATACCGGTACCGTGCTTTGCACGATCACCAGGATCAGAGGTATTTTGAATCCTCTGATGAGTCTGAAGACTCCGAAGACTCTGCCGATACAAGAGTACTTCTCCCCGAGGATTCCTCTTCTCTTCAGCGCAGAATGTCTCCGCCAGAGGATATGTCCTTTCAGGACTTTATCCGTGATGTGGCCCGAGGCCTTTCCATCACAGTAGCTCCTGAAAAAGAGCCTAGGACAAAGGAATTGGAAATTCTCCAATACCCTAAGGCTCCCAGAGAGGCAGCTACTCTGCCTATTCATGAGATTTTACATGATCTTATGCTAAGGATATGGGAAACACCTTTAACCACATCTCCTCATTCTCGAAGACTCGATACCATGTATCGAGTTTCACCTTGTCCTGGCTTTCAAAAAACTCAATTATCACACAATTCAATGGTGATGGAATCAGCCATGAGAAGGATGAAAAGTGCAAAGAGATATGCATCCAATCCTCCAGGTCGTGAATGTAGGACTCTCGATGCCTTTGGGTGTCGATGCTTCCAAGCTTCCATGCTCTCAGCTAGGATCAGTTCCTATATTTTGTATATGGTTCAAAATGGTCTCTCTAGGAACTCTGCTGCCATACCTTCAAAGTCAGGATTGGCTTTGTTCTCTAGATCTCAAGGATGCGTATACTCATATTCTCATCCATCCAAATCACAGGAGATTCCTGTTTCAAGAAAAGCACTACCAATACAAGGTTCTTCCCTTTGGCCTGGCTTCTGCGCCAAGAGTTTTCACAAAATGCATGGCTGTGGTAGCAGCATTTCTCCGCACTCTGGGAATATTCGTCTTCCCTTACTTAGACGACTTGCTCATTCGAGCCCCTACAGTGCCAGAAGCCAGCTCTGCTCTGTTTCGCACAATGCGAATCCTTCAGTATTTGGGACTGGTCATAAACCTCCCAAAATCCAATCTTGCTCCCACTCAGTCCCTAGAGTTCATAGGAGCTCATCTGGATACCAGTCAGACAAGGGCTTTCCTTCCACAGCCCCGCTGTCTTCGCATAGTACAACTAGCTTCCCAAGCAGTGCTCAAACCCTGTCTCACTGCTTGGGAAATGCTACAATTGCTAGGCCACATGGCATCCACCGTGCATGTGGTTCTTTATGCTCGCCTCCATATGCAAGCAGCCCAGTGGACTTTATCCACTCAGTGGACACTATCCACTCAGTGGACACAGGCCTCAGGCTGCCTGTCGGACAAAATAACAAACTCAAATCATCTTATTTCGTTCCTCCAATGGTGGCAATCACCCAGAAACCTTCTAGTGGGGTCTCCTTTCCAGCACTCCTATCCCAAGCCACCCTAACAACAGATGCATCACAGGTGGGATGGGGAGCCCACCTGCATGATCTCTCTACCCAGGGTACCTGGACTCCACAGGAGGCCTGTTTTCACATCACCCTCCTGGAGCTCAGAGCAATCTTCTTTGCTCTTTGAGTATTTCACGCCCAGCTCAGCTCCAAGACAGTCCTAGTTCAAATGGACAATCAGATAGCTGTGTTCTATGTGAACAAGCAGGGTGGAACAGGCTCTTTGTCGCTATGCAATGAAGCTTTGCGACTATGGGCCCTTGCCAGAGAGCATCAGATTTATCTCCTTGCAGTGTATCTTCCAGGCATCCAAAACTCTTGGGCAGACAAACTCAGTCGAGTTCTGCTTCCACACGAATGGTCTCTCCATGCAGACCAGTTTGCCCAAATATTTCAGATTTGGGGAACCCCGGATATAGACCTTTTTTCAAGTCCGCTGAATGCCAAACTTCCCCGGTTCTGTTCCAGAATTCAGGCTCGATGTTGTCAGGCAAGGGACACCTTCCTCCTCCACTGGGGTCAGGACTTCCTATATGCCTTCCCACCCATTCCCCTCATCCCCAAAACCCTATTCAAGCTTCAGAGAGACAGAGGTCATATGATCCTCATAGCTCCACGTTGGCCACGGCAAACGTGGTACCCTCTGCTCCTACATCTCTCTCAAGCTCTGCCTCTGGAGTTGGGATCTGCTCCAGATCTTCTCTCCCAAGAGGACGGGATGCTCTGGCATCCAAATCCCCAGTCTCTGCATTTCAGGGCCTGGTTGCTGAAAGCCTAGAACTTCAGGATCTTAACCTTTCCCAACAGGTAAAGGATATCCTTCATGCTTCTAGGAAACCCTCCACAAGACGCTCGTATGCCTTTAAGTGGAAAAGGTTTACCATATGGTGCTCGCAGAAGGGTCTTAACCTTCTTGCAGTACCTCTGGAATCGATACTGGAGTATCTCCTTCATTTGTCAAATACGGGTCTCAAGACAAATTCAGTAAGAGTCCATCTTAGTGCTATTGCAGCTTCTTACAAGCCTCTAAGTGGACAACCTATTTCCTCTCATCCTCTCATAGCGAGATTTATGAGAGGCCTTCTTTTAACAAAGCCTCCCATTAAGCCACCACTGGTGGCATGGCGCTTAAATCTGGTGCTCGGGCAGCTCATGAAACCGCCCTTTGAACCATTAGTCACTACATCTTTGAAATTCCTTTCTTGGAAAGTCATCTTCCTCATTGCAAGCACATCAGCACGTCGCACCAGTGAATTGCAAGCGTTAGTGGCTGATCCTCCTTATAGAAGGTTCCACCATGATAAGGTAGTTCTTAGGACTCATCCACACTTTATGCCAAAGGTGGTTTCACCTTTCCATTTAAACCAAGCGGTTTACCTTCCTGTATTCTTTCCGAGGCCTCATGCCTCCACTGCAGAAAGGAACCTTCATACCTTGGATTGTAAAAGAGCTTTGGCCTTTTACTTGCAAAGGACACAGCAACATAGAAAATCTTCTCAACACTTTGTTGCTTTTGATCCCCTAGTCATTTGGGACTTCCAATTTCCAAAAGAACTCTATCTAACTGGATTGCTCAGTGCATATCCTTTGCCTATGAGAGTAACAATCTTCCTCTTGAAGACCATGTCACAGCTCACAATGTGAGAGCCATGGCAGCCTCAATGGCTCATCTTCACTCTGTGTCTATCAACGACATCTGTCAAGCAGCTACTTGGGCTTCGGTACATACCTTCACAGCCCATTACTGCTTAGACAAGGACTCCCGCCGGGATGCCTTGTTTGGCCAGGCTGTTCTTCAACACCTTTTTCAGACTTAATGAACTCCTACCCACCGTCCCTGGTAGGATGCCAGAGATCCATGGGGGGAAGTATGGCCCTTTCACAAGGCCTAACAACTTCCTGGGACCATTTCCCTGGCATCTGCAACTAGGGAGTCCCCCATATGTGAAGACTACATTCCTGCTTGTTCCTGGAGATAGCGTAGTTACTCACCTATAACAGGTGATCTCCGGGAACAGCAGGAATTTAGTCTTCACAACCCGCCCACCTCCCCTAGGAGTTGTATCTCTCTCTCTCTCTCCCTCTCTCTTTTGTCTCAGCTATAAACTCAACTGGAGAGGGACAGTTGGAAAGGCGGGAAGGCAGCACACAGGCGCTGTAGGATGCTCCCAAAGGCTTTCCTATTGGATGTTGGGGAGCGTTCCCACACAGGCTCCATCGGTACCGACGATACCCATATGTGAAGACTAAATTCCTGCTGTTTCCGGAGATCACCTGTTACAGGTGAGTAACTACACTTTCCATGCAGCCCCTGCTTACTCTATTCATGCAGGGCTTACTGCTCTCTAAGCCTTCCATCCGTCCACCCCCGATGGAATGGGATCTCATTGTAGTCTTAGCACAGCTTACCAAGCCGCCCTTTGAGCCCCTGGCTACCTGCCACCTGCACTATTTCTCTTGGTGTCCTTCCTGGTGGCGCTCACCTTTCCCCCCCAGAGTCAGTGAGCTTCAGGTCTTGGTGACCGAGCCACCCTATACCATATTCTACAAGAACAGGGTTGTACTCTGTGCTCACCCAAAATTCCTGCCGAAGGTGGTATCTGATTTCCACCTCAACCAGGAGGTGGTATATTCCACCTTCTTCTCCTTGCCCCACGCCGACAAGGCATCGGCCATTCTCCATACTCTGGACTGAAAAAGGGCTCCGTCCTTTTACCTGCAGCGCACCCAAGACCACTGCAAGGTCTCTCAGCTTTTTGTTTCTTATGACCCCAGGAGGAGGCTGTCACCAAACAGACTCTGTCCATCTTAGTGGCGGACTGCATCGCCTTCACCCACAACCCAGTCTGGGCTGCCGTTAGAGCTCCAAGTCACGGCACACAATATTAGGGCTATGGCAACCTCCGTTGAGAGCCTACGCTCTGTCCCTGTGGCAGACATCTGCCAGGGCCATCACCTGATCCTCCATTCACACTTTTGCAACTCATTACTACCTGGAGAGGGACTCCTGTCGGGACAGTGCCTTCGGCCAGGCCGTCCTCTGGAATCTGTTCGGGGTTTAGGCAACTTCTACCCTCTGACCCTTCTTGTTCAGGCTACTGGAGCCATGGTTTTCCCTGGACACTGGAGTCCTCAGAGTCTGTCTTCAGATTTGCCTGCGGCTGTTCACAGCTGGGCTGTGTCTTTCTCTACAGGTTCCTGGTAGCCAGTAGCTAGGGAGTCCCATATGTGACAACTGACTTCCTGCTTGTTCCTGGTGAAAGCGTAGTTATTCACATTTAACAAGTGCTCTCTGGGGATAGCAGGAATCAGTCCTCACAACCTTCCCTGCTCCCCGTGGAGTTTTCTTTTTTGGCTTGATTAAGCTATGTCATCATGCTGAGGTAAGATTGCACACTTGGATGGGAAAATGATCACGCATGCATGATCTAACTCCCAAAGGCCTTCTGTGAAAGTTGGGGCATGTTCACTGCACGGGCTCCATCTGTGCCGACATCACCATATGTGAGGATTGATTCCTGCTGTTCCCGGAGAACACCTGTTACGGTCCATCTGGGACTGGAACATGGTATCTGTAACTGACCCCCAGTGCCAAGATGTTAACCAAGGATGAGACACTTGAAGTTTCTTTTCTGATGGACTAAAGATATAAGGTAAAACCAGGAAAATCTTCAGCATCGCAGCTGCTTTCGTGAAACATACAGATAAACCATGTCAGGAGAGTGACTCCAACTATTCTAGTACTGCAGTCATAAGAACATAAGATACAGTTGTGGTCAACATTATTGGCACCCTTGCAGTTCAAACCCTTAATGTCCAATATCTCCTTAAAAATTTTTTTTTTAAAAAGTGGCCAGTGAAATGGCTTTGGACTGTATATGCACACGTATTAGACACACAAAAAATCAAATAAAACAAGACCAATTAAAAAAGGAAATAGTAGAAAATAGTATAAGAACTAGGACATTGCCAGGACATGATTATTCCAATAGACCCAGCATTGGAGTCTAATAATAGTGCCAGAAGACGGCATTGTGGATGAATATTTTGTAGAGTTCATTGTGATTTAGCACCGAGTGTGTGCATTATTTCACGAATATTCCTTAGTTGGTTTTATAAATTATTTAATTAAAAGGGAAGTTGCGCTTCAAGAGAGGGTTAACCTCCCATGGCAATAACTTCCGACAAAAATTTGCTTTACAGAAAAAATTAGTTTTACAGGATTTAGTTACTATATTATACACTCTATGGGATATCACATGGGATATCGGGTCTATTGGTTTGATTGAATAGAGTGAGGGGAGGGTTTATAGATTTAGGACATGATTATTGACACCCTTATAAACAAGTCAAATCATTTTGAACAGAAGAACTACATTCCCATTGCAGTAAAATTAGACACGCCTGTGATCAATTGTCAGTCCTCGCATGACTTGAATCAACCACTGAATGATGGCTCTAATGTTTAGAATGGCCACATTCACTTCCTGTTCCATTTTCACAATGATGAAGACAAGAGAGCTGCCTGAAACCATCAAAAAAGCCATTATCATCAAACATCAAAGGGGTACAAAGACCTTGGGATTCCCATGTCTACAGTTTGCAATGTTATCAAGAAGTTTTCTGCTCATGGAACTGTCAAGAACCTCCCAGGATGTGGTGGGAAGAGAGAAATTAATCCAAGAAGTCTTTGAAAGTTAGTGCAAACAGTTGGAAAAACACCATGTACAACATCCAAAGAGCTTAAGGCTGACCTTTAGCAATCTGGAATGGTGGTTTCAACCCGCATCATACACCTCGCACTAAACAAAGAAGGAATTCATAGGCGAAGGTCAAGGAGGATACTACTGCTCAAAGATAGACATAAAAAGGCACACTTGATCTTTGCCCAAACCCACCTTGAGAAACCACAATCCTGGGAAAATGTTCCGTGGACAGATGAAACCAGGCTTGAGCTCTTTGGCAATGCAAACCAGCGATACATTAAGAGTCAAAGAAATGAAACTTATAAGGAAAAAAACACCCTTCCTACAGTTAAATATGGTGGAGGTTCCATAATGATGTGGTGCTGTTTTTCTGCCTCAGGAACTGGAGGCCTGGACTTTATTAAAGGAATCATGAAGACAGAGGACTACCAAGGTATTTTGGAGTGAAATGTGCTACCTGGTGTCAGAAAGCTAGGTCTGGGTCCTCCAGCAGGACAATGACCCAAAACATAGATACAAAAGTACAAAAGAATGGTTAAAAAGGAACAAATAGACTGTTTTAAACTGGCCAGCAATGAGTCCTGATCTCAATCCCATCGAGAACCTTTGGAAAGAGCTGAAATCTGCCATTGGTAAAAGGAATCTTGGAAACATTCATGAGCTTGAACAAATCGCATTTGAATAGTGGCAGAAACTACAGCAGACAGAGGTAGGAAACTTATAGATGGCTACAAGAAACATTTAGCCATCACTGTCAAGGGTTGTGCAAATAAATATTAGTGAAGGGAGCCATTAACCCTATCCAGCTCATATTTTGTTTTTTTCTCAGAAATAATTGCGTATGAGTTGCACGGACTTTTTTTGTTGTTGTTGTATACCTTTATTCTCCAAGACCAAGCAGGAAGTCAGCCCTCACTTATGGGTGATATCGGCGCCGATGGAGCCCCTGTGCGGAGCATTTCCCCAGCTTTCTATGAAAGCCTTTGGGGATACTACACGCATGCGCAGTCCCTTTCCCGCCTAAAGGTGCCATCTTGCTCAGTCTCTCTTTTTCCGTGGAGCCCTTCGGACGTTTTGTCCTAGTCACCCGGAAAAGTTGACGTTTTTTCAAAGATTTCTTCGCCTTTTTCTCCGAGTTCGATGCCGGTTCCCCTTCCCG
Source organism: Ichthyophis bannanicus (assembly GCA_033557465.1). Classification (NCBI taxonomy): domain Eukaryota; kingdom Metazoa; phylum Chordata; class Amphibia; order Gymnophiona; family Ichthyophiidae; genus Ichthyophis; species Ichthyophis bannanicus. The sequence continues at coordinate 1,132,018,639 of CM066033.1, forward strand.
CCGGGTTTGGTACACCGGTATCGAGCCTGTTTTCTATTTTTCAGTTTTTGCCCTTCATGGCTGGCGTTCGCGCCCTTTTTTCTGTTTTTCCCTGGAAGGCCGGTCTTTTGACCTCACGGGGGCCCTTTTTTCCCAGATGGCTTCCAGTGGTTTCAAGAAGTGTGATCGGTGCAAGAAACTAATGTCTCTCACCGACACCCACGACTGCTGCCTTCGGTGCTTCGGCCCAGATCTGTGGTCCGTGTGGCAAAATGTCCACCAAGGCACTTCAAAGCCGTCAGCACCAGAAGGAAAGGATTTTTTCGGATTCTGCCTCCGGCCGGGCCCGGACCTCGTCTGAGGCCTCGACGTCTCGGGAGTCTGATCCCAAGCATCGCCGGGGTTCCTCGGAAAGGGGGTCCCCCGACCGGGAGCGCAAGAGGAAGAAACGGCTCGCGAGGGCAGCATCGGAAGAGGTCCCTGGTTCCTCGAGGGCCAGGTCTAAGACCTCCAACCGCCGTCCCGGGCCTTTGGAGGAGGAGAAGCCGTCCAAAGTACCTTGTGTAGAGCCGGAGACCGTCGGACACATAAGTCCTGTAATCCTCGTGGACTCTCCTCCGAGGGAGCCGACGTCGGGGCCCGAGTCGGTGGCTGCTGAGTCTCCTGAGCTTGGAATCAGGCTGACAGCCTTGGAGTGCAGATTGTCTGCCTTCATGGAGCAGCAGCAGGTACTGATGGCCAGCCTCACTGGTGCATCGGCCCCGACCATCGGGACATCGACGTCGAAGTCGACCCCGGAGATCGAGCCAATACTCGAGACCATGAAGGCTCGAAGTCGTCCTCGGTCAAGGTCTCCCTCGACCTCCCGCTCGGAACCGAGGGCATCGACGCCGGTGCCTTCGGCGTGGGGGCGGGTGCCACCTCGACCCAGCGGTTGGAGCCCCTCGACTCCTTCGGATGAGTCAGCCTGGGAGACAGGATGAGGAGTCCCCTGATACCTTCCGGACTCGGTGCGTCCCGTCGGACTCACCGCAGTCTGAGCCCTGGAGTAGGTCCCCACTGGAGGACACCCGGTTCTTGGAGTTCATGCGGGACATGGCCAAGGCCTTGGCGATTCCTGAGGACCCCGAGGAGGAGCCTCGAGCCGAGGAGCTTGAGGCCCTCCAGTATGACTCTCCTCCGAAGGAGGCCTTTACTGTTCCAGTTCCTCCGATGCTGGAACGGCTCCTCTTCCGGATGTGGGAGGCACCGGCCTTGGCGCCAGTCTTGAGCAAGCGAGTCGATTCCATCTATCGACTCCGTAAGAGCCCTGGCTTCCAAAAGGTGCAGCTGCTGCACCATTCCATGGTGGTGGAATCGGCCATGCATCGTCTGAAGAGCCAGAAGATGCACTCCACGGTGCCCCCCAGCAGGGAGGCCCGGAACCTGGATGCTTTCGGCAGAAAGTGCTTCCAGGGCTCGATGCTTGCTTGCCATGTCCAGTCATACCAGCTGTACATGGGCATGTACCTCCCAGACCTGGCAAGGGAGCTTTCCGGTTTCTCTGCTGGCCTCTCCGGGGAACCTTTGCAGAGGTTCCAGTCTTTGTCTTCAGGAATCCGGGACTGTTCCAAATTCATGTCCCGAGCGGCCTACGATGGCTTCGAGGCTTCGGCTCGTGTGGCGGCCGCCAGCATCGCGGCCCGACGCCAGGCATGGCTGCAGTCATCGGACCTCGAGCCTTGGGTACAGGACAAGTTGGTCGATGTCCCTTGCCGAGGTGAAAACCTTTTTTGGCAAACCCATGGCCGAGAAGGCGGCTGAGCTCGAAACCGAGCACCTGACCAGGACAAGGCTGTCCAGAAAGACTTCTGCCCCTTCTCACAAAAAGAAGGGCTCGGGTAAAAAGTCCTTCTACCCGAGAAAGGTGTCTGCCTACAAACCTTTTCCTCAGTACCAGGCCTCCCCAGCTCCCCCTCAGGGGCAGCAGGCCAAGTGGCAGGGACATGGGCCCTGTAGGCAGAAGGCCCCCAAGCCTCCAGCTCCTGCTCCTACCCAGCAGGGAAGGGGTTTTTGACTCCCAAGGCATAGCCTCTCCGCCCCTGCTGCCCCAACCCTGCACAGGAGGTCGCTTAGCCCTCTTTGCCCACAGGTGGCCACCCATTACAGGGGATGCTTGGGTCTTAAGCATCATTCACCAGGGCTATATGCTTCATTTCCAACAGCTACCTCCTGTCTATTTTCCAGGAAAACCTCTGAGGCCTCTCCTGCACACCAACCTCCTCCTCCAAGAACTTCAGGGTCTGCTTCTGGACAGGGCGGTGGAGCCTGTACCTCCTCGCCTACAGGGGCGCGGGTTCTACTCCAGGTATTTTCTGGTGCCAAAAAGAACAGGTGGCCTAAGGCCTATCCTAGACCTCAGGAACCTCACAAGTTCTTGGAGAAAGAGAAGTTCAAGATACTTACTCTTGGAACACTTCTGCCCTACCTCCAGCAGGGAGATTGGCTATGCTCCTTAGATCTAAAGGATGCGTACACTCACATCCTCATTCATCCAGACCACAGAAAGTACCTCAGGTTCGTGGTGGGAGGAAACTATTACCAGTACAGGGTACTGCCTTTTGGCCTAACGTCCGCCCCACGGGTCTTTACAAAGTGCCTAGCTGTGGTGGCGGCCTACTTGAGGACTCAAGGGGTTTTTGTCTTCCCCTATCTGGACGACTGGCTCATCCGAGGTCAGACTTACCAGGAGGCCAGGCAGGCAACCTTCAGGACTGTCACACTCCTTCAAGACCTAGGCTTTGTCATAAACTTCGCAAAGTCCACTTTGCTCCCCTCCCAGAACCTCGAGTTCATAGGAGCACGGCTGGACTCTCTGCAAGCAAGGGCTTACTTGCCAGAGGACAGAGCTCAAAGGCTCATGGAGTTGGCATCCTGGTTTCTCAGTCTGCCATGGGTTCCTGCCAGGCTCTGTCTGCAGTTTCTGGGACACATGGCATCGACTGTGCATGTGACCCCCAATGCCCGCCTTCACATGAGGCCTGCACAGTGGTGCCTCAGAACTCAGTGGAAGCAGGCCACAGGGAGCCTAGCAGACAAAGTAAGGGTATCAAAACCTTTCCTGAATTCTCTTCAGTGGTGGCTACACCCCCCCAACTTACTGCAGGGGGTGCCTTTTCAGGTGCCTGCCCCCACAGTGGTGTTGACAACCGATGCCTCCTTACAGGGCTGGGGTGCACACTGTCAAGAGAGCTGCACCCAAGGCCTCTGGTCCTCATGGGAAGCCACGCAACAGATCAACCTACTGGAACTGCGGGCTGTTCGCTTAGCCCTCAAGGCTTTTTCTCACACCTTGGCCCACCAGTCTGTTCTAGTTCAGACAGACAAACAAGTAGCCATGTTCTATGTGAACAAACAGGGCGGCACTGGGTCCAGGCCTCTATGCCTGGAAGCACAGGCCCTTTGCTCTTTTGCCCTCAGGCACCAGATGTTGCTGAGGGCTGTTTATCTTCCTGGCCAGAAGAACTTTCTGGCAGACCGCTTAAGCAGAATTCTGCAGCCCCACGAATGGCAGCTGCACCCTTTGGTGGTTCAACAGATTTTCCTGAAATGGGGACTTCCATCCATGGATCTCTTTGCCAGTCCCCTGACTCACCAACTGCCCAGATTTTGTTCCAGGCAACCGCATCCCCTAAGGGTGGCGGCGGCGGATGCCTTCCTGATTTCTTGGTCCCAGGGCCTGCTCTATGCGTTTCCTCCCACGCCTCTGGTAGCCCGAACCTTGTTCAAGATTCTCAGGGACAAGGCCTCAGTACTTCTGGTTGCTCCCAGGTGGCCGAGGCAGCCCTGGTTCCCCCTGCTACTTCAACTGGCAGTGGAGACTCCCATGCCTCTGGGATTCCAACCCGACCTTCTCTCTCAAGATCAGGGTTCCCTTCTGCATCCCAATCTCAAATCTCTCCATCTGATGGCATGGAGGCTGCAAGGGTAGTCTTGGCTCCCTGGGGCCTACCTCAGGAAGTGGAAGAGGTGGTCTTGGCCTCTAGAAAGCAATCCACCAGGAAAACATATGCCCTGAAGTGGAAGAGGTTCTCCTTATGGTGTCAGCAACGCGACGAAGATCCTTTCGGCTGCATTGTGCCAGTAGTACTCCAGTACCTTCTGCACTTGTCCAATCAGGGCCTTAAGTCCAACTCTGTTCGGGTTCACCTCTCTGCTCTGGCAGCTCACCACTCACTGGTGGAGGGACACTCTCTGTCAGTTCACTCCTTGGTGTCCAGGTTTCTCAGAGGCTTACTATTGCTCAAGCCTCCTCTCCATCCACCGGCCCCTAAGTGGGAGTTGAATGTGGTCTTGCAGCAGCTTACTCGCCCACCTTTTGAACCCATGGCCACATGCCCTCTACGCTTCCTTTCCTGGAAGACTCTGTTTCTAGTGGCCTTGACCTCGGCCAGGCGAGTGAGTGAACTTCAAGCCCTGGTCTGTGACAGGCCATACACTCGCTTCTATAGGAACAGGGTATGTTTATGTTTATTACTTGATAAAAACCGCCTTTCTACAAAACCAAGGCGGTGTACAATAAAATAAAAACCAGTAAAATGGCTATAAGCCAATAAAAAGGAAAGGAAATGTACAATATATTATAGGACAGATGAATGACAGAGAGAATAGACAGAACACAACAGTGAAAGAGGCTTAATAGAAAACAGAAGGAAGGGAGGTAGGAGTCATACAAAAGGAGAGGGGACATCAAAAGCCAAAGAAAACAAATGGGTTTTTAGGTCCTGCTTGAAGGTAGAGTATTGTGGTTCTAGACGGAGGGAGGAGGGAAGGGCATTCCAAAGGGCAGGTCCAGCAAAGAAGAAAGCAGTAGAGCGAGTGGACTGAAGGTGAGCACGAGAGGGGGAAGGGAGGGTAAGACGATTCAGATGAAATGAGCGGGGGGTATACCTGGGGGAGTGAAAAAAAAGGAGATCCGTGAGGTATTGTGGAGTGCTATCATGGAAAGCTTTGTGAACCAAGGTCAGTATTTTGAACATAGCACGGAAAGGAACTGGCAACCAATGGAGGTGAAATAACAAAGGAGTGATATGGTCTCGGTGGGAAGAGTGAGTGACAAGGCGTGCAGCAGTGTTTTGAATACGTTGGAGGTGCGAAAGCTGATTCTTAGGAAGACCAATGAAAAGGGAATTGGCAAAATCGACGCGGGACAAAACCAGAGAGAGGACTAGAGTGACAAGAGCTGAAGGGGAAAGAAAGGGACGAACAGAACGAACTCGTCGTAGAAAGAAAAAAGAGGTTTTAGCTACCTGAGAGATATGGGAATGGAAGGATAAGTTAGAATCAAAGTGCACTCCCAAGTAGCGAAAAGTGGAGACCAGAGGTACAGGAGTGCCAGAGAAAGAAGGGGCTAGTGATGGAGGGGGACTACCATACGAGAACCAAATAGCCACAGTCTTGGTGAGATTCAAGTGGAGACAGTTGAGTGTTAGCCAATCAGCCACAAGCCGCAAGACAGGAGTTAAGGGGTGCGAGATCTGGACATAGAGGAGAAGTGTGATAGAGTAAAAGAATATCATCAGCATAGAGAAACGTGGAGACACCAAATTGCTGGATCAAAGAAGGGAGAGGCCAGGAAAAGATTAAAAAGAAGGGGGGCAAGAACCGAACCTTGGGGAACCCCACAGGGAAGGGGGTGAGAGTCCGAGGGAGAGGAGGATGGGAGAGAAGAGGTGACCGCACAAGAACGAGAAGAGGGTAGTCCTTAGGACTCATCCTAAGTTCCTCCCCAAGGTTGTCTCCTCTTTCCATCTCAACCAGGAGGTGGTTCTTCCAACATTCTTCCCTAGGCCCCATGCCAGCCGGGCTGAGACAGTCCTGCGTACCCTGGACTGTAGGAGGGCCTTATCCTTCTACCTGGAGCGTACGCAGGGGCATAGGAGGGCTACTCAGCTCTTCGTATCTTTCGACCACAATAACTTGGGGGTACCTGTGTCCAAGTGTACCTTGTCCATCTGGGTGGCTGACTGTATCGCCTGGGCTTACAGGGCAGCTGACCTTCCTTTGCAGGGTCGGGTCACGGCCCACCGTGTCAGGGCAATGGCTGCCTCAGTAGCTCATCTCCGCTCTGTACCGTTGGCAGGCATCTGCAGGGCTGCAACTTGGTCCTCAAGCCAGACCTTTGTGGCCCATTACTGCCTGGAGAGGGAGTCCCGTAGGGACAGTGCTTTCGGTCAGGCAGTGCTCTGGAATCTCTTTGAGGTTTAGGCAACTCCTACCCTCCAGACCTCTGGTTGGGCAACCGGTGGAGGTATGTTTCAGTGAAATCCTTTCTCTGATGCTGAGGCTAGAGGGAGCTCATTTTTCAGCTCTGGGTCCCCGGTAGCCTGAAGCTGGGGAGTCCCATAAATGAGGACTGACTTCCTGCTTGGTCCTGGAGAAAGAGTAGTTACTCACCTGTAACAGGTGTTCTCCAGGAGCAGCAGGAATCAGTCCTCACAACCCTCCCTCCTCCCCTGGGAGTTGCAGTTGTACATAGTTTATTTTTTTCATTTTTGTGTGCTGTTTTTTAGCTATGTCATTTGACTGAGCAAGATGGCACCTTTAGGTGGGAAGGGGACTGCGCATGCGTGTAGTATTCCCAAAGGCTTTCATAGAAAGCTGGGAAATGCTCCGCACGGGGGCTCCATCGGCGCCGATGTCACCCATAAGTGAGGACTGATTCCTGCTGCTCCTGGAGAACACCTGTTACAGGTGAATAACTACTCTAACATGCTATTAAAATATTATGACGACATATAGTTGGAGTATTTCCAATTATTTCTCAAGATATTGTACACAACATACCTATAATGGCTATAATGTGGACCACAACTGTATGCCATACTGGGTCAGACCAAACATCATCCAGCCCAGTATCCTGTTTCCAGAAGCGGCCAATCCAGGTCACAGGTACTCATCAGGTTCTCAAAAAGGTAGACAGATTCCATGCTGCTTATCCCAGCGGTAAGCAGGGAATTCCCCTGGTCCTCTTTAACAATGATTTATGGACTTTTTCTCTAGAAACTTGTCTAAACTTCTTTTGACCTAGCTACACTAACAGCTTTTACTTCATCCTATGGCAATGAATTCCAGGATTTAATTATGCATTGAGTGAACAAATATTGTCTCTAATTAGTTTTAAATGTGCTACATTGTAGCATCATTGTGTGTCTCCTAGTCTTTCTACTTTATACATTCCACTCCATTCATAATTTTATAGATCTCAATCATATATACATAGTAATATAGTATATGACAACAGATAAAGACCAGTATGGTCCATCTAGTCTGCTCAGCAAGGCGGCAAGAGTAGGTGTACCTGCCACTCAGTGCAGGTCACCCCTCCCCATGCCTTTGTTTAGGGGTGTACCCACCGCTGCGGGTAGGTCACCCCTATTTACTGAGATATAAGAGATAGTTATGTTTGTTTTGATTTTATCTTGTTGCTATAAAGCAGCGGTTCTCAACCTGTGGGTTGGGACCCCCATGGGGGTCGCCTCAGGATTTACCAGGGGTCACCTGACAAATCCCGGGAATTATTATTACTTTTCTAATTTATTGTTCTAATTTGATCGCAAAGCCTAAAATGTCAAATACTTTGAATTTAATCAATTTATATATTACTTAGGCTATCCTTACTTACTTTTACCTGTTCACCAAAAATGATGCACCTCGAGACGTTATTTAGATCACTTCTGGTTTTGTAATGGTGGACATGGGTCCTACTAAAATGAAATTTTCTATGTAATATTATATAACACCAGCGACTCCATTGAAAATGAATGACAGAGAGAAGAATACCAAGAAAATAAAATATTGCGATGACTTTTTAAGGTATGGTTTCACCTCCATATTTTCAGCAGGGATTGAGAAACCACAATGCGTTATTTGTAATGAAGTTCTATCAGCGGAATCCATGAATCCAAACAAACTGAAACAGCATTTTGACAGTAAGCATCCCACCTTTGTAGGCAAGGATATTTGTTATTTTAAGAACAAAGCTGATGGAATCAAGAAAAGCAGACTTGATATTGGCGTAAAGTTTCACCAGCAAAACATAACCGCTGTTGAAGCTTCATATATGGTGGCTCTCAGAATCGCCAAAGCCAAGAAAGCTCACACCATTTCCCTTCGTCAGTCTTTTTGAATAAAGCATACTAAAACCGTTGACTACAAAATCATAATTCTGAAATCAAATATTGTTACTTGTTGTGATTAATTATTGTGGTTTAAATAAGTAAATTTTATAAATAAAAACATATTGTAAAGGCCTATAATATATTAATAAGAACATAAGATATGCCATACTGGATCAGACCAAGGTCCATCAAGTCTAGTATCCTGTTTCCAACAGTGGCCAATCTAGGTCATACGTACCTAGCAGTTTCCCCAAAAGACACAGGTTCCACAATGCTTGTATTGGGTCAAGCATTGATATCCTGGGTCCCTTCTTAATAATGGTTTATGGACCTTTCCTCCAGGAACTTGTCCAAACCATTTTTAAACCAAGCTACACTAACAGCCTTTACTACATCCTCCGGTAACAAATTCCAGAGTTTGATTACACGTTGAGTGAAAAAACATTTTCTTTTATTAGTCTTAAATAGTTTACCCTGTAGCTTCATTGCATGTTCCCTAGTCTTTCTATATTCTGATAACGTAAATAATCGATCTACGTTTACCCATTACACTCCGTTCATTAATTTATAGACTTCTATCATAATTCATGCTTCGTACGTTCCATGTTCCAATGTGTAAGACATCTTTACAGCTTCTGACTCTCATTTCATGCGCAGCTACATCAGCAGTCAGACTTCCCGAGGGCTTTGATCCAACCACATCATAAATGCTGGCTTTACTCTGAAAAGTCTTCAGCTCTTCCCCAGAAGGTTGTGTTGGAAGAAAGCGAGAAGTCTCTACAAAAGGTGAAAAAGCAAAAACGGCCAAAATGGCTGACGGAAGAAACTCTGAAAATTGCCCAGAAACGCAGAGAAGCTAAAGCCAGTGGAGAAAGAAAGACAATCACAGAACTCAACAGAGATTTCCAACGTGCAGCAAGACAGGACAAGGAAAAGTACTACAATGACACTTGCAAGGAAATAGAAGCAGAAACTATTAGAGGAAGAACAAGATCGGCTTTCCTAAAGCTACGAGAGTTAAAGAAAAAGTTCCAGCCTCGAATTGGAATGTTACAAGATGCTCAAGGTTCTATGTTGAATGATGCTGAGAAGATCAAGAAAAGGTGGAAGGAATATACAGAGTTTTTATATGATAAAGATCTAGTGGACCAACAGCCGTTTCAACCTGTACCTTATGATCGGGAACCATTGGTGATGAAAGAAGAAGTTGAAGCAGCATTGAAAGCCTTATCAAAGAACAAAGCACCAGGCATTGATAGCATTCCCATAGAAGTATTGCAGCAATCTGATGCAGCTGTTACCGTACTCACAAGGCTCTGCCAAGAAATATGGACGACAACATCATGGCCAACTGACTGGAAAAGATCTGTGTTTATACCAATACTAAAGAAAGGTGATCCAACTGACTGTGGAAATTATCGCACAATCGCTCTGATCCCACATGCCAGCAAGATTCTACTGAAGATTATTCAAAAGAGACTACAACCATACCTGGAACAAGAACTACCTGAAGTGCAAGCAGGGTTCAGGAAAGGGCGAGGAACAAGAGACATCATTGCGGATGTGAGATGGATCCTTGAAAAGACTAAAGAATACCAAAAGGATATCTATTTGTGCTTTATCGACTATAGCAAGGCTTTTGACTGTGTAAACCATGAGAAACTCTGGGACACATTAAGAAGCATGGGTATACCAGAACACCTGATCATTCTCTTGCGCAATCTGTACATTGATCAAGAAGCAACAGTTCGAACGGAACAAGGAGAAACAGAATGGTTTAAAATAAGCAAAGGTGTAAGACAAGGCTGCATACTTTCCCCATACCTGTTTAATTTATATGCAGAACAAATCATCAGAGAAGCATGATTGTATGAAGACAACAGAGGTGTGAAGATTGGTGGAAGACTCATCAACAACCTTCGCTATGCTGATGATACCACATTACTGGCTGAAAGTGAAGATGATCTGAAACATTTGCTTCTCACAATCAAAGAACATAGTCTCAAAATGGGCCTGCACCTTAATGTAAAGAAGACAAAGATCATGACAACTGGCATAATCAACAGGTTCATCGTTGAAGGAGAAGAAATTGAAATTGTGAACAACTTTAACCTACTTGGATCAACTATCAATAAAGAAGCAACAAGCAGTCAAGAAATCAGATGACGCATTGCTCTCGGCAGAATGGCTATGAAAGACCTAGATAAGATTTTCAAGAGCAGAGATGTCATTCTCCATACAAAGATTTGACTTGTTCAAGCCATGGTATTTTCAATAACATCATATGGATGTGAAAGCTGGACAGTGGAAAAGATAGACAGGAAGAAAATTGATGCCTTTGAATTATGGTGCTGGCGGCGAATACTGTGTATACCATGGACTGCCCGAAGAACAAACCAGTCGGTACTAGAGGAGATGAAACCTATGCTTTCTTTAGAAGCTCAGATGACAAGACTTCGACTTTCATACTTTGGACACATCATGCGAAGAGAGAGATCATTAGAGAAAGACATTATGCTTGGCAAGATAGAAGGTCAACGCAAAAGAGGAAGGCCAGCAGTGAGATGGATCGATACAATAACAGCAGCTACGGGTACCAGTCTGTCAACAATGAGCCGCCTGACTGAAGACCGAACACAATTTAGGATAGCTATCCAGAGGGTCGCCATGAGTCGACTCCGACTCGACGGCACTTAAAAACAACATCATAATTCAACAAATGATTACAGCGACAATGCATTAACGATGAAGAGAGACGAATTCGATTTTATCATTGGGGGTTGTCACAAGTTGACCAATGTTCCCTGTAAGTATGTATGTGTCTCATATCCCCTCATGTTAAATGTATCCCCCAATTGTGTTGTGACCACTTTGATTGAAGGATAAGGTGGTATACAAAACTGTCTAAATAAAAGGGGTCGCGGTACAAAAAAGGTTGAGAACCGCTGCTAAAAAGGGATCCACTGTAATCTGTCCCATGCTGTTTTGAATTCTGTCACTGTATTTGCCCCCACCACTTCCATCAGGAGGGCATTCCAAGCATCCACCACCCTTTCAGTGAAAAAATATTTCCTGACATTGCCTTTCAGTTTACCCCCTCACAGCTTCATGTTATGCCCTTTAGTTTTACAGCTTCCCCATCTTTGGAAGAGGTTTGTGTGTTCATTAATACTATTAAGTATTTAAAGGTCTGAATCATATCTCCCCTGTCCTTCCTCTCCTCCAGAGTATACATATTTAGGTCCTCAAGTCTCTTCTCATAAGTCTTCTGATGCAGGCTCCAAATCATTTTTATGTGCTTTGCGAAATATGGTTTCCAAAACTGAACACAATATTCCAAGTGAGGCCTCACCAACGACTTGTACAGTGTCATTAATACCTCTTCCTTTCTGCTGGTAATTCCTCTGTATGCAACCCAGCATCCTTTTGGCTTTTGCCACCGCCTTGTCACACTGTTTTGCCACTTTGAGATCCTCAGAAACAATCACTCCGAGGTCCTTCTGCTGGTCTGTGCACACCAACCTCTTGCCCCCTATCGCATACAATCCCCTTGGATTTCTGCTTCCCAAGTGCATGACAGTGCACTTATTCACATTAAATCTTAACTGCCAAGCATTAGACCATTCTTCAAGCTTTTGTAGATCTTTCCTCATGTTATCCACTCCCTCAGGGGGAATCCACTCTTGCAAATTTTGGTTTCATCTGCAAAAAGACAGACTTTTCCATTCAGTCCTTCAGCAGTATCACTCACAAATACATTGAACAGTACCGGCCCCAGGACTGAACCCTGGGGCACACCACTAATCACCTTCCTTTCATAAGAACATAAGATATGCCATACTGGGTCAGACCAAGGTCCATCAAGCCCAGTATCCTGTTTCCAACAGTGGCCAATCTAGGTCATACGTACCTAGCAGTTTCCCCAAAAGACACAGGTTCTGCAATGCTTGTACTGGGTCAAGCATTGATATCCTGGGTCCCTTCTTAATAATGGTTTATGGACCTTTCCTCCAGGAACTTGTCCAAACCTTTTTTAAACCCAGCTAAACTAACAGCCTTTACTACATCCTCCGGTAACAAATTCCAGAGTTTGATTACACGTTGAGTGAAAAAATATTTTCTTTTATTAGTCTTAAATAGTTTACCCTGTAGCTTCATTGCATGTCCCCTAGTCTTTCTATATTCTGATAACGTAAACAATCGATCTATGTTTACCCGTTCCACTCCGTTCATTAATTTATAGACTTATATCATATCTCCCCTCAGCCGTCTCTTTTCCAGGTTAAAGAGCCCTAACCTTTTTAGCCTTTCTTCATAGGAGTATCCTTCCATCCCCTTTACCATTTTGGTGGCTCTTCTCTGAACCTTTTCTAATAACTCTATATCCTTTTTAAGATACAGCGACCAGAATTGCACACAATATTCAAGGTACGGTCTTACCATGGAACGATATAGAGGCATTATAATATCTTTTGTTTTATTTTCCATTCCTTTCCTTATGATACCTAGCATTCTGTTTGCTCTCTTGGCTGCCGCTGCACACTGGGCCAAGGGTTTTAACATGTTATCCACAATGACACCTAAATCTTTTTCCTGGGTGGTGGTTCCTAATGTGGAACCTTGCATTGTGTAACCATAGTTTGGGTTGTTCTTCCCTAGGTGCATAACTTTGTACTTGTCCACATTAAATTTCATCTGCCATTTTGATGCCTAGTCTTCTAATTTATCAAGATCCTCTTGCAATTTTCCACAATCCTCTTGGTTTTTAACAACTTTAAATAGTTTTGTGTCATCTGCAAATTTGATAACCTCACTCGTTATTCCACTTTCCAGGTCATTTATGAATATGTCAAAAAGCAGCGGACCCAGCACAGATCCTTGGGGTACACCACTATTCACCTTTCTCCATTGGGAAAATTGGCCATTTAGCCCAACCCTCTGCTTTCTGTCTTTTAACCAGTTCTTGATCCACAGTAGTACACTGCCTCCTATCCCATGACTCTTTAGTTTTGCCAAAAGTCTTTGATGAGGGACCTTGTCAAAGGCTTTCTGAAAGTCCAGATACACTATATCAACTGGCTCACCTTTGTCCACCTGTTTATTCACACTTTCAAAAAAACATAACAGATTAGTAAGACAAGATCTTCCTTGTCTAAAGCCATGTTGGCTGTCTCCCATTAGGCCATGACTATCTACATGCTGAGTAATTTTATTCTTTATGATGGTTTCTATCATTTTTCCCGGTACTGACGTGAGGCTCACCGGTCTGTAGTTTCCCCGATCACCCCTGGAATCCTTTTTAAAAATTGGTGTTACATTGGCGATCCTCCAATCTTCAGGTATTAGAGATGATTTTAATGATAGTTCACAGATTACTAATAGCAGGTCTGCAATCTCATATTTCAGTTCTTTCAACACCCTTGGATGTATACCATCCGGCCCAGGTGATTTGCTACTCTTCAGTTTATCTAATAGTTGTAATACATCTTCCCGATGTATCGATATTTCCTTCAATTCTTCTGCACCTTTAAATACCACTTCAGTCATGGGTAGCATCCCTAGATCTTCCTCAGTAAAGACCGAAGCAAAGAATTCATTCAGTCTCTCCACTATCGCCTTGTCGCCTCTTAGTGCCCCTTTAACTCCTCTATCATCTAATGGACCAACTGACTCTCTCACAGGTTTTTTGCTACGAATGTACTTGAAAAAATCTTTATTTTGCGTTTTTGCTTCCACAGCAAGCTTCTTCTCAAATTCTCTCTTTGCCTGCTTTATCAATGCCTTGCATTTGATTTGCCAGTGCTTGTGCTGTTTCCAGGTTTCATTGTTTGGCTCTTTTTTCATCCGAGTGAGTTCTGTTAACGATCACCTTCTGTCGTCTGTCAGTTAACAAATTTTTGATCCAGTTCACCACCTTGGGACCCATCCCCAAGCTGTTGAGTTTATTGATAAGCCACCTATGAGGAACAATATCAACGGCTTTGCTGAAATCTAGGTAGATCACATCCAACACATGCCCTTGATCTAGTTCTCTGGTCACCTAGTCAAAGAACTCCGTCAGATTTGTTTGGCAAGATCGTCCTTTGGTAAAACCATGTTGCCTCGGATCATGCAACCTGTTGGTTTCGAGGAAGTCCACTATTCGCTCTTTCAGGAGCGCCTCCATTACTTTTCCCACCACCAAGGTAAGGCTTATTGGCCTGCAGTTTGTCACTTCATCCCTACTGCTACTTTTGTGAAGAGGTACTACATCAGCCCTTCTCCAGTCCTGTGGAACTTCTCTTATCTCCAAGGATCTATTAAAAGCATCCTTTAATGGCCCTGCAAGAACCTCTCTGAGCTCTTTCAGTATCCTGGGATATTTCCCTTCCGATCCCATGGCCTTTTCCACTTTCAGTTTTACAAGCTGTTCTAACACATCATCCACTGTAAATGGTGTGGTATCTACTCCATTACCATTTGTATTTTTGTCAATAACAGGTGGTCCTTCTCCTGGACTTTTTCTAGTAAAAACAGAGCAGAAGTATTTGTTTAGCATTTTTGCTTTTTCAATGTCACTTTCCCCAAACCAATTCTCAGCACTTTTGAGTCGTGCAATTTCACCTCTGAGTTTCCTACTCTCCCGAATATACCTGAAAAAGGTTTTGTCGCCACACTTCACACCTTTAGCCAACTTTTCTTTTGCCTTTGATTTTGTTATCCTTATTTCGCTTTTTGTCTCTTTTAGTTTGATCCTGTTTTCTGTGTTCCGTTGTTTGCGAAATTTTGAATTTTGTGAAAGCTGTGGTTTTTGCCTTTATTTGTGCAGCCCCTTCTTTGGAGAACCAAATAGGTTTCCTTTTCTCTTGTTTTTATATACTTTCTTTACATACATATCTGTTGCCCCTTTTATTGCCTCCTATAGTTTAGCCCATTGCAATTCCACTTCCCTTATCCCCTCCCACCCTACCAACTCCTCCTTCAGGTACTTGGCCATTTTGCTGAAGTCGGTGTTTTTGAAATCTAGGACTTTGAGCTTGCTGTGATTGGATTCTACCTTAGCTTTTATCTCAAACCACACCGTGTGATGATCGCTGCTGCTCACATGGGCACCCACCCGGATATTCGACACGCTATCTCCGTTGGTGAGCACTAAATCCAGTACCGAGCACTCCCTGGTTGGTTCCATCACTATTTGTCTAAGTAATGCATCTTGAAAGACATCCACAATTTTTTTACTTCTTTCTAGATTTGCAGAAGGAATCCTCCAATCCATATCAGGTAGATTAGAGACACCCAATGTGATCACGTCCCCCTTCATGGCTATCTTTGCAATATCAGCAATCAATTTGCTGTTCATTTCTTCGGATTGAGTTGGAGGCTTGTAGACTACACCACCATGGATGACAGTGCCATCTCCTCTTTCCAGCACAATCCACAGCACTTCTTCTTTTCTCGATGTCCCCTGCATTTCAGCAGCTTTTAATATTGCTTTTGACATATAGGGCTCCTCCTCCTTTTCTACCCCCTCTATCTTTTCTAAATAAATTATAGCCAGCTATGACTATATCCCATTCATTTGACTCGTTAAACCATGTTTTTGTAATGGCCACAATGTGCAAGTCCATTTCCACCATTAGGGCTTCCAGATCAGGAACTTTGCTGGCTAGGCTTCGAGCATTTGTACTCATTGCTTTCCAGCATTCTTTGGCTTGCTTGTGTTTTGCATGGATTTTGTTCTACATGCCCCTTCCCACTTTCCATTGATGTGTGGTTTAAAAGTGTAGCTGTTTCCAATGTCATTTTGCTTTTGCTGGGAGTGACATCTTGAACTTGTCCTTCTCCATCCATCACCCTCTTTACATCTCTCCTCAGCCATCTCTTTTCTAAGCTGAAGTGCCCCTAATCTTTAATGGCCCCTTCCATCCCCTTTACATTTTGGTCGCTCATCTCTGTACCTTTTCTAATTCCACTATATACCTTTTAAGATATGGCAACCAGAACTACACACAGTAGTCAAGGTGTGGTCACACCACAGAGTAATACAGAGGCATTATAATATCCTTGGTTTTATTCTCCATTCATTTCCTTATGATTATTAGCATTTTATTTGCTTTCTTGGCTGCCACTGCACACTGGGCAGAGCGTTTCAAGGTATTATCCACAATAATGCCCAGATCCTTTTCCTGAGTGGTGATTCCTAATGTAAAACCTTGCATTGTGTAACCTAACTTCCATTTTGTCCTGCTAGACCAGTCCAGACAAGGGGTTGTATTACTCTACCAGCAGATATGGAGACAGAGAAAGCTTCCAGAGGCTTCTTATGACATCATCATGTCATTAACAGCCTGTGCCTATAGGGGCATAATCTAGTAATACTCTGTCTCTAGCAGATGGTGAATGCAAGTTTTTGAGCTCAAAATCTGAAAAAAGAAAGAAGATTGTAAAGAAAAGATTGATTTTGCTCGTGAGAGACCACTCTTGCTGGTGACTTTCTGACTGCAGCACAACTTGAGAGGCTCCACTAGACACCCTTAAAATCGGTGCTCTTTTCGAATGCCATAAGGAGATGAATTGATTCAGCTCTGTTTCCTTATCCTGATAAGGACCTATTGAGCAGCCAGAAGATTGAAGAATCCTTTCCAAACTCCCTTTTTTTAGTCACACAATCTCAGTGCTCCCCCCTCCTCCTCCTCCTCCTCCTTCTTCTTCTTCCTGCTCTCCCCAGAAAATTTGAAGAAGGCTTTTCAGAGGTATGTGACTGCACATATCTGCAGGTCTGGCAACAGTGGAGTAGTGCTGTGCACCCAGCACAGTTTATACTTGCCTTGGGGCTCCTCGGTGCTTAGTACCAAAACTAAGTCTCTGAATAACTTGTTTGGGGGGGAGGGGGGCTTCTGACCTCGTCCGCTGCTGGCACATAAGTTGGGTTAAGCCACTTGAGGCATCCATTGGATTGGTGCTCGTGTTTTCTTGCCTTGTCGAATTGCCTGCGCACATTGACTGTGCTTCCGTGCTTTGCCGCACATCTTCCATGCATTTCCAAATCTGTGCCGGCAGTGCGCAGTTACTTGTCCATGTGGCACTCATGCAAAGTTACTGCCTGTGTGGCCCATGCGCATGTAGTTATTGTCCATGTGATGCTAGCACACGCTGTTACTGTCCACGTGGCCTTAGTGTACGGCGCTACACACCATTTTAGTGTGACTTGAGCCTGCATTTCCTGGATGTCTGTGGCTGTGGAAATTCATATACAGGCTCCTAAAAAGCTCTACCTGGTTTGCATAGAGAGCCTCATCGTTAGATTCTGGTATCTGAACTTCTTGCATGGAATCTTCAGATGTGCCCTTGGAAGGCCTATCTCTCTCTTTGCAGTGGGAAGACATGGTTGCCCTGGCCTTATCGTCTTTGCTACAGGTGACAGCGGACTATGCCATTAAAAAGGATGATAGACAGGCTTTGAGTTCCAGTGCTCACTCCCCTTCTCGTAAGGATCTGACAGCTGCTGTTTCCCCCAAGGCTATAGGCACAGCAGGGAGCTCCCAATTCCTGGGTTGTCCTCCCCAGAATTCTTCTCATTTCTGCAGCAAACTTGGTGTTTCTTGCATGGCAGCTCAGACCCTGGAGCCTCTGGGTCCTCTCTCTCTCTTTCCGCTCGCTTGGAAGAGGGACAGTTGGCAGTCAGAGCCTAGCTCGGATGCTGCCTTCTAAGCGCTCTCGGCAAAGGTTGGAATCTGGAGATTTGGATCAACTGTCCTTTGGCTGAGACCCAGAGTCCAGTCCTGATACCTCGGGCAATGATTCCAACCTGGAGAAAGGTGTCTTCTTCAGAAGATCATGACGACTCTATTATTATTCACCTGTTTAGGAAGAATAAGCTGGCAGCCTTGATGGCTCAAGTGTCATCCACTCTGCATTTGACTGATTTTCTAGTGGCAGAACAAGGGCCACAGATCCACCCTCTCCTGCAATGGGTTCGGAAGTCTATGATTGTCTTCACTTTTCCACAGGTTATCAAAAGCATGATCCATTCGGAGTGGGACTTGCCCAACCCCCCAATGAAAGGGATAAAGGTTTGCAGGAGGCTTTACTTTCTGACACAGAAGGACTGCACCTCATGGTTCGGCATGCCGAGAGTGGATGCACATGTCACAACAGTCATAAAATAGACCACCATCCTGGAGGAGGGTGGAACAGCCCTGAAGGTTCCCCTGAATTGTATGGTGGACTCTCCTGAGGAATCAATTCACAGCTTCTGCAGTTATCCTTCAGTTGGCAGTGTGTGCGGGCCTGACAACTCGAGCTTTGCAACAGCCTTTCTGTTGAACGCTATGTATGATCTCTTCTTCTTGATGGCTAAAGAAATTATTCTGCTGACGGTGATGCAATGTTGGATATGGGTGGCAAATTCATCTTCCAAATCCCGGTTGACCCAGCTAGCCTTTAAAGGGAAGCTCTATTTTGGTGCGGGCTTGGAGAAGAAGTTTAAAGATTTAGGTGAATCCAAGCCTCATCGCTTTCTGGAAGGCATTTGAGTGCGTTGTCCTCCTCAACAAATGCCCATTTTCCTCATTCACATTACTCAGACTCCCAGGATTCCCATAGGTACCATCCTGGAAAGCCCTCCTTCTCTTCCTCTTCTGTTTTTTGGTCCTGGACTCTGTCCTTTCATGGAACTCGCAGGTCTGGAATTCTACCAGCTATAGAAGTGCAATGACGGATTGGGGACCCATTCTGAGATGCCTCCAGTGGGTGGCAAACTGCATCTTTTCTACCAGGGGTGTACCCGGGTCACTAAGGATCACTGGGTGCTAGACATCTGATGCCCCTTACTCTCTCATTTACTACTTAAGTGTATCTTACGATACTCTAGTCCCCAGTTTTGCAATGTTTTCTCATCTTGATTAGATTGTAAGCTCTGATGAGAAGGGACTTTGCCCTTACATCTTTATGTACAGCACTGCAGTATACCATTCAAATGGCTATGTTCTGGGATGCAGAGAGCCCTATTCTGGATGTCTTCATCTCCCCATGTGGTTCTGCGGACAAGAGAACTGCCATTCAGATCACGCTGTAAAGATTGCTCTATATGCAGCCATTGGTGCCCTTTCCCCCTGCTGAGCACGACAAGGGCCAATATTCCATCTACTTTATGGTGCCAAAGGAGGATGGTTCCTTTTGGATCATCGATCTCAAGGTAGTCAGTGCTCACCTGTACACCTTTCACTTCCATATGAAGACCTTGTGATCAGTGATCCAGGCGTTATGCGGCGGGGAGTTCCTTGTGTCTCTGGATTTAGCTGAAGCTTATTTCCACATCCCTCTCTGAGAGGGTCAGCAATATTTTCTCCACTTCGCCATGCTTGGCTCTCATTTTCAGTTTTCTGCTCTTCCATTTGGCCTCTCCACCGCCCCAAGGACATTCTCTAAAGTAATGGTGTTGACTACTGCATTGAGGCACCAAGGGATCTGTGTTCACCCATATCTGTATGATTGTCTCATCTGGGCCAGGTAACAGTCCAAAGCATCATGGGTTTCGACTCGGGTAGTGCAGATCCTGAAGAGTCTTGGCTGTGTGATCAATTGAGGAAAGAGCCACTTGGAACCTTTCCAGTCATTGGAGTACCTGGGAACATGTTTGAGCACTCGTGTAGGCAGAGTCTTTGTGCCCGAGGAAAGAGTGAAAAAGTTGTTGGCCCAGCTGGCAGCTTTCTGATCTCAGCAGACTCCAAGAGTTTGAGATTATCTACATTTTCTCAGTTTGATAGTGGTAGTGATTGCAATAGTGCCTTGGGCACGAGCTCATATGACATAGAAAAAAGATTCTGATCAAACTAGGAACAAAATCTCCATATATAAATCAAAATTTTCACATATACATTTCTTTTTGTCAGAGTTGCCAGCCCAGTGAAAATAACTAAACCAATCACCACTGTGGAAACTCCATTTTAATCAAGTAAATATTTTAAAATTATTCATTTCAGTGTAGTTAGCTGTATAGTAACACGTTCTTCAGGCTGTAATCAACACCACAGAAACCAACGACATGACACGTTTCGGGTCCAAAAAATTTCAGAAACCCTGCTTCAGGTCAAAACATAACGTGGTTAATCCTCAGCCATAAAAAGTTTGTTTCGGAGAAAACGCCTTAAATACTCCAGCCAAAGGAGAGAATGCACAGCTGATTTTAAAACCTCCAATGAGAAAAATGATGAAGCAAAGATCAGCCAATCAACAACAGGGGGAGGTTCCACCGATCAGAAACCGCACCCTGGAAGAAAGGCAATAGTAGTATATTAAGCCCTAAATGATTGTGTGCCAGTCTATCTGCATATTTAAACCATGAGGATAGACTGCATTCAAAGAATAAATCCACCTCTGTTCTAACCTTTGGAGACTTTGAACACAATCTCCTCCACGGGGATTTGCTGGTACATAGTCAAGTACTCTCCATTGAAGAGATTCAAATATATGTGTAACTTCAACACAATGGGCTACCATCGGTGCTTGTAGGTTTTTAATGCGAAAACGCGACGCATGTTCACTCAATCTAACTCGCAATGATCTAGAGGTGCGTCCAACATAATAGAGCTGACATGGGCATATAATCAGATACACCACAAAGGAAGAGGAGCAATTGGTATGCCATCGAGAATGATAGGTTTTTGAAGTATGTACATCTACCCATTCAGGGCCAGATATAGTGTTTGAACAAAAATTGCAAACCCCACAAGAATAATGTCCTTTTACTACATGTGAAGTTGGAGGGCGATCTTGGGGAGCTGTAGTTCTCATTACCAAATCCCTTAGTTTAGCCTTACGGGAATAAGCAATTTGTAAACGTTTATCCCAAAAGCAAGTGTGTAACCCCAATATAGGCCAAAATCGATGGAGACGTTTGGCCACCAATGTCGCCCCCTTGGTGTAAGGAAAAATTCCAGTAATTCTCTCATCCCTAGATGTTCTGGCCGGTACATCAAAGAGCCATTCTCTATGCGTAAAACGAGCCCTTTTATATGCTGTTTTAATTAATTTTGATGGATAACCATGAGCGATTAAACGTAAACTAAGATCTGTAGCATGTAACTTAAAGTCCTGTAATGTTGTACAATTTCGACGGAGCCGATGCTGACATCTACGGGATTCGTTACATTTTTATACTGTAAGGCTGTTCAACGTAATACTTTATTGAGATTTGACAGCTTTCATCCAATGGCGTTAAAACGAGGATTGCCCTATGGCCAGTTCTTACGGCTCCGTCGAACATCGGCCATCTATCGATCTCCACCCAAGAATGAGGAAGGCTTCAGCTTCATCTTTATCAGCACCTCAGGGTGATCGTATCAAGCATCACGTGAAGGCTTCGGTGCACCGGTGTTGAAGCCCCTTGAGGCACATGGTCGAGAGCGCCCCTCCAAGCTTCCCCAAAGAGAGTAGAGCTTATCCTCCAGGACATTGGAGGGGCAGCGATGGCCTACTGAGAGCACAGACCAAGCCACCAATTACCCCTTACAGACCCCTTACAGAGTCAAGTTAACTGAGGCCCACAGCCTTCGGAGTTGGCAGCCATGGAGAAACGCTTTCTACAAGGAATGGATCGCGGCACTCTTGGCCATGCAGCTGACTGGTGCCTCAACGTCAGCTGCATTGACATCAGCAACCGTCCAGCTGATCCTCAAGATGCACACTTGCCTGCAAGAGAGCCATCGACATCGGGGCATCAAAGGGCCCCAACAATGGTGTCTGTCTGGCTGATATTGCTCTCTAGCATTTCAGAGTCCAATGCACCCTTGAAATCTAGACAGTCATCGGTACATCATTGCTCCTGATTTCCGTGGGTCAGGAGAGAGATCCAGGCAAAGACTCAGAAGTACTTTGACTTCCTCTCTGAGTCTCATTCAGAAGGTTGGGTAACTGATGTTGAGTCCAGAGACTTTTCAGAAGGACAGGTTCCCAGAGCTTCCATTGGACCCTTCTCCTCATGAGCAGTCTAGTTCCTTCCTGATGATATGACCTTCCAAGATTTTGTCAGGGGTATGGCCAAGGCTATACTATGTCCTTTGGAGACTGACGTTGAGCCTAGGGCAGAAGAATTAGAGATCCTTCAATACTCCTCTGCCTCTAAGAAAGCGGTGACAATGCCCATGCACCACATCCTTCAAAGAATGCAGATGAGAATGTGGGAGACCCCCTCACTGTACCTCCAGTTTGTAGAAGGCTTGACTCCATGTGTAGAGTTCAGAAGGCTCCCAAGTTGGAGAAGTCCCAGCTTCCGCACCATTCATTGGTGGTCGAATTCACACTGAAGAGATCCAAAAGTTCCAAGACTCACTCCTTGGCACCCCCTGGGAGGGAGGCCCAGATATTGGACTCTTATGGGAAATGATATTTTCAGAGTTACATGCTTATGGCCCGCATGACCTCTTTCCAGCTCTAGATGGGCATATTTTTGAAGAACACCATGTGTGACCTCGCTGATCTGTCCCAGTATCTCCCTCTGCAGAAATTGGGACAGTATCATTCCCTAGTGGCTCACGGCAAGGACTGCTTGAAGTTCTTGGTCTGGGAGACCTATGATATCTTTGATATTGGCATCGAGAGCTTCTGCTATAGGTATAGGCGCCTAGAGACTCGCCTGGCTCTGGCCCTCAGACCTGGAACAATCAGCACAGGACAAGCTTGCTGACATGCCGTGCTGTGGGGAGAATTCCTTTGGAGAACAAGTCAAACAGAAGGCTGGCTTAATTGAAAAGCAGCATGTCACTCTTAGGAATCTTTCAAGACACACGTCCGAGATGGCCTCCTATCGCAGAAGGTATCAAGGAAAGAGCCAAACCAAACCAGGCTCCTTGACCGCATCCATAGCAGGAGAAGCCTCAGAAGCACCAGTCTGCTTCTCAGCCAAAACCTGGGGCGGGGTTTTGACTGGTTCCTTTAGAGCATAGCCATTCTACTAGTGACTACAGCAGATACCTCTTCTGTCAGGGGAAGACTCACTCTTTTTGCCCAAAGGTGACCCCTCATAACCTCAAACATTTGGGTTCTGCAAATCATCCAAAGCGGTTACAAATTATATTTATTCGACCTACCTCCAAATTGCCCCCCAAGGGGCAAGGGACCCTCTAAATCAGGAAGAGCTTCAGAGAAAATCATCGCCCCCATGGGGGATTTTGCAATTGAGCTCATGCCACCAGACCAAAGAGGATAAGGATTTTATTCCAGATATTTCATGATCCCTAAGAAAACAGGAGGATGCCGTCCCATCCTAGACCTCAGAGATTTGAACAGATATCTTGTCAAGGAAAGATTCAGAATGATTTCTTTGGACACCTTCCTACCTTCCTTCCTTATTTATTTATTTAGGCTAGGTTTATATACTGCTTTTCATGCAGGTCAAAGTGGTTTACAGCAAACGAGATAATACAAGGAACGTTTACATTGGAACATAATAACTTTGTACAATGAACAAGGGTAGGGCAATTGTGAAGATTAACTATGTACAAGGTTAATTATACACAGGTATCTAAATTGTGCATTTATGTGGTGCTTGATAAGTTTGTTTCCTGTGTGTTTGTGTTGTGGGAGCAGGTTTTGACAAGTGTTTAGCTGTTGAGCTGTTGGGGGGGTGTGGTAAAGTGCAGGATGAAGAAGTGAGTTTTGAGAAGTTTGCGGAAGGTTAGGAGGTCTGTGGTGTTTCTTTTGTTGTCTGGGAAGGTGTTCCAGGTGGTTGAGGCATAAAATTCAAAGGCTCTGGCTGAGGCTAATTGGGTACTCTTTGTTATGGATTGGGGGGTAGTTAGTGTGTTCATGATGGAGGTTCTCCGGGATCTGTGTGAATGTTAAGGGGTGATGAGAGTGCTGAGATAGGTGGAGGAATGATGGAAGAGGGCATTGTGTGTCATTAGCAGGATCTTCCTTCAAAAGGAGATCGGCTATGCTTCCTGGATATGAAGGATGCATATACCCACATACAGATATATCCCACTCTCAGGAAGTATCTTGGATTCATCCTGGGGGGATAATACTTTCAGTACTGGGTGTTGCCCTTTGGCCTAACCTCAGCACCTTGCATTTTTACAAAATGCCTCACAGTAGTAGCAGCTTATCTCCAGATGCTGGGAGTGTTTGTCTTCCCCTATTTGGATGATTGGCTGATCAAAGATACCACTCCGGAAGGGGTTCAAGAATCAACACAGTTGACCTTTTGGGTGCTGTAACTACTAGGGTTTGTCATAAATTACCCAAAATCCCATCTGCAACCTACTTAACAACTGGAATTAATTGGAGCTGTGTTTGACACAACTCAGGCGAGAGGCTTCTTCCCACATGACAGACTCCACAGATTGAGAGTGCTACTGCTGGAAACTGAATTGAGTCAGCAGGTCACAGCTCACAAGAAGTTAACTGTACTAGGTCATATGGCCTCTACAGTACATGTAACACCCTTGGCACATCTCCTTTCCAAATTGCTCCACCCCAAAAGCTTTTGAGGACAGATGCATCCAAGCTGGGTTGGGGAGCTCATCTCGATGGATTTCACACCCAGGGCAATTGGTCCTTCCAAGAAATACTCCATCAGATCAACTTCTTGGAATTAAGAACATAAGATATGCCATACTGGGTCAGACCAAGGTCCATCAAGCCCAGTATTCTGTTTCCAACAGAGGCCAATCTAGGTCATATGTACCTAGCAGTTTCCCCAAGGGACACAGGTTCCACAATGCTTGTATTGGTTCAAGCATTGATATCCTGGGTCCCTTCTTAATAATGGTTTATGGACCTTTCCTCCAGGAACGTGTCCAAACCTTTTTTAAACCCAGCTACACTAACAGCCTTTACTACATCCTCCGGTAACAAATTCCAGAGTTTGATTACACGTTGAGTGAAAAAATATTTTCTTTTATTAGTCTTAAATAGTTTACCCTGTAGCTTCATTGCATGTCCCCTAGTCTTTCTATATTCTGATAAGGTAAACAATCGATCTACATTTACCCGTTCCACTCCGTTCATTAATTTATAGACTTCTATCATATCTCCCCTCAGCCGTCTCTTTTCCAGGTTAAACAGCCCTAACCTTTTTAGCCTTTCTTCATAGGAGTATCCTTCCATCCCCTTTACCATTTTGGTGGCTCTTCTCTGAACCTTTTCTAAAATCGCTATATCCTTTTTAAGATACGGCGACCAGAATTGCACACAATATTCAAGGTGCGGTCTCACCATGGAACGATATAGAGGCATTATAATATCTTTTGTTTTATTTTCCATTCCTTTCCTTATCATACCTAGCATTCTATTTGCTCTCTTGGCAGCTGCTGCACACTGGGCCGAGGGTTTTAACATGGTATCCACAATGACGCCTAAATTAAGAGCAAACACTTTAAAGATTTTCAGAGATCAATGGGCAAGTCCATTTGTTCTTATCCAGACAGACAATCAGGTGTCAATATTTAACATCATCAAGCAGGGAGGAGCAGGCTCATACCTCCTGTGTTGGGAAGCAGTCAGGTTGTGAAGGTTTGCCATCACACATGGGATGGACTCGAGAGCCACGTATCTAGTGGAGTGGAGGAGTGGCCTAGTGGTTGGGGCAAGGTACTTCAGGCCGGAAGGTCGGGGGTTCAAATCCCACTGGAGGACAGCAACCTTGGGCCGGAAGGACTGGGGTTTCTAGTCCCACAGGTGCTCCTTGTGGTCTTGGGCAAGCCACTTAACCCTCCATAGCCCATGTTTCCTGTAAAATAGTTATCTCCAAGTTATAATGCCCTGTTCAATGTAATTTCAGTTTGTTCAATGTAAACCGCCTTGATATCGGTATATAAGAAATGTTAAATTAAAAAAAAATAATAAATAATAAAATCTACCAGGTGAGCAAAACACTCTGGCAGACAGACTGAGTCAAGTCCTCCAACCACATGAATGGGCAGTGGACAGGGATGTTGTGGCTTGCATCAATC
Source organism: Ichthyophis bannanicus (assembly GCA_033557465.1). Lineage (NCBI taxonomy): Eukaryota > Metazoa > Chordata > Amphibia > Gymnophiona > Ichthyophiidae > Ichthyophis > Ichthyophis bannanicus. The sequence continues at coordinate 1,132,044,710 of CM066033.1, forward strand.
GTGAGTGGGACACCCACTGAATAAATCTGTTCACGACTCATCAAAATGCCCAAGTGGATCAGTTCTATTCCAGGGTAAGATTAGACAGCAAACTAGCCTTGAATGCTTTCCTCCTGCTTTGGGGGGAGGGTCTTTCTGTATGTTTGCCTCCAAAACCTCTATTTGCAAAGACCCTCCTGAAGCTCAAAATGGACGGAGGCATGATGATACTCATTGCTTCCTACTGTCCCCGACAACCTTGGTTTCCTCTCCTGCTACAGCTGTCCAGTCAGGAACCACTTTGACTGGGCCAGTAGGGTGTGTCAATTTTGGAGATGTCATAATTTTAAAATGCACTAGTGAAAAAATGGTACAGTTTCATGTGGCATATCAACAACTAGCTTTAAATTTTGTGTAATATGTTATTTACCTACCTGGAATTTCTAGGAAATTATGCAAAAATACACAAATTACTAAAATATGTTTAAGAGCTCTGATAATAGTTTTTGTGTGTTTGCATTGCATATTAATGCCTTTTGTGCCTCAATTATCGTTTTATCTTACTTATTTCTGTATTGGAGTTTACATGGTAAACTGGTTCAATATAAAAATAAATAGCAATTGGACACAAGGTCCCAGGCATCTCCTTTTCCAGCTGCAACTATTGAAAAACAGTGTGAAGAGGTAAGGAAGATAGTCATGCCTACAGTGAGAAGGTCAGCTTGGTATGGTTACAGCGAGTCTGTTTTATAAGCTATGTGGTGCAGTGAAGAGGAACAGGAGAGAGGAGATGCAGTGGAGAAAGATATTGAAGATCAGAGGTGAAAGAGATGAGAAAACTCAGCTTGGAGACAGCAATGTGAGACCCAGGAAAACACCATCCATCAACACTGAGGCAACTACACTCACCTAATTACTTAACTGGAGCTCTGGAGTCTCTGAGCCTCCTCTTACCTGTACCATGACAATGGCAGAGATCAAGGCATTTCTGAGCAAGCCCATGGTGGTTCCAGACTGACCATCACACACCCAGTCCATAGAAAGGTGTGTAAAAATGACAACTGAGGCTGCTGATCATGTGTACAATCAGGAGAGGAGGGAATATTATATTAGGGGTCAGATGATCAGCAGGGAGCTCATAAGCCAAAACAGAAGCAAACGAGATATTATTCTTTCTCCAGGACCAAGCAGGAAGTCAGTCCTCACATATGGGTGACGTCGGCGCCGACGGAGCCCTCGCGGAGCAATTTTCCCCAGCTTTCAAAGAAAGCCCTTGGGAATTGCAGCGCGCATGCGCGGTCCCCTTCCCGCCCAAGGGTGCCATCTTAGCCAGTCTTCTTTTTTCCGCGGAGCCCTACAGACGTGGTCTTCTTGTCCCCGCAGAAAAAGTTGATTTTTCGTGATTTATTCTCTTTTTTCTTCGGTTCGACGCCGGTCTCTTTCCTGCCCGGACTCGCGACGCCGTTGCGAGTCCTTCTCTTATTTTTCGTTTTTTCTGATTTTTCTGTCAGTTTCGTTTTTGGTTTTTCGCTGGCAGCCCCGTCCTTTGACATTGCAGGGGCCCATTTTACCCCCATGGCTGCCAGTTGTTTCAAAAGGTGTGTTCAGTGTGACAGAAATATGTCACTCACTGACACACACGATAATTGCCTCCGCTGCCTTGGCCCAGATCATGAGGAACTGATCTGTGGGGCCTGCAGCAAAATGTCCTCCAAAGCGTTACGGAGTCGGCGGCATCAGCGGGAAAGAATCTTCGCAGATCCCACCCGTACCCGGACCTCGTCGGAGGCCTCGGCGTCCAGAGGCTCCAGCTCTGAGCATCGCCGGAGTTCCTCCGACAGAGGTTCTCCCTCCGGGGATCATCATCGGAAGGCGAAACCCGCGAGGGCGGCATCGGTGGACGCTCCTGGTTCCGCGAGGGCCAGGTCGCATAGCCCCGATAGCCGTCCCGGGTCTTTGGAAAAGGAACGTCTCCCGAAGCGACCTCGTTTGGAATCGGAGATGCCTGCTCGGGTAAGTCCTGTAGTCTTCCTGGACTCGCCTCCGAGGGGTCCGACGTCGGGCCCGAAGCCGTCGGGGCCCGAGTCGGGGGCTGCTGGGTCACCTGAGGTCGGACTCAGGTTGACGGCCTTGGAGAGCAGACTATCTGCCTTCATGGACCAGCAGCGGGCACTGATCGCTAGCCTCGCTGGCGCCTCTGCCCCGACCGCCGGGACGTCGACGTCTAAGTCGACCCCGGAGACCGAGCCGATCCTCGAGTCCATGCGGGCTCGAGTCGATCCTCGGTCGAGGTCACCCTCGGCCTCCCGTTTGGGACCGAGGTCGTCGACGCCGACTCCCTCGGCGTCGGGACGGCCGACGCCTCCGCCCGCCCGAACTGACCCCACCGATTCCTCCTCGGAGTCGGCCTGGGAGTCTGAAGTGGAAGAGTCACCTGATTCTTTTCGGACTCGGTGTGTCCCCTCGGACTCCCCTGAGTCCGAACCTCAGAAACAATCCCCCCCGGAGGATGCCCGGTTCTCGGACTTCGTCAGGGATATGGCCAAGGCTTTGGCCTTCCCTGTGGATCCCGAGGAGGAGCCTCGAGCCGAAGAGCTCGACGCCCTTCAGTACGACTCTCCCGCCAGGGAGCACTTTACTGTACCGGTTCCTCCTATGCTGGAACGACTACTCTTCCGCATGTGGGAGAGTCCGGCGTCGTCGCCGGTATTAAGCAAGCGGGTCGATTCCATCTATCGAGTCCGCAAGAGCCCTGGCTTCCAAAAAGCACAGCTACCGCACCATTCCATGGTAGTGGAATCGGCCATGCATAGGCTTAAGAGCCAGAAGATGCACTCCTCGGTGCCTCCTGGCAGGGAGGCCCGTAACCTGGATGGCCTCGGTAAAAAGTGTTTCCAGGGCTCTATGCTTGCTTGTCGGGTCCAGACCTACCAGCTCTACATGGGCATGTACCTTAGAGACCTGGCTAAAGAGATAGCCGGATTCTCTGCTGTGCTGTCCGAGGAACCTTTGCGGAGGTTCCTAGCCTTGTCCACTGGTATTCGGGAATGCTCCAAATTCATTTCTCGAGCAGCCTATGATGGCTTTGAAGCATCGGCTCGAGTGGCCGCAGCCGGCATCGGTGCCCGCCGACAGGCTTGGCTTCAGTCGTCTGACCTTGAACCCTGGGTGCAGGACAAGTTGGTCGATGTCCCCTGCCGAGGTGAGAACCTCTTTGGCAAGCCCATGGCTGAGAAGGCTGCACAAATCGAGACGGAGACTCTCACCAGAACTAGGCTCTCTAGGAAGACCTCTGCCCCTTCCCAGAAGAAGAAGGGCTCGGGAAAGAAGTCCTTTTACCCGAGAAAGGCGGCTGCCTATAAACACTACCCTCAATATCAGGCCTCCGCAGCTCCCCAACAGGGTCAGCAGGCCAAGGGACGGGGTAACGGGTCCCGTAGGCAGCAAGCCCCCAAGCCTGCACCACCGGCCCCTGCTCAGCAGGGTGGGGGTTTTTGACTTCATCGGCATAGCCTCTCCCCCTCAGCTGGTCCCTCCCAGCACAGGAGGCCGGCTGGTCCACTTTGCCCACAGGTGGTCCAACATCACTTCAGATGCCTGGGTGCTTCATGTTGTGAGAGAAGGCTATCTTCTCCACTTCCACCAGGTCCCTCCCTCCTATTTCCCGGGAGAGCCTCCACGACTCCCTCTGCACAGGGACTTACTCCTTCAGGAGTTAGCAAGTCTTCTTCAGGAACAGGCTGTGGAACCGGTGCCCCACCACCTGAGGGGTCAAGGCTTCTATTCCAGGTATTTCCTAATACCAAAAAGAACGGGAGGCCTCAGACCCATCCTGGACTTGCGCAACCTCAACAAGTTCCTCGTGAGGGAGAAGTTCAAGATGCTTACCCTTGGAATCCTTCTGCCCTACCTCCAGCAGGGAGATTGGCTATGCTCCTTGGATCTAAAGGATGCCTACACGCACATCCTCATCCACCCAAGCCACCGCCAATACCTAAGGTTTGTGGTGGCAGGAAATCATTACCAGTACAGAGTACTGCCCTTTGGCCTATCCTCCGCACCACGAGTCTTCACAAAATGTCTCGCGGTGGTGGCGGCTTATCTCCGGCTTCACGGCCTCTATGTCTTTCCGTACCTAGATGACTGGCTCATCAGAGCATCGTCCTCTCCAGAAGTCACAAAAGCCACACACCGCACTGTGACTCTTCTCCAGTACTTGGGCTTTGTCATAAACTTCGCAAAGTCCACTTTGCTCCCCTCGCAAGATCTCGAGTTCATCGGCGCAAGATTGCACACTCTTCAGGCGCGAGCTTTCCTGCCTCTCGACAGGGCTCAACGGCTCATGGACCTAGCCGGCCATTTTCGCAGCCAGTCCCTGGTCTCGGCCAGGCGCTTCCTGAGACTGCTCGGCCATATGGCTTCCACCGTCCACGTTACCCCCAATGCCCGCCTGAATATGCGGCCTGCTCAGTGGTGCCTTCGCAAGCAGTGGCAACAGGCCACGGGCGGCCTAGCCGACTTAGTGCGGATCTCCAGCCCGCTGGCCTCTTCTCTACAGTGGTGGCTTCATCGGCCGAACCTGGTACTCGGAATGCCTTTTCAGTCTCCTCCGCCGGCTCAAGTGCTGACGACCGATGCTTCTCTCCTAGGCTGGGGAGCGCATTGCCAAGGGGCATGTACTCAAGGTCTCTGGACCACGTGGGAGTCTGCGCAGCAGATCAACTTCCTGGAGCTCAGAGCGATCCGTCTGGCTCTCAAGGCTTTCTCCCACCTGACTTCTCACCGGTCCGTCCTTGTCCAGACGGACAATCAAGTTGCCATGTTCTACGTGAACAAACAGGGGGGCACGGGCTCCTTCCTTCTCTGTCGAGAAGCACAGAGGCTCTGCTCTTGGGCCGTCAGCCACGGCATTCTTCTCAAGGCAGTTTATCTCCCAGGCCAAGAAAATTGCCTGGCGGACAAACTCAGCAGAATCCTCCAGCCGCACGAGTGGCGACTGGATCCCTTGGTAGTTCAGAAACTTTTTCTGAAGTGGGGCCTCCCCACGATGGATCTTTTTGCCAGTCCTCTCAACCGGCAACTTCCTCGCTTCTGCTCTCGGCAGCCGCATCCCCTTCGAGTAGCGGCGGATGCTTTTCTGCTCTCATGGTCGGAAAGCCTTCTCTATGCCTTTCCTCCCATACCGCTAGTCTCTCGAACTCTTTTCAAGGTTCTCCGAGACAAAGCTTCCATGATCCTGATAGCTCCTCGGTGGCCCAGACAGCCGTGGTTTCCACTCCTGCTGCAACTATCGGTGGAGGATCCGTTCCCTCTGGGGTTTCAACCAGATCTCCTAACACAGGATCAGGGGTCCCTGCTACACCCCAACCTCAGATCTCTACATCTGATGGCCTGGCTGCTGAAAGGGTAGTCCTTGCTCCCCTTCTACTGCCGGCAGAGGTAGAAGAGGTCGTCCTAGCTTCCCGGCGACCTTCTACCCGCAAATGCTACGCCCTTAAATGGCGTCGCTTTTCCGCTTGGTGTGCCCAGCAGTCTCAGGATCCCTTCTCTTGCTCGGTGTCGGTGATCTTGCAGTACTTGCTCTACCTCTCTAATCTGGGACTTAAGTCCAACTCCGTCAAAGTTCACCTCAGTGCTCTTTCAGCACATCATGTGCCGGTGGATGGCAGACCTCTTTCCAGCGACCCTCTCGTGGCAAGTTTCTCCGAGGTCTCCTTCTACTTAAACCACCTCTGCGCCCGCCAGCACCTGACTGGGATCTGAATGTGGTTTTGCAGCGGATCACCTGTCCGCCTTTTGAACCTATGGCTACCTGTTCTCTCCGTTTTCTTTCTTGGAAAACCTTATTCCTAATAGCCCTCACTTCCGTTAGACGCGTAAGTGAATTGCAGGCCCTCGTGTCTGATCCCCCTTACACTCGGTTCTACAAAAATAGGGTAGTCCTACGGACTCACCCTAAATTTCTTCCCAAAGTGGTCTCCCCTTTTCACATCAATCAAGAGGTGGTACTTCCGACCTTCTTTCCCAGGCCACACTCCAGCCGAGCTGAAATGGTCCTGCATACCCTGGACTGTAGAAGGGCATTGAACTTCTACCTTGACCGTACGCGGGAGCACCGTAAAGCTGCTCAGCTTTTTGTGTCTTTTGACCCCAATAAATTGGGGCTCCCGGTCTCCAAGCGTACTCTGTCCATCTGGGTTGCTGACTCTATCGCTTGGGCTTATGGAGCAGCCGGACTCTCGTTAGAAAGTCGGGTCACGGCTCATTCTGTTCGGGCGAAGGCTACGTCAGTGGCTTACCTCCGCTCTGTTCCGTTGGCAGACATCTGCCGGGCCGCTACTTGGTCTTCGAGCCAGACTTTTGCGGTCCATTACTGCCTCGAGAGGGAGTCCCGCAGGGACAGTGCTTTCGGACAGGCAGTCCTCCGAAATCTCTTCGAGGTTTGAGCAACTCCTACCCTCCATCCCGGATGTGGGCTACCGGTGGGTAATAATTCAGTGAAGATTCCTTCCTTCTGTACTGCTGAGCTAGAGGGAGCTCATTTTTTGTGCTTAGGGTCTCCGGTAGCCTTAAGCTTGGGAGTCCCATATGTGAGGACTGACTTCCTGCTTGGTCCTGGAGAAAGCGTAGTTACTCACCTGTAACAGGTGTTCTCCAGGAGCAGCAGGAATCAGTCCTCACAACCCTCCCTCCTCCCCTTGGAGTTGCAATCATCTGCTTTAGTTTTTTTGCAAATTTTTATGCTGTCTTTTAGCTATGTCATCTGACTGGCTAAGATGGCACCCTTGAGGGGGAAGGGGACCGCGCATGCGCGCTGCAATTCCCAAAGGCTTTCTTTGAAAGCTGGGGAAAATTGCTCCGCGAGGGCTCCGTCGGCGCCGACGTCACCCATATGTGAGGACTGATTCCTGCTGCTCCTGGAGAACACCTGTTACAGGTGAGTAACTACGCTTTGCTGGATTTTGTTGTTGTTAAGTGCCATTGAGTCTGTGTCTACTCATGGCATCCCTCTGGATAGATGTCCTAAACTGTGTTCGGCCTCCCGTCAGGTGGTTCATTGTTGACAGAGTGGCACCCATAGCTGCTATTGTATCGATCCATCTCATTGCTGGCCTTCCTCTTTTACATTGACCTTCTATCTTGCCAAGCATGATGTCTTTCTCTAATGATCTCTCTCTTCGCATGATGAGTCCAAAGTATGAAAGTCGAAGTCTTGTCGTCTGAGCTTCTAAAGAAAGCTTAGGTTTGATCTCCTGTAGTACTGACTGGTTTGTTCTTCGGGCAGTCCCTGGGATGCACATATTCATCGCTAGCACCATAATTCAAAGGCATCAATTTTCTTTGTGTCCATCTTTTTCACTGACCAACTTTCACATCCATATGACATTGGAAAAACCATGGCTTGAATGAGTTGAATCTTTGTATGGAGAGAGACAAATCTGCTCTTGAGCATCTTGTCTAGGTCCTTCAGAGCCATTCTGCCAAGAGCAATGCATCGTCGGATTTCTTGACTGCTTGTTGTTTATTGATAGTTGATCCAAGTAGGTTAAAGTTGTCTACTATTTCAATTTCTTCTCCATCAATGATGAACTTATTGATTTTGTCAGTTAGGATCTTTGTCTTCTTTACATTAAGGTGCAGGCCCATTTTAAGACTATGTTCCTTGATCATCTTTATTTATTTAACAAACATTTTTATACTGCGCTTTCCACGTGATCAAGCGCGGTTTACAAGCAACAATGTTCTGATAAGTACACTAAACATGGTCTTATTCAGTTACATAGAACAAAAATAACTATTTACATTGATGAGATACAAACATAACAGGGTAGGTGCACCCTTTAACTATATACAATAGATGAGCATAGATGATGTTTTATTTGCTCTAAAAGACCGCTGCAAGTAAATTTCAATCTTAGATTTGACTCACTATTTGACTTGCTAGTTGATTTGCTATTTGACTTGTTGTGACTTGAGAAGAAAATGTTTCAGATCGTCTTCACTTTCAGTCATTAAAGTGGTATCATCAGCATAGTAAAGGTTGTTGATGAGTCTTCCACCAATCTTTACATCTCATCCTGCTTCTCTGATTATTTGTTCTAGAAGTGATTGTGCGAAAATTTCCACAACCAGTTGGATCACCTTTCTTTAGTATTGGTATAAACACAGATCTTTTCCAGTCAGTCGGCCGTGATGTTGTCTTCCAAATTTCCCGGCAGAGCCTTGTAAGTATGGTTACAGCTGCATCCGATTGCTGTAAAACTTCCATGGAAATTCCATCAATGTCAGGTGCTTTGTTTTTTGATAAGGCTTTCAATGCTGCTTTGACTTCTTCTTTCATTACCAATGGTTCCTGATCATAAGATACCAGTTGAAACGGCTGTTGGTCCACTTGATCTTTATCGTATAATGACTATATATTTTTTCCACCTTTTCTTGATCTTCTCAGCATCATTCAACATGGATCTTTGAGCATCTTGTAATATTCCAATTCAAGGCTAGAATTTTTTCTTTAGCTCTCATAGGAAAGCAATCTTGTTCTTCCTCTAATAGTTTCTGCTTCTATTTCCTTGCATGTGTCATTGTAGTACTTCTCCTTGTTTTGTCTTGCTGCATGTTGGAAATCTCTGTTGAGTTCTGCGATTGTCTTTCTCCTCTGGCTTTAGCTTCACTGCATTTCTGGGCAATTTTGAGAGTTGTTTCGGTCATCCATTTTGGCTGTTTTTGCTTTTTTCACCTTTTGTAGAGGCTTCTCACTTTCTTCCAACACAACCTTCTTGATGTCATCCCATTAAGCTTCTAGAGCTCTGTCATTTGTATCTAAAGCAGCAAATCAATTTTGCAGGCAGTCTTTAAATTTTGGTGGTATATTCTCAAGGTCATATTTTGCTACATTCATGAGTGGCTCTTTTTCAACTCTTTTTTAACTTTAGCTCTTTTTCAACTTTAGCTTGAGTTTGCATACTAGTAGTTGGTGATCTATACCACAGTCAGCTCTAGGTTTTGTCTTTGTTGATGTTATAGAGCTTTTCCATCATTGACTTCCACAGATGTAGTCAACTTGGATTTTTGTACAGTCCATTGGGTGAAATCCATGTGTACGGTCACTGTTTGTTTTTCTGGAAGAAGGTGTTTGAGATGAATAGATCGTTGGTCTTGCAAACTTCTATCAGTCTTTCTCCAGCTTCATTTCTGTTGCCAAGTCCATATTTTCCAACCACTTTGCCACCTTCTTTGTTGCCAACGTTTGCGTTCTAGTCACCCATGACTATCAGGATATCCTGTTTGCATGTTCTATCAATTTCAGCTTGTACTTGTTTGTTGAACTCATCAACTTCATCCTCTTCTTCAGCAGTTGTTGGGACATATACTTGAATTATAGTTAGGTTGATAGTCATTCATTATAATAACATTAAATTAACTGCATAAATGACATTTTAAAGACAATTATGTGGCTACAGGTGTTCAAACTATTTGTACATTCAAATAAATATTACTTAATTTCCACATTTTCAACTGTGATTTGATGTGGGTAAGACTCACTTTAAGCAATTTCTGAAGATAGTTTTAGATTTAGCATGCACAACTGCATAATTTGGTCTCTAGTAGTTTGGAAAGTTTGGAAAAGTAAAAATCAATCCCTACTGACATGCCCTACTGGGCCAGGCACCTGACCTTATTTCACAGGAGAATGGAATGATGTTGTACCCCCATCATCAAGTCAGCCCTCACAGCATGGATGTTGAGAGGCTAATGTTATCTGAGCTCAACCTGCTGGCTGGCATGACTGTTGTCCTTTTGGCCTCCAAGAAGGCCTCAACGAGAAAATCTTATTCATGCAAATGGAGGAGGTTTGCTGTCTGGTGTGAGGACCATGTCCTAGATGCCTTCACCTGTCCCACACAAAAACTGCTTGAGTATGTTCTACACCTCTCCATTTCTGGACTTAAGTCCAACAGTCCGGGTTCGCCACAGAGCAATTGCGGCTTATCGAGGTGTAGAGAGGAAGTCCATTTCTGCACAGCCTTTAGTTGTACTCTTTATGTAGGAGTTAATTATCTTGAAGACTCCCTACAAACCTTCTGCAGTGTCTTGGGACCTCAATGTGGTTCTTGTGCAAATGATGAAAGCTCCCTTTGAGACACTCGATTCCTGCCACCTGACGTTTTTAACCTGGAAGGTTTTGTTTTTGGTGGTGGTCGCTTCAGCAAGCAGAGTGAGCTAGCTTCAGGCTCTCATAGTTCATCTCCTTACACCAAATTACATCATAATAGAGTGGTCCTCCATACTTATCCTAAGTTCCTTCCAAAAGTGGTATTGGATTTCCATCTTAATCAGTCAATTGTTCTACTAGCATTTTTTTCAAAACTTCATTCCAGCAAGGGGAAAGCTGCGTTGCACACGTTGGACTGCAAACAAGCCTTAGCCTTCTATTTGGAGTGGACAAAAGCCCATAGAAAGTCCATCAGGCTTTTTGTTTCTTTTGACCCCAGCAAGCTAGGGGCTGCCATCTCCAAATGCTCACTTCCAGTTTGGCTAGCAGACTGCATCTCTTTCGCTTATGCTCAGGCAGGCCTGAGCCTTGATGATCATATCGCAGATCACAATGTCAGAGTCATGGCTGCATCTGTGGCCAGCTTGTGCTTGGTCTCCATGGGAGAGATTTGCAGGACTGTAATGTGATCTTCTGTCTACACATTCACAACTCACTACTGTCTAGAAGAGGATTCCTGATGCAACAGCAACTTTGACTAGACAGCACTTCAAAATTGCTTTGGGGATTAGAATCCAACTCCAGGCCCATCCTTTCTGTTCAGGCTACCAAAAAAAAGGAAAAAAGAATAATAACTTGTACATAGTTATATTTTTCTGAATACAAAGGCCTGTTGCCAGTAAGCAAACAGGCTTAGTTGCCTCTGTTGAGCTTATCTGCATTCTCATTGGTTTTTGGTAGCCTGTAGCTAGCAAGTTCCATATGTAAGGACTTCATTCCTGCTTATTCACGGAGAAAAGGTAGTTACTCACCTGTAGCAGGTGTTTTCCGTGGACAGCAGGAATAAGTCTTCACAATCCTTCCACCTCCCCTGGGAGTTGTATTCTACTATAGCGATAGTGTCAGACTGAGGTAAAATTGTGCCACAGCACAGGCAGGAAAATGGTGAATATGTGCAGTAGGACCTCCCAAAAGCTTCCCCTAGTAGCTGGGGAGCATTCCTGCGTGAGCTCCATCAGATTACTTTACCCATACGTGAGGACTTATTCCTACTGTCCATGGAGAACACCTGCTACAGGTAAGTAACTACATTATCCAGCTGAGCCAGATATTCGATGCCAGTTGCCAGTTATGGCCCTGACATTGAATATCCAGGTGCAAAGTTCAGTGGCAATGGCTAGCTGCTGTACAAGTGCTAACTGCCACCACTGAATATTCTACACATGCCCCCCTCAATAATTTCTTCCATGATAGAGAAGAAAATAAATAGTAGACAGCTTTAACCTGCTTGGATCCATAATCATTACACAGGTCTGCGACTAAAAAGCTGTTTGATTATTTTCATCTAATTTCCATGTATTTTGGTGTGCTGAAAACAAATAAAATATTGAAAAAACTCCTAGACGTCATGATTTGCCACAACATGCAAAATTGTCCTCAAATTTATCAATTTTTTTCAAATTACTATTAATTAATTCAAATTACTATTAATTCACATAAGTGCATTTAAGATATAAAATGCCAAAAAAACCTTAAAGGGGTTGTCCGAGTTATGTAAAAAAAAATATAAATGGTAGAAGGGGTTAATCTTTCCTGAAGAATCCAGTGGGAGGGAGACACAGGGCAGATAGCAGCAGCTCCGGTCAGTGCAGGGGGGGCGTGGCCAGCACTGTGACATCTCGTGTACAGACACAGAGCTGCTCTCTCCTGCATGCCACACTTGTGCACGAATCATCATCAGGTTCTTGGTTCTAGGCTGTTCACACTTTTTCATCGCAATTCGTGTTAGCTCGTCATTCTTCAACCGTTATGTTATGGCTCTGCGAAAGTGTATTAATTTGCCAGACAGTTTCTGTTTCATCTGCGGTGAATATACAGTGTTGAAGCAACAGCAGAATATTACAGACTTTGTGAAAAAAGTATATTTTGCATACTTTGGACTAAAAATTGGAGATCAAGATAAAGTCTGGGCGCCTCATAAAGTGTGCAAACGGTGTGTTGAGGACCTCCGAAACTGGTTCAAGGGTAAGAAAAAAATCTTTCCGTTATGGTATTCCTATGGTATGGCGAGAGCAAAAGAACCATAGTGACAACTGTTACTTTTGTTAATGCGATTTGAAAGGGTTTAATTCCAAATGGAAGCATTCCATTTCATACCCCAATCTTCACTCAGCAATTCGTCCCATCCCCCATGGCACAGATATACCAGTACCCAAGCCCCCTGCTACCTTGGAAGAGATACCTAGCTCCGATGAAGGTGAAGTCATACCTGAACCAGATGACGAATCAAGTTCTGACTTTGAAGATGATACAAGACCAAAATTGTTTTCTCAGGAGGAGATGAATGATTTGGTAAGAGGCTTGAATCTTCCCAAAGATGCTGCTGAGTTACTCGGATCAAGGCTGAAAAGCAGGAATTTATTGTTGCCAGGAGTGTCATCTTCATGGTTCAGACATCGTGAAAAGGAGTTCGTTCCTTACTTCGCCCAGGAAGACAAGTTGGTTTATTGCATCGATGTTGAAGGTCTGATGGGTCAATTTAAAATCCAATATGATTCAGAGCAATGGCGCCTTTTTATAGGTTCTTCAAAAAGAAGACTCAAAGCAGTTTTACTCCACAACGGTTTTTATGCTTCCATACCTGTAGGTCAATTCCGTACACTTGAAGGAAACCTACGAGAACTTGGAATTGGTTCTTCATAAACTTAAATATAAAGACCATGATTGGCAAGTGTGTGGGGACTTTGAAGGTCTTGTGCATGCTGCTCGGGCAACAAGCTGGGTATACCAAATATCCTTGTTTTCTGTGTCTATGGGACAGTCGAGACCGACAAATTCACTGGACCAAGAAGAGTTGGCAGCCGAGGGTGCTAACAGTCGGTGAAAAAAATGTCCTCCGAGAAACTTTGGTACCTTCCCATAAAGTTCTTCTACCACCTCTCCACATAAAATTGGGATTGATGAAGCAATTTGTAAAATCACTTCCAAGAGATGGAGAATGCTTCAAATACTTGGTCACCAAGTTTCCAGGCCTGTCGGAGGCAAAATTGAAGGAAGGTGTGTTCGTCGGACCAGACATTAGAAGGCTTATGGTTGATCAAGAGTTTGTCAATACCATGACGGATCCTCTAAAAGAAGGGTGGATTGCATTTAAAGAAGTTGTACAGAATTTTTTAGGCAATAACAAAGATCCTCACTACAAAAAGATCGTCGGACGAATGCTGAAAGCATTTCAAGCTTTAGGTTGCCTGATGAGTTTGAAAGTGCATTTCCTCCAGTCCCACCTTGACTACTTTCCTGAAAATTTGGGAGCTGTGAGTGAGGAACAAGGTGAACGATTCCACCAAGACATTAAAGAGATGGAAAGGAGATACCAGGGAAAATGGAGCATTACAATGATGGCAGACTACTGTTGGATGCTTCAGAGAGACATTCCAGATGCTACTCACAAGCGTAAATGCACCAAGAGGAACCTCACAAGGAAGAAGAATAGAGTTTAGTGTGTATAGGTGAGCTCATTTCAGTTCAAAAAAGGATTTTCATGAAAATATTGTAATAAAACTTTAATTTTATAAGTCTATTTCCATTTATTTTGAGGTATTGCCTTATTTAACATAGTTACATAAATTGTCAGGAAACGTGATGTCCTATGACAAAATGGAGGTCATTTTCGGATTCAGTGCACAAAAAACATAAAGATTACGTGGAATAACTAAAACAGCTCTCGAAAAATTGTTTTTTGCAGACCTGTGTTATTGAAACAATAAGCAGTCAAGAAATCCAGTGATGCATTGCTCTTGGCAGAACAGCTATGAAAGACCAGGATAAGATTTTTCAAGAGCACAGATGTATCTCTGTGTACAAAAATTTGACTTGTTCAGACCATGGTATTTTCAGTAACGTCATTGGATGTAAAGGCTGGGCAGTGAAGAAGAAAGACTGGAAGAAAATTGATGCCTTTGAATTGTGGTGCTGGCAAAGAAAATGGTTTATATGTTTATGCAATTTCTTGATATACCGCCAGGGCTGAAGGGCATTGGAGTGGTTTACAATCACTACAAGTAGGTACTAGATATAATCCCTCGTCCCCAAAGGGCTCACAATCTATGTGTACCTGAGGCAACAGAGGGTTAAGTGGCTTGCCGAAGACCACAAGGAGTGCCTATAGGACTAAAAAGCCTAGTCCCTCCAGCCTGAGATTTCTGTTCCCAGGTGGTAATTGAACCCCCGGCCCTCCAGCATCCAGTGATCCTAACCACTAGGCCAGTCATAGACTGCCTGAAGAATAAATCAGTTGGTACTAGAGAAGATCAAATCTAAGCTTTCCTTAGAAGCTAAAATGAGACGTATTCGACTGTGGACACATTGTCATTGGAGAGACACATCGTGCTTGGCCATATTGAAGGTCAACGCAAAAGAGGAAGACCTATAATGCGATGAACTGATAGAATAACAGCAGCTATATATGTCACTTTATCACCAATTAGCCATCTGACTGAAGACCAGATAGTTTAAGACAACTATTCACAGGGCTGCCATGAGTCATCAACATTTAATAACAACATCATCATAGATGGACAGATTGGATAGGCCATATAAAATGGCATTTTAAAAAGTGTGTCCAAATGCAATCTGGAATGTCCTGGGCAGAATGTACTAAGAATATAAGAACATAAGATATGCCATACTGGGTCAGACCAAGGTCCATCAAACCCAGTTTCCAACAGTGGCCAATCTAGGTCACAAGTAACTAGCAGTTTCCCTAAAAGACACAGGTTCCACAATGCTTGTATTGGGGCAAGCAGTGAATTTCCCGGGTCCTCTTTAATAATGGTTTATGGATCTTTCGTCCAGGAACTTATCCAAACCTTTTTTAAACCCTAATATCCTTTGTTTTATTCTCCATTTCTTTCCTTATGATTCCTAGCATTCTATTTGCTTTCTTGGCCGCCACTGCACACTGGGCGGAGGGTTTCAACATGTTTTCCATGATGACGCCTAAATCTTTTTCCTCGGAGGTAGTTCCTAATTTGGAACCTTGCATTGTGTAATCATAGTTTAGGCTGTTCTTTCCTAGATGCATAACTTTGCACTTGTCCACATTACATTTATCTGCCATTTGGAGCCCGGTCTTCCAGTTTATCAAGGTCCTCTTGCAATTTTTCACAATCGACTTGGGTTTTAACAACTTTGAATAATTTTGTGTCATCTGCAAATTTGATTACCTCACCAATTATTCCCATTTCCAGGTCATTTTTGAATATGTTAAAAAACAGCGGACCCAGCACAGATCCCTGGGTTACTCCACTATTCACCTTTCTCCATTGGGAAAATTTGCCATTTAGCCCTATCCTCTGCTTTCTATCTTTTAACCAGTTCCTGATCCACAATAGTACACTGCCTCCTATCCCATGACTTTTTAGTTTTGCCAACAGTCTGACATGAAGAACCTTGTCAAAGACTTTATGAAAATCTAGATACAATATATCAACCAACTCACCTTTGTTTACCTGTTTATTCACACCTTCAAAAAAATTACAGATTAGTAAGACCAGAACTTTCTTGGCTAAAGACATGTTGGCTGTCTCCCATTAAGCCATGACTATCTACATGTTCAATAATTTTGTTCTTTATAATGGTTTCTACCATTTTTCCTGGTTCTGATGTCAGGCTCTCCGGTCTGTAGTTTCTGGATCACCATTGGAACCCTTTTTAAAAATTGCCATTACATTGGCCATCCTCCAATCTTCAGGTATTACAGATGCTTTTAATGATAGTTCACAGATTACTAATAGTAGGTCTGCAATTTATTTATTTATTTATTTAGCTGTATTTATATCCCGCTTTTCACCGGGTCAAAGCGGTCAATTGGGGGATACATTTAACACGAGGGGATATGAGACAATCTCATATCTCAGTTTTTTCAACAACCTTGGATGTATACCATCCGGCCCAGGTGATTTGCTACTCTTCAGTTTATCGAATAGTTGTAATACATTTTCCCGGTGTATCAATATTTCTTTCAATTCTTCTGCAGCATCACCTTTAAATACCATATCAGTCATGGGTAACATCCCTACATCTTCCTCAGTAAATACCGAAGCAAAGAATTCATTCAGTCTCTCCTCTATTGCCTTGTCCCCTCTTAGTGCCCCTTTTACACCTTTATCATCTAATGGTCCAACTGACTGACAAGTTTTTTGCTATGAATATACTTGAAAAAGTCTTTATTACGCCTTTTTGCTTCCACAGCAAGCTTCTTCTCAAATTCCCTCTTTGCCTGCCTTATCAATGCCTTGCATCTTACTTGCCAGTGCTTATGATGTTTCCAGTTTTCATCATTTGGTCCTTTTTCCATTTCCTGAAAGATGCTTTTTTGGCAACAACAGTCTCTCTGACCTCACCTTTAAACCATGCTGGCAGTTTTTTGGACTTCCTTCCACTTTTCTTAAAGTGTGGAATACAGCTGGTCTGGGCTTCCAAGACAGTATTTTTAAACAACATCCATGCTTGTTGTAAATCTTTAACCTTTGCAACTGCTCCTTTTATTTTTTTCTTAACTATTTTCCTCATTTTATAATAGTCTCCCTTTTGAAAGTTAAAAGGTAGTACTGTGGATTTCCTTGCCATCTTTCCTCCATTAAATCAAATGCAATCATGCTATGATCACTATTACCACGTGGCCCCAACACCCTTATCTCTTGCACCAGATCTTGTGTTCCACTAAGGACTAGGTCCAAAATGGCTTCCCCTCTGGTCAGTTCATGAACCAGCTGCTCCAAGAAGCAGGCATTTATTTCATTTAGAAACTTTCTCTACCTAGCATATCATGCCTTGACACTGACCCAGTTGATACAGAGGTAATTGAAATCATCCATTTTTATTACTGTGCTGTAACTTTTGTTAGCCTCCCTGATTTCTCTGAGCACTTCATCATCCATTTGTTCATTCTGGCCAGGCAGTCGATAATACACCCCCATTGCCATCTCCTTCCCCTTCCCCTTTTTAAATGGAGTTTCAATCCATAGAGATTCTACAGTGAATTTTGTTTCCTGAAAAACTTTAATCCTGTGTGACTCAATGCCTTTGTAACACAGAGAACAACCCCTCCACCAATTTGATCTTCTCTATCATTACAATATAGTTTGTACCCAGTTATCACAGTGTCCCACTGGTTGGCCTCCTTCCACAATGTCTCTGTGATACCAATCATATCTAACTTCTCATTTAGTGTTGTATATTCTAACTCTTCTATCTTATTTTTTAGACTTCTAGCATTTGCATACAAGCATTTTATAAACTGTATTTTATTTATATTAATCTGTCTATCGTTAGGCAAAGGTAATTTGGAATCCTTAAGCTTTATCTGCTCTGTAGTTAAGGGCATTTGGGTTACTTTTGTCTTTATTGGAACCTCTCTGTTGATACGAGTCGTATGCCCTAACTTCATTCTTTTGCTAGTATCCTTCAAGGATACATTGTTCCAAACCATGTGCTCTTGGGTGACTGTCTGCTCTCCCCTATTATCTAGTTTAAAAGCTGCTCTATCTCCTTTTTAAAGGTTAATGCCAGTAGCCTGGTTCCATCCCGGTTAAGGTGGAGCCCAGCCCTTTGGAAAAGCACCTCCTTTCCCCAGCATGTTGCACAGTTCCTAACAAATCCCAAACCACCGTCTTTGCACCATCATTTGCACCATCATCTCATCCATGTATTGAGACTCCAGATTTCTGCCTGCCTTTTGGGTCCTGCACGTAGAACGGGAAGCATTTCAGAGAATGCTACCCTGGAAGTTCTGGATTTCAACTTCCTACCTAAAAGCCTAAATTTGGCCGCCATAGCCCACATATCACATTTTCCTATGTCACTGATACCAACATGTACCAAGACAGCAGACTCCTCTTCCCCAGCACTATCTAAGACCTTGATGGTGCATGAGGTCTGCTACCTTCACACCAGGCAGGCATCTTACCAGGCGATCCTCACGTCCACCAGCTATCTACATGCCTAATGATCGAATCACCAACTATAATGGCTGTTCTAAACCTTCCCATGTGGGCTGATGGCCCTGTAGAAACCACCTTGGTGTGAGAGGGTTTTACCTGGAGGACAGGTTCTAGCTATAGGATCACATGGTAATGCTCTCCTGTCATGTGACCTTTCTCTTCCATGGCAGCAGGGATGCTGCCAAACTGGAGGTGGTACTTCAGTACTACATTCCTGTATATCTCATCTGTGTACCTGTCTGTCTTCATTATGTCATCCAAGTCTGCTACTCTAACCTCCAGAGATCGGAATCTTTCCCTGAGAGAAAAGAGCTCCTTGCACCTAGTGCACACTTAAGACCCCTCACCAACTGGGAGAAAATCACACATGTGACACTCAATGCAAAAGACTGGAAAGCCCCATCTCACTGCTGGACTGCTGTCTGCATCTTAGTTTTAAGATTGTGTTTAGATTTTTAAGTTGTTTGCTGGGAATACTTAACACTAATAAAATTATAACTAATATGTTTAATGGACTTTTCTCGCCCTCAGATCCTTAATGTATGCCAGATGAGGATAAACAGCTGCACCTGAGAGTGAATATGGGCACCACCTTTCCTTTAAGAGATTTAAGCACCTATAAAGTTACGATTATCCCAGGGGTATGGGTGGGAGTCAGGGAAGGAGGGAGAGAAAGAAGCCTTTTTAAAAGTTAGCTGCCACACAGTACCCTGTACTGTGCTTCTAAGGTAATCTGTGACCAGTTTCCTGGATGATTCACACAACTCTTGCTTTGATAGAGGGAGTCTTTCAAAATGTCCCTTTGATCTGTCCCTTGGCTTTAACACTTATTTAAAACAATTTCACAGGTCTCTTGCCCCCTATCTAGAAAGCCTCTTTGTAAAGGTCTCTAGAAACAATTTATTGCTTAAAGAATACTGACCCTGCTTTTCCTTTTATGCTAAGTTATACTCTGATTTGATTTAAATTAAAGCACTTTGCTGATACTCGGCTCTGACTGAGTATTAAATTTAAACTAGCAGCTCTCTGCTATATTTTAAATTTAAGCAGAAAGCTCTCTGCTGGGTTTTAAATTTAAACTGAAAGCTCTCTGCTGGGTCTTAAACTTAAACTGAAAGTTACCTGCTGAGTTTTTAATGTAGATTAAAAGCGCTTTGCTGATCCTAGGCCCTGACTGAGTATTATATTTAAACTAGAAGCTCTCTGTTGTGTTTTAAATTTATCAAATAAAGGAAATCAAATAATAGCCAGGGAATACCCAACCTTTGTAATTATCTTAAACTTTTTTTGTTGAAAACACCACCAAGGGAGAAAGGGAACACATCCCCCAAGGTAGTAAGTCCTTTTTAATCATATAAAGTCAGTACTTAGCTCAGAATAAAGTACTGATGTCACTGAATCACACCAAACAAAAGAGGCAGAAAACTTCACGACATGCCACGTTTTGAGCCCACACCAGAGCTCTGCTTCAGGTTTCTGACAAAATTCTTGTACGTAAGTATTCAGTGTATAAGGTGTTGTGAAGATTCCTGTCTAATTTTTTTGGCGTGATTCAGCGACATCAGCACTTTATTCCGAGCTATGTATTGGCTTTATGTGATTAAAAAGGACTTCCTGATCGTCCCTCCAGTCTAGTCCC
The DNA here is from genome assembly GCA_033557465.1 of Ichthyophis bannanicus. Classification (NCBI taxonomy): domain Eukaryota; kingdom Metazoa; phylum Chordata; class Amphibia; order Gymnophiona; family Ichthyophiidae; genus Ichthyophis; species Ichthyophis bannanicus. The sequence continues at coordinate 1,132,064,544 of CM066033.1, forward strand.
GGAATCTCTGGGGTTGTCAACCTCCTCCAGCAGCTTTGGAGACTGAGAAAGTTCACACTTGTGATGTCACTGGTATATAAGCACTGGAACCGCCTCCTCACACCAGTTATCAGTCTCCAAAGCAGCTGGAGGGGTGGTGAGCCCAGGGGTTTCAGGGCTCACTTGAGGAACGATTAAGCAGAATTTTAAAAAAAAGGAAGACTGTGAAGAGCAAATTCTAAGGGGAGCTATTTTAAAGGCTCTATCTGGACATTATGCGGCTGATCTGGCCTCCGTTGTCCTGAGGTCCTTTCCTGTTAGCTTGATTATTTTCCCTTCTTAGGACCAGTCGGGAACCTGCTGAATAGCGGCAGCAAGCTGAGGGGAGGACCGGCAGCTGATTACCGGGCTGAGAGAGAAAGGTTCAGGTGTCACTGAAGGGCTGAGCTTGGCGTGTGCAGAAGACTTGCCTGCCAGCGCCTAGAGCCGTACTATACATTTGGAGCTGCTTCGGGGGAGTTTTTCAACCCTGACAATTAAAAAGTCTTCAGTCATCTGCCTTGGAGGGGAAGCACGAGCCTGACAGTTACCGGCAGTTCGCCAGAGGCACAGGAGGTAGGAAGCCGTTATTAGGCGGGAACAGCAAGTTGTTTAGTGTGACAGGCCAGACCATGTGGAAACCACGCGGGAAATCGCCGTTGCAATCTCGGGGCTTCAACTGTTGATATTTCGTCTAGGAAGCTTTGTTTTTAGCCGGGGTCTTCAGATTCTAGCTGGGGGGTCGAGTCATTCCCAGTGCATAGAGTGTTTAAGGAAATGATTCAAGAAGAGTGGGATATGCCGGAAGCCGCGCTTGAGGGGTCTAAAGTTATGGCGAGGCTTTACCCTCTGGTGGATCAGGATAGGGAGTTATTCAAAGCTCCGAGAGTGGATGCCGCAGTGGCAGCGGTGACCAAGAAAACTACCATCCCAGTGGAAGGATCAGCGGCACTCAAAGATGCGCAGGATCGTAAATTAGAGACCTTGCTAAAACAAGTCTTTGAAGCAAATGTGCTATCCTTACAGGCATCTATTTGCGGTGCCTGGATAGCCAGAGCCTGTTTACGGTGGGCACAGCGGATTCAAGGGGAGCGCTCGGGGGAAGAGACCGAGGATGCATCCAGGTTGGAATCCGGCGCAGCGTATGTGGCGGATATTCATTATGATCTTATCTGGGGGTTGGCGAAGAGTATGGCTTCGGTGGTCGCGGGATGGAGATGTATTTGGCTGCGAAATTGGGCAGCAGATGGTTCGTCCAAGACGAGGTTGAGTAGACTTCCTTTTCACGGTAAGTTACTTTTTGGAGAAGAGTTAGATAAGTTAGTAAAGGATTTGGGAGAATCCAAGGGTGGTAGGTTACCAGAGGACAAACAACGGCAAGGGCGTTCCGGTCCCGGGGCTAAGGGGCAGCAATGGGAGTTTCACCGTTTTCGCCCTACAAGGTTTGGTCAGGGGCAGCGGGGGCGTTTCCCTGGACGAAGCCAAGGTTTTCGAGGATTTCGAGGAGCGAGCAGGGGATTTCCGGCTGCCTCTGCTTCCTCCTCTTTCAGAAAATCACAATGAAGCCAGGGGGGTTCAGGCAGGACTAGTTCCCGTGGGAGGGCGTCTGCGGGATATTTACCCTGCCTGTGCCCAACTCACATCCGATCGGTGGGTGTTAGAGGTCATTCGAGAAGGTTATGCGTTGGAGTTGCAGCATCCGGTGACCGATTATTTCGTTCGGTCGCCGTGCATGGCAAGTGCAAAGTGCAAGGCAGTGTGGGATACGGTACAAAGGCTGTTATTTCTCAAGGCGATTGTGCCGGTTTCTGCAGACCAGTTCGGTTACGGTCGATACTCCATCTATTTTGTGGTGCCAAAGAAGGAAGGCACGTGGCGACCTATCCTGGATCTGAAAAGGGTAAATCGCTGTCTCCGCGTTTCTCATTTTCGGATGGAGACTCTCAAGTCAGTCATCGTGGCGGTGAGAAAGGGGGAATTTCTGACATCCTTGGATCTATCGGAGGCTTATCTGCACATTCCGAAAAGGCAAGAACATCAAAAATTCCTCCACTTTGCAGTGCCTATGGGGCATTTTCAGTTTCAGGCCCTTCCTTTTGGCCTGGCGACCGCTCCACGCACCTTCATCAAGGTGATAGTGGTGGTGGCGGCAGCCTTACGGAAGGAAGGGGTGTTAGTGCACCCATATCTGGACGATTGGTTGATCCGGGCAAAGTCTTGGGAAGAGAGTGTTTCGGCTACTTCCAAAGTGGTAGCTCTGCTGCAGAGTCTCGGTTGGGTAGTCAACATGTCCAAGAGCAAGTTGGACCCATCTCAAAACCTGGAGTATCTGGGAGCACGTTTCGACACGAAGGACGGTCGAGTATTTCTACCCAGACAGCGGGCGCTTGGGCTCAGGCACTTGATTCGGCAGTTTCTCAGCAAGCGGTGTCCCACTGCCTGGGACTACCTGCGAGTATTGGGAACCATGGTGGCCACGCTGGAATTGGTGCCGTGGGCGCGGGCTCACATGAGGCCTTTGCAGAGAGCGCTGTTAAGGAGGTGGTCACATCAAAGGGATTCCCTGTCCCAGAGGTTGGCGTGCCCACCACAGACTTGCCAAGCTCTCCAATGGAGGTTGACTCCAGGCAGTCTGGAGAAAGGAATGTCTTTAGAGATACCGGCATGGATATCCCTGACAACGGATGCCAGTCTACAGGGCTGGGGAGCCCATTGTCAGGGTCGCCTGGCGCAGGGACAGTGGTCCGCCCTGGAACAGACTTGGTCAATCAACAGATTGGAGTTGAGAGCGGTAGCATTGGCTCTGCAAGAGTTTCGCCCGTATCTTCGGGAGACGGCCGTGCAAGTGTTCTCAGACAACGCGACTGCGGTGGCTTACATAAACCAACAGGGAGGCACCAGCAGTATTGCGCTAGAAGCTGAGGCAGAGAGTTTGCTCGAATGGGCCGAGAGGAATCTAGTGGCTTTGTCGGCAGCACATGTCGCGGGGGTGGACAATGTAGAGGCCGATTTCTTGAGTCGGGTGAAGGTAGACCCAGGAGAGTGGGTTCTGCATTCAGAGGTGTTCGAAATGTTGGTTCGGTGCTGGGGGGAGCCGGTGATGGATCTCATGGCGACCTTTCAGTCGGCAAAAGCCGGACGATTCTTCAGCAGACGAAGGGAGAGAATGGCGGAAGGTCTGGACGCTCTTGTTCAGGCTTGGCCAGAAGGGCAACTCCTGTATGTGTTCCCTCCGTGGGTGTTAATCGGTCGGGTGTTGCAGCGGATAGAGCATCACAAAGGGCCAGTGATCCTAATTGCTCTGGATTGGCCAAGAAGGCCGTGGTACGCGGACTTGGTAAGGCTTTTGGTGGGGGAGCCCTGGAGGCTTCCTCTTCGCAAGGACCTTCTAACGCAGGAACCTCTTTGCATGCCTCAAGTGGATCGATTCTCGCTTACGGCCTGGCTATTGAGCGGGCTAGATTGACGGCGAGGGGTTATTCGAGGGAGGTGATTTCTACCTTGCTGAAATTGAGACGGAGGTCTGCGTCGATGGCATATGTTAGAGTATGGCGTATTTTTGAAGCCTGGTGTGCGGATAAGGAGGTTGTGCCCTTGAAGGCTTCAGTACCGCAGGTGCTAGCGTTCTTACAGGATGGTTTTCATAAAGGCTTAGTGGCGGCGTCGTTGAGAGTCCAGTTGGCAGCGTTGTCCTGTTAAAGGGGTAAGGTGCAGGGCAACTCGCTGGGAAGTCATACGGATATAAAGCGTTTTTTGAGAGCGGTGACTCTACTGCGGCCGCCGCGTAAACGTTTCATTCCGGCCTGGGATCTTCCGTTGGTCTTAGAGGCGTTGAGTAAAGCGCCTTTTGAGCCTTTAGCGGAGGCCTCGTTAAAGGATCTGACTCTTAAAGTGGTGTTCTTAGTGGCGATTGCTTCAGCGAGAAGAGTTTCTGAGTTGCAAGCCTTGTCTTGTAGGAAGCCCTTTCTCTCTTTCTCGGATTCGAAAGTAGTTTTGCGGACGTGCCGTCTTTCTTGCTGAAGGTAGTATTGGCTTTTCATGTGAATCAAGTGGTATCCTTGCCAGTATTCACGATGAACAGAAAGGGGCAAGTCGCGGAATGGCTCCATTGTTTAGATATTAGGCGAGCATTAAAGAAGTATGTGGCTAGAACGGCTAGTTTCCGTAAGTCTGACAGACTGTTCTGTTTGCGGGCGCAAGACAAGGAGAGGCAGCCTCTAATTTATTTTTATTTATTTATTTATTTAAGCTTTTCTTATATACCGCCTCTTCCAGAGATCAAAGGCGGTTTACAGATAACAAGAACTGAACAAGGTTTTACATGGAACAATTTTGAATTATTTACAATTAACTTTTGAACAACATCTTGTAAAACTAATTACAGTCAACTATTTACAGGAACAGTTGTATAGGCAGTATTGCTGATTAATTACATTGAACATTGTAATTACATTGGAGGTGCTTGAGGAGAGTTTGAGTTAATAAAATCAAGTTAAACTTTTCATCCAAGTTCTTTTTATTTATGTGAGGCGTAGGGTAGGGGGGGTTGTATTCTGTAGTTATGGTGGGTTTGTGAGGTGTATTGTGTGGGGGGGTTCTATTGAGTTTGTAAAATGTTCTGTGAATAAGTGGGTTTTAAGTTCTTTCCTGAAGAGATGGAGGTCTTTTATCATTCGTAGATTTAGAGGAAGTGTATTCCAAAGAGTGGAAGCGGCATATGAGAAAGCTCTAGAGCTTGTGGATTTTTTAGTTTTACGGATGGTTTTTAGTATGTCTAATGAGTGTGTTGCATTTTGCCTACGGGTTCTGAGTTTAGGTGGAGTTTGCAAGAGGGTGGATAGGTGTGAGGGTGAGATGTCATTGATGATCTTAAATGTCGTTAGGATTATTTTGTATGTTGTTCTGCTGTTTATAGGGAGCCAGTGTAGTTCATATAGGATGGGAGTTATGTGGTCCGTCAAGCGGGCTTTCGTTGTTACATGGGCACAGATGTTTTGGGCTCTTTGAAGGAGGTTAGTGTTTGCAAGTGGTAAACCGCTTAAGAGACTATTACAATAGTCAAAGTGGGGGATGATGAGTGCATTGATGACCGATCTGAAATCATGGGAGTCTAGGAGGGGTCTTAAATGTTGTACAGTTTTGAGTTTGTAGAATACTGTTTTCACTGTTTGTTTTATATGAGGGATCATACTAATGGTATGGTCTAGTATAAAGGGTCGATTGCCCGATGGTTGAGAGAGGCGATAGCGTCAGCATATATTTTACGTGGCCGAGTAGTTCCGGAGGGACTAACAGCTCATTCCACTAGAGCACAGGCGGCGTCTTGGGCGGAGTGTGGTTTGGTGCCACCGGCAGAAATCTGTAAAGCAGCGACATGGTCGTCATTACATTCTTTCGTGAAGCATTACCGTCTTGATGTGCAAGCAGAAAGGGACTACTGTTTTGGATCGGCTGTGCTTCAGGCTGGCTTAGCAGGTCCCTCCCGTTAGGTATTTTCACTGCTCTGTTACATCCCCAGAGATTCCGGGACTAGACTGGAGGGACAATCAGGAAGGTTAAATTAGACTTACCTGCTAATTGTAGTTCCTGGAGGAACTCCAGTCTAGTCCCGTATCCCACCCTATTTTGCTGATAGTTGGTGGCCTGAAGCACGACTTCCTTTACAGGTAAGCAATTTGTTTAGTATGTTAGGTTTTGGGTTATGGTAGGGCAGGGGTGGTCTGGGGGGTCTGCGGTACATAGCGTCTTTGTTTTTTGCTCATAGAGGAAATGGGGACCTCAAGGCATAGACAGTATCTAAAGCTAGTGTAAATAGTTGGCCCTAAGGTCCTGTAAAGTTAATTGGGCATATACCTTTCTTTCTGCAATTCACTACTTCCTTGTTGCTCCGGTGAGTCTGCTTTGTCAATAGGTTAACTGGTGTGAGGAGGCGGTTCCAGTGCTTATATACCAGTGACATCACAAGTGTGAAGTTTCTCAGTCTCCAAAGCTGCTGGAGGAGGATGACAACCCCAGAGATTCCGGGACTAGACTGGAGTTCTTCCAGGAACTACAATTAGCAGGTAAGTCTAATTTAACCTTACTACCTTAGGGGATGTCTTCCCCTTCTCCCTTGGCGGTGTTTCCGACAAAAAAGGTTTAAGATAATTACAAAGGTGGGGTATTCCCTGGCTATTATTTGGTTGATTTCCTTTATTTGATGATTGGCAATTTGATTACCAAATGGTGGTTTTTGTGTTATGAGAGTTTTCAATTTAACCAGAAAGTTTTCGGCTGAGTTTTTTTACTACCAATACTTATCATTTGTATAGCACTACAAGGCGAATGCAGCTCTGTAAAGAGACATGTAAGACACAGTTTCTGCTCATAAGAACTTAGTCTAGTCAAGACAGACAATACAACAGTCAAGATAGGCAATACGACAACTGGGACCTAGGATATATCTAGGGGAATGACAAGGAAACACATAGGACATGAACAAGAGAGTAAGGGGATCAGGATCCAAAAGCAGTCTCAGTGAGTTTTCAGCCTGGATTTGAACAGGGCCACAAATGCAGCCTGACATACTGACTCAAGTAATTTGTTTCAGACATCAGCGGCAGCAAGGTAGAAAGATTAAAGTCTGAATTTGGCCGTGGAAGAGAAGGGCACAGATAGAATGGATTTGCCCGAAAAGCAGAGTTCCTGAGGAGGGATGTAGGGAGAGATAAGAGAGGAAACGTAATGAGAAGCAGCCAAATGAAGGCACATAGGTCAATGGTAGAAGTTTGAACTGGATCCTGAAATGGATAGAAAGCCAATGAAGTGACATAAGAAGAGGAGTGACATGAGCATAGTGACACTGGCAAAAGAATAGCCATGCCGCTGAGTTTTGAACAGATTGAAGTGAGGAAAGATGATTCAGAGGAAGACCAGGAAAGAGGAGGTTGCAATAGTCTAAAGAGGAGATGACTAGAGAATGGATAAGGGTCTCAGTAGTGTATTCAGAAAGAAAGGGGCACATTTTGCCAGTGTTAAAGAGACAGAAGCAACAGATCTTAGCTACTGTATCTGTTCAATGTGTATGGAGAAGAGGGAGGAGTTGAAGATGACCCCAATTTTGCAAGCTGAGGAAACAGGGAAGCGTATCCACAGAAATAGAGAAAGGAGGAAGGGGGGAGATGGGCTTAAGGGGAAAGATAAGGAGCTCAGTTTTGGCCATATTCAATTTCAGATGGCAGTGAGACATCCAGGCACTAATATCAGATAAGCAGGCAGAAATTCGGGTTTGGATTCCTGGAGAGATTTCAGATGCAGAGAGGTAGATCTGAGCATCAGCAGCATAGAGATGGTACTGAAAACCATGGGAGGAGATGAGTGCACCAAGAGACTGACTGTAGAGAGAGAAAAGGAAAGGTCCCAGATTCCTTGGGTATACTGACAAAGCAGGATAGCAGTAGAGGAGGATCCACTAGTACATACGCTAAAGGTACAGTGGGAGAGATAGGAAGAAATGCAGGACAGGACATAATCTCTAAATCCAAGCAAGGACAGGGTATCGAGGAGAAGGTGTTGATCAACAGTGTCAAAAGCAGCAGAAAGATCAAGAAGGAAGAGAATCGAGTAAAGCCCCTTGGACTTGGTGAGGAACAAGTCATTAGAGACTTTGGTAAAAGCCGTCTCAGTAGAATGTAGAGGGCAAAAGCCATATTGCAGTGGATCCAGATGTTTCGGCCCGATTTTAGAAACATAGACCCTTCTAACATGGACACTCGTGCCAGCTTCCATATAGATAACCCCTGCTTTGAAACCATAGGGTGGCGAAGTCCATCTCAAGCAAGGTGGCATATGGGGATGTCCAGTGGCGTAACAAAATGAAAACTTGAGTTCCCATTCCCCATCGGTATTCTTTCACAAATTGTGAAATAAAGGGGATATAGAAACATAGAAACATGATGACAGAAAAAGACCACATGGCCTATCTAGTCTGTCCTTCCATAACAACAACTACAACAGTCCACTTTTTACCTTTAGAGATCCTCTGTGTTGGTCCCATGCTTTTTTGAATTCAGTTACTGTCCTCATCTCTACCACCTCCACTGGGAGACTATTCCACGGATCCACCACTCTTTCTGTAAAGAAATATTTCCGCATATCACTCCTGAATCTACCTTCTTTTCCACATCCTCCAGATATTTGTCTGACAAAAAAAGCATACTTCATATGCCTATTTGTACATGGAGCAAGTATAACCTTTGACGCGGCTCGGGACATTCAGGGAGTTTCTGAAATTGGGTGAGAACATCCAAGTTCTTGGAACCACCCCGGCAATGGCTCCACCATGCCCCTGTTCCAACTTGGATATCCTCGCACTGGGTACATCCACAGACCCAGATTCAAAAATGGCTTTGGACATCTCTATGCCCATTTTCAGGCATCCAAAGCAAAAAGACTTCTAAAATAACACCCTTGATTTTTATTTTGTATCATAGCATAGTAACATAGCAAATGATGGCAGATAAAGACCAGCTTGGTCCATCTAGTCTGCCCAGCAAGATGGCAGGAGTAGGTGCACCTGCCACTCTGTGCAGGCCACCCCTCCCCATGTCTTTGTTTAGAGGTGAACCCAACGCTCCATGTAGGACACCCCTATTTGTTGAGAAATTAGATAGTTTTCTATGTGTCTGTGAAGGATAGCTGAGGTTGGTGGGGCATTTTACAGGGGAATAGGATACATTTTACAGAATGTTGGTACAGTTGAGAGGAGATCATTTTTGGGATTGGGGCTGTTGCAGGGTTAATTTTTGGAGAGTGATGCAATTTACAGTGTAGTGGGTAGTTGAATGGGGTCGTTTTTGGATGTAGGGAAGTTTGCAGGGTGCTGAGGCAGTTCTGGAGACATTTTTAAGGATCACACAATTTATGAGGTGGTGGGTCAGTTGTGGCTATTTCTTGCAAGGAAGATAGTTTGTGGGAAAGTGGGTAGTTATGGGTTGGTAGTTTGTGAGGACAGTTTGTGGGGCAGTTTGCAAGGTGATTGTGCTGTTACAGTGGGGTAAGTTTTAGAGGTGGGAAAGTTTGCATGGTGTTGGAGCATTTGCTGGTTTTTTTTTTTTTTTAAGTGACAGTTTGTGTGGCAGTTGGGCAGTTTGGTATTTATTTGGGTGGAGGCAGTTTGTGAGGTGGTAGTCTTTAGGAATGGGGCAGTTTGTGAGGGGAATTTTGGGGTTGGGGACAGTTTGTGGGAGTATTCCTTGGGGGCATGGATATGGTGTATTGCATAGTGGGGTAGTTCAGTGATAGCTTTTTGAGGTACGGAAGTTTAAAGTAGTGTCAGTTATTGGGGATATTTTTTTGTATTCGTTTTTAAGCAATTACATAAGAAAATACAAAGAGAGAATAGTATACCAGATCTCTTCATTCAGACGAGACCAATTTAAACCAATGCACCTTATAAATCTAGCCCACTTATATGGAAAGTGGTGAAAGCTTCAAAGAGAAAAAGAAAATATAAAAAGCAATAAGACAAAGAAATGCCATAGCTGGGTTTTTTGGGGTGCCGTCAAGTCCATGCTAACTCCTGGTGACCCAGCAGCCCCTGGGTTTTCTTGGCTAGGTATGACCTGAAGTAGATTGCAAGGCCTTTTCTTATGAGGCAATAGAGGGTAAAGTGACTTGCCCAAGGTCACAAGGAGTGCCAGTAGGAATCAAACCCAGATCTCTTGGATACTAGGTTGTTGCTTTAACCACTAGGCTACTCCTGCACAATACAGTTAAATCTCCCAGTTTCCCTAGACAGTTGAACAAAAAGCAATAGCATTCAATCAGAATTCTTCTTTGAAACTACTACTACTACTATTTAGCATTTATATAGCGCTACACACGCAGCGCTGTACAGAAATGTAAGCAAAAAGAAACCAAGCATTATTCTAGCTGCAAGTGATCAAACAAAGCATAAGTCTGACCTAAAAATCCAATAATGCACTTATTTTTTATACTGTTTTATCATTTCAATCAAAGGGGTTTACATTGTAACTTAAACTTCGTAATGCTCATTAAACAGGGACATTGATAACTTGGATTTTTCTGAGGCAATGGAGGATTAAGTGACTTGGCCAAGGCCATGAGGAATGCTAGTGGGAACTGAACTCTGGTCTCTTGGTCCCCAAGCCACTGCGCTAACCATTAGGCTACTCCTCCACTCCACTTACAAGAGTGCTTTAAATAAAAGGAAGCACCTAAAGCCAATATGCTTGGTTTGTGCTCTAGAAACCTCCTCCTCCTGAGATGAATTGCCCTAGACACATCTGGACAAAATTTGGATTTCACCTCCACAAATTAATAAATCTTTCTTCTTAAAGTAACTTCTAAAAATAAGGCTACAATCATTTCTGGTTCTGGCGCAGATGTCAATGGAGGGTGTGTGGCTCTGAGTCGCATCATTATTAAAATGGTATTTTTGGACTCCAGTATTCTCAGATTCGGGAGGTCAGTGGCCTGCGTTAGGCAGAAGGTGCACCCTGAAGACAACTGCAACTTGCACAAAACGTAACTGCTAGGATTATTACCAAGACTAGACTTACTGACCACATCACCCCTATACTTTATAACCTCCATTGGCTCCCCATCGCTTCCAGAGTAAGATACAAATTGTTAGTCACAAATTTTAAACTACACAGTAACATCTCCCCCTCCTTCTTATCCACCTTGATCCATCCACAGTCTGAGGTCAGATTGAGAAGAGCATGTACAAAGGACCTCCTAGCCTTACCCCCCTCAATAAGGAAAACCAAGAAGGTCACCAGCAACAGAGCCTTCAGATATTCTGCCCTGACCCTCTGGAACTCCCTCCCAAATGCTATCAGATCAACCAAGGACCTACAAGCATTTCGTAAACTCCTAAAAACCCTACTTTTCTCAGAATTCTATAACCCATCTATCTCCCCGACCCCTCCTCCCACTTTACTATTTACTACCCCCACCCCCTCCCCCATGGATATGACTATGCCCATATATCCTGTACCGTTCACAATATATCTTGCACTGATCGCAATATCATGTAAATAGTTCAGACGCAGCTGCCACAATGCTTCTGTATAAGTGCCTAGCTGATATGTATATAGTTTATGATATTATAGTTTGAAATGTTCTCTGCAACTAAGTTTCTATAATTATTGTTCAATGTAAACCGCCCCTGATCGTTGGAAGGGGCGGTATATAAGAAATTTTAAATAAAATAAATTAATTAAAAAATTAAGGAATTGTATGCTGATAAGGCTAAGAAAGCCCTAGCACCAGAATTGGGGCCTAACCGTGTGGTCGTGCCTGGTGAAGATCTCTCGGAAGGTGGCAGTTCTGACCCCGATGGGGTGGACAATATGTCTCTTATCTTTAAGAAAATCCACATTTCCAAGGCTGAGATCATCACCACTGTCACAGCTAGATTTGCTGAGTGCTTTGACTCGCTGGTAGTAAGGCTCACTGAGATGGAGAAGCGTGTAAGCAGAGTTGAGGACCCGTGAGACTAAGGCAACTGAAGAGTTGGTGCAATTAAGGAAGGTTGTACGGTGGCTTGAAGACAAAGCTCAAGATCAAAAAAATAGAGTCCACTGCCAGAACATCTGCATCTTTGGAGTGCCAGAGGGTGAGGAGCTCCTGGATGTGTGGGGGTTTGTTAAGCAGTTGCTGGGCGCATGCTTTCCCGCTCAAATTGCTACCCCCTCATATGAGATCGAGAGACCGCATTGGGAGACCCGGCCTCAGCCTGGCCTGGAGAAGTGGCCGTGGGCTCTAATTGTAAGAGTACTTCATTACCAAGAAAAAGAGCACATTATCCTGGAGGCACGTAAAACTTAATTTGTTTCCTTTAACAACTGGAAAATTACCATCTTTTTGGATATGAGTGCAGAGACTGTTAGGAAGCGGAAGGCCTTGGTGCAGTATCGAGATGCTGTCATCAAGGCTGGCCTCCGCGTGAGCATTTGGTTTCCTGCACGGTTAACAGTATTAGTTCAGGGTGAACACCGCTTTCTCCGGGACCAATCAGGAAGTCAGTCTGTCCTCACATATGGCTGATGTCACCGAGGGAGCTTGCACGGGAACACTTCCCAGATTCCATTGGAAGCTTTTGGAAGGTGCTCCACACATGCATGCCAGTCTTCCCACTGAAGGAGCCATCTTTACCTCATTCTTCTTTTTTCCGCAGAACCCTCCAAACGTTGTCTGTGTCCCAGAATTTAGTTGATCCCTTTTTTGCTAGTTTTTGCAAGTTTTCACTATTTTTTTGGATTGCATGTTGTTAAGTGTCTTCTTTTCGTCTCTGGAAACATTGGTGTGTTGGCACTACAATTTTCTCAGGGTTTATTTTTCCTTTTTTTTCTTTTCAGCGCATGGTATTTTCCTCTCGCACTCCCCTGGTCAGTGAGAACATTGAAGTCCTTTGACTTGGTGGAAGCCGTCTTCCCTACCATGTCAAAACCATCCAGTGGCTTCAAGAAGTGCACCCAGTGTGGCCGAACCATTTCCATCACGGACTGCCACAGCTGATGCCTTCAATGCCTCTGGCCTGACCATGAGCCCTTGAACTGCACCCTCTGCTTGCAGATGACAATCAAGGGGCTTAAGAACTGAGAATGACAGTGGGAATCGCTGTTCAGTTCCGAGGCATTGACATCTGCCTCGGCATCGATGCCTTTGAAAGCCGCCACTGAGGCCAGGCCCATTCGGAGCGAAGGGGTTGCGGGACATGGAATGGCAGCTCTCCTTTGATAAGGATCCCCCCCAGAAAGACTGGACTTCGACCTTGTTGGCATCGAAGCCCTCGGCGTGACTTGGAGAGCTGGGAGCGGCTCTCCAAGCTGCCCGAGTGGCAGGAGTTGCCTCCTGAGGCCCTGGAGGGGCGGTGTGGGACACCTGAAGCTGTGATTGAGGAGTCACCGCTGAGGGAGCTGGCATTGGCAAAGAAAGCTGCAGCACCGACTCCAGCAGCCACGAATACCTCAATCTCCTCGCAGAGAGGATGCAGGTCCTCAAGTATAGCCTCACTGTGTTCATGGCCCAATAGGCTGCCAGGGACCCAGTAATGCCCTGTCCACAGAGGGTTCCTCACACATGCTCTCTCTGGCAGCTCCCGTAAGTGCAGAGGTCCCTCTCGGTGCAGTGGGTGTCCTCCCCCCCTCCCCTGAGTGCATAGAGTACAGACAGGAACCAAGAACTCCTTTGACTTCACCCGAGCATGACCTGTGCAGTCGTCATTCACAGCGTACTTTGAGTTCCTCTCAGACTCTGATTCTGATTGGGAGACCGAGGAGGAATCTCCGGAGACTGTCCATCGCCATGCTGTCCCCTCTGATCCCTTGCCCCCATACAAATGGAGGAGGTCTCTTCCCCCCCCCCCCCTCTCCCTGAGGACCTCTCCTTCCTTGAGTTCATGAGGGACATAGGGAAGGATTTGCCTTTCGCTCTTGAGGCAGAGGAGGGGCGGAGAAGTTGGAAATCCTCCAGTACCCGACTCAGCTTAAAGAGGCCATTACAGTTCTGATCCACCCGATACTGGAGCAACTTCTCTTTAGGATGTGGGAAACACCGCTCATGGTGCCAACAGTCAGCCAATGCCTTGATTCCATGTATCATGTGCGCAAGAGCCCTGAATTTAAATCAGCACAACTCCATGGTAGTGGAATCTGCCATGTGCCGGATTAAAAGTTCCAAGACGTATGCTTCAGTGCCCCTGGGTAGGGAGGCATGCACTATGAATAGTTTTGATAAGAAGTGCTACTCCTTCACCACATGAACTAGCCAATTTCTACATGTCCAAGCTGGAGAACCAGATCCACATCCCCCCGCCACCAATCTTCTGCAATAAGATGACCACAAAATGGCAAATATTCTCCCCAGTCACCACTGAACCCATTGAGATCATAATCAACTCCCTCAATACTACCACCTCTCTGCTTGACCCATGTCCAGTGAGCTGGGTAAAAATAGTATGGTCAGAACTGGCACACATAATACTGGAGATAACACACCTATCACTCATTCTTGGATGCATGCCCAGCAGCGTCAAAAGCTCCTCCATACAACCAATATTTTAAAAAAAAACTCCACCATGGACTTATCAAATCCAACATCATACCGCCCAATATCCACCCTGCCCTTCCTGGCAAAGATATAGAAAGAGCAGTACAACAGCAGCTCCAGGATTTTCAACAGACATGCCCCTCTTGACCCTCATCAATATGGCTTCCGACAAGGACACAGAGTGGAGACTCTCCTCACATCCCTCATGAATAAACTCATCGTGGGTCTAGAAAAACCAAAGCAAGGATTTACCCTAATATTCCTTGATCTTGCTGCTACCTTTGACTCCATCAGCCACAGCTTGCTCTTAGCAAGACTCCAAGAAATTGGAATCACTGGAATAACCCTATCCTGGTTTGAATAATATCTAACTAACCGTACACAGCAATAAAAATAGGCCACAACAAATCCAAACCATACCACCAACTGCAAGGAGTACCGCAAGGATAGGCTTTTTCATCTTTATTATTCAATGTTTACCTATTATTCAATGTACATAGTTTGACCTGTTCTCCAAGTTCAAATTCCTGTTTATTGTAAGTCCAATGTAGTTTTCCCACACTGGACATTTGTGTTACATGTGAACCGCGCTGATGTTAAATAGTGCGGTATATAAAAAATGTTAAATAAATAAAATAAATAAATACCTGCAGCCCCTATGCAGCGTTATTCAAAAGTATAACGTTCACGACCATATTTATGCCAATGACATTTTGCTCTACCTCTCGTACAATACCACGAATTCAAACTACCACAGCATAACCCACTGTTTCAATGAAGTAGCCCAATGGCTCTCTCTGCACAACATGAAAATGAACAATACCTCAGTTTCTTGATGGTTTATCCCCAAGGACACCAGCTTTGTCCCCCCAACCACCCTGAAAGTTCAAGAAACACTGCATGTCAAACAAGAGGTGCGCTATCTAGGAATAGCACTAGACCAGCGTTTAAACCTGTCTACCCATATAAGCAACACGACCAGAGCAATATACCATAGGATGAAAACCCTACTGCACCTCTGACCATGCCTCTCCCCACCTGACTTCTGAACAGTACTACAGGCAATGGTCTTCCCGCACTTCAATTTCTGTAACAGCATCCTTCAGGGCCTCCCAAAACAAGCCCTATATAAGCTACAAATGGCACAGCACATGGCAGTCCGCCTCATCTATGGAGCCTCAAAAATGGAACACATCACCCCCATCCTAAAAGAATTACATTGGCTCCCAATCGCAAGCCAAATCAAGCTGTGCACGTAACCATGTATATAGTTACATTAACTGGCCTGTATATAGTTATTGTTCTCCCTGTTCTCCCTGTTAAGAAACTTGTTCATTGTACATCCGAGTTATTTTTACCTGTTTATTGTAAGCACAAATCACTAAACTGAGATGTGTAGATTCAATGTTTTATTGTAAACCGCACTGATCTTAAATAGCGCGGTATAAAAGAAAATGTAATAAATAAATAAATAAATAAAAAATATAAAGTAATACTAAACACCTTCAAAATCTTACATAACCTATCTGCAACACACCTAACCACGCTCATTCACCTACTGCTGAATAACAGATCAAGAAGAAATTTCTCACAAAACACTTTGGCCTTCTTAAGGAATTCACTAGAAGCAACCAATCCACTATTAGGAGAGCTTTCTCTCTACATGCTCCCAAATTCTGGAACTCCCTCCACAACCTAAGACAAATAACAGACCTCATAACTTTCTGGAAACACCTTAAGATTCATCTATTTACAGAGCACTTCAAAGATTGAGCAACTTGTCTTAACACTAGCGCCATGGACACTCCTCCCTACTCCATATACCCCACCAACATTTTCACAACAGCCCAGACCCACAGTTATTAACCAAGCGATCTCGCACATCTGTAAATATGTTTAAGTTTATTCTAGAAACTATTATTATAATCTTATATTACTATAGATCTCTGTTATCATATGTTCTCTGTACCTTGTTAGTTTCGATGTAAACCGCTGTGATTTATTGAAAAGCGGTGTATAAAAACAAATTAAAAAAAAAGTGCTACCAGGGCTCGATGCTGGTGGCTCGGATCCAAGCATAACAGTTATACATGGGCTTATACCTGAGTGACCTGACAGGGGATCTTGCCGGGTTCTCGGCTGACCTGTCAGGAGAGCACCTTGAGTGTTTCCGGAGCCTGGTGGGAAAAACAAAGGAGTACTCCATCATCTGAGCAGCCTATGACGGGTTTGAGTCTGTGGCTAGGGTGGTCACAGGTACCCACTGCCTGGCATGGCTACAGTACTCAGAACAGTGGTTTCAGGACAAGTTTGCTGATGTCCCATACCAGGGATAGAACCTCTTTGTCAAATCCATGGTGGAGAAGACTGCAGAGTTGGAAATGGAGCAACTCACAATGAACAGGCTCTCAAAAAATATCGCTGACCCTTCCAGGAGAAAGGCTTCAGGGAAAAAGTCCTTTTACCCTAAAAAGAAAAAAGCCTATGGTACTTACACCCCGTATTACTCATACCAGCCGTCTCAACAAGGGCAACAGGCCAAGGGTCAAAAGCAGAGGCAGCAGCACAAGCCTAAAGTCCCAAAACCTCAGCCAGTGCTGCAGCCCCAGCCAGGTGGGGTTTTTGACTCCTGGCCAATGTTCCCTCTAATTTTCTGTAGGCTTTGTGCGCATAAAATATCAGCTGTGCAGCTTTTGAAGGAAGGTTAAATTTTTGTGCGCCACATAATGACACTCTGAGTTATATACTTTAAAATTTGACTACACGTCAGAATACAGTATGTACACCACATTGATTGCACTAGAAAATATTGTAGAACTTGTGAAAACCGTAAATACACAACAACTTTTCAATTTTAAGAATGTCTGTGTTGTTTTCTATCAGAATCAGAACCGTAATTTTTGTGCGCTCTGTTGTAAAGTATGTGCGCTCACTCGGCGAGGTGTGTGCGCGCGCACACGCGCACAGCTTAGAGGGAACAGTGCTCCTGGCTTTGGACCATGGCCCTACTTCTCCTCCCAGCCTCTGTTCTGCCATAGATGGGGGGGGGGCGCAAGTGATATACTACCCATAGGTGGACCAGAATAACAGCCAACGCCTGAGCACTGCAGGTGGTCCGGGAACGCTATCTGCTGTGCTTCAATCAGAGTCCCCCCGCCTTCTTTCCAGTGGAGTACCCTATCAAGCATCACCATTGCGAACTACTCAAACAGGAGGTCCAGGGTCGCCTGGCAGAATGAGCGGTGGAACTCGTTCCACCATCCCAAATAGAACAGGGTTTCTACTCCCACTACTTCCAGGTTCCCAAGAAAACAGGCAGGTTCTGACCCCTCTTGGATCTCCGCAATCTCAATTGCTTGCTAATGAAAGAAAAGTTCAAGATGGTATCCCTTAGAACATTGCTGCCCTACCTTCAACAGAAAGATTGGCTGTGCTCGTTGGATCTCAAAGACATCTACACACACATCCTCATCCACCCCCTGCACCATCAGTACCTCCACTTTATGCTCAGTTGACAGCACTATCAGTTCAGGATTCTGCCCTTCGGGCTTGCCTCCGCCCCAAGGGTCTTCATGAAATGTCTAGTGGTTGTGGCAGTCTTCCTTCGGATCCTGGGAATCTTTGTCTTCCTCTGTGTGGATGACTGGTTGGTCAGGGGCGGGATGCCAGGTGACGTCTGCACAGTGGACCATTCAGGTACTAGAACAGCTGGGCTTTGTCATCAACTATCCCAAGTCCCACTTGCAACCCTCTTAGCACCTCAAGTTCATTGGGGCTCTCCTCGACACCACACTATCTCAAGCTTTCCTTTTGGCGGACAGGGTCCAACACCTAGTCACCCTGGCAAGAGATGTCCAGCATTGCCCGGTTGTCACGGATCGGCAGATGCTGTGCCTCCTGGGCCACATGGCCTCTACAGTCCATGCTACCCCCTCAACCCAACTTTAGATGCGTCACCCCCAGTGGACTCTGTACACAGTGGTGTCAGGTGATGGGACGTCTTTCAGACAGGATCACAGTGACTCCACTACTCCAGGAGTCCCTATCCTAGTGGCAGCAGCCTGCTCACCTGCTTGGGGGGGCTTCTCTTCCAGGCCCCACCATACTAACAAGTTCTAACAATGAATGCCTCCAAATTAGACTGGGGAGCACTTCTAACTGGCCTGTCGACACAGGGCCTCTGGATGGCTGGGGAAATCTGCCATTAGATCAACTTCCTAGAACTTCGGGCCATTACCAATGCCCTCTGAGTGCTTCAGCAACAGCTCTCTAACCAGGTCTTCATCATACAGATGGACAACCAGGTGGCCATGTTATACATCAACAAACAGGACGGCATGGGCTCATACCTCCTCTTCTTGGAGGCAGTCTGCCTCTGGAAGTTTGCCATCATGCATGGTATGATCCTCAGGGCAGTATGCCTGCCAGGGGAGCTCCATGTCCTGGCGCATTGCCTCAGCAGAGTCCTTCAGCCACACGAGTGGATTCTGAACAGGCAGGTTGCCAACTGCATCTTCCAGATGTGGGGCATGCCGTCGATAGACCTCTTTGCCACCCCTCACAACACCCAGCTCCCGCTGTTTTGCTCCAGATTGCCATGCAAAAGTTGCTTGGATCCTGATGCTTTTCTCCTGGACTAGAACGAGGGTCTTCTCTATGCCTACCCACTGACTCCTTTGGTGGCCAAGACCCACTTCAAGTTGCAGGTGGACAGTGCTACTATGATCCTCATTGCGCCACACTGGCCCAGGCAACACTACTTTCCCCTTCTGCTCTGATTGTATCAACAGCAACCTCTCAAACTGGGCTGTACCCGGACCTAATTTCTCAGGGTGACAAGACTCTGCTTCATCCCATCCTGTCATCCCTAGCGCTAACGACTTGAATGCTGAGCAGGTAGTACTCACAGAGCTCTGCTTACCTCAGGACATGGAGAACAAACTTCTAGCCTCCGTAAGTACTTGACACGACATGCCTATGCCTTCAAGTGGCGCAGGTTCTCTGTATAGTGTAAGAGCACGTCTCTGGACCCCTTCTGTTCTGTTGAGTCCGTTTTTTCTTACATTCTGCACCTGTCAGACTCTGATCTGGTCCATCTCAGTCAGAGTACACCTCAGTGCTGTAGTCGCTTATCATCGGCCCATAACTAATAAGCTGATCTCTGCTCACCCCTTAGTGGGTTGCTTTATGTGGGGCCTCCTACTATCTCGCCTCCCCCATTAACCCCCCCCCCCCCCGTGGCATGGGACCTTAATGTGCATGGGCAGCTACTCGCAACCCCCCACCTTGAGCCTCTTAGCTCTTGCCCACTCAAATTCCTTACCTGGAAGATCATTTTTCTAGTGATGCGTACTTCTGCGCACAGTCAGTGAACTGCAAGTGCTGATGACACAACCCCATACACCAGGTTTCATAAGAACAGGGTAGTCCTCCGAACATGCCTGAAATTCCTACCTAAGGTAGGTTCTGCTTTTCATCTCAGTCAATCGGTGGTGCTACCCACCTTCTTTCTGAGACCTCATGCCAACAGAACTGAGGCCTCGCTGCACACCTTGGAATGTAAGAGAACATTAGTTTTCTACCTGGAGAGAACACAAGTTCATTGCCATTCCTCCCAGCTCTTTGTCTCCTTTGACCCCAATAAGCTGGGAGTGGTGGTATTGAAATGCACCCTGTCCCTGTGGGTGGTGGACTGCATCTCCTTTGCATATTCTCAGGCTGGGCTAACTTTGGAACACCATGTCACGGCACACAAAGTCCAAGCTATTGCCACTTCGGTAGCCAACTTGCCCTCAGTTTCCATGGTGTAGATCTGTAGGGATGTTTCATGGTCCTCAGTGCACACCTTGACAGCCCATTACTGTCTGGATGGAGATTCCTGGAGTGACAGCAACTTTGGCCAAGCCATGCTCCAGCATCTCTTTGGGAATTGAAGCAACTCTTTCCCACTAGCCCTTCTTTCCAACTAGCCAACTATACAGTCGATCTGATGTTGATGTCCCTGTTGGACGCTGACTCTCAGAATCTCTCAGCAATTCCCCATGCTGTTTGTTCTCTGTTCATTTTTTCTGGTTGCCCCATTGGGCTTTTTTGCAGGTTTTTCCGGTAGCCTGTACCTTGTGAGTATCATATGTGAGGACTGACTTCCTGCTTGGTCCTGGAGACAGTGTAGTTATGTTTATGTTTATTATGTTTATTGGAATACTTGATATATCGCATCTTAGTAATCCAGGGTGGTTTACAATAAATAACAAACACAATGGCTGTAGGCCTTAGAAAAGGAAAGGAACTCCATTAAATGACAGGAAAGAGAAAATAGAAAGCAGAACAGAAAGAGAAGAGACAAGATGCTTATAAGAGCCTGGGGGCAGAGGTTAGCTAATGGTGGACTGTAAGTTGAAAGCAGTTTCAAAGAGGTGGGTCTTCAGAAGGGTTTTGAACTTAGTGAAAACGGGTTCCTGCCGTATTGTGGAGGGAAGAGAATTCCATAGTGAGGGTCCCAAAAAGAACCTCCGTGTGCCGGTAGGATTGGAGAGTGTGCACGGGAGGGAGATGGGAGCACCAGACGGTTAATATGAATGGAACGAAGACTGCGGGAGGGAGTATGGAATTGCAATAAGTCAACCAGATATTGTGGAATACCAGTATGTATAACATGATGAGTTGTTAAAATTTTGTATTGAAAGCGATAGGCTATAGGAAGCCAGTGTAATTAAATGAGAATTGGTGTAATATGATCACGGCGGGAGGAATGGGTTATAATCCAAGCGGCTGTATTCTGAATTAATTGCAAGTGATGACGTTGAGTTACTTATCTGTAGCAGGTGTTCTCCAGGATCAGCAGGAATCAGGAGCACCTTCTGAAAGCTTCCTATGGAAGCTGGTAAGCTTTGCTATGTGGACTCCATCGATGACGTCACCCATATGTGAGGACTCATTCCTGCTGATCCTGGAGAACATCTGCTACAGGTGAGTTAACTATGCTTTCTCCACTGGCCTGAGGATGTACAGAAGCTGCTGCAGAAGGTGAAGGAGCACTTGGGGATTGTGGGTCTGTCTGCGGCCACAAGTGAAGCCCCAACTGCAGGGGATTCCGAGACCGGCAAGATGACCAATTCCTGAGATCGGTGTGGTGGAATCAGGGACTGAGAGTGACCAGGATATAACTTTGAAGGGGACAAGCGCAGGAGTCAGCAGTTTGCAGCTGGAGGATGGAGGTGCATAGGAGGAGATCTGAGATAGCAGGCCTGCTAGGGAGTGAGCATCCAGACCTGATTCCAGAACTTTGCTGAAAGACACTAAGTTTTTGAGCTGTCTTACTAAGCTGTGCCTTGTTCCTTTCCATTCCTTCCCCTCATTGGTAGGATTCATGTTTTTGTTGCTTCTGAAAGGAGCTTGGGTATCCAGGGTAGCTGGGATGAATGGTAGCAGAGGGGGGTGGTTTGTTTTAACCGAGGGCTTGTGTGTCTGCATTGGTTTGAATGAAAAAGAATCAGTAGTCTGTGAGGAACAGAAGGGAGGAGGGTCTGTGCCTAATTTCTTGTTGGTGTATGGACGGAGGTGGGTCAGGTTTAAATTGGTCTGTTTGTGCTCTGCAGGTTCTGTAGAACCAGGTGGGGCCGTGGGCGTAGATTGTCTGGATCTGCATGGTATGTTTGAGCACTAGTGTAAATTGTATGCTTTGGGTTGTGGATGCCTTCGGGGAGCTGAGGAGGGAGAGTGAAGAGTGGGAGCCAGTCCAGAGCAAGGTGTATAAATAGAAAGTTGTTTATTTATATTCACAAGGGATTATAGGAACCACTACCCAAAACAGCTGTGTTTCAGCACAACCTTCTTCAGGGGTTTGGCCTATATAGGGGGTATACAAAAAACAAAGAATATAAATTAAAATGATTAACAGATACAATAAAGTTAAACTAGATGGTAAATAAACATAAAGGAATGCCATCCTATAATGCAAGTTAACACATAATAAAACATTACAATGAAATTCTAAAACCTCTTAAAGAACTTATGGCCAGAGGTAAAACAAAAAGGTGCAACAAAAATGAACAGAAATATTATAGTAATCATCCTGCGTGAATGAAAGAGAATAACTGATAAGGGCAATGGTGATAAATGCCATTAAAACATAAAAATCCATAACTTAAACATTACCATTCTTTGTGAATTTCATGCATAATTCAAGGAGAATATGGATTAATAAGTGTAAAAGGAATAATGAAACTAAAAAGAGAAGGCACATGTGGAAAAATGTGGAGGACAATAAAAATTATATACCACATAGTTCATGCTTAAACTTTCTTGGTGAAACCCACTATATCTGAAATGAGGAGAAACAATCATATATGATAACCTTAGGAAGATAATAAAACAAAGAGTTTAAAATGGTATAGCATAGCCTGCCCAATTGGACCTTTAATACATTAGGAAGGAATGTGTTTTGGAGTAAGAACAGTATAAATAGATTTACCTGCAAAAGTTAAACCTAAACATTTCTGTAGAGTGTTTATACAAGATAAATAAAGAAAAGAGAAAACAAGAGAGAAAACAGTTCAAGAATGAGTCTCTATCAGTTGAAACTAACCTTTCTTGGAGACGCGGTAACTCATAGTACTGCTGAATGCATGAAAGCGGGCATAAAACTACTTTGGCATATTTGTATCCTACCTTTGGCGTGAAAGTAGACTGTCGCCAAGACAACAGAGTAAAAAAAATTAATGACATGTAGTTGCAATGTTCACAGTCAAAGAACCAGTAACAATTGTGATTTAAAATCATAAACGGACAACTTGATCATTCATAAAAGATTTCTTGGGTGTTTGAAACCAGAACCGGAAGAAGAGATCAGAATGATTGACACTGGTTTAAGACGGAGACACCCGGGCTGGATACATATGAAGAAATATATGACGTTTGTGATTTAAAATCATAAACGGTCAACTGATCATTCATAAAAACAATTTTTGAGTGTTTAAGACCATAACCGGAGGAAGAAATCTGAAATGAATAAAAACGGCTTAAGATGGAGCCATTCAGGCTGGATACATATAAAACTCTACTAACAAACTGTGCAGTTAAAGACACTAAAAGAACTCAAATGAAAGCAAGGAAAATGGGGGGAGTAAGAACTTACATAACTCCCCATAAAAGTTTAGAAACTATCTTGGGTAAAAAATGTATATAAAAATATGGATGTAGAAATATTCCAGTTGACGAGTAAAACTTGAATTAAGGTGGCTCCACCAAAATGAGTATGCACCAAAATGAGTATGGAGGAGGGGCGTAGTGGTTGGGACAAGTTGCCTCAGGCTAAAGGGCCGGGGTTCAAGTCCTGCTCAGGGACAGCAATCTCGGGCCAGAAGGACTGGGGTCTATAGTCCTATATGCACTCCTTGTGGCCTTGGGCAAGCCACTTAACCCTCTGTTGCCTCAGGTATGCATATAGATTCTGAGCCCTTTGGGGACGAGGGAATATATCCAGTACCTGTTTGTAAACCACTCTAATGCCTTTCAGCCTAAAAACATAACACATGCCATACTGGGTCAGAACAAGATCCATCAAGCCCAGTATCCTGTTTCAAACAGTGGTCAATCTAGGTCACAAGTACCTAGCAGTTTCCCCAAAAGATACAGGTTCCACAATCCTTGTACTGGGGCAAGCAGTGTATTTCCCGGGTTCCCTTTAATAATAGTTTATGGACCTTTCCTCCAGGAGCTTGTCCAAACCTTTTTTAAACCCAACTGCACTAACAGCTTTTACTACATCCTCCGGTAATGAATTCCAGAGTTTGATTACTTGTTGAGTGAAAAAATATTTTCTCTTTTATTAGTGTTAAATAGGTTACATTGTAGCTTCATTGCATGTCCCCTAGTCTTTCTATATTTTGATGGCATAAACAATCGACCTACGTTTACCCATTCCACTCCTTTCATTAATTTATAGACCTCTACCATATCTCCCCTCAGCTGTCTCTTTTCCAGGTTGAAGAGCCCTAACCTTTTTAGCTTCTCTTCATAGGGGTATCCTTCCATCTCCTGTACCATTTTGGTGGCTCTTCTCTGTACCTTTTCTAATAATGCTATATCCTTTTTATAGCCTGGGCGGTATATCAAGAAATTATAATAAAGATAATGACGCCATGTAAATTGAATCACAGTGTGTCTATGAAACAAAACGGTGTTCAAAAGGGAAATCATTGCGAGACCATAACACTTTTTGAAAAGCTTTTATCAGGCACCGGCAAAATATTGGCCATACTAATCGGCATTTTGAGACCAAGACCCGGTCAAAAAGATTCATATTCAGTATCTTTCCTCCAAGGGAAATGAAACTGTGCCCAAATCTGCTGCAAAAAATTAAACCTTTAAAAAATATTATTAAAAGATGGGCGCATTCAAAATGGAATTAAAAAGGTAGTACAAAGCACATATTAAGACCTACATAAAGGACAAATAAAAATTATATAAAGTATAAGTGCATAAAAAGGGAATGTAAAATTTGTGTAATATTCGATACAAGGATAAGATAAAAGGGGGTGGGGGAAGGAAGGGGGGGGGGAAGAAGAGAGGGAAAGGGGAGCAGGAAGGGGTGGAAAAGAAGAGGGGGAGGAAGGAACCATTAAAACCAAATATAATATAATATCATCCGAGGTATAAAAGAATGTTAAAACCATGTAATGGCACGATACAATTTAAAACTAAATTTGTGACATAAAAAAAGAGAGACCCCAAACTATATAAAACCCATATAAAAAGAATAAAAGGAAATAAAATCAGACTATGGGGGAGGGGAAGGAGGGAAAGGGACAAAAAAGGGGGAAGGGGGTAAAGGAAAGAAGGGGGAGGAAGAAACCATTAAAACCATGTATAATATATCATCATCCAAGGAATTATAAAAGAATATTAAAAACGTGTGACGACACACAATTGCAATTTAAACTCTGTGGCATAAAAAAAGAGAAACCCCAAACCATATAAAACCCATACAAGAACATAAAAAGGAAATAAAATCCGACTATGGGGAAAGAGGAGGAAAATATGTTAAAAACATATGGAAACATAAAAATCCTAAAAATAAATAATTAAAAAAGATAAAAAGGAATGAAGATAAGTTAAAATTGAATAGATTAAAGAAATAACAGACAGATCTATTTCCAAATTGAGACAAGTTGAGGTCATTGATTGAAACTGGAAAATGTAGCATTGTTTTAGCCATAGCATCCCCTTATCTAGATGACCCCCTCTCCAATTTGGCTTCACCAACTTGAGGACAAAAATTTTAATTCTGCAATCTTATGCTGTTTTTCTATCTAGTGTTGCACTAATGGTTTGACTTTCAACTGTCTCTTCAGGCAACTTCTATTTCGATGATTCGTGTGCGTATATTCCGTGTCGTCTTTCTCACGTACAGCATTTGACAGGGGCACTTTTTCAGAAGTACAGTTTGAGAAATCATTCAGAAGGTGTCTTCTATATATGGTGGGATGGATAAATTCCTTTCTCATGGGCATAATGTGGGTGCATGTATTTCTATGTACATATTTTTATATATGTTTTTATCCAGGATAGTTTTTAAACTTTTATGGGGAGTTATCGCAGTTCTTCCTCCTCCCCTATTTCCTTGCATTCATTTGAGTTCTCATGGAGCCCGATTCCACTAGGGGCACGTCCGGCCCATCTGGACGGGCCCATTAGTACCGATTCTGCACCATGGGAACCAGACGTTCCCGTGGGTGCAGGATTGGGCCCCGCGACAGCCCTGTGTGCCCCTGCATATAAGCAGGGACATCCTCTCCACATGCTCCATTGTCCCCTGCAGCGCCGCCCCCCTCTTACCCCAATGCCTGGCCCTGGGCTGGACAGCTGGGGCCTGGCCTTGGAGGGGGCTTTGCCAGCCCCGATCTTCCACTTCAGAGCTGGAGTAAGCAGCATGTTCCCCCTGACCCGCAGGATGTATAGGGCCATGACCTGAATCAGCCTTTCACGTCCTGCCGCCTCAGCCCGCCCACAATCCGCTCCCTCCTCCCCCCCCCCCCCCCCTTGCCGGCTCTCCCCGTACTGCTGCTCTGGCCGTTCAGGGAGAGCTTGTGGGGGAATACGAGCAGGATGGCTTGCAGGGCTGCATGTCCTGCTAGGACGTGCAGCCTCGCAAGTCACCTTGCAGAATCGGGGCCTTAGTGTTTTTAACCACACAGTTTGTTAGTAGGGTTTTATATAGATCCAGCCCAAATGGCTCCATCTTAAGCTGATTTTAGATCTCTTCCTCCGGTTCTGGTCTTAAACAGCCAAACTTTTTTTTATTTTTATGAATGATCAGTTGTCCGTTTATGATTTTAAATCACAATTGTCATTTATTTCTTCATATGTATCCAGCCCGGGTTCTGTCTTAAGCCGGTTTCAATCATTCAAATCTCTTCTGGTTTTGGTTTCAAACACTCAAAAAATCTTTTATTGTATGAATGATCAGTTGTCCGTTTATGATTCACAATTGTCATTGATTCTTTGACTGTGAATATCGCAACTACATGTCTATAATTGTGTTTACTCTGTTGTCATGGCAACAGTCTACTTTCACATCAAGAAGCCGGATACAAATATGCCGACATAGTTTTGAGCCCGCTTTCATGCATTCAGCAGTACTACGAGTTACCATGTCTCCAAGAAAGGTTAGTTTCAACTCCTAGCAACGCATTCTTGAACTTTGTCCTCCCTTATTTTCTCTTTTCTTTAGTTTTTAATGTTTTTATCTATATACATACGTATTTATCTTAGATAAACATTCTACAAAAGTGTGTAGGTTTAACTTTTGCAGGTATATTCTAATTATACTGTTCTTACTTCAAAACTAATTGCTTCCTAACGTATTAAAGGTCCAATTGGGCAGGCTACACTATACCAATTTAAACTGCTTGTTTTATCTTCCTAAGGTTATAATATATGATTGTTTCCCCTCATTTTACCCTTGATTTCACCAAGTAAATTTAAGCAAGAACTATCTGGTATTTAATTTTTATTGTCCTCCACATTGTTCCATAGGTGCCTCCTCTTTTTAGTTTCCTTTCATTATTCCTTTTACACGTATTACTCTATATTCTCCTTGAATTATGCATGAAGTTCACAAAGAATGGTAATGTTTAGGTGATGGATTTTTATGTTTGAAT
Organism: Ichthyophis bannanicus; assembly: GCA_033557465.1. Classification (NCBI taxonomy): domain Eukaryota; kingdom Metazoa; phylum Chordata; class Amphibia; order Gymnophiona; family Ichthyophiidae; genus Ichthyophis; species Ichthyophis bannanicus. Next base: position 1,132,091,783 of record CM066033.1, read on the forward strand.
GCTTTTTTATATTTGAATGCTTTCACCATTGTTCTTATCAGTTATTCCTTTTTTATTCACGTATGATGCTTGCTATAATAATATTTCTGTTCATTTTTGTTGCAGCTTTTTGTTTTACTTATGGCCATATGTTAAGAGGTTTACAGTTTTGTTGTAATGTTTTACCTTGTGTTAACTTGCATTATAGGATGGCATTCCTTTGTTTATTTGACATTTTTTAACTTTATTGTATTTGTTTAATCATTTTAATTTATATTCTTTATTTTATGTATACCCCAAATATAGGCCAAACACCTGATGAAGGCAGTGTCGAAACACAGCCATGTCAGGTAGTGGCTCCCATAATCCCCTGCGAATATAAATAAATGACTTTCTCTTTATACACCTCACTCTGGACTGGTTTCTGATACTTAGTGCGAGTGTAGTTGTTCTTTGGCATTGGATTGTGGACTGCTTTCAGCATGTTTTTCCCATGGAAGGATGTTTGAAGTTATGGGGAAGATGGCTTGCAAAAATAAAATATTGCCCCAGGAATCCTCCTTTAGAAGTACAAATGATCAGGAAGAAATTATAACCAAACAATGGGAAGAAGACGTCCTACTTGCACAGAAACCTATTAAAGAGGAGATGCATTCTGCCTCCCTCCTGGAGTATTGTTGCTTAAAGATTATTCCTAGAGGGTTATGGATTAATAAGGCTCCCGGCATGTTTTTCAACAATGAAGCCTTTATCAAAAGTTGGAATGCCATCCTAAACAAATGTTCCCTTGACTTAATAATACTTTTAATTAACACATCAAAAATAAAAGAAGAGTCTCTTAAGGGAGAGGTTGACACCAAGCTCACTTCCCTTAAAGAAAATGACGCAAGGTTTGACACTACAAGTGATTATAGCAGAAACATACAAACTTTTAAGAAAGAAATTAAAGAAAGTTAGAAAAATTTCAAAGTGATGAAGATGACTATCGACAGGGCTATATATGTTCATGGTGTAAGAAGAATACTAGCGAAAGGAATTGGCCTAGACGGAAACTTAATTTTACAGAAAAGAAAGAAGCACATGTGGTTAGCTCCCCAATAGAGGATATGCACATATAGCATAAAAAAAAGAGAAGCAGAAGCCAATCCAAAGAATTTGTGGATGCTTCTGCCTCACTCTTCGCATCACAAAAAGATAAACACTCCTCCTTCTCAAGCCTTTTTTTCAATATGGACAAATTATGGAAGGGAGGGGGTCAGGACCAATCTCGTCCATAACACCAGAAAACCAAATATTAAGTCAGTTCAGAAGATGAGGAAGAGAGAGAAGCAACAGAGGGGGATGGGGAGGGACAGGTTGAACAACAGGACTCTTCAGTAATGGAAATAGATAATAGTGTGGTTATCATTTCTAAGTATGCCTTGAATGATGTATAAACTTCAATTTTAAATAGAGGCCTGTCATTCGTGCCTACCCAATACCATGATCCCTTCAAAGTGCAAATTCATCTTTATACTTTTTTCAGGAAATTGAAAATTAAATACTTGTTCTCTGAGGTAGGTGACACACAAGTAGATCCTTCCATTGTTCACAATAAGTTCACTTGGATACCACCCACACAAACAAACCCCTTAATTGAATCCTTTGAAAAAGTGGTGCTTAAACCAAAATTAGCATATTATAATTTGATTTGCGTATAAAAGGAGGCTATTTGATCCTTACAAACAAGCCCACAGTTTATTATTAAACTAGCTGACAAAGGTGGAGCCCTTGTGGCTATGGACAAAGACTTTTATATTGGAGAAGTTAACAGGTAATTGCAAGACCATACATTTTATCAACGTCTGAATAATGATCCAACGGATCTCCAGGAACAAGCAGGAATGAGTCTTCACATATGGGTATGGGTATGTCGGTACTGACGGAGCCTGCGCGGGAATGCTCCCCAGCGTCCAATCAGAAAGCCTTTGGGAGCATCCCACAGCGCCTGCGTGCTGCCTTCCCGCCTTTCCCAACTGTCTCTCCTCAGTTCTTCTTTTCCGCGGAGCCAGCAGGTCGTGTTCCTGTCACTGCAGAAGAATGTTCTTATTTTTTCTTTATTTCTTTTGTGTCGCGTCTGCCTTCTTCGACGCTGTACCGGTACCGCCGGTCTTTGTTCTTTTCTTCTTGTAAAAAAATTTAAAAAAAACTTTTTTCTTCAGGTGCACTTGCGTTTTGGGCCTTAGGCCCAAAACGTTTTTTCCTTAAATATGGAAAAGCCTGCCTCAGGTTTTAAAAAGTGCACAAAATGTGGCGGTACCATTTCCATCACCGACACCCATGACTGGTGTCTAAAATGTTTAGGTCCTGACCATTCCATAACAGATTGTGTGTCCTGTTCCATGATGTCTAAAAGAGGTTGGCAGAACCGAGCTGCCAAGCTCAGTACCCTGTTTCCCTCTGATGCGGCTTCAGTGGCATCGATGTCTTCCAGGGCTTCTTCCTCACATGGATCTCAGGTAACTAAACATAAATCCAGCCGGTACTCGAAGGGTAGATCTCCTTCTAAGCATCGAGATGCCTCTGGCGTTGCCCTCGAGGATTCTGCACTGGCAAAATTACCCCGGCGGGAGGCTTCGGCCTCTAAAGCATCATCATCGGGGTTCCAGGATGATCTCGATGGCGTGGCCTCGACAGATCTCCTGGTGCCATGCTCTGGGGTACCGGTGGCTTCCACTATTTACATTCTCTGGAGGGCCATGTCACAGCTCACAATGTGAGAGCCATGGCAGCCTCAATGACTCACCTGAACTCTGTGTCTATTGACGACATCTGTCGAGCAGCCACTTGGGCCTCGGTTCATACCTTCACAGCCCATTACTGCTTGGACAAGGACTCCCGCCGGGATGCCTTGTTTGGTCAGGCTGTTCTTAAACACCTGTTCCATACTTAATCAACTCCTACCCACCATCCCTCATGGGATGCCAGAGATCCATGTGGGGAAGTGCAGCCCTGTCCCAGGGACACACAACTTATGGGATCTCTCCCTGGCATCTAAAGCTAGGGAGTCCCCATATGTGAAGACTCATTCCTGCTTGTTCCTGGAGATAGCACAGTTACTTACCTGTAACGGGTGATCTCTGGGAACAGCAGGAATAAGTCTTCACAACCCACCCACCTCCCCTAGGAGTTGTCTCTCTATCTCTCTTTCCTTTCCCTCTCTCTCTCTCTCTTTGTCTCAGCTCTAAAACTTAACTGAGGAGAGACAGTTGGGAAAGGTGGGAAGGCAGCATGCAGGCGCTGTGGGATGCTCCCAAAGGCTTTCTGATTGGACGCTGGGGAGCATTCCCGCGCAGGCTCCATCGGTACCGACGTACCCATATGTGAAGACTTATTCCTGCTGTTCCCAGAGATCACCTGTTACAGGTAAGTAACTGTGCTTTCTTAGTTTAGATAACCTGATTGCAGTAGGCTTTGAAGTAGGATATATAACAAAGAAAGAAAGAGATTTTTTAAACTGTGGAATATCCAGTTATTCCCACGATATATCTTACTCAAGATTCACAAGTCCTTGGAGAATCCTCTGGGACAACCGATAATATCAGCCATCAGTTCACTTTTTGAACATATTTCACAATTTTTGGACTTTTTGCTTCACCCATTTGTGTCCTCAGCTCCCTCCTGTGTTAGGGATTCAACACACATTATCCAAATTCATGAATCCTTTGAAGGATATCATGAGGGACTTATCCTAATAACATTGGACATTGTATCCCTCTATACAAATGTCGCACAAAGGGAAGCACTGGAAATTATACAAGACATATTATTAGACAGGATGGATCACAAGAGAATACCGACAGCATATTTGGTACAATTAGCTCAGCACTCACAGAAAACTACTACTACTACTGTTTTATGGATATTTTTTATAAACAGATCAAAGGGGTGGCTATGGCCCCCAATATAGGAAACCTATATGTCGCTCATTTTGAAAAACAGTTTTTGAATTGTCGTCCATTTCCAAATTGCATTAAATTATGGAAGCAGTACATTGATGATATTCTAGTGATATGGAATGGAGATCAAGTGCTGTTGTCATTGGTTCTTTGACCGTGAACATCGCAACTACATGTCTTTAATTTTGTTTACTCTGTTATGATGACATTGTCTACTTTTGTGCCAAAAGCTGGATACAAATATGCCGAAGTAGTGTTGTGCTGGCTTTCATGCATTCAGTGAGTACTACAAGTTACCGTGTCTCCGAGAAAGGTTAGTTTCAACTCATAGAAACGCATTCTTGAACTTTTTTCCCCCTTGTTTTATCTTTTCTTTAGTTTTTAATGTTTTTATCTGTATACATATGTATTTATCTTAGATAAACATTCTACACAAGTGTGTAGGTTTAACTTTTGCAGGTATATCTGTTTATACTGATCTTACTCCAAAATACGTGGAGGCCTATTCTCTACTGGACATCCAGCCCATGTACGTCCCCTCAGAATCAGAGCGTACAGCGGTAGACCAAATTCTGATCGCCCCTGGTCTATCAGCTTGTATGTACAGACTGGGTCCCGATTCTGACAGGCCGCACGTCCAGCCACATCCACGTCTACCCCTGACAGGCTCCTAAATGGAGACGCAATGCCATGACATCCCATCGCCATGGCACCGTGGCTCCATTCAGGAGCTGCAATTGCTTGCTGCCGGAGAGACTGTCCTTTCCTCGCAGCCAGACCCCCGATCCTGCCTCCCAAAGCCAGGGTCCGGCTGCGGAGCTCCCCCTGTATGCCTCCATGTTTTGCCCCTGCTTCCAGGGGGACCTATTCCACCTCTGAGGTGGAATAAGTCCTACGTCTAACCAGCCTACCCCAGATGCACAGGGCCGACCTCAGAATCAGCCTTGTGCATCTGGGGTGATGACCCACCCTCGCTCCGTCTCCTCCCGCCCCCGTCTAATGCTCCCCATACAACTCCGCTGTTCGTACAGGGAGCCTTGCATGGGGATGGCAATGGGGTCATATAGCAGGGATGTACGTCCAGGCAGGGCATACATCCCTTCTATTTGGGGCTTGGAATAGACCCTATTGCTTCCTAATGTAATAAAGGTCCAATTGGGCAGGCTACACTATACCAGTTTAAACTGTTTGTTTTCTTATTTATTTATTTATATTATTTCTATACCGCGCTCTTTAAAATCAGCGTGGTTTACATGTAACAACAACTTGTACAATGCAGCAGAGCATACGATGCACATTACAGAGAATAGGTTTCGAAACTTGGTTTAACAGGGGTAACTATATACACATGAGCTGTTCGTCCACAGGTATGCTACAGGTATGGCTGTGGACGAGCGCTCCTCTCTGAACTACATATAATACAAACATATTAGGTTATATACAGATTTGTATTCGGACTGTGGATATGTTATTGCGTCCTGGGTGTGTCTGTGGTGTCATTGTGGTGGGTGGAGGGTAAGCTAGATTGTGCTGGTTCGCCGGGTAGGGAGTAATGTAGGAGGAATAAATGGTGTTTCAGTGCCTTCCGGAATTGGGCGAGGTCGGTTATAGCCCAGATGGTGGTTGGGAGGACATTCCAGAGCGTAGGTGCATAAAATACAAATGCTTTGCTTTTTGCTGCCTAGGAGCACGTTGTTATTGCACTAGGGATGACTATAATAATTCTGTTTTTCTTATATTTCTAAAGTTGTAATATATGATTGTTGAAGCGTGAACTATCTAGTATATAATTTATCTCCAGGAACAAGCAGGAATGTAGTCTTCACATATGGGTATCGTCGGTACCGACGGAGCCTGTGCGGGAACGCTCCCCAGCATCCAATAGGAACGCTTTTGGGAGCATCCCTCAGCACATGCACACTGCCTTCCCGCCTTTTCAACTGTCCCTCTTCAGTTCTTCATTTTCCGCGGAGCCGACAGGACCCATACCCTGTCACCGCAGAAAATTCCGTCTTTAAAATTGTTTTCTTGTGGTCGCGTTTGCCTCCGCACGATGCCTACCAGTACCGCCGGTTCTTTTCTTTTCTTTTTTCAAAAAATTTTATACTTTGAACTGTTTCTTTTCAGAAACTTTTCTTTTTCGGTGCTAGGCGCCATTTTGGGCATTAGGCCTCATATTCCTGAAACATGGAAAAACCAACTAGTGGTTTTAAAAAATGTACTAAGTGTGGCTGTACCATTTCCGTCCCTAACACCCATGATTGGTGTCTTAAATGTTTAGGGCCTGAACATTCTCCATTTGAATGTCTCTCCTGTATGGGGATGACTAAGAGAGGAAGACAGAACTGGGCTGCAAAGCTCGGTATTCTCTTTTCTTCGGATGCCAGATCCATTGCATCGACATCTTCAAGAGCCTCCTCTTCCTCCCATGGATCTCAGGTGACTAAACAAAAAATCTGGTCCTCAAAGGGTAGCTCTCCTGCTAAGCATTGAGAGGCCATTGGCATTGCCCTTGAGGGAACCACACCGGCAAAACAGCCCCGGCGGGAGGCTTCGGCTTCCAAAGCATCAATGGGGCTCCAGGATGTTCTCGAGGCCTTGACCTCACAAGAACTACTGCTGCCATGCTCAGGGGTTCCGGCAGTTTTCACCGGTACCGATACCCAGACATCGGCAGCGTCGATAGACCAGAGGTTTCCTCGCTATCGAACGCAGCATTGCAGCTCTTCTCACAGCTGCGGTACCATTGACACCTATGGTTCAACAGGCACCAACATCAATACCGATGCCGGTACCTACACCGGTACAGACACCGGTACCGGCCCCCTGTGGGAATTCTTCCCACGCCATCTTTGGCTGGAATCGGCAGATCGGTACTGGATCAACTCTGTACCAACTTCGATCGATACTGGGACCGTGCTTTGCATGAGCATCGTGGTCAGGAATACTTCGAATCCTCCGATTCTGAAGACTCTGACAATTCTGCTGGTACCACAGGGTTTCTCCTTGAAGATCCCTCTTCTCCCCAACGCAGAATGCCACCTCCAGAGGACATGACTTTTCAGGATTTTATTCGTGACGTGGCCAAGGGCCTTTCAATCACGGTAGCTCCTGAACAGGAACCCAGAACAAAGGAATTGGAAATTCTCCAATATCCTAAAGCTCCAAAGGAGGCAGCCACTCTGCCCATCCATGAAATTCTGCATAACTTGATGCTCAGAATGTGGGAGACACCTCTGACTACATCTCCTCATTCTAGCAGGCTTGATACTATGTATCGAGTTCCGCCATGTCCTGGATTTCAAAAGACTCAGCTGCCACACCATTCAATGGTGGTGGAGTCAGCCATGCGTAGGATGAAAAGTGCAAAGAGGCATGCATCCAATCCCCCAGGTCGTGAATGCAGGACTCTGACGCTCTGGTGCCAAACCTTTCAGGCTTCCATTCTTTCAGCTAGGATCAGTTCATATATACTATATATGGGCATGTTCCTCAAAGAAGTTACAGGAGACTTGGAGCTTATGAGCCCATTTCTCCCAGATGACAAGAGACCAGACATTTTTGCTCTAGTTAAGCATGCTCAAGATGTCTCCAAGTTTGTGAATCGTGCAGCCTTTGACTGCTTTGAATGCATCAGCAGAACCTCTGCTATTGCCATTGGGGCATGACGGATTGCCTGGCTTCAGGCATCAGACTTGGAGATTTGGGTACAGGACAAGTTAGACAACATTCCTTGCATGGGAGAGAATGTCTTTGGCAAGAACTGGCAGGAAAAGGCTAACGAGTTAGATGCTGACAATACCACTCTAGATAGATTGTCAAAATCTACAGCCACTCCAGCCAAAAAGAAGCCTTATAAGAAACCCTCTTTCAGCAAAAAGAGGAAATTTTATCCTTCCTATACCCAGCAGAGTCAAACTCAGGGTCAGGTTGCCCAAAAGGAACAAACTAGACAGCAAAAGAAGCCAAAAGGCCAGAGAGCCCAACCAGCTCCGTAGGTTCAGCCCCCTCAAGGGCTTTGACGCCTTCCTGCCTCTGAGGGGTCCCCAACCCCCCAATATCCCAGGCAGGTTATGCCACTTTGCCAACAGATGGCATCAGATAACAGCAGAAGATTGGACTCTGTCCATTGTAGGAGAGGGGGTACAAGCTCCATTTTCACAGCATGCCCCCTCCTACAATTCTAAGGCAATTGAATTCTCAAACCTCCACAGACAATCTGCTAGATCACGAGGTCTCAACACTTCTTGCCCAAGGGGCAATTGAAGAGGTACCCATTTTTCAACGGGGTGCAGGGTTCTACTCCCCCTATTTTCTTATTCCAAAGAAAACAGGAGGACACAGACCCATTATAGACCTCAGAGAATTGAACAAATACCTGTTCCGAGAGAAGTTCAAAATGATTTCTCTTGGAACTCTTCTGCCATACCTTCAAAGCCAGGATTGGCTTTGCTCTCTAGACTTAAAGGATGCATACACTCACATTCTGATCCATCCAAATCACAGGAAATTCTTACGATTCCTTTTCAAGGGAAAACATTTCCAGTACAGGGTTCTTCCCTTTGGTCTGGCTTCAGCTCCAAGGGTATTCACGAAATGCATGGCAGTAGTAGCTGCATTTCTACGAACCCTGGGGATATTCGTCTTCCCTTACTTAGACGACTGGCTCATTTAAGCCCCTATAGTTGCAGAGGCCAGCACTGCACTGTCTTGCACAATGCGAATCCTCCAATACTTGGGGGGGTTGGTAATAAACTTCCCAAAATCCCAACTTGTTCTTTCCCAATGCCTGGAATTCATATGGACCTGCCCAGTACAAAACCTGGAGTATACAGAAGGACGAAAGTTTATTGAAAATTCATGCGCCACTGGCCCAACACAGGCCGTGTTTCATTGCCTTCATCAGGGGCTCGAAGTGGACTTAGAAACTAAAAATATATAAAATCATAAATAACATAATGTAAAATATAAGATGCAATATATCCATTGAGACCAAGTAATATAGACATAACGACCTTAAAATGGTAAATAATTAAGGCTACATATAAATAAAACAATGGAAATAAAACTCAATTTGCAAAAATATAAAAATATAAATTTATAAATAAGCATCAAAAAATCAGGTTGTATATAAATAATTACACAAATATAGGTTTCTAAGTCCACTTCGAGCCCCTGATGAAGGCAACTAAACACGGCCTGTGTCGGGCCAGTGGCGCATGAATTTTCAATAAACTTTCGTCCTTCTGTATACTCCACGTTTTGTACTGGGTTTGTCATTTTACGTGGGGTTGTGCTTTTGTGATGGACTCATTCATAGGGACCTGTCCAGACAGGCAAAGGCTTTCCTTCCACAGGCCCGGTGTCTTCGCATAATGCAACTAGCTTCTCAAGCAGCAGGGAAATCCTCTCTAACTGCTCGAGAGCTAGTACAGTTGTCAGTACATATGGCATCCACAGTTCATGTAGTCCCATATGCTTGCCTCCACATGTGAGCAACTCAGTGGACTCTATCCACACAGTGGACACAGGCCACAGGACATTTATCAGACAAAATAGTAAACTCTCAACAACTAATTTTGTCCCTCCATTGGTGGCAATCTCTAGAAAACCTGACAGTGGGGTCTCCTTTCCATCAACCCCTTTTTCAGGCCACCCTAACAACAGATGCATCACAGGTGGGTTGGGGAGCACACCTGAATCATCTCTCTACCCAGGGCACCTGGACGCCACAGGAGGCTGGTCTACACATAAACATCCTGGAATTAAGAGCAATCTATTTAGCTCTTCGAGTATTCCACGCCCAGCTCAGCTACAAGACAGTCCTAGTTCAGACGGATAATCAAGTAGCCATGTTCTATGTGAACAAGCAGGGCGGGACAGGCTCTCTGTCATTATGCAACGAAGCTTTACGACTGTGGGCCCTCGCCAGAGAGTATCAAATTCACCTTCTAGTGGTATATCTTCCAGGTATTCAAAACCTTTGGGCAGACAAACTCAGTCGAGTACTGCTACCTCACGAGTGGTCTCTCCACCTAGACCAGGTGGCAAAGATATTTCATCTCTGGGGCACTCCAGACAAAGACCTCTTTGCAAGTCCATTGAATGCCAAACTTCCCCAGTTCTGTTCCAGAATTCCGGCTCACAATTGTCAGGCAAGGGATGCCTTCCTCCTTCATTGGGGTCAGGACTTCCTTTATGCCTTCCCACCCATTCCCCTCATCCCCAAAACACTCTTCAAGTTTCAGAGAGACAAGGGTCGCATGATTCTCATAGCACCACGATGGCCACGCCAAGCGTGGTATCCCCTGCTTCTACATTTCTCTCAAGCTGCACCTCTGGAGTTAGGGCATGCTCCAGATCTCCTTTCCCAAGAGGACGGGATGCTATGGCACCCGAGTCCCCAGTCCCTGCATCTCACGGCCTGGTTGCTGAAGGCGTAGACCTCCAGGATTTCAACCTGTCCCAACAGGTAAAGGATATCCTTCAGGTTTCTAGAAAACTTTCCACAAGAAGATCTTATGCCTTCAAGTGGAAACGTTTTACTATATGGTGCTCCAAGAAGTGATTAAACCCCCTTGTCATACCTTTAGAATTGATACTAGAGTATCTCCTTCGCTTATCGAATTCTGGTCTAAAGACCAATTTGGTAAGAGTCCATCTTAGTGCAATTGCAGCTTCTTATAAGCCTCTGAATGGACAACCAATTTCCTCTCATCCACTCATATCTACATTTATGAGAGGTCTTCTGTTAACCAAACCTCCCATTAAGCCACCACCGGTGGCATGGGATCTAAATCTACTTCTCGGGCAGCTCATGAAGCCGCCTTTTGAGCCTTTAGCCACTACAACCCTTAAGTTTTTGACCTGGAAGGTCATCTTCCTAATTGCAATCACCTCTGCACGTCACATTAGTGAACTGCAAGCTTTAGTGGCTGATCCTCCTTATACTAGGTTTCATCATGATAAGGTTGTTCTTAGAACTCATCCACACTTTATGCCAAAGGTGGTTTCGCCTTTTCATTTGAATTAATCAATTTATCTTCCTGTATATTTTCCGAGGCCTCACGCCTCTAATGCAGAAAGAAACCTTCATACTTTGGATTGTGAAAGAGCCTTAACCTTTTACCTACAGAGAACACAGCAACATAGAAAGTCCTCTCAACTTTTTATAGCTTTTGACTCTAGTCATTTAGGACTTCCAGTTTCCAAAACAACTTTATCTAAATGGATTGCCCAATGCATATCCTTTGCTTATGAGAGTAAGGGTCTTCCTCTTCAGGGCCATGTCACAGCTCATAACGTGAGAGCCATGGCAGCTTCCATGGCTAATCTCCACTCCGTGTCTATGTCGAGCAGCCACCTGGGCTTCGGTACACACCTTCACAGCCCACTACTGCCTAGATAAAGCCTTTCATCGGGATGCCTTCTTTGGCCAAGCTGTTCTTCAAAATCTCTTTCAGACCTAATTCAACTCCTGCCCACCAACCCTGGTGGAATGCCAGAGATCCAGAGGCCCGCGAGGGTGGAGCCGGATGGCAATCCTGGTTCCTCGAGGGCCAGGTCGCTCAGCCCGGCCCGACTCCCCGGGCCCTCGGAGGGGGAGAGGCCTTCGAAGCTTCCTCGTCTCGAAGTGGAGACTCCTGGACACGTGAGTGATATAGTCCTCCTGGACTCCCCCACGGATGAACCGACGTCGGGCCCGACGCCGTCGGGGCCCGAGTCGGCGGATGCTGGGTCTTCTGAGCTTGGTTTCAGACTGACGACCTTGGAGCGCAGTATCTCTGCCTTCATGGACCAGCAGCGGGCATTGATCACCGGCCTCACCAGTGCATCTGCCCCGACCACCGGGATGTCGACGCCCAAGTTGACCCCGGAGGCCGAGTCGATCCTCGAGTCCATACGAGCTCGAGTCGATCCTCGACCTAGGTCTCCCTCGGCTTCCCGTTCGGGACCGAGGTCCTCGACGCCGGCCTCGGCGTCGGGGAGGAGGTCTCCGGGCCCCGCGCGCACGGAGCCGCTCGACTTCTCCTCGGAGGAGTCGGGCTGGGACACGGAGGAGGACGAGTCACCCGGTTCCTTTCAGACCCGGTGCGTCCCCTCCGACTCGCCCGAGTCGGAGCCTCGGAGGCGGTCCCCCCGGAGGATACCCGGTTCTCCGATTTCGTGAGGGATATGGCCAAGGCCTTCGCTTTTCCCGCGGATCCGGAGGAGGAACCCCGAGCCGAAGAGCTCGAGGCCCTTCAATATGACTCCGCCCCTAGGGAGGCCTTTACTGTACCGGTTCCCCCGATGCTGGAGCAGCTTCTCTTCCGCATGTGGGAAAGCCCGGCCTCGACGCCGGTGTTGAGCAAGCGGGTCGATTCCATGTATCGAGTCCGCAAGAGCCCCGGGTTCCAGAAGGCGCAACTACCGCACCACTCCATGGTGGTGGAATCGGCCATGCATCGACTTAAAAGTCAAAAGATGCACTCCTCGGTGCCTCCGGGTAAGGAGGCCCGGAATCTGGATGCCCTCGGTAGGAAGTGCTTCCAGGGCTCTATGCTTGCTTGTCGGGTCCAGACATATCAGTTGTATATGGGTATGTATCTCCGCGACCTGGCGAAAGAAATGGCGGGTTTTTCCGCCGGTCTCTCCGAGGAACCCTTGCAGCGGTTCCAAGCCCTGTCCATAGGGATTCGAGAGTGTTCGAAGTTCATTTCTCGAGCGGCCTATGATGGCTTCGAAGCATCGGCTCGAGTAGCCGGAGCCGGCATCAGGGCTCGCCGCCAAGCTTGGCTTCAGTCCTCCGACCTCGAGCCGTGGGTGCAGGACAAGTTGGTCGATGTCCCTTGCAGAGGGGAAAACCTCTTCGGCAAGCCCATGGCCGACAAGGCAGAGGAACTCGAGTCAGAGAGACTCACCAGGACTCGCCTTTCCAGAAAAACCTCTGCTCCTTCTCAGAGGAAGAAGGGCTCGGGAAAAAAGCCCTTTTACCCGAGGAAGGTGTTCGCTTATAAGCAGCACCACCCACACTATCAGGCCTCGACAACCCCTCATCAGGGGCAGCAGCCTAAGGGGCAGGGTAACGGATCCCGGAGGCAGAAAGCCCCCAAGCCCACCACGCAGGCCCCAGCCCAGCAGGGTGGGGGTTTTTGACTATGCCAGCATAGCCTCTCCCCCCCAGGGGCCCTCGCTCAGCACGGGGGGCCGGCTGACCCACTTTTCTCACAGGTGGTCAGCCGTAACATCCGATGCCTGGGTGTTGCGGGTGGTTCAAAAGGGCTACCTCCTACATTTTCACCAGGTGCCCCCCCCTACTTCCCGGGAGAACCTCCCAGACCCCCGCTGCACAAGGACGTACTCCTTCAGGAGCTGCAAAGTCTGCTTCAGGAACGGGCGGTGGAGCCAGTGCCCCAGCATCTGTGCGGTCACGGTTTCTACTCGAGGTACTTCCTGGTGCCAAAGAGAACAGGAGGCCTCAGACCCATTCTGGACTTACGCAACCTCAACAAGTTCCTGCAGCGGGAAAAGTTCAAGATGCTTACCCTTGGAACCCTACTGCCCTACCTCCAGCAGGGAGATTGTCTATGCTCCTTGGATCTAAAGGATGCTTATACCCACATCCTTATTCACCCGGACCACCGACAATACCTAAGGTTTGTGGTGGCAGGGAACCATTATCAGTACCGAGTACTGCCCTTTGGCCTATCCTCCGCTCCCAGGGTGTTCACGAAGTGCCTGGCAGTGGTGGCAGCCTTCCTAAGGCTTCAAGGCCTCTTCGTCTTCCCATACCTGGACGACTGGCTCATCCGAGCATCGTCTGCTCCAGAGGTCGCCCAGGCCACCCAGCGTACGGTGGCTCTGCTTCAGTACTTGGGCTTCGTCATAAACTTCGAGAAGTCCGCTTTGCTTCCCTCTCAGGACCTCGAGTTCATAGGGGCACGGCTGGACACTCGGCAGGCTCGTGCCTTCTTGCCTCTGGAATGGGCCAACAGGCTTATGGCTCTAGCCGGCAGGTTCAACTGCGAGTCGCCGGCCCCTGCCAGATAGTTCCTGCAACTGCTCGGACACATGGCCTCCACGGTCCATGTCACTCCGAATGCCCGTCTACATATGAGACCTGCTCATTGGAGCCTTCGCACTCAGTGGCATCAGTCCACAGGGAGACTGTCGGACCTGATACAGATTTCTGACCGTCTGGTCTCCTCCCTGCAATGGTGGCTTCACCTGCCCAACCTAGTGCTCGGCATGTCCTTTCAGTCGCCCCCACCGTCCCGGGTGCTCACGACAGATGCCTCCCTCCTGGGCTGGGGGGCGCATTGTCGGGGGACATGCACTCAAGGCCTTTGGACACCTTGGGAGGCCGCCCAGCAGATAAACTTTCTAGAGCTATGGGCGATCCGCCTAGCTCTGCGGGCCTTCTCTCACCTGACGTTCGGTCAGTCCGTACTGGTGCAGACGGACAATCAGGTTACCATGTTCTATGTGAACAAACAAGGGGGCACGGGCTCCCTCCTTCTATGTCAGGAAGCCCGGAGGCTGTGCTCTTGGGCTGTCGGTCACGACATCCTCCTCAAAGCGGTTTACCTGCCAGGGCAGGACAATTGCCTGGCAGACAAACTGAGCCGGATTCTGCTGCCGCACGAATGGAAGTTGAACCCCGCGGTGGTCCAGCAGATCTTCCGCCGGTGGGGCTCTCCCACTGTGGATCTCTTTGCCAGTCCCCTGAACAGGCAGCTCCCCAGATTCTGCTCCCGGCACCCTCACCCTCTTCGAGTGGCGCCGGATGCTTTCCTCATCCCGTGGTCCACGGGTCTGCTGTATGCCTTCCCTCCCACACCACTGGTGTCCCGGACCTTGTTCAACGTTGTCCAGGACAGGGCCTCCGTGATCCTGGTAGCGCCCCGGTGGCCGAGACAACCGTGGTTCCCTCTGCTTCTACAGCTAGCGGTGGACACCCCTCTTCCCTGGGGTTTCAGCCCGATCTCCTGACCCAGGATCAGGGTACTCTTCTGCACCCCAACCTCAGGGCCCTGCACCTGATGGCCTGGCTGCTGAAAGGGTAGTCCTAACCCCACTGCTGCTACCCCCGGAGGTGGAAGCCGTCGTCCTAGCATCTCGGCAACCTTCCACCCGGAAGTCTTACACCCTCAAATGGCGTCGCTTCTCGGTCTGGTGTTCTCAGCGATCTGAGGACCCCTTCGCCTGTCTAGTATCGGTGGTACTGCAATATTTGCTTCACCTCTCCGATCTAGGTCTCAAATCCAATTCTGTCAGAGTCCACCTCAGTGCTCTCTCTGCACATCATTCACCGGTTGAAGACCAGCCTCTCTCTTCGCACCCCTTGGTGGCGCGTTTCCTCAGAGGCCTCCTTCTGCTTAAACCTCCGTTGCTCCCTCCAGCTCCTGACTGGGACCTCAACGTGGTTCTGCAAAGGCTTACCTGCCCGCCTTTTGAACCCATGGCTATCTGCTCTCTTCGTTTCCTCTCCTGGAAAACTCTCTTCTTGGTAGCCCTCACTTCCGCGAGGCGCGTAAGTGAGCTGCAGGCCCTAGTGTCGGAGCCTCCGTACACTAGGTTCTACAGGAATAGGGTGGTCCTGCGGACCCACCCTAAGTTACTTCCAAAGGTGGTCTCCCACTTTCACATCAATCAAGAGGTGGTTCTTCCGACCTTCTTCCCCAGGCTGCATGCCAGCCGAGCTGAGACTGTCCTGCACACCCTGGATTGTAGAAGAGCCTTGTCCTTCTACCTTGACCGTACGCGGGAGCATAGAAAAGCGGTTCAGCTTTTCGTGTCTTTTGATCCCAATCGGTTGGGGGTGCCTGTCTCTAAGCGCACTCTGTCCACCTGGGTGGCCGACTGTATCGCCTGGACTTACGGGGCGGCCGGCCTCTCCTTGGAAAGTCGCGTCACGGCTCATCGGGTCAGGGCGAAGGCCGCGTCCGTGGCTCACCTCCGCTCTGTTCAGTTGGCAGACATCTGCCGGGTCGCTACTTGGTCTTCAGGTCAGACTTTTGCGGCTCACTACTGCCTGGAAAGGGAGTCCCGCAGGGACAGTGCTTTCGATCAGGCAGTCCTCCACCATCTCTTTGAGGTTTAGGCAACTCCTACCCTCCGGCCCTGGTGTTGGCTACCGGCCGGATGCGTATTCAGAGAAGATTCCTTCCTTCTGTACTGCTGAGCTTGAGGGAGCTCATTTTCGGCTTGAGGCCTCCGGTAGCCTTAAGCTTGGGAGTCCCATAAGTGAGGACTGACTTCCTGCTTGGTCCTGGAGAAAGAGTAGTTACTCACCTGTAACAGGTGTTCTCCAGGAGCAGCAGGAATCAGTCCTCACTACCCTCCCTCCTCCCCTGGGAGTTGCAGTCATTCTTATTGCATATCTTGCAAATTTTTTCTGTCTTTCCGCTATGTCATCAGACTGAGCAAGATGGCATCCCTGGGTGGGAAGGGGACCGTGCATGAGCGCTGCAATTCCCAAAGGCTTTCTGCGAAAGCTGGGGAAAATTGCTCCGCGAGGGCTCCGTCGGCACCGACGTCACCCATAAGTGAGGACTGATTCCTGCTGCTCCTGGAGAACACCTGTTACAGGTGAGTAACTGCTCTTTCTACAATATTTTCTAGTGCAATCAATGTGGTGTACATACTGTATTCTGACGTGTAGTCAAATTTTAATGTATATAACTCCGAGTGTCGTTATGTGGCACACTAAAATTTAACCTTCCTTCAAAAGTTTGTAAGAGCGGTATACCATAAAATCCGTTCCCTTAGACACCTACGATCCCTGCTAGAGCCGGATGATTTCAGAACCATCTATCAGGCCCTAATCATACCACATTTTGATTATGCGAACTCAATCTTACAAGGGCTCCCTCAAGCCACCTTGCAGCCACTGCAACTGGCAATGAACGCCGCAGCAAGAGTCTTACACGGAGCATCCAGGAAAGACCATGTCTCACCCATCCTAAAACAACTCCATTGGCTTCTGATACGAAGTAGACTCACTTACAAGTCATTACTACTTACATTCAAGGCCATCAAAGGGCTCTCATCTGCGTCACTAACTGATCTGATCCAGATGACACCTCAAAATAGGGACAGACGGTCAGTAACACTCAACACACTTGTAGTCCCAAAATCAATAACACAATGCACCAAAGCAACAGCAGACAGGGCCTTCAAGTTCTGTGCACCAAGGTGCTGGAACAGCTTCCCTCAAGACATCCGAGCAATCCCGGATCTATTGCAGTTCAGAAAAGCCTTGAAACACCACCTCTTCCTCTTGTATTACCCAGTAACCAATGCAGATATTTCAACCACCTCACAGACCTCCCAAAACCCCTAAGGCTGAAACCAAGAAGAGTTCATGATTATGTTATAATTTGTAAATAGTTACCCCTGTTATCCAAGTTACTTTTGCCTGTTCAACTGTAAACACAAAGTACCATCGGAAATGTGTAAATTCTTTGTTCATTGTAAACCGCGCTGATGCTGAATAGTGCGGTATAGAAGAGACTATAAATAAATAAGCTGCACAGCTGATATTTTATGCGCACACAGCCTACAGAAAATTAGAGGGAACATTGTTAATAACCATATTAAACGTAAGCGGGTATTGGTTTACTTGCAGAAGAGAGTAAGTGGACATTGCCCTTTTTCAGGAAGTTAGGCTGATTCCCTCTGAGATGGAGAAGTTTCAGGGGAAACACTGGAGAAAGGTTTATTATTCTACATATAATTCTAAGAAGAGGTGGGTAGCCATTCTCGTAAGTGCCAGAACTCCTTTTACCCTGTATGAAAAGGGGGGAGATGGTCAGAGATGTGTGGTTTGGGCAATGGGCCACGTCGATCCCTTAAGGGTGGAGTCTCCAGGGAGTTGGTCAGTATTTGCTCAATCTCAGCAGAAGGGGGAGCTTCTGTGCGTTTGTACTGCACTGAAAGGCCTGGACTATTGACTAAGGCTGATACTTTTGTAAAAATAGAATTTAAAAAAAAAAGGAGCAAAAGATATAAGATATAAAGGAAGGTATCTTCTGGTGGTAAATGGCAACAAAGTGATAAGTGCAGGATTGTGAGAAACAAACTTAAAAAAAAAAAAAGAGGCCACGGAAAGTGAGTGTTGTTCTGCCTGCCTCTGTCAGCAGTGAGCACCGCAAACTGATCCGGTTTGGTGACGGGCTCACACAAGCTGCGGGTGTATACACGAGTGTCCTGGATCCCTCCCACTCTGTGTTGTCTCTTCCACCGTCATCCGAGGAGCCAGGGTTCTCTAGCCTCGGAGGAATTGAGCCACAAATGCTTACTTGGCTGTTCAGGGGTCTCGTAGAGATAAGGATTTTCTATTTAGTTGCAATTTGGCCATGGTTGTGTTTTTTATACTGATCCTGCGGTTTCTTACTGCTTCTGATAACCGACACTGGTAGATGTCTATTATGCACCTCAACACACCTAAAATAACCCTTGCACATTGAATGATACGCTACTAGATATGAATATACTTACATTTCTCTACTAACTGCCCTCTTAGGTATAGCAAGCCCAATGAGCCTGACCTGACTATATCCATAGGACAAGTTTTTCTTTTTGCATAGATATGGTCCCCTGTGGCAGTTTCATTAAGCGGTATAATTGAATTGCCCTCCTCAAATCTTATCTGGTGTTCACCCATGGATATTACTACTTAAACTCCGTACTATTTTGTTTGCTCATGTATCAATACTATCCCCAACTACCACACCACAAAAACTACCCATTCACAACAGCCCCACCACACTACAAATACTGCCCTCATTCCAAAAGACTAACCCCTGCAACTGCCCCACCACCCTGCAAAATGTTCCATCCTTAAAAAATATCTGTGGCAACGGCCCCACTAGCCTAAAAAACTCCTCACCTCCAAAAACTACCGCCCCCCCCCCACTGCTGCCTTGCTACCCCACAAACTGCCCCACCTCTAAAAACTACCACCCCGCAAACTGCCCCACCATCTTGCAAAACTTCCCCATCCCCAAACTCATATATATATTTTTATGTCCCCTCTAACAATGTTGTTTGGTTTTATGGCAAGTTTATCTTTGATATTATACTGGTTTCAAGGCAGCTTAGTTTGTTCATCACGATAGGCCTGCCTAACTTCTTTCCTCCCTTCCTTCCTTCCTGTTTCAAATAGTAGTAACATAGTAAATGACGGCAGATAAAGACCAGCATGGTCCATCCAGTCTGCCCAGTAATACGCAAGAGTAGGTGCACCTGACGCTCTGTGCCGGTCACCCCTCCCCTGTCTTTGTTTAGGGGTGGACCCACTACTCCATGTAGGAAACCCCTATTTGTTGAGGAGTTAGATGGTTCAGTTTATTTTGTTTTTATCCTGTTGCTGTAAAGGGATCCGCTGTGCTTGTCCCATGCTGTTTTGAATTCTGTCACCGTGTTTGCCCCCACCACTTCCATTGGGAGAGCATTCCAAGCATCCACCACCCTTTCAGTGAAAAAATATTTCCTGACATTGCCTTTCAATTTTCCACCTTGAAGCTTCATGTTATGCCCTCTAGTTTTTCAGCTTCCCCGTCTTTGGAAGAGGTTTGTTTGTTCATCGTTCCTCTTTAAGTATTTAAAGGTCTGAATCATATCTCCCCTATCCCTCCTCTCCTCCAAAGTGTACATATTTAGGTCTTCAAGTCTCTTCTCATAAGGTTTCTTACGCAGGCTCCAAATCATTTTGGTCGCCTTCCTCTGAACACTTTCCAGTCTTTTTACATCTTTTGCAAGATATGGTCTCCAAAACTGAACACAGTATTCCAGGTGAGGCCTCACCAGCGACCTGTACAGTGACATAAGTACCTCTTCCTTTCTGCTGGTAATCTCTCTTTGTATGCAGCCCAACATCCTCCTGGCTTTTGCCACCGCCTTGTCGCACTGTTTTTGCCACCTTGAGATCATCAGAGATAATCACACCAAGGTCATTTTCCTGAACCATGCACACCAACCTCTCACCCCCTATCGCGTACATTTCCCTTGGATTTATGCTACCTAAATGCATGACACTGCACTTTTTCGCATTAAATTGTAATTGCCAAGCATTAGACCATTCTTCCAACTTTTGTAGATCTTTCCTCGTGTTATCCACTCCCTCGGGGGAGTCCACTCTGTTGCAAATTTTTGTGTCATCTGCAAAAAGACAGACTTTTCCATCAGTCCTTCAGCAATATCACTCACAAATACATTGAACAGTGCCGGGCCCAGGACCGAACCCTGGGGCACCCCGCTAATCACCTTCCCCTCATCCGAGTGAGCTCCATGTACCATCACCCTCTATCGTCTGTCAGTCAACCAATTTCTAATCCAGTTTACTATTTTGGTACCCATCCCCAAGCTACTGAGTTTATGGACAAGCCTCCTATGAGGAACAGTATCAAAGGCTTTGCTGAAATCCAGGTAGATGACATCCATCGCATGCCCCTGATCTAGTTCCTTGGTCACCCATTCAAAGAATGCAATCAGATTAGTTTGGCAAGACCGTCCTTCAGTAAAACCATGTTGCCTCGGATCTTGCAACCTGTTGGTTTTGAGAAAGTTCACTATTCGCTCTTTCAGGAGCACCTCCATTACTTTTCCCACCACCGAGGTAAGGTTCACGGGTCTGTAGTTTGACACGTCTTCCCTGTCACCACTTTTGTGTAGAGGTGCGACATCAGCCATTTCCAGTCCTGAGGAACCTCTCCTGTTTCCAAGGATCTGTTGAATACATCCTTTAACGGCCCTGCTAGAACTTCTCTGAGCTCTTTCATTATCCTGGGATGTATCCCATCCGGTCCCATGGCTTTGCCCACTTTCAGTTTAGCAAGTTGTTCCAACACCTCATCTTCTGTGAATAGTGTGGTATCTACTTCGTTCCCATTTTTATATTTCGGAGTCCCAGCTGGTCCATCTCCAGGATTTTCTTTAGTAAAAACAGAGCAGAAGTATTTGTTTAGCAATTTAGCTTTTTCTATGTCACTTTCCATGAGTCTTTTCCCAGCACTTCTGAGTCCTGCAATTTTAACTCTGATCTTCTTCCTTTCCCGAATATACCTGAAGAAAGTTTTGTCGCCACCCTTAACATCTTTAGTCATCTTTTCATCTGCCTTTGATTTTGCTATCCTTATTTCTCTTTTTGACTCTTGAGTTTGATCCTGTATTCATTTCTGTGTTGTTTTGTTTGCAAGCTTTTGAATTTTGCGAAAGCTGTGTTTTTTGCCTTTATTTGAGCAGCCACTTCTTTGGAAAACCAAATAGGTTTCCTTCTCCTCTTGTTTTGGTTTGCTTTTTTAACATATTTGTCCGTTGCCCCTTTTATTGCCACCTTTAGTTTATCCTATTACAATTCCACTTTATCTCTTTCCACCCTGTCATCTCCTCCTTTAGGTTCTTGGCCATTTTATTGAAGTCAGTGTTTTTGAAGTTTAGGACTTTGAGCTTGCTATGTTTGGCCTGTACCCTGGCTTTTATCTCAGACCACACTGTGTAATGATCGCTGTTGCTCACAGGGGTACTCACGCAGACATTTGCCACGCTAACACCATTGGTGAGCACTAAATCCAGCATTGAGCTTTCCCTGGTTGGATCCATGACCATTTGTCTAAGTGATGCATCTTGGAGAGCATCTACAATTTTTTTGCTTCTTTCCAGATGTGAAGAAGGAGTAATCCAATCCACATCAGGTAGATTAAAGTCACCCAAAATGATTACTTCCCCCTTTGTGGCTATCTTGGCAATATCTTTAATCAAATCATTATCTCTCTCTTCAATTTGAGTTGGAGGTCTGTAGACTACAGCAGTATGGATGACAGTGCCATCCCCTCTTTCCAACGCAATCCAGAGCGCTTCTTCTTTTCCCCATGCCCCCTGCATTTCAGTAGCTTTAATATTGCTTTTGACATATAAGGCCACTTCTCCTCCTTTTTCATTTTCTCTGTCTCTTCTGAATAGATTATAGCCAGTTATGGCTACATCCCAATCATGCGATTCATTGAACCATGTTTCTGTAATGGCCACAATGCCCAAATCCATTTCCACCATTAGGGCTTCCAGGTCCAGAACTTTGTTGGCTAAGCTTCGAGCATTTGTGCTCATTGCTTTCCAGCATTTACCTGGCTTGTGTGTATTTTGCATTGATTTTGTTCTGCCCACATCTTCACACTTGTTTGTGATGTGTGATTTAAAAGTGTGGCTGTTTCTGATATTATTCTGCTTTTGCAGGGGGTGGCGTGCCGGTCTTGACCTTCCACATCCGTCACCCCCTTTTCCTACATCCGTCACCCCCTTTTCCTTTTAAATGCATATCCACATAGTGCCAGAATTTTTCACTTAAGATTCTTTTCCCTGCGACAGAGAGATGTAGTTCATCAGCACAATATAGTCTCTTGTTGGTCCATTTGTTTCCCCATTCGCAAATAAATCTGAATCCTTCTTGTTTGCACCAGGTCTGGAGCCATGTATTAAAGCTGTTAATGCGATGCAGCCTTTTTGTCCCCTTACCAAGAACAAGCAGAACCTCTGAGAATGCAACAGTGTTCACAACGGGCTTGAGTTTCTCTCCCATAGATTGGAAGCCCTTTTGGACTGTAGAGGCACTGTTTCTAGCCAGGTCTTTTGTGCCCAAGTGGATAACAACATCAAGTTTGGAGTGTTCACTTTTTGCGCCAAGTACTTCAACAATTTGGTTTGTATTCCTGCTGGCTGTCGAGCCTGGTAGGCACATGACTATCTTCTCTCCTTTGAACTGTGTTCCCAAGTTGGTGCCTCTGATTATGGAATCTCCAAGTAGTAGTAGTTTTCTGTTTGGTGAGGTTTTCTTCATATTTGGTGCTTTAGCAGGAGATTGGGCAGTGTCTGACTCATTTAAGGGCCCTTCAGTTTAATTGGATTGAGCATCCTCATTAGCCAAGGCAGAGAAGGCATTATGCAGGGATATCTCTTGATGTATAGGATGTCTCAGTGTTATAGGTCGCAATCTTCCAGAACCCACTGTGATCCATTTGTTCCTGGGGTGTTTGATTCTTTGTGGGAGCGGTGGTGGACTTTGTTCAGTTTGTATCCTAGAAGAGGTGCGTTTCATTGCAGCTATTTCCTCCCTCAGTAGAGTCACTTCTTTATGCATGACAGCTGACCTGAGGCACATAGGACAAGCTCTTAGGCTCCAAATGATTCATCTTGAAATGAAAGTACCGCAGTTATTGCACTGAATACACGACATGTTGGTTAAGCAGTCCCAGAAAAGGAAGAAGAAGAAGAAAGGATGAAGAAGATGTGGACTTTTAACCCAAGTAAGAAAGGGTAGATGGCACTTATGTGACTACTATAAAGGCATTGTAGCCCCTGGGGTGGGTGGGGCGAGGGGTAGGGTGGGCGGGAACCTAAGTGTCTCTGGCCAGTAGGCTGTTCCTGAACCGTAGGCACACACTGCTATCTGATGTAAGTCTATGCAAGGAAAGCAGTCCAGATGCCCCCAAGCTTAGTCTAAAACCACAGTTAACAGCTATAATAGTGATCCCCCCCCAAAAAAATCAACAGTTACAATTGATAGTTTAAAGTAGCAGAGAAAATAGAAAAATGTGCTCTTAGCGTTATGGAGGCTCCTCAGTTTCTGCAAAACTGGCTCAGGCCAGGTGTGCAATGCTCCAAATCAGCACCTCCCTGGGAATAGGGTTTCCCCAAACAGTTCAGCAGGGGTAGAAGCCTAGTTAACTCTCTATCTGCCACACACACTGCTATCTGCTATCATGTTTATGTCTTGCCTCTGTGATAAGTATGATTTTCATGTCATTTGTATATATTTCTTTATACATATCATTTCATTTATATATATTTTTACAAACCTTTTAATATATTTTTTATTGTTGTCATATCTTCAATTTGCATATATACATGTATTATGATTTATTTGTACCACATGTAATTTTTTTGATTCCTGTTTTTATTGGTTTCTTCTTTTATGAGATATAAGTAACTGTTGTTTAATTGTTTTTATTATGTTTGGAGGTCACTGTCCCCTGAAGAAGGCCATTGGTTGAAACACGTGTTGGGCTGACCCACAGTTTCTCAATAAAGTGTTCTTATTTCCAAGGTGTGTTCCTGTCCTGTTCTTTCTATGCATGGTGATGCTGCAGGTGGGGTGTCTCCCTTGTTTCTTTAAGGTGAACCTCCACAAGTTTGAGGTGAACTTCAACAAGTTTGAGGTGTTGGCTCTGGGGAGTGTTCCTGTGTCCTTGCCAGAGGGATATCCATCACATCTGGCTAGCTCTAAAAGCTAGGTGTGAAGGTGTCCTCCAAGGTGGAATATTTGTTCTCTTTGAATTATACATAAGAACATAAGATATGCCATACTGGGTCAGACCAAGGTCCATCAAGCCCAGTATTCTGTTTCCAACAGTGGCCAATCTAGGTCATAAGTACCTATCAGTATCACCAAAAGACACAGGTTCCTCAATGCTTGTATTGGGTCAAGCAGTGATATCCTGGGTCCTTTTAATAATGGTTTATGGACATTTCCTCCAGGAACTTGTCCAAACCTTTTTGAAACCCAGCTAAATGAACAGCTTTTACTACATCCTCTGGTAACAAATTCCAGAGTTTGATTACACATTGAGTGAAAAAATGTTTTCTCTTATTAGTCTTAAATAGGTTACCGTGCAGCTTCATTGCATGTCCGCTAGTCTTTCTATATTCTGATGACGTAATCAATTGATCTACATTTACCCGTTCCATTCCATTCATTAATTTATAGACCTCTATCATATCTCCCCTCAGCTATCTCTTTTCCAAGTTGAAGAGCCCTAACCATTTTAGCCTCTCTTCAAAGGAGTATCCTTCCATCCCCTTTACTATTTTGGTGGCTCTTCTCTGAACCTTTTCTAATAACGCTATATCCTTTTTAAGATACGGTGGCCAGAATTGCACACAATATTCAAGGTGCGGTCGTACCATGGAACAATACAGAGGCATTATAATATCCTTTGTTTTATTTTCCATTCCTTTCCTTATGATACCTAGCATTCTATTTGCTCTCTTGGCCGCAGCTGCACACTGGGCGGAGGGTTTTAATATGTTATTCACGATAATGCCTAAATCTATTTCCTGGGTGGTGGTTCCCAATGTGGAACCTTGCATCGTGTAACCATAGTTTGGGTTGTTCTTTCCTAGGTGCATAACTTTGCACTTGTCCACATTAAATTTCATCTGCCATTTGGATGCCCAGTCTTCCAATTTATCAAGATCCTCTTGCAATTTTACACAATCCTCTTGGCCATTTAGCCCTACCCTCTGCTTTCTATCATTTATCCAGTTCCTGATCCACAATAGTACACTGCCTCCTATCCCATGACTTTTTAGGTTTGCCAAAAGTCTCTGATGAGGGACCTTGTCAAAGGCTTTTTGAAAGTCCAGATACACTATATCAACCAACTCACCTTTGTCTACCTGTTTATTCACACCTTCAAAAAAACATAACAGATTAGTAAGACAAGATCTTCTTTGTCTAAAGCTATGTTGGATGTCTCCCATTAAGCCATGATTTTGTTCTTTATGATGGTTTCTACCATTTTTCCCGGTACTGACGTCAGGCTCTTTGGTCTGTAGTTTCCCAGATCACCCCTGGAACCCTTTCTAAAAACTGGCGTTACATTGGCGATCTTCCAATCTTCAGGTGTTACAGATTATTTTAATGAAAGTTCACAGATAGTAGGTCTGCAATCTCATATTTCAGTTCTTTCAAAACCCTTGGATGTATAACATCCGGTCCAGGTGATTTGCTACTCTTCAGTTTATCAAATAGTTGAAATACATCTTCCCGGTGAATCAAGATTTCTTTCAATTCTTCCGCAGTGTAACCTTTAAATGCTACTTCAGTCATGAGTAACATCCCTACATCTTCCTCAGTAAAGACCAATGCAAAGAATTCATTCAGTCTCTCCGCTATAGCCTTGTCCCCTCTTACTGCCCCTTTTACCCCTCTATCATCTAATGGTCCAACTGACTCACAGGTTTTTTGCTATGAATGTACTTTAAAAAGTCTTTATTATGCATTTTTGCTTCCACATTCTTTCTTTGCCTGCCTTATCAATGCCGTGCATTTAACTTGCCAGTGCTTGTGCTGTTTCCCGTTTTCATCATTTGGCTCTTTTTTTCCATTTCCTGAAAGATGCTTTTTTGGCAACAACAGCCTCTCTCACCTCACCTTTAAACCATGCTGGTAGTTTTTTGGACTTCCTTCCACTTTTCTTAAAGCCTGGAATATAGCTGGTCTGTAACAACACCCAAGCTTGATGTAAGTGTTTAACCTTTGCAACTGCTGCTTTTAGTTTTTTCTTAATTATTTTCCTCATTTTATCATAGTCTCCCTTTTGAAAGTTAAAATGTAGTACTGTGGATTTCCTTACCATCCCTCCTCCATTAATTAAAATCAAACGTGATCATGCTATGATCACTATTGCCAAGTGGCCCCAACACCCTTATTACTTGCACCAGATCTGGTGTTCCACTAAGGACTAAGTCCAAAAAGGCTTCCCCTCTGGTTGGTTCATGAACCAGCTGCTCCAAGAAGCAGTCATTAATTTCATCTAGAAACTTTATCTCCCTAGCATGTCCTGTGATGACACTGACCCAGTCAATACCGGGATAATTGAAATAATCCATTATTGTTACTGTGCTGTAACTTTTGTTAGCTTCCGTGATTTCTTTGAGCATTTCATCATCCATTTGTTCCTTCTGGTCAAGTAGTCAATAGTACACCCCCACTGCCATCGCCTTCCCCTTTTTACATGTAATTTCAATCCATAGAGATTCTACAGCAAATTTTCTTTCCTGCAAAACTTCAATCCTTTGTGACTCAATACCCTCTTTAACATAGAGCCCAACCCCTGCACCTTTTTGATCAGCTCTATCATTACAATATAGTTTGTACCCAGGTATCACAGTGTCCCACTGGTTGTCCTCCTTCCACTATGTCTCTGAGATACCAATCATATCTAACTTCTCATTTAGTGCTATATATTCTAACTTTCCCTTCTTATTTTTTAGACTTCTATCATTTGTATACAAGTATTTTAGAGACTGTATTTTTTTCATATTAATCTTGTTATCAGTAGGCAGGAGTAATTTGGAATCTTTAATCTTTGTCTGCTCTGTACTCAAGGGCATTTGGGCTACCTTTGTTTTTATTGGAACCTCCCTGCTGATGTGCCCTAACTTCATTTTTTTGGTAGTATCCTTCAAGGGTACATTGTTCCAGACCATGCTCTCTTGGGCGACTGTCGGCTCTCCCTATTATCTAGTTTAAAAGCTGCTCTATCTCCTTTTTAAAGGTTAATGCCAGCAGCCTGGCCCTGGGCATCGTAAGTCAAAGGGACTGAAGGCCCAAACTCCGACTCCCCCGCATCCCACTCAGGGGTTTTGACGCCATCGGCATAGCCCCTCGCCTTCCGGAGACACAGCAGCCAGTGGGGGGACGCCCATCCCACTTCGCCCCATTGTGGGCTTCCATCACCTGGGACGCTTGGGTCCTCCAAGTCTGGGACGTCTATCGCCTTCACTTCACAGGCTTCCACCTCCTTTCTCCCCGGCAGAGCCTCCTCAACTCCCCGCACACCAGCTTCTGCTGCAGCGGGAATTACACTCTCTCCTTACCCAACGGGCCATCGAGAAGGTCCCTCCCCACCTTCGAGGTCGGGGCTTCTATTCCTGGTACTTCCTCATCCCGAAAAGGACGGGGGGGTCTACGGCCCATCCTCGACCTCCGTAGTTCCTGGTGCGGGAGAAATTAAAGATTTTATCTTTTGACGTGCTGCTGCCCTTCCTCTAGCAGGGCAACTGGCAATGCTTCTTGGATCTAAAGGATGTTTACGCCCACATTTTAATCCACCCCCTACACAGACAGTATCTGTGTTTCAGGGTGCAGGGAGAGCACTTCCAGTACAGGTTGCTCCCCTTCGGCCTTGCGTCCGCCCCATGGGTCTTCACAAAGTGCCTAGTCGTGGTTGCCACTTGCCTTTGGCACCAGGGCTTGCCGGTCTTTCCCTACCTCAATGGCTGGCTCATTACGGGCTCCTCGGCCGAGAAGGCTCGGTGAGCGATGTCGCACACTGTCCTCCTCTTGGAGAGCTTGGGGTTCTTGGTCAACTACCCGAAGTCTCACCTCGAGCCGGTGCAGGCTCTCGAGTTCATTGGGGTGCACCTCAATACTCAAGAGGCAATCGCCTTCTTGCTGGTGGATCGCTCTACCCGCCTCTGAGCTCTGGCGGCTTGTGTCCAAAGCACTCACCAGGTCACCGCTTGGACCATGCTACGTCTCCTGGGCCACATGGCTTCGACCATACATGTGGTTCCCCATGCCCACCTGCACATGCGGTCGGCTCAGTGGTGTCTCAGTGCCTAATGGAGCCAGTCCCTCGGACACCTCAGGGTCCGCGTCAGGGTTCTTCCAGACCTCCGCTTATCCCTGAGATGGTTGCAAAACCCCCACAACCTCCTGTGGGGATTGCCCTTTCAGGCCCCGCTGCACAATGCGGTGCTGATGACAGACGCTTCCCTGTTGGGGTGGGGAGCCCATTGCGGACCACTTTGCACGCAGGGGCAATAGTCACCCAAGGAGACCCAGCAGCAGATAAACCTGCTCGAACTCCGGGCCATTCAGTGGGCCCTGAGGGCCTTCAAGGAACACCTCAGCGGGAGGTTGGTTCTAGTGCAGACCGACAACCGTATAGCGATGTTCTACATCAACAAGGAGGGAGGCATGGGATCGCGCTCCCTCTGCCGGGAAGCGGTTTTCATCTGCTCTTTCACTGCCCGATGGGGGATGTTCCTCAGGGTGACGTACCTCCCGGGTCAGGAGAATGGCCTGGTGGACAATCTCAGCAGAATCCTTTGCCCCCACGAATGGGGGCTGGATCCCAGAGTAGCAGACTGGCTGTTTCTCCGCTGGGGGACTCCGGCGATAGACCTCTTCACCAGTCCCCAGAACACGCAGCTCCCTGCTTTAGCAGGCCGGTGCCGCACCCAAGCAGGGAGGGCCCCGATGCATTTCTCCTGGACTGGTCCTCCAGTCTTCTCTATGCATTCCCTCCTTTCCCCTCATTGTGAGGACTCTGTTCAAGGCTCAGCGAGACGGGGCATCGTTGATTCTCGTGGCCTCGGCAGCCTTGGTTCCCGCTCCTGCACCAGCTGTCGAAGGAGCCTCCAGTTCCCCTGGACTCTGCCAGGGACCTACTAACACAGGAGGAGGGTTGGGTGCTGCACCCGAACCTAACCTCCCTATCCCTCGCAGCCTGGTGGCTGAACGGGCCTCCCTAGCCTCTCTGGCCCTCCCAGAGGAGGGTCGAGGAGGCTCTCCTCACCTCAAGGAAGGACTCCACAAGGCAAGCTTACGCCTTTAAGTGGAAATGCTTCTCCATCTGGTGCTCGGAGCATCAGATCAACCCCTTCTTGTGTCCTGTTCAGTGGGTTCTCCAGTACCTCCTCCACCTCTCAAGGGAAGGGCTGAAGTCGAATTCTGTCACAGTTCATTTGAGCGCCATCTTGGCTAACCATCTCCCTATCGAGGGAAAACCCCTCATTGGGCAGCCGTTAGTCTCCTGCTTCATGCGGGGCCTTCTGCTATCCAAGCTGCCCCTCCGTCCTCCTCTGGCGGAATGGGACTTAATTGTGGCACTCACACAGCTCACCTGTCCACCCTTTGAGCCAATGGCGACGTGTTCACTCTGACATTTATCCTGGAAGGTGGCCTTCCTGGTGGTGCTGACCTCGGCTTGCCGAGTCAGTGAGCTCCAGGTGCTCATGGCTGGTGCCCCTTATACCAGGTTTTATCGGAACAGGGTGGTCCTCTGTGCCCACCCTAAATTCCTGCCTCAGATCATTTCGGACTTCCATCTCAACCAAGAGATAGTGCTGCCGACTTTCTTCCCGAGGCCCCACACCGACCAGGTGTTGACGGCTCTCCACACCCTCAACTGCAAACGGGTTCTCGCCTTTAATTTCCAGCGTACCCAGACTCATCGCAAGTCTGACAGGCTTTTCGTGACCCAAAATCCCAATAGACCGGGGCAAGCAGTCACCAAGCACACCCTCTCGGTTTGGGTGGCAGACTGCATCGTTTTCGCCCATGCTAAGGCGGGCATCCCACTGGATCGTTGAGTCACCTCACACAGGGTCCGAGCAAAGCGGCCTCAGTGGCCTCACTGTGCTCTGTGCCCCTGATGGACATCTGCTGGGTGGCGACCTGGTCTTCCACAAACACCTTCATTGCCTACTACTGCCTGTTCAGGGTACAAGCAACTCCTGCCTTCTGACCCTTCTTCACTGCTTCTGAGGGGTTCGCCCCGAGGACCCTAGCACTTGGGCTCCTTCGGGCTTTGGTTTCTGCTCATGGCTTCGCAGATTCACAAACCGATTAGGGCCAATTTTATAGAGTAATAGAATGTCAATGGTGTTCTAAAAATCCTAATGGATTAAATTTAGAGATTGAGTGGAGTAATTGCTGTTAAACACCGTGAGCATAAATTTGTCTTCTATTGAGGAAGGAGTATTTAAACCAGTCCCGTGAATGGGAATTACCACATGCGCAGAGCTTCTCAAGTTGTTAAGAGGGTAGGAGCAGCTGAGCTGCCGACAAAGATGTTTGCTTGGAGAAGCGGTTGCTAAATGGACGTTACTATTGGGTATGTAGCAGTCACTGGAGTGATATTTAGATCACTTTTTATCAATTTTAGATAGACTTTGGACAGTTTCTAAACTTAAGATAGTGAGTTTTAATTGATTGTTTCTATTTTCAGTTAACTTTTTGAGCTGAAAGCACTGTCTCATTATCCCCTGAAGAACCTCATTAAAAGTGAGTGAAACGCATACTACAACGTTGCTGAAGAGGCGTCGGGATGAAGATTTCTGGGTGAACTATCATCGAGTTTCAAGAAGTTAAGTGCTGGTTTCATGTTACAAATACATCAGAATGGAAGTTTGATACGCACATAGGGAGAGGGTATATAAATTTAAAAAGAGCCGGAACAAGTCATTGATGCTATCAGGCTGTGCTGATGAAGTTCCTTTCAATCTAGCTATTATCAGCCGAATTGTCTGAGACGAATTCCGTGCATATATAAGATATTTTCATTTAAAAACCCTCCAAGTTTCTACTGTGAAAGTCTGTTTGTTTGGAGTAATTTTTTAGAACACCATTGACATGGCTTCGCAGAGGCATTTTTTGGTTACAGGTTTGGTAGCCTGTAGCTAGGGAGTCCCATAAGTGAGGACTGACTTCCTGCTTGTTCCTGGAGAAAGCGTAGTTACTCACCTGTAACAGGTGTTCTACAAGGACAGCAGGAATGAGTCCTCATTACCCTCATGCCTCCCCTGATGAGTTGCTGAATTTTTATCCTTCCCTTGCCATCTTCTTGATAGGGCTCGACATAAGGGACCTGACTGAGCAAGATGGTACCTTTGGGCGGGAAGAAGATCACACATGCATGGCAGCAATCCCAAAGACTTTCTTTGAAAGATTGGGAATTGCTCTGCGAGGGCTCCGTCAGTGCTGAGGTCACCCATAAGAAAGGACTGATTCCTGCTGTCCCTGGAGAACACCTGTTACAGGTGAGTAACTACGCTTTCCCTGTTGAAAGGACATTAGGGACGATTTGAAGATCTCAGGGGCCCATATTGCCATTGGGTTACCTCTAGACTGGATCTGGAGTGAAGCACACTGTGTTGGGTAATTTTTACACGTCCTCTCTCCCACACTTGGGACAGGCTTTTCTTTCTGCAAATGACACCTCCTGATCTCTTGTCTATCCTACATCTTCCCTGCTCCTGCTATCTGCTTGGGGTTACAGATTCTATGGTGCACGAAGCTATTCTCATTGTTAATGTTGATTTATTTATTTCAGTTCCTTTTTCCTTTTCTCTTTATTCCGGTTTTCATAAGGGAATCCAGCGCAGTGCTTTGGGTAGGAGGATGTTTATGGTTGCAGCAAATACCTGTGTTTGGGTTGTGTGCCTGAGCGAGACTGGATTCCAGTGTCCAGTTTCTACTCCCATTTTTTCCCTTTATTTCTTTTCTGGGGTTATCTGATATTGTTGGGGTGTTGCATTGGAATAGTATATTTTGTTGACTTTTGTATCCCACCTTGACAACTTGGTTGTATTAGCTTTTTTGTGTCATTGCTTTGCTGTATCATATTGCAGTTGTTTACATTTCTGCCTCACTGTGCTGCCCTGTTGTGTTACTACTGTATGATTGCTAATCGTTATTTACATATGAAGCCCCCCTAAAGATGGGTGTTTGAGAGTGTGTTAAATAATGTAGAATCAAAGGTGAATGGCCACTTTGAGCAACAGGTGCGCCTACTCTTGCCATCTTTGCTGGGCAGACTAGATGGACCATGCTGGTCTTTATCTGCCATCATTTACTATGTTACTATGTTACTTTACACTACTAAAGAGGTCAGATGAGGGAGAACATTAAGGGAACAGCCTGTTGTGCTAGCAGAGCTAGAAAGTAAACATTTAGGGGGGGGGGGATGTGCAAATCACTCACTCTGAGAAGAAGCCAGAGTTATTATTTGCTCACATTTCTGTTATTAAGGTTTAACTTTTGAATCTATAGAGAATAGTGTAGGGGAATAAAGTACACTCACTAGACAGAGGGTGGAAAGAAGAATACTGGGGGCCGTTGGAAACTACTCACCACAAGGAAAATGGTATCAGTTGGCACTGGCACCGGCACCAGCAGCCCTTTAGAGAAAAGAGCTTGGAGAAGAGTTACCTGGGATTTAGAGGTGGCAGGCCTCTATCTAAAATTAGCTTAACTCTCATCTGAAGAGGGAACTCCCCCTGATCTTTAGGCCCTCCTCCTGAAGATGGTACTGAAAGCCTTCTGGGAGCCTAGATAGGCTTGAAGTGAAGATGGGGACAAACTATCTCCTCCCAACACAGTGAGTGGAGATGGCAGCAGAGAGACTCTGGAGAGCCTAATCCTAGCTTGTGAGTGTAGCGGCAGAGAGTCCATTCTTGAAGGACTACAAAAGGGGGCTGCTACTTCTGGAGAGAGATCTGCAATTGAGTATTTACTTCTGGCAATTTTTCTGAATCTTGGGAAGAAGGGAATACTTTGGATTAAAGCTGATTAATCTGTGAACCCAGTCATTTGTTAAATCAGTCAGGGCGAGTAGCAGCAAAGAGCTTTCAATTTAAATTTAAAAGACAGCAGGGAGCTTTCTGGTTAAATTTAGAACCGAGCAGAGAGCTTCTAGTTTAAATTTAATACTCAGCCAGGGCCTAGTAGAAGCATTCAGTTTAAATTTAAAACACAAAAGAGAGCTTTCTGGTTAAATTTAGTCCCCAAGACTCCCTCTATCCAAGCAAGGGCTGTGGGACTCCCCCTGGAAATTGGTCACAGATTACCTTAGAAGCACAGGACAGGGTACTGTGTAGCAGCTAGCTTTTAATAAGTTTTCTTTCCCTCCCTCCCCAACACCCACCCATCCCTGGGATAATCATAGCTTTATAGGTGCTTACACCTCCTAAAGGAAAGGAGGTGCCATATTCGCTCTCAGGTGCAGCTGTTTATCTTCATCAGGCATACATTAAGGACCTGAGATTAAGCTTCAGGTGAACAAGGTACATTAAACGTATTACGTACAGTTTTATTAGTATAAGTATCCCCAGCAACCCTTATTAAGTAAAGAACTTAAATATCTAAACACAACCTTAAAACTAAGATGCAGACAGCCATCCAGCAGCGAGATGGGGGCTTTCCAGTCTTTTGCATTGAGTGTCACACATGTATGATTTTATCCCAGTTGGTGAGGGGTCTTATATGTGCACTAGGTGCAAGGAGCTCTTTGCTCTCAGAGAACGAGTCCGATCTCTGGAGGCTAGAGTAGCAGACTTGGAGGACATAAGGAAGACAGAGAGGTACATAGACAAGACCTACAGGGATATAGTCCTGAAGTCCCACCCCAGTCTGGCATCATCCCTGTTGCCATGGAGGAGAGAGGTCACGTGACAGGAGAGCATCACCCTGGTGTGGCAGGAAGTGATCCTGTAGCTAGGAGCTGTCCTCCAGGTGATGTAAAACACTCTCACACCAAGGAAGTTTCTCTAGGGTCATGTGCCCATGAGGGAAGGGTTAGGACAGCCTTTATATTTATTTATTTATTTATTTAAATTTTCTTATATACCGCGCTATTCCACATCAGTGCGGTTTACATTTAACAACACACTATGGGTCTAATTGTATCTGAATGAATACTACTCAGTAGCGAACCATAAACAACTCTTCATTCAACCTCTTATAAGAGTTACAACATCTTATAATAACATTGTGAAATATGTGTCATTACTGAGAGTTGTGAAATATGTGTCATTACTGCTGAGAGGTCTGATTTTACTTATAAAGGAGTGCAATACCGGTTAAAATACACCACAACGTGTGATTCTACCTTTGTTGTCTATGCTATCAGCTGTCCTTGTAAGCTTTTATACATCGGAAAAACCATTCGTGTTTTTAGAGTTAGGATTAAGGAGCATCAAAGTAGATTGCGATGTAGGCGAGTGGATGCTCCAATAGTCCAACACTGCATTACACAAGGCCATACATTTGAACAGCTTCGGTGCTGGTGCATTGAGGAAGTATCAACTGCGGCTCGGGGTAAAACCCAGGAGCAATTGCTGTTATACAGAGAACAATGGTGGATTTACACCTTAGCCACTGTACAACCAGAAGGTTTGAACATGGAAATCGATTGGTCGGTGTGCATGTAGATTAAATGGGCACAGACCAATCACATGAGGCAATCTGATTGTTGAATGGGTTCCACACCTGATAAAGATGGTTGGTGGATTTTATCCGCATGCGCGGCATTTTTTGGAAACTTCAGCAAGATACAACAGCTTGTTGTTCTAAAGAAGATAGAGAAACTTGGGCAGCATTTTTCAAAAGGTATCTAAGGGCCGTGTTGTTTGACTTTATTCTTATTTTTAATTGTATGAAGTACAAGATTGTGTTCTTGGGCAAGATGGAGATGAAAGAGTTTATCATCTCGGTCATTTTGTTTCTCTAGATTTTAAGCATATATCCAAGCATCCCCTGAAGAACCCGCCATAGTGAAACGCGAGGCGCCTGAATCATCAGCATTGGGATTGTTATTTCTAAGAAGCAATAGGTGTGCTAGCGGGTTGTGTTGCTATAAAACCCAAAAATTGGGTAAAAAGAAACCATACCCACAAGTTAAGTACTCCTTTATAACTTTTGAATCAATTTAAGATATTAAAGAGAGAAAAAAAACAGCAGATCATTGATGTGAACCAGCACACAATTGAAGTTTCGTTGAGCCTGGAGTGCAAGTGGTTATCTGAGATCAGCTGAGAAATGTTATTATAAGATGTTGTAACTCTTATAAGAGGTTGAATGAAGAGTTGTTTATGGTTCGCTACATTTAACAGCAAACTTACACATTTCAATTGGTTGATCTATGTTTACAATTAACAGGTTATAGTTGGTGATTCGATCATTAGACATGTAGATAGCTGGGTGGCTGGTGGACGTGAGGATTGCCTGGTAACATGCCTACCTGGTGCGAAGGTCGTGGACCTCACGCGCCACCTAGACAAGGTCTTAGATAGTGCTGGGGAGGAGTCTGCTGTCTTGGTACATGTCGGTACCAATGACATAGGAAAATGTAGTAGGGAGGTTCTGGAGGCTAAATTTAGGCTTTTAGGTAGGAAGTTGAAATCCAGAACTTTCAGGGTACCATTCTCTGAAATGCTTCCTTTTCCATGCCCGGGACCCAAAAGGCAGGCAGAGCTCCGGAGTCTCAATGCATGGATGAGACGAAGGTACAAGGATGAGGGTTTTGGATTTGTTAGGAACTGGGGAACATTCTGGGGAAAGGAGGGGCTCTTACGAAGGGATGGGCTTCACCTTAACCGGGATGGAACCAGGCTGCTGGCATTAACCTTCAAAAAGGAGATAGAGCAGCTTTTAAACTAGATAATAGGGGAGAGCCCACAGTCGCTCAAGAGCGCATGGTTTGGAACAATGTATCCTTGAAGGATACTACCAAAAGAATAAAGTTAGGGCATATCAGCAAAGAGGTTCCATTAAAGACAAAACTAGCCAAAATGCCCTTGAGTACGGAGCAGAGAGAGCTTAAAGATTCCAAGTTATCCCTGCCTACAGATAGCCACATTAATATGAATAAAATACAGTCTCTAAAATGCTTGTATGCAAATACTAGAAGTAAAAAAAAAAAGATGGGAGAGTTAGAATATATAGCACTAAATGAGAGGTTAGATATGATTGGTATCTCAGAGACATGCTGGAAGGAGGGCAACCAGTGGGACACTGTGATATCTGGGTATAAACTATTGTAATGATAGAGCTGATCAAATCGGTGGAGGGGTTAGGCTCTATGTTAGAGAGGGCATTGAGTCACAAAGGATTAAAGTTTTGCAGGAAACAAAATTTGCTATAGAATCTCTATGGATTGAAATTCCATGTAAAAAGGGGAAGGTGATGGCATTGGGGGTGTACTATCGACTGCCTGGCCATAATGAACAAATGGATGATGAAATGCTCAAAGAAATCAGGGAAGCTAATGAGAGTTACAGCACAGTAATAATAATGGGTGATTTCAATTACCCTGGTATTGACTGGGTCAGTGTCACGACAGGACATGCTAGGGAGATAAAGTTTCTAGATGAAATAAATGACTGCTTCTTGGAGCAGCTGGTTCATGAACCAACCAGAGGGGAGGCCATTTTGGACCTAGTCCTTAGTGGAACAGCAGACCTCGTACAAGAGATAAGGGTGTTGGGGCCACTTGGCAATAGTGATCATAGCATGATCACGTTTGATTTAATTAATGGAGGAGGGATGGTAAGGAAATCCACAGTACTACCTTTTAACTTTTGAAAGGGAGACTATGATAAAATGAGGAAAATAGTTAATAGTTGAAAAGTTTAAAGACTTACATCAAGCTTGGGTGTTGTTTAAAAATACTATCTTAGAAGCCCAGACCAGCTGTATTCCACACTTTAAGAAAAGTGGAAGGAAGTCCAAAAAAACTGCCAGCATGGTTTAAAGGTGAGGTCAGAGAGGCTGTTGCCAAAAAAGCATCTTTCAGGAAATGGAAAAAAGAGCCAAATGACAAAAACGGGAAACAGCTGAAGAACTGGCAGATTAAATGCAAGGCATTGATAAGGCAGGCAAAAAGTGAATTTGAGAAGAAGCTTGCTGTGGAAGCAAAAACACGTAATAAAGACTTTTTCAAGTACATTAGTAGCAAAAAACCCGTGAGAGAGTCGGTTGGACCATTAGATGACAGAGGGGTAAAAGGGGCACTAAGAGGGGACAAAGCCACAGCAGAGAGATTGAATGAATTCTTTGCTTCAGTCTTTACTGAGGAAGATGTAGGGATGTTACCCATGGCTGAAGTGGCATTTAACAGTGATACTGTGGAAGAATTCAAAGAAATATCAATACACCGGGAAGATGTCTTACAACTGTTTGATAAATCATCTGTATTACCTGAAGATTGGAGGATGGCCAATGTAATGCCAGTTTTTAAAAAGGGTTCCAGGGGTGATCCGGGAATCTACAGACTGGTGAGCCTGATGTCGATACCAGGAAAAATGGTAGAAACCATCATAAAGAACAAAATTACTGAACATGTAGATAGTCATGGCTTAATGGGAGACAGCCAACATGGCTTTAGACAAGGAAGATCTTGTCTTACTAATAGGTTGTTTTTTTGAAGGTGTGAATAAACAGGTAGACAAAGGTAAGTCAGTTGATATAGTGTATCTGGACTTTCAGAAAGCCTTTGACAAGGTCCCTCATCAGAGACTTTTGGTAAAACTAAAGTCATTGGATAGGAGGCAGTGTACTATTGTGGATCAGGAACTGGTTAAAAGATAGAAAGCAGAGGGTAGGGCTAAATGGCCAATTTTCCAAATGGAGAAAAGTGAATAGTGGAGTACCCCAGGGATCTGTGCTGGGTCCGCTGCTTTTTGACATTTTCATAAATGACCTGGAAAAGGGAATAGCGAGTGAGATTATCAAATTTGCAGATGACACGAAACTATTTAAAGTTGTTAAAACTCATGAGGATTGTGGAAAATTGCAAGAGGATCTTGATAAATTGGAAGATTGGGCATCCAAATGGCAGATGAAATTTAATGTGGACAAGTGCAAAATTATGCACCTAGGAAAGAGCAACCCAAACTGTGGTTACACGATGCAAGGTTCCACATTAGGAATGACCATCCAGGGTATAAGATTTAGGCGTCTTCGTGGATAACATGTTAAAACCCTCTGCTCAGTGTGCAGCGGCAGCCAAGAGAGCAAATAGAATGCTAGGTATAAGGAAAGGAATGGAAAATAAATCAAAGGATAGTATAATGCCTCTGTATCATTCCATGGTGCGACCGCACCTTGAATATTATGTGCAATTCTGGTCGCCGTATCTTAAAAAGGATATAGTGTTATTAGAAACGGTTCAGAGAAAAGCCACCAAAATGGTAAAGGGGATGGAAGGATACTCCAATGAAGAGAAGCTATAAAGGTTAGGGCTCTTCAACCTGGAAAAGAGACGACTGAGGGGAGATATGATAGAGATCTATAAATTAATGAATGGAGTGGAACGGGTAAACGTAGATCGATTGTTTACATCATCAGAATATAGAAAGACTACGGGACATGCGATGAAGCTATTTAAGACTAATAAGAGAAAATATTTTTTCACTCAACGTGTAATCAAACTCTGGAATTTGTTACCGGAGGATGTAGTAAAGGCTGTTAGTGTAGCTGGGTTTAAAAAAGGTTTATACAAGTTCCCGGAGGAAAGGTCCATAAACCATTATTAAAAGGGACCCAGGATATCACTGCTTGAGCCAATTCAAGCATTGTGGAACCTGTGTCTTTTAGGGAAACTGCTAGGTACTTATGACCTAGATTGGCCACTGTTGGAAAGAGGATACTGGGCTTGATGGATCTTGGTCTGACTTAGTATGGCACATCTTATGTTCTTAGGAGCCGCTGGACCCCTTCCGGACTAGGAGTCACAAGACCCAGGGGGTCCATTCTGGACTAGGAGCCTCTGGATCCTGTTCTGGACTAGGTGCCACAAGACACAGGGGGTCCAGCGGCAGATCAGCTCATTGGAGAGCTGCAACGGCAGAGAGTCCATTCTAGACTAAGAGCCACAAGACCCAGAGGGGTCCAGTGGCAGATTAGTTCACTGGAGAGCTAATTGGACAGGAGTGCAAAACTCTCTCTGGATTGGAGAAGGTGGAGTCAAGGCTACAGCCTTAGCAGAACTACAAAATCTCTCTCTTCACAAACAGCCAGTAGTCCACAGCTTCAGCAGTGGGTGAGATTTGGGGCTGGTGGGCAAAGGGAAAGGGAGGGGAGTTAGGAGACAGGTTAATAAGGTTAAATCCATAATCTTTAAAGGTTTTCTTAAGGCACTACATATAAGATTATAGTTGGATATTTGAACTGCCTTGAAATACTTTGGTGAATACTATATTATAGTTAACACTTTTAACCTTGGTTGTTTTTAATAGGAGGAAATGCTTCAATGACCAGTGCTGAATGTTCTCTTATCCTATGCTGCTATTTCACCCTTCTTGTTTGAATCATTTATCCTACTACTTGTTGTTATATTACTATTATTATCAACCCAATACTTGGTATTTATACTTCTAAATAAACTATTATTACTATTTAAGCCAGCCTTGTTCGCAGCAGTGTTTTTTGAGGGGATTCCTGGGTGAAAAGAGGGAAATCCTACCCGCTAACCTTTTCTTCACAAGGTGCCAAACCAACAAGGACCGACAGAGCCTGCCCTCGAGGGGACTCCAGCCAGCCGATCATGGACCCAGAAGTGCACCAAAGGGGGCGCTACACATAAATAAACAATGTTACAAAAAACAATAAGGCTACAATCTAAATCAGAAACTAGTTACCAAAAGTTCCATGTAGTGATATTGTCCTGTGAAGTTTCCAGAAAAGCAGACAAATCAAAATCTGGGGTATTCAATTTATCAAATGCACCCTCTATTGAATCTTGTATAATCTTATTAAGAGATAAATTGTAGCAATTGATTAATTTCATATCCTCAAACATAGAAAGCAACAAAATCTCTTTCAAATATTTCCTAAACATAATCTCCAGAGAGAGAAGATATATAGATGGAAAATTTAACAAATAAATATTATTTGACCTTAAACAATTTTCCAATGCTCCTAATTTAGAATGCAAGACAAACCTATCTTTAATTGCAGAGGCACATACAGACTGTAGGGTACAAATCTGGTTATCAAGCCCTTTAACATTATCAACCAAATTAGTATAGCCAGGTCTGTCTCCTGCATCTTCTGGGCCACATCAGATGAAAATTTACATAACTGAGCAATTCTAAATCCCAGGTATAATGTTGGGTGTTACCATTATATTTGTTATCCAGTAGCTCTCTTTCTTTGCTGTCTGTGATGAAGAATTGGGTTTATAGAATGTATTAATACTTTCTTCGACACATGGGGGGGTTGATGTTTCTATTTTAATGTTTTCTGTAATTTGCTCTCCTTTTAATGTGGACATTTGGTATATTGTTTTCCTTTTTGAACTTAATTGATATGTATAGTTTCTTCTTTTGCTTTTTTGTTTACTTTTTGTAAGCGATTGAAATGTTTAAAAAAAATTAAACTCTTCAACATAGTCTCCATTCGAGTAACAGTTTTCCATATAGCCAATAAAGAGATTTTATCTGGAGGTATAGGTTCCTCAAGTGCACTTCCCTTGTTAAAATAGGGAATGGTTACAGGAATAGGTATCCCCAGGGACGGATTTACCTTGAGTGAGGCCCTACGCCAACAAAAATTGTGGGCCCCCAGAAAAGATAAAAACGAGCACGCCGGACCAGCTGCGCGCTGTTGGCCCTGACGTCATAATTAAACTGGGAATCCCAAAAGCCAAACTTGGAATGTACAACACTGTAGAAATAAAACTATACATTAATTTGCTCTTGTACTAAACAAAGCGCAGACGTTAATGATGCACATTTACCAGAGTTGACATATTCCAATTAATAAATTCCAAATAAAGAGAGATTTTTCTACCTTTTGTGCATTTTTTTTTCAGCTGCAATTGCTCCAGCCACTTTCTTCTGGTTTCTTTGTGTCTTCTGCTAACTCTCCATCGTCTGCTGTCCATTTGTCCTTTCTTCTCTCTTCTAGTTTTTTTCCATTCTCTCTCTACATCTGCTTTAACATACTAATCTTTCTCCTTTTGCTCTTTCCTCATTCCTATTTCATCCTCTCAAATTTTACCCTTCCATCCTCAATCCCCACTTACTCTCCCAATACCCGGCCAATTGTAGATTTTTTATCCCTCCCACACAAAATATCTTTCCCTTCTCCATTTTACTCTTCCAGCCCCATCCCATTCTAATCCTCCCCCAACATCAGCTCCCTTCTAGTTCCAGCCTCACCCAGCATCCATTCCCTTCTAGTCCCTGCATCAGCCCATTTCCAGTCCTAGCAACCCCCCAACCCAATACCAGTCCTAGCCCCCCATCAACCCACCTCCAGTCCTATCACCCCATTTTCAGTTTAAGCCCCCCCTATAAACCATTACCGGTCCTAACCCCCCATCAGCCCACTTCCAGTCCTAACCCCATCAACCCATTTCCAGTCAGCCCCCCATAGCCCATTGCCAGTCCTAACCCGCCCCATCAGCTCACAGCCCATTACCAGTCCTAACTCCATCAGCCCACCTCAAGTCCTAACCCCTCCCCATCAGCCCATTTCCTGTCCTAGGCCCCCCCAGAGCCCATTATCAGTCCTAACCCCCCCATAGCCCATTTCCAGTCCTAACCCCCCATCAGCCCACAGCCCATTACCAGTCCTAACCCCATCAGCCACCTCCAGTGTTAGCCCCCCATCAGCCCATTTCCAGTCCTAGCCCCCCCATAGCCCATTACTAGTCCAAACCCCCTCCCAACAGCCCACAGCCCATTACCAGTCTTAACCCCCCCAGCCCATTTCCAGTCCTAGCCCCCCCATAGCCTATTACCAGACAGCCCCCATCAGCCCACAGCCCATTACCAGTCTTTACCCCCCCCCATAGCCCATTACCAGTTCTAACCCCCCCCAGCCCACAGCCCATTACCAGTCTTAACCCCATCAGCCCACCTCCAGTCTTAACCCCCCCCGCCCCTGTCCAGGCCTACACCCCATCGGCGCAAGTACAATTTAATACTCAAATTAAACGCGGGCTGCTGCTGCTGCCGTTGCAGCAGCGGCAGCATGGACTGTCCCGCGGGGCCCCCTCCGCCCGACTGAATCCGTCCCTCCCTGCCGGCTTTGAGAGGCGTGAAGGGAGAGTGTCTCCCTCGTGTCTCTGTTAAGCCCGCAGGGGCTGATGGGAAATTTCCCATCAGCCCCTGCGGGCTTAACAGAGACGCGAGGGAGACACTCTCCCTTCGCGCCTCTCAAAGCCGGCACGTTCCCATCAGCCCCTGCGGGCTTAACAGAGACGCGAGGGAGACACTCTCCCTTCACGCCTCTCAAAGCCGGCACGGAGGGAGGGAGGGATTCAGCCGGGCGGAGGGGGCCCCGCGGGACAGTCCATGCTGCCGCGGCAGCAGCCAGCGTTTTTTTTTTAAATTTAATTTTAAGAACCCTAACAATTTTTTCAATTTTTGTGGGCCCTTGTCAGCTGTGGGCCTTACGCCACGGCGTAGTTGGCGTATAGGTAAATCTGGCCCTGGGTATCCCCATAAGCTTATCCATATTCAAAGGGGCAGAGCCTACTCCCTCAGACTCTGTAGGTGTGGAGGTAGGGGAGCATCCATGCCTTTCCCAAAGAGGAGTTCAAATTTCTTGGC
Source organism: Ichthyophis bannanicus (assembly GCA_033557465.1). Taxonomy (NCBI): domain Eukaryota; kingdom Metazoa; phylum Chordata; class Amphibia; order Gymnophiona; family Ichthyophiidae; genus Ichthyophis; species Ichthyophis bannanicus. Next base: position 1,132,134,592 of record CM066033.1, read on the forward strand.
GAAGAGGAAGTTACAGGACCCCTGGAGCTCCAAGATGTTCGGAAGGTGTAGGCAGGGGTGGAACAAGGGGAGAAAAGGAGATCAGGTGAGTCAAGATCCAAAAGCAGCAGCACCCATGGGGAGGTGGGAGGGTTGTGAGGACTTATTCCTGCTGGCACATGACTGCAGTGAGGAGCAGGGCCGGATTTGCCTATACGCCACGTACGCCGTGGCGTAGGGCCCACAGCTGGCAAGGGCCCACCGGGAATGTTTTTTGCACAGGGCCCCGCGTTTCAGGGGGCCCCGCGCAAAAAAACATTCTGATCCATCATTAAAATTTAAAAAAAAAAAAAAAAGCTGTCGCTGCCTCTGCCGGGGCCGGGGCCGCCGCGGCAGAATCGAGTGTGCCGCGGGGCCCCCCCTGCCCAGCAGAGCCTGCCCTCCCTGGTATCACCTCTCTCAGCTGCCTCCCTCCAGTCACACGCGCCGGCTTTCAGAGCGCGAGGTGAGTTTTCCCTCCCTCGCTGCTCTGTTAAGCCCGCGGGGGCTGATGGGAAGTCCCATCAGCCCCCGCGGGCTTAAACAGAGCAGCGAGGGAAAAACTCTTCCCTCGCGCTCTGAAAGCCGGCGCGTGTGACTGGAGGGAGGCAGCTGAGAGAGGTGATACCGGGGAGGGCAGGCTCTGCTGGGCAGGGGGGGCCCCGCGGCACACTCGATTCTGCCGCGGCGGCCCCGGCCCCGGCAGAGGCAGCGACAGCTTGTTTTGTAAAAAAAATTCGCTGGTCTGGGGTGGGCTGGGGGGGTTAGGACTGGTGATGGGCTGGGGGGGTTAGGAGTGGTAATGGCTGTGGGCTGTTGGGGGGGTTAGGACTGGTGATGGGCTGGGGGGGGGGAGGAGGGGTAATGGCTGTGGGCTGTTGGGGGGGTTAGGAGTGGTGATGGGCTGGGGGGTTAGGAGTGGTAATGGCTGTGGGCTGCTGGGGGGGTTAGGACTGGTGATGGGCTGGGGGGGTTAGGAGTGGTAATGGCTGTGGGCTGTTGGGGGGGTTAGGACTGGTAATGGGCTAAGGGGGGTTAGGAGTGGTGATGGGCTATGGGGGGGGTTATGGGCTATGGGGGAGCTAAGTCTATATGGGCTGATGGGATTAGGACTGGAAGTGGGTTGATGGGATTAGGACTGGAAATGGGCTGGTGGGATTAGGACTGGGAGTGGGCTATGGGGGGCTAGGACTGGAAATGGGCTGGGGGATTAAGACTGGAGGTGGGCTGATGGAGTTAGGACTGGTAATGGGCTGTGGGATGTGGGGGGGGGGTTAGGACTGGTAATGGGCTATGGAGGGCTAGGACAGGAAATGGGCTGATGGGAAGGGTTAGGACTTGAGGTGGGCTGATGGGGTTAGGACTGGTAATGGACTATGGGCTAATGGGGGGGTTAGGACTGGCAATGGGCTATGGGGGGGTTAAGACTGGTAATGGGCTGTTGGCTGATGGGGGCTGTCTGGTAATGGGCTATGGGGGGTTAGGACTGATAATGGACTATGGGGGGGGGCTAGGACAGGAAATGGGCTGATGGGAGGGGTTAGGACTTGAGGTGGGCTGATGGGGTTAGGACTGGTAATGGACTGTGGGCTGATGGGGGGGGGTAGGACTGGCAATGGGCTATGGGGGGCTGACTGGAAATGGGTTGATGGGGGTTAGGACTGGAAGTGGGCTGATGGGGGGTTAGGACTGGTAATGGGTTATAGGGGGGGCTTAAACTGAAAATGGGGTGATGGGGGATTAGGACTGGAAGTGGGTTGATGGGCTAGGACTGGAAATGGGCTAATGGGGGGCTAGGACTGGAAATGGGCTGATGCAGGGACTAGAAGGGAATGGATGCTGGGTGAGGCTGGAACTAGAAGGGAGCTGGTGTTGGGGGAGGATTAGAATGGGATGGGGCTGGGAGAGTAAAATGGAGAGGGGAAAAATATTTTGTGTGGGAGGGATAAAAAATCTACAATTGGCCGGGTATTGGGAGAGTAAGTGGGGATTGAGGATGGAGGGGTAAATTTTGAGTAGATGAAATAGGAATGAGGAAAGAGCAAAAGGAGAAAGATTAGTATGTTAAAGCAGATGTAGAGAGAGAATGGAAAAAAAAAAAACAAGAAGACAGAAGAAAGGACAAATGGACAGCAGATGGAGATTTAGCAGAAGACACGAAGAAACCAGAAGAAAGTGGCTGGAACAATTGCAACTGAAAAAAAATGCACAAAAGGTAGAAAAATATCTCTTTATTTTGAATTTATTAACTGGAATATGTCAGCTCTGGGAAATGTGCATCATTAATTTTTGCGCTTTGTTTAGTACAAGAGGAAATTAATTTATAGTTTTATTTCTACAGTGTTGTTGTATATTCCAAGTTTGGCTTTTGGGGTTCCCAGTTTAATTATTGTCTTCCTGTTTCTAAATTGTGATTTCTTGTTTGGTGATGGTCTATGTTGTGCATGTGTAACTGAGCTGAGGTATTCTGTTTATATAATTCCTATTTGACATTGCCACTTGTTCTTTCCCAGTAGGTCATGTATTGTTGTTCTCTGAAATGTATTGGTTTAATATTTGCAGTGTTGCCTTTCGATAGTTAGGGTATGGTGCTTTGTGAGTTCTGGTAGTGCTGTTAGGATATGGCGGGTTTGCTATGGGTTCTAAATGGGCAGTGTTTGTAGTAGTTCCTAATGTGCCTGGCGGTTGGTACTGGATTATAGTAATGTAGAAACCTTTTAGTCTTTCTTTATCCATATACTCATTAAGAGGCATGTTTACTAAAAGTTAGTGTATGGCAGAGCTACTCAATTCCAGTCCTGGTGGTCCACAATCCTGCAGGTTTTCAGGATATCCCTAATAAATATGCATGAGATATATATGCATTGGAGATATCCTGCCAACCTGACTGGTTTGTGGCCCTCCAGGGCTGGATTTGGAGACCCCTGCCTTACATCTCTGTCATTTACGATTGTGAGTGGGCAAGGTGCAGATGTCCAAGACATCAAAAAAGTTAGATAGCATTTGTCACATTCCTCCTCGCTTCTCACCACCACCAAAATATTATCTATTAGACAACTTTTTGGTGGTGGTGAGAATCGAGGAGGAATGTGACACATTCTATCTACCCTTTTGATGTCTAGGATATCTGTACCTTGTTCACTCACAATCTTAAATGACAGAGATGTAAAGCAGGGGTCTCCAAATCCAGCCCTGGAGGGCCACAAACCAGTCAGGTTGGCAGGATACCTCCAATGCATATATATCTCATGCATATTTATTAGGGATATCCCGAAAACCTGCAGGATTGTGGACCACCAGGACTGGAATTGAGTAGCTCTGGTGTATGGTAACATTATGCAAATATTTATGCAAATGAGGACACCTTATGCAAATGAGGCCCCGCACCGAGTCTCCGCACATGGCCCCGCACCCTCCTTGGGCCGCCCCTGGGCCCACCGGAGGGCTTTAGAGGGAGCCGGGGAAGCCCGCGCGAGGCCCCGGCTCCCTTTGTACAGCCGCCAGCGTGAAGAGCCTTTTCCTTCACGCTGGCGGCTGTTTCTGTGAAGCCGCGAATGCTGGGAAAGGTTAAAGGTTGCCCCTTAACCTTTCCCAGCATTCCCGGCTTCACAGAAACAGCCGCCAGCGTGAAGGAAAAGGCTCTTCACGCTGGCGGCTGTACAGAGGGAGCCGGGGCCTCGCGCGGGCTTCCCCGGCTCCCTCTGAAGCCCCTCAGACAGCCGCGATGCTGTCCGGGGGCCCAGGACTGCACGGGGCGGGCCAGGACTGCACGGGGGCACGGGGGGGGCCCAGGACTGCACGGGGGCGGGCCCAGGACTGCACGGAGGCACGGGGGGGCCCAGGACTGCACGGGGACATGGGGGGGCCCACAATTTTTCTTGGCGTAGGGCCTCACTCTAGCTAAATCCGGCCCTGGTGAGGAGCAGAATCCACAGCTGGCTGCCGCAGTTGCTGCTGCTGTAGAAGTTTCAGCTCCCATCCCTTTCCTTTCGGTAGGATCATTTTTTAAATAGTTGCAATCGGGAGAAAGGTCCACTGCAGAAATCACAGGTATGGATGCTTGCAGGCAGAAGTTGAGAGAGAGAGAGAGAGAGAGAGAGGGAAAATCGTGTTTTCTCTGAGGTGGTTCAGAAAAAAAACGGATTCCTCCGGGGCCAAGCAGGCACACATCCTCAGAGAGACTAAAAGCTTCTCTTAGCTATGGGAGATCCAGGCAACATGCTCGGTCAGAGGCTTCACCTTCCGAGTGTGCCTGCATTTATTTATTTAGCTGCATTTATATCCCGCTTTTCACCGGGTCAAAGCGGTTGGGGGATACATTTAACACGAGGGGATATGAGACACATACACTAATACTTACAGGGAACATGGGCAATGGAGGGTTAAGTGGCTTATCCAAGACCACAAGGAGCACCTGCGGGACTAGAAACCCCAGTCCTTCCGGCCCAAGGTTGCTGTCCTCTAGTGGGATTTGAACCACCGACCTTCCGGCCTGTAGTACCTTGCCCCAACCACTAGGCCACTCCTCCCCTAGTGGTTGGGGCAAGGTACCACTAGGCCAATCCTCCACAAGCATCCCCCTGCTTGTCTCCAGAGAAAACCCCCTCCCACTGCATACCACACTATCATAATAGAGTAGTCCTCCGTACTCATCCAAAAGTGGTATCAGCTTTCCATCTTAATCAGTCCACTGTTCTACCAACATTTTCCCCAAATCATCCCTACAATGGAGAAGCTGCTTTGTACATGTTGGACTGCAAACGAGCCTTAGCCTTCTACTTGAGCGACCGGAGCCTAGAGCGTGCTGACACAATGCATTGACAGTACCGCCACCAGAAAGGAGAATGTCTAGGTTAGGAATCTCAGGGGACATGAGTTCAGTGACTCGAAAGGAACCCACATCAACTGGGTGAGTACCACATTGAGGTCTCAAGCCATCATCGGCAGCTTGAATGGGAGCTTCAAGAGAAGCAGGCCTCTCATGAAACAAGCCACCAGAGGCTGAGTTGAAATTGGCCTCCCCCTAGAGACATGATGGTATGCCCCAATTGCGCTCAGGTGAACCTGCACCGTGTTGGACTTCAGTTCAGAGTCAGAAAGATGCAGGAGGTACTCCAACATATGGTCCATGGCACAAAAGGGGTCCAGCACCCTGCCTGCGTGCCAAGCAGTGAATCTTCACGACTTTAGCACATAAGCCTTACAAGTCAAGGCCTTACGGGACGCTGGGAAGGACGTCGGTAACTATCTATGGGTGATGGAGCTCGGAAAGAACTACCCACTCAGCATCAATGCTGTGAGGGCCAATGAGTGGATACTGGAGTGCAGCAAGGAACATCCTAATGCAAGATGAGGTCTGGGTCTGAACCCAGGTGAAGAGGCACCCTCTGTGAGAGCTGCAGCTGTAGCGGGAATCACGGCTGCCAAGGCCAATATGAGGCGATGAGTATCATGGAGCACTTGTCTGCCTGGAGCTTCAGAAGCGTCTTTGCAATGAGTGGTATCAGAGGGAATGCATACAGCAGACCCTCCCCCTGTGGAGGAGGAAGGCATTTATGGTAATGGTAATTTTATTTGATAAACCGCCTTTCTGAAACAAGCAAAGCGGTGTACAATATACAATTTAAGGAAAAGGCTCGAAGCCATGGAAAGGAAATTACAATGGTTTCATGAGAAAAGAGAAAAGACAAGACAAGATAGGAAGGGGATACACACAAAAAGGGATAAGATCTAAGGCAGGTCACACAAGGGGGAGGGAAGGCCGAATGCTATGGAGAAGAGGTGAGTTTTTAGGTCTTTCTTGAAAGTGTTATGATTGGGTTCGAGGCGGAGGGATGAGGGAAGTGAATTCCACAGGGCAGGTCCTATAAAAAAGAAAGCAGAGGATCGTGTAAATTGCAGATGGGCAAGGGAGGGTGAAGGGAGAGTGAGGCGATTAAGATGGAAAGAATGGGGTGTATGCCTGGGGGAGTGAAAGGATATGAGATCGGCTAAGTATTGTGGAGTATTGGTGTGGAGGATGTTGTGCACTAGAGAAAGCAATTTGTATTGAGCGCGGAAGGGGACAGGTAGCCAGTGAAGGTGGAGGAGTAGAGGTGTTATGTGATCCCGGAGAGAGGAATGAGTAAGAAGACGGGCAGCAGTGTTTTGGATCCTCTGGAGGCGGGCAAGCTGGGATTTAGAGAGGCCTATGAGAACCGAGTTAGAGAAATTTGAAGCTAGGTGGTTGCTGGCTGTTCTCTGGGAGCAGAACTGAGCCACCTGGGCATTGTGCATCATGGCAAAGAGGTCCATCCACCGGAGTGCCCCACTCCCAAAAGACCCAGATCACCACCGACCTCTTGAGGATCCACTCATGCGGTTGAAGCACCCAGCTGAGCTGGTTCTCCAGGTCATTGAGCTCACTGGGCCGGTGCGTCGCCCGAAGGTCCATGCCACAGAGAGAGGCGAACCTCCACAGTTGAACAGACTCCCAACACAGGTGATATGAGCCTGTAACCCCTTGTTTGTTCACATAGAACATTGCCACCTGGTTGTCCATCTGGATCAGGACCACCTGGTTGACCAAGTGTGCTCGGAAGGTATGGAGGGCATTGGCGATCGCTTTCAGCTCAAGGAAGTTGACTTTATGCAGGCTCTGCTGTGTGGACCATAAGACCTGGGTGGGCAGCCTGTCCAGATGCACTCCCCAGCTGAGCATGGACGCGTCCATTGTGAGCGTCTTGCAGGGAGCCACCACTTGGAACAGCATGCTCCAAAGCTGGTTCCTCGGCTCCAGCCACCAATCAAGGGACCGCACCAAGAGTGCAGTGACCATGATCAGCCTGTCATCTGTTTCCATTGCATGCTCAGGATCTACTGAGCCTGCTGCATGAACAGACAGGCATGGGGGTGACTTGCACCATGGCAGCCATGTGATTTTATTTATTTATTTATTCCTTCCTTCCTTCTATACTGCCCCTTCCAGAGATCAAGGGCTGTTTACAGTTAAACAACTTTTACATGGAACAGTGGTATTAACTATTTATTTATTTATTTAATTTTTATTCTCTTATATACCGCGCTATTCTGCATCAGTGCGGTTTACATTGAACAAACTGAAATTACATTGAACAGGGCATTATAACTTGGAGATAACTATTTTACAGGGAACATGGGCTATGGAGGGTTAAGTGGCTTGCCCAAGACCACAAGGAGCACCTGTGGGACTAGAAACCCCAGTTCTTCCTGCCCAAGGTTGCTGTCCTCTAGTGGGATTTGAACCCCGACCTTCCGGCCTGAAGTACCTTGCCCCAACCACTAGGCCACTTCTCCACTACAAGGAACATATTGTACAAACAAACTTGTGTGATTGAGGACCCCCAGCATCCCTCGGGCTGATATGTGGCACAGGTGCTGAATGTGGCCTCCCACCTCGACAAGCCGCTGCATGTGGTCCATCAGCAAGAATGCCCACACTTGAGCATTGTTGAGGAGGGCTCCAATGAATTCCAGCTGTTTCTTAGCCCTGAGATGGGACTTTGGGTAGTTTATCATGAAGCCCAGTCGCTTGAGCATCTGAATGGTGAGCTCAGCAAACTACCACATGCCATCTGGCCTGGAACCTTTGATGAGCCAGTCTTCCAGGTACAGGAAGACAAAGACGCCCATGGTCCAAAGGTAAGTGGCCACAACTGCCAGGCACTTTGTGAAAACTTGTGGGGCTGAGGCCGGCCCTAAGGGAAGTACTCTGTATTGGTTGTGCTGGCCTCCTGGCATGAACTGGAGATATTGTCTGTGATTCAGGTGGATCGGGATGTGCATATACGCATCCTTTAGATTCAAGCAGCATAGCCAATTGTCCTGAGTAAGGTATTTGGAACAACATCCCTAGTGAGACCATTTTGAACTTCTCTCGCACAAGGAACTGGTTTAGGTTTCACAGGTCCAGGATGGGCCGGAACCCAACGGTCTCCTTGGGAAACAGGAAGTACTGGGAATAGAAGCCCTGCCTGACCTGAGCTGGGGGGCACCGGCTTGATGACCAGATCTGCCAACAGAACTTCTCCCTGTAGTAAGCTCCAATGTGTGGGATCTATGGGGTACTCCCCGGGGAAGTCTATGGGCAGCAGCTGGGTGAGATGTAGCCGATAACCGCTTTGATTGATCTGCAACACCCAGGTATCCAAGGTGATGAGAGGCCACTGGTGGGAAAAATGGACATGCTGCCCCACTACCTGTGGGGTTACCCCAATGGGCAGCAGTCGGCTGGCTATGCTCCGGAGGAACCCATCAAAACCTCGCACCTGACTTGAGCTGGGGAGCAGGTTGCGCCTTCGGGGTATTCTCCCTCCGCTGTGGCCAGGGAGTCTGCGCCTGCAGCGGGGACAGGTAATACTACATGGGTGCAGGCAGAAGTCCTTCTGAGCCTAATGTTTCTTCCACACAAGATCCGCCGTCTTGAGGGAGAGTCTGGAGAGGGTCAAACACTCCTTCTCTAGCTCCTCCATCTTCTCCTCTACCAGCTTTCCGAAGAGGTTCTTACTTCGGCAGGGGATGTTGGCGATCTTATCCTGGACCCACTGCTCCAGGTCCAAAGACTGCAGCCACGCCAACCAGCAGACAGTGATGCCCACGGCCATCACAGTACCTGCAGACTCAAAGGCGTCATAGGCACCTCGCAAGATGAACTTTGAACAATCTTTGCCATGAACTACCAGGACCTGAAAGAAATTGTGATGGTCCTTGGGGACAAGGGTGGCAAAATCTGCCAGGTCCAACATAACATCCTTGAGAAACATGCTCATATAGGTCTGGTAGGCCAGTATTTGGGTGACCAGCATGGAACCCAAGTAGCATTCCCTCCCGAAGGAGTCCAGGGTATGAGCCTCAAAGCCTGGTGGCACCAAAGAGTGAGTATTGGCACACTTAGTGCGCTTTAAGGCCGACTCAACCACTATGGAATTGTGGGGCAGCTGAGGTTTCTCAAGCCTCCAGGGCCTTCTGGAAATCGAGCAAGCGGATAATGACAGGAACCATAAGCGGTGCCTCCCACAGCCACAGAAGCAGCCTTTGTAGAACATGGTTCATGGGAACCGTCACCACTTCCTTGGGGGCCAAGGGGTACTGGAAGAGCTCCAGTTCTGCTGCTCTCTGTTCCTCCTCTGATTCCAGGGAAAAAGGGATGTCTTGCATGAAGTCCTGGGATGACATGTCCTCCAGGGGCGACGCACCTCTCAGGTGGAGGTGATGGGTCAGATGGGAGGTCCAATGACCGAACATTCGATGCTGTCGATTCCTCTTCAGTCTCCCATTCTGATTTGGACTCTGAGAGGAAGTCAAAATAGTGCAGTCTCCTCCTCCCACTGGCTCCGTGGTTTGGGAGAAGGTGGATGCTGATGGCTCCCATGTCTCCTAGCATGCTGACAGCTATGTCCCTAGGTCTTGGACTTCGACACACCAGAGAGGGAGATTGCTCTGGGAACCAGAGTTGATTCCAGTCTCCCACAAGATGTCCCTACCTTGACGGACAGGACATGGGTCTCCAGAATAGGCTTGAAGGAGTGTGGTGATCAAGCTCTCTGTGTCGTGAAGCCTGTGTTCTGCAAGGCTTTCACTGCTGCCAAGTGAGCTTTGAGTGCTCGAAGACGTTCCTCCAGAACCACCACCTGTGAAGGGGCTGATGTTACAGCAGTGGACACCAGCGTTAACACCTTCGGCAGGGATGTCATGATGATAGATGCATCGGGAGACATCCAGCTGCCCTCCTGGGCACTGGGAGTTGATGCCGATGTCAGGATTGAGTCCTCCTGCCAGGGAAGCTTGGCCGGCCGCTCCCAGCCATCGCTCTCTGCATCACATCCAGGGCGGCTGCAGTTATGTTGCACCTGGAATTTCTCACAGTGCTCACTCTTTGACATTGATGGGGTCTTATCAGAGAGAATCTCCTCTCACTGTTCGAGCCCCTCTGCTTCAACTGTGCACACAGCTCTTTCCCCTTGGATGCCTCAGAACGTTTTGCAGGCATTGATGAGAGGGTCAGGGCTGAGGATGCTGAATCACATGAACCGAAGAGGCGACTCCTGTTTATCCCAACCCTTCAGACCTTGGCGCATCATCTTCAAACAAAGCTCGCAAGACGACAGCTGGGTGATTGGGTCCATGGTATTTTAAGCACCAGTTTTGGCGATGAGTGGCAGAAATTGTCTTACCACACTTGGTGCATTTCTTAAAGTCACAAGCTGGCTTAGACATGATGAAAAATACAGCCTTGGCAGAATTAAACTGGAGAGCTGCCGGGGGCAGAAAAACACCTCAAAGAGGTAAACCACGCTAAAAGTGAGAAATAAAGAAAAGAAAACCCTAAATTAATAAAAACGATAAACAGACAGCAGGCGGAAAAGAAATGACAGAAAACCGGTCCATGAGGGCTAGGAAGAAAAGCTTTTTCCCGGACTGCAGAAACACCTCCTAGGGGCTTTGGGAAAAAAAGAAAACTAGGGAATATGGTGCTGCAGCAGGCACACATGTGTGGCATACCTCCCAAAAGCTTCCTTTGGAAGCTGGTAAGCGTTCCATGTGGGGCTCTGTCTGTGATGTCACCCATACGTGAGGATTTATTTCCTGCTTGTTCACGGAGAAATGATAGTTACTCACCTGTAGCATTCCTGCGCAGGCTCTGTTGGATGACATCACCATATATGAGGACTTATTCCTGCTGTCCATGGAGAAAACCTACTACAGGTGAGTAACTACCTTATACTTATGGCCAGGCACAAAGTGTATGTACACTAGGTTTCAGAGGAAACTGTACTCTATGGCAGGGTTCTTTGAGACACATCTAGCCATAAAGAATATGCATGAGAGAGATTTGCATGCATTGCCTCAATTGTAAACAAACCTTTCATGCTTATTCATTGTGGTTATGCTGAAAACCTGACTGGCTAGGTATGTCCCGAAGACTGGATTGAGAACCCCTGCTCTATATAAGAGCATAAGATACGCCATACTGGGTCAGACCAAGGTCCATCAAGCGTAGTTACTCACCTGTAACAGGTGTTCTCCAGGAGCAGCAGGAATCAGTCCTCACATATGGGTGCCGACGGAGCCCTCGCGGAGCAATTTTCCCCAGCGCGCATGCGCGGTCCTCTTCCCGCCCAAGGGTGCCATCTTGCTCAGTCAGATGACATAGCTAAAAGACAGCAAAAAATTAGCAAAAACGAAAGCATAGAACTGCAACTCCAAGGGGAGGAGGGAGGGTTGTGAGGACTGATTCCTGCTGCTCCTGGAGAACACCTGTTACAGGTGAGTAACTACGCTTTCTCCAGGACCAAGCAGGAAGTCAGTCCTCACATATGGGACTCCCAAGCTTAAGGCTACCGGAGACCCTAAGCCCAAAAATGAGCTCCCTCTAGCTCAGTAGCACAGAAGGAAGGAATCTTCTCTGAATATGTCTCCAGCCGGTAGCCCAACATCCGGGATGGAGGGTAGGAGTTGCCTATACCTCAAAGAGGTTACGGAGGACTGCCTGTCCGAAAGCACTGTCCCTGCGGGACTCCCTCTCCAGGCAGTAATGGGCTGCAAAAGTCTGGCTTGAAGACCAAGTAGCGGCCCGGCAGATGTCTGCCAATAGAACAGAGCGGAGGTAAGCCACCGACGCAGCCTTCGCCCGAACACGATGAGCTGTGACTCTACCTTCCAACACGAGGCCGGCTGCCTCGTAAGCCCAAGCGATACAGTCAGCAATCCAGATGGACAGAGTACGCTGCAGACTGGGAGCCCCAACTTGTTGGGGTCATAAGACACGAAGAGCTGAACAGTCCTTCGGTGCTCCCGCGTACGGTCAAGGTAGAAGGTCAATGCCCTTCTACAGTCCAGGGTATGCAGGACCATTTCAGCTCGGCTGGAGTGTGGCCTGGGAAGGTAGGTCGGAAGTACCACCTCCTGGTTGATGTGAAAAGGGGATACCACTTTGGGAAGAAACTTAGGGTGAGTCCGTAGGACTACCCGGTTCTTGTAGAACCTAGTGTAAGGAGGATCAGATACGAGGGCCTGCAACTCACTAACGCGTCTAGCAGAAGTGAGGGCTACCAAGAACAAGGTTTTCAACGAAAGAAAACGAAGTGGACAGGTAGCCATAGGCTCAAAAGGCGGACAGGTAATCCGCTGCAAAACCACATTGAGATCCCAGTCCGGGGCTGGCGGGCGCAAAGGTGGCTTAAGGAGAAGAAGGCCTCTGAGAAAACGAGCCACCAGAGGGTGGCTGGAAAGAGGTCTACCATCCACCGGCATGTGATGCGCAGAAAGAGCACTGAGGTGGACCTTGACCGAGTTGGACTTAAGTCCAAGGTTAGAGAGAGAGAGCAAGTACTGCAAGACCACTGATGCTGAACAGGAGAAGGGATCTTGAGACTGCTGAGTACACCAGACGGAGAACCGACGCCACTTAAGAGCGTAGGACGTCCAGGTGGAGGGCCTCCGGGAGGCCAAGACGACCTCCTCCACATCTGGAGGTAGCTGCAGATGAGTAAGGACTACCCTTTCAGCAGCCAGGCCATCAGATGAAGGGACCGGAGGTTGGGGTGTAGGAGAGTCCCCTGATCCTGTGACAGGAGGTCGGGCTGAAACCCCAGAGGAAGAGGAGTGTCCACCGCCAGCTGCATTAGAAGCGGGAACCAAGGTTGTCTCGGCCACCGGGGAGCCACTAGGATCATCGATGCTTTGTCTCTGAGAACCTTGAAGAGCGTCCGAGACACCAGTGGCATGGGAGGAAAGGCATACAAGAGGCCGGTGGACCATGGAATCAGAAAAGCATCCGCCGCTACTCTGAGAGGATGCGGCTGTCGAGAGCAGAATCTGGGCAGCTGCCGGTTCAGAGGACTGGCAAACAGATCCATGGTGGGGAGACCCCACTTGAGAAAGATTTGCTGAACCACCATCGGATCCAGCCTCCGCTCGTGAGGCTGGAGGATCCTGCTGAGCTTGTCGGCCAGGTAATTTTCTTGACCTGGGAGATAGACAGCCCTGAGGAGGATGCCGTGGCGGACTGCCCAAGAGCATAGCTGTTGCGCCTCCTGACAGAGGAGGAAGGAGCCTGTTCTGCCTTGTTTGTTTACGTAGTACATGGCAACCTGGTTGTCCGTCTGTATCAGCAGTGACTGGTGGGACACCAGGTGAGAGAAGGCTCTGAGCGCTAGGCGGATGGCTCTGAGCTCTAGGAAGTTTATCTGTTGAGCAGACTCCCAAGGATTCCAGAGGCCTTGAGTACATGACCCTTGGCAATGTGCTCCCCAACCCAGGAGGGAAGCATCGGTCGTCAGGACCTGAGAATGCGGAGTGGGCTGAAAAGCCACCCCTAGCACTAGGTTTGGTAGATGAAGCCACCATCGCAGAGATGAGACCAGCTGGTCGGAGATCTGTACTGAGTCCGCAAGGCTCCCTGTGGCCTGATGCCATTGAGTGCGAAGGCACCACTGAGCAGGACGCATATTCAGTCGGGCATTGGGGGTCACATGGACCGTGGAAGCCATATGGCCGAGCAGTCGCAGAAAGTGCCTGGCGGAGACCAGCGCATTGCTGTGAAAGTGGCTGGCGAGATCCATGAGCCGCTTGGCCCTGTCCAGAGGGAGGAAGGCCCGCGCCTGAAGTGTGTCCAACCTGGCGCCTATGAACTCGAGATTTTGAGAGGGGAGCAAAGTGGACTTTGCGAAGTTTATGACAAAACCCAAGTGCTGGAGCAGAGCCACAGTGCGATGAGTGGCCTGAGAGGCCTCTGGTGAAGATGGGGCTCTGATGAGCCAGTCGTCCAGGTATGGGAACACAAAAAGACCTTGAAGTCTTAGATAGGCCGCCACCACTGCTAGGCATTTGGTGAACACCCTGGGGGCGGAGGATAGGCCAAAGGGTAGTACTCTGTACTGGTAATGATTTCCTCCCACAACAAATTTGAGATATTGTCTGTGGTCTGGATGAATGAGGATATGAGTATACGCATCCTTTAGATCCAAGGAGTATAGCCAGTCTCCCTGCTGGAGGTAGGGCAGCAGGATTCCAAGGGTAAGCATCTTGAACTTCTCCTTTGCAAGGAACTTGTTGAGGTTTCGCAAGTCCAGGATGGGTCTGAGGCCTCCTGTCCTTTTCGGAATCAGGAAGTACCTGGAGTAAAACCCTTGACCCTTCAGGTGCTGGGGCACCGGTTCCACGGCTTGTTCCTGAACGAGACTTGCTAACTCCTGAAGGAGTAAGTCCCTGTGCAAAGGGAGTCTGGGAGGCTCCCCTGGAAAGAAGGAGGGAGGTACCTGGTGAAAGTGAAGAAGATAGCCCTTCTGAACTATGTGAAGTACCCAGGTATCTGTGGTGATGTTGGACCACCTGTGGGCAAAGTGGACCAGCCGGCCTCCTGTGCTGAGAGAAACCAGCTGAGGGGGAGAGGCTATGCTGATGAAGTCAAAATCCCCCACCCTGCTGAGCAGGGGCCGGTGGTGCAGGCTTGGGGGCTTGCTGCCTATGGGACCCATTACCCCGTCCCTTGGCCTGCTTACCCCGTGGGGGAGCTTCTGAGGCCTGGTACTGAGGGTAGTATTTATAGGCAGCCGCCTTCCTCGGGTAAAAGGGCTTTTTCCCCGAGCCCTTCTTCTTTTGAGAAGGGGCAGAGGTCTTCCTTGAGAGACGAGTCCTGGTGAGAGTCTCCGTCTCGATTTGTGCAGCCTTCTCATCCATGGGCTTGCCAAAGAGGTTATCACCTCAGCAGGGGACATCGACCAACTTGTCCTGCACCCAGGGCTCAAGGTCGGACGTCTGAAGCCAAGCCTGGCGGCATCCACCGATGCCGGCCACAGCTACTCGAGCCGATGCCGAAGAAAAAAGAGAAATAAAGAGAAAAAAATCAACTTTTCGGCGGGGATTCACAGACAACGTCTGCAGGGCTCTGCGGAAAAAAGAAGACTGAGCAAGATGGCACCCTTGGGCGGGAAGAGGACCGCGCATGCGCGCTGCAATTCCCAAAGGCTTTCTTTGAAAGCTGGGGAAAATTGCTCCGCGAGGGCTCCGTCGTCACCCATATGTGAGGACTGACTTCCTGCTTGGTCCTGGAGAAAGCCCAGTATCCTGTTTCCAACAGTGGCCAATCTAGGTCATACATACCTAGCAGTTTTCCCAAAAGATACAGATTCCACAATGCTTGTATTGGGTCAAGCAGTGATAGCCCGGGTCCCTTTTAATAATGGTTTATGGACCTTTCCTCCAGAAACTTGTCCAAACCTTTTTTAAACCCAGCTACACTAACAGCTTTTATTACATCCTCCGGTAACAAATTCCAGAGTTTGATTACACGTTGAGTGAAAAAAATATTTTCTCTTATTAGTCTTAAATAGTTTACCTTGTAGTTTCATTGCATGTCCCCTAGTCTTCCTATATTCTAATGACATAAAACAATCGATCTACGTTTACCCGTTCCACTCCATTCATTAATTTATAGACCTCTATCATATCCCCCCTCAGCCATCTCTTTTCCATCCTCTAACTAAGAACTGTTATAATAAAGGGTTGACTTGTCAAAACTTAGAAATTGTAAGCAGAAAAAAACCATGGGGCCCACCCAGTTTGGTCATTTGTATCTGCCTATTGTTTTGTCCCAGGTTTTACTTGTTCCTTTGCCCAGCCATCGAGGTCCCTACATGTCTATCCCCTGTATGCCTAATTTCTGACAATGTTTTAGAGCTTATACGCTGCACTGGAAATCTGTTTCAGGCTTCCACCACTCAGAATTTTCTCACACTTCTTTTGTGTTCCCATCCTTTAGTTTCATATGACCTCCTTTTTTTGAAATTTCCATTACATGGGAAAAGCTATTTTCTGGTACTTTACTAAATCTACTACATATTTAAATGTTAGTATCTTGTCTCCTTTTCTACTTCTTATTTACAGAGAGTACATATTTAACTCCCCCAGTCTCTCTGTGTAAGATCAGGGCCAGCTCCAGAGTTGGTTTAAGGTGTTGCCACACTAGGCAAATCTTAAGCCCCTCCCCCGGCTGTCAAACTCTATTGTTTATCTTTGAATGGCCTTGCTCTTTGCTGCCCCCAAGAAGCTGGCACCCTAGGCCACGAACTAATTTGCCTGGCAGTAGGGCTGGCACTGTGTAAGGTTTTCAGTGCAGCTCATGCACCATTTAGTGGTCTTCCTTTAAATCACCTCTTCCAGATCAATGTACTTCTGCAGATATGGTTTCCAGAACTGAATATAAAACGTAGTTATTCACCTGTAGCAGCTGTCCTCTGGGGACAGCACGAATCAGTCCTCACATATCGGTGACATTGGTGCCAACAGAGCCTGCGCGGAAGCATCTCCCTAGCTTTCAAAGAAAGCCTTTGGGAGATGCACTGCGCATACGTGATCCCCTTCCCACCCAAGGGTGCCATCTTACCTCAGTCTAATAACAAAGCTAAGATGGCAAAAATCAAAATACGGTAAAGAAGCAATTCCAAGGAGAGGAGGGAGGGTTGTGAGGACTGATTCCTGCTGTCCCTGAGAAGTGAGCTGTGAGCTGCAGCAGTTAAGTCCCAGCTGAGAGAATCTTACAAGACCCAGGTGTCCAGCGGAGAACCAGCACTCTGGAAGCCTGAATACAGAAGGGTCGGAGGGCAGGAGTTGCCTACACCCCAAAGAGATTACGGAGTATGGCCTGGGCGAAGGTGCTGTCCTATCAGGATTCCCTCTCCAGGCAGTAGTGAGCTGCAAAGCTATGGACCAAGGACCAGGTGGTGGCCCAGCAGATTTCTGTCACAGGTAAAGAACGCAGATTTGCCATGGAAGTAGCCATGGCCCTGATGTGGTGTGCCGTGACCTGGTGGTCTAGTGAGATCCCAGCCAGCTCATAGGTGAGGCAATGCAGTCTGCCACCCAAGTGGACAGAGTTCATTTAGTTACTGGAAGTCACAGTTGACTGGGGTCATGAGACAAAAAGCTGAGGTGCTTTGCGGTGGCCCTGAGAGCGTTGCAGATAGAAGGACAGGGCCATTTTACAATCCAGAATATGGAGAATGGTCTCCGTCTTGCTGGCATGAGGCCTCGGGAAGAAGGTGGGGAGCATCACTTTCTGATTGAGGTGTAATGGGGACACCACCTTCAGCGGAAACTTGGGATATGTGCAGAGCACCACCCTGTTCTTGTAGAACCTTGTTTAGGGAGGCTTTGCCATCAAACCCTGGAGCTCGCTGACCCTGTGAGCTGATGTGAGTGCCACATGAAAGATGACCTTCCAGGAGAGGTACCGCAAATGGCAGTTAGCTAGGGGCTCAAACAGCAGCTTAGTAAGCTGTGAGAGCACCACGTTGAGATCCCACTCTGCCACTGTTGAGTGGATGGAGGGTTTGGATAGCATGAGGTCCCGCAGGAACCATGATACAAGGGGCTGAGCTGAGAGGGGTTTTCCCTGAATGGCATAGTGATATGCTGCGAGAGCACACATGTGCACTCTAACCGAGTTGGACTTTAGTCCCACCTGCGACAGGTGGAGTAGGTACTGAAGTACCATCTGAACCAAGCAGAATGGATTTGCCCACTTCTCGGCGCACCTGACTGAGAAGTGATGCCACTTGAAGGTGTACACTTTCCTCATGGAAGCCTTGCAGGAGGCCAGAAGGACCTCTTCCACATCCCATGGGAGGTTGAAGAGAGCCAGGGCTACCCTTTCAGCTGCCAAGCTGTAAGTGAAAGGGACCCCAGGTTGGTGTGCAAGAGAGAGCCCTTCTCCTGTGATAGAAGTCCTGGGGCATGGCACAGGGAAATCAGCGACACTGCCCACAGGTGGAGAAGCAGTGGGATACTCATAACATAAGAACATAAGATATGCAATACTGGGTCAGAGTAAGGTCCATCAAGCCCAGTATCCTGTTTCCAATCTAGGTCAGAGGTACTTAGCTGTTTCCCCAAAGGACACAGGTTCCACAATGCTTGTATTGGGGGCAAGCAGTGGATTTTCCAGATCCCCTTTAATAATGGATAAGAACTCTGTCGTGCTGGACCTTCAAGAGGAGCTTGGTGACCAGTGGAGTTGGGGGGAATGCGTAAAGGAGGCTTTCTGTCCATGGAATGTGGAATGCATCCACTGCCATCCGGGATGGGTGTGGCTGGTGGGAACAGATGCGGGGCAACTGTGTGTTGTCTGGGCTGGTGAACAGGTCCACTAGAGGGACGCCCCAGAGTCGAAACAGCCGGGAGGCCACCCTGGGATCCAGGTGCCACTCGTGCAGCTGGAGGACTCTGCTTAGTTTGTCTGCCAGGGCATTGTCCTGGTCTGGGAGGTAGACCGTCCTTAGGAGCATCCCGTTGTGTGTCGCATATGAGCAGAGGACTACCGCACCCTGGCAGAAGGAGTACACCCGTGCCCCCTTGCTTGTTCACATAGAATATTGTGACTTGGTTGTCGGTCTGGATCAGCACTGACTAGTACTTAGCCGGTGGCAAAAGGCTCAGAGAGCCAGGAATATTGCCTGGAGTCCAGCAGGGAGGCGTCCGTGATGTGGACCCTCGGGGGGGGGGGGGTGCCTAGAAGGGCATTCCAGCCTACAGGTGGTGGGGTATCTGCCACCAGTCGAGGGAGTCCACCAGGTGACAGGTCACTCTCACCCTGTCCCAAAGCCTGTGCGTGGCTTGCATCCACTGAGAATGAAGGCACCACTGGGCCACCCTCATGTGTTGAGGTGGGCATATGTGCCATGTGGACCATAGAGATCATGTGGCCCAGCAGGCAGCCGGGCAGGTAGCGATTGGTGGTGCTGTACCTTTGTGGTTAGCCCCCTGAGGCATTCTGACCTCTCCTGAGGGAGGAAGGCCTTCGCCTGGAGGGTGTCTTGCTGAGCCCTATGAACTCCAGGCACTGAACCGTGGGGGTGGGACTTTGGGGTAGTTGATGATGAACCCCAGATGCTGCAGGGCATGGATGGTGCACTCAGTGCTGTGGCGCACCTCTGCAGCTGTGCCTCCCTTTATGAGCCAGTCATCTAGGTAGGGCAAGACGAAGGCCCCTCGGAGATAAAGGTGGGCTAAGATCACTGCTAGGCACTTGGTGAAGACCCTTGATGATGAGGCCAGCACGAAGCAGAGGCATTTTCAGTGGCTGGGATGGATCAGGATGTGTGTATAAGCATCCTTTAGGTCTAAGGAGCATAGCCAGTCTCCCTGCTGGAGGTATGGCAATAGTGTTCAAAGGGAGAGCATCTTGAACTTCTCCCTTACCAGAAATCTGTTCAGGTCCCGCAGGTCCAAGATGGGCTGAGGCCCCCTGTTCGCTTGGGAACAAGGAAATAACTGGAGTAGAAGCCCCAGAGATGCTTGGGCACTGGTTCCACCATCTTGTCCTCGAGGAGACCTGCGAGCTCGGTGAGGAGCAGAGTCGAGTGGAGGGAGAGGTCTTACGGGCTCTCCTGGAAAGTATGAGGGTGGCGGCCATTGCAGGTGGAGGAGGTAGCCCTCCTTGACCACTTGCAGATGGTGGACCATCTGTGGGCAAACAGGGCCTGACGCTCTCCTGTGGGCTGTTGAGGATCTCCTGGGGGAGAGGATGTCGTGCTCAAGGAGTCAAAAGCTCCCCCCAGGCTGAGCTGGGGCCGGCACCTGGGATTTGGGAGTATTTTGGGCACTGCTCCCACATGCAAAATACTCCCAAATCCCAGGTGCCAGCCCCAGCTCAGCCAGTGCTGTTGGCCTTGCTGCGGGGCTGAGGAGGTTTGGAATTGTGAGGCATTGCCAAAACCTCCCTTTAACCACGGGAAGAAGGGCTTCTTCCCTGGGTCCTTCTTATGGGGCTGCACCGAGGTCTTTTTAGACAGTCTGGTCTTTGTCAAGAACTCAGTCTCTATTTCAGTTGCCTTGTCTTCCATGGGTTTCCCGAAGAGATTCTCTCTGATATAGGGGACATCGACAAGTTTGTCCTGAACTCATTGTTTGAGGTCAAGACAACTACAACCATGCCTGGCGTTGGGCCCCTATGCCTGCAGCGGCTACTCTGGCTGAGGACTCAAAGCCATCATAAGCTGCTTGGGATAAAAACTTCGAGCACTCCTTGACCGCCGAGGCCAGAGACTTGAACCGCTGAAGGGGTTCCCGTTTGAAGCCTGCTGAGAAACTGGCGAGCTCCCTAATTCTTTGAGGTACATGCCGATGTACAATTGATAGGATTGGACTCGGCATGCAAACATCGAGCCCTGGAAGGCCTTTTGGCCGAGGGCATCAAGGATCCGGGCCTCACTGCTGGGGGACACCGAGGAATGGGTCTTTTAGCTCGTGAGTCTGTGCATGACATCAAGCTGTGGGGAAGCTGAGTCTTCTGGAACCCAGGGCTTTGGCAGACTCGGTACATAGAGTCGAGTCTCCTGCTGACAATGGGCACCGATGCCGGTGTCTCCTACATACGGAGAAGGAGGTGCTTGAGGATTGGAGGGACAGGCACCATCAGGGCTTTCTTAGAAGGGGCCTCGTACTGCAGAATCACCAATTCCTCCATGCAGGAATCCTCCTCGGCCTCAGTCTCAATGGCGAGCACCTTAGCTATGTCCCACACAAAATCGAGGATGGCGATGTCCTCTGGTGGGGAATGACGCTGGGACACCGGGGGAGATGGGTCTGAGGACATGTCTCGCTGCCGCCGAATATCCAGGGATTCCTCATCCTCGGTCTCCCATTCTGACCCGAGTCCATAGACCTATGACCTCCAGAGGACCTGTGGTCCAAACTGCGTGCACTCGCTGGAGAGGACCGATGTCCCGAGGAATGGGACTGGGACCTGGTCCAATGCCGATGGGTCTCTCAAGGCTGGTGGTGCTCTAGGATTGGCTCGATGTCTGGGGAAGCCCTCGATGTTGAGTGCCCTGTCATCGGGGAAAATGAACCAGAGGAACTGGACATAAATGCCCACTGCATGGCCACAAGGGCAGATATACTGCTCTCTGAGGCCACCATCCTGGTCTCCATGCCAGTTGGTTCTGCAGTCTTCAATGTGGATACTGAGGGCTTCGGGCCCGGCGTCAGTTCTGTCGAGGGGAGAGTCCTCGACGAGGATGGCCTTGGGTGTCCGAGGCCGGTTGCTGGAGACCGACAACGCCTTCTGGGACAGCTTGTTGGGCTGCTCCTGCTCTGTCCCTGCGGACTCATGCTGGGTACTATGGGGCCTGGAATGGGATTTTCCCTTCTTCCTGGATCCGTCCTCCGAGGTGGTCTTCAAGGATTTCGACTTCTTGCCTTCCATCTCCAGAGATTTCCTCTTGGAGGACCTGCGTCCATGGGACTCTGAGGTAGCCTGGGCCTCGTGGGGCATTGAAGTAGCGGAGGGGGCCCCAGAGCACAATGACGCCAGAGACACCAGTGCAGATTCTGACTTTTGAAAGAACTGTTCCTGCTGCAGCGAATGGCTCTTGATGGCCTTTGTGGTCATGGTCCTGCAGAGTTTGCAGTCCAAGTCGTCATGTTCCTGCCCAAGGCAGTGGAGGCAGCAGTCATGTGGGTTGGTGCGGGACATCATCAATCACATTTTTTGAAGCCGCTGGAGGACAGTGGGGAAAAAGGGGCCCTGCCGCTCGTCACGGGCTTGAGGCCTGTGGTCAAAAAAGGGTACAAAGTGTCTGTTGAGGAATACCTTGAGAAAAAAACAAAAAAC
This sequence comes from Ichthyophis bannanicus, assembly GCA_033557465.1. Lineage (NCBI taxonomy): Eukaryota > Metazoa > Chordata > Amphibia > Gymnophiona > Ichthyophiidae > Ichthyophis > Ichthyophis bannanicus. Next base: position 1,132,156,241 of record CM066033.1, read on the forward strand.
AAAGGAATGAGCCCGAGGAGTGACACTGAGGCGAGCTGGCTCGGGGGCAGGAAAGGAACCGGTACGCATACCAGAAAAAACAAGATTAAAAAACACATTTTTTCCAGGGGAAACTGGACAGATGTCCGGAGGGCTCTGCGGAAAACAGGAGACTGAGGCAAGATGGCACCCTTGGGCAGGAAGGGGACCATGCATGCATGGTACATCTCCCAAAGGCTTTCTTTGAAAGCTGGGGAGATGTTTCCGCGCAGGCTCCATCGGCACAGATGTCACCCATATGTGAGGACTGACTTCCTGCTTGTTCCCAGAGAATACCTGAGAATACCCTCCTCCACTTGGTGAAACGTGACTATTATTCCCAGCTCATTTCTTCCTCTTCGAATTTCTCCCGGCAATTATATTCTATTTTTCGTTCCCTCACAGCATCCCATTCTGCCTTACCTCCCCTTCCCCCTCCCTCTTCTGCCTCTCCTGACCCTCCTTCCCTTGCCTCCTTCTTTGTCTCCAAGGTCCAAACCCTGCGTCAGTCCTTCCCCTCCTGTCCTCCCCCCTCTCTCCTGTAGTCGTGTCTTCCCTGTCCACCCCTCTTTCTCCTTCCCCTTCTACCCCTATCTTATCTCACTCCTGGTCCTCTTTTGAGATAGTCTCCCCAGTTGTTCTCCAAAACACTTTTCTTTCCATCCGCAAAACAACTTGCCCAGCTGATCCCATTCCCTCCTGTTGGCTTTTGGAACCTTCTCTATCCCTCTCCCCTTATATTCTTTCTCTCTTCAATTCTAGTCTATCCTCTGGTATCTTCCCTACACCTTGGAAGCACGCCATTGTTCGTCCAATCCTGAAATCCCGCACCTCCGACCCCACTGTCCTCTCCAACTGGCGCCCTGTCTCTAATCTCCCATTCCTGTCCAAATTGCTTGAGAAACTTGTTTTCCTTCAGCTCTCTGCCCACCTCGAAGCCTCTCTTGTTCTCCACCCCCAGCAGTCTGGTTTTCGTCCCGGTCATAGCACGGAGTCTATCCTTCTCTCTCTTCTCAACGAATTGCATGCTGCTCACGATCGTGGTCTTCTCACTCTTGCTGTCTCTCTTGATCTTTCTGCAGCTTTCGATTTGGTGGACCATCGCACTCTTCTTGTTCGTCTTCAAGACGCTGGTCTTTCTGGCATGGTTCTTCATTGGTTTCGTTCTTTTCTCTCCTGTCGCTCCTTCTCTGTAGTGGTTGGGTCCTCTTCTTCAGCTCCCATTCCTCTTTCTTGTGGTGTGCCTCAGGGATCTGTCCTTGCTCCCCTCCTCTTTAATGTCTTCCTAGCTCCTCTTGCTCTATTAATCCAGCAGTTTGGTATCTCCGCGTACTATTATGCGGATGATATCATTCTTTTGCACCATACCGATTCCCTTGTGCCCGATATCTCTCCCCTTAACCTTTGCCTCACTGCTGTTGCCTCTTGGTTTACCTCTAATTTTCTCCATGTGAATCCTGCTAAGTCTTTCGCCATCTGGTTCACCTTTGGGAGTCCTTCCCCCACTTGTGCTCCCTCTTTTTCCTCCCAGCCCATTCCTCTTGTTTCTTCCCTCAGGTATCTTGGTGTTATTCTTGACTCCTCTCTCTCATTCAAGGAACATATCTCTTCAATAGTTCAGCGTTCTTTTCTCTCCCTTAAACAGCTTCGGGCTGTGTGCCCTTTTCTCTCACCTTCTGCTTTAGCTACACTTATTCTCTCTTTTGTAATGTCCCGTCTTGATTACTGTAATGTTTCCTTAGCTGGCTTACCGCAATCTCAACTCTCCCGTTTACAACGCATTCAGAATGCTGCGGTCCGTGTTGTCTTGTGCTTCTCGCTACGACCACGTCACTCCCCTTCTTCTGCACCATCATTGGTTACCGGTCTCGTTTCGCATTCAGTACAAGATTCTCACATTTGCACATAGGGTAATTCACACAGGCACCCCTCTCTATCTTGCTGACCTGATTCATTTCCGTACCCCTCATCGTCTGCTCCGCTCTATTCACGTTAATCGCATGTCCCTCCCTTCCCCTTCTCAAGCCCACCTTGAATCCACTCGCTCCTCGGCTTTCTATTTTCTGGGTCCTAAACTTTGGAATTCACTTCCTCCTTCCCTCCGCTCAGAGCATTCCTACCAAGCCTTCAAAAAGCAACTCAAAACCCATCTTTTTAGTCTGGCATATGATCTCCCTTCCCCGTCCTTGTCTCCCTCCCCCTTCTCATGTTGATGTACCTCTGCTTGCTTTGTTCTTCTATCCTTTGTCTCTCCTCTGTCGCTTTTATTTTTAACTGGCGTTCTTTTCAGCTTCTTAGCAGCCTGTAATTTTACTGTTATTTTTAACGATTGTGAACCGCCCAGACGCCACTGGTATTGAGCGGTATAAAAAATGTTTTCATAAACATAAACATGCTGTCTCATCAGAGAGATGCTGTATGTAGAGGTAATATCATAGCCATATTTCTACTTGCAATACCTCTGCAAATTCATCCAAGCATTTTATTTGCTTTCACAGATGCTTTGGCACAATTACTAGTTACCTTGAGGTTACAAGAGATGAATGACCACAGGTTTGTTTCCTATTTGACTGCCATTTTTTCACCTCCATAATGGTACTTGGCCTCTGGATTTCTACATTATGAATATATGATTTTGCATAGTTGTGTTGACTTAGATGTATTACCAATTTTTAAAAAATCCTTTTCAGGGTGGGCGTGGTTTCTCCAAGATGGCTGCGTGAGGATAGTATTCGTTTCCTGCTCCCATGCCAAAGAGAAAGGGCAAGGCTAAGGGCTTACCCCACCAAGCCGCAACCTGCAGTGTCTGGTCCAATGGATCATTTTGTGGAAGTCGCCAAGGCTCTTAAGTGGGGCTGTGGCAGGTTTGGAGGAGCCCGCACAGCTGTTTGACCTAAATACCACCCTCTCTCCTGAAACATGGTACCCGCCTCCAACTCTTGGAGTGACCGCACCCCAGCCATCTGTTTGCACGCCTGGGGTGTCAGAGGGTGGTGCTAGGGCTGCGTCTGTGTGGGGAGACTCGATGGTGTAGCATGGTGTGGATGCCTCAGCGTCGTGTCAGCGTTGGAAGATCTCTGGATCAGTGATACTATTGCTGGTAAAGCTTTGGAAGGTCCCTTAATTGCATCATTGCCGACTTCATTTGTTCTGTCTCACCCAAAGAAAATTACTTTAGATAGTATCTGGGACGTGATCACAAGCTTGTCTGATGCTATCTTTCACCAGACAGCCGGGATCTCTGTTCAAGTTGCACAAACCGCGGAGAAGCTAGAGAACTATGTAAGTTTTTCTGATAATTTGAAATTGAAACTGGATGAGGGTGACCAGAAATTGAACTCTATCTCTGATGTAGCAGGGCTTTTGTTAAAGATAATGTTGCACTTTGTGTCAAAGTAGAAATGCTTGAGAATTCTGCTTGGTCTGCAAATCTACGAGTTCTCAGTGTCCTCATGGTTCCAGGCAAGTCCCAGGTTGATATGTTTAGAAAATATGTTTCTAAGATTCTTGTGGTTATATAGGATTTGATGCCACCAATCACTAAAGCATACTACCTACCCCAAGGGAAAAAACAGCTGACCCCGGAAAATATGGACACTAATATAGACATTCTTAATGTTTTAGACTATTTAATTTCTCCTGATGTTGTGCAGTTCTCTACACTTCTGGTTACATGTGCCTTAGCATCAGACAGGGACTGGCTTCTTAAATTGTATTATAAGAAGTGTTCTCAGTCCATTTTTGGGGTTAAAGTTTCTATGTTCCCAGATATTTCTAGGGAAACACAAAAAAGGCAAAAGCAGTTTTTTCTTCTTAAACCCAGCGTCCTGCAGCTAGGTGCCACCTACAGTATTATTTACATTTTCCATGTAAATGCTTAGTTGTTTATAAAGCTCAGAGATTTATATTTTTTCAGCTTAAGAATTTAGCTACTTTTATTAACGCTAGATTGCCGATAACATCTGCTCCCACTGATTGTGACGGAGTGGCTTAGCTGTGTGGATTGTGTTATAGTCCTTGGGCCCCTCGCAGCTATCTTGATTTGTGTAACTTTTCCTTTTTTTCATTAATGGTAGGGGTTCTTCTGGCCCAACCAGGTTTTCTACATGCCTTCCCTCCTCTTAGTGGACTACAGGTGTTTTCATCTGAAGTTTTTTTTTTCTTAAACTTTCTATGTATTTTTCTTGATAATATACCTTTCTGTACAAGTTTTTCTTGATAAGATGTAAAAACTTAATAAATATATATAAATAACAATCATCTTCAATGTACTTACCATCATGTTTACTTTGTGGCAATTTTTAATATGGTTTATGAACAGGCAGGGCCGGATTTACCTTGAGTGAGGCCCTACGCCAACAAAAATTGTGGGCCCCCAGAAAAAATAAAAACGAGATCAACTTACCAAAACAGAAATGGCAATAGATGTATAGAATTGCCTGACATAAAGAGGCAATAGGGACAAAATCAGCATCGGAATTCAAGAAATACATTAAAAAATGTCTTATCCATCGGGGAAGAGGATCACTGAATGATCTGGCGGTACTACAGCAGCTACAGGAAACGGACCTGGCCGTCGCTGCTCCCCGGTACTCACTATGGCTTTGGTGTAACAGGCCACTGCCTCCTGGTACTTGCGGGTGACGAAGAGTCTGTTTCCCTGCTCCTTTAACTCCTGAGCGCTAGTGCTCTTCTCCGGACTCCCGCCTCCCCCACTCTCCTTTTCCTCTTTCCCCTTCATGCCAGGGCCTGGAGAAGCTCGCGGACGGCCCCGTTCAGCTAGGCCGCAGCAATTTCAACTCTCTCTAGAGAGCGAGGGATCCAGGCTCGAACAACCCCGCCTCTCACTCTGACTATACCCAACACACCCACAAATAGGGTTGCCAACTTTTTCACCGAGAAAAACCCGACACCTGTGGCTCGCCATGCTCCACCCATTCTCTGCCCCTAGTCCCACCCCTGCCCCGCCCCCAGCCCCACCCACAAAAATTACCGAGGATACGTGTAGGCTAACTTCCTTGGTCAGATAATAATTAAACTGGGAACCCCAAAATCCAAACATGAAATGTACAACACTGGAGAAATAAAACTATAAAGTAATTTCCTCTTGCACTAAACAAAAATGCAAAGATGTTAGCAATACACACTTCCCAGACCAGACATATTCCAGTTAATAAATTCAAAATAAAAAGTATTTTTCTACCTTCTGTTTGGGCATTTTTTCAGTTGCAATTGCTCGTCACTTTCTTCTGGTTTCTTCGTGTCTTCTGCGAGCTATCCATTTGTCCTTTCTTCTCTTTTAGATGTTTTCCATTCTCTCTCTATTTCTGCTTTAACATACTGATTGTTTCCCTTTTGCTCTTTCCCCCAATTCTTTCCTTATTCCTTTATCATCCATTTAAATTTCACCCTTCCATTTTCAAGCCCTTCTTACTCTCCCAATACCCAGCCCATCATAGACTTTTCTTCCACACAAAATATTTTTCCCCTCTCCATTCTCATTCCCCATCCATTCTAGTCCTCCCCCAAAATCAGTTCCCTTATAGTTCTAGACCCACCCAGCATCCACTCCCTTCTAGTCCCATTCTCCCATGCCCCACATCAGCCCATTTCCAGTCCTATTCCAGCTCTTCATAAGCCCATTTCCAGTGCTAGCCCTCACATCACAGGCCATTTCCAGTCCTAGCCCCGCCCCCCAATCACAGCCCATTTACAGTCCAAGTCCCCCATCACAGCCTATTTCCAGTCCTAGCCCCCCCCCCAATCACAGCCTATTTCCAGTCCTAGCCCCCACCATCACATCCCATTTGCAGTCCGAGTCCCCCTGCACCATCACAGCCCATTTGCAGTCCTAGTTCCCCCCCCCCCCCACCATCACAGCCCATTTCCAGTCCATGTCCCCCCCATAGCCCTTTTCCAGTCCAGGTCCCCCTCCCCATCACAATGCATTTCCAGTCCAGGTCCCCCTCCCCATCACAACACATTTCCAGTCCATGTCCCCCCCCCCATAGCCCTTTTACAGTTCAGGTCCCCCCCCATCACAGCCCATTTCTTTCCAGTCCAAGTCCCCCCCCCCTCACAGCCCATTTCTTTCCAGTCCAAGCCCCCCCCCCATAGCCCTTTTCTGGTCCAGGACCCCCCCATTCACAACCCATGCAGTCCTTGCCCCCCCCGACCAGCACCGCTGCTGTCTGAGGGGCTTCAGAGGGAGCAGGGTAAGCTCGCGTGAGGCCCCGGCTCCCTCTGTACAGCCGCCAGCGTGAAGAGCCTTTTCCTTCACGCTGGCGGCTGTATCTGTGAAGCCGCGAATGCTGGGAAAGGTTAAAGGATATTGCCTTTAACCTTTCCCAGCAATCGCGGCTTTACAGATACATCTGCCAGCGTGAAGGAAAAGGCTCTTCACGCTGGCGGCTGTACAGAGGGAGCCGGGGCCTCGCGCGAGCTTACCCTGCTCCCTCTGAAGCCCTCCGGTGTGTGGGCCGGCCCCGGGTGCGGGTTTTCTCAGTCCTGGGGACTCTTGTTTGTGGGCCCTTGCCAGCTGTGGGCCCTACGCCACGGCGTACCTGGCGTATAGGTAAATCCGGCCCTGTGAACAGGCACTCTTTCCCTTCCAGCCCTTTCCCAATGTCAAGTAAAAAGACTTTGAAGAGGACTGGGCCCAGCACCAATCCCTGTAACACTCTACTAGTCACTTTCTCTTGATCAGTGGCATCTATAGACAACCACTCTCTGTCTTCTGTTGCTCAAGCAATTTCTCAACCAGTTTATAGTTTTATTTCAACTCCGCATGGTTAACTTGCTTGGAAGTCTTCTATGTGGGACTATGTCAAAGGCTTTATTAAAAATCCAGATAGACCAGCGTCTGCTATGACTCCCTCATCCACTATTCAGGTCACTTTATCAAACAATGCAATCTTAATTGTTTGGTTGGATTTTCCCTTGGTGAAACCATGTTGCCTATGATCTTGCAATCCACTATCCTTTGGTGATGCTTCTATTATTTTACCTACTACAAATGTTAAACTAATAGTTCTGTAGTTTTTTGCTTTTTCCTTGTTCTTGTGGAGTGTCTCCATTCTCTTGAAACTTTTCAAGGGATAGGTTGAACAAAGCTATGAAAGTGTCAAGAGCCATGCTTATCAAATTTTTCATGGCCATAGACAAGCATGTGACCCAAGGGCCCTATCTATCAATCCCTGCTGCCACTTCTATTCCACCTGGAGTGTCATCTGTGATGCTGCCATTATCCTCCTGCCTTCTGTGGAGCCCATGCAGGCCTTGTTATAGCACAGGCTTGATAGAAGGCATGGGCTGATGAAGACCCAGATGCTTTTGTGACCCCCATGTGGGATTGTTACTCATGGTTTGGGAAGTGCTGGTCCAATAGAACCAGTTCCAACTTAGCAGAAAGCCCAAAGGAAAAGGAGGAAGTGGGGGTTTTAATAAAAACAACCCCCTCCACCCAAATAATGAACCCACTATGGGGATGATTGTACTTTAAGAGGACTGCCTGACATGCATTCTATTGCTGGTATGCAACAATTCGCAACAAATAGATGACACAGAGGCAAAGAGGTTGATATGCAAAACAACTTATCTAGCTAAACCTGGGTGTTAATTTGAAAAATATGAAATTCTCAAATTCCCTCACTCATTGCTATTGATTTGCTACCTGCACAACTTTAGTGGGATAATGAAGGGGCCAGTTCGTTTTTCCAGTACAGGTTTTTAAGGTTTAGGTAGGAAATACAGTAGTCAGCACAACTTAGCTAAATTTGTATGGACAAATTGTAAGAATTGCTTTCCTAAATAAACCTGCAGAAAATTTGTGTGAATGGATTTATGGGGATATTCAGTGCCACTTTTAGCTGGATAAATGTAGCTGAATATCTAAATATAGATAACCTAGCTTTCCAACATGGACCCCAGACTGAAAGATCACCATCATCTTACAACTGCTAAAACTTCTAGGAATGAAAACACGATAAATCTTAAAAGAAGGCATCTCAGTTGATAGTTGATCTAGGTCTATAAATATATTTATTATAATATAACAAGAACTTAACAGTAAACATAAACTATGTACATTACCATTATTGATATCCCTGTTTTATATTATTCACAGAAATGCTCAGTTTTGCTCCTATGTGATTAGATGAATAAGCAAAGCTGGAAAACGTTAGGTGGGTGGAGTCCTGTGGGGTCGGCTAGCGCCTCCTTTGGAGGCAAGAAACGCACCAACTTCTAAAATTATTCCTGCCCCAGGCAGTAAGAAAATTGTGCTCCCATCAGTATATTCACTCTCGTGTCTTGTTTAACATAAATATTTCAAATATCCTATTACTTACATCTATTTGTGCTTATAACTTTTTTGTTAAAGAATAATAAATATTTAAAACAACTATATAAAGACTGGACCTTCTCACACTCCCTAAAAAACAGCCTTAAAATGCTTTCACAATTATTCGCCAACCAAGTAAATATTTTGATATCATCATAGCCCAATTTTTCATTGTCAAACATGTTTGGTTGTTTTCGTTTTGAAAAGACTACCAATCAAGCGCATGGAATTTGCTGGTCTAGCCGTCTGCAGTCTGTTTTTGAGGTACTACTCTACCCAGAATGCAATGATAAAGAACTCCGGCATACTCATGCCTGTTTTCAAATTCCTCTCTGCATTGTTTTGTGTTGGTAGACGATGCAGCTGCATAAAGTTGAAGTTAGATGCTCCGGAATGGAAAGTGCGAAGATTCTATCCTGAGGCACATCAATGGAAGAAAGGGAGATCGTAGGGTCACAGAAATTCGTCCTTAATGTGTTATGGTGGACCTTGAATTTGTTTTGCCTTTTTAAAAATATTTGCCTTAGAGCAGTTCTCGGGTTTGAAGAATGCAATTTGTACTATACGACACCGCATTGTGCTACATCTGTACTAGAATTCTGCACATCTATCATAATGTGTCTGCCTGTATTAACTTAAACCAAACACTTTCTCATGAACAGCATGTTCATTACTTTTAATAAAGTAACTGTGCTGTAAGACGTCCAAAATCTCCCCTTGGAAGTCTCTTAAAAAAACTGTCTAGAAATTGGAAAGATTGCAGTTCAGAGCTACATACAAATGTTGTCGCTAAAGAGGCTGTGAAGCATGACTGTAGGCAAAAAATATTCAAAAAGTCCTTTCCCAAGGAGCAGAAACCCTGCTTGCCATATTCCAAATGCTACGATATACCATGGTACAGTATCTTGCTGGGTTGAGGTATGTTTATTTTTTTTCTGGGGTATTTCCCATTTTGCAGCTTGTCCGTATGACAACATGGTCCCCTGCAGAAGTCTTGTAAACCTTACAGCCTTCAGTGAAAGGAAGTAGCTTAAACACGTCTAAAAAGTTCAAGAGATTAACAAAATGTCTCTGAAATCTGCAAGGCTTTATACAGAATTGCAGAGATAAAGTCCCACTGAGTTTTCTGTATAGCTAGAAAGGAGAAAGCAGAAAAACTATATGCATGCACACACACACTGTCCTGTCACTGTCCGATATCATGTAGAGTTTCATGAATGTGATCGTCTATTTTCTATTTCTTTGCTCAGTTTTTGCACAAAGTACTGTTCTAAAGACCTAGAAAATTCACTGGAATCTGCTGGAAGACTGACATTTCAATCTAAGTCTCCTGCCAGCCACGTCTCACGCACTGTTATTGAAAGTAGGTGTTTAAAAAAAATATAGACAAGTCAAGGTGGCAAAGACACTTTGATTACCTCCTTTCAAATACCTCACGGCTTATTATGTACTTATATAACTAATCAGCCCGGTCACTTGTGATGTAAACTTCTAGAAGCAACATGCAGATCCTCTCTCCCCACCCCAAAGACCCAAGTTAAAAAAATAAGGGAAATGCTATTGCACCCGGGTTGGTTCATAAGTGTCACTACAGCATTGAGTGACACACTTGTATAGTTAAAAGATATATTGTCATTTACAGAACTGAGCCATTTGCCCCTTGTTCACCAAAAGGTGAGGATGATTTTCTACATTCAATGTAGACAGTATTCAAAAATTGTATACAGCAAGGTGTCCATGGTTTACGTTTCTCTTTTTTTCTTTAAATTCTCTTCTTATGAAAGATTCCAATGTTAAAGCAGGTCAAAAACCAGATCTGCAAATGGGATCCCATAACGTCAACCACTTTGAATGTATTTTTTAATGACAACACATCCATGCCGAAACACTGGGCACGGCATGTTTGGTAAAAGAGTCCAGGCGTTTGTCTTTGGGTCATAGGACTCCATGTTGCCAAGAGCTGGTCCTTCACTGCTAACAATCCCACCAGTGGCGTAGATCTTTCCATCAAGGACCACAGCACTATCAAACAGAAAATAAAACAAGCATTAGAAACTTTTCAAACTCAGGAAAAGCTGAATTCTCTTCTGTTGCACAACTTAATGGATTCCTTAGTCTATGTACTGTAAGAATTAGGAATGTGTACAGGGAAAAATCTTTGGTTCATTTGGCCTTGCTCTGATTTTCAACTTTTTTTTTTCCGGTTCATTTCAAACACTTGTGTTAATAGGAAAAACATGTTAATACATTTTAGAACTTTTAATGCACACAAACTGAATTTATCTGCATTAATTCATAAGTTAACATGACTTAAATTGATTATGAACACACTACATTTTCTAAGGTGCTCTAAGGAATCTAGATTATGCTAACAAATGCACATCCCCAATAAGAATAATCTAAACAAAACAAATTCAAAAATTTTCATAACAGTTTTCTGCAATTTTCATAACAGTGTTTATCTGCATGCTGCCTTTTATCCAACATATAGAATGAGAGTACATCAGCAGTACTTAAGTCTCCTTAGAACTCAATGACCTAGCAGCACGTATTTTGTGTTTGGACTATAATATAGTGGAGGCCTGTTACTAAGCTGCAGTAAAATCTCAGAGTTTACTGTAGCTTAGTTTACTGTGGGAGTCACTAACCTGCTGTAACTCAAGTACCACAAGTTAGTTATGGTTTATTACATTTGCTATATCGCCTTTCCCAGAGAGCAAAGTGGTTTACAATAAAATAACATGTCAACATAGAAAAAAGAGGAACTCCAATATATCATAAAAGTGAAGAAATACATCAAACAACAACAAAAAGAATAAAACAAAAGAAGGCATACTGCATTTGATTCTATGGCCTCATCCTGGGACCCCAAATGCTTGCTCAAACAAAAAGGTTTTTGGGCCAGCCTTTAAGCTCTTGAAAATCGGTTCAAGATGTAACCGAGTGGGTAAACAGTTCCAAAGCATAGGGGCGGTGAAAAAGAAGGTTCGGTGCTGTGTGGCCTCAAGGTGAGCCTTTGCAGGTGAAGGGATTAGCAGCCTGTTCCCATGGATTGAGCTGGGGCATGTAGAGTAATAAGTGTTGAGAGGTAATTAGGAGCGGAGTCATGCAGGTCCTTAAAGAAGAGTAAGAATTTTGTGACATATGTGAAATTGAACTGGTAGCTAATGGTACAGAATCATTAAAGGTGTAACATGGTCATACCTTCTAGCCTGTGCCAAAATGCGTAAGGCTATAAGAACATAAGATATGCCATACTGGGTCAGACCAAGGTCCATGAAGCCCAGTATCCTGTTTCCAACAGTGGCCAATCTAGGTCATAAGTACCTAGCAGTCTCCCCAAAAGACACAGGTTCCTCAATGCTTGTATTTTGGATAGTCTGCAGACATTTGATTTCATAAGCTGGAAGTCCAGAGTAGATAATATTACAATAATCAAGACAGGAATTCATAGCATTAAAGAGAATAGTAATCTGTGCCTGTGGATTTAGAAACCGATGGATAGCCCTGAATTTCCGTAGGACCAGAAATTACGATTTCACAACCTGTTCTATTTGCAGAGAAGAGGATAGTTCAGCATCTGGAAGTATCCCTAAGTATTTAAAAGAAGGTTTCAAGGTTACAAGGGACTCCCTCAAGAATGTAGGGCATGATAGGGTACCACTGAGCCAGGTTTTAAAGAGTACTATATAGCTGCACAGCTATGTGCTATTTATTCTTGGTTTAGAGAGGTGGCGGCGCAGTGGGTGAGAATGGAGAGGGGAATGGTGGAAGTGGGGTATCTGGATGGCCATCTGTGGCAGAGTAGGAAAAAACGAGGCACTGGAATCCTTATGTGCAGCATACGTTAGATCAGTACATCTCGGCCTTTTTTATTTTGTGACACCCTTTTTGACTTTGTTCAGTTCTTTTGGCTCACAAACCAAATTTTACATGATCCTCACTGCCCAGTCTCTCCCAAAGGCAGATGGACAGCAGTGTTGTTTTTTTTAAATCTGTCATTCTGCCCGATTCAGTCTCACATCTGAACATATGAAGCCAGCAGGTTATGAAAGATGGCAGGACTCCATGCATTTAGACACCAGATTGAAGCCAGCAGAGAAGGCATACGGGTAGGAAGTGCTGCTTTTCCTTTCTTTTTTTTTACCAATGGGCTAATGGGGGGACCAGAGGGTGGGGGAGACTAAGGCTATCAGATTTCCTGTCAGGAGGAGTCTGGGACAGTTGCTCCCTGTAGTGCTAGTAGTGAGGGATCAGTTCAGGTTGGTTGGGAGGACAAAGGAAATCCAGTGGATTCTCTCCATGAAAAATTGTAGTAATCTACTCTCAAGCTATACCTAAATGCATACTCTTTAAGTGTTACTACAAAATACTTTTAGGTTCACTACAAAGCATTAGGCCTGGTGGGTATGTCTTGCTTACAAGACAATTATGCACCAGAGAAAAATCAAATTAAACTATTCCCAACATGTAGATTCTATGTAGGAGGTAAGGTTAAGTCAAAGATTTTGCACTGGGTTCCAGGACATCCAGTTTACTCCAGGAAGTATAGAGATACACGATTACACATTGCAATTGCTAACCTGAAAATAAAATGTGTTTTCCTACATCTGGGATAAAAGAGGAAGAGGATGAAGCAGGGAGAGCAGGAGCTTTTCTTTTTTGTGGAAGTGCCTGTTCAGCGTAGTTACTCACCTGTAACAGGTGTTCTCCAGGAGCAGCAGGAATCAGTCCTCACATATGGGTGACGTCGGCGCCGACGGAGCCCTCGCGGAGCAATTTTCCCCAGCTTTCAAAGAAAGCCTTTGGGAATTGCAGCGCGCATGCGCGGTCCTCTTCCCACCCAAGGGTGCCATCTTGCTCAGTCAGATGACATAGCTAAAAGACAGCAAAAAATTAGCAAAAAAACGAAAGCATAGAACTGCAACTCCAAGGGGAGGAGGGAGGGTTGTGAGGACTGATTCCTGCTGCTCCTGGAGAACACCTGTTACAGGTGAGTAACTACGCTTTCTCCAGGACCAAGCAGGAAGTCAGTCCTCACATATGGGACTCCCAAGCTTAAGGCTACCGGAGACCCTAAGCGCAAAAATGAGCTCCCTCAAGCTCAGCAGCCCAGAAGGAAGGAATCTTCTCTGAATACGTCTCCAACTGGTAGCCCAACATCCGGGATGGAGGGTAGGAGTTGCCTATACCTCGAAGAGGTTACGGAGGACTGCCTGTCCGAAAGCACTGTCCCTGCGGGACTCCCTCTCCAGGCAGTAATGGGCCGCAAAAGTCTGGCTTGAAGACCAAGTAGCGGCCCGGCAGATGTCTGCCAATGGAACAGAGCGGAGGTAAGCTACTGACGTAGCCTTCACCCGGACACGATGGGCCGTGACTCGACTTTCCAACGAGAGGCCGGCTGCCTCGTAAGCCCAAGCGATACAGTCAGCAATCCAGATGGACAGGGTATGCTTGGAGACAGGGAGCCCCAACTTATTGGGGTCATAAGAGACGAAGAGCTGAACAGCCCTTCTGTGCTCCCACGTACGGTCAAGGTAGAAGGTTAACGCCCTTCTACAGTCCAGGTTATGCAGGACCATTTCAGCTCGGCTGGAGTGTGGCCTGGGAAAGTAGGTCGGAAGCACCACCTCCTGGTTGATGTGAAAGGGGGAAACCACTTTGGGAAGAAACTTAGGGTGAGTCCGTAGGACTACCCGGTTCTTGTAGAACCTAGTGTACGGAGGATCAGACAGCAGGGCCTGCAGTTCACTAACGCGTCTAGCAGAAGTGAGGGCTACCAAGAACAAGGTTTTCCAAGAAAGAAAACGAAGAGGACAGGTAGCCATAGGTTCGAAAGGCGGACAGGTAATCCGCTGTAAAACCACATTGAGATCCCAGTCCGGGGCTGGGGGGCGCAAAGGTGGTTTAAGGAGAAGGAGGCCTCTGAGGAAACGAGCCACCAGAGGGTGGCTAGAAAGAGGTCTGCCATCCACCGGCATGTGATGCGCAGAAAGAGCACTGAGGTGGACCTTGACCGAGTTGGACTTAAGTCCAAGATTGGAGAGGGAAAGCAAGTACTGCAAGACCACTGATGCTGAACAGGAGAAGGGATCTTGAGATTGCTGAGCACACCAGGCGGAGAACCGACACCACTTAAGAGCATAGGACTTCCGGGTGCAGGGCCGCCTGGAGGCCAAGACGACCTCCTCTACCTCTGGAGGTAGGCAGAGGGGAGCAAGGACTACCCTTTCAGCAGCCAGGCCATCAGATAAAGGGACCGGAGGTTGGGGTGCAGGAGAGTCCCCTGATCCTGTGACAGGAGGTCGGGCTGAAACCCCAGAGGAAGAGGGGTGTCCACCGCCAGCTGCATTAGAAGCGGGAACCAAGGTTGTCTCGGCCACCGGGGAGCCACTAGGATCATCGAGGCTTTGTCTCTGAGAACCTTGAAGAGTGTCCGAGACACCAGCGGCATGGGAGGAAAGGCATATAAGAGGCCTGTGGACCATGGAATCAGAAAAGCATCCGCCGCTACTCTGAGAGGATGCGGTTGTCGAGAGCAGAATCTGGGAAGTTGCCTGTTCAGAGGACTGGCAAACAGATCCATGGTGGGGAGGCCCCACTTGAGAAAGATTCGCTGAACCACCATCGGATCCAGCCTCCACTCGTGCGGCTGGATGATCCTGCTCAGCTTGTCGGCCAGGTAATTTTCTTGACCTGGGAGATAGACAGCTTTGAGGATAATTCCGTGGTGGACAGGCCAAGAGCATAGTTTTTGTGCCTCCTGACAGAGAAGGAAGGAGCCTGTCCCGCCTTGCTTGTTCACATAGAACATTGCAACCTGATTGTCTGTCTGTATCAGCACCGACTGATGGGAAATCAGGTGAGAGAAGGCTTTGAGCGCTAGGCGGATGGCTCTGAGCTCCAGGAAGTTTATCTGTTGAGCAGATTCCCAAGGAGTCCAGAGACCCTGAGTACATGTCCCTTGGCAGTGTGCTCCCCAACCCAGGAGAGAAGCATCGGTCGTCAGGACCTGAGAATGTGGAGGGGGCTGAAAAGTCACTCCTAGTACTAGGTTGGGCAGATGAAGCCACCATTGCAGAGAAGAGACCAGCCGGTCGGAGATCTGTATGGAGTCTGCTAGGCTCCCAGTGGCCTGATGCCATTGTGTGCGAAGGCACCATTGAGCAGGTCGCATGTTCAGGTGGGCATTGGGGGTCACATGGACCGTGGAAGCCATATGGCCGAGCAGTCTCAGAAATTGCCTGGCCGAGACCAGGGAATTGCTGTTAAAGTGGCTGGCGAGATCCATGAGCCTTTGGGCCCTGTCCAGAGGCAGGAAGGCCCGCGCCTGAAGAGTGTCCAACCTGGCGCCGATGAATTCGAGATCTTGAGAGGGGAGCAAAGTGGACTTTGCGAAGTTTATGACAAATCCCAAGTGCTGGAGTAGAGTCACAGTGCGATGAGTGGCTTGAATGGCTTCGTGGGAAGAATGGGCTCTGATGAGCCAGTCGTCCAGGTAGGGAAACACAAAAAGGCCTTGAAGTCTTAGATAGGCCGCCACCACTGCCAGGCATTTGGTAAACACCCTGGGGGCGGAGGACAGGCCAAAGGGCAGTACTCTGTACTGGTAATGATTTCCCCCCCACCACAAACCTGAGATATTGTCTGTGGTCTGGATGAATAAGGATATGAGTATACGCATCCTTTAGATCCAAGGAGCATAGCCAGTCTCCCTGCTGGAGGTAGGGCAGCAGGATTCCAAGGGTAAGCATCTTGAACTTTTCCTTTGCAAGGAACTTGTTGAGGTTTCGCAAGTCCAGGATAGGTCTGAGGCCTCCTGTGCTTTTTGGTATCAGAAAGTACCTGGAGTAAAACCCCTGACCTTTCAGGTGGTGGGGCACCGGTTCCACAGCCTGTTCCTGAAGGAGACTCGCTAACTCCTGAAGGAGTAAGTCCCTGTGCAGAGGGAGTCTCGGAGGCTCCCCTGGAAAATAGGAGGGAGGTACCTGGTGAAAGTGAAGAAGATAGCCCTTCCGAACTATGTGAAGTACCCAGGTATCTGTGGTGATGCTGGACCATCTTTGGGCAAAGTGGACCAGCCGGCCTCCTGTGCTGAGAGAAACCAGCTGAGGGGGAGAGGCTATGCTGATGATGTCAAAAACCCCCACCCTGCTTAGCAGGGGCCGGTGGTGCAGGCTTGGGGGCTTGCTGCCTACGGGACCCATTACCCCGTCCCTTGGCCTGCTTACTCTGAGGGGGAGCTGGTGAGGCCTGATACTGAGGGTAGTATTTATAGGCAGCCGCCTTCCTCAGGTAAAAGGGCTTTTTCCCCGAGCCCTTCTTCTTTTGAGAAGGGGCAGAGGTCTTCCTGGAGAGACGAGTCCTGGTGAGAGTCTCGGTCTCAATCTGTGCAGCCTTCTCATCCATGGGCTTGCCAAAGAGGTTATCACCTCTGCAGGGGACATCGACCAACTTGTCCTGCACCCATGGCTCGAGGTCGGACGTCTGAAGCCAAGCCTGGCAGCGTCCACCGATGCCGGCTGCGGCTACTCGAGCCGATGCCTCAAAACCATCATAGGCTGCTCGAGAGATAAACTTTGAGCACTCTCGAATACCAGTTGACAAGGTTTGGAACCTCTGCAAAGGTTCGTCGGAGAGACCAGCAGAGAACCCGGCAATTTCTTTAGCCAGGTCTCGGAGATACATGCCCATGTAGAGCTGGTAGGTCTGGACTCGACAAGCAAGCATAGAGCCCTGGAAACACTTCCTACCGAGGGCATCCAGGCTTCGGGCCTCCCTACCGGGGGGCACCGAGGAGTGCATTTTTTGACTCTTAAGTCTATGCATGGCCGATTCCACCACCATGGAATGGTGCGGCAGTTGTGCCTTTTGGAACCCGGGGCTCTTGCGGACTCGATAAATGGAATCGACCCGCTTGCTTAACACCAGTGACGACGCCGGGCTCTCCCACATGCGGAAGAGAAGTCGTTCCAGCATCGGAGGAACCGGTACAATAAAGGCCTCCTTCGGGGGAGAGTCATATTGGAGGGCATCGAGTTCCTCGACTTGAGGCTCCTCCTCGGGATCCGCGGGGAAGGCCAAGGCCTTGGCCATATCCCGCATGAAGTCCGAGAACCGGGTATCCTCCGGGGGGGACCGTCTCCGAGGTTCGGACTCGGGGGAGTCCGATGGGACACACCGAGTCCGAAAGGAACCAGGTGACTCTTCGTCCTCGGATTCCCAGGCCGATTCCGAGGAGGAGGAGTCGAGCGGCTCCGGTCGGGCGGGCATCGATGCCGTCCGCCCCGTCGCCGAGGGAGTCGGCGTCGACAACCTCGGTCCCGAACGGGAGGCCGAAGGAGACCGCGACCGAGGATCGACTCGAGCCCTCATGGACTCGAGGATCGGCTCGGTCTCCGGGGTCGACTTGGAGGTCGACGTCCCAGCGGTCAGGGCAGAAGCACCGGCGAGGCCAGCGATCAATACCCGCTGCTGGTCCATGAAGGCAGTCAGACTGCTCTCCAAGGCCGTCAACCTGAGTCCGAGCTCAGGAGACCCAGCAGCCCCCGACTCGGGCCCCGACGGCGTTGGGCCCGACGTCGGATCCTTCGGAGG
Source organism: Ichthyophis bannanicus (assembly GCA_033557465.1). Taxonomy (NCBI): domain Eukaryota; kingdom Metazoa; phylum Chordata; class Amphibia; order Gymnophiona; family Ichthyophiidae; genus Ichthyophis; species Ichthyophis bannanicus. The sequence goes on from CM066033.1 coordinate 1,132,174,197, forward strand.
TGAGTCTACGAGGACAACAGTACTCACGTGAGCGGGCAAGTCCATCTCGAGTCGAGGATGTTTTGAAGGCCTCTCCACCTCCGAGGACCCAGGACGGGAATCGGGGCTATGCGACCTGGCCCTCGAGGAACCAGGAGCGTCCACCGATCCCGCCCTCGCGGGTTTCTTCTTCCGATGATGTTCCCGGGTAGGAGACCCCCTCTCAGAGGAACTCCGACGATGCTCAGGACCAGAGTCCCGAGACGTCGAAGCCTCTGACGAGGTCCGAGCCCAGCCGGAGTCAGAGAAGATACGTTCCTGCTGATGCTGCCGACTCCTCAATGCTTTAGAGGACATTTTGCCACACGGACCACAGATCATCTGGTCATGATTGGGTCCGAGGCAGCGGAGGCAGAAGTCGTGCGTGTCTGTAAGAGACATGAGTTTCTTACAGAGGTCACACTTTTTAAAGCCGCTGGCAGCCATCGGGGGAAAAAGGGCCCCTGCGAGGTCGAAAGACCGGGCTGCCAGTGAAAAAGTAAAAAGGCGCGAAATCTGTCACGAAGGACAAAAAAACGAAAAATAAAGAACGGACTCGCAACCGGCGTCGCGAGTCCGGGCGGGAAAAGAACCGGCGTCGAACCGAAGAAAAAAGAGAAATAAAGAGAAAAAAAATCAAATTTTCGGCGGGGATTCACAGACAACGTCTGTAGGGCTCCGCGGAAAAAAGAAGACTGAGCAAGATGGCACCCTTGGGCGGGAAGAGCACCGCGCATGCGCGCTGCAATTCCCAAAGGCTTTCTTTGAAAGCTGGGGAAAATTGCTCCACGAGGGCTCCGTCGGTGCCGACGTCACCCATATGTGAGGACTGACTTCCTGCTTGGTCCTGGAGAACGGTCAGTTACACTCCTCTCCTGCTGTCCTGAAATGACAGGAGGGGACAGCTGGATTAAGAGGCAGAGTAGCTCTTCTTTGCTGTATTTGCTCCAAGCTTACCCTGTTCTCTCCTGATCTCCCTGTTCTACTTGGGAAGAGATGGGACTGGACCAGGAAGCAGATAGCTATTCTCAGAGGAACTGTCCAATTGAGGTAGGCGAGTGCCTCGAGTCCGTGCCTAGCCACAACATCTCTGGCTGTCACCACCAAGGCACACAGTATGCCTGGGCGCAATGGTTGAGAAGCACTGTGCTAGATATCTGCTATGGGTATAGGGATATGTTATTAGACCTTAGGAAGTTATCCCCACTCACTTCTATAAGGGCTTGTTTTGGAGGGGAGTCTGGGCCATCCCTTCAGTTGTTGTGGGAGGAGAAGGAGCAATGAACCTGGCTCAGATGGTTCATCAAGGAGAAGTAGTGTCTGGCGAGGGGTAAGAGATTTATATGATCTAGATCCTAAACATTTTTCAGGTATGTTCGGGTGCAGCACCTATTTTACACAAGGAGGTAACAAGGGGTACTTAGGGCAGGAGAAGACATGATTTGAGGCTCTCTATCTAGGGATATTTGGTAAGAAAGGGATCTTGTCTATATAGGGGTTTAATCAGGAAGGACTGGGGAAACTGGGGTATATTCAAAATTGGGAAAAAGATCTGGGGGTTGAGGAGGAATGGGAAAGGATTATTCAAAATATGGCCAAACTTTCTGTGACTGCTAACTTAGTGGAAAGTGGTTTAGGTGGTAAATCTAGAATACTTATCTATGACTCTTGTTGGAGGTAATGGGCCCAATTCTGTGTCACAAATAGCTATTCATGCCTTCTCTGCCCGCGTCTACCTTCCCCGCCAGTCGCCGGCCCTGGACATATAGGGCCGATTCTAATTTCGGCTGTGTATGTCCAGGGCTGACGATATGTGCGGGGACGTTATTCCACCTCCGAAGTGGAATAACTTTCCTGGACATGTGTTTTTTATTCTGCCGGGGCACAGATGGGCAGGGGGGCTGGAGGACATTCCCCGCAGCCCAACCCTGGCCTTAGGAGGCCAGATCGGGGGTCGGCCTGTGGGGAATGAGCACTTTTGTCCGGCAGCCAGCTTCGTGGCTTTTAAATGGAGCTGCGGTGCCATGGCAACCAGACGCCATGGTGCTGCGGCTCCATTTAAAAGCCCTGAGTTAGTTGGGCAGGTCATTTACATGCAGGCCGGACGGAATCGCAGTTCCAGCTTGCACATACATGACTGTTCGTGATTCTGATCCAATGGGGCTAGAGTGCACCGCGGGATCAGAATCACGATCCCCTCTGTACGTCCATCTCAGACTGGACGTACAGAGGGGATCTAAGTCAGGCATGGAATAAGCTTGTATGTGAACAAGGGGGTAGTTTCATTTATGCGTTGTGGGGATATCCCATTGTGAAGGGATGTTAGGAGTTGGTAATCAAACCAATGGAGGAAATTCTGGGAGTGAATTAGGAATCTGGCGGTATTTCTTTTACACAAACAGGTACCTGAATGTCCTCGGAAAACAACAGGGCTTTAAAAACATCTTATTGTGGCTGTAAAGTACAAGATTGCAGTCAAATGGAATAAGGCTGAGTTGCCTAGAGTGAGATGCTTTATAAGGAGAATGAGTGAAATATACCAAATGCACGAACTAACTGCTATATGAAAGGGGAGGTTGGAACGTATGGAAAGTCAATGGGAGAGTTATTGGACCTGGTTGAATGAGGGGATAGGAAAGAAATGAATGCCTCAATGGTACGAGGGGGTGAAGAAGATGTGGGGTAAATAGAGCCGCACTGAGTATGGGGAGTGGGGAGGGGGCAGGGGGTAAGAAGGTGAAGGGTAAAGTTTTCATGCTGGAGCAATACAGGGGATGGGATGGGTTGCGTGAAGGGTTAGTTTACTATATTGGCATATGGCTTGATTTGTAAGAGTTATTTTTGGATATTAAAACTCAATAAAAATTCAAAATAATAAAAAATGTGTTATGGGGGTCTGCTTCTCCTGGCCCCAGCAAAAGTCAGCGACCCCTCTCTAAAGATATCTTCACAAAGCAGGGCTCCCCCGATGATCCCGCCTGGACATAGAATCACAATTCCTCTGCACCTATCTCAAAGTCTCGTTAATGGTTTAGGGGAATCTGGACAGGAGTGAGCCCCACTCACTCCTGTCCAGGCTGGGACCAGATTCAGTATGGCATCCATGACCCCTAGCAATATTCTAGCGATACTAACACTAGGGATCGTGGGTGACATTTTGAACCTGGTGCCAATCAGGACAGGAATAATTGGGGATCGCTCCTGTCGGTATCGCCCAAGACCACAAGGAAGACTTTTAGGTAGGTCTGAATTGGCCTGCTGGGAGTGGAAGGTCTTGATATGTGGATTTGGGAGGGGGAGAAGTTCTCTTTGAGGGAGTTGCTGATTCTCTGCTGGGGCTGGGAGACAGGAGATCCCCAGATCATGTTTTTTTTTTTTTTTAAAGTGATGGCCCCTTTAAGAATGTGGTCATAAACATCGGGCTGCTAATTCTGGGTAGAAAAATAACACCAGCACAAAGTTCCAGGAATAATGCATCTTGTGATGTTCAATGCAAGTTTCATTATTCCATTTGTATCATAATGAGGTGTTTTGCATGCATTTGCATGCTTTGCATCTTTTTAAGAGGCAATGCATTGCAGTAAGTCAATGAGCACATCAGTAAAATAATGCACATTTTTGTATCTTAACATGCACTAAGGGGCAAATACCATGTGTTTATTCTCTTAATATACTTTTCTAACTGCTCCCCAATTTCATCTTTCTTCTTCTTTCCTTTAGAATCTAACATGATTACCCAATTATAGTTCTGTAAATTGCAGCTTTATGGCTTGCTTAAAGTCAAATAGACAAATAGTGGCAGATCAGGGATTCATTCCTTATTAAAAATTACGAGCTAAATAAAAATTAGTGTAGCAGATCTGTTCTAGAGTCACTTGCTTACATCCTTTCTTGTTCATGCAAGTATAACATTTTTCTTGCTCCAAATCCACTTTGTTTTCTTGACAAAGTAAACAGAAACTAGGAATCTGATGGTAAATAATGGCCATAAGGTTCATTTAGTCTGCTCATTTTCCTATCCTGCTGCTGTACTAAAGATGCTACTTGATCTTTAGTTTTTCTCCACACATCCCTGTAATTAAGGCTCCTCTGTGTTTATCATATACCTTCTGGAATTCTGACACTAGTTTGGTATCCACCACCTTCATAGGAAAGCTGTTCCACGTATATCTCACCCTCTTCAGGAAGATGATCACGTAAGCTGCAGAAGCCATCTTTGTCTTGGATGGGCTAGTCTTGTGTCTATATAAACCCTCATGTATTCCATAGCAAGGAAAAAAAAACCTTTAATGCAAAAAAATCAGCCTATAAAAAAGGAATAGGAGTATGCGTATAATTTGGGGTCTTAGTTTGAGGAGATGATATTTATGCTGACTTTTTATCCTGTCATAACTGCAATGTGTAATGAAATAATTACAATGCACAATTTTCCTTGTCGCTATTAATACTCCACAGATGAGAAGATTATATGCTGTCAGGCTTTTAAGAAGGTAGCTACTGTTAACAGCTGAAAAACATGTCTTCAGAGAAGAAAAACAGTACGAGACCTCTGCCTAGAATGTGTTATGTGCCCACACCCTGGACCAATTCAAAGTTGCTCAGGTTGGGAAAATACAGCTAATTAAATAAATGCTGCATTTTTTGGGCATGAGTGAGAAGAAATTTTTATAATTCATGTGTAGTAGACGCATGAGTCGACTATTATGAAGTCAACTGAGGACAATGTCCCCAAATGTACTGTTACTATTATGCCATAAATCCTATATTTGATTACAGAGGATATACTAAAACATGAAGGAACTGTTTTTGGAACGATGCAAGAACTACCCAGTGAACGTTAGCAGTACATTTGAGAGGTTGAGCTCACACTCCTCATACCTTGGCTTAGGCATAGGGTTTATTATCTCCTTTTATCTTCAGGAGTATGCTGAACAGTTTTCAGTCCTCTTAATTGTTTCATTAGTTTCTGTAATTTATTTCCTGCTTTAGTGAGGTCCTGATCAAGTTCACCATGACCTATTGCTGCATCAAAGATGTTATCTTCTCCTGAAGGTTTTGAACTATTGCTATCACTATCCTTAGCCCTAGTGTGTAAGCTACAGGTAGGCATCATTTACCCTTCTTTATTCCTTCCTATTATACTTCTACTGTAATATTACCTTGCTGAGATTTGGTATAGCTTTTATACAACGTGATCACCATGTGACTGTACTCTACAAGACCTGGGGAGAAAGATTTGTTGTCCTCCCCTTGGATGTATATAGCAATTTACCAGCTTGCTGCTGAATTCTATGTGCACTTCCTGTTGACCTCTTTTGGGGCAATTTCTCCAAATGTGAAGCGCATGTTGATTTAACTTTACGTTTTAGCCCTGTTATATTTAAGTTAATACATTTTTTCAACTCCTCACTACCTTCAATGATATTAAAAAAAATTATTCATAAACTGAAAACAAGTCTTTTTTTAATCAGAACTTTAAGTGTATCCTCAATTCATGTGGAGGCCTATTCCCTACTGGACATTCAGCCCCTGTATGACCCCAGAAAATCGGGACGTACAGCAGAACACCTGATTCTGATCCCGCGGGGGCGTCTAGCCCCACAGGATCAGAATGGTCTACCGGCTTGTATGTTCAGGCCAGCCCTGATCCTGAAGGGCCGCACATCCAGCCACTTCCACGTCGAACTCCGCCTGACTCTGTAATGGAGCTTCAGCACCATGGCATCTTGTTGCCATGGCACCGCGGCTCAATTATGGAGCCGCGACTGCCAGCCACCGCCGAGAATGTCCTTTCCCCACAGCCAGACCCGCGATCCAGCTTCCCATGGCCAGGGTCCGGCTATGGGGAACTTCCTGCATGCCTCTCTGCTTTGTCCCTGCTGGCTGCTGCTGCTACCTCTCTGAGGTGGAATAAGTCCCCCATCTTGCAGGACTACAAAAGGGGACTGTTACTTCTGGAGAGAGATCTGCAATTGTGGGTATATACTTCTGGGAATTTTCTGTAAGGAATTCTTTGTATTAAAGCTAATTAATCTGTGAACCCACTATTTTTTGTTAAATCAGTCAGGGCCTAGTAGCAGCAGCTTAAGTTTAAATTTAAAACACAGAAGAGAACTTTCTGGTTACATATCATACCCAGCAGAGAGCCTGTAGTTTAAATTTAATAGTCAGTCAAGGCCAAGCATCAGCAAAGTACTTTTAGTTTAAATTTAAAACACAGAAGAGAGCATTCTGGTTAAATTTAGAACCCAGCAGAGAGCCTGTGGTTTAAATTTCATAATAAGTTAGAGCCTAGCAGAAGCAAAGAGCTATAATTTAAAATTTAAAATCAAATAAGAGTATAGCTTACCTCAGCAGCACAGGACAGGCTACTGTGTAGCAGCCCTCTTTTAATAAGTGTTATTTCCCTCCCTCCCTCCCCACACCCACCCACCCTGGGATAATCGTAGCTTTATAGGTACTTACACATCTTAAAAGACAGGGGGTGCTCTCAGGTGCAGCTCGTTACCCAAATCAGTCATACACTAAGGACCTGAGATTAATTAAACTTCAGGTGAACAAGGTATATTAAACGTATTAGGTACAGTTTTATTAGTATAAATATCCATAGCAACCCTTAGGAAGTAAAGAACTTAAAGATCTAAACAAAAACTTAAAACTAAGATGCAGACAGCAGTCCAGCAGCGAGATGGGGGCTTTCCAGTCTTTTGCATTGAGTGTCACATGTATGATTTTCTCCCAGTTGGTGAGAGGTCTTACGTGTGCACTAGGTGCAAGGAGCTCTTTGCTCTCGGGGAACAAGTCCGTTCTCTAGAGGCTAGAGTAGCAGACTTGGAAAACATAAGAAAGACAGAGAGGTACATAGACGAGACCTACAGGGATATAGTCCTGAAGTCCCACCTCCAGTCTGGCAGGATCCCTGTTGCCATGGAGGAAAGAGGTCACGTGACAGGAGAACATCACCCTGGTGTGGCAGGAAGTGATCCTCTAACTAGGACCTGTCCTCCAGGTGATGTAAAACGCTCTCGCACTGAGGAAGTTTCTCCAGGGCAATGTGCCCATGAGGGAAGGGTTAGGACAGCCGTTATAGTTGGTGATTCGATCATTAGGCATGTAGATAGCTGGGTGGCTGGTAGACGTGAGGATCGCCTGGTAACATGCCTGCCTGGTGCGAAGGTAGCGGACCTCATGCACCACCTAGATAAGGTCTTAGATAGTGCTGGGGAGGAGTCTGCTGTCTTGGTACATGTCGGTACCAATGACATACAAAATGTGGTAGGGAGGTTCTGGAGGCTAAATTTAGGCTTTTAGGTAGGAAGTTGAAATCCAGAACTTCCAAGGTAGCGTTCTCCGAAATGCTTCCCGTTCCACGTGCAGGACCTAAAAGGCAGGCAGAGCTCCGGAGTCTCAATGCGTGGATGAGACAATGGTGCAGAGATGAGGGTTTTGGATTTGTTAGGAACTGGGGAACATTCTGGGGAAAGGAGAGGCTCTTCCGAAGGGATGGGCTTCACCTTAACCGGGATGGAACCAGGCTGCTGGCATTAACCTTTAAAAAGGAGATAGAGCAGCTTTTAAACTAGATAATAGGGGAAAGCCGACAGTCGCCCAACAGCGCATGGTTCGGAAGAATGTATCCTTGAAGGATACTACCAAAAGCAGAGAGGTTCCAAAAAAGAGTAAAGTAGCCCAAATGCCCTTGAGTATGGAGCAGACAGAGCTTAAAGATCCCAAATTAGCCATGTCTACCAACAGTCAAACTAATATGAATAAAATACAGTCTCTAAAATGCTTGTATGCAAATGCTAGAAGTCTAAAAAATAAGATGGGAGAGTTAGAATATATAGCACTAAATGAGAGGTTAGATATGATTGGAATATCAGAGACATGGTGGAAGGAGGACAACCAGTGGGACACTGTGATACCTGGATACAAAGTATATCGTAATGATAGTGCTGATCAAATTGGTGGAGGGGTTGCGCTCTATGTTAGAGAGGGCATTGAGTCAGAAAGGATTAAAGTTTTGCAGGAAACAAAATTTACTGTAGAATCTCTATGGATTGAAATTCCATGTAAAAAGGGGAAGGCGATGGCAGTGGGGGTGTACTATCGACCGCCTGGCCAGAATGAACAAATGGATGATGAAATGCTCAAAGAAATCAAGGAAGCTAACAAAAGTTATAGCGCGGTAATAATAATGGGTGATTTCAATTACCCCGGTATCGACTGGGTCAGTGTCACGGCAGGACATGCTAGGGAGATAAAGTTCCTAGATGAAATAAATGACTGCTTCTTGGAGCAGCTGGTTCATGAACCGACCAGAGGGGAAGCCATATTAGACCTAGTCCTTAGTGGAACACCAGATCTAGTGCAAGAGATAAGGGTGTTGGGGCCACTTGGCAATAGTGATCATAGCATGATCACCTTTGATTTAATTAGTGGAGGAGGGATAGTAAGGAAATCCACAGTTCTACCTTTTAACTTTCGAAAGGGAGACTATGATAAAATGAGGAAAATAGTTAAGAAAAGACGAAAAGGAGCAGTTGCAAAGGTTAAAGACTTACATCAAGCTTGGGTGTTGTTGAAAAATACTATCTTGGAAGCCCAGACCAGCTGTATTCCACGCTTTTAAAAAAGTGGAAGAAAGTCCAAAAAACTGCCAGCATGGTTTAAAGTGGAGGTCAGAGAGGCTGTTGTTGCCAAAAAAGCATCTTTCAGGAAATGGAAAAAAGAGCCAAACGACGAAACCTGGAAACAGCACAAGCACTGGCAAGTCAAATGCAAGGCATTAATAAAGCAGGCAAAAGGAGAATTTGAGAAGAAGCTTGCTGCGGAAGCAAAAACGTGAAATAAAGATTTTTTTCAAGTACATTCGTAGCAAAAAACCTGTGAGTCAGTTGGTCCATTAAATGATAGAGGACTTAAAGGGGCACTAAGAGGCGACAAGGCGATAGCGGAGAGACTGAATGAATTCTTTGCTTTGGTCTTTACTGAGGAAGATGTAGGGATGTTACCCATGACTGAAGAGTTATTTAAAGGTGCGGAAGAATTGAAGGAAATATCGATACATTGGGAAGATGTATTACAACTATTAGATAAACTGAAGAGTAGCAAATCACCTAGGCCGGATGGTATACATCCAAGGGTGTTGAAAGAACTGAAATATGAGATTGCAGACCTGCTATTAGTAATCTGTGAATTTTCATTAAAATCATCTGTAATACCTGAAGATTGGAGGATCGCCAATGTAATGCCAATTTTTAAAAAGGGTTCCAGGGGTGATCCGGGAAACTACAGACCGGTGAGCCTCATGTCAGTACCGGGAAAAATGGTAGAAACCATCATAAAGAATAAAATTACTCAGCATGTAGATAGTCATGACCTAATGGGAGATAGCCAACATGGCTTTAGACAAGGAAGATCTTGTCTTACTAATCTATTATGTTTTTTTGAAAGTGTGAATAAACAGGTGGACAAAGGTGAGTCGGTTGATATAATGTATCTGGACTTTCAGAAAGCCTTTGACAAGGTCCCTCATCAGAGACTTTTGGCAAAACTAAAAAGTCATGGGATAGGAGGCAGTGTACTACTGTGGATCAAGAACTGGTTAAAAGATAGAAAGCAGAGTGTTGGGCTAAATGGCCAATTTTCCCAATGGAGAAAAGTGAATAGTGGTGTACCCCAGGGATCTGTGCTGGGTCCGCTGCTTTTTGACATATTCATAAATGACCTGGAAAGTGGAATAACAAGTGAGGTTATCAAATTTGCAGATGAAACAAAACTATTTAAAGTTGTTAAAACCCAAGAGGATTGTGGAAAATTGCAAGAGGATCTTGATAAATTGGAAGACTGGGCATCAAAATGGCAGATGAAATTTAATGTGGACAAGTGCAAAGTTATGCACCTAGGGAAGAACAATCCAAACTATGGTTACACAATGCAAGGTTCCACATTAGGAACCACCACCCAGGAAAAAGATTTAGGCGTCATTGTGGATAGCATGTTAAAACCCTCGGCCCAGTGTGCAGCAGCAGCCAAGAGAGCAAATAGAATGCTAGGTATCATATGGAGAAGAATGGAAAATAAAACAAAAGATATTATAATGCCTCTATATTGTTCCATGGTGAGACCGCACTTTGAATATTGTGTGCAATTCTGGTCGCCGTATCTTAAAAAGGATATAGTGTTATTAGAAAAGGTTCAGAGAAGAGCCACCAAAATGGTAAAGGGGATGGAAGGATACTCCTATGAAGAAAGGCCAAAAAGGTTAGGGCTCTTTAACCTGGAAAAGAGACGGCTGAGGGGAGATATGATAGAAGTGTATAAATTAATGAACGGAGTGGAACGGGTAAACGTAGATCGATTGTTTACGTTATCAGAATATACAAAGACTAGGGGACATGCAATGAAGCTTCAGGGTAAACTATTTAAAACTAATAAAAGAAAATATTTCTTCACTCAATGTGTAATCAAACTCCGGAATTTGTTACTGGAGGATGTAGTAAAGGCTGTTAGTGTAGCTGGGTTTAAAAAAGGTTTGGACAAGTTCCTGGAGGAAAGGTCCATAAACCATTATTAAGAGGGGACCCAGGATATCAATGCTTGACCCAGTACAAGCATTGCGGAACCTGTGTCTTTTGGGGAAACTGCTAGGTATGTATGCCTAGATTGGCCACTGTTGGAAACAGGATACTGGGCTTGATGGACCTTGGTCTGACCCAGTATGGCATATCTTATGTTCTTATCTAACCGGCATACAGAGCCGACCTCAGAATCGGCCCTGTACATCCAGGGTGACGGTCCACCCAAGCACCGCCCTCCCACCCCCATCTAAGGCTCCCCATACAACTCTGTTGTTCATACAGGAAGCCTTGCATGGGGACGGCAAGGGGGACGAATAGAAGGGATGTACGTCCACGTCCAGGCAGGGCGAACATCCCCACTATTTGTGGCTTGGAATGACCCCGATAGTGTCTATTGGCCTGCGACACTGAATTCTAGATATTTACCTGTCTAGAATTAAAGTAAACATTTGCTTTTAAATTTGCACAGACCTTCTATAGTACACAATTTTGCAATAAGTATAATTTTCAATTTCCAGAGTCCTTTCCATAGTGGGTTAACTCAAACATACAAGAAGGAATAAAGTTCTCTCTGTTCTTGCTGAACCTGAGCAGGGAGAAAGCAGTTTGTTCCAGCATTTTCCAGCACACTTGTGGAACTCAGCCTCACTGCTTAGGAGAATCTGCACAGATAAGATAGTCTAGCTTTTTACTGTTTGGATGGTTTTGATATAGACTTTCTATTGCCCACCTCTTATAATACTGTTTAGCCACTGTGTTATGTTAGAGTAGCTGCACAAAAATAAACCCTACTTCGCTTTGCCTCTTTGTTCTTTGTGCAAAGGAGAAGGTTTCTTGAAAATTTCTACTTGGTCACAGCCCTCTAGCCCTACAGTCTAGTAGAAAACAATCTAAATTTTGTTCAGAAGCTTAGGAAAATCTAGCTGGTCTGTACTGCCTGCCTAGCCTTTTTTTAATCAGAACTTTGAGTGGGCTCTCAATTCATATAGGGGACCATCCCGAACTGCGAATAGCATCCAAATCCCGCTATTCGCTTGGACCCAATTCCGGCACTAAAGCTCCCCGCACATACTAGGCTTTTGCACGGAGAGCTCTGGACAGGGGCAGGAGGGGGTGGGCTGGAGAATGAGTGTGGGCAAAGCAGAGGAGGGCCATGATTCGGGAATACAGGGCCAATTCTAGTCGTGGCCCTGTATGTCCAGGGGTGCAAGGATGACTGGGGAACTTATTCCATCTCAGAGGTGGAATAAGTCACTCTGGTCAAGGCGAACAGCACTGGCAGGCCCCACAAATCAGGTGAGTGGCAGCAGGGGGTTCCCTGCAGCCTGATTCTGGCCTCAGCAGGCCCCTCCAGGGGTCGGGTGGTGGGGAAAAGCATGTTGTGGCGGGGAATCAGAGTTCCTGCATGGCGTCCTGATGCCATAGCGAAGGGATGCCACGGCACTGAGGCTCAATGCAGGAGCATTGGCTGGACATGCAGGGCAGCTGAAATGGGGCCTGTCCGGCCCGTCCAAGTCCTTTGCTCCTGCAGGAATATCTAACTCTTGCAGGTGCAGAATTGGGTGCAAACCCGACCCATCCAGATTTTGGACGTCAGGATAGGCCGGGCATGCCCTGATCAGAATGGGCCTCATAGTGTCTACTGGCCTGGGATGCTTAAATTCCCATCTATCCTACCCCTCACTCCACCGACCCCAGAGCTGCACTTGATTATATACTGTAGTCTTCATATCATAGTCACCTGTCCTATGATTAAGTGAACGCCCACCCTTTTCCTTCTGCTACAACTGCTTTATAACTCTCACTTCCAACATGTTGTGTATTCAATGCAAGAAATGTGGTTCCTTTATTCTAAGAAGAACCATTTGGAGCCTTAGAGTTCGCCCTATATGTCTCAAGCTATCTGCTATGAATAAAGGATTGACTCTAGCAAGGGAAGAATTAGTTGCAATGAAATGCAACTCCCTCAGGTTACAAACTGAAAACAACTTACCACCACTCCCACAAAGAATCAAGTAATCCAGGAAGAAATGGATCACAGTGGGGTCTGGTAGGTTGTGACCTGTAACACTGAGACATCCTCTCCATCAATAGATATCCCTGCACAATGCCTTCTCTGCCTTGGAAAATGAAAGTGCCCAGTTAGTGGAAACCGAAGCAATTTTAAATGAGAAGGTTAATGCTGAATCTACTGGTAATGCCCCGAAACAGGAAACTTTATTACTTGAAGACTATCATTAGAGGGATTAACTTGGGAACACAGTCCAAGGGACAGAAGATGGTCAAATGTCTCCCAGATTCTTCAGCCAGCAGGAACACAAACCAAATTGTTAGCACAGTCAATGCAGAAAGTAAGCATTGCTAAACTGATGTTATTATCCTCTTAGGTACAAATGACCTGGCTAGGAACAATATCTCTACAGTACAAAGGGACTTTCAGCTTTTGGGAGGGAAACTTAAACCCACTGTCAAACCTATTTCGTCCTCAGAACTTCTACCTGTTAATGATAAGAGGGAAGAGAGACTGCATCACATAAACCAACTTTAATATGTGGCTCCAAACCTGATGTAAACAAGAAAGATTTAGATATATAGGCAACTGGGGCAATAGATGGAACAAGAAGACGCTGTACTGTGTTGATGGGGAAGAATTTGGCAGCTGGGATTTAATGTTAAAAAATGTAAGGTCATGCATTTGGGCTGCAGCAATCCAAGGGAGCAATACAGTATAGGAGGTGAAGTACTTTTGTCCACTAAAGAAGAGCGGGACCTAGGCATGGTTGTGTCTGATGATCTTAAAGTAGCTAAACAGGTAGAAAAGGCGACGGCAAAAGCTAGAAGGATGCTTGGGTGCATACGGAGAGGAATGGCTAGCAGAAAAAAGGAGGTGATAATGCCTCTGTATAAGTCTTTGGTGCGACCTCATTTGGAGTATGGCGTGCAATTCTGGAGACCGCACCTTCAAAAGGATGTGAACAGGATGGAGTCGGTGCAGAGGGTTGCTACTAAAATGATTAATGGGCTTCATTATAAAGCATATGAGGACAGACTTAAGGATCTTAATATGTACACCTTAGAGGAAAGGCGGGATAGAGGTGATATGACAGAGATGTTTAAATACCTCCGTGGCATAAATGGAGGAGGAGTGGCCTAGTGGTTGGGGCAAGGTACTTCGGGCCGGAAGGTCAGGGGTTCAAATCCCACTAGAGGACAGCAACCTTGGGCCGGAAGGACTGGGGTTTCTAGTCCCACAGGTGCTCCTTGTGGTCTTGGGCAAGCCACTTAACCCTCCATAGCCCATGTTCCCTGTAAAATAGTTCTCTGTGTGCTGTGCTTTCCTGTCTAATCAATGTGTTTATACCTCAAAATTTCCTGTCATGATTTGACAATTTCCAATCTGTAATCAAAACCGCTGCTGATCGCTGGAAGTAGCGGTATACAAATGTATACTAAATAAATAAATAAATAAATGTTCAGGGAGAGAGCCTCTTTCAATTGAAAGCAAGTTCTGCTACGAGGGGACATGGGATGAGGGTGAAGGGAGATAGATTCAGGAGTGATATGCGGAAATATTTCTTTACAGAAAGAGTAGTGGATCCGTGGAATAGTCTCCCAGTGGAGGTGGTAGAGATGAGGACAGTAACTGAATTCAAAAAAGCATGGGACCAACACAGAGGATCTCTAAAGGTAAAAAGTGGACTGTTGTAGTTGTTGTTATGGAAGGACAGACTAGATAGGCCTTGTGGTCTTTTTCTGTCATCATGTTTCTATGTTTCTATGATGGACTGCACTTCTCTGTGGCAGGAAAAAGGATCTTAAGTGAAAAATTCAGGCAATATGTGGGCAAACATTTAAACTAGGGAAAGGGTGTGGTGGATGGGAAAAAACAAGTTCAGGACGTCATTCCCAGCAGGAACATAACATTGGTTATAGTCATCATATTATTCCATGCATCAATGACAAGAGGAAAGAGGAGTCTGGAACAATATCCATCCAAAATACAAGCAAGCCAACCAACAACTGCTGGAAGGCAATGAGCACAAATGCTCGAAGTCTAGCCAACAAAGTTCCTGGCCTGGAAGCCCTGATGATGGAAATGGACTTGGACATTATGGCCATTACAGAAACATGGTTTAACGAGTCGCATGAATGACATATAGCCATAGCTGCTATAATTTTTTTAGAAGAGATAGAGAAGGCAGAAAAGGAGGGGGAGTAGCCCTATATGTCAAAAATAAAATTAAACTGCTGAAATGCAGGGGATATGGGGAAAAGAAGAAGCACTGTGGATTGTGTTGGAAAGAGGAGATGGCACTATCATCCATACTGGTGTAGTCTACAGGCTTCCAATTAAAACTGAAGAAATTGACATAGACATGATCAGTATAATTGCAAAGGTAGCTATGAAGGAAGAAATGATCATATTGGGTGACTTTAATCTACCAGATGTGGATTGGAGTATTCCTTCTTCAAATCTGGAAAGAAGTAAAAAGAACGTAGATGCCTTCCATGAAGCATCGCTCAGTCAACTGGTAGTAGAACCAACCAGGGAAAGTTCAATGCTGGATTTAGTACTCACCAATGGAGAGAGCATGTTGAATGTCCGGGTGGGGGCCCACTTGAGCAACAGTGAACATCACACATTGTGGGTTGAGGTAAAAACCAAGGCGGAGTCCAATCATAGCAACTCAAAGTCCTAGACTTCAAAAACGCTGACTTCAGTAAAATGGAAAAGTACCTAAAGGAGAAGTTGGCAGGGTGGGAGGAGAAAAGGAAAGTAGAATTGCAGTGGGCTAAACTTAAAGAGGCAATAAAAGGGGCAACAGATATATATGTAAGGAAAGTAAATAAAAATAAGAGGAAAAGGAAACCTATATGGTTCACCAAAGAAGTGGCTGCACAAATAAAGACAAAAAAGCACAGCTTTCACAAAATTCAGAAGATTACATAAAGAGGAACACAGAAAAGAATACAGGATAAAGCTAAAAGAGACAAGGAGAGAAAAAAGCATAGCAAAAGCAAAGGCAAAATAAAAGATGGCTAAAGATGTGAAACGTGGAGATGAAGTGGAATTGCCCAACTCAAAAGAGCCGAGGACGGATTTGTGGAAAGTGACACTGACAAAGCAAAGATGCTAAACAAATACTTCTGTTCTGTATTCACTCAAGAAGATCCTGGAGAAGGACCACATAAGATTAACAAGTATACAAATGGGAAGGGAGTAGATACCACATCATTCACAGAAGACAATGTTTTTGAGCAGCTTGCAAAACTGAAAGTGGACAAGGCCATGGGACCAGATGGGATACATCCCAGGATACTGAAGGAGCTCAAAGAGATTCTGTTATTAATAGATCCTTAGAGACTGGAGAGGCTCCACAGGACTGGGGAAGGGCTGATGTGATACCACTTCACAAAAGTGATAATAGGGAAGAGGTGACAAACTATAGGCCAGTAAACCTTACTTCTGTGGTGGGAAAAGTAATGGAGGCAATCTTGAAAGAAAGAATAGTGGACTTTTTGGAAACCAATGGTTTGCATGATCCGACGCAACATGGTTTTACAAGGGGAAGATCATGCCAAACAATTTTGACAGGTTTTTGACTGGGTGACCAGAGAACTAGATCAAGAGCATATGGATGTGATATTCCTAGATTTCAGCAAAGCTTTTGATACTATTCCTCATAGGAGGCTTAACTGAGCAGTCTAGGGATAAGTCCCGAGGTGGCGAACTGGTTCAGAAATTGGTTCACTGACAGACAACAGATGGTGGTAGTAAATGGAACTCACTCAGAAGAAAGGCAAGTGCGTAGTGGCATGCTTCAGGAATCGGTCCTGGGACAGATACTGTTTAATGTATTTGTGAGTGATATTGCAGAATGATTGAATGGAAAAGTATGCCTTTTTGCAGATAACAGAAATATTTGCATCAGAGTGGACACTTCTGAGGGAGTGGACAACATGAGGAAAGATTTAAAAACACTGGAAGAATGGTCTAATGCTTGGCAGTTAAGATTTAATGCGATAAAGTGCAGAGTCATGCACTTGAGATGCAGAAATCCAAAGGAATCATATGCGATACGGGGAGAGAGGTTGGTGTGCACAGACCAGGAGGGGGACCTTGGATGCTAGTGTGCGAGGATCTCAAGGTGGGGCAACAAGGTGGTAGCCAAAGTCAGAAGGATGCTAGGCTACATACAAAGAGGAATAACTAGAAGAAAGAAGGCAATATAAATGCCCCTGTACAAGTCATTGGTGAGACCTCACTTGGAGTATTGTGTTCCGATCTGGAGACGGTATGTCACAAAGGATATAAAAAGACTTGAAACAGTTCAGAGGAAGGCGACCAAAATGATTTGCAGCCTGCGCCAGAAAACGCATCAGAAGAGACTTGAAGACCTAAATATGTATACCCTAGAGGAGAGGAGGGACAGGGGAGATATGATACGGACCTTTAAATTCTTAAAAGGTATTAATGAACAAACAAATCTATTTTCAAAAAAGGGGAAGATGTAAAACTAGAGGGCATAACATGAAGCAGTGTCTGGCAGTATATCTGCCTGCTTTGGGATAGGTTCTTTTTTAGATTGGAATACTTTTGCTTATATTTTATGTCTGTTTGCAGTTTGTAGCCCCCGAAGCAGGCAGGTATACTGCCAAAACACTGTGGCACCAGCATCGCAAGCTGTTGGGTGTTTGGGCATTGTTATACAGACTGGGATTTGACCAAGAGTCCTCAGCAGTAAAATGGATACTGTGAATTTGAAACAGACTTTGGAATTGAAATGGAGACTGTTTGGATCTAGAATTATCATTTGTTTGGAAAAGTCCTCATGTATGGGTGATATCCTCTGACAGAGCCCGCGTGAAAATGCTCTCCAGCTCCTATTAGAAGCTTTTGGGAGGCTCTACTGGCCTGTGCACCCCCTTCCTGTCTGCTGATGCCGCGCCATCATACACCAGTCTGATAACATAGCTGTAGCAGGATACAACTCCTTGAGGAGGTAGGAGGGTTATGAGGACTTATTTCTGCTGTCCATGGAGAACACCTGCTACAGGTGAGTACCTTTTCTCCGTGGACAAGCAGGAATGAGTCCTCACGTATGGGACTCCCTAGCTACAGGCTACTAAGAACAGATGGGAATGCAGACAAGCCCAATAGGGGCAACAAGCCATCTGCACAATGATAAAAGGCCTTAGTAGGCAAAGACCAACTATGTACAATAGCAGTGAAGCTCTCTTCTTTCCCTCCCAATTTTTTTTTGTAGCCTGGAAGAATACTATGAGTTTAGGGGGGATGGAGTTGGATTCTAAACCCCATACCTATTCTGTGGTTCAGATTTTTCAAAGTTTCTGTTGCACTGGGGATCCTCATCTAGACAATAGTGAGATGTGCATTCGTGGGCAGAAGACCACATCACAGCCCTGCTGAACTTCTCCAGGGAGACCGAGTGTAAGTTGGCCACCAACACAGCCAGAGCCCTGACCTTGTGAATTGTGAAATGACCATGAAGGCTCAGGCCCACCTGTGCATAAGTGAAAGGGATGTAGTTCGCCAGCCAAATTGAAAGAGTGCACCTGGAAGCGGCAGCCCCTAACTTGCTAAGGACAAAAGAAACAAAAGCTGATGATCTTCTATGGCTTTTGTCTGCTCCAATAAGTTTAAAGCTTGCTTGCAGTCCAACATGTGCAACGCAGCCTCCCATTATGGGAATAAGGCCATGGGAAAAACGTCAGTAGAACAGTTGACTGATTCAGATGGAAATCTGATACCACCTTTGGTAGGAATTTTAGGATGAGTATGGCGTACTATTCTATTACGATGGAATTTGGCAGATAAACTAATAGAGCCCGAAGCTCGCTCACTCTGCGTGCTGAAGTGACTGCCACCAAACAATAACTCCTGGTCAAAACTTTAGAGGGCAGGAATAGAAACATGACGACAGAAAAAGACCACATGGCCTATCTAGTCTGTCCTTCCATATCAACAACTACAACATTACCCTTTTTTCCTTTAGAGATCCTCTGTGTTGATCCCATGCTTCTTTGAATTCAAATACTGTCCTCATCTCTACCACCTCCACTGGAAGACTATTCCACGGATCCACCACTCTTTCCATAAAGAAATATTCCATATATCACTCCTGAATCTATCCCCTTTCACCCTCATCCCATGTCCCCTCGTAGCAGAGCTTGCTTTTAATCTAAAGAGGCTCTCCTCCTGTGCATTTATACCACGGAGGTATTTAAATGTCTCAATCATATCACCTCTATCCTGCCTTTCCTCTAAGGTGTACATATTAAGATCCTTAAGTCTGTCCTCATATGCTTTATAATGAAGACAACCAACCATTTCAGAAGCCACCCTCTGTACGGACTCCAGCCTGTTTATATCCTTTTGAAGGCGCAGTCTCCAGAATTGCACACAATACTCCAAATGAGGCCGCACCAAAGACTTATACAGAAGCACTATCACCTCCTTTCTTCTGCTGGCCATTCCTCTCCCTATGCACCCAAGCATCCTTATAGCTTTTGCCGTCGCCTTTTCTACTCGTTTAGCTACTTTAAGATCATCAGACAAAATCGTGCCTAGGTCCCGCTCTTCTTAGTGGACAAAAGTACTTCACCCCCTATACTATATTGCTCCATTGGATTGCTGCAGCCCAAATGCATGATCTTGCATTTTTTAACATTAAATCTCAGCTGCCAAATTCTAGACCATTCTTCAAGCTTAGCTAGATCTCTCCTCATGCTATCTATACCTTTCTGGATGTCTACTCTATGGCAGATTTGGCTATCATCCGCAAAAAGTCAAACCTTACCCAACAGCTCTTCCGCTATATCACTAACAAGGATGTTAAAAAGAATCAGACCAAGGACAGATCCCTGGGGCACACCACTGGTGACCTTCTTCTCCTCAGAGTGAGTTCCATTTACCTGTTCCCTTTGTCGCCTCCCACTCAACCAATTTCTAACTCAAGCAGTAACTTTAGGGTCCACCCCTAGGGTGCTCAGTTTGTTTATAAGTCACCTGTGAGAAATGGAGTCAATGGCTTTACCGAAATCTAAATACACCACATCTAGGGCTCTCCCTTGGTCCAACTCCCTGGTCACCCAGTCAAAGAAATCAATGAGATTTGTCTGACAAGACCTGCCTCTGGTGAATCCATGCTGCCTCTGATCCTGTAATCCGCTGGACTCCAGAAACCTCACTATTTTCTCTTTCAGCAGCCTTCCAATAATTTACTCACCACCAAAGTTAAACTAACTGGCCTGTAGTTTTCAACCACATCCTTATTTCCACTTTTATGTAAAGGGACCGCATGTGCCTCTCTCCAGTCCTTTGGCACCACTCCCAACTCCAACGAGGCATTGAAAAGGTCAGTCAGTGGAGCTGCTAGAACATCCCCAAGTTCCCTCAGTATTCTAGTGTGTATCCCATCCGGTCCCATCGCTTTGTCTACTTTAAGTGTAGCTAGTTTCTCACGAACACAATCTTCTGAAAATTGTTCAAGGTGCCTCTCGCTTCTGTTCCTGGTTGTGGGTGTTTTCTGAAATCCTGCTCCTGGTTCTTCATCTGTGAACACAGAACAGAAATATTTGTTAAGCAATTCCGCTTTATCCTCATCAGCTTCTACATATTCCTCCACTTCACCTTGAGCCTGACAATATCACTTTTGCCCTTCCTCTTCTCACTAACATGTCTGAAAAATGTCTTATCCCCCCATTTTATTGCATTGGCTATTTCCTCCTCTTTTTGAATCTTTGCTTTCCTACCACTCTAGCTTTTCTAAGTTTTTCCAAATATAGATGCCTGTCTTCTTCTCTCCATGATCTCTTGTATTTTATGAAGGCCTCCTTCTTTTTCTTCACTTTTTCAGCTACTTCTTTCGGAAACCATAGTGGTATCCTTTTCCTTTTACCTTTATTTACCATTTTAACAAAAAGGTTGCGACTCAAAGGGAGCTTTCTGAAGCTGCGCAAGAATCACACTGATGTCACAAGACATTGTGGGAGGCTTGTAGGGAGGCTTCTAGAGAAGCAATCCCCTGCATGAAGCGCAACAATAAAGGCTGTACCGAGATGGACATGCATTCCACACCCCAGTGTTAAGCTCCTATTGCACCTAGTGGACCTTGATGGAGTTGGACTCAAGCTCCAACATGGAGCTTGTGCCGAAGATATTCCAGCAGTTTTTGCGTAGAGCAGATATAAGAATCTAGGGCCTAACCTTCCACCAGACAGCAAGCCTCTTCCATTAGTAGGAATAAAACTTTTTCATTGAGGCCTCTTTGAGGCCAAAAAGACCTCTGTCACACTGGCTGGGAGGTGGAGCTCAGACATCATTAGCTTCTCAACATCACTGCCATGGAGGCCAAGGACTGGATGACGGGATGCAACATCCTCCCGTCTTCCTGCGAGTCAGAACCAGCGCGTGGCCCAGCCAGAGTGGTTCAGGACTGGAAACCTACAGCCAGAGAGGAAATCAGGACTGTTTGGGTAGTAGACAGCAATGAGAATCATCACGCTTCTATCCGTTTTGAGCTTCAGAAGGGTCTATGTGATGACTTGCATACAGAAAACCCTTTTCCAAAGGGTTAGAGGAAAGCCTCCAAAGCTCATTTGCTGTATGATTTTACCCTGGAACTCTGATCCACTTGGGTATTCTGCAGAGTGGTGAACAGAACTATCGAGAGGATGCTCTACTCCCTAAAGATGTGAGGCGCAACCTCTTTGTCCAATGACCACGTGTATGGATGGAGGACTCGACTCAGTCAGTCTGCCAGAGTCTCTTGTTCACCTGGCTGGTACCTGGCTCTCAAGTCCATCCCATGTGTGATGGCCAACCTCCAGAACCTGACTGTCCAACACAGGAGGTACGAGTCCATTAATCCCTGCACGTTGACATAGAATATTGCAACTTGATCAATGGTCTGAATTGGAACAATTTGGTTATCCAACTGATCTCAGAAAGCCTCCAGAGTATGTACTACAGTCCTTAACTCCAAGAAGATGACTTGACGGAGACTTTCTTGGATGGATCAAGCACCCTGGGTGTGAAATACATCAAAATGAGCTCCACACCCCATAAGAACATAAAATATGCCATACTGGGTCAGATCAAGGTCCATCAAGCCCATTATCCTGTTTCCAACAGTGGCCAATCTAGATCACAAGTACCTAGCAGTTTCCCCAAAAGACGGCGGCAGAATGAAGTGCCCCACGTCCGCCCCAGCAGAGCCCTCCTATCTCCCTCAGTGCCAGCTTTTCAGAGCCGTGAAGGGAGAGTTTCCCTTTCTCGCGGCTCTGTTAAGCCCACCGGCACTGATGGGAAACAGGCATTTCCTGTGAAGATAGTTTCCTAGGGAAGAACAACCCAAACTATGGTTACACGATGCAAGGTTCCACATTAGGAACCACCACCAGGAAAAAGATTTAGGTGTCATTGTGGATAACATGTTAAAACCCTCGGCCCAGTGTGCAGCGGTGGCCAAGAGAACAAACAGAATGCTAGGTATCATAAGGAAAGGAATGGAAAATAAAACAAAGGATATTATAATGCCTCTATATTGTTCCATGGTGAGACCGCACCTTGAATATTGTGTGCAATTCTGGTCGCCGTATCTTAAAAAGGATATAGCGTTATTAGAAAAGGTTCAGAGAAGAGCCACCAAAATGGTAAAGGGGATGGAAGGTTACCCCTATGAAGAAAGGCTAAAAAGGTTAGGGCTCTTTAACCTAGAAAAGAGACGGCTGAGGGGAGATATGACAGAAGTCTATAAATTAATGAACGGAGTGGAACGGGTAAACGTAGATCGATTGTTTACGTTATCAGAATATAGAAAGACTAGCGGACATGCAATGAAACTACAGGGTAAACTATTTAAGACTAATAAAAGAAAATATTTTTTCACTCAAGTGTAATCAAACTCTGGAATTTGTTACCAGAGGATGTAGTAAAGGCTGTTAGTGTAGCTGGGTTTAAAAAAGGTTTGGACAAGTTCCTAGAGGAACGGTCCATAAACCATTATTACGAAGGGACCCAGGATCTCCAGGAACAAGCAGGAATGTAGTCTTCACATATGGGTATCGTCGGTACTGACAGAGCCTGCGCGGGAATGCTCCCCAGTTTCCAATTAGAAAGCTTTTGGGAGCATCCCACAGCGCCTGCGTGCTGCCTTCCCACCTTTCCCAACTGCCTCTCTCCAGTTCTTCATTTTCCGCGGAGCCAGCAGGTCGTTGTTCCTGTCACCGCAGAAAATTGTTTCCTTATTCTTTATTTTTTGTGGTCGCGTCTGCCTTCCTCGACGCTATACCGGTACTGCCGGTTCTCTTTTCTTTCTTTCGTTTTAAAAGAAATAATATTCTTATTTTTTTTCCAAACTTTTCTTCCCAGGTGCACAAGCCGTTTTGGGCCTTAGGCCCAAACGTTTTTCCATTATGGAAAAACCCGCTTCAGG
Source organism: Ichthyophis bannanicus (assembly GCA_033557465.1). Lineage (NCBI taxonomy): Eukaryota > Metazoa > Chordata > Amphibia > Gymnophiona > Ichthyophiidae > Ichthyophis > Ichthyophis bannanicus. The sequence goes on from CM066033.1 coordinate 1,132,197,259, forward strand.
TTTCAAAAAGTGCACCAAGTGTGGCGGTACCATCTCTGTCACCAACACCCATAAGTGGTGTCTCAAATGTTTAGGTCCTGAGTACTCCCATCGCCAAGTGTATGGCTTGTGCCATGATGTCCAAGAGGGGTCGACAAAACTAAGCTCAGCGCCCTTTTTCCCTCCGATGCAGCTTCTGTGGCTTCGACGTCTTCCAGGGCTTCGAATTCCTCCCATGGATCTCAGGTAACTAAACGTAAGTCTAGCTGGTCCTCAAAGGGTAGATCTCCTTCTAAGCATCGAGATGCCTCTGGCGTTGCCCTTGAGGGTTCTGTACTGGCAAAATTGCCCTGGCGGGAGGCTTCGGCTTCCAAAGCATTATCAGGGCTCCAGGATGTTCTCGAGGCCTTGACCTCGGCAGAACTACTGGTGCCATGCTCTGGGGTACCGGCTGTCTCCGGTACCGATACCCAGGCATCGGCAGCGTCGATAGACCAGAGGTTTCTGGCTATTGAACGCAGTCTGGCGGCTCTCCTTGCTGCATCGATACCCTCGGAACTGCGTCAGACAATTCAACCGGTACCGATAGCATCGGCATCAACATCGGTGTCGGCTTTGCCGGCACCCAGTCATGGGATGCCTTCCGGTGCTGATACACTGGTGCCGATTCCCCCCGGTACCGACTTCGGTCGGTACGGGTATCGGGCTCTTCAAGAGCATCTGGACAGACGGTACTCCGAGGATTCTGACAGCTCTGCTGGTACCGGTATACTTCTCCCGGAGGAGCATTCCTCTCCTAAACGTAGGATGTCTCCTCCAGAAGATACCTCCTTTCAGGATTTCATCAGAGAGGTGGCTGTCTATTACAGTCTGTCCATTACTGTGGCTCCTGAAACAGAGCCCAGGGTTAAGGAGTTGGAGATTTTACAATATCCCAAAGCTCCTAAGGAGGCAGCTACTCTGCCTATCCATGAGATTCTGCATGATCTCATGTTGAGAATGTGGGAGACACCTCTTACCACCTCTCCTCACTCTCGCAGACTGGATACCATGTATCGAGTCCCTCCTTGTCCTGGTTTCCAGAAAACTCAGCTTCCTCACCACTCTATTGTAGTGGAATCAGCTATGAGAAGGATCAGGAGTGCAAAGAGGCATGCCTCTAATCCTCTAGGACGTAAGTGTAGAACTTTGGATGCCTTTGGACGTCATACGTTCCAGGCTTCCATGCTTTCTGCCAGGATCAGTTCCTATATTCTATATATGGGAATGTTCCTTAAAGAAGTCACAGGAGACATGGAGGTTTTAAGCCCTCTCCTTCCTGAGGACAAGAGGCAGGATTTTCTCACACTAGTTGAACATGCCCAAGATGTTTCTAAGTTTGTGAATCGTGCAGTTTTTGACTGTTTTGAGTGCATAAGCAGAACTTCTGCCATTGCCATAGGTGCACGAAGAATTGTCTGGCTCCAGGCATCTGATTTGGAGCTCTGGGTGCAGGACAAACTAGGAAATATCCCTTGTACAGGTGAGACTCTATTCAGCAAGAATTGGCAAGAAAAAGCCAATGAGATGGATGCTGACAACTCCACTTTGGATAGGTTATTTATTTTTATTTTATTTATTTACATTCTCTTATATACCGCGCTATTCTGCATCAGTGTGGTTTACATTGAACAAACTGAAATTACATTGAACAGGGCATTATAACTTGGAGATAACTATTTTACAGGGAACATGGGCTATGGAGGGTTAAGTGGCTTGCCCAAGATCACAAGGAGCACCTGTGGGACTAGAAACCCAAGGTTATCCAAAGCCACAGCTGATCCTGCAAGAAAGAAATCTTTTAAAAAACCTTTCTTCTCAAAGAAGAAGAGGTTTTATCCCTCTTATTCCCAGCAGGGACGTTCCGCAGATCAGCTTGTCCGAAAATGTCAGCAACCACCTAAACAAAGGAAAGCAAAGATTGCCAAGCCTCAATCGTCTCAGCCTCCACAAGGCCTTTGACTTTCATCTAGAGAACTTAGCCTTCCTGGCCCTCAATGGACCAGAGCCTTCCACCATTCCAGGAAGGTTATGCCACTTTGCTCCCAGATGGGGGCAGATAACAGCAGAGCATTGGACACTCTCCATTATAAGAGAGGGGTACAAGCTGCACTTTTTGTGCATGCCCCCTCCCACAATGGTAAGACAGTTCAATTCTCAGACCTCTCTCATCAACTTGTTAGATCAAGAGGTCACTATGCTTCTTGCCCACCTAGATAAGGTCTTAGATAGTGCTGGGGAGGAGTCTGCTGTCTTGGTACATGTTGGTACCAATGACATAGGAAAATGTGGTAGGGAGGTTCTGGAAGCTAAATTTAGGCTTTTAGGTAGGAAGTTGAAATCCAGAACTTCCAGGGTAGCGTTCTCCGAAATGCTTCCCGTTCCACGCGCAGGACCCAATAGGCAGGCAGAGCTCCGGAGTCTCAATGCGTGGATGAGACAATGGTGCAGAGATGAGGGGTTCGGATTTGTTAGGAACTGGGGAACATTCTGGGGAAAGGAGGGGCTCTTCCGAAGGGATGGGCTTCACCTTAACCGGGATGGAACCAGGCTGCTGGCATTAACCTTTAAAAAGGAGATAGAGCAGCTTTTAAACTAGATAATAGGGAAAAGCCGACAGTCGCCCAAGAGCGCATGGTTCGGAAGAATGTATCCTTGAAGGATACTACAAAAAGCAGAGAGGTTCCAAAAAAGAGTAAAGTAGCCCAAATGCCCTTGAGTATGGAGCAGACAGAACTTAAAGATCCCAAATTACCCATGTCTACCAATAGCCAAATTAATATGAATAAAATACAGTCTCTAAAATGCTTGTATGCAAATGCTAGAAGTCTACAAAACAAGATGGGAGAGTTAGAATATATAGCACTAAACGAGAGGTTAGATATGATTGGAATATCAGAGACATGGTGGAAGGAGGACAACCAGTGGGACACTGTGATACCTGGGTACAAACTATATCGAAATGATAGAGCTGATCAAATTGGTGGAGGGGTTGCGCTCTATGTTAGAGAGGGCATTGAGTCAGAAAGGATTAAAGTTTTGCAAGAAACAAAATTTGCTGTAGAATCTCTATGGATTGAAATTCCATGTAAAAAGGGGAAGGCGATGGCAGTGGGGGTGTACTATCGTCCGCCTGGCCAGAATGAACAAATGGATGATGAAATGCTCAAAGAAATCAAGGAAGCTAGCAAACGTTACAGTGCAGTAATAATAATGGGTGATTTCAATTACCCCGGCATCGACTGGGTCAGTGTCACAACAGGACATGCTAGGGAGATAAAGTTCCTAGATGAAATAAATGACTGCTTCTTGGAGCAGCTGGTTCATGAACCGACCAGAGGGGAAGCAATATTAGACCTAGTCCTTAGTGGAACACCAGATGTAGTGCAAGAGATAAGGGTGTTGGGGCCACTTGGCAATAGTGATCATAGCATGATCGCCTTTGATTTAATTAGTGGAGGAGGGATAGTAAGGAAATCCACAGTACTACCCTTTAACTTTCGAAAGGGAGACTATGATAGAATGAGGAAAACAGTTAAGAAAAAACTAAAAGGAGCAGTTGCAAAGGTTAAAGACGTACATCAAGCTTGGGTGTTGTTGAAAAATACTATTTGGAAGCCCAGACCAGCTGTATTCCACGCTTTAAGAAAAGTGGAAGGAAGTCCAAAAAATTGCCAGCATGGTTTAAAGCTGAGGTCAGAGAGGCTGTTGTTGCCAAAAAAGCATCTTTCAAGAAATGGAAAAAAGAGCCAAATGATGAAACCTGGAAACAGCACAAGCACTGGCAAGTCAAATGCAAGGCATTGATAAGGCAGGCAAAGAGAGAATTTGAGAAGAAGCTTGCTGCGGAAGCAAAAACGCGAAATAAAGACCTTTTCAAGTACATTCGTAGCAAAAAACCCGTGAGTCAGTTGGTCCATTAGATGATAAAGGGGTTAAAGGAGCACTAAGAGGCGACAAGGCGATAGCGGAGAGACTGAATGAATTCTTTGCTTCGGTCTTTACTGAGGAAGATGTAGGGATGTTACCCACGACTGAAGTGGTATTTAAAGGTGTGGAAGAATTGAAGGAAATATCGATACATCGGGAAGATGTCTTACAACTATTAGATAAACTGAAGAGTAGCAAATCACCTGGGCCGGATGGTATACATCCAAGGGTGTTGAAAGAACTGAAATTTGAGATTGCAGACCTGCTATCAATAATCTGTGAACTATCATTAAAATCATCTCTAATACCTGAGGATTGGAGGATCGCCAATGTAACACCAATTTTTAAAAAGGGTTCGAGGGGTGATCCGGGAAACTACAGACCGGTGAGCCTGACATCAGTACCGGGAAAAATGGTAGAAACCATCATAAAGAATAAAATTACTCAGCATATAGATAGTCATGACCTAATGGGAGACAGCCAACATGGCTTTAGACAAGGAAGATCTTGTCTTACTAATCTGTTATGTTTTTTTGAAGGAGTGAATAAACAGGTGGACAAAGGTGAGTCGGTGATATTGTGTATCTGGACTTTCAGAAAGCCTTTGACAAGGTCCCTCATGAGAGACTTTTGGCAAAACTAAAGAGTCATGGGATAGGAGGCAGTGTACTACTGTGGATCAGGAACTGGTTAAAAGATAGAAAGCAGAGGGTAGGGCTAAATGGCCAATTTTCCCAATGGAGAAAGGTGAATAGTGGTGTACCCCAGGGATCTGTGCTGGGTCCGCTGCTTTTTGACATATTCATAAATGACCCGGAAAGTGGAATAACGAGTGAGGTTATCAAATTTGCTGATGACACAAAACTATTTAAAGTTGTTAAAACCCAGGAGGATTGTGGAAAATTGCAAGAGGATCTTGATAAATTGGAAGACTGGGCATCAAAATGGCAGATGAAATTTAATGTGGAGAAGTGCAAGGTTATGCACCTAGGGAAGAACAACCCAAACTATGGTTACATGATGCAAGGTTCCACATTAGGAACCACCACCCAAGAAAAAGATTTAGGCATCCTTGTGGATACCATGTTAAAACCCTCGGCCCAGTGTGCAGCGGCGGCCAAGAGAGCAAATAGAATGCTAGGTATGATAAGGAAAGGAATGGAAAATAAAACAAAAGATATTATAATGCCTTTATATCGTTCCATGGTGAGACCGCACCTTGAATATTGTGTGCAATTCTGGTCGCCATATCTTAAAAAGGATATAGCAATTTTAGAAAAGGTTCAGAGAAGAGCCACCAAAATGGTAAAGGGGATGGAAGGCTACTCCTATGAAGAAAGGCTAAAAAGGTTGGGGCTCTTTAACCTGGAAAAGAGACGGCTGAGGGGAGATATGATAGAAGTCTATAAATTAATGAACGGAGTGGAACGGGTAAACGTAGATCGATTGTTTACCTTATCAGAATATAGAAAGACTAGGGGACATGCAATGAAGCTACAGGGTAAACTATTTAAGACTAATAAAAGAAAATATTTTTTCACTCAACGTGTAATCAAACTCTGGAATTTGTTACCGGAGGATGTAGTAAAGGCTGTTAGTGTAGCTGGGTTTAAAAAAGGTTTGGACAAGTTCCTGGAGGAAAGGTCCATAAACCATTATTAAGAAGGGACCCAGGATATCAATGCTTGAACCAATACAAGCATTGTGGAACCTGTGTCCCTTGGGGAAACTGCTAGGTACGTATGACCTAGATTGGCCACTGTTGGAAACAGAATACTGGGCTTGATGGACCTTGGTCTGACCCAGTATGGCATATCTTATGATCTTATGTTCTTATGTTCTTAAGTACCCATTCATCAACAGGGTACAAGGTTTTACTCCCCCTATTTCCTTATTCCAAAGAAAACAGGGGGACACAGACCTATTTTAGACCTCAGAGAATTGAATTCCTGTTCAAAGAAAAATTCAAAATGATTTCTCTCGGAACTCTGCTGCCATACCTTCAGAGTCAGGATTGGCTTTGTTCTCTAGATCTCAAGGATGCGTACACTCATGTTCTCATCCATACAACTCACAGAAAGTTCCTTTGGTTCCTTTTTCAAGGAAAGCACTACCAATACAGGGTGCTTCCTTTTGGCCTGGCCTCAGCACCAAGAGTGTTCACGAAATGCATGGCTGTGGTAGCAGCATTTCTCCGTACTCTAGGGATATTCGTCTTCCCCTACTTAGACGACTGGCTCATTCGAGCCCCATCAGAATCAGAGGCCAGGACTTCCCTATCTTGCACAATGCGTATCCTTCAGTATTTGGGTCTGGTCATAAACATCCCAAAATCTAGTCTAACTCCCACTCAATCTCTAGAGTTCATAGGAACTTTGCTGGATACCAGAGAAGCAAGGGCTTATCTTCCCCAGGCACGTTGCCTTCGCATGGTGCAGTTAGCCTCTCAAGCAGTGCTAAAACCTCATCTCACTGCCCGAGAAATGTTACAACTACTAGGCCACATGGCATCTACAGTGCATGTTGTCCCTTATGCTTGCCTCCATATGAGAGCAGCCCAGTGGGCCTTATCCACTCAATGGACCCAGGCATCAGGGTGCCTGTCAGACAAAATAATAAACACAAATCATCTTATTTTGTCTCTCCAATGGTGGCAGTCCACTCAGAACCTGTTGCTGGGGTCCCCATTTCAACAGCCTTTACCCCAGGCAACTCTCAGAACAGATGCTTCACCAATGTGTTGGGGAGCTCATCTGCAAGACCTCTCCACCCAGGGCACTTGGACTCCACAGGAGACTCATCTACATATCAATCTCTTAGAGCTCAGAGCAATCTTCCTTGCTCTTCAAGTGTTCCACACCCTGCTCAGCTACAAGACAGTCCTCATCCACACGGACAATCAAGTAGCCATGTTCTACGTGAACAAGCAGGGAGGAACAGGCTCTGTCGCTTTGCAACGAAGCTTTGTGACTATGGGCTCTCGCCAGAGAGCATCAGATTCATCTCCTGGCAGTTTATCTTCCAGGCATACAAAACTCTTGGGCAGACAGACTCAGTCGAGTACTGCTTCCACACGAATGGTCTCTACATGCAGACCAGGTGGCCAAGATTTTTCAAATTTGGGGAACCCCGAACATAGACCTCTTTGCAAGTCCGTTGAATGCCAAACTTCTCCGGTTCTGTTCCAGAATTCCGGCTCAGGGTTCTCAGGCCAGGGATGCCTTCCTCCTTCACTGGGGTCAAGACTTCCTTTATGCCTTTCCACCCATTCCACCCTTTCCCCTAATTTCCAAAACCCTGTTCAAGCTTCAGAGAGACAGAGGGCGTATGATCCTCATAGCTCCACATTGGCCACGGCAAGTGTGGTACCCTCTGCTTCTACATCTCTCTCAAGCCCCCTCCCTGGAGTTAGGATCTGCTCCAGATCTCCTGTCACAGGAGGACGGAATGTTATGGCATCCCAATCCCCAGTCTCTGCATCTCAGAGCTTGGTTGCTGAAGGCCCAGATCTTCATGATCTTAACCTCCCTCAGCAAGTAAAGGATGTCCTTTATGCTTCCAGGAAGCCTTCCACAAGATGCTCTTATGCTTTTAAGTGGAAGAGGTTTACTATATGGTGTTTGCAGAAGGGTCTTAACCCCCTTGCGATACCTCTGGAATCATTACTTGAGTATCTCCTTCATTTATCCAATGCAGGACTTAAGACTAACTCAGTAAGAGTCCATTTGAGTGCTATTGCAGCTTCTTTCAAGCCTCTAAATGGACAACCTATTTCCTCCCATCCTCTTATAGCAAGATTTATGAGAGGCCTTCTTCTAACTAAGCCTCCCATTAGGCCACTACCGGTGGCATGGGACTTAAACCTGGTTCTTGGTCAGCTCATGAAGCCACCTTTCGAACCCTTAGCTACTACCTCATTGAAATTCCTTTCTTGGAAAGTTATCTTTCTCATTGCAATCACATCAGCACGTCGCATCAGTGAGTTGCAAGCACTAGTGGCTGATCCACCTTATACAAGGTTTCATCATGACAAGGTAGTCCTTAGGACTCATCCACATTTTATGCCGAAGGTGGTCTCGCCTTTTCATCTTAACCAAGCGGTCTACTTGCCTGTGTTCTTTCCAAGACCTCATGCATCAAATGCAGAAAGGAATCTTCATACTTTGGACTGTAAAAGAGCTTTAGCCTTTTACTTGCAAAGAACACAGCAACATAGAAAGTCCTCTCAACTCTTTGTTGCTTTTGATCCTTCTCATTTGGGACTTCCAGTCTCCAAGAGAACACTGTCCAACTGGATTGCACAGTGTATTTCCTTTGCCTATCAGAGTAAGAACCTTCCTCTGGAGGGCCATGTCACAGCTCACAATGTGAGAGCCATGGCAGCTTCAATGGCTCATCTGCACTCTATGTCTATCGACGACATCTGTCGAGCAGCCACATGGGCCTCGGTTCATACCTTCACAGCCCATTACTGCTTGGACAAGGACTCCCGCCGGGATGCCTTGTTTGGTCAGGCTGTTCTTCAACACCTGTTCCATACCTAATCAACTCCTACCTGCCATCCCTGGTTGGATGCCAGAGATCCATAGGGTGAAGTGGAGCCCTGTCCCAGGGACACACAACTTCTGGGGTCTCTCCCTGGCATCTAAAGCTAGGGGAGCCCCCATATGTGAAGACTACATTCCTGCTTGTTCCTGGAGATAGCATAGTTACTCACCTGTAACAGGTGATCTCTGGGAACAGCAGGAATTTAGTCTTCACAACCCACCCACCTCCCCTAGGAGTTGTATCTCTCTATCTATCTCTTTCACTTTCCCTCTCTCTCTCTTTGTCTCAGCTTTAAACTCAACTGGAGAGAGGCAGTTGGGAAAGGCGGGAAGGCAGCACGCAGGCGCTGTGGGATGCTCCCAAAAGCTTTCTAATTCCTGCGTTCCCGTGCAGGCTCCGTCGATACCGACATGTGAAGACTAAATTCCTGCTGTTCCCGGAGATCACCTGTTACAGGTGAGTAACTATGCTATATCAATGCTTGACCCAATACAAGCATTGTGGAACATGTGTCTTTTGGGGAAACTGCTAGGTACATATGACCTAGTTTGGCCACTGTTGGAAACAGGATACTGGGCTTGATGGACCTTGATCTGACCCAGTATGGCATATTTTATGTTCTTATGGGGTGTGGAGCTCATTTTGATGTATTTCACACCCAGGGTGCTTGATCCATCCAAGAAAGTCTCCGCCAAGTCATCTTCTTGGAGTTAAGGACTGTAGTACATACTCTGGAGGCTTTCTGAGATCAGTTGGATAACCAAATTGTTCCAATTCAGTATGGCATATCTTATGTTCTTATGTTCAAGAACCTGTGAAATACAAAGCTGTACTTTCTCGCAAACAGCAGGAGAGCTGCTGATTGCATCGGTTGGAGACACAGACATATTTGAAAATGAAGTAGTAGATAGAGTAATCTGAATAGTCTCAATTTTAGTACCAAAAGAATCAAAAAAAGTTGAGGATCAATTGATTCAACAGATAAGGTTTCAGACACTGAAGTTGATAAACGTTTAACCACAGAGAATAAATGATTAGGAGCACTGAAGCAAGTAAAAATCTGTGAATTATAAAAACGTTTCTTACATTCAAGAACTAATTTCTGATATTGAGCTAAGGTGGTTAAATAGTCTTGCTTAAAATCAGAAGTGAGATTAGATTTCCAGAGTCTTTCTTTGCATCATAGTTGACACCTGAAACAGACAAGCTCAGCACTATACTACGTTGACTTACTATATCTGGAAGAAATACTACGTACTTTCATAGGAGCAATAGAATCTAAAGAAGCCTGAAAGGAATTCATCCAAGACAAAGTAGCTAAAGAAAAATCTGTAGCAGCTAGATTTTCAACTTCTTCTAAACAAGGTGACCAAATTTTAAATAAGTCTTCTGGCGGACGAGAGGTCAACTGAAAATTATTAAACTGTCTCAAAGGGCGAGAAGACAAATCAATGGGCATAAATTTAAAGAAAAAATTTAAAAGAACATGATCAGACCATGGCACAGGATTAACTTTCAACATAAATTCAGAATCAATATGCGAGGAATGGGCAAACAGTAAATCTAAGGTCTCACTATGATCATAGGTAGACTCATTAACTAACTGCAAAAACCCTAAAGTTAACATAGCTGATAAAAAGGGAATATACAGATTCTTGGATGAAATCTTCCTTATATGCATATTAAAGTCGCCCAAAATGTGGTAACTATGTTAAAAGTCCAGTAAGAAAGGATTCAGTCAAAACAAGGAGTCAGGTTCTAAAGAACCAGGAGGACAATAAATCAAACAGATTGTTAATTCTAAAGACCTAACTAATAATAGCTCACAGTTTCCTAACAAAGATGTATCAATCTTTAATTCTTGTAGCCCAAGTTATTTCTTATATATAATAAGCAGACTACTGCCGTGTTTACCCACCCAAAGGCTTAGATATCCAAAAGTAATCAGGGAGGCATATCTGATTAATAAAGATTGTATCTGTTTCCATTAGCCAAGATTCAGAGATGCAGAATAAATCAGGCTGATCTTCAAGTAAATATCATGAATCACTAAACTCTTGTTCCTAACAGACCTAGCATTAACAAGATACAAAGATTTCTTCATGTTAAACATGGAAACATAGAAACATGACGACAGAAAAAGACCACATGGCCTATCTCTTTTGTCCTTCCATATCAACCACCAGGGGCGGCTCAAGGCAAATTGCTGCCTGAGGCGAAGTATGAAATGACGCCCCCCCCCCCCCCCCACCTTAGAGGGATGCGGAGCTTTTTCAGAAATCCAATCAGAGACTGAACCAAACCAAAAAGCCGATTATATGGAGGAAATGCAAGATTTATTTATTTATTTATACATCTCTTCTATACCGCCACTTCCAGCGATCAGTGGCGGTTTACAAGTAAACAAAGTTTAATAATAGCATGCTATTATTTTACATAGAACGGGTTTAGAAACTATTTTACATAAAACAGGTTTTGAACTATTTTACATAGAACGTGTTTTAGTACAAAGAACAGTAAATGGAGAACAAGAGTTTTTACATAGAACAAAATTATAAAAGTAAACATTTAACTATTAAATTGCAACTCAATAATACAGTGAAATAACTGGCTATCAATAGTTTGCACACAGGGCCGTATCGAGCTGCAATCGCACTTTGTGCGACTTGCAGCTTGGGCGCATGCCCCCCTCTCCCCCATACCTCCATCTAGTGCTGCCTGCTCTTTCCCTGCTGCTGCCACCCTCTGTTTTTTTTTACGGCGGCGCCGGCAGCAGGGAAAGAGCAGGCAGCGCTGACGGAGGTATGGGGAGGAGGAGGGGGGCACGCGCCCGATCTGAAAGGCACTGGCACTTTAAGCAGATCTGTCCCTCCCTACTCTGACATCGCGTTGGAGGATGGAGGTACCAGACCTGCTTAATGTGCTGCGAAAAGGCTTGTGGAGTGCATTTCGGCTGTCTGCTATTGTCCTGCCAGCGGCGGCAGAGCAACAGCAGACAGCCAAAATGCGCCCAAGCCTTTCCGCCCTGTGCGGCTGCACCGCTTGCACAGGTATAGGTACGGTCCCATTTGCACACCAAGGAACTAAAAGATAGCAAGACCCAACAACACAGTTTATAAAACCAAATTATAACTCATTTTTATTCTGTTGTTATAAACTGTGTTATGGTTCTTGCTTTTTCTTTTTCAACATATATTCTGCAGCCACAGTAGGTGCAGAGCAGAACCAGGACATTCACCCACAGAACTCAATATTTCAAAACAAATCTGATTCTGATCATCTCACTAACAACAACAACAACCACCACTATTCTCCAGTACCAGGCATATTGTGTACTAATACAAAATCCTACAACAAAGAGCAAACCTACCATACCATACCACATCAGCACAAACTTCCAAAACTCACATAAGGAGCCCATCCAAAAAAAGCGTCACTGTAAATACTACAGTGGGCCCTGGAACATCCATACACCTATTTGAAAAGCTGAACAAGTCAAATTACTACAGTACAGTATAGATCTTTATGTACAAACTCCATGTTAACAGGAACACCTGACCTCAGTCACACACTCACAACATCGACCCTCACCAAGTACAGAATAAGTCACCACAATCTAAAGTAAAAATAAAAATATGTAGACAAAATTTAAATTCAACAAAGGAGCACTACACCACGTAATGTGAAAGACACCCAGTCTATGATACGTAGTGGTAAAATAAGGATACTTTATTTGTTGTTTATAAAACCTGAGAGCCCGACACAGGCCGTGTTTCGTATTGTCACTTCATCAGGGGATGCAGGTTTGCTGCAAATACAGAATCATTAAAACTATAACACATATTAAAACCATTAAATAATAAATATGATAAAACCAATAAGATCATAAATAATATATGAAAAGTTAATATAATATGAACAGGGTGTGTAAATATCACATATATAGAAAAAGCACATATAAAAAATATGTAGAAGACTATATATAAAAACATGCTATGCATAACCTCTGCAACTACATGTGAATGGATAGAGGCAGGAGTAGAATGAATAAAATGGTTCATAACCACCACAGGATCAATTCTAACCACAATATATAAAATCATATCTATGTAATTAAAAGAATAAAAAAGTAAAAAAGGTATAAGATATCCCTAATGTAAAAGAAATCACGTATATAAAGAAACATATATAAAAACATGCTATGTGTAACCACTGTGGCAACATGTACATGACTAGGAGCAGGAGTAGAGTGGGTGGAACACCTTTTGATATTACTAAGTCAACACATAATATAAATATAAAAAGTATAAATAGGATAATAAGAACATTTATAAAGGGCCAACTAAAAATATAAACCAAATCTCTAACCAACTACTTTTTACTTTGTATATATAAAAAAGAATGCAACTGACTATGTCACGAATACTGGGCTCAACGCCGTCCAAATTGCCAATGTGAAAGATCAAAAGTCTGTGTGTATATAACATATATCTAAAACTTGCGTCCGGAAGTTGCCATACCCGTGTTTTCTGTTCTAATATATATCGTTGAAACTTGGACTCTTGCTCAGAGACGAGTCTCTGTTTGTGTCTACAAAAAATATAAAGACGATAAGCTTATTGCGAAAACATATCAGACATATGGCAGTAACTCGTTCAAGATTAAAGGTGGCCTTTGATTTATGTATTCAAGCCCCCTTGGAGATCAGAAGTAAGAAAGTTAATCTAATAAGGGTGTAATAGATGTAGGTATTTACATCCAAATCATGTCACAATGCGCATAATCTTCTCTGAGTCATGTCAAAATGCGATTAATTATCAGAGGGCCCTTCACACAGTCGCGCTGCTGTAAAATCAAACACCATTAGATTATGGTTTTGAAAGATGTCTCCCTACTGGTTTAGAAGGACTATAGTAATATTGTAAGCAGTTAATGCCGGAGTACACAAAGGATGACGTCACTAGCAGTTGCATACTGTTTTTAGGAATATGTTAAATTGAGCAGCGAAAAGTTTTCGTTTGCCAAAAGTCTTCTTTTGCCCAATGAACGAGTTACTGCCATATGTCTGATATGTTTTCGCAATAAGCTTATCGTCTTTATATTTTTTGTAGACACAAACAGAGACTCGTCTCTGAGCAAGAGTCCAAGTTTCAACGATATATATTAGAACAGAAAACACGGGTATGGCAACTTCCGGACGCAAGTTTAAGATATATGTTATATACACACAGACTTTTGATCTTTCACATTGGCAATTTGGACGGCGTTGAGCCCAGTATTCGTGACATAGTCAGTTGCATTCTTTTTTATATATACAAAGTAAAAAGTAGTTGGTTAGAGATTTGGTTTATATTTTTAGTTGGCCCTTTATAAATGTTCTTATTATCCTATTTATACTTTTTATATTTATATTATGTGTTGACTTAGTAATATCAAAAGGTGTTCCACCCACTCTACTCCTGCTCCTAGTCATGTACATGTTGCCACAGTGGTTACACATAGCATGTTTTTGTATATGTTTCTTTATATACGTGATTTCTTTTACATTAGGGATATCATACCTTTTTTACTTTTTTATTCTTTTAATTACATAGATATGATTTTATATATTGTGGTTAGAATTGATCCTGTGGTTATTATGAACCATTTTACTCATTCTACTCCTGCCTCTATCCATTCACATGTAGTTGCAGAGGTTATGCATAGCATGTTTTTATATATAGTCTTCTACATATTTTTTATATGTGCTTTTTCTATATATGTGATATTTACACACCCTGTTCATATTATATTAACTTTTCATATATTATTTATGATCTTATTGGTTTTATCATAGTTATTATTTATTATTTGATGGTTTTAATATGTGTTACAGTTTTAATGATTCTGTATTTGCAGCAAACCTGCATCCCCTGATGAAGTGACAATACGAAACACGGCCTGTGTCGGGCTCTCAGGTTTTATAAACAACAAATAAAGTATCCTTATTTTACCACTACGTATCATAGACTGGGTGACAAAATTCAAATTGAAAGCCAGAGTCCACATGCAGTGCAACATCAGATAAATAAGAGATGCAGTTCCCCAATACTGTGTTTTATATAAAAATAGCACAAAGTCCAATCACTAAAATTACATGAATTATTTTTTCTACCTTTGTTGTCTGACCATTTTATTCTCTGATCATGCTGGTCCCAATCTGAGGCTTTTGCTTTCCTATCTTCTCTTAGCTCTCTTTCTGTGGTCTATGGTCCATCTGCCATTTCTTATCTCTTCTTTTGTTTTCTTCAATTCCTTTCATCAGCCCATTTCCAGTTCCAGTAACCTTCCCCATTATCAACCCCCTTTCCAGTCCTTCTGCCCCAGTACCTTCCAATGCCAACCGCCTTGCATTCCCACGACTGCCACTGGTGTCCATTCCCTTCCAGTCCCCCTCCTTCCCCACTGTCCAGTCCCTTCTAATCCAAATACCATCCCAGATATTAGCTCATGTCCACTCTCAGTGCCACCCCCCCAGTCAACTCCCTTCCAGTCGCCCTACCCTCTGTCCATCCCCCTTCCAGTGCCATTTGCATGTCAGCTCTCTTCCAGCCTCCTCCCCATTACCCAACCACCTACCACTCCCATTCCCAAGTGTCAGCTCCCTTCCAGTCCCCCTTCAGTACATCTCAGGAGTCAGCTCCCTTCCTGCCCCCTCCTTCCCCTGGCAGACCCTTTCATTATCCACTCCCTTCCAGTCTTATTCTACCATCCTACCACAACAGCCCATTTGTAGTCCTAGCCTCTAGTTTTCTTCCAGGGCCAGCAACACTCTCCTCCCCTCCCCCATTAGCCCATTTCCAGTCCCAGACCATTTCCAGTCCTATCCCCCTTATCATCCCACTCTAGTCCTAGCCCCCAATCAGCCCATTACCAGTCCTAGCTCATTTCCAGTGCTAGCCCCCCATCTGCCCATTACCAGTCCTAACCCCCAATTGTCCATTTTCAGTGCTAGCCCCCCAATCAGCCCATTTCCTGTCCTAGCCCCTCTAATCAGCCCATTTCTAGGTCTAACCCCACCAATCAGCCCATTACCAGTCCTAGCCCCCCTCTCGATCAGCCCATTTCCAGTTCTTTTTTTTAAAATTAATTTCAATCTTATGCCATACAAAAAGCAGTCAAGCAATATGAAAGAATACAAAAACAAATATACAAACACAATAGGACAGGCTTCCACCCAAGCTGTCCCATATACCACATAATATACATACAAGTCCACATTACGGGAGAGTGAAAAATATAAAGGAAAAAAACAAAAAACATATTAGAAAAAACAATGTCAGTGGATAGAATTAAATTTACCTAAATCCTATCATACTAATTCGTCGCTAAGGATTGAGACACATGAGCAGTAAGATAAACCAAAAGTTGATCAGGCTCCACTAAGCTATAACTCTTCCCAAGATGACCCACTATACACTTGCAGGGGAACTTAAGAAAAAAAGTAGCTCCCATTGCTAGTGTACGCTCTTTCAACTCCAAAAAAGCCCGACGGCGTATCGGGGTTGTCCTAGACACATCTGGGAAGAGAGTAACCTTGTGGCCACAAAATAAAGCATTCTTTTTAGAAAAATAAGTTTTCAGAATAGAATTCTTGTCTATCTCAGACACAAACGTAACTATTAAAATTGCACATGCAGAAATAGTATCTGAGGAAGATTCAAGAAATTCAGAAATATCCAAACTATGGGGGGAGACCAACTGCTCAGATTCCGCACCGTCAACCTCACTAACCACTTTCTTAAACCTAGGAACATAATAACTATTGGCAACCTTAAAGACTTCAGGCTGCTCAAACAACAAAACCTCTTTCAGGGATTTATAAAATAAAATCTGTGGGGAAAGATAGAAACATAGAAACATGATGACAGAAAAAGACCACATGGCCCATCTAGTCTGTCCTTCCATATCAACAACTACAACAGTCCCCTTTTTACCTTTAGAGATCCTCTGTGTTTGTCCCATGGTTTTTTTGAATTCAGTTACTGTCCTCATCTCTACCACCTCCACTGGGAGACTATTCCACGGATCCACTATGAGTAAGTGAGTAATAGGAAAATTTAAACATCTTAAATCCCTTGACCGCGACAAATTCTCAAACATTTCTAACTGCCTATGAAAGTATAAACTATCTTTAACAGAGGCTACCGAGACTGCCTGAACAGTACCCAATTTTGCCTCCAACTGACCCAAATGGTCCCCCACAACCCCAAGTTGGGCATCATAATCCACAAATTTAGCAATCCATCATAATCCACAAATTTAGCAACCGAATCCCAAGTAAATTCCTCAATTTGTCCCACAGTCCCTGTTAGGACGGCATCAGTTCGGGTGACTACTGCCCAAATGTCCCTAAGCGTCACATCCTGAGGAGAGGAAGAGGTGGAAACCTCACCACTCAATAATGACGAAACTTTAGGTAGAGGTAACTGCTTAACAACTGGGCTTCCCCGCTCTGAAGACAGTCCAATGTCTGATGCCAAAGCAACAGGGGAGGAAACACCGACCACTCCTCCTGCTACCGGCACTCCCAGATCTTGCAACAAATGGGGTAGGAATACACCCCCAATTGGAGATGAGGCAGACAATGAGGAAGCACTTAAAGATCCGGATACATCTAGACTAGCGTGTTTGGGAGGACACTAGTCTAGATGTATCCGGATCTTTAAGTGCTTCCTCATTTTCTGCCTCATCTCCAATTGGGGGTGTAACCCTACCCCATTTGTCGCAAGATCTGGGAGTGCCGGTAGCAGGAGGAGTGGTCGGTGTTTCCTCCCCTGTTGCTTTGGCATCAGACATTAGACTGTCTTCAGAGCGGGGAAGCCCAGTTGTTAAGCAGTTACCTCTACCTAAAGTTCTTGGAAGCCTTCATAGTAGATGTAGTTGGAAAGGTCTTCTTCCGTCTCTTCCCCATTGCAATACAACACTCTCCTACAAGCCTCCAGAGCCTCCGAAGCACTCAGAAGGGGCTACAAAGGGGCATGGCCTGCCCCTTTGGTCACACCCCTTCGGGCACGCGCCCAAGGACGTGCCCGCGGCTGTGTACCGCGGCACAGCCCAGCTCAAATAGGGCAGACGCTTGACGTCAGCTCACAGCACTAGCGCCCACAGGTGTTCTCCTCCACCGGTTAGGGAATCAGCTTCACTCTCCGATGTTCCGCGGCACAGCCGAGCTCAAATAGGGCAGATGCTTGACGTCAGCTTGCAGCACTAGTGTCCACAGGTGTTCTACTCCACCGGCTAGGGAATCAGCTTCACTCTCTGATGTTCCGCGGCACAGCCCAGCTCAAATAGTGCAGACGCTTGACGTCAGCTCACAGCACTAGCACCCACAGGTGTTCTCCTCCACCGGCTAGGGAATCAGCTTCACTCTCCCCCATTTCCAGTTCTCACCCCCCATCAGCCCATTTCCAGTTCTAACCCCCCTCCCAACAGCCTATTTCCATTCTTAACCCCTCATCAGCCCATTTCCAGTTCTAATCCCCCATCAGCCCATTTCCAGTCCTAGCCCCAGATCCTGATCAGCCCATTTTCAGTTCTAACCCCCCCCCCCATCAGCCCTTTTCCAGCCCTAGCCACCCCCGGTAGCCCATTTCCAGTCCTAGACCCCCCCCTCACCCCAGGGAAACTGAAAAAAAAAAAAAACCTGGCTGCTGAAGCTGCTGCCACCGCAGCAGCAGCAGAATGAAGTGCCCCGCGGCCTCCCTGGCAGAACCCTCCTATCTCCCTCAGCGCCGGCTTTTCAGAGCTGTGAAGGAAGAGTTTCCTTTTCTCACGGCTTTGTTAAGCCCGCCGGTGCTGTTGGGAAACAGGAAATGCTGAACACTTGATCTACAAAAAATAACAAAAAACAGAAATAAACACAATCAAATTCCCCTTAGTCCAATCAAAGGAGCGCTAAGGAGATCCTTGGTCATGCTTCTTCATTGGCGCAATGGAGGAGGCACACTCACCTCTGGTGTACACCCCGGCTCTTTAACACCGGCACCCTCGATGATGTCACCAGAGGTGGAGCTAGCTGTCATCCGGCACAGGACACAACGCTAACAGACAGTCATAACAGAAGCCCAAACTCATGCGAACAAATGGAACAAGCAGCGTGAAGGATGTTCTGGGGCACAAACAACAAGCAGCTCTCAGTCCTCTAGCGTGCACCCCAGCTCTTTAACACCGGAACCCCCTTGATGTCACCAGAGGGCAGAGCTAGCTGTTGTCTGGCACAGGGCACAACGCTAAAAGATAGTCATAACAGAAGCCCAAACTCATGCGAAGAGATGGAACAAGCAGTATGAAGGATGTTCCAGGGCACAAATAAAAAGCAGCTCATTTATGTTACGGAGGTATTTAAACATCTCTATTATATCTCCTCTATCCCACCTTTCCTCTAAAAATATACAAATTAAGATTTTTAAGTCTGTCCAGATATGTTTTATAATGAAGACCATTAACCATTTTAGCAGCCACCCTCTGCACAAACTACATCCTGTTTATATCATTTTGAAGGTGTGATCTCCAGAAATTACACACAATACTCCAAATGAGGTCTCACCAGAGACTTAAACAAAGGCATTATCACCTTTTTTCTGTTGGCCATTCCTCTCTGTATACACCCAAGCATCCTTCTGGCTTTTGCTGTTGCCTTTTCTACTTGTTTAGCTACTTTAAGAACATCAGAAACTATCATGCCCAAGTCCTGCTCTTCTTTCGTGGACAGAAATACTTCACCCCCTACACTGTACCACTCCCCTGGATTTTTGCAGCCCAAATGGATGACCCTGCATTTTTTAGCTGCCAAATTCTCAACCATTCTTCAAGCTTAGCTAGATCCCTCCTCATGTTATCTACTCCTTCCTGTGTGTCTACTCTATTGCAGATTTTGGTATCATCTGCAAAGAGGCAAACCTTACTCAACAGTCCTTTTGCAATATCACTAACAAAGATGTTAAAAAGAATCAGAACATGGACAGATTCTTGCAGCACACTACCAGTAACATCCTTCTCCTCAGAATGAACTCCATTTACCTGTAAACTCTGTCGCCTCCCACTCAACCAATTTCTAACCCAGTCAGTCACATTAGGGTCCATCCCTAGGGTGCTCAATTTATTTATAAGTCGCCTGTGTGGAACAGTGCCAAAGGCTTTACCGAAATCTAAGTACACCACATCGCCTGTGTGGAACAGTGCCAAAGGCTTTACCGAAATCTAAGTACACCACATCTAGAGCTCTCCCTCAGTCCAACTTTCTGGTCACCCAGTCAAAGAAATGAATCAGATTTGTCTGACAAGACCTGCCTCTGGAAAGTACT
This sequence comes from Ichthyophis bannanicus, assembly GCA_033557465.1. Classification (NCBI taxonomy): domain Eukaryota; kingdom Metazoa; phylum Chordata; class Amphibia; order Gymnophiona; family Ichthyophiidae; genus Ichthyophis; species Ichthyophis bannanicus. Next base: position 1,132,217,100 of record CM066033.1, read on the forward strand.
GATTGTATACTAACATATTCTTGTTTAATGTATTTGATCTATTACATTTTCTGTATTTAGAAGCTTCATCATTATAATTGCACCGTTATATCCATACTAATCAAGTTGCTACAGTATTTTGTCCAATATTGCATACATATTTGTTTCCATGTTTTTAGCGCCATCTACTGACTACATATAGTATATATACAATTCTTTTTTGTATAATTGATGTTCATGCTCTAAATTTGTTTGTTTAGCCGTACAATTTAGAAATATGTTGACATACATTTATATATATTTTTTTAACATAGTAATTTTTTGATATATAGAATTTATAACATTGCTGGATGTCCTCTCTGCTATGATTTGTTGTATCTTTTTGATACTCTTATATTCTTTTCATCGAACCTTTCTTAGGATTTGTTTTTTTATTTTTTATATTTTTGGATTTTTGTGATAGATGTTGGTAGAATTGTCACTCACTTTTACATTTTGGAATGTGTACCTAGGTTCACTGCACTATCCATTCACCCTTTCACAAATTCCAGTTTTATGCAATAATTATCCTTTTCTTATCCATTTCTTTATACTGTTATATTGGTTTTTTATTTTTATGACTGCCTGACGTCCTGTTTTTGGTATGCAAGTTTTTCTTTTTATCCTTATTTTTTATTTATTTTTTAATTAAAATTATTTAATTTTAAATTCATTTGTACATGTATGCAATTTACTTTATATGTTTATTTTATGTTTTATTAAATCTGCCGCTGATGCAGACATTCACTGCCAAAACACGGCCATGTTGGGCATAATAAAATCTGTTCAGACTTTTTTGATTCCCCTGCTCCTTCTTGTTTGCACTTTTTTTTATTTAACAAAGAACTGCAATATTGGCAGAAGAGAGATAGGACGGGGCAGCAGTATGAAGCGTTTTATGGACCCGACTAAGAATCTTAAATTGAATACGGTATGAGATGGGAAGCCAATGTAATCGCTGCAGAAGGGGGTAACATGGTCAAAACGGGATGCATGAAAAATCAATCTCGCTGCTGGGTGTTGGATAAGCTGGAAATCAGTGTAATTCAAAAGTAGGGTGACTGGCCAAAACAGAATTACCATAATCAAGACGAGAGAAAATAAGTGAAGCATGCCAGAGTAACTGGCATGGAGAAAAGGGATCTGATATTTCTAATGCGTCAAAGAAGGAGGAATGAACCTTGTACAAGAGAATTGACATGCGCATGGAAAGAAAGAGTGGAATCTATCGTGATACCCAGGTAACAAAATAAAGAAGTGAGGGTAATGGGGGTGCCATCAAAAGATGATTGGACAGAAGGAGGATTTAATGGACCAGTGATCCAAGTGGCAGTGGTTTTGGATGAGTTAAGTTTAAGATGGTGTGCCTTTAACCAAGTGGCAACCAAAGAAAAGCAGGAGTCCATCTGTGATATGTTTGGGCAAGAAGGATCGGTGTGTAGAATATCATCAGTAAAAATGTATGTAGAAACACCTTGTTGTTGGATTAAGAGGGGCCAAAAAGATATTAAATAGATAAGGAGCCAAAACAGAACCCTATGGAACACCACAAGTAAGTGGAAAAGAAGGGGGGAAAGAGTGCCTGTGAAAACTGTGAATGAGTGGTCAGAGAGGAAGGATTGAAACCATGAAAGATCAGTGCTACGGAAGCTGAATTCATGTAAGCGGTGTAGGAGAAGATCATGGTGGATGAGGTCGAATGCCAAAGACAAGTCAAGAGAGATTGCAAGTGATAAATTTCCGTGATCAAAGGCATGGTGGACTTCGCTGAGAAAGGGACATGACAATAGTATCTGTAGAGTGGTCCAGGCGGAAACCTGATTGACGGGATGGAGGGCATTCGTGTTTTCTAAGTGTGTCTTTTCTGCATCAGAGCTTTGGAAAATTATCATAGCCCTTATGCAGAAAAGAATTTAAACTTTTCGAATTGCGACAGTTGTGGTCAACTTTACTTTGATAAGCCCTCTTTTTTTGAGAGACTTCATAGAAATCATGGATTCTTTTTAGAATAACTTTAATCAAATATAAAGAATAAAATGAACTATCATAGTTAAGAGCAGCTGGTTTATAACGGCTTTCAAAAAGGTTAGTCCAACAAAACATTTCTTTAAGAGTCATGCTTTGTGAGCGGTTTACATACGCAAGGTTTTTGGATGTCACTTGTGGAATAGGTTTATCCTGTAAAAGATCCAGTTTTGTATTTCTGGTAATATAATTAAGTTTGAAATTGTGACATAGGGGAAATGCTTTAGTTACTACTGCTTCTATTATTTATTTATTTAGACAGTTTTGTATACCACCTTATCCTTCAATCAAAGCGGTCACAACACAATTGGGGGATACATTTAACACGCGGGGATATGAGACACATACACTAATACTTACAGGGAACATGGGCAATGGAGGGTTAAGTGGCTTGCCCAAGACCACAAGGAGCATCTGTGGGACTAGAAACCCCAGTCCTTCCGGCCCAAGGTTGCTGTCCTCTAGTGGGATTTGAACCCCCGACCTTCCGGCCTGAAGAACTTTGCCCCAACCACTAGGCTACTCCTCCCTATTAGTTTTTGTATTAGCCTTGTATTCTCATGTTATTTTTATTCTTTGATTTTATTCTATTTTATTGTATGGTTTATGCAATATGTATGCTTTTATTTGTTATATATCAAATGATGTATGTTATTTTTCTTTTTTTAAGTGCTGACTCCTGGTGACCCAACAGCCCCTGGGTTTTCTTGGCAAGGTGCGACTGGAAGTAAATTGCCAGGCCTTTTCTTCTGAGTTAATGGAGGATAAAGTGACGTACCCAAGGTCACAAGTAGTGCCAGTGGGAATCAAACCCAGATCTCTTAGGTACTAGGCTGTTGCTCCAATCACTAGGCTACTCCTCCACTCCATTGTATATTATATGTCTGGTTTTATTATGAATGGAGTTTTTTTGTACCCTGTCTTGGACTTTGTAAAGTCACCAAGAAAAAACAGCACTGCCACGCAGGCAAACAGCAACAGTACAGAAACGTAGGCAGGTATGAATTTCTCACCAATCCTTTATTGATCCATAATAAATAAGGGAGGCCAAACCCGACACAGGCCATGTTTCGAAAAAATCCTTCTTCAGGGGTAGGCTCACCTTACACTAAAACATATTATAAATAATTAAAAAACAAATGACATACATGAAAAAACTGTAAAAACACGAAAATAAATAAGATATTATATGTGAAAGACGTGCAAGTCTCATATTTATGAACCATATGCTGTCATATATTTATATGTATCCTACTTAGACATATAAAAACATAAATATATTAACTATAAAAACACATTGATCAATAAGTTGTATATAAAAGACATGCAAGTCTTATATTTATGAACCATATGCTAAAATCATATGTTTATATGTATCATACTAAGACATATAAAAACGTAAATATATGAAACCTTAATATGTAAAAACAGAGCTCCCTCTGGAGAAATAAAAACAATATGAAAAGTATTATGAAAATGTGAAAATGCAATAATTACATGCAGATACAAACACAGATCATTATATTTAAATTAAAACGATAAATAGATAAATAACATATCATAAAAACATTAACATAATAAGGACAAAATAAAAAATGCTTAATAATCAATCTAATAAGACATGGAGAAAAACAGGAGAGACTGAGGATCAGAACAGGGAAAAGAACTAATATATAGGAGCAGGAGTGAAAAAAGTACTGTTACCTTAGGACCGTAAATGACCACAAATATGTCGCTGAAAATGAAGTGAGCTTCCTTCACTGCAAATGCAATATATAAAAGCTTAAAAAAAACCCAAAGAAGGGGGGTACACAAGATATACTTAATATCCATAGTTTAAAAAAATATATTTCATCCTTTAAAACCAAAGCCACCAGCCGTTAAAACCCAAACAAAATAATACTAAAGAGTAAAGTTGTAAAAAATGTCAGTGGAAAAGGGATATCAGAGTAAAAGAAACCAGGTATTGGGCGTGAATACCCACTAGCCACGTATTGACATTAGGGAAGAAGGTGTATAAGCAATATTGATTATGCTTCAAAATTTTATTACATATCAAGAAAAGAAGTATTAGATCAGAAACCGATGATCTCGGGACACTAACTCAATAACAGCCATCTTGTCGTCCGCTTTGCCTGCGGTCCTCCCATACAGAGATGGTCGGCTGCTTATAGGCATGCAGGTTCTGTTTGACAATAGTTTGTTTTGTCTTCCACTTTTTTTAGCTTTCAATTTTATTCTTTATTTTTTATTCTTCATTTTCTTACTTGTAGCATTTTATGTGCCCATGCTGGTAACAATATTAATAATAGTTGTATATTCATTTATTAATTAATCGTAGGTCCAGCATATGCAGGTTGATTGCGGGTCCTGGCTGCTCCCGCGCGTTTTTTTGTTTTTATACGCATGCGTCGGCGTCTGGTTCACCGAATGTGGTTATGCTGTTAGCATCGTTTATTGTCTCTTCGGATTGAGAAGTCCCGGCAGCTCCTAAATCTGTGAGTTTTTCATTCAGTGTACCAGATACATGTTGGGCTTGAGTATTATTTATATTTTTTAAATTAACACACACAATCGCCTACTTTCTGTTTCACAGCACGATTATGTGCTGCCTGCGGTAGTGTCTCTGGTTTCGGTTGTGAGAGTGCAGTGGTCTATGTGGTTGTTATAATCTTTAGCCGCTCCTTTCTGGTAAGGTATTTTATAAGATGTATTTTTCCAATTCATATTCTATGCACTTGCTATAATGTGGAACGTGCGGCGCATCTCCTCATTTTTTGATTTCTTCATCAATAGGATGTCGATCCGGGGACGATGCATAAGATGGCTGTTATTGAGTTAGTGTCCCGAGATCATCGGTTTCTGATCTAATACTTCTTTTCTTGATATTGTCATGGCGCAAGGCAAATAGTGCCTATGGAAATAGATGAAAATGTGCAGGGCAGTTTTAAAATGGGCAGCTCAAAGCACATGGCTAGGGGTTGCTATAGACAACCGACCAAAACACTAGCACCGGGTGTAGGTAAACGCCCCGGAGATGCATTACCTCATAGCTCATTAGAGGGGCAGGAACAGCTGCAGGGACTTGAGCTGATGAGGGGCTCAAAGAATGACGCATTTAAAATAGAGTCAGTCTTGAGCAGAAACAGAACACGAGGAAGGAGAACACGAGAGGCAGAAACAGGAACAAGGAAGAGCAGAACACATGAGAACCAGGATACATACCTGAGAGCTTCTGACGGAGATTCCAGCAGCACCTCAGAGGAGTTTGCCCAGGAGGGATTACCCGAGGTTAGTGCTAGAGAGTTGGGCTGCACTGAACCAGAGTCCGGTTGGGGACACAGAGGGATTCCAGGCAGCAAACGACAAGGAGCTTTGAGAGGGAACTCCCACGAGAGCAGGTACCTGGGGAATAGAAGCTCTTATCCAAAAGAGATTTCCTGGCTGAAAGAAAGACGTCCTGTGAGGGGAAGTGAAAGGGAGAAAAGTTTCCAGCTTCCCGGCTGCAAACGTTCAGGCAGAGCTAAGCCTGAAGAAAGGCCAATTCCCTGGAATAGAGGGGCACTGGATTTTACCTGCACTAGTCCTGAGGTGTATGGCCCTCTAGAGGGAAAATCCACATTGCATGGTAACCTGCTTTTCCACGTTAATAGAGGGGAGAGAAGCCCTTGCCAGGAAGAGGAGGGATTGCTAAACACTGATACAAGTTACAGCCATACAAGAGATAATAGCAGGGAAGCTCATGAGGCCATGGACTGTGATTTCTGTGGAGAAAACGCAGATGATTTCCAGATGGACTGTACACTGGTGTTTTCAGATAGCGTGACCTCTTTCTGTTGAAGCATAAGAAGCCTGCAAAAGAGAAATCTGTGTAAGGGCACAGATTTCACTCTACAGCCGTTGTAACATAAAAAGCCTGTTCTTCACTTTTGTTTTCCTTAAAGCTGAAAAGAAGCATTTCCTTTGTCATTTGTAATACCCTTTTGTGTTGTGCCAGGAGCATGATTTACTTTCCTTTATAATTCCTGTTTGCAAAAGTTCTCCCGGGAAGGGAAATAAATACCTCTTTATAAGCATAGCTACTCGTCCACGACTACACTCTTATTGAATAGCTATTGGGACTTCAACTCCCAGGGGGCACCACTAGTCCCTGCTACATAGAAGGAGCCTCACTGAAGCCCCAGGCCTTTCGCCTCCGGGGTAAGTAGGTGGGTGACAATTGGCGACGTTTTTGGATTTTTGCACAAGGATTCAAAAGGACAGCACAAAGGACTACAGTCTGCTGGAAAAAAGAAACTGTTGTCCAGAGGGAGAGCCGTCTGGAAGATTCCTGCTGCCAGGTGCTGGACCCGGAGAAACTTTCTCACAAGCTGATCCCTACATGAAGGCTCAGGTAAACGTACCTAGTCATACGTGGGGAGGATAAAAGTGAGAGAGGGGGCGCTGGTGGGCAGAGGAAGAGGCGGTGGAAAGAGAAAAAAAAAGAAAAAAAAATTTTGCGGTATCGCACTTGGGTTTTTGTTTTTGTTTTCTATATCTCTACAGGTACATCGAGGCTGAGAATGGAGCCACAAGATGTAGCACACTGGATGAGGACACAGTGGGATAAGCAGGTGGAACTTATTCACTACCTTCAGGAGCAGACTACGCGGACCATACAGGAGCAACAGAGGCCTTTGATGGAGACCATGGACGCGCTTTTAAAGAAGCCGCTAGACGCCACAGCAGACGTCCCCATGGCATTCCAAGGGGCAGGACTGAGGTCGTATGGTGCCTTTTCTTTGGGATAATTACTACCGCAGGACAATTTAGATGACTATCTTGACGCTTTTGAGCGGATAGCTACCACCCTGAAATGGCCAGAGGAGCAGTGGGCCACGAGGTTTGCCCTTTCGCTCACAGGCGAGGCCCTTTCAGCGTATAAAGCTAAGCCAGCGGACTTAGCTTCTAATTATATAGAAGTTAAGAAAGCAGTGAAGGATAGGTTGGGGCTCACACCTCTACATTATCAAAGAATGTTCAGGGAGGCAGTAATTAAGCCTCAAGAGACCCCTAAGGCCCTAGCGCAGCGTTTAAAAAATGTAGCCAGAAAATGGTTGCTGGCAGAGGGAGGTACACTGGAAACAGTCCTTGATAAAATTGTGCTGGAACAATTTATGCAGGCTGTTCCCAGCGGTGTTAAAACTTTTCTGACACTCCAGCACTGCCAAACCTCGGAGGAGGCAGCCACTCTTGCGGAGCGGTATTTCGCTGCAGAGAGGACTGACACCTCAGGGCAAGGTATCTGGTCGGCAGCTGGTAGGAGAGATAGTGGCAGAAAAGGAAAATATATGTATGATAAGCTGTACAAGCCTGAATTGTCTAATGTTAATGTCTCTGAGGATAATAATGTCTTATCTGTACCTAGAGGAAAATGTTTCAGGTGTGGGAAGAAAGGACATTTTCAGAAATCCTGCACAGAAAGAACAGTCCTGGTGACAGGGATAGAAGAGACAGATCAGGACGAATTCCGTATCCAGGTTCAAGTGGAAGGTATTTACACATTGGCTCTACTTGACTCGGGGGCTGACCAGAGCATGATTTCAAGGGAGCTCTGGGAAGCCATTAAGGGGCACCGCCAGTCGCCCCCGAGTCAAGCAGAAGGCCAAGTACGGGTCAAGTGCGTGCACAGCGCATTTGTCCCTTATCCCCTACACAATGTATTGGTACAAGGGTTGGGCACCATCAGAGAGGTGAGGGTGGCCGTAGTTCCCAAACTACCAGAGGATGTTGTACTGGGGAAGGATTGGCCTCCCTTTTATCAAGACTTGGGTATTAAGTTAGGCTTAGTATCCACTCGCCCTCAAGCGGGACCCTCTGGGAGGGGAGAAGAATCAGAGAAAAACACTGAGGAACCTGAAGGGGAGGAAAATGCTCAAAGGGAGGAGCCAGACGAGGAAGGGCTAGCTACCCTCCCTAAACATGACAATTTAATACATCCCCCTGATAAAGAAGGGAAAAAGGATAAATCCAGGAAAGGTAGGGAGAGATACTCTAGGACCCGGGGGAGGGCCGAGCTAGAAGGTGCTGTAGGGTTGCCCTGGGTACCGGCAGAGGTAGTCAAAACATTTCCATCATTCCCCATGGAGCAGAGAGCTGACCCAGCTCTTAAAAGGGCGTTTGAGTGGGCTGAGGAAACTAGACAGACCCTACCAAGATTTTTCCTGGAAAATGATCTCTTATATAGAGAATGTGCAAACCCCCACAATGATGCCATACGCAAGCAGCTAGTTGTACCCACGACCTTTAAAGCTAGTGTTTTAAGATTAGCCCATGACCACCCAGTGGGGTGTCACAAGGGGATCCAGGGGATGCTGGACCAAATCTTAGCTAGATTTTATTGGCCTGGGGTTTTTAAGGAGACACGGCAGTATTGCGAGGCATGCCCTAGCTGCCAAAGAGTGACAGCTATAAAGCCTAAGGCAGTACCCATGGTGCCAACCCCCACCATAGCGGCTCCTATAAGCCGAATGGGAGTTGACATAATAGGACCTCTGGTGAAGACACTGAGGGGTTTTAAGTATATCTTGGTCATAGTTGACCATGCCACGCGGTTTCCTTGGGCCATTCCCTTGAGAAACACATCCGCCAAAATAGTAGCCTTAGAGTTAATCAAACTTTTCTGCGAGGTAGGTTTTCCCAGGGAAGTCCTGACTGATCAGGGTAGTAACTTCCTATCAAAACATCTAGCTATGGTCTGGGAAGCCTTCGGCATCCGCCATATACGGACATCAGCATACCATCCACAGTCTAACGGGCTCGTGGAGCGTATGAATCAGTCTATTAAACAACTGCTACGCAGAGGTTTGAAGGCGGGGGAAATGAATGAATGGGATACATTGCTCCCATTCACGCTATATGCATGCAGGGAGCGCATACAGGCGTCCCTGGGGGCATCTCCCTACGAGTTGCTGTTCGGCTGCGCTCCAAGAGCAATCTTGGACATCCTATAGGAGCAATGGGTAGAGCCGAACATGCAAGAGGTCGGGGTACCCCAATTCCTGAAGGAGTTAAGACAACGCCTAGAGAGGACATCCAAGGCCTCTATAGAGAATCTACAGGCCAGTAAACGTAAGCAAAAACAGTATTACGATAAGGGCACCAGACCGAGGCAGCTAAGCATAGGGGACAAAGTACTTATCCAAGTATCCGACCCCGGACCAAAATTCGAGTCCAGGTGGAAGGGCCCTGGTACAGTGGTAGAGAGGGTTGGCCCAGTATCCTATCGGGTGGAAAACGAGAGGGGCCGCCAACAGGTCTATCATGTAAATGTACTAAAGCTGTGGAAGGACAGGTCTGCCACTGCCAGCCTGGTTACTGTAGTATACCGAGATAGGTCCCATACAGTATTACCCCGAGATAGGTCCCGTAAGGAGATTCCGGGCTGTCAGGAAAAATCTGCAGCCCGTAATATTTTAAGGGGGGGGGGGGGGATCTGTCATGGCGCAAGGCAAATAGTGCCTATGGAAATAGATGAAAATGTGCAGGGCAGTTTTAAAACGGGCAGCTCAAAGCACATGGCTAGGGGTTGCTATAGACAACCGACCAAAACACTAGCACCGGGTGTAGGTAAACGCCCCGGAGATGCATTACCTCATAGCTCATTAGAGGGGCAGGAACAGCTGCAGGGACTTGAGCTGATGAGGGGCTCAAAGAATGACGCATTTAAAATAGAGTCAGTCTTGAGCAGAAACAGAACACGAGGAAGGAGAACACGAGAGGCAGAAACAGGAACACGGAAGAGCAGAACATATGAGAACCAGGATACATACCTGAGAGCTTCTGATGGAGATTCCAGCAGCACCTCAGAGGAGTTTGCCCAGGAGGGATTACCCGAGGTTAGTGCTAGAGAGTTGGGCTGCACTGAACCAGAGTCCGGTTGGGGACCCAGAGGGATTCCAGGCAGCAAACGACGAGGAGCTGTGAGAGGGAACTCCCACGAGAGCAGGTACCTGGGGAATAGAAGCTCTTATCCAAAAGAGATTTCCTGGCTGAAAGAAAGACGTCCTGTGAGGGGAAGTGAAAGGGAGAAAAGTTTCCAGCTTCCCGGCTGCAAACGTTCAGGCAGAGCTAAGCCTGAAGAAAGGCCAATTCCCTGGAATAGAGGGGCACTGGATTTTACCTGCACTAGTCCTGAGGTGTATGGCCCTCTAGAGGGAAAATCCACATTGCATGGTAACCTGCTTTTCCACGTTAATAGAGGGGAGAGAAGCCCTTGCCAGGAAGAGGAGGGATTGCTAAACACTGATACAAGTTACAGCCATACAAGAGATAATAGCAGGGAAGCTCATGAGGCCATGGACTGTGATTTCTGTGGAGAAAACTCAGAGGATTTCCAGATGGACTGTACACTGGTGTTTTCAGATAGCGTGACCTCTTTCTGTTGAAGCATAAGAAGCCTGCAAAAGAGAAATCTATGTAAGGGCACAGATTTCACTCTACAGCCGTTGTAACATAAAAAGCCTGTTCTTCACTTTTGTTTTCCTTAAAGCTGAAAAGAAGCATTTCCTTTGTCATTTTGTAGTACCCTTTTGTGTTGTGCCAGGAGCATGGTTTACTTTCCTTTATAATTCCTGTTTGCAAAAGTTCTCCCGGGAAGGGAAATAAATACCTCTTTATAAGCATAGCTACTCGTCCACGACTACACTCTTATTGAATAGCTATTGGGACTTCAACTCCCAGGGGGCACCACTAGTCCCTGCTACATAGGAGGAGCCTCACTGAAGCCCCAGGCCTTTCGCCTCCGGGGTAAGTAGGTGGGTGACAATATGTAATAAAATTTTGAAGCATAATCAATATTGCTTATACACCTTCTTCCCTAATGTCAATACGTGGCTAGTGGGTATTCACGCCCAATACCTGGTTTCTTTTACTCTGATATCCCTTTTCCACTGACATTTTTTACAACTTTACTCTTTAGTATTATTTTGTTTGGGTTTTAACGGCTGGTGGCTTTGGTTTTAAAGGATGAAATATATTTTTTAAAACTATTTATGGATATTAAGTATATCTTGTGTACCCCCCCTTCTTTTGGGTTTTATAAAAAGCTTTTATATATTGCATTTGCAGTGAAGGAAGCTCACTTCATTTTCAGCGACATATTTGTGGTCGCTTATGGTCCTAAGGTAACAGTACTTTTTTCACTCCTGCTCCTATATATTAGTTCTTTTCCCTGTTCTGATCCTCAGTCTCTCCTGTTTTTCTCCATGTCTTATTAGATTGATTATTAAGCATTTTTTATTTTGTCCTTATTATGTTAATGTTTTTATGATATGTTATTTATCTATTTATCGTTTTAATTTAAATATAATGATCTGTGTTTGTATCTGCATGTAATTATTGCGTTTTCACATTTTCATAATACTTTTCATATTGTTTTTATTTCTCCAGAGGGAGCTCTGTTTTTACATATTAAGGTTTCATATTTACGTTTTTATATGTCTTAGTATGATACATATAAACATATGATTTTAGCATATGGTTCATAAATATAAGACTTGCATGTCTTTTATATACAACTTATTGATCAATGTGTTTTTATAGTTAATATATTTATGTTTTTATATGTCTAAGTAGGATACATATAAATATATGACAGCATATGGTTCATAAATATGAGACTTGCACGTCTTTCACATATAATATAATACTTATTTATTTTCGTGTTTTTACAGTTTTTTCATGTATGTCATTTGTTTTTTAATTATTTATAATATGTTTTAGTGTAAGGTGAGCCTACCCCTGAAGAAGGATTTTTTTGAAACATTGGACTTTGTAAAGACAGGTAAAATATCCAAATAAATGGAATGGAGAAAAATTCCTACTTAGTATAGCTTACACTCTAGTTAAGACAGACAAAATGGACAAATAATAGAAATAGGGAGCTTAATCTATCATGGGTAGTGTTGATGTGGACATGGGAATAAGAGATTAAGTTTTAAAAGCAACCTCAAGAAGATGGGCTTTCTGGCAGGCTTTGAATAAAGCAAGAGAGAGCATGACACTGATTCTGAAGTCTATTCCAGGTATGTAGCACAGCGAAGTCTGGAGTTGATGGTGGAGGACAAGGGTGCCATTCCTGATAAGGGGTGTCGGGAGTAATAAGAGAAGAGAGGAGAGGTAATGAGGAACATTTGTAGGTCAATAAGAGAACTGAATGTAGAAATGGATAGGGTGCCACCATCATCAGCTCTCCCCTCCGGGGATCGAGCCTCCAGCAGCGGGGGAGCAGCAGCCATCTCTGCCCAATCGGGGCAGCAACCCGGATTTAAATTGCATCGCGCCATCGGGCGCTCAACAAAGAACCCTCTCGCCACCATCATCAGCTCTCCCCTCCGGGGATCGAGCCTCCAGCAGCGGGGGAGCAGCCGCCATCTCTGCCCAATCGGGGCAGCAACCCGGATTTAAATTGCATCGCGCCATCGGGCGCTCAACAAAGAACCCTCCCGCCACAATCATCAGCTCTCCCCTCCGGGGATCGAGCCTCCAGCAGCGGTGGAGCAGCAGCCATCTCTGCCCAATTGGGGCAGCAACCCGGATTTAAATTGCATCGCGCCATCGGGCGCTCAACAAAGAACCCTCCCGCCACCATCATCAGCTCTCCCCTCCGGGGATCGAGCCTCCAGCAGCGGGGGAGCAGCAGCCATCTCTGCCCAATCGGGGCAGCAACCCGGATTTAAATTGCATCGCGCCATCGGGTGCAGCAACCCGGATTTAAATTGCATCGCGCCATCGGCCCAGCAACCCGGATTTAAATTGCATCGCGCCATCGGGTGCAGCAACCCGGATTTAAATTGCATCGCGCCATCGGGCGCAGCAACCCCGATTTAAATTGCATCGCGCCATCGGGTGCAGCAACCCGGATTTAAATTGCATCGCACCATCGTGCGCAGCAACCTGGATTTAAATTGCATCGCGCCATTGGGCACGCCCGCGCCTGAGGGCCTCGCCAGAGGGCCCTTTGGCACGGCCCTTAGGCAGCGGCCATCTCACAACCCCGCAAAGGAAATTTGACCTCCCCCTCCCACCCGACGAACACATCCACCTTCTGCTCCGCCAGCAGCAGCTACCGCATGAACCACTCCGAGTCCACTGGATATCCACCCTCTTCCTCAACGCCAGACCCGCGCTTCAGTTGCTTGAGCTCTCTCCTGGACGTGTAAGACCCCTCAGTGGTACACCACAACAAAGGCTCCAAGGAAGCAGAACCCAAGCTGAACCTCGGGACACAATAGGTACGATACAAAATAACAGGATCACGCTTTAAACCCAGTGGGCCTAAAAACGATTAGTATAGTATACACTGCAGATCTATGTCATATGTAACCTTGAATTTTAGAACTGGAAGTTGTATCCATATACCTATGAGTCTATGTATAACCACCATAATCTGCTGTTTACTCTATCACTGCTATACGCATAATTACGGTACTTAACTGTAGCACTACATATAACCACCCAAAGCCAAGGACATCACCTGTATACTCCAGAATCCGCTTAACTCTGTGTCCCACTTACTCACTAAGGCTCCTTAATCTCAAGCCAGTGCAATCATTAGAATGGATCATTTCACGATAATACTAATATGTAGCTACCTTCTCTTAGGGTTGTTCAGTAGTACTTTAGCCCTAACAGGCACTCACAACCAGATACCTACTCTACATGGATATGGGAGGAAATGGTCAAGAGACACTCCCCTCAAGTCAGTAAACAACACGCATCCTACATACCAGCACCTACTACACATTGCAATTCAGCATACCACAAATGTTAAAAAGTTCAACCCGCCCCCACAAGATTTAAAGGCTGCTCTCATAAATGCACGCTCAGTCCGCAACAAATGGCCAATCATCACTGACTTAATTGCCCTCCACAACCTTGACATTCTCCTAATCAGAGAAACCTGGCTAACAAATACTGACACCGTACTCCTCAACCACCTGCTACCCCCCAATTTCACAATACACTGTTGTCATAGAGACGACAAAAGAGGCGGCGGTGTACTCATACTCGCCAAAGCCGACCTCAATTTCCAGCTCACCAACAGTGCCAACACTCCCAACCTTGACATAGTTACCATAGCAAATAATTACTGCTCCATCAATCTGCTATACAGGACCCCAACCCCCTCCCACGAGGATCTCACCACGATAATTGAGCTAGCTTGCAATACTCCGAACCTGCGTACCCCAAACTGGATACTAGGAGACCTCAACCTGCCATCCCTGCATGACTCTCAAGCGACAGCATTCCTTGATGCTCTAACAGACCTAGGTTATCAGCAGTTAATCAACGAACCAACTCACATAAAAGGGAACACACTTGACTTGATCTTCGCTCCTTTAACCGTCCACAACACTGTCCCCCACTCCTCACCAACCTATATTGAAGTTCCTTGGTCAGACCATAAGCTAATCACGTTACTTATCCCTATGGAAAACCATGCCAGGAAGCCCCCTGATAACAAAACAAACGCCACAAGAATACCCCCTCGTAGTTTTCATCCTTTCGACAGGGAATCCATTATGAATCCCACACAGCCACTCCTCAGCACTACATCAACTAACCTTGATAACCTTGTCTCCAGTTGGAATGATAGCCTTAGCTCCATTGCTCTACGCACGGAGCACAACAAAGCCCCAAGGAAAAAGGCTGCCGCGCCCTGGTACACAAAAGAACTATGGGATTCCCTCCTCAAACTCAGAAAACTTGAAAGGCGATGGAGGAGTTCCCGATCCACAGAAGACCAAGAGGCCTATAACCTCCAATTAGCATCTCACCGTAAAGCGATAACTGAGAAAATAAGACAAGCACACACTGATACTCTACAACGATCACTAAAGAAACCACATGACCTATTCAACCTAGTCAAGAACCTCACGACTGAACCAGGTCAGGTGCAAAAAACAGAGATCTGCGCACAAGACTATGCCGACTTCCTTCAATCGAAACTATGCCAAACCAGCAAGCTTGAAGCACCCGCCCCCAACAAAGTACAAAGCAATGCAACGAAACTAACAACCTTCTCCACTCCATCTCTTAAACAAATTGTTGACTCCATCTCCACAATCAACACCTCCACCGCGCAGTCGGATCCATGTCCAGCCTTTTGGATAAAGGAACTAAAAACTGAATTTAGCCCATTCACAGCCAGACTCTGTGACACATCATTCAGCTCAGGAGTTTTTCCCCTAAATCTCAAACAAACATCCATTAGACCCCTGTTAAAAAACAGCAAACTCTACCCTCAGAAAGTTGAGTCATATAGACCAATTGCCAGTATTCCACTCCTAGCCAAGATAATAGAAAAAGAAGTACAATGCCAGATACAACAAAACATTGACGATGCCGCACCTCTAGACCACAGTCAACATGGCTTCAGAGCTGCCCATGGTGTAGAGACACTACTCACCTCCCTCTTCAACCACATTCTCACCACAATAGACAACATTCATCACGGTGTGGCCCTTATATTTTTGGACATAGCCTCGGCATTCGACTCAGTGTGCCACACGACCCTCCTGAGATGGCTAGAAGAGAAAGGCATCTGCGAGTCAGCCCTAGCATGGTGCAAATCTTACCTCTCTGATAGATGGCAGCATGTGCGAACAGAGACCTCAACATCGGTACCGTTCCACCAGAAACAAGGCGTTCCGCAGGGATCCTCCCTATCAGCCCTGCTGTTTAACATCTACATGCAGCCCATCTGCGAGCTCATACGATCATTCAACATTAACTGCATGATATACGCCGAACACGTACTGCTATACACACCCTTCAAGACTGACCAGATCGAGCTCTCATCACTAACAAACTGCTTCACTGCAGTAGAAAACTGGCTCCAAAATCAGAATCTCCGGATTCAACTCAAAAAGACTGAAGTGCTGTTCATTACCAGAAACCCTAACTTCCGCCCGCCGGCCAACCTAAAAGTCGGAAATGTAGAGCTTCAAACCAAACCTACAATCCGTTACCTGGGTGTAACACTGGACCAGAAAGTGGACATGAAATCCCATATTGGCAACATGGTCAAATCAACATATCTAAAAATCAAAACCCTCAGACATCTACGCCCCCTACTACAACCGGATGATTTTAGAACGATCTTTCAGGCATTAACGATTCCACATCTTGACTATGCAAATGCGATTCTGCAAGGGTTACCTCAATCCACCTAACTCCACTCCAACTCGCCATGAACTCTGCAGCCAGAGTTCTAAATGGTGCCTCAAGACGTGACCATATAACACCGATCCTCAAAAGTCTCCACTGGCTCCCAATTCACAGTAGGATCACCTTCAAGATCTTACTACTAACATTCAAGGCTATCAACGGACTTTCCCCCTCATCGCTTGCAAGCCTTACGCTCATGACTTCCCCTACCAGAGCCAGACGACACGCAGCAATAAATACTATAGTAATCCCCAAAACAATAACCCAGTGTACACAGTCAACCGCAAACAGAGCTTTCAGTCTTTGTGCACCTAGAAGCTGGAATGCCTTGCCACCCAGCCTACGAGCCATCACAGAGATAACTAAATTCAGGAAGGCTCTGAAGCACCACCTCTTCCTCAAGTGCTACCCTGAAGTAGGCAAGCCAAAATGCCCTACATGCAACACAGATCCTTAATCACCCGGTAATCAAATCATTCCACAATGTGATGTACATAGGGCTTTCGCCCTATGCCTTTGTGTATATAGTTAAATTGTTATAGGGTTTTCACCTTATGCCTTTGTGTATATAGTTAACATGTTATCCAAATTAATCTCCCTGTTATCTGTAATTTATGGTGTACACAAACAAATAATGTGTGCCTTCGAGTCAGTCCTGACTCCTGGCGACCCAGACGCTCCTGGGTTTTCTTGGCAGTGTCACCGGAAGTAGATTGCCAGGCCTTTCTTCCGAGGCAATGGAGGGTAAAGTGACTTGCCCAAGGCCACAAGGAGTGCAAGTGGGAATCGAACCCTGGTTGCTTGGTTACTAAGCCAATGTTCTAACCACTAGGCTACTCCTCCACTCCATTTATGGTGTAACCCCACTGTAAAACTGCTTTGATGTTCCATGTAAACCGCACTGATGTCGAATAGCGTGGTATATAAGAGTATTAAATAAATAAATAAATAAGTGACATGAGAAGAAAGGTTATGGGAGTGTAGTGACACTAATGGACATCATTGCAGTTTGCCTTCTTACTCTGGGCGGGGGGGGGAGGGGAAAGGTTAAGGAAGACATACTGGCAGTGGTGGAAGGGGGGCAGTTCACTATTAGTATCTGCTACATTTGTGAGGACACTGCCCCCCATGGTCCCCCCAAACTACACCTATGCTGGATGGAATACAAGTCATGAAGCAGAATTTTGAAGGTCCCTCATCAGAGACATTTGGCGAAACTAAAGAGTCATGGGATAGGAGGCAGTGTACTATTGTGGATCAGGAACTGGTTAAAAGATAGAAAGCAGAGGGTAGGGCTAAATGGCCAATTTTCCCAATGGAGAAAGGTGAATAGTGGTGTACCCCAGGGATCTGTGCTGGGTCCGCTGCTTTTTGACATATTCATAAATGACCTGGAAAGTGGAATAACGAGTGAGGTTATCAAATTTGCAGATGACACAAAACTATTTAAAGTTGTTAAAACCCAAGAGGATTGTGAAAAATTGCAAGAGGATCTTGATAAATTGGAAGACTGGGCATCAAAATGGCAGATGAAATTTAATGTGGACAAGTGCAAGGTTATGCACCTAGGGAAGAACAACCCAAACTATGGTTACACCATGCAAGGTTCCACATTAGGAACCACCATCCAGGAAAAAGATTTAGGCGTCATTGTGGATACCATGTTAAAACCCTCGGCCCAGTGTGCAGCGGCGGCCAAGAGAGCAAATAGAATGCTAGGTATGATAAGGAAAGGAATGGAAAATAAAACAAAAGATATTATAATGCCTCTATATCGTTCCATGGTGAGACCGCACCTTGAATATTGTGTGCAATTCTGGTCGCTGTATCTTAAAAAGGATATAGCGATTTTAGAAAAGGTACAGAGAAGAGTCACCAAAATGGAAAGGGGATGGAAGGATACTCCTATGAAGAAAGGCTAAAAAGGTTAGGGCTCTTTAACCTGGAAAAGAGACGGCTGAGGGGAGATATGACAGAAGTCTATAAATTAATGAATGGAGTGGAATGGGTAAACGTAGATCGATTGTTTACCTTATCAGAATATAGAAAGACTAGGGGACATGCAATGAAGCTACAGGGTAAACTATTTAAGACTAATAAAAGAAAATATTTTTTCACTCAACGTGTAATCAAACTCTGGAATTTGTTACCGGAGGATGTAGTAAAGGCTGTTAGTGTAGCTGGGTTTAAAAAAGATTTGGACAAGTTCCTGGAGGAAAGGTCCATAAACCATTATTAAGAAGTGACCGAAGATATCAATGCTTGACCCAGTACAAGCATTGTGGAACTTGTGTCTCTTGGGGAAACTGCTAGGTACATATGACCTAGATTGGCCACTGTTGGAAACAGAATACTGGGCTTGATGGACCTTGGTCTGACCCAGTATGGCATATCTTATGTTCTTATGAATAGATTGAAGTGCAGAGTGGAGGGCGAAGATTTAGTGGGAAACTTGTGAGAAACAGCTTGCAATATACTAATTGAGAAGAGATGAGTGTGGATAAGAGTTTTGGCAGTATGGTCAGAGGGGAAGGGATGGATTTTTGTGATGTCATAGTGAATGAAATGACTGGTTCTAGCAGTGTGTTGGATTGTGTAGAGAAAGAAAAGAATCAAAGATGAGGAGGATAACAGGATTATCCACAGAAACTGATAAGGGAGAAGGGCGAGGTGAGTTTAGGGCAGGGATTCTCAACCCAATCCTCCCAACACACCTAGTTAGTCAGGTTTTTGGGATAACCACAATGAACATGCATGAGAGAGATTTGCATGAAGTGGAAGCAGTGCATGCAAATCTGTCTCATGCATATTCATTTTGGTTATCCCGAAAACCTAACCAACGAGGTGTGTCCCAAGGACTGGATTGAGAAGCCCTGGTTTAGGGAGAAAGGTAAGAAGCTCTGCTGAGTTACAGATAGTGGAAGGACATAAAGCAGCAATGTTAGACAAGAAATGCTTAGATTTGGGACTAGACCTCTGGTGGGTCTGTGGAAAGAAGGAAGATATGGGTCATCTTGGAAAAAGATGATGGAACTTTTATCCATACAGGTTATGTTTATGGACCTTCAACTCAAACAGAGAAATTGGAGAGAGATCTGGCCATGGATAGCCAAAGCTTGTGAATGAAAGGAGAGGTGCCGTTGCTAGGAGATTTTAATCTGCTGGATGTGGATTGGGATAGCCCATCTGCAGAATGAGACTGAAGTAAAGAGATTGTGGATACCATCCAAGGCACTCTGCTCAGACAAATGGTGAAGGAACCACAAAAGAAGGGGAGACACTGGATCTAGAACTCACAATTGAGATTGTGTGTCTAATGTCTGAGTAGGCAGTACTGCCCCTTAGGCTGTAGTGAAAATCACATGAAATGGTTTGATATAAGGGCTAAAGCAGGGTTCAGACACACAAAATTCAAAGTCCTGGATTTCAGACATGTTGACTTTATTAAAATGGGGAAGTCCCTGAAGGAGGAGCTCTTGCTGAATATCTCTCTATGTGGGATGACCAGATAAACCCTGCTGAGAGGGGATATTCAGCTGCACTAACCGGATAGTGCAGCTGAATATCCCCTCTGACCGCTGTGGCATTGTCTGAACATTGCCGGGCAGTCTATTGGTGGAGCAAGGCCAGGCTCAGCACTAATCCAGTTAGCAGTAATTTTCATTTTGCTAACCGGATTAGTGCCCACATAAAATTAGGACCGATCAATAGCTGTCCTAACTTTATGCAGATTTGCTATATGCTTGGTCGCTGAAAATCACTGCTAACTGAATAGCAAATACAGTTGGCAGCGAAATCAAATATTCAGCACTGGGCACTGGATAGACTCTGGCACTGAATATCTGTTTTCTGTTTCAGCCATAGTGGCCAGCCACTTTAAAAATGCTGTCCTCCACAGCAGAATATTGAGCCGCATGTTACTATAGTGAAATTTCTGGTATAGAGAGGTATATTTGGGTGTCATAGCATAAAGGGAACAAGTATAGAGAAGAGGTCCCAAGGGAGAGACCAGAGATACACTGATTGTTAGTTTGATAAAGGTGGAGGAAGATCCATCAGAGAAGACACTAAGGAGGCAATTTTATGAGGCACATCATCACTTATTTTCAGTGGCTTATATAATTTATGCACATGCTTGAGAAATCTAGGTGCAGGTATTTATACCAGCCCTAGGGTTGGTGTTGTTGGCTTAAGAGATCATGCCCACATTTGCATGCATATCCCACCATTACACCCCTATTTGATAAAGTGAAGTACACGCATACTTGACTTTATAAAATTGGTGCAACCGACACGTTAAACTACACATTTATAAGGTGTGATTTTATAGAATTATCCTTCACAAGTACAATAGGAGAGAAGAAGAAAGCCAAGACACAACAGAGCCCCCAAATCCAAGTGAGGACAGAGGATCAAGGAGTAGGTGGTGATCAACAGTGTTAAAAGCAGTGGATAGGTCTAGAATTTTGAGGCTTGACGAAAGACCCTATGATTTGACCATAAACATGTCTCTGGAGACTTTAGCAAGAGCTGATTCTGTAGAATGTAGAGAGCAAAAGTCAGACTGGAGTTTATCAAGAATGGCTTGAAATGAAAGAAAATCAAGACGTTAGAGATAAATAGCAACTTTGAGTAATTTTAATGCAAAAAGGAAGCAGTATATGAGAGGATACTTAGCAGGATAGGTATGGTCCAATGAAGATTATTTGATGAGTAATGTGATTGCAATATGTTTAAAGGCAGCAGGAACAGTTGCAGAGGAAATGAAAGATCAAGGATATGACAGACAGAGGGATGACACCAGGGAGATGGAATTGAGAAGCTGCGTGGGAATTGGATTAGAGATAGAGTTTCTTCCTCTGTGATTTCAGAAAGGAAAGAGAGGATGGAGAGGAAGAGAGCGTCATGGTCATAAATAGATTGAAGGTGCTAACTTCCGCAAAAAGGTATAGCTATATGATCAAGGAGTAGAGAAAGGCCATTGGATATCAACATCCTTTTATTCATAAAAATCCCGACTCAGCCAAGTTTCAATTACAAAAGCTTTTGTCAGGGGTCAGAGTTGGAATTCCAACAAATCTTGCATAATAATATTAATTATAAACTGCCAAAGTCAGTAAGCCCCTTTTCTTCCAATAGAGCTATATGTGCTCTCTTCTCCAGTCTGGTAATAACCACAAAAGACTTCAGCAACACTTGCTCAGATCGGCCCTCGAAGTCTCTCCACTTCTGTCCAGCCTCATCACTCTCTCACAGCTAACAACATAGTAACATAGTATATTATGGCATATAAAGACCACTATGGTCCCTCTAGTCTGCCCAATAAGGTGTAACTGCTGTTCTGTGCAGGTCAGCCCCTTTCTATGCCTGTGTTTAGGGTTGCACCTGCTGCTCCCTGCAGATCAGCCCCACTCTATTAAAAGATATTTGTTTGCTTTGGTTCCATCCTCTTGTTATAAAGAGATCCACTATGGCAGTCCCATGCCATTTGAATTCAGTCATTGCATTTGTCCCCATCACCTCCATCGGAAGGGCATTCCATGCATCCACTACCTTTTCAGTGAAAAAGTATTTCCTGGTATTTTATTTATTTATTTATTTATTTATTTAGCAAGCATTTGTAGCCCGCTCCTTCCAGCGATCAGAAGCGGGTAGGATTACTATTGTGAAACTGCCGAATCAAGGCAGGTACAAATTTTGTTTACATACAGATTGTCAGAAAAGCACATCATACAGAGTTAACACTTCTTAGCTATGGGGGAGTTCATTTACATATATACATAAATACATATATACAGGATAATCTTCTTGGACACAGTGGTCAGGGGCTGCTCCATCTGTGGGTTTAGTTCAGGTTGAAATGTGATTGGAAAATGTGCGTTTTGAGTTTCTTTCTGAAGTCTAGAAGGTCATTGCTAGCTCGTAGTTCTGGTGGGAGTTGGTTCCACAGTGTTGGCGCCGCATATGAGAAAGCCCTGTGGCTGGTGTTAGCTTTGGCAGATCTTATATCTGTTGGAGTGTGAAGGATGTTGGAATTGTGGGTTCTTCTGTTTCGGGTAGGAGGTTGCAATCTTACTAGGTTGTTGAGGAAGGAAGGTGCTAAGTTGTGGATGAGTTTGAAGGTGGTTGTTAGTATTTTGTATTTTGTGCGAGCTGTTATGGGTAGCCAGTGTAATTGAATTAGTACTGGTGTGATGTGGTCACTTAGATTTTTCTTCATTATGACCCTGGCAGCTACATTTTGTGCCATTTGTAATATGTTTAGGGTTTTTTTAGGTAAACCTTGTAGGATGGCGTTGCAGTAGTCAAAATGTGGCATGATGAGTGCTTGGGCCACTGTTCTGAAGTCTTGGGGATCAATAATATTCCGAATGGGTTGGAGCACTCTAAGCTTGTGGAAAACTGCTCTGTTGGTCTTTCGGAGGTGTTTTTCCATCTTTAGGTCACAGTCAAATGTGACTCCTAGATACTTTATTTCTTTTTTTGTTTGGTAAGTGTAGTTACATAGTGTTATTGATGTGGGAGGGTCAAAATTCGGTTCTTTGGAGATATACATTACTTCGGTTTTTTTTGTGATTAATTGACATACTACTTTGTTGTAACCAGTCTTGCATCTCTCCGATACATGTCTCCAGTGGGTTGTAGTCTGGGCTTTTAGTGTCTAGTTGTGTGTATAGCATGATATCATCGGCATAGATGTGGTAATTAATTTCGTGCCGTGAGAAAATTTTGCATAGTGGCTGCATATATATGTTAAACAGAAGTGCTGAGAGAGCAGAGCCTTGGGGGATTCCCTGTGTTTGTGAGAAAGATTCTGCTTTTTCTCCGTTGAATTGAACCTGTTGTGTTCGATTTGAGATGTAGGATGAGACCCATTTTAGTGGGGTTCCTGTTATTCCTATTGATTTTATCCTATTTATGAGGGTCCCATGATTAACTGTATCAAAGGCAGCTGAGATGTCAATGAATACAAGAATGTACATTTTCTTTTTGTTTTCAAGGCCCTTTAGGAGGTTGTTAAGTAGAACTAGTAACAGGGTTTCAACTCCATGATGTTGCCTGAAGCCATATTGCTGGTCATCAAGAGGAGCACTGTCAGTCAGATGGTCTTGGAGTTGTAGAAGGACCGTTTTTTCTATGATCTTTGCCAGGAATGAGATACTTGATATGGGACGGTAGGAGGCTGGGTCTTCTCCGTTGAGTGTAGTGTTTTTTAGGATCGGTCTAATGACTGATTTCTTTAGTTCTGAGGGCATGATTCCTTGTTGTAGGGATAGGTTAACTATGTGTGCTATGTGAGGTGCTATGTCTTGTTTCACTGCCTTGATCCAGGATGCAGGACAGGGATCTAGTGGGGAGGTGGTGCTTTTCAGGCTTGTGACAATGGCTGTGATTTGCTTGGTTCCTATTTTGTGGAAGTGCTCCCATAACTGGTTTTGCGTTGTGTTCTCATTTCTGATTTGCGGTGTTGGTGGGGGGGGTGGAGGACCAGGGGCCGTCAGTTTGGTCGCGTAGTGGTTTGCCAGTGTTTGGACCTTGATGGATTTGTTGAGGTTGGCATTTTGGTCGGTTTTGGTTAGTGATTTGACTAGTTCAAATAACTCTCGTGGGCGATTGATTGCCTTGTTTAGGATGTTGGTGTGATGTAATTTTTTTGCATTGTTCACGTCGTCTTTGTATTTTGCGAGATGGGCCATGTATTTAGTTTTGAGATCGGAGGATTTGGTTTGTCTCCATTTTCTCTCTATTTTACGGAGCTCCCTTTTTGATTTTATTAGAGTTCCTGTGTACCAGGGTTCCGAGTTGATCTTATGTGGGTTTGATGTGTGTTTCAGAGTTGGGTTAGATGTATTTTGGATGTGTGTGTTCCATCTGTTAGTTAGTTCGTCTAGGTCTGTGGACTCTAGGTTTATGTGGGATGCAATGGTGCTTATGAGGTGTTCCTCGTTGAGTTTGCTGAATTTCCTAATGGGGTTGGTCATTCTCATCTCCTTTGAGTTTTTGGGTTGGCACTGTAGTTTAAGTTTACAGTTGATTTGGTGGTGGTCTGACCATGGTACTTGAGTTATGTTTATTATAGGTGGTTCATTGCTTTGTTGTGGATTTCTGGGTATGAAAATCATATCTAGGATGTTTCCTCTATCGTGTGTGGGGTTGCTTATTATTTGTTGGAAACCCAATTGGTCGATGGCTTCATAGAAGGAGTCCGTGTGGGACGGAGGAATTGATGCTAGGTTCAAATCTCCGAGGATGATCTGGAATTTTTTGCTTTGTGTGGATGTGATGGTTTCTAGTGCTGTGGCTAGTGTTTCGTGCTGTGGTGAGGGAGGTCGATAGATTAGGCAGATGGATAATGCCATGCTCTCGACTTTAAGTAGGTCAAGATCTGGATTTGTGACCGTAGATGTGGTTGTGAGTTGAAGGCTGGTTTTGGCTGCTATAAGGACTCCGCCTCCTCTTCTGTTGATGCGTGGGCAGTTGTATAGTTGGTATCCGGGCTTCTGTATTTGGTTCATTGTTGCAGAGTCTGAGTCAGTGATCCATGTTTCTGTTATGCATAGGATATCTGGTTGTTCGTCAGTTAGAATGTTGTGGATAATATGCGTTTTATTCCTTATTGACCTAGCATTAATAAGGATAATGTTACATGTGTGATGTTCTTGGTGTGTGGTTCGTGTGAATTGTATTTGAGATCCAATAGTGTTCTTTGCTTTGGTTTTAGGGTGTTTTTGAGATTTGTTCCCTTTGATATGGGTGTGTCGTTGGGGTAATTTACTTGGTGTTTGTGTGGTGGTGATAGGATTTAAGTTGTATTGATGCAGGATGGGTAATGGAGGGGGGGGGTGGAGAAGGTAGATTGGTGTATATAGTAGAGGAATGCAGTATTGTGAGTGTGGGATGGTTCTATATGAAGATGTTAGTATACACATGCACAAAATCAGGAAGGTGTGAGCAGGCTCCATTTTATGTCTGCCAGAAATACTTGGATTTTGGATTCGAGTGGCGCAGTGTGGGGTGAAGTCAAGGCAGCTGGCCTAGAGATGAGTTAGTGTAGGCCGGCAAGATAGTTGTTGGGTACCAACAGTCTAGCAGGGATAGATGGGTTGGGGTACAGCGTTTCTTATTATTTTAACAAAATAGGGATACAGTCCTAACGTTCCTTATCACTCAGTATAAACAGATACAGTATTGTGCGATACAGTCCTATCGTTACCTATCATTCAGTATAAACAGATACAGTATTGTGCGATACAGTCTTAAGGTTATTGCAAGAAGGTTATTGGGTTACTGCATTGAAATGTAACAACTTGCTGGTTAGAGATACTTTGTTTCATTTAGCTCTAAATAAACAGTAGTAGCCTTTAGAGTTGGTAGGGGTTTACAATGTAACAGCTGGCTTGAGGAGAACAGGGCTTGTGACAGTGGGGAGTTTACACATTATATATACAGAAGTATGTTGGCTCCTACTTGGGGGGGGGGGGGGTTAGGCCAGGGTTGCACAGTGGTCTTTTGCATCAGGAGGTAGATAAGTCCAGTAATTGTTTACCTGGGTGATATCGTTGTAGTTGAAAGCTCTTGATGTCGAATTTTGGTCCAGCTATGGGAATCTCGTGGAGCGTGGTGGTCGGGACCGGCGAGCTCAGACCCGGCCTGGGGAGCTCAAGCCGTCAGTCGTTTGATTGTTGCACTTTCGTTTTCTGTCCGTTATCGGAGTTTTGGTCATGTGAGTCAGGCTTCTTGATACTTGCAGCCTTGTTGCGGTTGAGTGGATGATGTTTCAACTGCGCCTAATCTCCACCGCCTAAGGGCCACCGCCAAAGGGCCCTCTGGCGAGGCCCTCAGGCGCGGGCCCGCAAGGCGCGGGCGCGCCCTGTAGGGACGCCGCTTTTATGCGGTTCTGCCTGCGTGCGTGTGAGCCTCCCACTGCCCGGATTGGGCAGGAGTGTGTGGAGGGAGGGCTCCCACTGCCCGGATTGGGCAGGAGTGTGTGGAGGGAGGGCTCCCACTGCCCGGATTGGGCAGGAGTGTGTGGAGGAAGGGCTCCCACTGCCCGGATAGGGCAGGAGTGTGTGGAGGGAAGGCTCCCACTGCCCGGATAGGGCAGGAGTGTGTGGAGGGAGGGCTCCCACTGCCCGGATAGGGCAGGAGTGTGTGGAGGGAGGGCTCCCACTGCCCGGATAGGGCAGGAGTGTGTGGAGGGAAGGCTCCCACTGCCCGGATAGGGCAGGAGTGTGTGGAGGGAGGGCTCCCACTGCCCGGATAGGGCAGGAGTGTGTGGAGGGAGGGCTCCCACTGCCCGGATAGGGCAGGAGTGTGTGGAGGGAGGGCTCCCACTGCCCGGATAGGGCAGGAGTGTGTGGGGGAAAGGCTCCCACTGCCCGGATAGGGCAGGAGCTTCACCAGGGCGGTTGGAGGGCTAGCGATGCTCAGCGGCTCCCACGAAGTAGGGACGCCGCTTTTATGCGGTTCTGCCTGCGTGCGTGTGAGCCTCCCACTGCCCGGATTGGGCAGGAGTGTGTGGAGGGAGGGCTCCCACTGCCCGGATTGGGCAGGAGTGTGTGGAGGGAGGGCTCCCACTGCCCGGATTGGGCAGGAGTGTGTGGAGGGAGGGCTCCCACTGCCCGGATTGGGCAGGAGTGTGTGGAGGGAGGGCTCCCACTGCCCGGATTGGGCAGGAGTGTGTGGAGGGAGGGCTCCCACTGCCCGGATAGGGCAGGAGTGTGTGGAGGGAAGGCTCCCACTGCCCGGATAGGGCAGGAGTGTGTGGAGGGAGGGCTCCCACTGCCCGGATAGGGCAGGAGTGTGTGGAGGGAGGGCTCCCACTGCCCGGATAGGGCAGGAGTGTGTGGAGGGAAGGCTCCCACTGCCCGGATAGGGCAGGAGTGTGTGGAGGGAGGGCTCCCACTGCCCGGATAGGGCAGGAGTGTGTGGAGGGAGGGCTCCCACTGCCCGGATAGGGCAGGAGTGTGTGGAGGGAGGGCTCCCACTGCCCGGATAGGGCAGGAGTGTGTGGAGGGAGGGCTCCCACTGCCCGGATAGGGCAGGAGTGTGTGGGGGAAAGGCTCCCACTGCCCGGATAGGGCAGGAGCTTCACCAGGGCGGTTGGAGGGCTAGCGATGCTCAGCGGCTCCCACGAAGTAGGGACGCCGCTTTTATGCGGTTCTGCCTGCGTGCGTGTGAGCCTCCCACTGCCCGGATTGGGCAGGAGTGTGTGGAGGGAGGGCTCCCACTGCCCGGATTGGGCAGGAGTGTGTGGAGGGAGGGCTCCCACTGCCCGGATTGGGCAGGAGTGTGTGGAGGGAGGGCTCCCACTGCCCGGATTGGGCAGGAGTGTGTGGAGGGAGGGCTCCCACTGCCCGGATTGGGCAGGAGTGTGTGGAGGGAGGGCTCCCACTGCCCGGATTGGGCAGGAGTGTGTGGAGGGAGGGCTCCCACTGCCCGGATTGGGCAGGAGTGTGTGGAGGAAGGGCTCCCACTGCCCGGATAGGGCAGGAGTGTGTGGAGGGAAGGCTCCCACTGCCCGGATCGGGCAGGAGTGTGTGGCGGGCGGGCTCCCACTGCCCGGATAGGGCAGGAGTGTGTGGAGGGAGGGCTCCCACTGCCCGGATAGGGCAGGAGTGTGTGGAGGGAAGGCTCCCACTGCCCGGATAGGGCAGGAGTGTGTGGAGGGAGGGCTCCCACTGCCCGGATAGGGCAGGAGTGTGTGGAGGGAGGGCTCCCACTGCCCGGATAGGGCAGGAGTGTGTGGAGGGAGGGCTCCCACTGCCCGGATAGGGCAGGAGTGTGTGGAGGGAGGGCTCCCACTGCCCGGATAGGGCAGGAGTGTGTGGGGGAAAGGCTCCCACTGCCCGGATAGGGCAGGAGCTTCACCAGGGCGGTTGGAGGGCTTGCTTTTAAGTTTACCGCCTTGCATCTTCAATGTATGCCCTCTAGTTTTACAGATTCCCCTTCTTTGAACAAGGTTTGCTTGTTCATTGATACCCTTCAAGTATTTAAAAGTCTGTACCATATCTCCTCTGTCCCTCCTCTCCTCAAGGGTATACATATTTAGGTCTTCAAGTCTCTTCTCATATGTCTTCTGATGCAATTTGGACGAATTGTTATATCCGCATGCAGGAACACCATAGTAAATTAAAGTGCCAACGAAGAGAGGCTCCAATGGTAGAACATTTATTTATTTATTTTATTTATTTACATTCTCTTATATACCGCGCTATTCTGCATCAGTGCGGTTTACATTGAACGAACTGAAATTACATTGAACAGGGCATTATAACTTGGAGATAACTATTTTACAGGGAACATGGGCTATGTTTAGAATTGCATCATTCTTTTATGGATCTACGGTGTTTCTGCATTCAGCAAGTTCAGGCTGGTGCGGGAATATGATCACGAGAGCAAGTGTTGTTATCAGCAGAGCAGAGATGGATTTTCACCTTAGGATCGGTAATCCCATTGGGTTTAAATGCTCAAATAGATTGGCATTTGTGTTAGCGAATGGCGTCACCATCATCCAATCAGATTCATGAAGTTCTTTGTTAAATCCCCGAAGGGTTACTTTCCGCATGCGCGGTGTCTCAGCAACTGCAAGGTGACTTGTTCTCGATCAGCTGAGAAGGTGAGAGTACTCTGAAATAATGTGAAGATATTATGTGGTTGCCTCAAAGCTACATATTTTTTGAATGAGAAATCTTAAGCAAAAACCAGTGTACGTTGTTCCTTTATTATTGATAGGTTGAAAAATTAAGCAGTGCCTATCGACGTGGAAGAACAGCTATAAGCCCTTGAAGAAACCAATGGTGAAACGCACGGGCGCCAATGTTAGGCGTTGGGACCATCAATAAAAACCTATAAGGACATGAAGTATTACTAATGTTTTCTCAGATATGCACCATTTTGAGACTGGCTGACAGATAAGTGGCAACATTTTTGATTACTACAGAGAAACGGTTTTGAGAAAAAGTTATAAAATGATTACCGGTCTCTAAATAAAATTACATGGAGCAAGTAAGAAATACAAGGATAAGTAGTTAAAATCACTATTGAGCAACATAGAGAGGTCGTTGATGCTATCGAAGGTATTCAAATCTGACTCTTTGGGTTTGACATAATACCTCATAAGTCTGAGACCTAGTTGCAATAGTGATACTATAACTAGATTGAACATTTTGATTTCGAAGTTGAGTAGTAGAGCTGCAAATAGTTACTAGATTACTGTGAAGAGAGCAGATATGCCACAGGGAGAGAGAGGAGGGGGAGAGGGATAGAAAAAAAGACTGGAGGAGTTACAGCTTGATTACATGGGGTGAGAGCTTTGAAGGTCATAATTTGGATTGAAATCTCTAGCAATGAAAAGGAAGAGTTAAAGGAGAATCCAGAGATGAGAAAGGAAGGGGTGATGATAATGATGAGAGTGAGATGGTCTTAGGAAGAGGGAAATGGCTGAATAGTAACACAAAGAAAACTCTGCAACTCAAGAACAGAAGAGAGGATATAACACAAAACAGCTGGTGAGATGAATATAGAAAATGGTGATGTGGTCTTGAGGCTTTTGGTGATTTGAAGTAGGGAATAAGACTAGGGAGAGTTAGCATCAGGAAGAGAAATTGTAGAAGAACCACAGGAGATAGAGTAGAGGAGATAAATACTCACCTGAGGTGATAGCATGGCATACACTGTCTGACAAGTGTCTGGAAGGCGTTTCAGCAGCTGAAGCCCAACAGGTCATGGAGTTATCTGGGGGAAGCTGGCAAGAGTATACAGATTGGCTGCAAACTTCTCAGCACCTGGCAAACGCCTGGAAAGAGTCTGGGTTGTCAGTAGCCCAGGACCAAACGGGTTGTAGTAGATTTGGGAGTCACCATGAGGAAGCTGAGAGGAGTATGCAGCTGATTTGCAATTTCTTCTCCCTCTATAATTCAACCATTGTAGCAAAGGCCCTTTGCAGAGAGCCAACGACTAAAGCTTTCTTTGGATTCCAATATGTATCCCCAGTATTTTATTTATTTATTTATTTAACATCTTTTATATACCGCGCTATTGTCATCAGCTCGGTTTACATGGAACAAAACATATGCATACATAGAACTGAAAAAATGCATTTTACAGGTAACAGGGTTTTTTAAACTTGGGAATAACAGGGTAAAGCTATATAAACTAGCTAACTATTTACAGAATATTCAAGTACGTTATTCAAAATCTGGATATATCAATTGGATAATGTCATAGTGGGAAAGTGGCTGTAATATACTTTCATGTGCAAAAGATTAGATTGGGAAATAGCTTTGGAAGAGATGATGTTTGAGGCTTTTTCTGAATTGCGTTAGGCTATTGATAACTCTCAGTTCTAGTGGAAGGGCATTCCAGGCTATTGGGGCATGGATACTGAAGGCTCTTTTAGTTGTTTCCTTCGTATATCTGGCTGTTTGTTTAGGGATTATTAGTGTATTTATTGCGATTGACCTTCTAGATCTATTGGGAGCCTGTGGGTGTACAAGGTTGGTAATGGTTAATGGTGCTTGCTTGTTTATGGTTTTGAAAGTAGTGATTAATATCTTGTAGTGGGTTCGTGCTTTGGTTGGTAGCCAGTGGAGTCTTTTTAGGATTGGGGTTATGTGTACTCCCAGTGTACTCATGATTTCATATCCATTTATAGTTAAGACATCATGCTTGGCAAGATAGAAGTTCAACGCAAAAAAGGAAGGCCAGCAATGAGATGGATCGATACAATAACAACAGCTATGGGTACCGGTCTGTCAACAATGAGCCGCCTGGCTGAAGACCGAACACAATTTAGGACAACTATCCAGTGGGTTGCCATGAGTGGACACCGACTCAACGGCACTTAACAACAACAACAACAGTTAATAGTTTAAGTAATACAATTGGGGGGTAATTTTATAACAGTTTACCTAGGTTCAGAAGGTAAAGCAGCACATATTTCTATCTTATTTTATAAAGACAGAGAGGGTGCCTATGTGTCTTTACAAAGTACTTGGATAAACTGGCAGAAATTGTAGCTACATTGAGGCTACGATATAGTTAAACCAGCTTGGGAGCTGGTGTAAATGTGTATGTGTACAATCCATTGAGCATCACTAATTGGACAACCAGGATCTGGATTAGGCTTGGTAAATGTCTCTGATATGGTTTCACAGAATTTCTGGCACGAGAACATGGTAAAAGAAAAATCATTAGAGTAAATCTCTACAACAGGAGTCAATAGATTCATAAGGCAAAAAATAATCCATTTAGCATTTTGCATAAAGATCCAGACAAGACAAATTTTGGGCCAATCAAGAAACAGGAAGGAAGGTTACCAGCAATACACAAGTTTAAAGTTGAAAATGAATATGACATTGAAACTGCAAAGTTGGCTCTAATTTTTTTGTAGTCTACAAGAATTAATGTTTGCATCACAAAATGCATGTCAATAGTAAATATAATAGGCCTTTGGTTAATACCTGTAAAAAATCAAGTCATAGACTGCTTCTTAGATTTTTTCGCCTGTCTCTTGTACAGCTGTTCGGGAGCTTCTCTGGGGAGTGTCCAGCAGTAGTCAGCCAGCATTGTAGTGGACTATTTTCCCTGGTATCTTTGCTCCATCGTTGCAATATCCTGGTGAAAACGTTTGCCCTGTTCATCACTAACCACACCACAGTTGTCAGGAAAGAAATTGAGATGGGAATCAAGGAAAAGGATCTTTAGAGACATATTGCAGCCAAGTTTCTGATACTGCATAAGCATGTCTTCTACTAGTTCCTTGTAGTTTTCTGCCCTAACATTCCCGAGAAAGTTTGTTGACACTAGGCGAAAAGCATTCCATGCTTGTTTCGCATCACCCTGCAGCAAGTTGTTGAACCGGTCATCTTTGAAGAGCTCGCGAATCTGAGGACCCACAAAAACTCCCTCTTTAATCTTTGCTTCGCTGAGTCGAGGGACTTTTTCATGCAGGTATCGGAAAGCTGGCAAAGTGCGGTCCATGGCTTTCACGAAGTTTTTCATCAAACCTAGTTTGATGTGAAGGTGTGGTAGCAGGATTTTGTGAGCCTCAACCAGAGCTGGGTGCTGGATATTCTTCTCTCCAACTGTTACATTTTGTCTGCGATTCCATTCCTTCCGCAAGTAGTGCCAATCCCTTGCTCGACTATCCCACTCACATAAGAAACACACGTATTTTATATATTCCTGCTGCAGTCCCATTAAAAGGGCAACTACCTTCAAGTCACCACAGAGGTGCCAGCTGTACTTGTTATAGTTAATGGAAGTCAGTAGATGCTTTAAGTTATCGTATGTCTCTTTCATGTGGACAGCATGCGCTACTGAAATAGATGGAAGACGGTTTCCATTGTTCAAAAGCACAGCCTTCAGACTCAGTTTCGAAGAGTCTATAAATAGTCTCCAGTCTTGTGGGTCATGAGTGATTTTTAAGGCATTCATGAGGCTTTCAATATCGGAACAGAATACCAGATTACTTTCCTTTCCGACTGCGTATAGTACACCGCTAACGTCAGATGGCTTCAGCAGCCGTCTGGCAGTAGTATTGCATTGCATCAGAAAATGATGCAATCAACTCTGGATGATGTGTGCATGCTGGTATTATGCAATGTGATGCAATATTACATCATTCAAGGCTTATTTGGGATGTTGTGGATGTCCTACTGGATAAATATACATGGTGAAATGTCAAAAATGAACTACATGCAATATCTTCAAAACGAGAGCCAATAAAGTTTTTTTTAATGTTATATTCGTGTTCAGCTCACCAAGATACTACAGATTAGGGCCTTTTAAATCAGTAACGATTTCAGTGTTGACCAGTGAATAGCAGTTAACTATGTCCAAACAAATAAAGTGTAGTTACTCACCTGTAACAGGTGTTCTCCAGGGGCCGCAGGAATCAGTCCTCACATATGGGTGACATCAATGCCAATGCCGACAGAGCCCTCATGGAAGCATCTCCCCAGCTTTCAAAGAAAGCCTTTGCGAGATGCCACCACACATGCATGGTCCCCTTCCCGCCAAAGGGTGTCATCTTGCTCAGTCAGATGACATAGTTAGAGCCTACAAAAGAATATGGGAAAAATTATACAGCAACTCCAAGGGGAGGAGGGTGGGTTGTGAGGACTGATTCCTGATGTCCCTGGAGAACACCTGTTACAGGTGAATAATTATGCTTTCTCCAGGAACAAGCAGGAAGTCAGTCCTCACCTATGGGACTCCCTAGCTACAGGATACTGAGAACCTGTAGAGAAAATATGGCCCAGCCGTGAGCAGACGCAAGCAAATCTGAGGACAGACTCTGAGGACCCAGTGTTCCGGGAGAAACATGGCTCCAGTAGCCTGAACAAGAAGGGTCAGAGGGCAGGAGTTGCCTAAATTCCGAACACAGGGGCGGCCCAAGGGGGGTGCGGAGACTTGGTACGGGGCCTCATTTGCATAAGGAGCCTCATTTGCATAAATATTTCCATAATGTTACCATATACTAACTTTTAGTAAACATGCCTCTTAATGAGTGTATGAATAAAGAAAGACTAAAAGATTTCTACATTACTATAATCCAGTGCCAACCGCCAGACACATTAGGAACTACTACAAACACTGCCCATTTAGAACCCATAGCAAATCCGCCGTATCCTAACAGCACTACCAGGACTCACAAAGCACCATACCCTACCTATCAAAAGGAAACATGAAAAAATTAAACCAATACATTTCAGAGAATACCAATACATGACCTACTGGGGAAAGAGAACAAGTGGCAATGTCAAATAGGAATTATATAAACAGAATACCTCAGCTCAGTTACACATGAACAGAACATAAACCATCACCAAACAAGGAATCACAAGTTAGAAACAGGACGACAATAATTAAACTGGGAATCCCAAAAGCCAAACTTGGAATGTACAACACTGTAGAAATAAAACTATACATTAATTTGCTCTTGAACTAAACAAAGCGCAGACGTTAATGATGCACATTTACCAGAGCTGACATATTCCAATTAATAAATTCAAAATAAAGAGATATTTTTCTACCTTTTGTGCATTTTTTTTTCAGCTGCAATTGCTCCAGCCACTTTCTTCTGGTTTCTTCGTGTCTTCTGCTAACTCTCCATCGTCTGCTGTCCATTTGTCCTTTCTTCTCTCCTAGTTTTTTTTCCATTCTCTCTATACATCTGCTTTAACATACTAATCTTTCTCCTTTTGCTCTTTCCTCATTCCTATTTCATCCACTCAAATTTTACCCCTCCATCCTCAATCCCCACTTACTCTCCCAATACCCGGCCAATTGTAGATTTTTCATCCCTCCCACACAAAATATTTTCCCCTCTCCATTTTACTCTCCCAGCCCAATCCCATTCTAATCCTCCCCCAACATCAGCTCCCTTCTAGTTCCAGCCTCACCCAGCATCCATTCCCTTCTAGTCCCTGCATCAGCCCATTTCCAGTCCTAGCCCCCCATCAGCCCACTTCCAGTCCTAGCAACCTCCCAACCCAATACCAGTCCTAGCCCCCCCCATCAACCCACTTACAGTCCTAACCCTCCATCACCCCATTTTCAGTTTAAGCCCCCCCTATAACCCATTACCAGTCCTAACCCCATCAGCCCATTTCCAGTCAGCCCCCCATAGCCCATTGCCAGTCCTAACCCCCCCATCAGCCCACAGCCCATTACCAGTCCTAACCCCATCAGCCCACCTCAAGCCCTCCCCACTACCCATCAGCCCATTTCCTGTCCTAGCCCCCACTAGCCCATTATCAGTCCTACCCCCTCATAGCCCATTACCAGACAGCCCCCATCAGCCCAAAAACCATTACCAGTCTTAACCCCCCCATAGCCCATTACCAGTTCTAACCCCCCCCAACAGCCCACAGCCCATTACCAGTCCTAACCCCATCAGCCCACCTCAAGTCCTAACCCCTCCCCATCAGTCCATTTCCTGTCCTAGCCCCCCCATAGCCCATTATCAGTCCTAACCCCCCATAGCCCATTACCAGACAGCCCCCATCAGCCCACAGCCCATTACCAGTCCTAACCCCTGCATCAGCCCATTTCCAGTCCTAGCCCCCACTAGCCCATTATCAGTCCTACCCCCTCATAGCCCATTACCAGACAGCCCCATCAGCCCACAGCCCATTACCAGTCCTAAACCCCCCCCAACAGCCCACAGCCCATTACCAGTCCTAACCCCATCAACCCACCTCCAGTCTTAACCCCCCCAGCCCATTTTCTGTCCTAGCCCCCCCCATAGCCCATTACCAGTCCTATCCCCCCCCCATCAACCCACAGGCCACCTTAAGTCAAGTCCTAACCCCCTCCATAGCCCATTACCACAATTAGCATCAAGAACAAGAATATTGCAATCTGCCTAACCTACAGAGCACCCCGTGCTCCACCCGACAAACTAGCCTTCATACTCGAAGAAGCCTGTGCCATAACGTCAAACAACAAACCAGCACTACTAATCGGAGACTTCAACCTCAAGTCCGCCAATACAAAAGATGCAGAGGCCTTCCTTCAGGCAATGTCATCACTTCAATTCACACAGATAGTCAATGCACCAACACACAGACTAGGATCATCCCCAGACCTCATCTTCGCATCAAACTACCTAACTTCAAGAGACCTAATCTCTACACCCACCATCACCCCAGTACCATGGTCTGACCATTACTTAATTGAGACAAATCTGCAATCACAAGAAGACTGGACAAACGAAAGAGCGAACTTCCCACACACACAAAGACGATTCAAGTCCTTTGACAAGGACGAATTCATCCAGGACACAATACAACACTTGAACATTGTCTCAGAGGACCTGGAGGAACAAGTTTCCAACTGGAACAATGTCCTAGCTAACGCCGCCAAACCATCCGTTGACAGGACCAAGAAACAACACCACAACAAGAGACAAAACAAACCATGGTACTCAGCAAAAATACGACAGGAAAAGAGGGAGCTCAGGAAAATTGAACGGAGATGGAGAAAAAACAAAACTACTTCCGACCAACATCTTTACCTAACAAAGCAAAAACAATACAATGAACACATCAACCAATCAAAGAGAGAATTCCACACAAACCTGATAAATTCTTCCATCAACAAACCCAGAGAACTTTTCGAAATAGTAAAAACCCTGACAAAAGAGCAAGCAGCAGAAAGAGAAATACAAGTGGATCCACAGATATTCGCCGACCACATCAAAGACAAATTCCACTCCACAGAGCGCTCAACACCCAGTAGAACCAACAGAACGAACGTCCACCCCAAAACCTGGGGCACATTCCACTCACCCTCAAAAGAGCAGATATCAGACATCATCTCCACAATCAACACAAGCACTGCTCCTACAGACCCTTGCCCAGTGTCATGGGTCAAAGCCACCAAAGCAAGCCTCATACCAAACATTCATAAAATGGTACACAACTCACTCACTCAAGGACTCATGCCACAGCAATTAAAGCTTGCCTCAGTAAGACCAATCACAAAGAAAACTTCTCTCGACAAAAAGGACCCAGCAGCATACCGACCAATCTCCAGCATACCCTTCCTCGCAAAAATAATCGAAAAAGACGGTTCAACTACAACTTCAGGAACACATTGACGAACACGGAACTCTCGACGACAACCAACACGGATTTCGTCCCAACCATGGAGTCGAAACTCTCCTGATCTACCTCTTCGACAGCATCATAAGAATAATTGACGACATCAGGAATGGAATTATAATGATCTTCATCGACATCTCCTCAGCGTTCGACACAGTTGATCACAATATACTCCTGGAGAGACTGAAGAACACTGGTATACACGGTACCACTCTAAAATGGTTCCACTCGTACCTAACAGAAAGACAGCTACAGGTCAAGGTGGGACAGGACACCTCCCGGCCCATAAACGTCCAACAAGGAGTACCACAAGGATCCGCACTCTCAGCACTCCTTTTTAACATCTACATCCAACCAATATGCAACATTATGAAAGAGAACAACATCCAATACACAATATACGCAGACGATATAATGGTATACTCCCCGATATCAATCGAAAACCCGGACTTCTCTAAGATAGCAGACTGCCTTACCCAAATGGCGAAGTGGTGCCAAAACAACAATCTAGCTATAAACTACAACAAGACTGAAGCTTTAATCATCACTCGAAACCAAAGCTTCACACACCCACCAAACATAAAGATACAAAGCACCACGATACCGATAAGATCGGAGGTGAGATACCTTGGGGTTACTCTGGACAGTAAACTCAACCTCAAACCACACATAGACAAGACAATCCAAAAAGCATATTACAGGATGCGAATCATCAGGAGACTGAAACCACTCCTCGCTCCAGAACACTTCCGTACAGTCTGTCAAGCACTGATAACCCCAATACTGGACTTCTGCAATCCGATATACCTCGGACTACCAAAACAAGCTCTCAAACCACTACAGCTGGCACAAAACACTGCAGCTCGAATCATATCCGGAGCCGCAAGGCAGGAGCACATCACACCTACACTAAAGGACTTACACTGGCTCCCAATCATTGCTCGCATCAGATACAAGACTATCATAAACCTATTTAAGATAAAAGAACACACATCAGCCAACAGCCTCCACCTGCTCATACAACCGGAAACCAGCGCACGTCCCAGAAGAAGTCAAACACGCAACCGAGTCAGCACCCCAAATGAGTACAAGCACACACGCAAGGACACAACAGACAGAGCTCTCTCCATGGCTGCTCCAACAATATGGAACAATCTACCGGACGATCTAAGGGCAACTCCAGACCTCAAAGACTTCAGAAAACAACTGAAAACCATGCTGTTCATAGAGCACTATGGTCACATCACATAACCTAAGAGAATGGATAACAGCACTCCAATCCTCCCAAACAACTGAATATATATAAAATATGATTCTAGCACCACTGTAAATAGCCCACCCTGTATATAGCTCAAACAAATCAAGCACCCAACACATCCCTCACACAACTAAGTTTTATCCTCACTGCATGTACAACACACACACTTTACCTGATTGCTTGCTGTGATACCACCTTGATTATTAAGATAAGGCGGTTTAGAAATACTGTTAAATAAATAAATAAATAAATAAATAAATTACCAGTCCTAACCCCCCCCCCCATCGGTTCAAGGAACATTAAAAAAAAAAAAGAAATTTCCCATCTGCCCCTGCAGGCTTAACAGAGACGCGAGGGAGACACTCTCCCTTCGCGTATCTGAAAGCCGGCACAGAGGGGCTCAGCCATCGCAGAGGGAGAGCTCAGCTGGGCAGAGGGGGCCCCGTGGGACACTCCATTCTGCTGCTGCACTCCAGGGATGTCTCGACATCAGACTCCCAGTCAGAGTAGTCCATGGAGGACTCGATGCCTGATGGCTCGAAGGGAGTCGTCGGCACCAGCCAGTGCCTTGAGGCCAGGGCATGACCGGAGTCAGATGCACTTGCCTGGGAAGACCTCACCCTCAAAGATTGGGAGCGAGAACGAGACCCTTGCTGAGGATCCTCACAAGGCGTCTGGCTCTGGGGGATTACTACAGCGGCCCAGGAAGTCCTCAGCATCAAGGTCCCTATGGTCTTGGCATGAGCACCGGCGGGGCTGGGCATCTGCACCAGCTGGGAGGTAATGAATGTAGAATTGCTGCATTCCAGGGCCAGCATCCGGATTTCCCACTCGGGAGTGGGAACTTGTGACACTGACGCCAGGGTCACCGGGTCGGGTGTCAAGAAAAGGCAAGAAAACACCGCTTTGACCCGGTGAAAAGCGGTATATAAATGCAGTTAAATAAATAAATAAATAAAAAACTGCACAAAAGAACAACTTTTCCGGGGTGACAAGAACAACATTTGTAGGTCTCCATAGAAGAAGGGAGTCTGAGCAAGATGGCACCCTTGGGTGAGAAGGGGGACCACACATGCATGGTGGCATCTCCCAAAGACTTTCTTTGAAAGCTGGGAAGATGCTTCCACCGTCGGTGTCGATGTCACCCATATGTGAGGACTGACTTCCTGCTTGTTCCTGGGGAAGTGACTGCTATTAAATTCAATATGCTTGTTTTCTTCCCAACTTCTGTGTTTGTATCACCAATTTATAGACTGCTATAAATATACAAAAAAAGAGGGGATGACTTCAGCAGAAACTCTACTACTATTTAATTGGCTCGTATCTTTAAAGGCCATTAGTGTGCCCTCTATCACGCCATCATTGGTCTACCCAACCTCTCAGTAGTGTCTATATATACCTTATTTTTATTCAAATTGTACACTTATCTTAATGTCCACAGAAGCTTTAAAATTTTCAAAATGTCTTATTGCCCCGCTGCTGTCAGCATTTCACTGATCACTTCTTCAGGGAGCACATTCAAGGATTTTACTTATTAATCCCCATAGAGCCCAGTCTCAGAAGGGGCACGTCTGGGCTGTGTGGACTCTCTCGAACAGGACGGGCCCATTAGGATCAGATTCTGCACCGCAGGAGCCAGAAGTTCCCGTTGGTGCAGGATTGGACCCTGAGACAGAACGGTGTGCCACTTCAGCAGCCGCAGATGTCCAGACAGCAGGATGGCCAGGTCACCTCTGCTCCTGCAGACCGGACACCCCCCTGACCAAGTTTTCCACCGCCCGACCCTCACCGGGGTCGGCGGCAGGGACTCACCCTTTACTGTGCTGCTGGTCCTCGGGGGACCACTGCGCGGAGGGAAGGGGTGTCCCGTACTTATTCCAGCTCCAAGGTGGAATAAGCAGGATGTCCTCCTGATGCTCCACATATGTACAGGGTCGTGACCTGAATCAGCCCTGTACGTCCTGGTGCCTGGCCTGCCCACGCTCTGCCTCCATCCCACCGCCATCTTGCTCTGTACGTCCTGAACCTGGCCTGCCCATGCTCTGCCCCGTCCCACCCCCATCTTGCTCTGTACGTCCTGGTGCCTGGCCTGCCCACGCTTTGCCCCCGTCCCATCCCCATCTTGCTCCTTACGTCCTGGTGCCTGACCTGCCCACGCTCTGCCCCCGTCCCACCCCCATCTTGCTCTCCCCACACAGTGGCTCTGTGCATGCGGAGAAAGTGGCATGTGGAATCAGGGCAGGATTTACTGAATAGAGCACATAAAGGTTCTGTAGACGGTAATAACTATACATATAAACAGCATGCCACCGCTCAAACTAAACTTCGAGTCATTTTGAAAATTGGATAGACCAATGATGGCATGATAAAGGGCACGCTAATGGCCTTAAAAGACATAAGCCAATTGAATATTTGGCAGTTTCTGCTGAAGTCATCCACTCTCTTTTTGTATATTTATAGCAGTCTACAAATTGGTGATACAAACACAGAAGTTGGGAAGAAAATCAAGCATATCGAATTTAATGACAGTCATTGTCACTGTTTTGAGACCAGTCTCTGACTGAGAGAAAAGAAAGTTAGGTTTTTTTTTTAAATTTGCCTGTCAACTCTAGTAACCTTTCAGCAATGTTTTTTGTTTAGACAGCAGCCACAGCTACCACATAAGAACATAAGAACATAAGATATGCCATACTGGGTCAGACCAAGGTCCATCAAGCCCAGTATTCTGTTTCCAACAGTGGCCAATCTAGGTCATACGTACCTAGCAGTTTCCCCAAGAGACACAGGTTCCACAATGCTTGTATTGGTTCAAGCATTGATATCCTGGGTCCCTTCTTAATAATGGTTTATGGACCTTTCCTCCAGGAACTTGTCCAAACCTTTTTTAAACCTAGCTACACTAACAGCCTTTACTACATCCTCCGATAACAAATTCCAGAGTTTGATTACACGTTGAGTGAAAAAATATTTTCTTTTATTAGTCTTAAATAGTTTACCCTGTAGCTTCACTGCATGTCCCCTAGTCTTTCTATACTCTGATAATGTAAACAATCGATCTACGTTTACCTGTTCCACTCCGTTCATTAATTTATAGATGTCTAGCATATCTCCCCTCAGCCGTCTCTGTTCCAGGTTAAGGAGCCCTAACCTTTTTAGACTTTTCAGAGTAAAGCCAGCATTTATGATGTGGTTGGATCAAAGCCCTCGGGAAGTCTGACTGCTGATGTAGCTGCGCATGAAATGAGAGTCAGAAGCTGTAAAGATGTCTTACACATTGGAACATGGAACGTACGAAGCATTAACCAAGGGAAGTTGGAGGTGGTCAAGAATGAAATGGAACGTGTACAACTTGATCTGTTGGATGTCAGCGAACTGAAATGGACTGGCATGGGGCACTTTGCATCAGATGATCACATGGTCTACTATGCTGGAAATGAAAGACAAAGAAGAAATGGTGTTGCATTTATAATAAAGAAGAAACTTGCAAGAACTGTAATGAAATACAATGCAGTCAGCGAACGCTTAATCTCTATTCGTCTACGAGGATTGCCTATCAACACAACTATAATTCAAGTATATGCCCCAACAACAACTGCAGAAGAGAATGAAATTGAAGAGTTCTATGAACAAGTACAAGCTGAAATTGACAGAACATGCAAACAGGATATCCTGATAGTCATGGGTGACTGGAACGCAAAAGTTGGCAACAAAGAAGAAGGCAAAGTAGTTGGAAAATATGGACTTGGCAACAGAAATGAAGCTGGAGAAAGACTGATAGAATTCTGCAAGATCTATTCATCTCAAACACCTTCTTCCAGCAACACAAGCGGCGACTGTACACATGGACTTCACCGAATGGATTATATAAAAATCAAATTGACTACATATGTGGAAGTCAACGATGGAAAAGCTCTGTAACATCAACAAAGACAAAACCTGGAGCTGACTGTGGTACAGATCATCAACTACTAGTATGCAAACTCAAGCTAAAGTTGAAAAAGAGCAAACTACTCATGAATGCAGCAAAATATGACCTTGAGAATATACCACTGGAATTTAAAGACTGCCTGCAAAATCGATTTGCTGCTTTAGATACAAATGACAGAGCTCCGGAAGAGTTATGGAATGACATCAAGAAGGTTGTGTTGGATGAAAGCGAGAAGTCTCTACAAAAGGTGAAAAAGCAAAAACGGCCAAAATGGATGACGGAAGAAACTCTGAAAATGCCCAGAAACGCATAGAAGCTAAAGCCAGAGGAGAAAGAAAGACAATCGCAGAACTCAACAGAGATTTCCAACGTGCAGCAAGACAGGACAAGGAAAAGTACTACAATGACACTTGCAAGGAAATAGAAGCAGAAACTATTAGAGGAAGAACAAGATCGGCTTTCCTAAAGCTACGAGAGTTAAAGAAAAAGTTCCAGCCTCGAATTGGAATGTTACAAGATGCTCAAGGTTCTATGTTGAATGATGATGAGAAGATCAAGAAAAGGTGGAAGGAATATACAGAGTTTTTATATGATAAAGATCAAGTGGAGCAACAGCCGTTTCAACCTGTACCTTATGATCGGGAACCATTGGTGATGAAAGAAGAAGTTGAAGCAGCATTGAAAGCCTTATCAAAGAACAAAGCACCAGGCATTGATAGCATTCCCAAAGAAGTATTGCAGCAATCTGATGCAGCTGTTACCATACTCACAAGGCTCTGCCAAGAAATATGGAAGACAACATCATGGCCAATTGACTGGAAAAGATCTGTGTTTATACCAATACTAAAGAAAGGTGATCCAACTGACTGTGAAAATTATCGCACAATCGCTCTGATCCCACATGCCAGCAAGAATCTACTGAAGATTATTCAAAAGAGACTACAACCATACCTGGAACAAGAACTACCTGAAGTGCAAGCAGGGTTCAGGAAAGGGCGAGGAACGAGAGACATCATTGCGGATGTGAGATGGATCCTTGAAAAGACTATAGAATACCAAAAGGATATATATTTGTGCTTTATCAACTATAGCAAGGCTTTTGACTGTGTAAACCATGAGAAACTCTGGGCCACATTAAGAAGCATGGGTATACCAGAACACCTGATCGTTCTCTTGCGCAATCTGTACATTGATCAAGAAGCAACAGTTTGAACGGAACAAGGAGAAACAGAATGGTTTAAAATAAGCAAAGGTGTAAGACAAGGCTGCATACTTTCCCCCTACCTGTTTAATTTATATGCAGAATAAATCATCAGAGAAGCAGGATTGTATGAAGACAAAAGAGGTGTGAAGATTGGTGGAAGACTCATTAACAACCTTCGCTATGCTGATGATACCACATTACTGGCTGAAAGTGAAGATGATCTGAAACATTTGCTTCTCACAATCAAAGAACATAGTCTCAAAATGGGCCTGCACCTTAATGTAAAGAAGACAAAGATCATGACAACTGGCATAATCAACAGGTTCATCGTTGAAGGAGAAGAAATTGAAATTGTGAACAACTTTAACCTACTTCGATCAACTATCAATAAAGAAGCAACAAGCAGTCAAGAAATCAGACGACGCATTGCTCTTGGCAGAATGGCTATGAAAGACCTAGATAAGATTCTTAAGAGCAGAGATGTTTATTTATTTATTTAGCTGCATTTATATACCGCTTTTCACCGGGTCAAAGCGTCTCTCTCCATACAAAGATTCGACTTGTTCAAGCCATGGTATTTTCAATAACATCATATGGATGTGAAAGCTGGACAGTGAAAAAGATAGACAGGAAGAAAATTGATGCCTTTGAATTATGGTGCTGGCGGCGAATACTGTGTATATCATGGACTGCCCGAAGAACAAACCAGTTGGTACTAGAGGAAATCAAACCTAAGCTTTCTTTAGAAGCTCAGATGACAAGACTTCGACTTTCATACTTTGGACACATCATGCGAAGAGAGAGATCATTAGAGAAAGACATTATGCTTGGCAAGATAGAAGGTCAACGCAAAAGAGGAAGGCCAGCAATGAGATGGATCGATACAATAACAGCAGCTACGGGTACCAGTCTGTCAACAATGAGCCGCCTGACTGAAGACCGAACACAATTTAGGATAGCTATCCAGAGGGTCGCCATGAGTCGACTCCGACTCGACGGCACTTAACAACAACAACATAGGAGTATCCTTCCATCCCCTTTACCATTTTGGTGGCTCTTCTCTGAACCTTTTCTAAAATCGCTATATCCTTTTTAAGATACGGCGACCAGAATTGCACACAATATTCAAGGTGCGGTCTCACCATGGAACGATATAGAGGCATTATAATATCTTTTGTTTTATTATCCATTCCTTTCCTTATGATACCTAGCATTCTATTTGCTCTCTTGGCCGCCGCTGCACACTGGGCCGAGGGTTTTAACATGTTATCCACAATGACGCCTAAATCTTTTTCCTGGGTGGTGGTTCCTAATGTGGAACCTTGCATCGTGTAACCATAGTTTGGGTTGTTCTTCCCTAGGTGCATAACCTTGCACTTGTCCACATTAAATTTCATCTGCCATTTTGATGCCCAGTCTTCCAATTTATCAAGATCCTCTTGCAATTTTCCACAATCCTCTTGGGTTTTAACAACTTTAAATAGTTCTGTGTCATCTGCAAATTTGATAACCTCACTCGTTATTCCACTTTCCAGGTCATTTATGAATATGTCAAAA
Organism: Ichthyophis bannanicus; assembly: GCA_033557465.1. NCBI lineage: Eukaryota > Metazoa > Chordata > Amphibia > Gymnophiona > Ichthyophiidae > Ichthyophis > Ichthyophis bannanicus. The sequence continues at coordinate 1,132,261,916 of CM066033.1, forward strand.
AGCAGCGGACCCAGCACAGATCCCTGGGGTACACCACTTTAATTAGCAAAACTGCCCTGGAATTAAAATTTATAAAAACAAATGAAAAAGTATTAAAACAAAACAAAACAAACTGCAAACACCACAGGAAACAAAAGGAATTTTTTGCCTACACACCCCTAGGATTTTATAGGGTTTGTGCTGACTTTTGCTAGTAAGGTCACTGCTGCTTAGAGATCACTGTCAGACCTAGAACAGGAATGAAGTGAAGGGAGGAATGAGTATGGTTCTTATGACCTGCTATTAAGTGGTGACGGGAGAGCTAAGTGTGGTGCACAGGCTACTGAAAATTGCCACTGGACCTACCTAAAAGAAAAACGTCACTGGCTTGCACTGTCTATTCATTATTTGTTCTGATACTAATATTCCCTTCATGTTAATGTTATGCTATGCTTACATACCACCTTCCTTGAACAAAAGTTTGACACAATGCAGTTACAAAGTTAGCTTCAAATGTGGTAATTTCTCATGACGTATAACCACATTCCAAGATCTAAAGGACTGAAAAAACACTCATGTGAGCAATGTGTACCCTTTGGTCTTTTCTTGCTCTTGGAATATTCCTAGCCTAGTCCATATAATTATGGGAATTGGTATAAATATGCACATCTCAACAAAAACGGGCATACCAATAATAAATCTGAAGATGTACCTAGAACTTACTTTAAGGATTTCATTCTCTCAGCAGCATTCCTCTTCCTTCTGAGCCCGAATGCCTGACCTAAAGGAGTAGTTATACTCACTTAAATAGTGGTCTACTAGCTTAAGTAGTAGGAAAGCCCCATCTGACTTTAACCTGGTTATCCACTTACATGGCTACTGTGTCTCTGCAAGTGCCTCCCTGATGGTTTAATTTTGTGATCAAATCTCAGAACGCCAATGGTGATATTTGACTTACCAGTTAATGTCCTTTCCTCGAGTCCAGACAAGTGGGTTGTGTTTCTCTACCAGCAATCTACTTGGTGGAGACAAAGAAGCAATGAAAAGCCCAGGTTTCAATGACATCACTCCCATGCCTCTATTCACCTCAGCCACCAGAGGTCCCTTCAATATTCATCCCAAAGCATATGGAAAAACATGGCAGGCCTCACACAACCTCAATCCATGAGCAATAATGGATAATCAACAGTAGAGAACTATGTACAGGAAAGCATAAGCAGAAAGTTGTCAGTAGAAGATAAACCTGCAGAGCCAAGTATAAAAATCATGGTGGACCCAAGGGTACCGCAGCAGAAGAACAGAGCAATACAGTTTCAGAGGCAGGCTTTAGACTGGTCTAGCAGGACTCAAGGAAAGAACATTAACTGGTAAGTAAAACGTCACTTCCATATTGTCCTGCTAGACCAGTCCAGACAAGTTGGGTGTACCAAAGCTACAACTCCACTGGGTGGAAAAAGACACAGTAGCTCACAAAAACCTTGAGCTAAGGCCGTATCCGCCTGTGCGTGGACATTTAAGGATGCTTGTGCTCGGGTAGAACGGGCGCGCAAACCCTTTGGAATCAGCTGGTTCCACAAGAGATATGCAGAGGGAATGGCCTCCTTAATCCAGGGCACCAATGTTGACTTGGCCACCGCACCACCCTTGCACAGGCCAGCAAATAGGACAAAAAATGGAGGTTACAAATTCCTTTCGTAAGTTTGACCAAGTACCAGAGAAGTGCCCTCTGGACATCCACAAGGCAAAGATCCTTATCCTTCCCCCAACACTGCTTCTTCGAGAAAGAGGGCAGGCAGACCACCTGGTTCAAGTGAAAGGGAGACAACACCTTAGATAAGAAGGCCGAATGGAAATGGCCTCCTTTGAAAAAGACAGATAAGGGACCTTGGTAAGACAGAACCTGCAGCTCGGGAATCTGCCTTGTGGAACACATCGCAATCAAGAAGACTGTCTCAAGCATCAAATCCTTTAAGACAGCGTGTTTCAAAGGCACAAAGAGTGCCGCCATCAGGGCTCTGAGCACCAGACGCAGAGCGTGCTGGCTGAAAAAGTCCGCTTCCACACTGACCACCCCGGCACTGTGCTGAGCCAAAAAGGATAGGAAGTTCTTCTCCGCCCAGGCAAACAGCAGAGCCATCTCCAGAGCTACCCCAGCACTCCTTGTGCCACCTTGCCAATTGACATAAGCCACTGCCATGGTGTTGTTTGAAAACACTCAAACCGCTGAGCCCTTGACCAGGGGTCAGAAACATAGAAGAACCAACCTGATGGTCCTTGCCTCGAGGCAGTTGATGGAGCACACCACTTCCCTGCCATTCCAACTGTCCTGGATCATACGGTCTTGGCAATGGGCTCTCCAGCCTGAGAGAATAGCATTCGTCATCAGGAGGATCCAGGGGAAATCATCCAGTGGCATGCCCTTCCTTAGATGACAGGGCCACTGCCACCATAGTGGGCTGAACCTCACCATCAATGGGAACGGAGCCTGCACTCGAACGTCTGAGAACTCTGGGATCACTGAACCAGCTAGGACTGCTGGAGTGGCCACATGTGAGCACGGGCTCATAGCAGCATCTCTATGGTTGCTGCCATCAATCCCAGCAGCTGAAGATAATAGCAGACTCTGGGAGTTGCTGCGCACAAAACAGCGCCAAACAATCCAACAGACTTTGACGCTCTCCTCTGGCAGGAAAACTCTGCCCACTTGAGTATCGAAACCGTGCTCCCAGAAACTCCAAGGACTGGGAAGGCAACAGCTGGCTCTTTCCCTCAGTGATCACCCAGCCAAGGCTTTTCAAAAAGGACACCATTGAAGACACCACCCGGATGCTTCTGAAAGGGAATGGGCGAGATAAGCCAATCATACAGATATGAATGGCCACAGATCCTTTAGCGCCCTGGCCACCACCACCAAGACCTTGGAGAACGTCCTTGGGGCGGTGGATATCTCGAAAGGGAGGGTGATGAACTGAAAGTGAGAATCATGCATAGCAAAACTCACATACTTCTGCTGATCCACCCGAATCGTGACATGAAAATACATCTCAGCCAGATCCAGAGAAGCCAAGAACTCCCCTTAGCACATTGCTTGAATCACGGAGCACAATGTTTCTATCTGGAAGGGCAGAATGCATAAGTGCTCATTGACTCCTCTGAGGTCCAGAATGGGCCAGAAGGAACCATTCTTTTTGGGCACCATAAAATAGATGGAATATCTGCCCTTGCCCTGCTCATCTGGTGGGATGGGCACCACTGCCTTTAGGCGCAGCAACTTGACCAAGGTGGCCTACACAGTGGCACTTTTTGCTTGCAGACCCACTTGGGGAGATGAAGGCCGCATCCAGAATTGGCTCTGTGCACTTCAGGGCATAGCCAAAATGAATGCTGTCTAGCACCCAGCGATCCTTGATAGCCTGGACGCATTCCGGAAAGAAAAGTCGAAGCCTGCCTCCAACAGGAGGAACCTGGGAATGGGCCCCAAAACCTTTATTGTGCAGCCTGGGAGGGTCCTCCTTTGGAGGGGGCTGAATCTCTGTGCCCACATGCTTTACAAAAGGACTGAGAATGAGCTCAAAGCCCAGAAGCAGAGGGGAAGAAAGGTTTTCCAGGTCAATAATGCCGAGAGTCCCGAGACCCCTGGGAATCCAGCCAGCATATCTTGGTGAACAGGCGGAGGCTGACAAGAAAAGGGCACTAGCCCGCTTTTCACAGGTTCCTTGGACCTGTCCTCTGGAAGGCGATAAGATTTTGTCTCACCCAACTTCTCCAAATTGCCTTTAACAGAAGCTTCCCCTTAAAAGCCAGTTGATCAACTGGGCTTTAGAAGATGTGTCCGCTGCCCAGTGCTTGATCCATATCTAACCCCATGACACTGTCATCAGGGCATCATCTATGGCTGAGAAGTGTACCAGGTCATACATGGCATCAAAAAAGACGACTAGCATCATCTGGCGGAAGAGACAGAATCCACTGGAGCAGGGCTTGAGACATCAGGCTGATACATACTGCCAGCTGCAGAATAGTAGCCACCACGGCAAACTGGCTCCTCAGCAACGAATCCACCTTATGGTCCAGAAAATCCTTTAAGGCCGGTCCGCCTTGTAGAGGAATGGTGGTCCATCTGGTAACACTGTAACCTGTGCATTTACCTTGGGAATACTAAACCACTCAATGCACTCCTCCAGAGCAGTTTCTCCAAATTGGTGAGTTTTGCGCATATCATGACAGTCATGAACCTCACTTCTAAGCCAAGATATGAGGAGTATGACTCAGTCTCTCAAATTTACTGGTAATGCTTGGTGTAGTACCTGCATTGTGCTAAAGAGAGCCTCCCTCTGGAGTTCGTCTTACGTGTATGGTAATTTATCAAGGTGTGCTTGGAAATTCCTCTTAATTAGGCCTGTGGCACCCAACACGATGGGAAATAACTCGGTATCTTTCTGCCACATTTTCTTGGTCTCAGACTGCATTTCTTGGTACTTGAAAGCTTTTCCCTTTCAATGAGATTCATAGAGTAGTCGCCTGGAACAGACACCTCTATAATTAATGCCGTTCTGGTGTTTTTCTTTTTTACCACTATATCCGGCTTCCTCACATCCAGCTTTTTATCGATGGGTAATTATTTTAGGGTCATGATCCCAGTGCTTTTCAGGCACAGTGATGTTATAGTGTTTATAGAGTTTCCCATGGATGAGGCATGCTACCTTATTGTGCCTTTCTGTATAGAAATTTTCTGCATTCAGAACTTCACAGCCAGCTAAGAGGTGAGTCACTGTTTCCAGCTCTTTATTGAAGAAGTTACATATCTCTGTTTTCATTTTTTTCAATGCTCCTCCTCTGGGAGAGCAGAGACCTTCTTATAAACCCATAACCCTTTAGACAGGGAGTCAGGAGAGTCCCACTTCGACCAGAGTATACCCTTGATCATATCCGGAAATGGGAAGACAGCAGTGGATTTTCACACCTTTTGAAGAAGCAAGTGTCCCTTCTGCTCCTGCTCCGTGCTGGAAGCATCTGCCAAGTTCAAGGCGGATGAGACCCTGGCAATCAATGCTGTTGGCTCCTCTTTCCAGGATAGGTGTAACATTCCTGCCCTTGCAATATTCTTCCTCCACATCAGAGCCCAGTACTGAACCATCTGAATCCAAGTCATAGTCAAAATCTCGGACAATCCCAGCTGCTCCCCATCTCCGGGGGGTGGTGCTCTTCACCAGGGACATTTAGCCAAAGAGAACCAAATAGGGCTTCAATTCTCGCCTGACCCGCATGAGTCTGCGCCCGGGGCCACCCAGAGACCGCAGGGTCTCAATTTCCATGCCAGAAGGACCTGGCCTGCGGCAAAATGGAAAGAATTCCAGAGAGGACAATCAGGAGTCTGGAAGCTCTCCTCTACCCTCGTAGATGACTTCCCAATGCCAGAGGGCACAAGTGCAACAGACCCCCCTAGAGGGCGATGAGGGGTTTATAGCATGGTTGCTGGATCCTCCGGCTAGCTGAATATCCTTACCTATAAAGTCACCCGTCACTTCTTGACCTGAGACAGACAAGGTCGGACTAATTGTATCCCCCATCTGGATGGGGCAACAGCAGCCCTCCAGGGATGATTCAAAAGTTGCCATGCAATAACAGCAGAGTCCAGAATCTGGGGATGAGGCACCTTGCTTGGCCACAGGCCAAACAGTGTTTCCTGGAAGAAGAAATAGAGAGTCAGGCAAATATCACAACAGCACGGGCTAAAGCTGCAGGGCAGGTTAAAGGCACTAGGGAAGGAGTGCGCGTTGGAGCCGCTAAGGCAGAATGTGTGTTAGGACCATATGACCACTAGGTGCACAATAGGTAAAAACACTATTAACGCATGCAGAAAATGATGGGAAGCCCCCACACCATGCCAACGGTCACCAGAAGTCCACCCCAAATTGTGTCCCAGGAAGATGGAATTGGGAGCCCCTAATAAGGACAATGACGAGGTCAAGCCATGATACTTACCCCCTGAGAGCCCTGGGCAGAGGAGCTCTGCTGAGCTTAATTCTACTCCCCTGAACTGGCTGGCTGTGTAGCACTGTGTTTAAAGTAGCTGGAGGGCAGATCCCTCTGAGAGCCTTCTGCAATCTTCGGGAGAGAGCAGGGGGGACAGAGAAGAAGGGAGGGGGCGTTGAGGTTGTGTGAGGCTGCTGATTTTTTCCATCCTTCCAGATCCTGGCTGCTCAACAGGCTCTTATCCAAGGTAAGAGCGTGGAACTGAACCAATTTTCCCTCCTCCTATGGCTACTGAAAAGACCACAGTCTAATGGAACCTCCCATGTTGCTCTCAAGTGAGTCACCTTTGTTTCTCAAGGTAGTACTTCACTAGCGTTTAATCAATCTTTTCCTCTCAATCCTCAGATTTTTTTTCAACGAGGAGAAAACCCATCTACCATCTGCTGAAGACAAAGAAATACTGAAGGGACCTCTGGTGGCTGAGGTGAGTAAAGGCAAGGAAGTGATGTCATTGAAACCTGGGCTTTTCATTGTTTTTTTGTCTCTACCAATCTGCTGGTAGGGGAACACAACCCACTTGTCTGGACTGGTCCTAGCAGGACACTATGGAAATGTATGTTGCAACAGCAAATAAGTGCTCTCCTTCTTGTACATGTATCCAAATGCTTATTTGTAGGTAACAAATCTAATTGTGATTGGCAAGTAGCTTGTTTTTAAACAGAAAGCTCATTTGTTACTCCAGATGTGTTAATACTCCAATATAAATATGGTCCCTCTCCCTTTCCTCTTATTCTTTCCACAATAAAAAAAACCCCCAAAAGCATAATTTTTCTCACCTGCAGAACTGCCTGGAATGATTCATGTTGGGGCCTGCTTTGATATTGCCTTTCTCAGGGTCATAGATCGTGGTTGCTCTTGCATAAGCTCCTCCAAGAATAAAGATGAAACCATTGAGAGTAACTGCAGGAGCATATTTGTTATCTATGAATAAGAAAATAATCACACATAAGCAACATAGACATCTTTCTGATTGTGGTTTGTTTCTTATGTATACATTTCTGCATTTCATAGTCAAGCCAAATTATTTCAACTACATCTTAAATATTAGAAAAATAAACTAAAAAAAGTTAGGTCTGGGGTTTATTATTCATAAACAGAAAATAACAAAAATAAGTAATAGGGTGCCTATTCAAAGCGTGTTTTATTATGCCTAAATTAAACCTATTTTATACAGAAAACTAGTTGCCTTTTTTTTAGAAAATGCTAACATAAGTGGCAGAGAATGCGCCTTATGTCCGTGCCTGTATTTTTCAAGTATCCGTGTGAATTATCGTATTTTATAATCACTGTGCATACTTGAACTGTCCATTCTCCATCCAGACTCTCTCCATGGGCACGCCCACAGTAAAAGTGCATGGCACGCAAATAAAGCGTTTGCTTTTACACTAGTTGGTATTTTTTTTATATTTAATATTTATTGGATTTATACAAAAAACATCAAGATTTTAATAAAACAAACCTATAAATCCTGGTAGTCCACAATAGTGGGGGGAGAAAGAATATATAGCACCCAGAGCAGGAGTACCTCGGGCAACAGTAAGGAAAAAACTTTACAGATTCAAGTCAAAAAGAATAATCAAGACTGATCGTGAGCACACAGGCTAAGTAATAAGAGATATTAACATTATCATCCTGAGACTTGACTATTTCCTTTAGCTTAGTATTAATAAATGTAGCAAGATCGGCCGGCTGAGAAAAAATATATCTATGAGACTTATACAATGCTAAACATTTACAGGGAAATCTTAGAAAGAAAGAGCCCCCGATCTGCATAACCCCAGGCTTATGGAAAAGAAAAAAGCCTTCTCCTCTTCTGTGTTTCCTTTGAAATATCCGGATACATTGATATGGTAAGACCATCAAAAGTCTCCAGTCTCTTTTTAAAGAAAATTTTCAGCAACCATTCCCTATCGGTGGCCAGTGCATAAGAGACCAGCAAAGTAGCTGGAACACACCTCCCAGGGTCAGAGGCCTCAAGTAGTTCGGACACATTCAAAACATCCAAATTAGCAAACTCTACTGAAGCTGCTGGTTCTTTTTTCCCCTGAGGGAGATAATACACCTTTGTCAAAGGTGGAATCAATTTCAATGGCACTTTCAGCACTTCCTGGAGATATTTCTTAAACATATCAGCAGCCAAAATGCCCTTCACCTTAGGAAAATTAATTAGCCTTAAATTCACAGCTCTAACAACATTTTCCAAAACTTCCATTTTGTATTAGAGCGCCACGTTATCTTTAATCAAAGCAGTAGTTGAATCTGATAATGTTGCCAGCCGACTTCCATGTTCTTATACCTGGGATTTAATACAGTCACTTACAGTTTCCAAAGAAACAATTCTAGCCGAATTATCTTGAGTCTGAGATGACAATGCCCTAGTCTGACTGTGTACCGCCTCCGAGAGGGAAACAATCGCATCCCATATTACCTCAAGCATGAAGACTTTAGGTCTCATAGGAATGGCAAACGCAGGAGTAGAAGTCCCAATAGGAGAAGATCGAAAAGCAGTAAAGCCTTCAGCATACAAGCCGGGACCCATCATAGCCTCGGAGGATTGCTGCGCACCCAAATCCTCCCTGGAACCTCCAGAGGAGAGCTGAGTCTGAACCGAGGCAGTTTCCCCTCCACCGGCATCTCCATTCCCTGCATCTAAGGGAGGGATCGCCGAAACAGCCGGGGACAAGCTCAGTGTTGCAGGGCACAGCGGAAACAATCTCTCAACAGGAGACAGAGAGAACACTAGCTCCGCAGATGTTGAAGGGCTCTCCTCAGCCGTCATCGCAGCACCGGAGCGAATCTCCTGCTTTTGTGCCTGTGCAAGTACAACAAAACGATCCATAGGACCAGTGGAAGGAGGCTGGGGCTCCGAGGGGAAAACCCTAAGCTTCCCTTTGCGTTTAGGCATCTGTGGAAGAGACAAACTTAGCGGCCATCTTGAAAAGGTTCCTCCCCCACTAGTTGGTATTTTATTAGAGACTGCTTACGCGCGTAAGAGACCAAAATACCAACATTTATGCATGTTAGTGCTTAAAAATAGGTGTCTCCTTATAGGATTGCATCCCCATAAGCCTAGCTACACTGTCTACTGTTAGGGATATGACAGAAACATTAAAATACTCCCCCTCCCTCCCTAGCCCACCTGCACTCTACCCGTTCCTCAGCTTTTTTTTTTCTAGGCCCTGCCCTCTGGAACTCCCTTCCCACCGCCCTCCGCCTGGAACATCATCACCCTACCTTCAAGCTGGATCTAAAGACTCACCTTTTCTCCCTTGCCTTTGGCCCTCCCTCCTCTCACCCCTAACCTTTTTTCCTATACCCTTTGATATCAACCTGCTCTCCCATTTTCTCTCTACAAAGTAATTGTAACTTTCTTTCTACTTTTCCAGCCTTGTGCCTTGCTGTTACTGTAATATTTTATTATCATTGTAAACCGCTCTGCTATTTTGAAGGGTGGTCAATCAAATCAATAAACATAAACATAAACATAATAAGTAAAGATAAGAGCGCATGATATAAAGTTGCAAGGAAGAAGATTCAGAGGTACATGAAAAAAAATGTTTCTTTATTTAGAGGGTGGTAGATGACTAGAATAGCTTACCAGGAAAAGGTAATAGCAACCTAAACTATGAGAGAATTTAGACACACTTGGGACAAGTATGGAAGTTCACATATTCTGGTTAGGCAAAACGATGGCGATATTATGCTGGGGACGAAGTTCTTCAGGGTGGTGAGATGAGCAGAGACCTCTAGCAATTTCATAATTAAGCAGGACGAGATGATGTTGTATTGATATGTGTTTTAAAATGTAATATAAAGTGGGTAGGCGTGCTATATTTAGTGTTCTGATATGCTCGTTGCTTTCCCTAGTGACAGTACAATTTGACTAGTTTCTATTAGGGATTTTTGTATGCTTTTTATTTTAGTATATTTGTATTGATGTACTTTATTGTTACTTAATGTAAATCATTTGGGGTTCCTTTTTTTGTGAAAGAAGACGATATACAAGCACAAGAAGAGAACAGAAGCAGGTAAGTAGTAACAGATAGAAGAATTAAGTTGAGTCATTATACTAACCTTATAATCAATGGCATTATTTTCGTCAGCTACTAGAGGCCATGGGGTATGTTTACTAAAGTATGCTAATGGTTAGCATAAGGTTTAGCGCGTGACCACAGTAACTGTTACCGCACACTAAAAATGCCAGTGCAGTAAAAATCCCACACTAGCCATTTAGTGCGCATGATTGGGCAGAGATTGGGCGGGTTAGAGGCAAAGAGTGGGCATTGCCTGCTCATTGCAATTAGTGTCGATATCTTTAGTACACACTAATATTGCAGTTTGCATGGGTGCACTTACTGCCATCTCAATGGATGACGGTATGTGCACCCACATTAATCGTGGCTGCAGTTGTAGCATGGTGAGGTGCTTCCCACTGCATAAGCTGCAGGGGGACATCCAGGAATGCCCCCGACTATTTATTTATTTAAAAACATTTATTTATTTAAAAGGATTTAATATACCGCTTTATCTTTAAATCAAAGCGGTTAACACATCAAACAAATCATGAGGCAGTGTGTGTGGGTGAATACATGCAGTGGTTAAATTGACATAAACTGTGTCAGTGTAGAGTGTGAATGATTAACTGATGCGCTATATACATTGTGAGCTAAGTACAAGGATTATATACAGGTAGAAGGGGAGGGATGCAGGGGGTCATGCAGAAATGGGAGTAGACTGTGTAGCTGGGTCACATGAAGTCCTTATAGTGTTCTATGAAGAGCGTAGTTTTGAGCAGCTTCCTGAAGTCCTTGAGGTCTACAGTTGATCTCAGTTCATCGGGGAGTGAGTTCCATAGTGGGCGCCGCCAGGGATAGTGCTCTTCTTGAGGTGTCTTGTCTTGTTCTAGCAAATGCTTTGGGGGTGGTGATGGTGTCTGAGGTTCCTCTTCTCCTGGGCCTGGTGCCTTAGTCAGCTTTGATGAGGGGTTGCAGACAATTCGCTGAGAGGTTCTGTTTTATTTTGAATATGTTTATGAGTGCCTTATATTGGATGCGGGAGCTGATTGGGAGCCAGTGGAGATGGTTGAGAATAGGGGTGATGTGATCGTACCTTGAGGCGCCCATTATTATGCGGGCGGCAGTGTTCTGTGCTATCTGTAAAGGCCTGAGTGCTTGTTTTGAGAGCCCAAGGTAAATGGGGTTGCAATAGTCTCATGTGGGAGTGATGAGCGCTTGACAGACTATATGGAAGTGATTCTGTGAGAGAATAGGTTTGAGGTGTCTGATGGTTCTCATTTTGAGGTATGCGTTTCTTGTGGTTCTGGCAATGTGAGACTGTAAGTTCAGGTCTTTGTCGAGAGTCACTCTGAGGTATTTTACTCTGGGCTTTATTGGTGTTGTGATGTCGTTCAGCTTGATGGTGGGTGTGGGGGTGAAGGTGGAGTTTCTGGTGATGAGTAGCGCTTCTGTTTTGTTGTAGTTTATGGACAAGTTGTTTTCCAGAAGCCAGCTTGTCATTTGTTGAAGACAATTGGCTATGTTAGAGTAGTCTGGGCTGTCCATGTTGATGGGGGTGAATATCATGATGTCATCTGCATAGATGGTGTATTATATCTTGTGGTTCTTGATGAATAGAGCAGATGGGTTGCATGTACAGGTTGAATAGCAGGGCAGAGAGTGATGAGCCTTGTGGGACACCCTGGGTTGCTCTCAGAGGCTGGGAGGTATCTGAGCCGCATTTGACTTGGAGATGTCTGTCAGTGAGGTAGGATGTGAACCAGTTCAAGGTGGTGCCTTGTAGGCCAACTTCCTGTAGTCTTGATTGCAGGGTTGTGTGGTCAACAGTGTCAAATGCTGAGGAGATGTCCATGAAAATCATGAGGACGCCCTTCTTGATGTTGTCAATAATCTGGATCATCTTGTCAAAGAGGTGTATCAGTAGAGTTTTGATGCCATGGTTTGGTCGGAAGCCATGTTGATTAGGGTCTAGGAGGGCGTGGCTGTCAATGTGATGTTGAAGTTGATGTTGAACCACCTTTTCGATGATCTTCAATATGAGAGGGAGGCTTGAGATAGGTCTGTAGGTGGCTGGGTTGGTCTTACTTAGTGGGGATTTTTTTGGGATTGGGTGTATTGTTGCTAGCTTTAGGGTGCTAGGCATAATTCCTGTGGTAAGGGAGTTGTGCACCATGTTGCGGATGATTTGGATCAGATCTTCTTTTACTGCTTTGATTCAGGTTACTGGGCATGGATCTGTTGGGGCGGTGCTGGTGTTGAGTGATGTGATGATGTTTGAGATCTGCTCTGTCGACGGGATGCTGAATTTGTCCTAGATTTGGTTGGGCGGAGGTAGCTTGTTGGTGTTGCTCATGGTAATCTTGGGTGAGGCAGTGAATTTGGTCTTGAGGTAGTCTGCGAAGGTCTGTGGATCTATTTGCTCATCTTTCTCGGTACTGGTTTCGTTGGTGAGGGTCTTTACTATTTCAAATAGCTCTCTTGGTTTGTTTGAGGACTTCAGGATCAGGTTTGTGTGGTATTCCTTCTTCTGTTGATTGATGCGGTTGTTATATTCCTTTTGCTTTGACTGGTATAAGACCTGTGTGGAGGCTGACTTGGTGCATCTCCGGCGACGTTCTAGTTGTCTTAGGGCTCTCTTTGAATTTCGGATGTTCTTGGAGTACCAGGGGCTGGAGCTGGATCTAGCACTGTGCGACCTTTGCATCTGGGGACCGTGGGTTTGGCAGCAGACGTGATGGTGTTGTTCCAGTTGGTGATTTGTTCGTTTATGTCCTCTGTGTTTGTGTTTAAGTGGGGTAGAATGTCCTGTAGGAATTGGTCTTTGTCGAAGCTTTTGAATCTCCTAGATGTGGATGGCTTATCTTGATGATCATTAAGGTTTGTCGATTGTAGCTTGATTTTTATTATGTGGTGGTCTGACCAGAGTACTAGTGTGATCGAGGGTCTTGTGATGATGTTTCTTTCTATTAGGTTGTTGGGGGCGAAGATAAGGTCAGGTGATGATTCGAGCCTGTGTGTGGGGGCGCTGATCATCTGGGTGAATTGGAGGGAGTCAATGGCCGTTAGAAAGGCTTCTGCATCCTTGCCTGTGGCAGATCTAAGGTTGAAGTCTCCAAGAACCAGCAGAGGTTTGTGGAGGTTGTTGACTGCACAGACCGATTCTAGTAATGATAATAATTTGTCTGGGGGAGCACGTGGAGCTCTATAGGTGAGGCACAGGGCTAGATTCTTGTTCTCTATGACGATTCTGTTGCAATGACTTGTGTTTGTGGTGGAACTAGATTTGAGCCTTAGGCTGTTCCTTGCGATGATCAGGACTCCTCCTCTCCTGTGTGTGCGTGGGCAGTTGTAAGCAGCGTGAGTGGGGGGAACAAACTGATTGAGGAGCACGTTGTCGGTGGGTGTGAGCCATGTTTCGGTGATGCAGAGGATGTCTGGTTGCTGAGCTTCTATGTGGTCTGCTAGGGTATTGATTTTGTTTCTTACTGACCTGGCGTTAATGAGCTCTATGGAGATGGTCGGGGGACCGTTGGGTGTTCCTGGTGCTTTATGTGTGTGTGTGCGGGTGCTATGTTTAGAATTTGTTTGCCCGCTCTGTTTGGGATTCTTGTGAGAGAGTTGCGTGTTGTCGTGGTAGGGGGTGTAGAGTATGTGCTGTAGAGGAGGTGGTCACAGGGTGTTGGTAGGGCTAAATAGTGTGTGGTGTGGGAGGAGTTGGGTGAGGAGGAGAACTATGGGTAGGTATGGTGCCACAGCCATGCTGGTGTTACCTTGTGCGGTCGTTTGGTAGCTGTCTTCTTCTGTTGTTCTGGTCTTGGGAGAACGCTGGTTGAGGTCTGGAGACTTTAATATCTTGTCGGTCTCAGTGTGCCCGCCTCCATGCCCGCGGGCCCGTCAGGCATGGGCACACCGGACGGAGTAGCGCTTTTTATGGCCCTCTCACTGCCGCGATTGGGCAGGAGCTTCTGAGCGGGAGGAGGCTTTCCCGCTCAGGCGCTCTACCCCGATCGGGGGAGCTTCGCTGCAGGGGATGCTGAGTTGAAGCTGCCGGTTCTTCTCCCGATGGAATAGCGCTTTTTATGGCCCTCTCACTGTTCTGATTGGGCAGGAGCTTCTGAGCGGGAGGAGGCTTTCCCGCTCAAGCGCTCTACCCTGATTGGAGGAGCGTCGCTGCAGGGGATGGTGAGTTGAAGCTGCCGGTTCTTCTCCCATACTCATTTTTAGCACTAAATGCAAGCTAAGATGCCAATTCTCAGTGCAGTTTAGTGGACATACTACTAAGACCCTTATCCATTCTCTAGTCACCTCCCGTCTTGACTAGTGCAACCTGCTGCTCACTGGTCTTCCTCTGAATCATCTCTCCCCACTTCAATCTGTTCAAAAGTCAGCGGTGCAGCTTATCTTCTGCCAGTGTTGCTATGCTCACAAATTATTTCTTCTCAAATTATTTCACTGGTTCCCTATTCATTTCCGCATCCAGTTCAAACTTCTCCTACTGACCTATAAGTGCATTCATTATGCAGCCCCTCATTGCCTTTCTTCTCTTCTCTTTCCCTTCATCTTTGGGGAACTCCGTTCTTGCCGCAAATCCCTTTTGTCTGTGCCATTCTCTGCCACTGCCAACTCCAGACTTTGTTCATTCTACCTTGCTGCTCCATATGCCTGAGCAAACTACCTGAATCAATACGTTAGGCTCCTTCTCTAACCCTATTCAAATCCAGACGAAAAATGTACCTCTTCGAGGCAGCTTTTGGATCCTGATGCTCCTCACTCTCTGGTTCACTACTTATGTGCATCTGACCATACTCTAGTCCACAGTTTTTTGATGATGTTGTCTTTATTAGATTGTAAACTCTGAGTGTGGACTGTCTCTTACATCTATATATACAGCACTGCGTACGCCTTATAGTGTTATGCAAATGATAAATAATAGCAGTAAACATGCCCCTGTAGCTCAGTAAGATGATGGAATAACTGGATGAGTTTGGGTAAAGAAATGTTAGAACATGTTGGCCCTTATTTTAGAAGCATTTCCACATGTAAACAACAGCATTTACATGTGTAAATCAGCTACACGTTCAAATAGAGATGATAGAAAGCCATTACTTACCTGTGGAGATCTACACCATGTAGAAATACTAAGAGGGTGCTTTTTGGGCATGGATAAGGAGAACCAGATATATGGACATACAAGGTATGACAAAAAAGAAACAAGACTGTGGCAGCCACATCCATGACTCAATGTCAGTTGGCTAACTGCTTATGTCACTGTATTGTGCAACATCTCACCACTATTTTGCTATAATATTTTTCATCTCTCTCACTCTGTTCTTAATTTTTAGGTTTTTCTTGTAGCACACTGCTCCATCACTTTGTCATGCAACTGGAGTGGAGTAGCAGCCTAATGGTTAAGAACACTGGCTTGGGAACCCATGGTTCGATTCCCACTAGCACTCCTTGTGGCCTTGGGCAAGTCACTTAACCCTCCATTGCCTCAGAAAAATCCAAGTTATCAATGTGCCTGTTTAATGTACATTACCAAGTTTAAGTTTCAATGTAAACCGCTTTGATTGAAATGATAAAGTGGTATATAAAATCTTTTAAATAAAAAATAAATAAATAAACTGGAGGTGGCAGAAATATGGAGCAAAGAATCAACTTGAAATTTCTGGTTAAGTTGGAGAAGGGCCCAACTGAGTGTCTCCAACTTCTCCAAAAGGCTTATGGAGAAGATGCAATGTCAAGGCTGTGAGTCTTCAAGTGGCACAAACGCTTCAAGACTGGCCGCGAGGAGGTGGAGGATGACCCCAAGTCAAGATGGTCTTCCATGACAAAGACGGCTGAGAACACTGACTGAGTGAACCAGCTGGTGTGGAGTGATCACAGATTGATGATGTGGATGATAGCTGAGGAGCTCAGCCTGAACAGGGAGTCAGTGCAGACCATCTTTGTGCAGGATGGATGTGTGGATGTGGAAGGTGTGCGCCAAGATGGTGCCCAGGCTTTTATCGGATGACCAGAAGGAGCACTGGGTCAATGTTTGTCGAGACTTGCTAGAGAACATTGGAGAAGAGCCAGAGTTCGTTGGCTAAGTCATCACAGGAGACAAGACTTGGGTCTTCCAGTATGACTCTGAAAGCAAGAGACAGAGCCTGCAGTGGAAGACTCGATTGTCACCCAGACCCAAGAAGGCGCGCATGTCCAAATCAAGGATCAAGGTTATGCTGACCGCATTTTTCGACCAGAAGGGAGTGGTCCATCATGAGTTTGTGCTTGAGGATCAGAGAGTCAACCAGCATGTCTACCAGCAGGTCCTCAATTGCCTCCATGACCGGGTTCGCGCAGCAGGCGGGCTCTGCGGAGAGACGAGTCATGGCTACTCCACCACAACAACGTGCCCGCACACACCACACTCAGTGTGAGGTAGTTCTTGGCCAACAAACAGATCACAGCTCTCGACCACACTCCTTATTCCCCAGATCTCACACTGTGTGACTTCTGCTCTTTCCCAGACTGAAGACTGTGCTCAAAGGAACTCATTTTGCCTCTGTAGAAGAGATCAAGGCCACTGCGACAAGGGAGCTCAGAGACCTCAAGGAGGAGGACTTTACTGAGTGCTTTCGTACATGGCAGAAGTGAATGCAGAAGTGCATTAACTCTGGAGGGATTACTTTGAAGGGGACAATGCGTAATTTCTCAGTAGATTTTGTAATAAAACATTTATGGGACAGTTTTGTTTCTTTTTTGTCATACCTCGTATATTCCCTCTTTTACAAGTGAAATAGAAGTTGTGATGGAGTATAGGGAAGTTACCTGTCCCTCTCCAAAGGGATTATCAGCAGTCCACCTCAAAAGTGTCTAAAGCTCAGAACTCAGGGCTGGGAGGGCATGACTCAGACAGAGGGATTAAGAAGCCAGCTGTGTGCACAAGGGAGAGGAGAGGCCTGTGGAGACAGAGCTCTTTCTCAGCAGGGCTGAGAGAGTTGTTCAGTTGTAAGGTAGGCAGTTTAGGAACTGGGAACCCTATTCATAAACACTGAAGCCCAAGTGACTGCCTGGACTTTGGGCTGAACTGAATTCTGAGTTTAATTTGTGGGTCAGGGGAAGGGCACTGAGAACCAGTCCTGTGAAAGTAATAGCCCGGGGAGTGATTATAGCTAAAGGACAATAAAAGTAGTTTTGTTTGGCCCTGAACTGCTGGTCTGCATAATACTTTATGAGCCTTTGCCACTGTATGCCATGCTCTATCTTAGATTGTATACAAGCAAATTGCTTTGTTAGGTTTTACATCTGCCCCGAGGCAAGCTTAAATGTCAATAAATAAGCAGATACAAATCTTACCTACCTTCAATCCCTCACCCCTCATCCCAGAACCTCCTCATCCCCCATGCCAGGCAAGAACCTCTCTGATCTCCTAATTTCCCCCCTACCAGGCAAGACTCCCCGTCCCTAGCCCCAATCACCATTCTATCCTGTGTTCAAAATTGTGCTGGTCCACCTCCAGTGGTAATCTCATCGTATTACTGCTAGTGGTCAAGAAAAACAGGTTAATATTATAGGGGGTCCAACAATTGTAAGGATGTATCAAATAGTCCATAATCAAATTATTTTACAAAAGTAGACACCACGCACCATTTTGGTAGCCCTTTTCTGATCTGTCTAGATTTTTGGAAGATAAGGTCTCCCAATTAGGCCATAATACTCCAAACTCTCTCCAGTTTTTTATAGGGGAATTATCACCTCCTGCCAGGTCACTGATCTGGAACCTTTTATCGGAGTTGGAACATTTCTACTTCCTTTTCCCCATTGCAGCTGTAGTGGAAGGTGGAGTACATCAATGGCTCTCAGCTAGTATATATTTATTTCATTTTACTTTTTTAAAGAAAGTTAGCATTCATCATAATTCCTCTTACGCAGTCAGAAAAACCCAAGGCTTAAGTGTAGGTAATATATAGCCTACAAACACACAAGGCATATTTTATCAAAGAGGACAGTACAAACTATTTTTCAGATAGTATTTAAATAGATCCATAATGTCCCTTTGGCAGTCCCTCCTCTTTCTATTCCTTGCATACTCTATCTACAGGCCATGAAGTAGGTATGTATGTGAAGTATGCATCTATTTAATTCCAAGTTACACATAAACATGCTTAAGGGACAAAGCTCATTCTATCCTCCGTGAACTCTTACATTTCATTTGCTGTAATAGCTGAAGTAACAGCACAAATTGACAGGCCCCTTCAATTAGTTTCTGCAGGAAACCTCCAAAATCACAAATGCTGCAGAATTTGTTTGCAATGGGCTTAAGGGCTAGCTCCAAAATATGATACACTCCTGAATGCCCACGGATCTGATGCATCTCTGGCCACCATGCTAGTGCCTGGGATCCTTCAAGTATGAGGGAATTCTTAGAAGATGAGAAAGAAGTGCTGATGAGTAAAGTGAAGACAATATTTGCAACTGGTTTATTCTGTCAGTCCATCACCAATTCAGGAGCGAACCTCAGACTGCAGTGGATTAAAAATTACAATTTCCTATTTCTCTTTAATGCCAGCAGGTGTCACTACAAGTCAGTCATGTGCAAAACATGAAGCATTCACATAATAAGAGGCTGAAGAAAAAACACTGAAAAATGCCAAAAGCTGAGGGAAAAACAATTTGATTACTCCAAATCTCTGCAAACCAAGCCATATTAACAAGAAAAAACACCAGAAATGTAAAAGACAGTTCTTTATATTATCTGTATGCTCCCGGTGATGTGTAAAAATGCCCACACGCTGGGAGTGTTGTTGTTTTTGTCAATAAAAAGATTTGCACTAAAAAAAAATCACTAGAACTACTTTTAGTCTCCTTAACTTTGAACTACCTAATGCCTGTGTTGGAGTTGGGATGAAGCAAACAAAGAATGAACGATTCACTACAGCCTTCTGCTGCAGCAACTCAGATTCATTTTAGACAAGAACAGTAAGCCTGGAACTTTTCTTATACTGTCCATATTCACTCTTACGTGGACAAGATTATTTTACACACTGTGGGTAGCCTGCCTAATACCTTTGATAGACTATCACAGAACCCCCATAAATATTTAAAGCCCTGCACTGTAACATGGTAGATAATGGCAACAAAGACTGAAATGGCCCATCTGGTTTGTCCAATAAGATGGTTAGTGTTTTAACTTTCGCAGAATGCAGGTTATCTCCCCAGCTCTTCTTTGAAAAAGTCATTTCATGGCTGTTTGAGGAAAGAGCCCTTTTTCATTATAAATACATGGCAATAGAATATGTTTACTGTGATTTACAGCAAACTCCCAAGCCACAATTTGTTTTATGCATTATTCTTCAGAAACCAATAGCCTACTTAAAAGCTGATTAGTGGAGCCAAGAAATGAAAATAAGAATTACTAGATGGCTCTGTTAGACAGACCTGCACTAACATTATCGATCTAGCGAGCTGCTCCTACAACATTAAATTCTGTGCAGCGCACTCTTCCCTAGATCTCAGGCAAATTATTGTGCTAGGACAAGATCTCTGTGGAGCTTAGTCACGCTTGCCAGGAAGGAAAGGAGAGAGGTATCTAATTACGTGAATAAATAGCACATAAAATATATAAATAAGGTGGCGATTAAGGAGATAGCAGAAACCTCAAAACGATTCAAGCCAGGAAGGCTTCTTTGTTTTCAGATGACAGCTTAGAAATATCGAGATGGAGTAAAGACCTGGTATCTTTCAGCGTAACACTCTGTACATCTGATGCCCATCTTTCCTCTGCTTACAAAAGTAAAATCCCAGTAGCACTTACATGACACTGCAACTCTTCCAACAACTAAGATTGATCTTGTCATTTTGTGGACATATCTATTCTGTCTTACACCCAGGGCTATCCAGCGAATTTCCCCTTATTACACAGTCGCTCACAACAGCTCCTCAACTCTAGGCTGTAACCTTACAGATAGAAATCAATTATGCCCTTCTGCTCGTACCAAGGACTTAGTGAAAAAATCCATGAGCCTGTTTTACTAAGGTTTTTCTCCCCTTCTGTGTCTATGGGGGAAAAAAGCTTAGAAAATCAAGTTTCATAGGCCCATATGTTCCTATACATTCATCCACACACATATAGGTTGTGGAATGCGAGAAACACTTATTAAATTACCAAAACAGATTCTATTTCACTCTTCCTAGAGAATCACTGTTTTAGTTGTTTTATGGATACTGAGAATCTCACATCATTTCATTTCCTTTTACTGATATTTAATATGCTATCTGTTGACTGCTCTATTTTTTTTCATTGCCGCTAGCCTTTTCCCATTAATTCTTATTGAAAAGTAAGGTACAAATTCATTTGAGAAAGAGAGAGAGAGAGTGTGTGTGTGTATCAGATTGTTGCTTATTTTTAATACTGAAGAGATGAAGAGAAATAAAAGCAGTTCATATTAGCAGTGAATCCTTAGTGAGGGCTTTTTATTTCAAAAATGGTGAAGAAAGCTTCTTACAGCTGCCCTCAAGGTACAGAAAAAAGGGTATCAGATTCATTTGTTTTTTCTATTAAACACAGATATCGTACACAACTTAATATTTATTTCAAAACTCAGTTTTTTCACAGCTGTCATTTTCTTTTGGTATTCTTGTTAATTTATTCATTATGTAATTTTGTGGCAAAGGACCTTATGGGGGTAATCATATAAATGATTTCAGCACCTATAAGGTGACATTTTACTTACCAGATAATGTCCTTTTCTTGAGTCCTGCTAGACTATTCCAGACAAGTGGGTTGTGCTCCCCTACCAGCAGATTGGTGGTGACAAAAAACCAATGAAAAGCCCAGGTTTCAATGACATCACTCATGTGCATCTATTCATCTCAACCATCACAGGTCCCTTCAGTATTTGTCTTAAAGCAAATAGGAGATACAGAGCCTTAATGTGGGCAATAATGAGTAAACAACAATAGAGAACTATGTACAGGAAAGTAGAAATAGAAGGCTGTTGGTAGAAGGTGAGCCTACAAGAGCAAAGTATAAATATCATGGCGGACCAAAGGGTAGCACAGCAGAAGAACAGAACAAATACAGTCTCAGGGGCGGGCCCTGGACTGGTCTAGCAGGACTCAAGAAAGGACATTATCTGGTAAGTAAAATATCACCTTCCATATTGTCCTGCTAGACCAGTCCAAACAAGTGGGATGTACCAAAACTAAAACACCACTGGGTGGGAAGAAGACACAGCAGCTCACAAAACTCTTGTGCCAAAGGCCGTGTCCATCCATGTGTGGACAACCAAGTGGCAATGCTTGACAAGCGTGAAAAATGATGCCCATGTTGATGCCTGACAAATATCTGCAAGGGCTACCTACTACTACTACTACTACTGAGCATTTATATAGCGCTACAAGTCGTACGCAGCGCTGTACAAACAAGTAAGAGACAGTCCCTGCTCGTCAGAGTTTACAATCTAGTCAAGACAAACACAGAAGGTGTGGGCAGCGATAAAGCAATGGAAGGAGAAGGAGATCAGGAGAGTCAACGCAGTGGAGTTTTCAGCCTGGACTTGAAGAGGGTTAAGGAATGTGCCTGGCGTACAGACACAGGCAGTTTGTTCCAGGCATATGGTGCAGCAAGGTGAAAGGAGCAAAGTCTGGAGTTAGCAGTGGGAGAGAAGGGCATGGACAGGAGCAGCTTGCCGGAAGAGCGGAGTTCCCAAGGGGGGTTGTAAAGAGAAATAAGAGAGGAAAGATACTGAGGAGCCACAGAGTGAATGCATTTATAGGTCAGGAGGAGAAGTTTGAACTAGATGCGGAAACGGATAGGGAGCCAATGAAGTGACTTGAGGAGTAATATGGGCATGACGAGGCTGGCGGAAGATTAGTCGCGCAGCAGAGTGTTGCACAGATTGAAGGGGAGAGAGATGATTCAAAGTGTTGCACAGATTGAAGGGGAGAGAGATGATTCAAAGGAAGACCAGCAAGGAGTAGGTTACAGTAGTCAAAATGGGAGGTGATTAAGGAGTGGATAAGCGTTTTGGTAGAAAGGAAGGGGCGGATTTTGCTAATGTTGTAGAGAAAGAAACGGCAGATCTTAGCTACGAGCTGGATGTGTGAGGAGAAAGAGAGAGAGGAGTCAAAGACAACCCCCAGATTGTGGGCCGAGGAAACAGGAAGGATTACAGAGTTATCCACAGAGACTGAGAAAGGAGGAAGAGGAGGGGAGGTTTTAGGGGGAAAGATAAGAAGTTCAGTCTTGACCATCTTCAATTTCAAGCGGTGGTGAGACATCAGGCAGCAATGTCAGAAAGGCAGGCAGAGATCCGCGTCTGGATTGCTGGAGAAATTTCAGGCGTAGAGAGGTAGATCTGGGAGTCATCGGCATACAGATGGTACTGAAAGCCATGGGACGAGATAAGTGCACCAAGGGATTGGGTGTAGAGAGAAAAAAGGAGCGGACCCAGAACAGATCCTTGGGGTACACCAACTGGGAGCGGGGTAGCAGAGGAGGAGGAGCCACCAGAACACACACAGAAGGAGTGATGGGAGAGATAGGAGGAGAACCAGGATAGTACAGAGCCCTTAAAACCAAGCGAGGACAGGGTGTCGAGGAGAAGGTTGTGGTCGACAGTGTCAAAAGCAGCAGAGAGGTCAAGAAGGATGAGGACAGAGTAAAGGTCCTTGGATTTTGCCAGGAATAGGTCGCTGGAGACTTTGGCAAGAGCTGTTTCAGTAGAGTGTAGAGGACGAAAGCCAGACTGTAAGGGATCCAGGAGGGCATGAAAGGAGAGGAAGTTGAGGCAGCGGCAGTGAACTGCACGTTCAAGTAGTTTGGAAATGAAGGGAAGGAGAGAGATGGGTCGATAATTAGAAGGACAGGTGGGATTGAGTGAGGGTTTCTTGAGGAGAGGTGTGATCACAGCATGTTTGACGTCTGCAGGGACTGTTGCAGTGGAGAGTGATAGGTTGAGAATATGAGAGATGGAAGGGATAACGGTGGAGGACATGGGGCTTAGGAGACGGGTGGGGATAGGGTCAGAGGAGCAGGTGGTGAGTTTGGAGGAAGAAAGAAGATGTGCAGTTTCCTCTTCAGAGATCACAGGAAAGGAAGAGAGGGTAGCAGAGGTGGGGGGGGGGGGGGGAGGGAGAGTTGGGAGGGAAGAGGGGGAGGAGTAGTTGATTTTGTGGGGAATTAGAGGGTGATCTTGTGGATTTTGTTATGGAAATAGTCTGCCAGGGTTTGGGCAGAAAGGGAGGGAGGGCTTGGAGGCAGGGGCACTTTGAGGAGAGAGTTGAGAGTAGTAAAGAGACGGCAAGGGTCAGAGGCAAGAGAGTTAGTCAGACGGACATGGTAGTCTTGTTTGGCAAGAGCTATGGCTAATTGGAAAGAGACAAGCATAAATTTGAAGTGTAGAAAGTCGGCAGGGGCATGGGATTTGAGCCAAGCACACTCAGCAGAACGGGCACAGGTACGTAGATGGCGGGTGGTGGGTGAAAGCCAGGACTGGGGTGCAGAATGTCTCACAGGATGTGGGATGGGCGGAGCGAAAGTATCCAGAGCCGAGGAGAGTGCAGCATTATAGGAAGTTACTGCCTCATCAACAGACTTGGATGACATAGTGGCGGAAAGAGATGAAGAGATAGTGGAAGAGAGAGCCAAGGGATCAATAGCAAGAAGATTTCTAAATAGGCTGGAGGAGACAGAATGAGGCTGAGGCAGTGGATGATGAAGCTTAGAAGGTGATGGTCAGATAAGGGAAGAACTGAGTTATTGAAGTTTGAAGTTAAGTAACTAGAGAAGAATATCAGGTCCAGGCAGTGGCCATGCTGGTGAGTGGGGGCAGTGGAACAAAGTTGTAGGTCAAACGAGGAGGTAAGGGAGAGGAGCTTTAAAGCATGAGGATCAGAGGGGTTATCGACATGAATGTTGAAATCCCCAAAAATAAGAGTGGAGGAAGAGGAATCCAGAAAGAAGGAAAGCCATGAGTCAAAGTCAGTGAGGAAGGTAGAAGCAGACTTGTCGAGGGGTCGATAAATAACAGCTACCCGGAGAGGAAGTGGGGTGAAAAGGCGAATGAAGTGGACTTCAAAAGAGAGAAAGGAGTGAGACTGAGGCAGCTGGAGGGGTTGGAATTGGCAAAAGGGAGAAAGTAGAAGCCCAATACCACCACCATGGCCAGTGGGACGAGGCGTGTGGGAGAACTGATAGCCCCCGTGGCAGAGAGCAGCAGTAGATGCAGTATCATCTGGAAGGAGCCAGGTCTCACTTAGGGCAAGAAGATGTAGAGCATTAGAGATAAAGAGATCGTGAGTAAAAGCAAGTTAATTAGAGACAGAGTGAGCTTTCCACAAGGCACATGAGAGTGGAAGGAGAAAGGAGAGGGATATGGATAAGATTAGACATGTTGCGTGAAGATCTCTTCTCAGAGTGAGACCGAAATCTAGGTGGGCCAGGGTTGGGGTTGATATCTCCAGATGAGAGAAGGATAAGGAGTAGCAGAGGACGGGGTAGAGAGGAGACAGTACAGCAGAAATGAGGGTGAGGTTGCCTTAGAGAGAGAGGGGATGGTTGAATGAGAGGGATAGAGCGATGAAGCTCAAGAGCTGATGATTGGTTAGAAGACGGAGTGGAGGGGGAAGTGAGGATGGTAAAGGGGGGATAGGAAGGGAAGGAATGAAGGTGCTGGTAGGAGGGGAAACAGTTGGGGAGTATGAGGAAAAGGAGGATAATGCAATGTGGAGCCATAGAGGAGCAGGGAGGGCTATGCAGCATATGTTATCTTACAAGCAATGAGGTGGCAATGGGGCAGCAATGGATTCTACATGCTATGCAGCATATGTTATATTATGAGCAATGAGGTAGCAATGGAGTCTACAGGCTGTGCAGCATATGGTAGTTTTGCAAGCAATGAGGTAGCAGTGGATTCTACAGGCTATGCAGCATATGTTATATTACAAGCAATGAGGTAGCAGTGGAGTCTAAAAGCTGTGCGGCAAAAGTTATTTGCAAGCAGTGAGGTAGCAATGGGGTAGCAGTGAGGTAGCAATGGAGTCTACAGGCTGTGCAGCATATGTTATTTGCAAGCAATGAGGTAGCAGCGAGGTAGCAATGGAGTGGAATGGGGGATGCTTACTTCAAGTAGTTTGTCACATGAGTCTTTTGGTTCTGTTTCCTCGGGGCCTGACCCTTTCGTGGATTCACCTGTGTGGGGTGGAAGTGTCCTCGCTGTAGTGCCATGCCTAAGGACCACGCCAAAGGGCCCTCTGACGAGGCCCTCAGGTGCGGGCCCGACAGGCGCGGGCACGCCGGGAGGCACTTCCTTTTGCAACGCTGGTGTCCCGCTGGAGAAGGGCCCTGATTGGCCGCTGGTGGAAGAGCGGGAAGGGTTGCAGGCCTCCGCTCTTCTTTCTGCCGCCGATCGGGGCAAGCATGCTGGTGGTGTGCGGCAGGCTGATGGCGCTCTGCTCTGCCCATGAGGACACTTGAGCTCGGGTAGAATGGGCGCACAGAGCCTCCAGAACCAGCCGGTTCCATAATAGATATGCTGAGGTAATGACCTCCTTAATCCAGCACCCTGAAGTCAACTTGGCTGCTGCTTCGCCCTTGCATGGGCCAGTAAACAGCACAAAAAGATGGTCCGACTCACAGAAGAAATTCGTAACCTTCAAGTACTGGAGAAGCACTCTCCGGACATCCACAAGGCGAAGATCCTTATCCTTTTCCCGACACTGCTCCTTAGAGAAGGAAGGCAGGCAAATCACCTGGTTCACGTGAAAGGTAGACAGCACTTTAGGAAAGAAGGAAGGCACAGGCTGAATGGAAATGGCCTCAGTTGAAAAGGGCAGATAAGGATCTTGACAAGACAGAGCCTACAGCTCGGATATTCACTTTATAGAACAAATTTCAACCAAGACGACGATCTTGAGCATCAAATCCTTCCAGGCAGTGCACTTCGATGGCTCAAAGGAGGCTGCCATCATGGCCCTGAGCACCAAGGACAGATCACAGACTGGTTAATGAGGATGCCCAATCCATGGAAACTGAAGGGCCCTTAAATGAGACAGTCAATGCCCAATCTCCTGCTAAAACACCAAATATGAAAAAAACCCCTCACCAAACAGAAAACTACTACTACTTGGAGATTCCGTCATCAGAGGCACGAACTTGGGAACACAGTTCAAAGGAGAGAAGATGGTCAAATGCCTCTCTGGCTCTTCAGCCAGCAGGAATACAAACCAAATTGTTGATGTACTTAGCGCAGAAAGTGAGCACTCCAAAATTGATGTCGTCATCCACTTGGGTACAAATGACCTGGCTAGAAACAGTGCCTCTGCAGTTCAAAGGGACTTCCAGACTCTGGGAGAGAAACTCAAGCCCATTGTTAACACTGTAGCATTCTCAGAAGTTCTACCTGTTCATGGTAAGGGGGCAGAAAGGCTGCATCGCATAAACAGCTTTAATACATGACTCCAGACCTGGTGCAAATGAGAAGGATTCAGATTTATTGGCGACTGGGGAAACAGACGGACCAACAAGAGACTATACTGTGCTGATAGACTACATCTCTCTGTCGCATGGAAAATAATCCTAAGTGAAAATTTCAGGCAGTTTGTGAATATGCATTTAAACTAGAAAAAGGGGGTGACGGATGGGGAAGGACAAGTTCAGGACGTCACTCCCGGCAAAAGCAGAACATCATCAGAAACAGCCACTCTTTTAAACCACACATAAACGACAAGTGGGAAGAAGTGGGCAGAACAAAATCAATGCAAAATACATGCAAGCCACTTAAATCCTGGAAAGCAATGAGCACAAATGCTCGAAGCATAGCCAAAAATGTTCCGGACCTGGAAGCCCTAATGGTGGAAATGAACTTGGACATTGTGGCCATTACAGAAACATGGTTTAATGAATCGCATGAATGGGATATAGCTATAGCTGGCTATAATTTATTCAGAAGAGACAGAGAAAGTGGAAAAGGAGGAGGAGTAGCCTTGTATGTAAAAAGCAATATTAAAGCTACTGCAATGCAGGGGGCATGGGGAAAAGAAGAAGCGCTCTGGATTGTGTTGGAAAGAGGAGATGGCATTGTCATCCATACTGCTGTAGTCTACAGACCTCTGACTCAAATCGAAGAAATAGATAACGAATTGATTATAGATATTGCCAAGATAGCCACAAAGGGGGAAGTGATCATATTGGGTGACTTTAATCTACCCGATGTGGATTGGAGTACTCTTTCTGCGAATCTGGCAAGAAGCAAAAAAATTGTGGATGTTTTCCAAGATGCGTCACTTAGACAAATGGTGATGGAACCAACCAGGGAAAGCTCAAACCTGGATTTAGTGCTCACCAACGGTGAGAGCGTGTTGAATGTCTGGGTGGTGCCCCTGTGAGCAGCAGCGATCATCACACGGTGTGGTTTGAGATAAAAGCCAAGGTGCAGTCCAATCATAGCAAGCTCAAAGTCCTAAACTTCAAAAACAATGACTTCAATAAAATGGCCATGTACGAGTTGACAGGGTGGACGGAGATAAGGGAAGTGGAATTGCAATGGGCTAAACTAAAGGTGGAAATAAAAGGGGCAACATATAAATATGTAAGGAAAGTAAATAAAAACAAGAGGAGAAGGAAACCTATTTGGTTCTCCAAAGACGTGGCTGCTCAAATAAAGGCAAAAAACACAGCTTTCACAAAATTCAAAAGCTTGCAAACAGAGGAACACAGAAATGAATACAGGATCAAACTAAAAGAGACAAAAAGAGAAATAAGGAAAGAAAAATCAAAGGCAGAGGAAAAGATGGCTAAAGATGTGAAGTGTGGCAACAAAACTTTCTTCAGGTATATTTGGGAGAGGAGGAAAATCAGAGATGGAATTGCAGAACTCAGAAGTGCTGGGAACGGATTCGTGGAAAGTGACATTGAAAAAGCGAAATACTTCTCTCTGTTTTTACTAAAGAAAATCCTGGAGAAGGACCACCTGTGACTCCCAAATATAAAAATGGGAATGAAGCAGATACCACACCATTCACAGAAGATGATGTGTTAGAACAACTTGCAAAACTGAAAGTGGACAAGGCCATGGGACCGGATGGGATACATCCCAGGATACTGAAAGAGCTCAGAGAGGTTCTTGCAGGGCCATTAAAGGATGTTTTCAAAGGATCCTTGGAAACAGGAGACGTTCCTTAGGACTGGAGAAGGGTGGATGTGGTATCTCTTCACAAAAGTGGTGACAGGGAAGAAGTGACAAACTATAGGCCCGTGAGCCTTAACTCGGTGGCGGGAAAAGTAATGGAGGCGCTTATGAAAGAGCGAATAGTGGACTTTCTCAAAACCAACAGGTTGCATGATCCGAGGCAACATGGTTTTACCAAAGGACAATCTTGCCAAACAAATCTGATTGAGTTCTTTGACTGGGTGACCAGAGAAATAGATCAGGGGCATGCGATGGATGTCATCTACCTGGATTTCAGCAAAGCCTTTGATACTGTTCCTCATAGGAGACTTATCAGTAAACTCAGTAGTTTGGGGATGGGTCCCAAGGTGATGAACTGGATCAGAAATTGGTTGACTGACAGACGACAGAAGGTGATGGTAAATGGCGCTCACTCGGATGAAAGGAGGGTAATTAGTGGGGTGCCCCAGGGTTTGGTCCTGGGCCCGGTACTGTTCAATGTATTTGTGAGTGATATTCCTGAAGGACTGAATGGAAAAGTCGGTCTTTTTGCAGATGACATGAAAATTTGCAACAGAGTGGATTCCCCTGAGGGACTGGATAACATGAGGAAAGATCTACAAAAGCTGGAAGAATGGTCTAATGCTTGGCAGTTAAGATTTAATGCGAAGAAGTGCAGTGTCATGCACTTGGGAAGCAGAAATCCAGGGGAAATGTACGCGATAGGGGGCGAGAGGTTCGTGTGCACAGACCAGGAGAAGGACCTTGGTGTGATTATTTCTGAGGATTTCAAAGAGGCAAAACAGTGCGACAAGGCAGTGGCAAAAGCCAGGAGGATGTTGGGTTGCATACAAAGAGGAATTACCAGCAGAAAGGAAGAGGTACTAATGCCGCCGTATAAGTCACTGGTGAGGCATTCACTTGGAATACTGTGTTCAGTTTTGGAGACCATATCTTGCAAAGGATATAAAAAGACTGGAAACTGTTCAGAGGAAGACGACCAAAATGATTTGGAGACTGCGTCAGAATCCTTATGAGAAGGGACTTGAAGACCTAAATATGTACACTCTGGAGGAGAGGAGGGACAGGGGAGATATCATTCAGACCTTTAAATACTTAAAGAGAAATAATGAACTAACAAACTTCTTCCAAAGATGGGGAAGCTGTAAAATTAGAGCACATAACATGAAGCTGCAAGGGGGTAAATTGAAAGGCAATGTTAGAAAATACTTTTTCACTGAAAGGGTGGTGGATGCTTGGAACGCCCTACCGATGGAAGTGGTGGGGGCAAATACAGTGACAGAATTCAAAATGGCATGGGAAAGACACAGTGGATCCCTTTACAGCAACAAGATAAAATCAAAATAAACTTAACTATCTAATTTCTCAACATACAGGGGTGTCCTACACGGAGCAGTGGGTTCAACCCTAAAACAAAGACATGGGGAGGGGTGGCCTGCACGGAGCAGCAGGTGCACCTGCTCTTGCCATCTTACTGGGTAGACTAGATGGACCATACTGGTCTTTATCTGCCGTCATTTACTATGTTACTATGAAGGCAAGGACGCAGACATCGAACCCCTTGGAGAAAACGGGAGATGTCTGGGTGCAAGGCCAAGGACTTGCCTGCCACTAGATCGTGGAAACAGGCCAAAGCTGCAACTTGAATCTTAAGGGAGCTAAGAGAGAGGCCCTTCTCTAGGCCATCTTGCAGAAAAGCCAACAGGGAGGACACCTTGGCTGTGTGAGGAGCCAAGTACTGCATGTCATACCAGCGATCAAGAAGGCATCATATCCGTACGTATGCATCTTGGTAGTCCTCCTCCAGGTACCAAGTATAGTAGAGATCACAGCTGTACAGCAGCCCTTATGCACTAGCAGTCTCCTTTCAAGAGCCATGCCATAAACGAGAAGGGAGCCAGGTCCTCCAGGACGATCGGTCCCTGCTGAAATAGCCCCTGAGATTGAAGCAACGGACCTGCAACAGAGCCTTCGCACTATACGCACCATCCCTCTGGAACTCTCTACCAAGTCACATCAGAGGCAACAGAGATCCCCTATCATTCAGGAAACAACTAAAAATCGTCCTATTCCAGGAATACCTCGGACCAGAAACAAGCACCCACCACTGACTACCTCCCAACCCCCCCAACTCCCCCCTGAACATATTTTCTAAGAGACTGAAATACAATGTCTATGTCCATGTCACAAATATTTGTGGAAATCATCAATGTTGGCCACCCGGTGATAGCCCCAACCCCAGAATTTGATTATTGTCCACCCCCCCCCCTTTTAATGTTACGCCGCTTTGACCCGGTGAAAAGCGGGATATAAATACAGTTAAATAAATAAATAAATAAATAAACCGAAGGGGAGGCGTTTGAAGGAGCCATATTAGGTCTCCGAACCACGCTCTCCGCAGCCAATCCAGTGCCACCAGAACAATCCTGTCTCAGTGGCGCTCTATATGCTGAATCACATGTCCCACCAGGGGCCACAGAGGAACCACGTACAGCATCCAATGACTGGGCCAAGGTTGGGTCAAGGCATAGATGCCTCGGACCCTATCTCTGTGCAATGACTGAAAATGCGGCACACTTTGGCATTGAATCAGTCCACCATCAGATTCATTTCAGGATGACCCTAGCAACGCAGAATCAACTGAAATGCTTCTTGACTCAACTCCCACTTGCTGGGATTGAAAGTGTGCCAGCTAAGGAAGTCTGCTTCCATGTTGTCCACTCTGACAATGTGCTGAGCCAACAAGTCTAGGAGGTTCTTTTCCACCCAGGCAAACAGGAGTTTCATCTCCAGAGCCACTCTGGTGCTTTTTCTGTTGCCCTTCTGATTGACATAAGC
This sequence comes from Ichthyophis bannanicus, assembly GCA_033557465.1. Classification (NCBI taxonomy): domain Eukaryota; kingdom Metazoa; phylum Chordata; class Amphibia; order Gymnophiona; family Ichthyophiidae; genus Ichthyophis; species Ichthyophis bannanicus. Next base: position 1,132,292,961 of record CM066033.1, read on the forward strand.
TACTGCAGTGGCATTGTCTGAAAACATCTGAACCACCCAGCCCTCGACCAGGGGTCGGAAATGCAGAAGAGCCAACCTGATGGCCCTCGCCTCGAGGCGGTTGATGGACCACACCACTTTCCTGCGGTTCCAATGGCCCTGAGCCGTACAGTCTTGGAAATAGGCTCCCCAGTCCGAGAAAATGGCATCTATTGTCAGTAGGATCCAGGAGAAATCATCCACTGGAACACCTTTCCTTAGATGAAAGGCTTCTTCACTATCAATGGAAGTGTGAGCCTGTGCTCGAACTCCTGAGAACTCGAGGACCATTGAGTCAACAAGGACTGCTGGAGGATCATTGCTATGGTTGCTGCCATCTATCCAAGGAGCTGAAGGTAATCCCAGACTCTGGGGCCTGCTGTGCACAGAACATCACCAGGTAATCCAACAATCTTCTGACTTTCTCCTCTGGCAGGAAAACTCTGCCCACTCAAGTGTCGAAACATGCTCACAGAAACTCCAAGGACTGGGAAGGTAAAAGCTGGCTCTTTTCCTGATTGATCACCCAGCCAAGACTTTCCAAGGACACCATTTGGGATGCTATCTGAGACACTTCTGACAGGAAATGGGTTTGGATGAGCCAGTCTTCCAAATTGGGATGACACAAATTCCTTGGAGAACGTCCTTGGGGCGGTGGAGAGCCTGAAAGGAAGGACAGCAAAATGCAGATATTTCTGCTGCTCTGTCCAGATTGAGATATGGAAATACGCCTCGGCCAGATCCAGAGAAGAATTCTCCTCGGCGCACTGCTTGAATCACGGAGCACAAGATTTTGATTTGAAAGCGCAGGATGCGCAAGTGCTTGTTGACCCTTTAGAGGTCCAGGATGGGCCGGAAAGAGCTGTCCCTTCTTTGGCGCCACAAAGTAGGTGGAGTATCTGCCCTTGCCCCGCTTGTCTGGGGGGACAGGCACCATACTTTTAGGTGAAGCAACTTCTCTAAGGTGGCTCGTACTGCAGTAGGTTTCACCGCAGATCCACAGGGGTAGATGATGAAGGCATCGAGAATCTGCTCCATGCATTCCAGGACATAGCCAAATTGAATAGTGTCTAGCACCCAGCGATCCTTGGTAAATCATGCTCATTCCTGAAAGAAGAAGTGAAGCCTGCCACCCACTGTAGGCACTAGGGAACGGGTCCCCAAATCTTCATTGCATAGCCCGGAGGGTGGAGAATGCTGCGTCCCTGGGTCCAGGTGCTCCAAGAAATGACTGAGAATGAGCCCAAGGCCATGAGGCAGAGGGAAAGAAAGGTTTACCCGATCGGTAATGACAATATCTTTATCTTTATTTGGCTTTTTGATATACCACTCCACATTACAAACATCAGGGCGGTTTACAAAGTTTTTAAAAAATGCTGCTAGAGAAGAAAAAGAACAACATTGTTCGACAGGAAAGAGAATATAAGACAGGACACATGAGAGAGGAGGAGGAGGAGGGGAGGTAGACCTCAGCAAGGAGGGAGATTAAAGGCAGAGCAAAAGAAGTGAGTTTTGAGCATTGACTTGAATTTGTTAAAGGAAAGTTCTAGTCGGAGGATGGGAGTGGAGGGAATTCCACAATTTGGGACCAATAGTCCTGAGACGCCTGGGAATATGGCCACCACACCCTTGGTGATTGGATGGAGACTGACGAGAAAGGGGCAGTTATCTGCTTCACAGGTCCCCTGGACCTGTCTTTAGGGAGGCAGTAAGATTTTGTCATGCCAAGATCCTTCACCAGCTTCTCCAAATCTGATCCAAACAGGAGCTTCCCCTTAAAGACCAGGGCTTTGGAGGAAGTGTCCGCTGCCCAGTGATGGAGCCAAATCCAATGCCATGACATAGTCAGGGCACCATCCCTGGCCGCCAAATGCACCAGGTCATACATGGCATCAGAAAGGAAGGCCATAGCTGACTCCAAGAGAGAAGTACTATCATTAGATGGGAGAGATTGAATCCACTGGAGCAGTGCTTGAGAAATCAAGCTGGTACATACTCCCAGCTGTAGAATAGCTGCCGCCATGGCAAACTGGCTCTTCATCCAGGAATTGACTTTGCAGTCCCAAACATCCTTTAAGACCACTCCGCCTTCCATGGGAATGGTGGTCCATCTGATAACCGCTGTGACCTGCGCATCCACCTTGGAAATGTCAAACCACTCACCGCGCTCTTTCTCTGGGAGAGTGTAGATCCTCTTACAGACCCTTAACCCTTTAGGCAGGGAGCTGGATGAGACCTACTCAGACTGGATCATATCTTTGTTCACCTCCAGGAATGGGACGACAGTAGTGGATTTCCGTACTCCTTGAAGAAGTGGGTATACCTTCGGCTCCTGCTCTGTGCTGGAAACATCTGTCAAGCTCAAAGAAGATGAGACCCTGGAAGTCAATGCTGCCAGCTCCTCCTTCTGGAACAGGCTGATCATGCCGGCTTCTGCATAGTTTTCTAAAGACGAAAGTAGGTCCTCCTCCACATCAGAGTCCAATACCAATTCATCTGGTGGGAGGAGTGGCCTAGTGGTTGGGGCAAGTTACCTCAGGCTGGAAGGGTGGGGATTCAAATCCCACTAGAGGACAGCAACCTTGGACCAGAAGGACTGGGGTTTCTAGTCCCACAGGTGCTCCTTGTGGTCTTGGGCAAGACACTTAACCTTCCATTGCCCATGTTCCCTGTACAATAGTTATCTCCAAGTTATAATGTCTTGTTCAATGTAATTTCAGTTTGTTCAATGTAAAACCACCTTGATATCATGAAAGGTGGTATATAAGAAATGTTAAATAAATCTGGGTCTGAGGCATAGCCAACATCTTGAACAGCTCCCAACTGTTCTTCATCTTCAGGGAGTGTCCCATGGTGGGGATTGCTTAGCCAAAGGCAATTGAACATGGCTTCTGCCTTGTATGAGATTGTATCCAGGGGCACCTAGAGGCCACAGGGTTTGAATTTCCATATCAAAAGGACCAGGCCTGTTTTAAAAAGAAAGAATTCCAGGGAGGACAATCTGGATTCTGGAAATCTCCTCTCAGAACAGGCTCCCCAACACCAGGGGGGGGGGGGGGGGGCTAGCCACCATGACCCCCTAGAGGATGAAAAGCTGCTCACAACACAGCCACTGGAGCCTCCAGCCAAAGACCAGGATTCAATTTCCACTAGTATTCCTTGTGGCCTTGGGCAAGTCACTTAACCTTCCATTTAATCAATCTCTTTTCCTCTCAATCCTCAGATTTTCTACAGAGAGGAGATAATCCATCCACCATCTGCTGAAGACAAAGAAATACTGAAGGGACCTCTGGTGGCTGAGGCGGTGATCACTGAAACCTCGGCTCTTCTTCGATTCTTTTTTTCCACCAATCTTCTGGTAGGAAAACACAACCCACTTGTCTGGACTGGTCTAGCAGGACGATATGGAATGCCATTTTAGGTGCAGAAGTCAGCATTTATAAAATTACTTTCATGGTTTTGCACACAAAAGGATGTGTTCCTAGTGCAGTGTTGGGCAGAGTTTGCAATTTACTCATATATTTTCTATTTTATAAAATATACTGTACAAAACTGCATATCTCTGCACCTCAGTAGCATAAGTTCTAAGAGAGTCCCCCTTTTGTCAGGCTGCCTGCTGCCACCCCTCAATGAGAAACTTACTTTAAGATCTTTGCCACACTGCCTCCCACAACTCTCTTCCCTTCTCATCAAATTTGAAGTTTTCACGACCAGCAGCTTTCATCTCCCGCTGCTGGGCTGAAGTCTCGCGATAACAGCCATGGTTCGTGAGACTTTGGCTGGACTGCGAATGATGAAGGCTGCCGGGACTGAAAACCTGAAGAGAAAAGAGGCAATGTGGCAAAGATTTTAAGGTGACAGTTTACTTACCAGATAATGTCCTTTCCTGCTAGACCAGTCCAAAAAAAGGGATGTGTTCCCCTACCAGCAGATTGTTGAAAACAAAGAACCAATAAGAAGCCCAGGTTTCAATTACATCACTCCCATGCCTCTATCCACCTCAGCCACCAGAGGTCTCTTCAGTATCCATCCAAAAGTATATGGGAGAACATGACAGGTCTCACACAACCTCAACATAGGTAACAGTCAGTAATCGAATAGTAGAGAACTGTGTACATGAAAGCATACACAGAAGGCAGTTTGTAGAAGATGGACCTGCAGAGCCAAGCACAGAAATCATAATGGACCCTAGGGTACCCCCACAGAAGAACAGAGCAAACACAGTTTCAGGGGCGGGCCTTGGGTTAGCCGAACAGGACTCAAGAAAAGGACATTATATGGTAAGTAAAATGTCACTTTCCATATCATCCTGTTAGACCTGTTCAGACAAGTGAGACATACCAAAGCTATGCCTCCTCTGGGCAGGAAAAAGACACAGAAGCTCGCAAAACCTTAGCAGCAAAGGCTGTGTCCACCTTAGAGTGGACATCCAAGCGATAATGCTTGACAAAAGTGCAAAGTGATGCCCACATTGCCGCCTAAAAAATGTCTGCAGGGGCTACTGGGCTCTGCTCCATCTACAAGGGCGCTTGCGCTCAGATAGGAGCGCAAACCAGCTCCACAACGGATACACCAAAGCAATGACCCCCTTAATCCAGCACCTCAATGTAGACTTCTTTATTTTTATTTATTTATTTGGCTGTATTTATATACCACTTTTCACAGAGGTCAAAGTGGTTTACAAGGAACTCGATTTTACAAATAATGTTTACATTAGAGGAGAGGAGGGACAGGGGAGATATGATTCAGACCTTTCAATACTTAAAGAGTATTAATGGACAAACAAACCTCTTCCAAAGACGGGAAAGCTGTAAAACTTGAGGGCATAACATGAAGCTGCAAGGGGGTAAACTGAAAGGTAATGTCAGGAAATACTTTTTCACTGAAAGGGTGGTGGATGCTTGGAATGCCCTCCCGATGGAAGTGGTGGGGGCAAACACAGTGACAGAATTCAAAATGGCATGAGACAAACACAGTGGATCCCTTTATAGCAACAGGATAAAATCAAAATAAACTTATATCTCAACAAATAGGGGTGACCTGCACGGAGCAGTGGGTACACCCCTAAACAAAGGCATGTGGAGGGGTGACCTACACGAAGCAGTAGGTGCACCTAATCTTGCCACCTTGCTGGGCAGACTGGATGGACCATGTTTGTCTTTATCTGTCATCATATACTATGTTACTATGTTACACTGAAGCAGGTAACGCTGTACAATGAAAGAAACAGAGTGGTTAACTTAAATTAACTATGTACAGGTAGATAAACTATTTACATGTGCTTGTAAAATCTTGTCCTTCATGTGGATCTAGGAATACCGTTCGGCTTGTGGGAGTGGGGTAAGGTTAGGGGGTGCGAGGCCGAAGTGGAGGGTGGAGGGTCTTGAGGAGTTTGCAGAAGGATAGGAGGTCTGTAGTTTTTCTTATGTGGGCAGGAAGAAAGTTCCAGGTAGTTGGAGAATAAAGTTCAAAGGATCTGGTAAGGGCTTGTTGAGTGCTTTTTGTTACAGCTTGGGGGGTAGTTAGCATGTTCATTGTGGAGATTCTTCACGGTCTGTTTGTAGTTTGTGGCATAATGAGGGAGTGAAGGTGGGTGGATGACTGTTGGTTCAGGGCTTTGTGAATCATTAGAAGGATTTTGTAGAGGATTCTGCTTAGCAGGAGAAACCAGTGGAGGTATTTGAGGAGGGGGGTGATGGGTTAGTATTTGGATGTTCCAGTAATGGTCCTTACTGCTGTTTGAAGAAGATGGAGTATTGATTTAGGTAGTCCATGGTATATTGAATTGCAGTAGTCTGCATGGAGTGTTATGAAAGCTTGAAGGGCTGAATGGAAATCCGATGGGGCGAGGAGAGGGCGGAAGTGTTGTGGGTCCTGGTTTTGAAGTAGACTGCTCTTGCTGCATTCACTATTTGAGTCTTGAAGGTGAGGTGGCTGTCTAGGATTACTCCCAGGTACTTGATTTCAGGTTTGATTTGGATTTCCGTGTTATTGAGGGTAATGGAGGAGGGGGGTCGTGAATGATTTATTTCTGGTGACTAAGAGGGTCTCTGTTTTCTTGAGGTTGATGGCTAGGCGGTTTGTAAATAGCCATTGTGAGACGCCAGAGAAGCATTGCTGGAGTTTGTGGTGGGATGGGTTTTTGAAGTCAACTGGTGTGTAGAGCAAACTGAAAGTTCTGCAAGCACTTCGCAATATCCTTGAAAAATCTCACTTTAGGACTGTTGCACAAGCTCTCATTATTCCCCACCTGGACTACTGCAACGCCATTCTGCAAGGGCTTCCGAAGAACACCCTAAACATCTTGCAAATGGCTCAAAATGTTGCTGCAAGAGTCATCATGGAAAAGAAAGTCACAGACCACATAACCCCAGTACTAATGGAACTGCATTGGCTCCCAGTGGCCGCTCGCATCATTTTCAAACTTCTCATAACAACGTTTAAACTCATCCATAACATCGCACCATCCTACCTCGATAACCTAATCGCTATTCAACCACACAACAGGAACAGAAGAACCATAAATCTCAACGCACTCTGTGTTCCGACCAGCATAAGAGCTGTCAAAGCAGAAACAAGCAATAGGGCATTCACATATACAGCACCAATCCACTGGAACCAGCTCCCACACGAGTTGAGACTCACAAACAACTTGAGTGAATTTAGAAGGAAACTTAAAACCCATTTATTTCAGACCCACTACAACCTGACCTAAGTGCGATATTCTACCTCAACCAGATGACTTTTGCCTGCCACGGCGGCACTTGGAATACTGGCATGTAATCATGTATAAATTGTATATTTTGGGCCCCCCCCACGCTATTGCAATCAAATGTATACCCAGATCTGTGTGCCCCAACTAAATGTATATTGTATCCAATTGATTCTCCTGTGTTATGTAAATCATTGCCTAATTGAAATGTAAATCTTACTGTAAAAACTTACTGTATTGTACAATGCATTATGATTCTGTAAAGTAAACCGCTGCTGATCGTAGGAAGCAGCGGTATACAAATGTTTACTAAATAAATAAATAAATGATGTCATCTGCACATATGTGATAAGTTATTTTGTGTGCTTGGATGATGTTGCAGAGGAGTTGGAGGTATATATTGAAGAGGAGAGCAGAGAATATAAAGCCCTGGGGTATGCCTTGAGTCTATATATATGGTGCTGATGATGTTGCTCCGATTCTGACTTGTTGAATTACATAAGAACATAAGATATGCCATACTGGGTCAGACCAAGGTCCATCAAGCCCAGTATCCTGTTTCCAACAGTGGCCAATCTAGGTCATACGTACCTAGCAGTATCCCCAAAAGACACAGGTTCCACAATGCTTGTATTGGGTCAAGCATTGATATCCTGGGTCCCTTTTTAATAATGGTTTATGGACCTTTCCTCCAGGAACTTGTCCAAACCTTTTTTAAACACAGCTACACTAACAGCTCTTACTACATCCACCGGTAACAAATTCCAGAGTTTGATTACACGTTGAGTGAAAAAATATTTTCTCTTATTTGTCTTACATAGATTACCCTGTAGCTTCATTACATGTCCCCTAGTCTTTCTATATTCTGATAGCATAAACAATCGATCTACGTTTACCCGTTCCACTCCATTCATTAATTTATAGACCTCTATCATATCTCCCCTCAGCCGTCTCTTTTCCAGGTTGAAGAGCTCTAACCTTTGTAGCCTCTCTTCATAGGAGTAGCCTTCCATCCCCTTTACAATTTTGGTGGCTCTTCTCTGTACCTTTTCTAATAACGCTATATCCTTTTTAAGATACGGCGACCAGAATTGCACACAATATTCAAGGTGCGGTCGTACCATGGAACAATACAGAGGCATTATAATATTCCTTTCCTTATGATACCTAGCATTCTATTTGCTTTCTTGGCCGCTGCTGCACACTGGGTGGAGGGTTTTAACATGTTATCCACGATGACTCCTAAATCTTTTTCCTGGGTGGTGGTTCCCAATGTGGAACCTTGCATCGTGTAACCATAGGGTGGGTTGTTCTTTCCTAGGTGCATAACTTTGCAATTGTCCACATTAAATTTCATTTGCCATTTGGATGCCCAGTCTTCCAATTTATCCAGATCCTCCTGCAGTTTTCCACAGTTCTCTTGGGTTTTAACAACTGAAGAGGACTGTTCTGTTGTGGAGATAGTCCTGGAACCATCATAGTACTGTGCCTTCTATTCCAATAGACTGGAGGTGCTTTAAGAGGGTGTTATAATTGATGGTGTCAAAAGCTTCAGAAATGTTGAGGAATACAAGGATGAATCCTTGGTGGATGTTTTGGGTTCCCTTTATGAGGTTGTTCAGGAGCGAGGTTAGGAAGGTTTCTAGTCCATGCTGAGGATGGAAGCCGTGCTGATGAAGGTCGAATGGGGTATGGGTGTTGAGATAGTCTTGAAGCTGAGTTTGGACCGTTTTTTCTATTATTTTGAAGAAAGGTAGGCTAGCGATGGGTCTGTATGAAGAGGGGTCAGACGGCTCAAGGTGAAGTTTTTTTTAGGAGAGAGCGAATTGAGGAGGTTTTTAGGCAGGTTGGTAGGTAACTATGTATTATGGAGAATTGTGTAATTTTTGCTAGGAATAGAGCAAGGTAACCACCGCATCACCTCTGCATGAGCAGTGAACAGCACTAAAAGATGGTAACAGACCCCACACGTGAAGGGGCCATACTGGACTTGGTGCTTACCAATGGTGAAAGTGTTTCTGATGTTGTAGTGGGAGATCATTTTGCATCCAGTGATCACCAGATGGTGTGGTTCAGTATTAGGACTAGGGCTGTTAGAATCCATTCCAAGGTGAAGATCTTAGACTTTAGGAAGACTAACGTTGCGAAGATGGGCCAATACCTCAGGGAGTCGTTAGTGGGATGGGAACAGCTGGGGGATGTAGAACAACAGTGGACAAAACTGAAAGGGGGTATTTTAAAGGCAACCAACCTTTTTGTTAAAATGGTAAATAAAGGCAAAAGGAACAGGAGACCGCTATGGTTTTTGAAGGAAGTAGCTGAAAAAGTGAAGAAAAAGAGGGAGGCCTTCATGAAATACAAGAGATCACAGAGAGAGGAAGACAGGCATCTGTATTTGGAAAAACTTAGAGAAGCTAGCAAAGTAGTCAAGAAGGCAAAGATTCAAAAGGAGGAGGAAACAGCCAATGCAATAAAATGGGGGGATAAGACATTTTTCAGATATATTAGTGAGAAGAGGAAGGGCAAAAGTGGTATTGTCAGACTCAAGGGTACAGGGGGGGAATATGTAGAAGCTGATAAGGATAAAGCGGAATTGCTTAACAAATATTTTTGTTCTGTGTTCACAGATGAAGAACCAGGAGCAGGACCTCAGAAAACACCCACAAATAAGAACAGAAGCGAGGGACATCTTGAACAATTTTCAGAAGACTGTGTTTGTGAGAAACTAGCTCAACTTAAAGTAGACAAAGCGATGGGACCGGATGGGATACACCCTAGAATACTGAGGGAACTTGGGGACATTCTAGCAACTCTACTGACTGACCTTTTCAATGCCTCGTTGGAGTCGGGAGTGGTGCCAAAGGACTGGAGAGAGGCTCATGTGGTGCCTTTACACAAAAGCGGAAGTAAGGATGTGGCTGAAAACTACAGGCCGGTTAGTTTAACTTCAGTGGTGAGTAAATTAATGGAAATGCTGTTGAAAGAGAAAATAGTGAGGTTTCTGGAGTCCAGCGGATTACAGGATCCGAGGCAGCATGGATTCACCAGAGGCAGGTCTTGTCAGACAAATCTGATTGATTTCTTTGACTGGGTGACCAGGGAGTTGGACCGAGGGAGAGCTCTAGATGTGGTGTATTTAGATTTCAGTAAAGCCTTTGACACTGTTCCTCACAGGCGACTTATAAACAAACTGAGCACCCTAGGGATGGACCCTAAAGTTACTGCTTGGGTTAGAAATTGGTTGGGTGGGAGGCGACAAAGAGTACAAGTAAATGGAGCTCACTCTGAGGAGAAGGATGTTACCAGTGGTGTGCCCCAGGGATCTGTCCTTGATCCGATTCTTTTTAACATCTTTGTTAGTGATATAGCGGACGGGCTGTCGGGTAAGGTTTGCCTCTTTGCGGATGATACCAAAATCTGCAATAAAGTAGACACCCAGGAAGGTGTAGATAACATGAGGAGGGATCTGGCTAAGCTTGAAGAATGGTCTAGAATTTGGCAACTGGGATTTAATGTTAAAAAATGTAAGGTCATGCATTTGGGCTGCAGCAATCCAAGGGAGCAATACAGTATAGGAGGTGAAGTACTTTTGCCCACTAAAGAAGAGCGGGACCTAGGCGTAGTTGTGTCCGATGATCTTAAAGTAGCTAAACAGGTAGAAAAGGCGACGGCAAAAGCTAGAAGGATGCTTGGGTGCATACGGAGAGGAATGGCTAGCAGAAAAAAAGGAGGTGATAATGCCTCTGTATAAGTCTTTGGTGCGACCTCATTTGGAGTATGATGTGCAATTCTGGAGACCGCACCTTCAAAAGGATGTGAACAGGATGGAGTCAGTGCAGAGGTTTGCTACTAAGATGATTAGTGGTCTTCATTATAAAGCATATGAGGACAGACTTAAGGATCTTAATATGTACACCTTAGAGGAAAGGCGGTTCTGCGACGAGGGGACATGGGATGAGGGTGAAGGGAGATAGATTCAGGAGTGATATGCGGAAATATTTCTTTACGGAAAGAGTAGTGGATCCGTGGAATAGTCTCCCAGTGGAGGTGGTAGAGATGAGGACAGTAACTGAATTCAAAAAAGCATGGGACCAACACAGAGGATCTCTAAAGGTAAAAAGTGGACTGTTGTAGTTGTTATGGAAGGACAGACTAGATGGGCCTTGTGGTCTTTTTCTGTCATCATGTTTCTATGTTTCTATGACATAAGAGAAAAGTCATTCTCCAGGATGTCCTGCAGCAAGGTTAACAGAAATGGCACCTTGGCCACCTGAGTGGTCAGCTGCCATGCACAGCACCATTGAGCAAAGAGACACCAGACCTGCACATATTCCAGGTTGGTAGACCTCCTCTGGGCTCTGAGCAGAGTGGAAACCCCTGCCAGAGAGTGGGCCTTACATACTAGCCATCTCCTTTCAAGAGCCAAGCCATAGGTGAGAATGGGACCAGGCCTTCCAGGACAATCAGTCCCTGATGCAATAGGTCCCAAGACGGAGGAAAACAAAGAGGTGATGCTTGCAGGAGCTGCATCAGATCTCTGAACCATATCCTTCTTGGCCAATCTGGCACCACCAGAAGAATCCCTCCCGGGTGGCACTCTATACACTGAATCACATGCCCCCACCAGGGGCCACAGAGGAAACACATACAGCAGGCACTGATTTGGTCTAGTCTGAGCTAGAGTGACAAATGCCCTTGGATCCCATTTTCGTGAGGCAACTGAAGAAGGGCACACTTTGGCACTGGAGTGGGTTGCCATCAGATCTATCTTGGGGCAACCCCAGTGATGCAGAATCAACTGCAATGTCTCCTGACTCAACTCCCATTTTCCTAGCTCCAGAGAGTGCCAGCTGACAAAGTCCACTTCTGATAATGTGCTGAACCAACAAGGCTAAGAGGTTCTTCTCTGCCCATGCAAAGAGGAGAGCCATCTACAGGGCTACTCCGGCACTCCTCATGCCACCTTGCCGACTGACATAAGCCACCGCTATGGAGTTGTCTAAAAACACTCAAATCGCCTGACCCTCAATCAGGGCCAGAAATGCAGAAGAGCCAACCTGATGGCTCTCACCTTGAGGTGGTGCATGGACCACACCACTTCCATGAGGTTCCAATGGCCCTGGGCCAGCTTTGGCAATGGGCAATGGGCTCCCCAGCCTGAGAGAATGACATCTGTTGTCAGAAGGATCCATGAGAAATTGTCCAGTGGTATGCCCTTCCTCATATGACAGGGCTGCTGCTACCACCACCGACTGGCCTTCAACATCATTGGGAGTGGGAACCTGAGCTTGAATCCAAGAACTCGGTAACCACCAAGTCAGCAAGGACCACTGGAGCAGCTGTATGTAAGCACGTGCCCATGTCACCATCTCGATTGTTGCTGTCATCAATCTGAGGAGCTTAAGATAAATTCTGGACTCTGGGAGCCTGCTGTGAAAAAAACAGCACCAGGCCGTCTAATAGCCTTTTGATTTTCCCCTCTGGCAGTAAGACTCTGCCCACTCAAGAATCAAAATATCTTCTTAGGAACTCCAGGGACTGGGAAGGTGTCTACTGGTTCTTTCCTGATTGATCACCCAGCCGAGGCTTTCCAAAAAGGACACAACTCAGGTGGCTACCCGAGATGCCTCTGAAAGAGAATGGGCACAGATGAGCCAGTTGTCCAGATATGGGTGCACACAAATCCCATGGCAGTGTAGCACCACAGCCACCATCACCATGACCTTGGAGAATGTCCGTTGGTCAGTGGAGAGTCCAGATGGGAGGGCGGCGAACTGAATGTGAGAGCTAAGCACAGCAAAATGCAGATACTTTTGCTGATCCTCCTGATCGGAATATGAAAACACACCACAGCCAAATCCAGAGATGCCAGAACGCCCCTTGGTGCACCACTTGAAACACAGATAGCAAGGTTTCCATCCTGAAGGGCAGGATACGTGAGTGCTCATTACACCTTAAGGTCCAGAATGGGCCAGAAAGATCCATCCATTTCAGCACTACGAAATAGATGGATTACCTGACCTTGCCCCGATCATCCGGGGGAACGAGCACTACTGCCTTCAGGAGCAGCAACTTGTCCAATGTGGTCCACAAAGTGGCCCTTTTGATTGCAAACTCACAAGGGGAGATGATGAAGGCATCAGAGATCAGCTCTTTGCATTCCAGGACATAGCTGTACTGAATGGTGTCTATCACCCAGCACTCCTTGGTGACCCAGGCCCATCCCTGAAAGAAAAGACAAAGCCTGCCCCCAACCGGAGAAACCAGAGAATGGGCCTCCAAACCTTCACTGCGTAGCCCGGAAGAGTCCTCCTCTAGAGGGGACCAAGTCAATGGGCTTACATGCTCCATGAAAGGTTAAGAACAAGCCCAAAGTCCAGAAGCAGAGGGGAAGAAAGGCTTTCCAGGCTGGTAGTAGGAGGAGTCCCGAGACCCCTGGGATTCCAACTAGCACGCTCATGGAGAACAGGCGGAGGCTGATGGGAAAGGAGCTCCTTCTCGCTTCACAGGTCTCCTGGACCTGTCTTCCGGAAGGCGGTAAGATTTTGTCTCGCCCAGGACCTTCACCAGCTTCTTCAAATCGTCCGCTAAAAGAAGCTTCATTTTAAAGGCCAGTTAGGTCAACCAGGCTTTGGAAGATGTGTCCACCACTCAGTGTCAGAACCAAATCCAATGCCATGTCACTGTTGACAGGGCACTATCCCTGGTGCTAAACGTACCAGGTCATAAATGGCATCAGAAAGGAAGGCCAGATCCAACTCAAAAAAGGGGTATTATCATCTGGCTGAAGAGAATGAATCCACTGGAGCAGGGCTCGAGACACCAGGATTGCATATACCACCAACTGAAGAATAGCAGTTGCGGCAGTGAATTGGTTCTTCAACAATTAATCCATCTTTTGGTCCAGAGAATCTTTTAAGGCCAATCCGCCTTCGACAGGAATAGTGGTCCATCTGGTATCCGCCATAACCTGCGCATCCACCTTGGGAATATCAAATCATACAACAAACTCCTTCTCTGGTAGAGCGTACATCTTCTTATACACCCTTAGCCCCTTAGGTGGGGAGTCGGGGGAATCCCCCTCCAGCCAGATCATGTCCTTGATCACCTCTGGGAACGAGAAGACAGTAGTGGATTTCTGAACCCCTTGTAGGACTGAACGCACTTTTGGCTCCTGCTCCATGCCTGGAGCATCCGCCAAGTTCAAGGTGGATGAGACCCTGGCAATCAATGCCTCCAGTTCCTCCTTCTGAAATAGGCAGAAAACACCGGCTTCTTCACAATCCTCTGAAGGCGAGAGTACTTCTTCGTCTACCTCAGAGCCCAGAACCAAGACATCTGAATCCGAGTCACATTCCAAATCTCGGACAGATTCCAGCTGATCCCCATCTTCAGGGGGCACCCTTAACCGGGGGATGCTTAGCCATAGGCAACCAAATAGGGCTTCCGCTCTCAGCCTGCCCCATCATAAATGACCCACCCAACACCAGGGAACAGCAAACAGTATATCAACCTGCAGTGTTCATAGTACAAGAAAGAAACAGGACTCACACCACACCTTGGATAAAGGCAAAGGCTTTATTCAGGTATCCAGCAAGGTCAAACCCTACATGTGTTTCAGCGTAAGTCTTCCTCTGGGTCTTGAGACCTCATATATTTATTTATTTAGCTAGGCTTATATACCACTTTTCACCAGGTCAAAGTGGTTTACAGTGAAGAAAACAACAGTTACATAGAACAAATACCATCTTAGATAACAATTAATAGAGTTAATATGGTTACATGGAAGCAATAACACCTTATTTATATAGTATGTATGACAGCAAACTATATATATCTGTAAATAGTTTATTCTGTTATGTTCTGTTCACATTGTGAGAATTATATTTTGACGTTCCTTGTAAATTTATATTCGGTTAATTATACTAACATTGACGTTCCTTGTAAAACAACTTGCATTGTCAAGTGTTAAGTTTTGTTCTCTGTAAACCGCAACTGATCTGTGGAAGATGCGGTATATAAATGTTTATAAAAATAAAATAAATAAATAAAATTTGAAAACATTAAACTATTTACAATAAGAGAGCAATGTACAAATGGTATATTCTTTAACTATTTACACATGCAGAATTTGTCTTGATGGTGTCATATTGGAGGGGGGGGGGGGGTAGGTGGAGGGTCCAAAGTGTTCACAGAATAGGAGGGTTTTCAGGTGTCTGTGGAAGGAGGGGAGGTTGGTGATAATCCTTATTGTATTTGGCAGGGAGTTCCAAAGGGACGGTGCGTATAGTTCAAATGCTCTGTGGCAAATTTGTTGGTTGAATTTTGTTTTAGAATGCAGTATGGTAAGTTTGTTGTTTGAAGCAGTTCTTTGTGGTCTGTTTGTAGTAAGTTTCTGAAGGAGGGATTGGAGATGGGTGGTTGGGTGGGAGCATAGTGCTTTGTGTGTAAAGAGCAATGATTTATATTCGATTCTTTTGTGAAGAGGCAGCCAGTGGAGTTGTTTTAGAATGGGGGTAATGTGTTCATGTTTAGCAACTCCCTGGATTGTACGTGCTGCATTGTGTAGAGTAGTTTCGAGAAGCAGGAGGGTTACTTGTGACCTTATGAAGTAGATTGTTTTGGCTGTTTTCATTATTTGAACTTTGAAGAAAAGGTGTTCGTCAATAGTGATCCCAAGGTATTACAGCTCTGGTTGAACCTTTATCTGAATGTTATTTAGTATTATTGTGGTTGGAGGGGTGAATGAGGAGTCCCTTGTAATGAACAGAGCTTCAGTCTTTTTGTAGTTGATTGATAGGTTGTCTGCTGAAAGCCAATGGGAGATGCTGAAGCAGTGCTGAATTTGTGTGTATGTCGATTATTTTGTGTGGATTGGCAATACAGCATAATGTCGTCAGCATATAAGTGGAAGTGGATGTTGTGTTTTTTGATAATTGAGCAGAGGGGTTGGAGATATAAGTTGAAGAGGAATGCGAATAGTGTGAAACCTTGGGGTACTCCTTGCATTTGTTGGTATGGGTTGGAGGTGCTTGTACCTATTTTTATCTACTGTCGTCTGTCAGTGAGGTATGATTGAAACCATCTGAAACCGGAGGTGGAATAAGTCCCACAGACGGTGGCGATCCGGCCAGGAAGAACCCCCCAAAGCAGGAAGCAGCATCAGGTGAGGCCCCCTCCACCTAATTTCAGCCCTGGCAGGGGCAGTGGAGAATGAACACTTTCAGATATGTAGGACCTGTCTGCGTTCCTGCTTGGTGTCCTGCTGCCATGGCGATGAGACACCACGGCATCGGGGCTCCAGCAGGAGCATAGGAAGGGCTAGCTGGGGAAGTTGACAGACATCCAGCGCTGTGGAATCAGGGCCCATACGGCCTGTCTAAGTGCCCGATTCTGCACCCGTGGGAATGTCTAGCTCCCGCAGGTGCAGAATTGGGTACAAATTTGGGCCATCCATATTTTGGACGTCCAGATGACCCGGACATGCCCCGATTGGAATTGGCCTCATAATGAATAGGCAACTATTAAAATTAATTAGAAGGCAATGAATAATAAACAGCAAATGTCATTAAAAGACATATTATTAGGGTAAAATAAACTAGAGACATTAAAATAGGTATTAAAATCATATCTCAATCATAAATACAGGGAAGACTAAAAAGCATGAACATTGCTAAATGTAGAGTATAATCATAACTATGCCATAAAAACAGACTCTAACATAAAAACAAGTAAGTATATAAGGAACACCTTTGGTCTCTGAATATATCAATGTGTGTGGACTCTAATTAAGTAATTCTGTCAGAGATATGGCTAAAAAGGCCATCACTATAATAATAGAACAATAAAAACAGTGTATGCAAAAATAAGACACATATAAAAGGAACCAGTACTAAGTTTTCCTAATGTGGTTCAGGAACTGGTTAAAAGATAGAAAGCAGAGGGTAGGGCTAAATGGTCAATTTTCTCAATGGAGATAGGTGAATAGTAGAGTACCCGAGGGATCTGTGCTGGGCCCGCTGCTTTTTAACATATTCATGAATGACCTGGAAATGGGAATAACGAGTGAGGTGATCAAATTTGCAGATGACACAAAATTATTCAAAATTGTTAAAATACAAGAGGATTGTGAAAAATTGCAAGAGGACCTTGATAAATTGGAAAACTGGACTTCCAAATGGCAGATGACATTTAATGTGGACAAGTGCAAAGTTATGCACCCAGGAAAGAACAACCCAAACTATGGTTACATGATGCAAGGTTCCAGATTAGGTATCACCATCCAGGAAAAAGATTTAGGCGTCATTGTGGATAACATGTTGAAACCCTCTGCCCAGTGTGCAGCGGTGGCCAAGAAAGCAAATAAAATGCTAGGAATCATAAGGAAAGGAATGGAGAATAAAACAAAGGATATTATAATGCCTCTGTATTGTTCCATAGTGCGACTGCACCTTGAATATTGCGTACAATTCTGGTTGCCGGATCTTAAAAAGGATATAGCGGAATTAGAAAAGGTACAGAGAAGAGCCACCAAAATGGTAAAGGAGATGGAAGGATACCCCTATGAAGAGAGGCTAAAAAGGTTAGTGCTCTTGAACTTGGAAACGAGACGGCTGAAGGGAGAGATGATAGAGGTCTATAAATTAATGAATGGAGTGGAGCAGATCAGTTGTTTACGCCATCAAAAAGTACAAAGACTAAGAAGAGAAAATATTTTTTCACTGAATGTGTAATCAAACTCTGAAATTCGTTAGCGGAGGATGCACTAATAGCTGTTAATGTAGCTGGGTTTAAAAAAGATTTGGACAAGTTCCTGGAGGAAAGGTCTAGCAACCATTATTAAAGATGACCTGGGAAATCCACTGCTTGCCCCGGGACAAGCATTGTGGAACCTGTGTACCTTTTTGGGAACTTGCCAGGTACTTGTGACCTAGATTGGTCACTGTTTGAAACAGGATACTGGGCTTGATGGACCTTGGTCTGACCCAGTATGGCATATCTTATGTTCTTATGTAAACTGGCAACCTAGGAACATAGGTAGATTTCAGTGCACCCTGTCAAATGTGCTCCATACTCAGGAAGTTAGGATTGACAATTGTCTGGGGGGGGGAGGGGGGTGTTTCATTTTCTACTGATTTTTTATATTTATGTCTGGAAGCTAGAAGGATAGCTAGCACATCTACACATTTTTCAAACTTTAAAACCTCTATCTGCAGTTCTCTAATTCTCCTCCCCCTGTGTGAGTAAGCCTATTCTTCCTACTTGCAGTGTGGCTAGCAGCAGAGACTGGGGGTAGGATCCAGCCAATGGGAAGGCTGTGGGGGCAGAGGACTGCAAGGTTGCTTTAGTTACAGGAAAGGAAGTGGTGAGCTGGGGGAAGTTCATGTGATATGCAACTTAAGATTCTGTTTGTGCTGGGAAAGAGAAATGAAGCCCTCTTTCCCCTCCCCCCCCTAAGAAGACATGTGTCTTAATGCACTCCTGTAGTACAAGCTGTTCCAACATTTGCCTCATACAAACACTGATTCACCCATCAAACATCCCTCCTTTCCCTCTTATCATCTCTCCCAATCACAGATACACAGAGAAACACATATACAAATATACACACACATGCAAGTATCCTTAGACACACATACAAGCACACAATACACACAACAGATGAACATAAAAAACAAGATATTTGCACACACTCACATGCAGACAGAACACATACACAAGACAGACATACACAGAGGCACTGCAGATTCAGAGGGGTTGGAAAGAATTCTATGAGCCATGCTCTGCTTGCTTTCTTGTGTTCCTAAGTGCTGCCTCACACTAAGGGTCAGGCCAAGACAAAGGCTCCCCCATTTCTCTTCTCTTTGCAAAGACTCTTTAGCCAAATTTCACCACTCAATGCATTTGTGTTCCTTCCCAGTTCACCTGCTCTGTTTGAACCCATTGCGTTTCTGAGGGATTCCTCGCCAATCCAAGACAGCCCTCAGTTGGGCTGCTTCATAGTATAAAAACATAAGAAAATGCTATATTGTGTCAGACCAAGGTCCATCAAGTACAGTATCCTGTTTCCAACAGTGGCCAATCCAGGTCACAAGTAGATTAGGCATCCCCAGTCCTCCCTCCTCCTTGCTCAAAAACAAGATGCTTTACCCTATTCTTTGGGGATGCCTTCTCCAAATAAAAAATAAAACACCTTTTTCGGCAGTCCTGAACAAATGCATTAAGCGCAGCAATAGTTCATCTTCATAACAGCTATACTTTCCAACCATGAATTAGGCAACAGGTCCCACTTTCCTAAATCATCCCCCAATTGCTGCTGAAGAGGCATAAAATTTAAATTGAAAAGCAGCATCCACTCTCTATGGATATTGAGTCCTATTTCACTGCTGCCTTAACCCACTTAAAAGAAAAAGATTCACTCAATCTGTGCTCTAAATCTAGTTGAAAATTCAAACGCATAACTTCAATCGTCCCTAAATTTATGTAATGGCAGAGAGAAAACAGTTTAAAAAATAAATTATCTGGCTGTCCTGCCCATGTCTTTTTTGTAAGGCAGTGCAGCCCCAGGGGCCTAAAAATGCCTCTGGGGCTGCCACAGTGTCATGCAGGTGCGTGGAGGTGAGCCCAAGGCTCCCCGCACTGCCCCAGAGTTTGGCTGCCTTGTAAATTTAAAGTTTTAAGTCCAGCTCGAACCCAGAAATGCCCATGCATGCGCGATTCCACAGTCAAATCACACATGCGTGATTGTAGTTCGGGTGAGGGAGGGGGACTAGCAAAAGTAACAGAGAGCCCTGGAGGAGGGGAAATAAGTATAAATAAAGTAAATTAAGACTCATTAAGACTGAGAAAGTACTCGGATCGGATTGTGAAGATAAGCCCAACCCACGGGGCCAGTTTTAAAGAGAAAATTGACCAAATTGAAAATAAATGAAACTGAAGTGAAAGCAATACTAAAATTAAATGAGAAGTATCAGAAAAGGTTTCAAGTAAATAAGTATGGAACAATGTAAAAGATAATAAATACTATTGTGTGTGGGCATATGCTGTATTTGTGTTATATTTTGTTTGCTGGATTATGATGTCCAGGTGCAAAGTGTTGCTAGCTGCAGAGGGAGAGTAGATACAGGCAATCAGCTGAGACTGCAAGGCACTTGGGAAGAGTTCACAGGAGACTAAAGCCCATAGCGTAATTTAAATAATGCAAATACTCAGCGAATTTTAAAGTAAATGGCTTATAGAATTTCTTTTATATGTGCCAAGGTCTGTTAGTGTTGCGGGATTTCAGGGTTTGGGGGACTCAGACAAAGACAAGGACACCCGGAATCTCTTAGGAAAACAAGCCTTTATTATGCCAGCATAGACTCAGCCGAATAGCTTCCAAAGACTGAGCCCCGAGCACGGGACTCTTACACATTATATAGACATTACATCATCTTACTGTATTCTCTCTCTCTGATAGGTTGCCTACTGCCGCAGTGCTCTTCTGATTGGGGAATATTTGCCGCGGTAGTGATGCGGCAGGGGTGTGGGGTGTGTCACTTCGAGGATCAGGGCCCAGCCCCCGGCCTAAGTCCACCTCATTAGGAGTTTTAAAACACTAACAGTGCGGTGTGAATTAGAATAAAGATAGTAACAGGGAACTAATTTCAAATGGAGCTAGATGCAAGAACACTATTTTACAGTAAAGATATAATATTGGTGCAGGAACTTTAGCTAAAGTTTGGGGAAGAAGATTCTGATGGGGTAAGATGTGCCAGAGTGTGTCTGCATGGAAGAGCCAGAAAACAGAGTGGAGGAGTAGCCTAATGGTTAAGAACACTGGCTTGGGAACCCAGAAACCAGGGTTCAATTCCCACTAGTATTCCTTGTGGCCTTGGGCAAGTCAATTAACCCTCCATTGCCTCAGAAAATAATCTAAGTTATCAATGTCCCTGTTTAATGTATATTACCAAGTTTAAGTTTCAATGTAAACCACTTTGATTGAAATGATAAAGCAGTATATAAAATCTGATAAATAAAATAATGTCTTTGGAAACAGAATTGTAAGTAATTGAGAATTATTTACACTAAAATTTCTAGCGTGTGAGACATACTTTCAAAAGCATTAGGGTCCTTCAAGCACCGAAGGAGGAATAGGGCTGAAGGTATAAAA
Source organism: Ichthyophis bannanicus (assembly GCA_033557465.1). Classification (NCBI taxonomy): domain Eukaryota; kingdom Metazoa; phylum Chordata; class Amphibia; order Gymnophiona; family Ichthyophiidae; genus Ichthyophis; species Ichthyophis bannanicus. The sequence goes on from CM066033.1 coordinate 1,132,313,843, forward strand.
CCCCCAGTGAGGTGAGAGAAACCTTGAAAGTGAGCTGTCTTAAAACAGAGTACTGCTCACAGGAATTGGTTAATCCTGATACAGCCTAACTGTTTCAGTGAAAGAGAGTGGACATGTGAGAGAGAAGGACTGAGTGTTATGTAAAGAAAAAAACATTGCCATATTTTAAAGAATTAAATTTGATTGGCAATTAATATAGTTCTCCAGACCTGGCTGACAGTTTTGAAAGACTGGCTCTGGCATATAAAGAAAAAAATATTTTTGGCATTCTCTGGGAGGGAAAGATAGGGAACTGGCTTATCTTTTATTTTTTGAGGGAATAGCAAGTCTCATAAGTACTAGAAAAAAACAACAACAAAACCCCCCAAAAAGATAAGAACAATTTTCTAGATTGCACACATAGCTAGGGAGGTGGTTTCTTTTATTGATTTTTAAAGATGGGTAGTAGGTATCCTGACGACAACTGGACATCACTGGAGCAGAGGGGATCCTAAGGCGCTCAACGTCCAAGAAAGCAGCGAGACTTGAAAAGAAGATTTGAGATAAGTGACTGATATACCTCAGCGACGTTTTTTGAAACACACTAGTCCACTAGTTGAATTTTAGAGAAACAAAAGGCTTCCATACCTGAAGTAACACCCATTCACCTGCAAGAGTACAGATTAAAGATAGTGTTATAACTTTTCTTCTACGACAGAGTAAAGAAATTTCAGGTTTTAAACAGACTAACTAATGCTTGCCTGTTGTTGAAAGGGTCCAAATTGTACCACTGTTGTGAAGAGTTGGAACATTTAAAGAATTTATTTTTTATTTTTATTTAACTATTTTCTTTTATACCGCCTCTTCCAGAGATCAAGGGCGGTTTACATATAACAGTTTAACAGTCTTGTATACGTTTGTATACATTGTTTATATTGTTTAATTGTTTATAGAATCTAGTTGACTATATTACAGTGCAATATACCGATGTGTTTGTAAAGATACTTGATAGCATTGTTAAAGATAAAGCTTTTTCCTTTAAAATATTTATAAAAACTGTCATTGCTTATTTACAGAAATTGAGTTTATACTATTTTCTCAAATTAAATTTAGAAAATTTGTCAAAAGTAAAACTTGTTTAAGTGATTCACTGTGGTAGAGTTTTCATCTCTTGGTAAGTTCTTATTTGAAATTTGAGGTTCGTGAAGCTTAAAGTGCATTGTAGAAAAAATAAAAAAACATTTTCTCTGTAAACTGGGAGTTTCCATTGGTGGCTTACCTGAGGTAACTCGGCCTATTGTGACACTTCTATAACATCTAGGTAAAGTAGGGTAACACCTCCATGGCGTCCTTGGTTTACATTTATTTTATATATGCATACCTTATGGTAGGCCTCTATCTCTTAACAAAACCGGCAAGGATATCAGTGGATGATTAAGTATATAGATAGTATCATTCACAAATAGAGTGACTTTGGACTGTGCTGGTCCAACTTCCATGAAACCTTAACGGCAGATAAAGACCATACGGCCTATCCAGTCTACCTTTCCATACCAACTATTAAGAGCTCTACAGTCCCTTTTCTCCTTTAGAGATCTTCTGTGTTTGTCCCATGCTTTCTTGAATTTAGATACAGTCTTTGTCTTTACTACCTACACTGGGAGACTATTCCACACATCTACCGTTCTTTCCATAATGAAATATTTCTACAAATTACTCTGGATTCTATCCCCTTTCACCTTCATCTTATGCCCTCTCGTTGCAGCATTTTCCTTCAACTGAAAGAGGCTCTCCTGTGCATTTATGAACTCTTTTCATATCATTATTTTGCCCAATGGTGGCATGAGGGTTTCTGCCACTCTAGGCAGACCCTCCATGCTGCCACTCCCCCAAAAAACCTATGCTTCCGTCCTGCCCATTATGCTGCCCCAACTTGCACTGAAATGGCGGTAGCTGAATTGCCGCTTCAGCGCTGCTTTGGGCCTTAAAGTGCCCACGGGCATGCACGCTCATAGCCTGCCACTCCTGCACCTGCCACCTCTGATGCATCTTTCTTGAAGTGTGGGCAAGAGCGACAAGCTAGAACTGTGGGTGTGTGCGTGGGTATTTTAAAGCCTGCCACAGCTCTGATACAGCCATTCAACTTCTGCTTCCTGAGGGGTTGGGTTGGCAATACTGCCCACCAGGGTCTGCTGCCCTAGGCGACCACCCAGTGGACAGGCCGGCCCTGATTTTGCCTTATTCCTTCTGCTGGTAGTTCTCTAATAAGTGCAAACAGGAAGGTGGATAAGGGGAAGCCCTATCTAGTGTGGAGGGAGGAGTGGCCTAGTGGTTGGGGCAAGTTACCTCAGGCCAGAAGGTCAGGGGTTCAGATCCCACCAGAGGACAGCAACCTTGGGCCAGAAGGACTGTGGTTTCTAGTCCCACAGGTGCTCCTTGTGGTCTTAGGCAAGCCACTTAACCCTCCATTGCCCATGTTCCCTGTAAAATAGTTATCTCCAAGTTATAATGCCCTGTTCAATGTAAACTGCCTTGATATCATGAAAGGCAGTATATAAGAAATGTTAAATAAATAAATGGAGAAATTAGACCTTACCTGCTAATTGTCTTTCCTTGAGTTCTCTCCAGGCCAGTCCAGGAAGATTGGGTAGTCAACCTCCTCCAGCAGCTGAGGACTGACAATCTGAAACTCTTTGCTGACAGCCCCTATAGCTCCCCCTAGTGTCAGAGAGAGACAGTCTTATGGTAACAAAGCAGTGGAACTAAAAAGCTAACCGTGAACCTAACATTCAAAACTGCACACCAAAATGCAATATATAACTTTTCTTGTCTTCTTTTTTTTTTTTTCCCGGAAGACAAATTCCAGCACCAAAACCAAAAATCTGCCCCAGACTATGCCGTAAAATGATCTCTGCCCCGATCACCAGCTTGGCAACCTAAGAAATGTATAACCCTTCGGCCGAGGACTGTAACAGCTTGACCTCTCGCAGCTAACAGAGGGTGGGTCCTGGAATGGCCCAGAGAGAACTCAAGGAAAGACAATTAGCAGGTAAGGTCTAATTTCTCCTTCCTATTCGTCTCTCCGGGCCAGTCCAGGAAGATAGGGCAGTACCAAAGCAGTACTCAATGACGGGAGGGTCCTGCGAGCCCCGCCACAATAGCCGAGGCCCCTACCCTAGCATCTTCCCGTGCTTGAACATCCAACCTATAGTGCCTAGCAAAAGTATGCAAAGAAGACCATGTCGCCGCTCTACAGATGTCCACTGGCGGCACTAAGGCATACTCCGCCCATGAAGTCGCCTGACTCCTAGTAGAATGAGCTCTGATCCCTACTGGGGCCGTTACGCCTTTAGCCTCATAAGCTGCTCGAATGGCCTGTTTCACCCATCGAGCGATAGAAGCTTTGGACGCCGCCTTGCCTTTAGCTGGCCCCCCAAAAAACACGAACAGTCTGTCAGACCTCCAAAACGGCTCTGTTCCTTTGAGATATTTCCGTAACACGCGACCTAAATCCAACCTCTTCAGTGACCGATCCTGCTTGTCCCCCTCACAAGGACGAAACGTAGGAAGAAAAATGGCTTGATTCATGTGAAAACTAGATACCACCTTGGGAAGAAAAGACGGCACTGGCCGCAACATGACCCTCTCCACCAAAAACTGAAGGTACGGCTCCCTACACGAGAGTGCCTGAAGATACGAAACTCTGCGAGCGGAACACAAGGCCACCAAAAAGGCAGTCTTCCAGGAGAGCTCACGGATATTGCCCGCAGACTGGGACTCAAACGGTGGTTCCGTCAAAGCTTCCAACATCAAATTCAAATTCCAAGGCGGCACCAGGTGCCGAACCGGAGGCCTAATGATTCTGGCCGCCCTAAGAAAACGGCGCACATCAGGAAGCGAGGAAATAGAACGACCTTGTACCTTTCCCCTATAACAGGCTAACGCTGCCAGCTGTACCTTGAGAGTATTTAGGGCCAGACCTTTTTCAAGACCTCCCTGAAGGAAAGCTAAGATATCCGGCAACTGTACCCCCGATGGCCTAAGATGTCGCTCCACACACCACGCTTCAAATATACGCCACACCCGAATGTACGCCAACGAAGTAGATCTCTTTCGGGACCTTAACAAAGTGGCTATCACCGATTGAGAGTATCCCTTGCGACGCAACCGATCCCTCTCAAGAGCCAAGCCGTAAGCAAGAACCGATCCACTTGCGGCATTAAGACGGGCCCTTGGCACAGCAGATTTACTCGAGTCGGCAACCGCCAAGGAGGCGCCACCAGCAGACGTACCAGATCGGCATACCAAGGACGTCTGGGCCAATCCGGTGCTATGAGGATCATCGTTCCATCGTACCTCGCTATTCTTTGAATGATCCACCCTATTAGTGGCCACGGAGGAAACACATATAGGAGCTGACCCGACGGCCAAGGCTGAACCAGCCCGTCGAGCCCCTCCGACATATGCTCCCTGTGTCTGCTGTAAAACCGAGCCATTTTGGCATTCGCTTGAGTAGCCATGAGATCCAGAACCGGCTGGCCCCACCTCATTGTGATCTTGTGAAACACCGCGCAGTTCAACTCCCACTCTCCGGGATCCAATGCATTTCGACTGAGATTGCTTGGACGTTTTCCTTTCCTGCTACATGCGCTGCCGAAATTGCTAAGAGATTTGCTTCCGCCCACTGAAACAACTGTTGACTCTCCTCTAGCAGCAACGCACTTCCCGTGCCTCCTTGCTTGTTGATGTATGATACTGTGACTAAGTTGTCTGAAAACACGCGAACCGCTCGACCCTGGAGCAGATCGACAAATTCCATCATCACTAATCGCACCGCTCTCATCTCCAACCGATTGATCAACCAATTTGTCTCTTCCGCAATCCAGGAGCCCTGCGCTATCCGCGCCAAACAGTGCGCTCCCCAACCAGAAAGACTGGCATCCGTTGTGAGCAATACCCAGTCCGGAACGGCTAAAGGCACTCCTGCCTGCAGAAGAGCCGGAACTAACCACCACCGCAGACTGATCTGCACTTCCTTTGGACATGGCAACCGCTGAGAGAGTGGATGATCCTGTGGAGACCACCGCGCCAGTAACGCCTGCTGAAGCGGACGCATGTGCGCCCTGGCCCATGTGGTGTCCCTCAAGGTTCTGTTTTGTCCCCTCTGCTGTTTAACATTTTCCTTGCCCCACTGCTTCTGGTATTACAACAATATCCTGTGTCTTGTTATGTCTATGCTGATGACATTATTTTGCTCTTTCACACTTCCCCTCTTCTTTTGGATCTCTCTGCTTTTAACACTTGTCTTTCTCACGTGGCTCTTTGGCTTTCGCAGCACTTCCTTCGTCTTAACCCGTCCAAGTCTACCGCTATGTGGGTCTCACTTTCGGGGTCATGTCCGTCGGTTGCACCCATGATTGACTCTGTCCCTGTTCCTTTGGTGTCTTCTTTCCGGTATCTCGGGGTGATTCTTGATTCTTCTCTTTCTTTCCATGATCATATTTCTTCTTTGGTTCGGCGTTCTTTTGCTATTCTTCGTCGTCTCCGTGCCGTCCGGTCGTTTCTTCCCCTTGGTTCCCTTGTCACTCTGGCTCTTTCCCTTGTTATTAGTCGTCTTGACTACTGTAATGTCTTTATGGCCAATCTCCCTAAATATCAACTTAAGCGTCTACAGCTCCTTCAAAACACTGCCGCCCGTCTCATCACCTTCACTCGCCGTTCCGATCATATTACTCCCATTCTCATTCAGCTTCATTGGTTACCCCTCTGTGTTAGGTTCCACTACAAACTTTTGATCCTTATTCATCGTGCACTTCACACTCATAACCCTTTATACTTGGCTGACTTAATCTTACTTCATACACCCTACCGCCAACTTCGCTCTCTTCATGCTAACCGTTTGGTTCTACCGTCCCCATCTCATGCCCGTTTGGAGAAGACCCGCCATGCTGCCTTCTTTTTTCTTGGTCCTTGTTTATGGAACGCCCTGCCCTCATCCCTCCGTTTAGAGCCCTCATATTCTCAGTTCAAGTCCGCTCTCAAAACCCACTTATTCCAAACAGTGTTTAATCTCCCTCCCTGACCTTTCCTCCCCCCCTCTGGATTTTCCATCTTGTTGCCGTCCCTGGTTACTGCTTTGTCCTAGTTTGTTAGTCTTGTCTTTCCCCTTTGTCTGTCCTTGTTTGAGTGGTTTTGTCTATGTCTTTTTGTTTGTTTATTTACCATTGTTAATCATTGCTCGCAGTTTACTCTCTGTTGGGCATTGTTGTCCATGTTTTTTTTTGTTTATTTTTACTATTGTTAATTATTATTTCTAAATTTGCATATTGTTAACTGCTGGCTGTTTTTATGGTTTTATAGTATAATTTTTTTTTTAAACTTATGTTTTAATGATGTACATGGTTTTAAATTTATGTTTTATTTATTTTTACTCATCGTCTTTTGTATTGTCATGCTTTCCTTTCTTTCCTATCATTTTTGGCGTTCTTTTCCGTAGTTTTGCAGTGCTGCCTTTTTTATATTGTTTGTACACCGCTTAAATGTTTTTAACGCAAGCGGTCTATCAAGTACGAAATAAAGTTAAAGTTAAAGTGCCGCCGCCATCGACCCCAACACTTGCAAATATCTCCAAGCCGTCGGAGCCGGAATGCACAAGAACGTTGTAACCTGAGACCTCAGCTTTAGCACTCTTTCTGCCGGCAGGAAAACTGAACCTATCTGCGTATCGAATAAAGCTCCCAGATAAGTCAGTTGTTGCACTGGGCCCAGGTGACTCTTTGCTCGATTGGTGACCCAACCGAGCTGCTCGAGAAACTCTACTACCCGTGCTGTCGCCGCCCGGGACTCCGCTAGTGATGGAGCTCGTATCAACCAATTGTTGAGGTAAGGATGAACTAGAATTCCTTCCTTCCGTAGCGCCGCCGCCACCACCACCATCACCTTGGTGAAGGTACGAGGCGCTGTAGCTAGACCAAACGGCAGTGCCCGGAACTGAAAATGACCCATGGGAACCGCAAATCGCAGAAATTTCTGGTGTTCCGATCTGATGGGGATATGCAAATATGCTTCCGTCAAGTCTATGGAAGAGAGCACTTCTCCCGGTTTCACCGACCGTATCACGGACCTTAATGTTTCCATCCGAAAATGCGGCACTCTTAAACAACGGTTCACGTGCTTGAGATCCAGAATTGGCCGAAAAGAACCCTCTTTCTTGGGGACCATGAAATAAATCGAGTATCGACCTAAGCCGCACTGGTCTGCAGGAACCGGCACTACTGCTCGTAGGCGTAACAAACGTAACAAGGTGTCATTGACCGCAGTTCTCTTCGACAGGGGACCGCACGGAGAAGCTACGAAGGACTCCACCAGTGGGTGAGCAAACTCCAGAGCATACCCGTCTCTGATAATCTCGGGAATCCACTGGTCCGTAGTTATGTTGGCCCAGGCGGAGAGAAACCCCTGCAACCGACCTCCCACAGGAATCTCCGCCTGGACCAATGTCCCTTCATTGTGGCTTTTTGGAAGCGGATTGTTGGGCGTTAAAATAGCTTCTACTAAACCCCCGGGCTCCTCGAAAGGACTGGCCTCTAGCCACAAAACGGCCTCACTGATAAGGCGTAAAGCGGGAGCCGCAGAACCTGCAAAATTCGCACCCCTGCCCTCTAGGAACTGATGCCATTTTTGCCGCCCTCGGACGATCCTTGGGAAGACGACCCCCTTTTGAATCGCCTAAATCCTTCACAATCTTTTCCAAAGCTTCCCCAAATAGTAGCTTGCCCTTGTATGGCAGTTTACTAAGCCGAGCCTTAGAAGACGCATCAGCTGCCCAGTGCCGTAACCACAGAAAACGCCTAGCTGCTATTACCGAAGCCATGGACTTCGCTGAAATGCGCACCAAATCATAAAAGGCATCCGCCAGGTAAGCCGAAGCCGACTCCAGCTTCGCTCCTTCCGCTAGAGAGCCAGCCTCCTTTTCTGCGCTCTCCTCCCCTTGCAGCCAGCGTATTGAAGCTCTTGAAACATATGCTCCACAAACCGAAGCCTGCAACACTAAAGCACTGGAGTCAAAGGCTTGCTTTAGGAGCGCTTCCGATCTACGATCCTGAAAATCCTTCAGAGCCGTGCCCCCTTCTACTGGGATAGTGGTCTTTTTGGTGACCGCTGTGACTGAGGCATCCACTTTAGGCATACGCAAGTATTCCTTTTCTTCCTGGGGAACCGGGTACAGTCAAGCAAGCGCACGGCTCCCTCTCAAGGAGGCTTCAGGACACTCCCATTCAGAATCAATCATCTGCTTAATAACTCTGTGAATGGGGAAACAGCGCTGCTCAGCTTTAAAACCTTGCAATAAGGGATCCTCTAAGGGCTCCTGCTGAACCTTAGGAGCCACCATATTCAAAGCCACCAGAGAATGTGCAATTAACGCACCCAGTTCCTCTTTTCTAAAAACTCAAAACAAGTTAGGGTCCTCGCCTGGCCCTAACTTCCCCTCCTCCAACTCCTCCGGCCAAACTTCCAGCCCAGCCTCTGAAAAGATCTCTCCTTCTTCTGGCAACTGAGACTCTGAACTTAGTGGACCAGAATCCTGCAAAACAGCCTCAACTCCTGGTAACAAGGAGGAGATCCCCTCCCCAGGGTCTGTATCTGAGAACTCTACCTTCTTAAACTCTGACCTACAGTCAGTAGAAGATGAACCAGCCATCTGAGATTTTTTTATCTAGAAAGCAGAATGGAGTGCTAAAATTAATTCAGGAGAAAGGAAAGAGTCCAATGACCCTTTCCCTATTGAACTAGATTGCTGCACCGCTTCTTCAGCTGAAGAGACCTTGTGCGATTTAGACTTTCTCTTTCCTGGCTTCACTTGAAGCGCGGGAACAGAGCACGGCTCTGATAAAATGGCCGCCGTTCCCGCTCGACCTGAAACGGGCTGAGGGCGACCTAAGCCCTCTTCTTCAGAGCCTCTAGAAGCCTCTATGAAATCGCCCCTTTTTATCAGAAAAAAACCCTAGAAATATGAGACACACAAATATAAACCCAAAAAACACCGTACCGCCGCGATCCCCCTATACAGAGTTCTAAAACCGCGACGGAGCTAACGTGCCTGCGAAGCCAAAAAGAACCCGAATTTCTCCTTTACCAAACACAAGCTAACTAATCCTCGACAGCGATCTCTCAAAGCAAGAAACTACAAATTCTATCGCTCTTACCTGAAACCCAGAAACTGAGAGGATAAGCTGTCACGGTCCGCTGCACCGCTGCCAGCGGGAAGCCGGAACCGTAGCAATTTGAGATTGGGAAGAGGGACCTGGGGCTCCCAGACCTTTTCCCAATTGCTGTTCAAAATTTGGCCAGTTCAAGCAGCAGGTTCTGCCCTTACAGGCACCAAGTAGGCGACTGAGGAGAATCGGAGGTTTTTTGTTTTTTTTTTGTTAATGAAAAAAAGAAACTGAAGACTGCTGAGCTGATCCGCTCTGCTAGAGCCGAATAGTCAGCGCTTCTCAAATATCTGAACCTCTCATACTAAAACTCTCTGTTTTCTCTTTTTTTTTTTTTTCAATCTGTTCCTAATAGTCTTTTCGGGGAGCCTGTCAGCTACACTACTTCCTCCGCTGCTGAGGACTGAAAGACTGTCTCTCTCTGACACTAGAGGGAGCTATAGGGGCTGTCAGCAAAGAGTTTCAGATTGTCAGTCCTCAGCTGCTGGAGGAGGTTGACTACCCAATCTTCCTGGACTGGCCCGGAGAGACGAATAGGAAAGTGTCTCAGGCCAAACAGAAGGGTTCAGAGTACTTTCCACTGAGCTGTGCTTGTGGTCATATATTTTTATTTTAACCACAACTGCTTATCAACAAATTTTAATGTTCCCTAAAGTACTCGCTTCTGATCTTAAGGAAATCTTTTGCATTACAGTGTAAACAGCAGTTTAGTCCCAGAGAAAAACAGTCTACAGCAGTAAAATAACAGTTAGAGCTTTACATAATATTAACCATTTATTGAAATCATGCCACTTAAAATAAATACAGATTCCTTTAAATAGTTGCATGCTACAGTGAAGACTGGTTGCAGATATGGGCACTGTTTCACCTAATTCATGCTCTTGTCCATCTGTTATATGGATATCATGTTAAACACTAGTTCATAAGAGCCCTTTCTTATTCTAAAATCGTGAGGCTCATATACTCTCAGATTCCTCAAACACGCAGTACTCAATCTTTATTTTTAAGTATTCTCATACCTTAAGTGTGGTAGGCTATGGCCTGTAAACTAGGCCTAGACCCCAACCCCCATCTGAGAGTAGTGCTGAGAAGGACCAGAGTTTGAGAAACTGCTTTTGACCGGTTTTAAAACTGTTTTTGAAATGCTTGCACTTCTTTATTAATTTCTCTGTACTGATGACAGACATGTTCCTGCATTCTCTGAGCTAGAAATGGCCTTGAAGTAGAAATGTATCTATGTCTAAGACTGTGCCTTTGTTAGAATAGTCTGGGCAGGGGGAGCAAGGAGCTAGGCCCAGAGAGGGTCCCTGATTGGACAAGGGCAAGGGGCGTTGGGACCAATAGAAAGTTTGCCTGTATCAAACTGTAATAACTGTATATAAGGAATTTGCTCCTGTTCTCCATTGCTCAGTCCTTTTTGGATGCACTCCTTGTCTGAGCCTGTGCACAATAAATTGGCTTGGAACCTGCAACTGACTCCTGGTTTTATTCATTGCGTGCACTTCGCTGCTACATAAGTATGTAAGAGAGTACTGGGAAAGTAAATCAGCAGAGTGGGCCAATAAGAATATAACATACTGTAAAACAGTTACCACCATGGCTTTTGACAACTTGTAATACTCATTGCTTGGTACACCTAAAGTACTGTATACTGGACAATTCAGATACTTACTCATGATGACTTTGAACAGGCAGATCGGATTATGTCAACTTTCTGAACAAATACCTATAACTGTGACTGCATATTCAATATGGCAGAAAAGATATAGTTTGCTTGTTTTTCTAGAGAAAAGGCCGTTTATAGGCTGTTATTATATTACTAAATTATCCACTCTAAGGCTTGATCAAATAATGTGATTATGGACAGGGACATGATTTCATCAAGGCCCTATTCTAGGACATATGTCAAATGGAAGGAACATTTTTTTTTACATTTGGCAAATTACAAGCACACAAAAACCTCTCTCCAACTGAGATCTGTCGCCTCCTCCCTCTCTCCTGGGCCCTGATCTACTGCTAATGACTCTTCACTCCCTCTTAGACACAAGATGCTGCTATCACATTTTACTTCCTCCCTCACTGTCCCCAATATGCTGCTACAGCTGTGACTGCTTCTCTCCCTCCTTCCCAGGCCTTGATTTATAGCTGATGCCTTTGCCTTGCCTTCTGGGCCCCAGTCTACTGCAGCAGCTATCTCCTCCCTCTCCCAGGCCCAATGTGGCAATTTTGCATTGCTGATTATCCATTTTTCCATGATTTATTATGCTCATGATAGAAATTTTCTTACATTTTCAAAGCAACTCAACAAATGGAAAGTAACAGAGCATTTCTGAATTTCTCATCCTCTTAGACTTTTTGATTTATCCCTTTTTTGAGATCTTTCTGGATTCTTAGGGGCAATACTGTATTGTGGTGTGTGAGAAATAATTTATTGAGGCAATTAGTATGTGCTAATGGGTAACCTGTTGCCATATTGTCAGCATTTGCTAAAAGCCACATGGCTCTTCTAACTTTAGCTGGTTTTGCAATCTGGACAGCAGCTGAATATCGCCACTGACCAGCTTGCAAAATCGCAATTCAGGCAACCTGGATATTCAATGTGAGAGTCTGGATATGGCCCCAGCATTATAATATCCTGGGCGAATTTAAAGCGGTGAAGGCCAGCTGCTTTAAGTGTGCTGACTGCCACAGCTGAAAATTTGTTTCTTAGCTTTTTATGACCCCTGATGCAGGCACGTGTATGCTCAAACACAACTGGGTCTGGTTTTAATAAATAGATTAATCTACCATTGCTTTTCAAACTCCATTTTTCATCCATGATGTGTTTTTTTTCTGTGTTGCTGTTCCTATTCATGGTTTGCTCCAGGATCAGCACTACAGTGCGTGGCAGAATCCACTTATGGTCCAGCCTGTCTCCAAGAAGACGGATATAAAATACATGCTCCAACCAGTCCAGGATTCAATAGTAGCTTTCTCAGTGGTTGTAGAAGCAGCCATGAGAAAAGATAAGAAAATGCAGAGCTTTCTCCATCGGGAAAAGACCCCCATATGATGCATCATTTGGGGAAGATGATGTTCCATGGGGCCATGCTCACCACATGAATAACTGCTCATTAGTTTTCATGATTCAGCATATGCATATTGTTTTTCAGAAAGTCCAAATGTTTTCATCCAAGACTCAAGCACAGTTGGCAGCCATATTCACAGATGACGACGAGTTTGACATTCATCTCATATTCACCGCTTATGTCTTTGCAATCTCTTCCAGGATCTATGCCTCTGCGATTACCGTCAGATGGTTAAGAGCCTCTGCTTTTCATGAAGAGATTCATTCCAAGTTGGCTGATGCCTCTTGAACTGGAGATTCTCTCATTGGAGAAAAAGGAAAGGAAAGAGCTCTATGCTCCAGCATGTAATGAAGGTGCGGCATATCAAGTGGCTGAATAAACATAAACATGTCTCTGCCATCTCACATTCTTCAATAAGCATCTCAGACAGGTGTATATCCTCCAACCATCATCACTGAGGCTTCCATTATCGCAAAAAATTCTATCATCAGATAATCTCAGCAAGTTCAGTGGCCTGTTTTGCAGAAGCCATGACAGAGGGAAAGTGCTGTCTAAACTAGTAACCCTGGCTCAGACAAAGCAGCAGCCTTTATTATACTTCAGACCTCTAGCATAGTCATCCTCCCCTTCCTTTATGAGGCTTTGTTCAATACTTTCTTCATTCTTGGCAGATTACCACAGATTCTTGAGTCCTCAGCATAAATCAAAATGGCTAGAATCTCAGGTTCATCAGCTGAGCCTCAGACGATCCTTTAATGTGGACACATCTTTCCTCTTCTCCTACTAGTTTCCTACAGGAGGAAGTGTTTCTTCTGTTTCAGTCCAAAACCAACCTGTTCTGCCACAGAAGAGAAATGGTTTCGGCTCCAGGTACTCTCTTAGTCCAGAGAAGATGAGGCTTGCACCCCATCCTGGATCTCAAAGACCAAAACAAATTCCTTCTCAAAAAGAAGGTCATAATGACTCTTCCCCCTTCTGCTGTTTTTTTCTTCAACTAGGGAAACTGGTTGCATATTCTGCAGGGGCGGCTCTATAATGAGGCCAAGTGAGGCGGTGGCTTCAGGTGGCATCTTTTTGGGGTCGGCAAATTTGCCCCCAAAAAGCCCACCTCACTCGGCCTTCAAATTAAAAAAAAAAAAAAAAAAAGATCGGAAGAGCCGCTACTGCCGCTGCAGCGGCAGAAGAAAGTGCCCTACGGCCGCCCCGGCAGAGCCCACTTCTCTCCCTCAGCTCCGGCTTTACAGAGCCGCGAAGGGAGAGTGTCCCTTTCTCGTGGCTCTGTTAAGCCCGCGGGCGCTGATGGGAAATCCCATCAGCACCCGCAGGCTTAGCAGAGCCGCGAGAAAGGGACACTCTTCCCTTCACGGCTCTGTAAAGCTGGCGGCGGTGCTGAGGGAGAGAAGAGGGCTCTGCCAGGGCCCGGAGCTGAGGAAGAGAAGAGGGCTGTGCCGGGGAGGCCGCGGGGCACTTTCTTCTACTGCTGCTATGGTGGCAGCGGCTTCAACTTCAGCCGCCAGTTTCTTCAACTGGGTTGATCATGGGGGGGGGGGGGTTAGGACTGGTAATGGGCTATGGGGGGGGGGTTAGGACCGGAAGTGAACTGATGGGGGGGTTAGGACTGGAAGTGGGCTGATGGGGCGTAGGACTGGAAGTGGGTTGATGGGTGGTAGGACTGGTACTGGGCTATGGGGTGGGCTAGGACTGGAAATGGGCTGATGGGGGGATTAGGATTGGAAGTGGGCTGATGGGGTTAGGACTGGTAATGGGCTGGGAGGGGGCTAGGACTGGAAATGGGCTGATGGGGGGCTAGGACTGGAAATGGGCTGATGGATTAGCACTGGGGGTGGCTAGGACTGGAAATGGGCTGATGGTGGGCTTGGGCTGGTAATGGGCTATCGGGGGTGGCTAGGACTGGAAATGGGCTGATGGGGGGTTAAGAATGGAAATAGGCTGATCGGGAGGGGGATTAGAACTGGAAATGGACTGATAGGGGTTAGAACTTGAAATGGGCTGATCGGGAGGGGGAGCTAGGACTGGTAATGGGCTGATTGGTGGGGTTAGGCCTAGAAATGGGCTGATTAGGGGGGCTAGGACAGGAAATGGGCTGATTGGGGGGCTATGACTAGAGTGGGTTGATAAGGGGGATAGGACTGGAAATGGGCTGGGACTGGAAATGGGCTAATGGTTGAGGAAAGGAGAGTGCTGCTGGCCCTGGAAGAAAACTAGGGGCTAGGGCTACAAATGGGCTGATGCGGGAGGATAGTAGAATTGGACTGGAAGGGAGCGGATAATGAGAGGGTCTGCCAGTGGAAGGAGGGGGGCAGGAAGGGAGTGGACACTGGGGAAGGAGGGGGCTGGAAAGGAGCTGACACCTGGGATGCACTGAAGGAGGACTGGAAGGGAGCTGACAATTGGGGATGGGAGTGGTAGGTGGATGGGTAATGGGGAGGAGGCTGGAAGGGAGCTGACATGCAAATGGCACTGGAAGGGGGATGGACAGAGGGTAAGGCGACTGGAAGGGAGCTGACTGGGTGGGGTGGCACTGAGAGTGGATGTAAGCTTATATCTGGGATGGTATTTGGACTAGAAGGGGCTGGACAGTGGGGAAGGAGTGGGACTGGAAGGGAATGGACACCAGTGGCAGTCGTGGGAATGCAAGGCGGTTGACATTGGAAGGTACTGGGAGGGGAGGACTGGAAAGGGGGCTGATACCGGGGAGGGTTACTGGAACTGGAAATGGGCTGATGGAAGGAAGTGAAGAAAACAAAAGAAGAGATAAGAAATGGCAGATGGACCATGGACTATGGACTACAGAAAGAGATCTAAGAGAAGACAGGAAAGCAGAAGCCTCAGATCGGGACCAGCATGATCAGAGAATAAAATGGTCAGACAACAAAGGTAGAAAAAATAACACAGGTCTGTGACTAAAAAGCTGTTTGATTATTTTCATATAATTTCCATGTATTTTGGTGTGCTGAAAACATATAAAATATTGAAAAAACTCCTAGACGTCATGATTTGCCACCACATGCAAAATTGTCTTCAAATTTATCAATTTTTTCAAATTACTATTAATTAATTCAAATTACTATTAATTAATTCACATAAGTGCATTTAAGATATAAAATGCCAAAAAAACCTTTAAGGGGTTGTCCGAGTTATGTAAAAAAAAAATAGCACTGTAAATCTGATGGTCAGCAATATATACATAAGCTAAGCAAGTTTTAAGTCCGTGCTTCTAATGGTAGAAGGGATTAATCTTTCCTGAAGAATACAGTGGGAGGGAGACACAGGGCAGATAGCAGCAGCTCCGGTCAGTGCAGGGGGGCGTGGCCAGCACTGTGACGTCTCGTGTACAGACACAGAGCTGCTCTTTCCTGCATGCCACACTTGTGCACAAATCATCATCAGGTTCTTGGTTCTAGGCTGTTCACACTTTTTCATCGCAATTCGTGTTAGCTCGTCATTCTTCAACTGTTATGTTATGGCTCCGCGAAAGTGTATTAATTCGCCAGACAGTTTCTGTTTCATCTGTGGTGAATATACAGTGTTGAAGCAACAGCAGAATATTACAGACTTTGTGAAAAAAGTATACTTTGCATACTTTGAACTAAAAATTGGAGATCAAGATAAAGTCTGGGCGCCTCATAAAGTGTGCAAACGGTGTGTTGAGGACCTCCGAAACTGGTTCAAGGGTAAGAAAAAATCTTTCCGTTATGGGATTCCTATGGTATGGCGAGAGCAAAAGAACCATAGTGACGACTGTTACTTTTGTTCATGCGATGTGAAAGGGTTTAATTCCAAATGGAAGCATTCCATTTCATTTATTTATTTATTTATTTAACAATTCTTATATACCGCACTATTTGTTATCAGTGCGGTTTACATTTAACAAAGAGTTTTCAGATCAGAGAAGACTGATTGAAATTACATTATAACAAGGAATAAAACTTGGAGAACATGGGAAACTATTTACATATTGACATGTATCAGGATGGTTGAGGAATACATGAAACTATGAACATAAAGATATGGCATAATAGTTGATACTTGATCATACCCCAATCTTCACTCGGCAATTCGTCCCATCCCCCATGGCACAGATATACCAGTACCCAAGCCCCCTGCTACCTTGGAAGAGATACCTGCTCTGTCTGGATATGCCTACTGCTGTGGGTAGCTAGGGATGGCATCTGTATCATGTGTGATACATCCCCCCATTGTCACCTGTTCTGCAACCATTGGGGCTGCCACCAGCATGTGGCTTGGTCCCACAGCCCTGTCTCCCTGTGCAGAAACACAGCTGTGCCTTTCTGGGTGTGTCTGGCCTAGCATGGTGCTCAGCACTCCCCTGCCCATTCAGGTCTCCTTACCTATGCAGGCAGATTTGGATGGCCCTCCAAATGGCCATGGCCAGCCGCAGGTTCGGCCGCTGGCCCCCCCGGAGTATAGCACCCCCTCCTGCCATAGCACAGATCAGGCAAGGGCCTCAGAATCATCGGGGCTGAAGTTCACTGTCCTTCTCGCTGCCATGCCGCTGGTGTCTATCCACCCAGCCACCGGGGGCTCTTGCATAGGCAGCTCATGGGGCCTGCGTGATTGTGTCATCAATGCACGAGTACACCAGATGGGTGATACACTGGTTCTTGCATACTTGCCATCCCGCTTCTCTGGCTGCTGGTTTGGACACTTACACGGGTATTGCAGGTTAACATCTTCTTAGGTGCCGAGCCCCGGTGCCAGCCCCTGCATGTACTTGTCTATTCCATGCTGTGCGCCTGCCACTGTGTTTGCTTTGTGTCACATCTTCAAGGCTTGGCCATTTTGGAGGCGCATGACTCACGATTCAGGCACTTTTCCTGACTGGGTATCTTTCTGTAGGTATGGCATTTCTGGGCTCCTTCTTGAATATTGGGCTCTTAGAATATAATTAGGACTCCTATTCCTAGGTGTTTCTACAGTAAATTATAAATTTAGATGTCTATTTTCCAGCTAATAGATATTTTTTGAGGGCACAACCTCCTCTCCCCTCGTTTATTGGTATTTTTGCATCACAACTACCTATGCTCCCAGGAAATAAGTGGAGGAGCTCAGGGAAGAGCTGGCGAGGTTGAGATGCATTCGAGACAGTGAAAGTACACTGAGATACTTCTTGAAGCATCCAAGCTCTCCCATAGAGGTAAAGATGGGAGGCTACAGAATGAAGAAGGTTGGACACGAGTCACCAGAGCCTGCACTAGTATCTGCAATTCAACTCCTCCAGCCCTTAGATTGAAGAACCAGTATGCAGCCCTGGAATTGAAGGAGTTGGAAGCATCCGAGGAAAGGGAAGAACCAAATCTTGAGCACCCCAAAGTTGTAGAACCAATCCCCACAAGGAAGAGGAGGATAGTGGTGGTTGGTAACTCTCTTCTAAGGGGTACTGAGACGTCCATCTACCGACCAGACTTGATATCCAGAGAGATGTGCTGTCTGCCAAGTGCCAAAATCCAAGATGTTATGGAGAGTTTGCCAAGATTCATCAAGCCTACTGACAATTATCCAAAGTTGCTTATCCATGCTGGCACAAATGATACTGCTAGGTATTCCTCCGTGCGTTTCAAAAGTGACTTCATGGCTCTGGAACAGAGGGTGAAGCAGATATGTGCACAGGCGATGTTCTCTTCAATCCTTCTGGTTGAGGGTAAAGGCCAAGGCAGAGAAGACTGCATCCTGGAGATGAATGGATGGCTGTGTGGATGATGTCATTGAGAGTGTTTTGATTTCTTGGACCATGGGATGATGTTCCAAGGGCTGCAGAGCACAGATGGCTTCTATCTGTCCAAGAAGGGTCGAAGTGTCTTCAGCAGCAGACTAGCTAACCTACTGAAGAGTGCTTTAAAATAGATTCATTGGGGATGGGTGAAGAAAGCCCCCAGGTAAGTGAAACATTAAATACCTCTATATAAATGGGTAAAAGGGGCAACATCTGGAAAGCAGTGTGTATAAATGCCCGTAGCATGGGTAATAAAATCCCAGATGTTGAGGCTTTAATGGAAGAGGCTGACTTGGATTTAGTGGCAGTAACAGAGATGTGGTTCATGGACAATCATGACTGGGATGTAATTATACTAGACTATACCTTATTCAGGAAGGACAGGGTAGAAAGAAGGGGTGGTGGAGTAGCACTATATGTAAAAAATAATATTAAAGCCATAGAAATGCAGGGCTTTAAAGGAAGAAAGGAGATACTATGGGTTAAACTAGAAAGAGAGAAAGGGAAATCCATCTGCATTGGAGTTATATGCAGATTCCCCCTCACAGGGAGTAAAAGACATGCGCAGTATTGCCAAGAAAGGAGAAGTGCTACTAATAGGTGATTTCAATATGCCGGATGTGGATTGATACATCCCTGCTGCAGTGTCATCTAGAAGTAAGGAGATCCTGGATTCTCTACAGGGAGAACTATTCAGACAACTGGTAACAGAATCCACACGTGATGGGGCCATACTGGACTTGGTGCTTACCAATATGGAAAATGTTTCTGATGCTACAGTGGAAGATCATCTCACATCCGGTGATCACCAGATGGTATGGTTCAGTATTAGAACTAGGGCTGATAGCATCCATTCAAAAGCGAGCCTCTTAGACTATAGGAAAACTAACTTTGCCAAGATGGGACAATACCTCAAAGAGTAATTAGTGGGATGGGAACAGCTGGGGGATGTAGAAAAATAGTGGGCAAAACTGAAAGGGGATATTTTAAGGGCAACAAACCTTTTTGTTAGAAAGGTAAATAAATGTAAAAGGAAAAGGAGGCCGCTATGGTTTTCAAAAGAAGTAGCTAAAAAAGTGAAGAAAAAGAGAGATCACAGAGAGAGGAAGACAGGCATCTATATTTCGAAAAACTTAGAGAAACTAGCAAAGTAGTCAGGAAAGCAAAGGTACAAAAAGAAGACAACATAGCCAATGCAATAAAATGAGGGAATAAGACATTTTTCAGAGATGTTAGTGAGATGAGGAGGAGAAGCAAAAGTGGTATTGTCAGACTCAAGGGTGAAGGGGAGGAATATGCAGAAACTGATGAGGATAAAGTGGAATTACTTAATATTTCTGTTCTATGTTGACAGATGAAGGGCCAGGAGCAGGAGCAGGACCTCAGAAAACACCCACAAATAGGAACAGAAGTGACGGGGATCTTGAACGATTGTCAGAAGATTGTGTTCGCGAGGAAATAGCTTAACTAAAAGTAGATAAAGCAATGAGTCCGGATGGGATACATCCAAGAATACTGAGGAAACTTGGGGACGTTCTAACGGCTCCATTGTCTGACCTTTTCAATGCCTCTTTGGAGTCGGGAGTGGTGCCAGAGGACTGGAGAAAGTCACATGTGGTCCCTTTAAACAAAAGCGGATGTAAGGATGACATTGAGAACTACAGGACAATTAGTCTAAACTCTGTGGTTAGTAATTATTGGAAAGGCTACTAAAAGAGAGAATAGTGAGGTTTCCAGAGTCCAATGGATTGCAGGATCCAAGGCAGCATGGATTCACCAAAGGCAGGTCTTGTCAAACAAATCTGATTGATTTCTTTGACTGGGTGACCAGGGAGTTGGAGCGATGGAGAGCCCCAGATATGGTGTACTTTGATTTCAGTAAAGCATTTGACACTGTTCCACATAGGTGACTTATAAACAAACTGAGCACCCTAGGAACGGACCCTAAAGTTACTGACAGGGTAAGAAATTGTTTGAGTGGGGGGCGACAAAGGTATAGGAAAATGGAGCTCACTCTGAGGAGAAGGAGGTTACCAGTGATGTGCCATAGGAATCTGTTCTTGGTCTGATTCTTTTTAACATCTTTACTAATGATATTATGGAAGAGCTGTCAGGTAAGGTTTGCTTATTTGTAGATGATACCAAAATCTGCAATAGATTTGACGCCCAGAAATGAGTAGATAACATGAGGAAGGATCTAGCTAAGCTTGAAGAATGGTATAGAATTTGGCAGCTGAAATTTAATGCTAAAAAATGCAGAGTCATGAACTTGGGCTGCAAAAATCCAAAGGATTGGTACAGTGTAGGGGGTGAAGTACTTCTGTCCACAAAAGAAGAGCGGGACCTAGGCATATTTGTGTCTGATGATCTTAAAGTAGTTAAACCACTTTGATGTAAGGATAAAGCGGTCTAAAAAGCCATTTAAATAAATAAACAAACAAACAGAAAAGGTGACTGCAAAAGCCAGAAGGATGCTTGGGTGTATAGGGGGAGGAATGGCCAGCAGAAAAAAGGAGGTGATAATGCCCCTGTTTAATGTACATTACCAAGTTTAAGTTACAATGTAAACCTTTTTGATTGAAATGATAACGCGATATAAAAGACCTATTAAATAAATAATTTTTAGGATTTTCCCAGATCTTGCTTGGGAGACTAAAAATCGTATTAACTTTTTTTTTTTTTAAACTTTCAGGTCTCAAGTGTTAGAATTAGGGGGCTTCTCTTTCTCTTGCCAATGTAAGGTGATTTATTAGGGGAAAGAATATATTTTTTTGGAACCTTAGCAACCTTTGGACTTGTCTGCTCATTTGCAAGATTTAGATCTAGATAAAGAAGAGATTGCTTCTACTTGGAAGCTTAATTTTCTGGTAGGTCAGGCTAAATGTTCGAGCAGTAATTGCTGGAGTATAATGGGAAAGCATCTTTCTTTTTTGGATACTGTGTCTTGCATTTGGTTTGTTGTTTTTCTGATGTGCATGTATATTGTATGTGTACATGTAAACGGTCATCTTTTGTAATTCATAAAGCTAAAAAGCTAATATTCTGTGTTTCCTTAGCACTGGACTGCTATTAACTTATTATGACTTGATGATGAAAATATCCTCTGATGACAAATTTCATTCTTAATTGGGATAACTGACTACAAATTAAGGGATATGCAGTTTCAAAACTGCTTAAATGAGTTTCAAAGCTCTCTCAGCCTTATTCCAATCAACAAGGAAAAGGTTCTTACATTTACATTTAAGGTTTCTCTTCAGCTTTCATTCAAGCTTCAAATACACTTCTCCTCTAATAAATTCTCAATTACTTACAATTCTGGCATCAAACAAACTATATCATCAATCTTTCACACAGACATTCACTCTAGGATGTCTTATTCCATCATTTTTCTTCCACCATAGACATTGAAATTCCTGCATGAGGATTCTATCCTCTCTGTAAAGTGTTCTTACATCCAGCTCTGTCTGGAAATAGTTCCTTACTAACATCATGTCAACTTACACAGCACACTTTCATACTTCTAAAGCCTCTAACAGATCTTTGCACACTAAAAGTAAATTTTACAAGCCGTTTTCTTTAAAGTTTGCTTAGTATCTGGTTTATTTATTTAACTAACATAAGAAATGCTATACTGGGTCAGACCAAGGTCCATCAAGCCCAGTATCCCGTTTCTAACAGTGGCCAATCCAGGTCACAAGTACCTGGCAGGGTCCCAAAATGGTAAACAGGTTCCACAATGCTTGGAAAGTGTTCCTGTCCTTTTCATTGTTTTCTGTTTCTCTTTCTGGTCTGGCTTGCTATTTTCCAAAAAATAAAAGTGACAGTGAATTGGATGGGAATAAGAATGGTAAGATTTTTTTCTTTTTGTTAAAGAAAAACTTCTTGCCTGTTTTTTTCTTTGATGGGTTGGCTGTAGACTTTGATAGTCTATTCAAGGTGGTATTGTCAGATTCAATCTGATTAGCCTTGGTCTGCCAATCCTTCCCAAAACCATTTTTTTAAGGATGTGCCAAAGCCAGTCTTTTAAAAATCGTATGTTTTTTTTGTGGTCTCTTGTCTGAGGGTTGACCTAAATCGCTAAAATACTAAAATCCCTCTAGGATATTAAGGTAAGAACTGATGTACAATGTATACCTGTACGGATAATGAGTAACCAGAAGTCTCAGACTTAAGTAAGCACTATATCACAGGCATTACCCTGAATGTGTGCTAAAATATGCATCAACGACTCCGGTTCTCATGGAGGATTATATTCAGATCACCATTGTGACTATACTGATGTGATATTATCTACATTAACTTGTATATATGGTATACAGTAACTTGTATATATGGTATAGTCTCACTTATCTTTAATCTTTAGTGCAAGAGATAAGGGTGTTGGGGCCACTTGGCAATAGTGATCATAGCATGATCGCCTTTGATTTAATTAGTGGAGGAGGGATAGTAAGGAAATCCACAGTACTACCCTTTAACTTTCGAAAGGGAGACTATGATAGAATGAGGAAAACAGTTAAGAAAAAACTAAAAGGAGCAGTTGCAAAGGTTAAAGACGTACATCAAGCTTGGGTGTTGTTTAAAAATACTATCTTGGAAGCCCAGACCAGCTGTATTCCACGCTTTAAGAAAAGTGGAAGGAAGTCCAAAAAATTGCCAGCATGGTTTAAAGCTGAGGTCAGAGAGGCTGTTGTTGCCAAAAAGCATCTTTCAAGAAATGGAAAAAAGAGCCAAATGATGAAACCTGGAAACAGCACAAGCACTGGCAAGTCAAATGCAAGGCATTGATAAGGCAGGCAAAGAGAGAATTTGAGAAGAAGCTTGCTGCGGAAGCAAAAACGCGAAATAAAGACCTTTTCAAGTACATTCGTAGCAAAAAACCCGTGAGAGAGTCAGTTGGTCCATTAGATGATAAAGGGGTTAAAGGAGCACTAAGAGGCGACAAGGCGATAGCGGAGAGACTGAATGAATTCTTTGCTTCGGTCTTTACTGAGGAAGATGTAGGGATGTTACCCACGACTGAAGTGGTATTTAAAGGTGTGGAAGAATTGAAGGAAATATCGATACATCGGGAAGATGTCTTACAACTATTAGATAAACTGAAGAGTAGCAAATCACCTGGGCCGGATGGTATACATCCAAGGGTGTTGAAAGAACTGAAATTTGAGATTGCAGACCTGCTATCAGTAATCTGTGAACTATCATTAAAATCATCTCTAATACCTGAGGATTGGAGGATCGCCAATGTAACACCAATTTTTAAAAAGGGTTCGAGGGGTGATCCGGGAAACTACAGACCGGTGAGCCTGACATCAGTACCGGGAAAAATGGTAGAAACCATCATAAATAATAAAATTACTCAGCATATAGATAGTCATGACCTAATGGGAGACAGCCAACATGACTTTAGACAAGGAAGATCTTGTCTTACTAATGTGTTATGTTTTTTTGAAGGAGTGAATAAACAGGTGGACAAAGGTGAGTCGGTTGATATTGTGTATCTGGACTTTCAGAAAGCCTTTGACAAGGTCCCTCATGAGAGACTTTTGGCAAAACTAAAGAGTCATGGGATAGGAGGCAGTGTACTACTGTGGATCAGGAACTGGTTAAAAGATAGAAAGCAGAGGGTAGGGCTAAATGGCCAATTTTCCCAATGGAGAAAGGTGAATAGTGGTGTACCCCAGGGATCTGTGCTGGGTCCGCTGCTTTTTGACATATTCATAAATGACCTGGAAAGTGGAATAACGAGTGAGGTTATCAAATTTGCTGATGACACAAAACTATTTAAAGTTGTTAAAACCCAGGAGGATTGTGGAAAATTGCAAGAGGATCTTGATAAATTGGAAGACTGGGCATCAAAATGGCAGATGACATTTAATGTGGAGAAGTGCAAGGTTATGCACCTAGGGAAGAACAACCCAAACTATGGTTACACGATGCAAGGTTCCACATTAGGAACCACCACCCAAGAAAAAGATTTAGGCGTCCTTGTGGATACCATGTTAAAACCCTCGGCCCAGTGTGCAGCGGCGGCCAAGAGAGCAAATAGAATGCTAGGTATGATAAGGAAAGGAATGGAAAATAAAACAAAAGATATTATAATGCCTCTATATCGTTCCATGGTGAGACCGCACCTTGAATATTGTGTGCAATTCTGGTCGCCGTATCTTAAAAAGGATATAGCAATTTTAGAAAAGGTTCAGAGAAGAGCCACCAAAATGGTAAAGGGGATGGAAGGCTACTCCTATGAAGAAAGGCTAAAAAGGTTGGGGCTCTTTAACCTGGAAAAGAGACGGCTGAGGGGAGATATGATAGAAGTCTATAAATTAATGAACGGAGTGGAACGGGTAAACGTAGATCGATTGTTTACCTTATCAGAATATAGAAAGACTAGGGGACATGCAATGAAGCTACAGGGTAAACTATTTAAGACTAATAAAAGAAAATATTTTTTCACTCAACGTGTAATCAAACTCTGGAATTTGTTACCGGAGGATGTAGTAAAGGCTGTTAGTGTAGCTGGGTTTAAAAAAGGTTTGGACAAGTTCCTGGAGGAAAGGTCCATAAACCATTATTAAGAAGGGACCCAGGATATCAATGCTTGAACCAATACAAGCATTGTGGAACCTGTGTCCCTTGGGGAAACTGCTAGGTACGTATGACCTAGATTGGCCACTGTTGGAAACAGAATACTGGGCTTGATGGACCTTGGTCTGACCCAGTATGGCATATCTTATGTTCTTATGTTCTTAATGATTTGAAAAATCAATATCCTCTTGCTCCGTCATGGAGTCTCACTACTATCGTCCGTTGAATGGTATAGCGCATAATCTGTAAATTGGTTTACCTCTCTTTGGGAGAAACTATCTTGTTGTGTTGATGTTCCCCGACGCCTTCAATTGGTACCGATTTGCGTTTCACAGTCTGTTGGTTTCCTCAGGAGGATGGTGTCTATACTCCCTTCGGCAAAAGCATGGGATGTTATAACATGCTGCTGTAGGATAAATGAAGTTATACTACATCAAACAGGTAAATCAATGATGTGCCATATCAGTATACCTATGATACACATATCAAATTTATCAAATTTATTGAGGATCAGATTCAATTCTATCCGCCAGTGTCAAAACACATACCGGTCAGTTGATTCCGTTTCAATTCTTAAATTGTAGCTTGGCGTGTTACTCCGGGCTATCTTGCTTCCAAAAAAATGCCGCGCATGCGTTCCTCCAACTAACCGTGTGTATTTAAAGAATTTGACTCAGACGTTCTCAACTTCATGACGTGAATAATTTGGCAGAAAAAAATGAGTTGTTCTGGCAAGATGACGTGTTGTGTTTGCAGTAGCTATGTAATGGAAATGTGGTTGAACTGTCTTCGTATTGCTAATCGGACATTGATAATGATGCTCATGTCATCTCTTTCACATACATGCCGACCATTCGATCATGTTATTAAGACCCCCCGGGCTAACAGACTGTAGTTTATATATCCAACGTTGCTCACGTATGATCAATGTTTGATCCCTGGATCTCCCATCCTGACCAAAGTTAACTGTGTCTATACAAAAACACCGAAGGTCCGTAAATTGATGACATTGATCTAAACAGTGTGCCACTAACGGGGCTTCCATGACCTTACATTTCAATCTACTGCGATGCTCATTCATCCTTATCCTAAAAGGTCTGATCGTTTTACCTATATAAATAAGGCCACAGGGGCATCTAATGCAATAAATAACGTATTGAGAATCGCAGGTAGTAATGTGTCTCAATGAATAGATGTTGCCATTATGTGAAAACCTTGTGCACTCTTCTGTAATGTAGCAGATGTTACAAACTCCGCATTTACTGTGACCTTTTTGGTCTTGTACTATTGATGGTAGTGTTCTTAATACGGTCGGGCTCAATCTTTCTTTGAGATTTTTGTGTCTAGTCCACACACACCTGATTTTCTTATCTTGTAACCCCGGAAGGATTTTAATCACATTCATATGTTTGACTATTATACGTTGTACAGATCTGCTACAAGGGGAGAATTTAGTTATCAAGTTGATGCTCATGTCATCTATCTGCTTAGGACGTCCTGGCCGTAGAAGTAGTTGCCTGTTGTTAAACAAGGCCCTCTTGTATGCTGTTTTAACGATATGTTCGGGGTATCCTCGAAGTCTGAAATCCCGCATTAAACCTTTTGCCTTGAGTTTGAAATCTTGTCGATCTGAACAGTTTCTTCGATAACGAATGAATTGTGATAAGGGAAGACTATCACGTAACTGTTTGGGGTGTGCACTGCTGTAATGCAGGAAAGTATAACGGTCTGTTGGTTTCTTGTATACTGTGGTTTGCCATTGCGATACTCCTTTTGAAATTAAAACATCCAAAAACATGATCTGATTCTCATGATAATTATGAGTGAACTGTATATTAGAGTCACATGAGTTTAGCCAAGTGACAAATTTATGTAAGGTGACAGCTGGTCCATGCCACAGCATGAAAACGTCATCTATATATCTGCGCCAAAGTATTATCTGCTGTGCATACGGAGTTATTGTTAACCAGCGATCTTCAAAGATGTTCATGTGGCCAACCTTTTTACGAACATCTTATTTATTGCATTAGATGCCCCTGTGGCCTTATTTATATAGGTAAAACGATCAGACCTTTTAGGATAAGGATGAATGAGCATCGCAGTAGATTGAAATGTAAGGTCATGGAAGCCCCGTTAGTGGCACACTGTTTAGATCAATGTCATCAATTTACGGACCTTTGGTGTTTTTGTATAGACACAGTTAACTTTGGTGAGGATGGGAGATCCAGGGATCAAACATTGATCATATGTGAGCAACGTTGGATATATAAACTACAGTCTGTTAGCCTGGGGGGGTCTTAATAACATGATCGACTGGTCGGCATGCATGTGAAAGAGATGACATGAGCATCATTATCAATGTCCGATTAGCAATACGAAGACAGTTCAACCACATTTCCATTACATAGCTACTGCAAACACAACACGTCATCTTGCCAGAACAACTCATTTTTTCTGCCAAATTATTCACGTCATGACGTTGAGAACGTCTGAGTCAAATTCTTTAAATACACACGGTTAGTTGGAGGAACGCATGCGTGGCGTTTTTTTGGAAGCAAGATAGCCCGGAGTAACACGCCAAGCTACAATTTAAGAATTGAAACGGAATCAACTGACCGGTATGTGTTTTGACACTGGCGGATAGATTTGAATCTGATCCTCAGTAAATTTGATAAATTTGATATGTGTATCATAGGTATACTGATATGACACATCATTGATTTACCTGTTTGATGTAGTATAACTTTGTTTTATCCTACAGCAGCATGTTGTAACATCCCATGCTTTTGCCGAAGGGAGTATAGACACCATCCTCCTGAGGAAACCAACAGACTGTGAAACGCAAATAGGTACCAATTGAAGGCATCGGGGAACATCAACACGACAAGATAGTTTCTCCCAAAGAGAGGCAAACCAATTTACAAATTATGCGCTATACCATTCAACGGACGATAGTAGTGAGATTCCGTGACGGAGCAAGAGGATATTGATTTTTCAAATCATTAAAGATAAGTGAGACCATACCATATATACAAGTTACTGTATACCTTATATACAAGTTAATGCAGATAATATCACATCAGTATAGTCACAATGGTGATCTGAATATAATCCTCCATGAGAACTGGAGTCGTTGATGCATATTTTAGCACACATTCAGGGTAATGCCTGTGATATAGTGCTTACTTAAGTCTGAGACTTCTGGTTACTCATTATCAATACAGGTATACATTGTACATCAGTTCTTACCTTAATATCCTAGAGGGATTTTAGTATTTTAGTCTTTTAAAAATGCCAGTCAGTTCTGGAGAACTATACCAATTGCCAATTAACTTTAGTTCTTTAAATAAGGCAGTTTTTTTTCTTCTATACACATAGTCAATCCTTCTTTCTTTCACATGCACTTTTCCTCACTGAAATAGTTCAATATGTTTCAGGATTAAATAAATTCTGTGAGCAGTACATTGTCTTAAACCAGTTTACTTTCGGAGTTTTTCTTTTGAATGCACTGGGAGTTTTATATCATCAGTTCTACTTCTCCTTCACTGTTTGAAGGAATCCAGTGCTCTTGTAAGCAAGTCTCTCACACGGTTGAACTTTTCTTAAACAGTGCTCAAATTAAACTCGGTCATCAAGAAAACAATTCAAATTCTAACTCTCTGATAAATGAATTCAAATCCTCATTCAGCTTGGTTTCAAAACTGCTTATATGAGTTTCAAAGCTCTCTCAGCCTTATTCCAATCAAAAAGGAAAAAGTTCTTACATTTACATTTAAAGTTTCTCTTCAGCTTTCATTCAAGCTTCAAATACACTTCTCCTCTAATAAATTCTCAATTACTTACAATTCCGGCATCAAACAAACTATATCATCAATCTTTCACACAGACATTCACTCTAGGATGTCTTATTCCTTCATTTTTCTTCTACCATAGACATTGAAATTCCTGCATGAGAATTCTATCTTCTCTGTAAAAGTGTTCTTACATTCAGCTCTGTCTGGAAATAATTCTTTACTAACATCATGTCAACTTACACAGCACACTTTCATACTTCTAAAGCCTCTAACAGATCTTTGCACACTAAAAGTAAATTTTACAAGCCATTTTCTTTAAAGTTTGCTTAGTATCTGGTTTATTTATTTAACTAACATAAGAAATGCTATACTGGGTCAGACCAAGGTCCATCAAGCCCAGTATCCCGTTTCTAACAGTGGCAAATCCAGGTCACAAGTACCTGGCAGGGTCCCAAAAAGGTACATAGTTTCCACAATGCTTGTCTCAGAGTAAGCAGCAGATTTCCCGGGTCCTCTTTAAGAATGGTTTATGGACCTTTCCCTCCAGGAACTTGTCCAAACCATTTTTAAACCCAGCTACACTAATAGCTTTTAGTACATCCTCTGGTAACAAATTCCAGAGTTTGATTACGCATTGAGTGAAAAAATATTTTCTCTTATTACTCTTAAATGGGTTACATTGTAGTTTCATTGTGTGTCCTGTAGTCTTTCAACTTTTTGATGGAATAAACAACTTATCTAGGTTTACTCATTCTACTCCATTCATTAATTTATAGGCCTTTATCCTATCTCCCCTCAGCTGTCTCTTTTCCAAATTGAAGAACCCTAACCTTTTAAGCCTTTCCTCATAGGGGTATCCTTCCATCCCCTTTACCATTTTGATGGCTCTTCTCTGTACCTTTTCTAGTTCCGCTATATCTTTTGAGATATGGCGACTAGAAATGCATAAAACATTCAAGGTGTGGTTGCATTACGGAACGTTACAGAAGCATTATAATATCCTTTGTTTTATTCTCCATTCCTTTCCTTATGATTCTTAGCATTCTATTTGCTTTCTTTGCTGCCGCTGCACACTGGGTTTCAATGTATTATTCACAATGACACCTCAATCATTTTCCTGGGTAATGGTTCCTAATGTGGAACCTTGCATCACGTAACTCTAGTTTGGGTTGTTCTTTCCAAGGTGTTTAACTTTGCACTTGTCCACGTTAAATTTCATCTGCCATTGGGCCATGCAGTCTTCCAATTTATCAAGGTCCTCTTGCAATTTTTCACAGTACTCTTGTGTTTTAATAAGTTTGAATAATTTTGTGTCATCTGCAAATATTATCAGTTCACTCATTATTCCCATTTCCATGTCATTTATAAATATGTTAAAAAGCAGCGGGCCCAGCACAGATCTCTGGGGTACTCCACTATTCACCTTTCTCCATTGAGAAAATTGGCCATTTAGCCCTACTTTCTGTTTTCTATCTTTTAACCAGTTCCTGATCCACAATAGTACACTGCCTCCTATCCCATAACTCTTTAATTTCGTTAATAGTTTCTCATGAGGGACCTTGTCAAAGGCTTTCTGAAATTCCAGATACACTATATCGAGTGGCTCACCTTTCTCTACCTGTTTATGCACACCTTCAAAAAATATATCAGATTAATAAAACAAGACTTTCCTTGACCAAATCCATGTTGGCTTTCTCCCATTAAGTCATGGCTATGTACATGATCAGTAATTGTATTCTTTATAATGGTTTCTACCATTTTTCCTGGTACTGACTTCAGTCTTACCAGTCTGTAGTGTGCCGGATAACCCCTGGAACCCTTTTTAAAATTGGCATTACATTGGCCATTCTCCAATCTTTAGATCATGCTTTTTATCTCCTCATCTCCTGTGAGCTCTCCCCCTGCTTGCCCAAGACTCAGCTACTTCCTGCATCAGCTCTGCTGTATTCATTAACTCCTTTGACACTGTATTGAAACTGCGATCTGATTCCCCATACATTCAAACACAAACATGTCCACAAATAAATATTTATTTATTTGGCATGTTTCCTTGTTTGACACTTCATTTGAACTAGCCAGCCTTTCATTTTAAATGTTTATTTCCTTATTTGAGACTTTAGTGACCCTTTTCAATTATTTTTGCTGGGATTTTAAGTCCGTTTTTTTCATTTTCAACCTTTTTTTCTCTTTTTATTTGCCCCCCTCCCTCTGCACCACCTTGATGCCATGGCAAACCTGGGCAGCCAGAAAGCAGGACCCGCCCTGCTTTTAAAAACATGGCATCAGACATTTTTAAACTTTTTTTCTCTGCCATTACAATTGCAACAGCATTTACAATGGAATATCTAAATATGCCTTACATCCACCACAACATACATCAGCCTGTATCATACAAGGAAAAAAATATATGACTATGCCATACCAATACTGAAACATCTGCAGTGGCTTCCAATATCTAGTAGAATCAAATACAAAGTAGTGCTAATGACATTCAAAATAATAAGCAACTTAGCATCCACATCACACAAGACAACAGAGCCAGAAGGCATACCAACAGAAAAAGCAAACAACAACCAATATGCCTGTACCTATTCATTCTCACTAGAGATGTGGTCAACATTACTGGCAACCTTCCATTTTAGGTGTGTTATGTACAATATCTTGAGAAATAATTGGAAATATTCCAACTGTATGTCATCATAATATTTTAATAGTACTGTATGTCAAAGGTATACAACAAAAAAAAGCTGTCTGTGCAACTTAGACGTAGTAATTTCTGAGAAAAAAAAACAAAATTATGACCTGGACGGGATTAATGGAAGTGGCGGGAGAGGGCAGAGGAGCTTCCCCTTCATTAATATTTTGTTGCACAACCCTTGGTAGTGATGAGAGCCTCTAATCATTTCTTGTAGCCATCTATAAGTTTCGTACATCTGTCTGCTGATAGTTTCTCCTATTCTTCAACTGCAATTTGTTCCAGTTCATGAATGTTTCCAGGATTCCTTTTACTAATGGTGGATTTCAGCCTTTTCCAAAAGTTCTTGATTGGATTGAGATCAGGACTAATTTCTGGCCAGTTTAAAACGGTCCATGTTTTCCTTTTTAACTATTCTTTTTTACTTTTGGATGTATGTTTTGGGTCATTGTCCTGTTGGAGGATCTATGACCTTCGATCCAGATCTAGCTTTCTGAAACTAGGGGGTATGTTTATTAAACCGGGCTAACGGCTAACCCGGGCTATCTGCAACTAGGTCCCATTGAATAATATGGGACCTAGTGGCAGATAGCCCGGGTTAACCATTAGCCCGGTTTAGTAAACATACCCTAGGTAGCACATTTTGCTCCAAAATACCTTGGTAGTCCTCTAACTTCATGATTCCTTTAATACATTCCAGACCTCCAGTTCCTGAGGCAGCAAAATTGCCCCTCATCATTATGGAATATTCACTATATTTAGCTGTAAGAAGACTATTTTATTTAGCTGTAAGAAGACTATTTTTTCCCTTATAAGCTTCATTTCTTTGCCTGTAAATGTATTGCTAATCTGCATTGCCAAAGAGCTCAAGTTTGATTTCATCTGTCCACAGAACATTTTCCCAGAAGGATTGTAGTTTTTCAAGGCAAAGATCAGACATGCTTTTTTATCTTTCTTTGAGCAGTTGGGCCCTCTTTGGCCTTTGTTTAGTGCGCAGTGTATGGAGCTGGTTGAAATCACCATTCCAGATTGCTGCAGGTCAGCCTTAAGCGCTTTGGATGTTATATGTGCCGTTTTCCCAACAGTTCACACTAACCTTCGAAGACTTCTTGGATTAATTTTCCTCTTCCCACTATGTCCTGGGAGATTCTTGACAGTTCCATAAGCAGAAAACTTCTTAATAACATTATGAACTGTAGACTCAGGAATCTCAAGGTCTTTGGATATGAACTTGTTGTCCTTTGAAGTTTGATGTTTGGTGATAATGGTTTTTCTGACAGTCTCAGACAACTTTCTTGTCTTCACCATTGTGAAAATGGAACAGGGAGTGAATGTGGCTATTTTAAACATTAGAGCCATCATTCATTGGTTGATTCAAGTCATATGAGTACTGGTAATTGATTTCAGGTGCTTCCAATTGTACTGCAGTGGGAATGTAGTTCTTCTGTTCAAACTGATGTGAATTGTTTATAAGGATGCCAGTAATCATGTCCTGGCAATGTCCCAGTTTTTATACTATTTCCTCCTATTTCCTTTTTTAATTGGTCTTGTTTTATTTGATTCTTTTGTGTGTCAAATATGTGTACATATATAGTCAAAAGCCATTTCACTGGCCACTTTTTTTTAGGAGATATTGGACATTAAGGGGTTGAACTGCAAGGATGCCAATAATATTGACCACCACTGTATATGCTCCACGACTATGGAATGCTCTTCCAGAAAGAATATGAACCAACCCCAACCTAATAATATTCCTCAAAGAGCTAAAAGCACACCTATTTATTGAACAATTTTGAGACACAGCATAATCAATCCAAGGGATTATTTGCTTAGTGCTCCTCCTCAGTGAAAGTTCTGTTTAAACTCTATGGGATCGATTCCATCTCGGACATCCTGGCCCTCTGTGCACCCGGCCGGAACCAGACACACAGAGGGAGTCCCGATTCTGATCCCGTGGTGCGCATCTAGCCCAACGGAATAAGAATCACGAACAGGCCTGTACATGCAGGCCGGGACCCCGATTCCATCCAGCCTGCACGTACAGGCCTTCCCTGGCTAACTCACTAAGGGCAGTTCAATGGCACCGGGGCTCCACTGAAGAGCTGCGATCCCTGGCCACCGGTTGCAAAGGTGCTTTCCCCGCAGCCCGACCCCCGATCTGGCCTCCTAAGGCCAGGGTCGGGCTGCGGGGAGCTCCTCTGCCCCCTCCCGCCACTTCCCAACCCTGGGCCTGCTGATCCCTGCCGACTGGGGAACAAGTTCGCTGTGCAAGCCACCTGCCCTGGACGTACAGGGATGACATTAGAATCGGCCCTGTATGTCCGGGGCCTACGACTGCCCACTGCCCGCCCTAATGCTGCCCCCGATCCGCCCCATCTACCTTCCTCATATTACACACAGGGAAGGTGGACGGAGTTGGGAAAGGACCCGAATAGCGGGGGTGGACATCCCAATGGGATGTCCATCACTGCTATTCATGCCTCAGAATGACCCCGTATGTGATTAAGCTATTAACCTGATATTAACTCTATCTGGTTTCAACTCGTGCATTACAAGAATCAGTACAAGATAAACTGTAATGCATATCTAACATGTTCCTCTGCTATTAACTTGTTAGCAATTAAGAGTAATATTATTATTATTATTATTATTAATAAGCATTTATAAAGTGCTACCAGGTGTACGCGGTGCTGTACAGACACAGAAAAGACAGCCCCTGCTCATCGAGCTTACGATCTAAAAGGACAGATATACAGTAGTACGAAAGGAGAAGGACAAAAGGGGCAATAAGGACCTGAAACATAAGGATGGGGATTATGAGCCAAAGGCGGTCTCAAAGAGGTGCGTCTTGAGCCTAGACCTGCAGAGGGTGAGGAAAGGGATTTGACGCAGGAAAAGGGGTAGGTTATCCCAAGCAAAAGGGGCAGCAAGGTCAAAGGAGCAAAGCCGAGAGTTAGCAGAAGTAGAATGCGGCATGGAGAGAAGAAAAGCAGAAGATGAACAAAGATTATGGGAAGAGGGTGTAGGGAGAGGGGAGAGATAAAAAAGAGCAGCAGAGTGAATGCACTTATGTGTGAGGGTGAGTAGTCTGAACTGAATACGGCAACGGACAGGGAGCCAGTAATACTATCAATGTTTAATTTTTCCATGTAACCTGCCTTGACTTTTAATGTTTTATTGTTCCATGTAAACCGCCTTCACTATTAAAAAGCGGTATAGAAAAATAGCGAAATGAATAACTATAATTTATACTTCTAACTAAGTCCACAATCGTTAAGTCACCAATTTTCCAAGCAAAGTTGTGTCCACTTGCCCCCAGAGGCTTCTTCTGTTCTCAGATTCCTCCCAGGAAAAGGCATTAAGGAGGTGATCTTCCTTTGAGAAATGTTCACCTACTGAGCTCTCATTATGTATTTTTCTGTAATAGTTTATGGTATGTCTCTGAAGATCGATACATGTCCTCAGTTTTTGGCTTGCTTTTCTGATGTAGAATCCCTTCTCAATTTTTGTACTACATTCACAGTGAAGCATGAATGTGAGACACTTATTTTGAATGCCTTTCCCCTGTGGACAGCTGTAGAATCCTGTGATATGTGCTCACATAATTGCATTGTAGTGTCTTGCAGAGTTTTGTGCCACTTTTTTCTATTTGGAATTTGATTAGGCGTTTACTCCTTTTAAGTTATTATTTCAGATTAGCTGGTTTCCAGAAGGCTAGAACTAAGGGGAGGGGGCAGGGAATATTTCAATAATTCATCTCCCGATAGCAGAAAGAGATCCAAGATGGCAATTCGCAGAGACAGTCGTGCCTGACGTGCTCTCTTCACGCCGCGTTGGAGGAAAGTTCAGTTTGGGATAGTTCCCCAGACTTCTCTGCCAGCTACATCCGTGTTACCTTTTGTAGGTCCTTTGGATTCTTTTGTACGTCGGGAAGTTCAGCCTCAGCTGGGGGTGAGAAGCCCGGCTGAGAGTTCGCTGGAGCCGGTGAGCTCAGCGTCTCTTTCGGGCAGTGATCTAACGCCCCCGGAGGTACGGAGACCTCTGAAGCAAGCGTGTTCAGGGGTGCGTTCAGAAAGTGAGAACACGGAGGAGCTTTCCAGAGGTGAGCCTTCTGTTTCACTGGGGCCAACTCTGAACGCGACTGTGAGTGGTGGAGTTCCCTCACGAGTTTCATCTGCCCCTGAGATGTTCGGAGTGCAGCAGTTGACGGACGAAGTAAAGGGAGCAGCTTATTTTCCATTACCAACCCCCACTATGGCAGCTGTAGCAGTTGAGGTGTCACCTTTTTCCTTTGATCTGCAGCGACCAGAGCAGTTTACCCTGGAGGCGATTTGGTCTGCTACCAAGGAGAGGCTATTATTCCTCAAGTTCAAAGCTTGCAAGCCCAGGTGGTACAGAATGAGAAGAACTGTTCTTTGAACCTTGAGTCTATTGAATCTCTTAAATCCATGGTTTCTGATTTTTCTACGCGAACTGATTGGACTCTCAGGCTGAAGCATTGATGAAAGACTTTGGGATTATGAGGAGTCGTATGGAGTATTTG
Source organism: Ichthyophis bannanicus (assembly GCA_033557465.1). Classification (NCBI taxonomy): domain Eukaryota; kingdom Metazoa; phylum Chordata; class Amphibia; order Gymnophiona; family Ichthyophiidae; genus Ichthyophis; species Ichthyophis bannanicus. The sequence goes on from CM066033.1 coordinate 1,132,349,477, forward strand.
GACAATCATTCAAGGCTGACTAACTTACGTATGATCAACTTTCCAAAAGTGGCTGGTATTTCTGCTAAAGAAATGTTTAAAGTTTATATGTTAGAGGTCCTCTGAGTTTCCCCTGAGCTTTGTCCGCCTTTGGTTAAGATATATTATATACATACTGGTCAAAAGGTTTCCTCTAATGTTGAACTACCGGGGTTACAAATGGTGGATGTTTTGAATGTTACTTCTTTGTTGGAGAATTCGGATATGGATATAGCTTCTCCTGCTAAAAGTTTAGTAACTTTTGCCTTAGCATCAGATAGGGAATGGCTCCTTAAAATGTTTTTCAAGAAGAGGAATGTTTCCTTCAAGGGTTGCCTGGTTCACATATTTCCTGACTTAGCTAGGGAAACCCAAAGACGCAGGAAAGAGTTTCTGATACTGCGTCCGAGGGTTTCTCAATTAGGTGGGCTCTTCTTTTTGAAGTATCCCTGTAAATGTCTTCTAAAATCGGAAGGTAATTCTTATATTTTCTTTTTCCATCTCAATTAATTTCTTTTTTGAATGTCCAAGGGGTTGTTGGTGGTGGGTCCGTCGCTTGTTCTACTCTATCTTGATTGGGAATATTGCTGATATTTGTTTCTGTATATTTCCTATAAGAGTTCAATTTTGAAATGTTTTCCTATTCTTTTTGGATCTCATATTGTGGGCTAGAGCAGGAATATCAGGTTAAGCGTAGTTACTCACCTGTAACAGGTGATCTCCGGGAACAGCAGGAATAAAGTCTTCACATATGGGTATCGTCGGTACCGACGGAGCCTGCACGGGAACGCTCCCCAGCGTCCAAAAGGAAAGCTTTTTGGAGCATCCCACAGCGCATGCGTGCTGCCTTCCCGCCTCACTGCCTCTCTCACTTCAGTTGAGTTTAAAGCTGGGCCAAGGAGAGAGACAGAGAGAGAGATAGAGAGAGAGACAACTCCTAGGGGAGGTGGGTGGGTTGTGAAGGCTTAATTCCTGCTGTTCCCGGAGATCACCTGTTACAGGTGAGTAACTACGCTATCTCCAGAACAAGCAGGAATGTAGTCTTCACATTTGGGGACTCCCCAGCTGAAAGATGCCAGAGGAATGACCCCAGCGAGCTGTGAACCCGTGTGAACAGGGTCATACTTCCTCCCATGGATCCCTGGCATCCTACCGGGATGGAGGGTAGGAGTTGCATTAAGTCTGAAAGAGATGCTGTAGGACAGCCTAGCCAAATGAGGCATCCCAACGGGAGTCCTTGTCCAGACAGTAGTGGGCTGTGAAGGTATGTACTGAAGCCCAAGTAGCCACTCTACAGATATCATCTATAGACACAGAGCGGAGATTAGCAACTGAGGCTGCCATTGCTCTGACATTATGAGCTGTAACATGGCCCTCGAGGGAAAGACCTTTGCTATCATAAGTGAAGGATATGCAGTAGGGTGGTCCATAAAAATGAATTCCTGAATTCCTTTGCTCCCTGGCCTGATTCTGGTTCCATTTAGGTAGAAAACACAGTGTACAAAGTTTGAAGCCAATCAAATAATATTTAGGGGTGGCTCAACAAGTTTTGAGATTTCCCCATGGGAGCAGATGACTAAATGTTGCATCATCTTGTATCATCCACTCAGTTCCACGCTGATTACATTTGAGTGCGCCATATTTGAACTAATCTCGTCTCTGAGAGGTGGCAAAGACATTGTACTATTATCTTTGTATCTTTATTCTTTTCATATGGCGAAAAAACGTGGTTTTTATCTCATTGAAGAAATGTCCACCACAATTCTGGGGGCCAAGCTCCCCAGCAAGGAGCAAGTGCTAAGTGTATTTTTACATCACCATATGACATTAAACAAAGGCGTTAGTGAAAGTGCATCTATTGTAACAAGTGAGGTAGAAGCTTACTGGGAAAAGGCCAGGCTTCCTGTTCAAAGAAATGACAAAATTCAAGAAAAAGTAAAGAAATTGTTCAATCAGTGGAAACGTTTGAAGAAAAACAAAGGGAGAGGAGGGAAACAAGAGGCAAATGAAAAAGAATTCCAGGTTGCAATGAAAACCCTATTTGATGTGGCGCATGCCAATGCAATGTCTTTAATTCATATTCAAGAAGACAAAGAATTCTTAATAGCGCAATGAGAACCAGGGCGCCGCGGCTCAATGGGCGCGATGGACAAGAAACTGGCCAACACGGAAGCAAGATCGCAACAGCGAGAAGAAGAACTGAAAAGGCGCAGACGAATCTTGAATCTTTTGCAACTTGCAAGTCAATCCGTTTCCTGAAACACCTCGACATCAACAGTGATTTTCTTAATGCAGACCCAGAAGACTGGGAAGAGAATGCATCATTCAAAGAATGTCTGAAGAAAGTAAAAAATCTTCCAGTGATCAACGATGTGGCTGAGCGAGGGGTCAAACTCATTGAGGAGTTCAACGGCCGACACACCACAAAAGAAGAGCAACTCCAGTTCCTTCTGGGTGTTGTCTCGCAACACCGTAAGATGTTCCCCACATCGTCAAAGTCCTTACTAGCATCTGGACCACACTGAGTGCTTGGCAAGCATGATACCCCCGTCTATGAGCGGATAATAACCAGTGATCTGATGAACCCTGGGGGGGATCCAGGGGCCTGCTAGATAGGGACCTTGAGCCACCCCTAAATATTATTTGATTGGCTTCAAACTTTGCACACATTGTTTTCTACATAAATGAAACCAGAATCAGGCCAGGGAGCACAGAAATTCCTACTTTTATTTTTCACCCTATGGCAGTGGACCACCTATTATGCAGTTTGCAATCCACTTAGATAGGGTTCGTTTTGAAACTGGAAGTCCCAAATGACTAGAATCAAAAGCAACAGAGTTGAGAAGACTTCCTATGTTGTTCAGTTCTTTGAAGGTAAAAAGCTAAAGCTCTTTTACAATCTAAGGTATGAAGGTTCCTTTCTGCACTGCAGGCATGAGGCCTAGGGAAGAATACAGGAAGGTAAACCGACTGGTTTAAATGAAAAGACGAAACCACCTTTGGCATAAAGTGTGGATGAGTCCTGAGGACTACTTTATCATGGTGGAACCTTGTATAAGGAGGGTTAGCCACTAAAGCTTGCAGTTCACTAATGCGTCTAGCAGAAATTACTGCAATTAGGAAAATGACCTTCCAGGAAAGGAATTTTAAAGTTGTAGTGGCTAAAGGTTCAAAAGGCGGCTTCATAAGCTGCCCAAGAACCAGATTCAGGTCCCATGCCACCGGTGACGGCTTTATGAGGGGCTCTGTCAAAAGTAGACCTCTCATGAATCTTGACACAAGTGAATGAGAAGAGATTGGTTGTCCATCCTGGGGCTTGTGAAAAGCCGCAATAGCACTGAGATGGACTCGCACTGAATTTGTCTTAAGACCGGAATTTGAAAGATGGAGGAGATACTCCAGAAGCGACTCCATTGGCACGGAAAGGGGGTTAAGCCCCTTTTTTGAACACCATATAGAAAACCTTTTCCATTTGAAAGCGTAGGAACGCCTCCTTCACTTGCTGAGAGAGGTGGATATCTAAAGGTTCTATGCCTTCATCAGCCAGGCCCAGAGGTGCAGGGACTGAGGATTGGGATGTAGAAGCTTCCCGTTCTCCTGGGAAAGGAGATCTGGAGCATATCCCAACTCTAGAGGAGTTGCTTGAGAGAGACGCAGAAGCAGAGGGTACCATGATTGCCTTGGCCAACGTGTCTCTCTGAAGCTTAAAAAGAGTTTTGGGAATTAGGGGAAAGGGTAGGAAGGCATAGAGGAAGTCCTGACCCAATGGAGCTGGAAAGAGTCGTTTGCTAGACACTATTGAGCCAGAATTCTAGAACAGAACCGTGGAAGTTTTGCATTCTGTGTACTTACAAAGAGGTCTATATCTGGTGTTCCCCAGGTTTGGAACACTCAAGCCAGTTGGTCTGACTGGAGAGGCCACTTGTGTGGCAGCAGTATTCGACTGAGCTTGTCTGCCCACAAGTTTTGAATGCCTGGAATGTATACCGCTAGAAGGTGAATTTGGAGCTCTCTGGCGAGGGCCCATAGTCGCAAAGCTTTGTTGCATAGCGACAGAGAGCCCGTTCCACCTTGTTTGTTTATGTAAAACATGGCAACCTGATTGTCGGTTTGGACCAGAACTGTCTTTTGACTGAGCTGGGCCTGAAATACTATCATAGCATTGTAAAGGCTCTTAGCTCTAAGAGGTTTATTTGAAGAGAGGCCTCTTGTGAGGTCCAGAGACTCTGAGTGGAAAAATCATGCAAGTGGGCTCCCTAACCCAGCTTGGATGCATCTGTTGTCAGGGTGATCTGGGGCAGTGGTTGCCGGAAGGGGGCACCTACCAGGAGGTTTTCGAGGGACTGCCACCACTGTAGGGACAAAACGAGACATGTCGAATTCTTGATTTTGTCTGTTAAGCGACCTGTGGCTTGTGTCCACTCCGAAGAGAGGGTCCACTGAGCCGCTCGCATGTGTAGGCGGGCATAAGGGACCACATGTACCATGGATGCCATATGCCCCAGCAGTTGAAGCATTTCCCGGGCAGGTAGGAGGGTTTTCTTTACTGCTTGGGAAGCCAATTCTATTATTCGTAGACAGCGCGGCTGTGGCAGGAATGCCTTTGATTACTGCGTGTCTAAGCAAGCCCCTATGAACTCTAGGGATTGAGAAGGGGTGAGGTGAGACTTTGGGTGGTTGACTACCAGATCCAAATATTGGAGAATTCTCATGGCATGAGAAACAGCTCGTTCTGTTTATGGAGCTGCTGGTGCTCTGATGAGCCAATCGTCTAAGTAGGGGAAGATGAATATCCCCAGAGTTCTCAGGAATGCTGCTACTACAGCCATGGATTTTGTGAAGACTCTTGGGGCAGAGGCCAGCCCGAATGGAAGGACTCTGTATTGGAAGTGGTTTCCTTGAAAGAGAAATCAAAGGTACTTCCTGCGATTTACATGGATGAGGATATGCGTGTACGCATCTCTTAGATCTAGAGAACACAACCAATCCTGATTCTGAAGGTATGGTAAAAGTGTTCCGAGGGAGATCATCTTGAACTTTTCTCGGAACAGAAATTTGTTCAATTCTCTGAGGTCCAGGATAGGTCTGTATCCCCCTGTCTTCTTTGGGATAAGAAAATAGGGGGAGTAGAACCCCCCTCCCGTTGGGATATGGGTACCTCTTCTATTGCTCCCTGAGCAAGAAGTGAAGAGACCTCCTGACACAGGATGTCGGTGACAGGGCCTTGAGAATTGAATTGTTTTATGATTGTAGGCGGGGGCATGCTGAGAAAGTGAAGTTTGTACACCTGTCCTACAATGGACAAAGTCCAGTTTTCTGATGTTATCTGTTGCCATCTTTTGGCAAAATGGCATAATCTGCCCGGAATGGTCAAGGGCTCTGGACCCTTCAGAGGCAAAATGGTTAAGTTCTCTAGGTAGAAGTCAAAGCCCCTGCGGAGGCTATACTTGTTGACCCTGTTGAGCTCTTTGAGCTTGCGGCTTTCTTTGTTGTCTAGGTTGCTGCCCTTTCTGGGGCGCATGAACTGGACAGTGAATTGGATGGGAATAAGAGTGGTAAGATTTTTTCTTTTTGTTAAAGAAAAACTTCTTGTCTGCTTTTTTCTTTGATGGGTTGGCTGTAAAGGGAATATGAGCTAATCCTAGCTGCTAGCATGGAGGATTGAAAGCATCAACGCCCAAAGGCATCAAGTGTCCTCGATTCATGGCCTGGCGGGTTGGAAGAATGCATTTTATCACTCTTTATTCTCCGCATGGCTGATTCCACTACCATGGAATGGTGTGGTAACTGAGTCTTCTGAAACCCTGGAGAAGGTGGGACTCGATACATGGTATTGAGGCGTCAAGAATGCGGTGACACCGTTAAGGGAGTTTCCCACATTCTGAACATAAGATCTTGAAGGATATGATAAATGGGCAGCATCGCTGCCTCTTTGGGAGCCACAGGGTATTGCAGAATTCTTAGTTCTTCTGCCCTAGGTTCCTTCTCAGGAGTAACCGTGATTGAAAGCCCTTTAGCTACATCACGTATGAAATCCTGAAAAGACATGTCTTCTGGAGGAGACATTCTGCGCTCAGGAGGAGATGGATCCTTCAACAGAACTGCTCTTGTATCGGTAGAGTCATTGGATTCGGAAGACTCATCGGAGCTTTGCATCGATCGATACTGGTACTGATGAATATTGGTACCATGGTGTTTTGGTTCCAACCCCTCGATGCCGGAGAAACTCTCGAGGCTCAGCATGGGAGAAAGCCGTCCCACCTGAGTGGGTGCCACTGGAGCCGGTACCGGTGTCGGTACCGAGCTCATTTGAACCATCTGTAGTGGTCTTAGCGGTACCGAGGCAGCTAAGAGGGACGCTAGAATGCATTCAATAGCAAGGATTCTCTTATCCATTGCTAATGCCAATGCCTGGTCGGTACCGGTGGAAGTGGCTACGACTCCAGAACATGGCAACAGAAGTTCTGCAGAGGTGGAGGCCTCTGGAACATTCTGAGACCCCGTTTGTGCTTTGGAGACTGAAGACTCCCACCGGGGCAATTTTGCCGGTGTACTTTCCTCGAGGGTAGTGCCAGTGGCATCTCGATGCTTTGCAGGAGATTTACCCTTCAAGGACAGGCTAGTCTTTACAGACTTTTGTTTAGTTACCTGAGATCCATGAGAGGAAGATGAAGCCCTGGAGGACGTCGATGCAACTGACATCGTATCAACCGTGAAAAGAGAACCGGCCTTTGCAGCTCTGTTATGCAGGCCCCTTTTGGTCATCTTTCTACAGGACAGACACTCTGCTGGACAATGTTCAGGACATAAACATTTGAGACACCATTCGTGGGTGTCGGTGACGGAAAAAGTACCGCCACAGTTTGAACATTTTTTAAAACCACTAGTTGGCTTCTCCATGTCTGGAGATTTTTGGGCCTAGTGCCCAAAATGGCGCCTAACCCCAGGAGGGGTGAGGCACCGAAGAAAAGAAGAAAAGTTTCTTTTTTTTTTTTTAGAAGAAAATAAGAAAAGAGAACCGGCGGTACTGGTAGGCGTCAAAAGAAGGCAGACGCGACCACAAAAAACAAGAAAGAAGATAACGTTTTCTGCGGTGACAGGAGAGACGTCCTGTCGGCTCTGCGGAAAACGAAGAACTGAAGGGAGAGAGGCAGTGAAGTGGGAAGGCAGCACACATGCGCTGTGGGATGCTCCCAAAAGCTTTCCTTTTGGACACTGGGGAGCGTTCCTGCGCAGGCTCCGTCGGTACCGACGATACCCATATGGGAAGACTACATTCCTGCTTGTTCCTGGAGATATAATGTTTCTTCAGATTTTTTTTCTTTGTTCTCTGTATATTTACCGATTTCCTGTGCAAGTGATTGTATCCTTGTTAGAATTTGTATGTTCTATAAATATAAAATAAAAAAAAATAATTCATCTCCCAGAAACAAGAGTTGAAGATCTTTTATAATTCTCCTTAGGTATGTTACTGCAAATGGTACGCTCTCCATTTGTCTCCTTTCCTTTTATCAATGTAAATTTCCTCTGCGTGTTTTGCGTGAGGATACCATTTTCTTGAAGATGATTGCAGGGTTATTGCCTTCTTGTTTGAAAGATTCTGTTACAATAATGGTTCCCAAATCTGTCCTGGAGGATTCCCAGCAAGTTGTGTTTTTAGGATATCCATAATGAATATGCATGGGATCAGGGGCGGCTCAAGGCAATCTGCTGCCTGAGGCAAGGGATGAGATGGCGCCCCCTCCCCATGCACGCCCCTCCCCCCCACACCCGGGTGGGGATCTTTCTCAAAATTCCAGTCAGGGACTGAACCAAATCAAAAAGTCAATTAGATAACGTGGAGCAAATACAAGATGTTCACACACCAAGGAACTAAAAGAAAGAGCAAGAACCACAGCAGTTTATAACTCCAAATGATATTATGTATTTTGTTATAAACTGCATTATGGTGCTTGCTTTTTCTTTTTGAACATACATTTTGCATTCACAGAACCCCCCCCCCCGCACCCCCTCAACAATGGGTGCAGAGCAGAGGTAGGACATTCACCCACAGAACTCAATACAGTCAAACCTCGGTTTTCATGATTAATCCGTTCGAAAAAGTCTGACTAAAACCGAAACGTATGAAAACTGAAGCAATATTTCCCATAAGAAATAATGTAAATCCAATTAATCCGTTCCAGACACCCAAAAATATTCACAAAAATACATTTTATAGAGAATAAACTATATTTTACATACAGAAAACAATGAGAAATAAATATAAATGACTAATGAAATGGATAAATGAACATTTAACATCACTGAAAGCAAGCTAAGTTCAGTACTGTACAGTACAGTATGTTAACATCTGGCCTTAGCCACCCCTGACAAGCTGCTGTGCCCGGCTCTCTTCGGAATCACATTGGATTCAGCCCATTAAAATACCTTTACATTATCTGCTCAATGCTTCAGAATGGCAGAAAATCTTAATGATATAGCTTCAGACGTACCATGCAAGAGAAAGAACTGCCTCCCACATTCATGCAACATCTCCTGCTTACGTTGACAGCTTTTCTTCCCTGCTACCTCCGAGCCTGAGGGGGTGCTCCAGAGAACGGGCAGGCGGTGGACAAGATCGGGGCCTTCCTCTCTGTGCAATCCTTGCCTCTCTGACTCTGACCAGGCTCGAGGATGTGTTTCATTTACGTGCTCAGCTGGCTTTTGCTTCTCATCACGCTGGCGATCGGTGAGTCCGGGGGGCAGTGCTGCTGGGACCGGGCAGGTGTTCTGGCAGTGTATACAGAATGGTGTGCAGCGCGAGGGTGTATGTATTTACAGTACTGTACTTTACGAAAACCGAGGCAATGTACGAGAACCGGGACAAAATCTCAGTCAAAAGACGTTGAAAACCGAAGCGATGTATGAAAACCGGGACAAAATCTCAGTCAAAAAAGACGTTGAAAACCGAAGCGTATGAAAACCGGGGCAAATGAAAACCGAGGTTTGACTGTATATTAAAAAAAAAAAAGCTGATTCTGGTCATCTCACCAACAACAAATTCTCCAGTACCAGGCATATTGGGAACTAGTATAAAACCCTACTAAAGTCACTAAGATCTGCAAGGCCAATCTACCATACCATACCAGCATACGCTTCCAAAACTCATATAATAAGGGGCCTACCAAGAAAAAAGCAGCACTATAAACACTGCAAGGGCCCCAAAACATCTATACACATTTGAAAAGCTAAACAAGTGAAATTACTACAGTACAAGATCCCTACATACAAATTCCATGTTAACAGAACACCTGGCCTTGGTCACACACTCAGAACACAGACCTTAGGGAAGGAAGGAGGAGGCTTACCTGAGGCCGACATGGCCTTCCCCCCTTCCCAGCAGGCTCTCTTTTCGCGGGCTGCCATACCCTCAGGGCCCTATGCAAGGGACCCCACGCTTTAGCTCCGTACTCTGTCTTCGGTCCGCCAACTGAAAGGTGAACGATGCAGACCTACAAGCAAAACCCACAATACGGTACCTAGGTGTTATACTAGATTAAAACCTTGACATGAAGGCACATATAGCTAACACTGTAAGAGCTATATATTACAAGATCCGCTCACTCAGACATCTACGCCCATTGCTTGAACCAGGGGACTTCCGTACAATTTACCAGGCTCTGATCATACCTCATTTTGATTTCACCAATGCATTTTACAAGGCCTCCCCCAATCCACCTTAAATCCTCTACAGCTCGCTATGAATAGCGCAGCGAGGGTTCTTCTTGGTACATCCCGGAGAGACCATGTGATGCCCCTTCTGAAGCCGTTACACTGGCTCCCTATACATGCCAGGACCGTCTTCAAGACTATATTATTGACTTTCAAAGCGGTCAATAGTCTCTCCTCCTCCTCACTAACCGACCTCATCCAAGCCATTACCCCGAATAGATTAAGAAGATCCACAGCAATAAATACGCTAACGATTCCGAAAGAACTAACAAGATGCACAGCAACGACAGCAAATAGAGCTTTCAGACTCTGTGCCCCAAGACTCTGGAACGCATTACCAACAAACATCAGAGCAATCACTAACCTAGCCCAGTTTAGAAAGGCCCTCAAACACTACCTTTTCCTTAAATACTTCCCAGAGAACAATGAATCACATCACCACACAAATTCTCAGCTACACTAACACTCCTGTGGAGCCAGGAAAACACACTTAGGTAGGTGGCCTGGATCTTTTAATTACATGTTACATTATATGGTGAATCTAATGTGTAAATAGTTTCTCCTATGTATTCCAATTTTGCTGTTCCTGTTATTTGTAAACTCTCCCTTGTTATCCAAGTTTGCTGTCCGGTTATCTGTAAACTCAGACTCATGTTATCCTGTCTGATTTTTCTGTTCCATGTAAACCGCGCTGATGCAGAATAGTGCGGTATATAAGAAATTGTAATAAATAATAAATAAATAATACACTTATTTGAAAAGCTAAACAAGTCAAATTACTACAGTACAGATCCCTACATACAAATTCCATGTTAACAGAACACCTGGCCTTGGTCACATACTCAGAACACAGACCCTCACTAAGTACAGAATAAGTGACCACAACCTAAAGCAAAAATAAAAATATGTAGACAAAAATTAAAATGAAATCCCAAGAAGCCAGACTCCGCATGCGGTGCCAATCCAGATAAGAGATGCAGTTCCCCATACTGTGTGAAATATAGCTAGCAAAAAGTCCAATCACTAAATTGAAAATAAAATTATTTTTTCTACTTTTGATGATTTTTGATCATGCTGGTCCCAATCTGAGGTTTCCGTTTTCCTCTGTCTTCTCTTAGCTCTTTTTCTATGGTCTATAGTCCATCTGCTATTTCTTGTCTCTTGTTTTGTTTCTTCATTTTCTTCCATCAGCCTTTTTTTCAGTCCCAGTAACTCTCCCTAGTATTAACCCCCTTTACAGCCTCCCTTCCCAGTACCAACCCCCTTGCCTTTCCAGTACCGCCACTGGTGTCTATTCTCTTCGGGTCCCCCTCCTTCCCCATCATCCAGCTCCTTCTAGTTAAAATACCATCCCAGTTATCAGTGAACTTCCAGTTCCAGTGCCCCCTCCCATGTCAGCTCCCTTCCAGCTCCACTTCTCCCCTGTCCATCCACCTTCCAGTGCCATCCCCGGGTGTCAACTTCCTTCCAGCACCTCCCCCCATGTCTGCTTCCTTCCAGCTCCCCTCCAGGCCCCCCCCTTGTCTGCTCTCCTCCAGGCCCCCCCTGGTCTGCTCCCTTCCAGGTCCCCCCTGGTCTGCTCCCTTCCAGGCCCCCCCCTTGTCTGCTCCCTTCCAGGCCCCCCCTGATCTTCTCCCTTCCAGGCCCCCTCCTTGTCTGCTCTCCTCCAGGCCCCCCCGGTCTGCTCCCTTCCAGGCCCCCCCGGTCTGCTCCCCTCCAGGCCCCCCCCGGTCTTCTCCCCTCCAGGCCCCCCCTTGACTGCTCCCTTCCAGGCCCCCTTGCCTGCTCTCCTCCAGGACCCCCTGGTCTGCTCTCCTCCAGTCAGGGGCGGCCCAAGGGGGGTCCGGGGCCATGTGCGGAGACTCGGTGCGGGGCCTCATTTGCATAAGGGTCCTCATTTGCATAAATATTTGCATAATGTTACCATACACTAACTTTTAGTAAACATGCCTCTTTTAATGAGTGTATGGATAAAGAAAGATTAAAAGACTTCTACATTACTATAATCCAGTGCCAACTGCCAGACACATTAGGAACTACTACAAACACTGCCCATTTAGAACCCATAGCAAACCCGCCGTATCCTGACAGCACTACCAGGATTCACAAAGCACCATACCCTAACTATCAAAAGGAAACGCTGCAAATATTAAACCAATACATTTCAGAGAACAACAATACATGACCTACTGGGGAAAGAGAACAAGTGGCAATGTCAAATAGGAATTACATAAACAGAATACCTCAGCTCAGTTACACATGCAGAACATAGACCATCACCAAACAAGGAATCACAATTTAGAAACAGGAAGACAATAATTAAACTGGGAATCCCAAAAGCCAAACTTGGAATGTACAACACTGTAGAAATAAAACTATACATTAATTTGCTCTTGTACTAAACAAAGCGCAGACGTTAATGATGCACATTTCCCAGAGCTGACATATTCCAATTAATAAATTCAAAATAAAGAGATATTTTTTTACCTTTTGTGCATTTTTTTTCAGCTGCAATTGCTCCAGCCACTTTCTTCTGGTTTCTTCGTGTCTTCAGCTAACTCTTCATCGTCTACTGTCCATTTGTCTTTTCTTCTCTCTTCTAGTTTTTTTCCATTCTCTCTCTACATCTGCTTTAAAACATACTAATCTTTCTCCTTTTGCTCTTTCCTCATTCCTATTTCATCCACTCAAATTTTACCCCTCCATCCTCAATCCCCACTTACTCTCCCAATATCCGGACAATTGTAGATTTGTCTTCCCTCCCACACAAAATATTTTTTCCCTCTCCATTTCACTCTCCCAGCTCATAGAAACATAGAAACATGATGACAGAAAAAGACCACAAGGCCCATCTAGTCTGTCCTTCCATAACAACTACAACAGTCCACTTTTTACCTTTAGAGATCCTCTGTGTTGGTCCCATGCTTTTTTGAATTCAGTTACTGTCGTCATCTCTACCACCTCCACTGGGAGACTATTCCACAGATCCACTACTCTTTCCGTAAAGAAATATTTCCGCATATCACTCCTGAATCTATCTCCCTTCACCCTCATCCCATGTCCCCTCGTAGCAGAACTTGCTTTCAATTGAAAGAGGCTCTCTCCCTGAACATTTATGCCATGGAGGTATTTAAACATCTCAATCATATCACCTCTATCCCGCCTTTCCTCTAAGGTGTACATATTAAGATCCTTAAGTCTGTCCTCATATGCTTTATAATGAAGCCCATTAATCAATTTAGTAGCAACCCTCTGCACCGACTCCATCCTGTTCACATCCTTTTGAAGGTGCGGTCTCCAGAATTGCATACCATACTCCAAATGAGGTCGCACCAAAGACTTATACAGAGGCATTATCACCTCCTTTTTTCTGCTAGCCATTCCTCTCCGTATGCACCCAAGCATCCTTCTAGCTTTTGCCGTCGCCTTTTCTACCTGTTTAGCTACTTTAAGATCATCAGACACAACCACGCCTAGGTCCCGCTCTTCTTTAGTGGACAAAAGTACTTCACCTCCTATACTGTATTGCTCCCTTGGATTGCTGCAGCTCCATCCCATTCTAATCCTCTCCCAACATCAGCTCCATTCTAGTTCCAGTCCCACCCAGCATCCGCTCCCTTCTAGTCCCCGCATCAGCCCATTTCCAGTCCTAGCCCCCCATAAGCCCATTTCCAGTCCTATCCTAGCCCCACCATCAGCCTATTTCCAGTCCTAGCTCCCCCATCTATTTGCAGTCCCGTCCGAGTCCCTCCATCAGCTCATTTCCAATCCCAGCCCCCCATGAGCCCATTTCTAGTCCTTTCCTAGCCCCACCATCAGCCCATGTCAAATCCTAGCTCCCCTCCACTCAGCCCATTTCCAATCCAAGCAACCCATGAGCCTACATCCAGTTCTAGCCCCTTCATGAGTCCATTTCAATCCAAACCCCCACCACAGCCCATTTCCAATCTTAGCACCCCCAACAGCCAATTTCCAGTCCTATTCTAGCCCCTCCATCAGCCCATTTCCTGTCCTAGCCCCCCCCACTCACCCATTTCCAGTCCTAGCTCCCTCCCCCTCACAACCCATTTCCATTCCAAGCCCCCGTCCCCATCAGCTATTTGCAGTTCAAGCCCTCCTTCCACTCAGCCCATTTCCAGTCCTAGTCTCCTCATAGCCCATTACTAGTCCTAAACCCCCATCAGCCCATTACGTCCTAACCCCCCATCACCCTATTTCCAGTCCTAGCCCCCCCATCAGCCTATTTCCAGTCTTAGCCCCCCCATACCCCAATTACCAGTCCTAACCCCCCATCAGCCCATTTCCAGTCTTAGCCCCCCCCATAGCCCATTACCAGTCCTAACCCCCCCATCAGCTCATTTCCAGTCTTAGACCCCGCATAGCCCATTACCAGTCCTAACCCCCCACCACCACCACCATCAGCCCACTTCCAGCCTTAGCACCCCCCATGGCCCATTACTAGTCCTAACCCTCCCCCATCAGCCCACTTCCAGTCTTAGCCTCCCCCCCATAGCCCATTACCAGTCCTAAACCCCCTTCCCCCCTATCATCCCATATAGCCCATAGCCCATTACCAGTCCTAACCCCCCCATCAGCCCATTTCCAGTTTTAACCCCTCCCCATGGCCAATTACCAGTCCTAACCCCCCATCAGCCCATTTCCAGTCTTAGCCCCCTCCCCATAGCCCATTACCAGTCCTAACCCCACCCCCCCATCAGCCCACTTCCAGTCTTAGCCCCCCCCCATGGCCCATTACCAGTCCTAACCCCACCCCCCATCAGCCCACTTCCAGTCTTAGCCTCCCCCCATAGCCCATTACCAGTCCTAAACCCCCTTCCCCCCATCATCCCAAATTAAAAAAAAACAAACAAACAAACTGGCTGCTTCTGCCGCGGCAGCATCAAGAGTTCTGCCGCGGCAGCATCAAGAGTTCTGCCGCGGGGTCCCCCCTGACCGGCAGAGCGTCCCTGCATCATCAGTTAGCTTCGAATCCCAAAACGCGGGCTTCTTTCAGAGCCGCGAGAGTTTCCCTTTCTCGCGGCTCTGCTAATCCCGCCGAGGGTGATGGGAAATCCCATCAGCCCCGGCGGGATTAACAGAGCCGCGAGAAAGGAAACTCTCGCAGCTCTGAAAGAAGCCCGCGTTTTGGGACTTGAAGGTAGCTGATGATGCAGGGAGGCTCTGCCGGGCAGGGGGGACCCCGTGGCAGAACTCTTGATGCTGCCGCAGCAGAAGCAGCCGGTTTGTTGTTTTTTTTTTAAATTTGGGATGATGAAGAATGTTTTATGCGCGGGGCCCCCTGAAACGTGGGGCCCTGTGCAAAAAACATTCTTGCTCAATGGACGGGCCGGCCCTGCCTCCAGTCCCCCCCTGGTCTGCTCCCCTCCAGACCTCCCCTTGACTGCTCCCTTCCAGGCCCCACTTAGTCTGCTCTCCTCCAGGCCCCCTCCCCCCGGTCTGCTCTCCTCCAGGCCCCCCCAGTCTGCTCCCTTCCAGGCCCCCCTTGACTGCTCCCTTCCAGGCCCCCCCTTGTCTGCTCCCCAAAGGCCCCCCCTTGATAGCTCCCCTGAAGGCCCCCTCGTCTGCTTCCCCCCTCACCTCACCGATCCTTTAAAATGAAATGAAAGCAGCTGCAGGAACATTTCTCTGTTCCCGTGGCTCTGCTTTCAAACTGCTTGGCCCGTCAATCTTCGTGGAGCCGGCGGGGGGCCGAGGTCGTCGCTTTCACTGCCCTTCCACTTCTGCTTGCTGCTTCCTCCAAAACAAAAGTAGCTCTGTTCCCACGGCTGCTTTCATTTTGGAGGAAGGAGGAAGCAGCCAGCAGAAGTGGAAGGGCGGCGAAAGCGACGACCTCGGCCCCCCCCCCCCGCCGGCTCCATGAAGATTGACGGGCCAAGCAGTTTGAAAGCAGAGCCGCGGGAATGGAGAAATGTTCCTGCGGTTGTTTTCATTTCATTTTAAAAGATGAATCTTTGCGGACGGGCGGTTCTATCATAGGCAGTTTCTAGGGAGCAGCAAATAGTACTGCCCCCTAGAATCTGCCGCCTGAGGCGACTGCCTCAGTTTGCCTAATGATAGAACTGCCCCTGCATGGGATAGATTTGCCAGCAATGGGAACAGTACATGCAAATCTCTCTCATGAATACTCACCGTGGATATCTTGAAAACCCTACTGACTAGGGATCCCCTAGCACAGGTTTGCGAAGTACTGAGCTTTAGAGGGTGATTTTAGAAAGCACATACAAGTTAAATGGGTGAGGTCCAGGGCAGAATGTGCAGAAAAATGCAAAGGATATTTTTCTTTGGCTGATTTCAGGAACATAGACTTTCCTGATGTGGACATGCACACGGTCGGCCACATAGACGTCTCCAATAGGGACACTTGGGTCAGGAACAACCATCTCAGGCAAGCTAGCATAAGGGGCCATCCAGCAGCTTAGTAAAGGAAACCATGAGACCCCATTCCCAGTTAGTATTTGTTGACATAGTGTAACATACAGGGGATATACGTGTAGCTCCTTCTCCACACCTTCGAGACGTTTGCCTGACAAAGCAAGCACTTTTCAGATACCTCTTGGTGCATGGAGCAGAATTAACTCCAGATGCAATTAGGGACATCCAGAGCATTTCCGAGATCAGGTGGGTAATCCACGTCCTTAGGAATGCCCCAGCCATGCCTCCACCACGCCCCTGTTCAGACTTGGACATCCTTGCCCTGGGGATGTCCACAAACCCAGCTTCTAAAATGGCTCTAGGGACATCTCTGTGATTTGGACATCTGCATGCCGGTGTGCAGACATCCAAGTTGTGAACAGCACTTTTAAAATAATGCCCAAAGGCAGGGATGGCCTGAGGAGGACGCAGAGGGAAGCAGGGACATGTGCAGAGACCGACTGCAGGGCCTCTTTTGCATAAATCAAAGGGGATGAATAGTGGGGATAAAAAGCGGGGCCCTGTGCAAAGAACACAGTCGCTGACTGGTAGGGCCGGCCATGCCCATAAGGTGTTTATTTATTGTCATGTGGGTTAGAGCAAATTAGTTATTTATGAAAGCGTAGTTACTCACCTGTAACAGGTGTTCTCCAGGAGCAGCAGGAATCAGTCCTCACATATGGGTGACGTCGGCGCCGACGGAGCCCTCACGGAGCAATTTTCCCCAGCTTTCACAGAAAGCCTTTGGGAATTGCAGCGCGCATGCGCGGTCGCCTTCCCGCCCAAGGGTGCCATCTTAGCCAGTCTGATGACATAGCTAAAAGACAGCATAAAAATTTGCAAAAAAACTTAAGCAGATGATTGCAACTCCACGGGGAGGAGGGAGGGTTGTGAGGACTGATTCCTGCTGCTCCTGGAGAACACCTGTTACAGGTGAGTAACTACGCTTTCTCCAGGACCAAGCAGGAAGTCAGTCCTCACATATGGGACTCCCAAGCTTAAGGCTACCGGAGACCCTAAGCACAAAAATGAGCTCCCTCTAGCTCAGCAGTACAGAAGGAAGGAATCTTCGCTGAATTATTACCCACCGGTAGCCCCCATCCGGGATGGAGGGTAGGAGTTGCTCAAACCTCGAAGAGATTTCGGAGGACTGCCTGTCCGAAAGCACTGTCCCTGCGGGACTCCCTCTCGAGACAGTAATGGACCGCAAAAGTCTGGCTCGAAGACCAAGTAGCGGCCCGGCAGATGTCTGCCAGCGGAACAGAGCGGAGGTAAGCCACTGACGTAGCCTTCGCCCGAACACAATGAGCCGTGACTCGACTTTCTAAGGAGAGTCCGGCTGCCCCATAAGCCCAAGCGATACAGTCAGCAACCCAGATGGACAGAGTACGCTTGGAGACCGGGAGCCCCAATTTATTGGGGTCAAAAGACACAAAAAGCTGAGCAGCTTTACGGTGCTCCCGCGTACGGTCAAGGTAGAAGTTCAATGCCCTTCTACAGTCCAGGGTATGCAGGACTCGTTCAGCTCGGCTGGAGTGAGGCCTGGGAAAGAAGGTTGGAAGTACCACCTCCTGATTGATGTGAAAAGGGGAGACAACTTTTGGAAGAAATTTTGGGTGAGTCCGTAGGACTACCCTATTTTTGTAGAACCGAGTGAAGGGAGGATCAGACACGAGGGCCTGCAATTCACTTACGCGTCTAGCGGAAGTGAGGGCTATCAGGAATAAGGTTTTCCACGAAAGAAAACGCAGAGAACAGGTAGCCATCGGTTCAAAAGGCGGACAGGTGATCCGCTGTAAAACCACATTCAGATCCCAGTCAGGTGCTGGCGGGCGCAGAGGTGGTTTAAGTAGAAGGAGACCTCGGAGAAACCGTGCGACAAGAGGGTCGCTGGAAAGAGGTCTGCCGTCCACCGGCACATGGTGTGCTGAGAGAGCACTGAGGTGGACTTTGACAGAGTTGGACTTAAGTCCCAGATTAGAGAGGTAGAGCAGGTACTGCAAGATCACCGACACCGAGCAGGAGAAGGGATCCTGAGACTGCTGTACACACCAAACGGAAAAGCGACGCCATTTAAGGGCGTAGCATTTGCGGGTAGAAGGTCGCCGAGAAGCTAGGACGACCTCTTCCACCTCTGCCGGCAGGAGAAGGGGAGCAAGGACTACCCTTTCAGCCGCCAGGCCATTAGGTTGAGAGATCTGAGGTTGGGGTGTAGCAGAGACCCCTGATCCTGTGTTAGGAGATCCGGTTGAAACCCCAGAGGGAACGGATCCTCCGCCGCTAATTGTAACAGGAGTGGGAACCACGGCTGTCTGGGCCAGCGAGGAGCCACCAGGATCATGGACGCTTTGTCCCGGAGAACCTTGAACAGAGTTCGAGAGACTAGCGGGATGGGAGGAAAAGCGTAGAGAAGGCTTTCCGACCATGAGAGCAGAAAAGCATCTGCCGCTACCCGAAGGGGATGTGGCTGACGAGAGCAGAAGCGAGGAAGTTGCCGGTTGAGAGGACTGGCAAAGAGATCGATCGTGGGGAGGCCCCACTTCAGAAAGAGCTTCTGAACTACCAAGGGATCCAGACGCCACTCGTGCGGCTGGAGTATCCTGCTGAGTTTGTCCGCCAGGCAATTTTCTTGGCCTGGGAGATAAACTGCTTTGAGAAGAATGCCGTGACTGACGGCCCAAGAGCAGAGCTTCTGAGCTTCTCGGCAAAGAAGGAAGGAGCCCGTGCCCCCCTGCTTGTTCACGTAGAACATGGCAACTTGATTGTCTGTCTGGACAAGGACGGACTGGTGAGAAGTCAGGTGGGAGAAAGCCTTGAGCGCCAGACGAATAGCTCGGAGCTCCAGGAAGTTGATCTGCGCAGACTCCCACGCGGTCCAGAGACCTTGAGTACATGCCCCCTGGCAATGAGCTCCCCAACCCAGGAGGGAAGCATCGGTCGTCAGCACTTGAGCCGGCTGAGGCGACTGAAACGGCATTCCGAGTACCAGGTTCGGCCGATGAAGCCACCACTGTAGGGAAGAGGCCAGCGGTCTGGAGAGGCGCACTAAGTCGGCTAGTCCGCCGGTGGCTTGTTGCCACTGCTGGCGAAGGCACCATTGAGCCGGCCGCATGTTCAGGCGAGCATTGGGGGTCACGTGGACGGTGGAAGCCATATGGCCGAGTAGTCTCAGGAAGCGCCTGGCGGAGACCAGGGACTGGCTGCGAAAACGGCCGGCTAGGTCCATGAGCCGTTGAGCCCTGTCGAGAGGCAGGAACGCTCGAGCCTGAGAAGTGTGCAGCCTTGCGCCGATGAACTCGAGATCCTGTGAGGGTCGCAAAGTGGACTTTGCGAAG
Source organism: Ichthyophis bannanicus (assembly GCA_033557465.1). NCBI lineage: Eukaryota > Metazoa > Chordata > Amphibia > Gymnophiona > Ichthyophiidae > Ichthyophis > Ichthyophis bannanicus. The sequence continues at coordinate 1,132,368,973 of CM066033.1, forward strand.
TTTATGACAAAGCCCAAGTACTGCAGCAGAGTCACCGTGCGGCGTGTGGCATCGGCGACTGCCGGAGAGGACGACGCTCTGATGAGCCAGTCGTCGAGGTACGGAAAGACATAGAGGCCGTGAAGCCTGAGATAGGCCGCCACCACCGCGAGACATTTTGTGAAGACTCGCGGTGCGGAGGATAGGCCAAAGGGCAGTACTCTGTACTGGTAGTGATTTCCTGCCACCACAAACCTTAGGTACTGGCGGTGGCTTGGGTGGATGAGGATGTGCGTGTAGGCATCCTTTAGATCCAAGGAGCATAGCCAATCTCCCTGCTGGAGGTAGGGCAGAAGGATTCCAAGGGTAAGCATCATGAACTTTTCCCGCACAAGGAACTTGTTGAGGTTGCGCAAGTCCAGGATGGGTCTGAGGCCTCCTGTCCTTTTCGGTATTAGGAAATACCTGGAATAAAAGCCTTGACCTCTCAGGTGGTGGGGCACCGGTTCCACAGCCTGGTCCTGAAGAAGACTTGCTAACTCCTGAAGGAGTAAGTCCCTGTGCAGAGGGAGTCGAGGAGGTTCTCCCGGAAAATAAGAGGGAGGGACCTGATGGAAGTGGAGAAGATATCCTTCTCGCACGACTTGAAGCACCCAGGCATCTGAAGTGATGTTGGACCACCTGCGGGCGAAGTGAACCAGCCGGCCTCCGGTGCTGGGAGGAACCAGCTGAGGGGGAGAGGCTATGCTGAGGAAGTCAAAAACCCCCACCCTGCTGAGCAGGGGCTGGTGGTGCAGGCTTGGGGGCTTGCTGCCTACGGGACCCGTTACCCCGTCCCTTGGCCTGCTGACCCTGTTGGGGAGCTGGAGGGGCCTGATATTGGGGGTAGTGTTTATAGGCAGCCGCCTTTCTCGGGTAAAAGGACTTCTTTCCCGAGCCCTTCTTTTTCTGGGAAGGGGCGGAGGTCTTCCTAGAAAGCCTGGTCCTGGTGAGAGTCTCCGTCTCGATTTGTGCAGCCTTTTCAGCCATGGGCTTGCCAAAGAGGTTCTCACCTCTGCAGGGGACATCGACCAACTTGTCCTGCACCCAAGGTTCAAGGTCAGACGACTGAAGCCAAGCCTGTCGGCGGGCACCGATGCCAGCTGCGGCCACACGAGCCGATGCTTCAAAGCCATCATAGGCTGCTCGGGACATGAATTTGGAGCATTCCCGTATACCAGTTGTTAAGGCTAGGAACCTCCGCAAAGGTTCCTCGGATAGTCCAGCGGAGAATCCGGCTAGCTCTTTAGCCAGGTCTCGGAGATACATGCCCATGTATAGCTGGTAGGTCTGGACACGACAAGCCAGCATAGAGCCCTGGAAACACTTCTTACCAAGGCCATCCAGGTTACGGGCCTCCCTGCCAGGAGGCACCGAGGAGTGCATTTTCTGGCTCTTAAGCCTATGCATGGCCGATTCCACTACCATGGAATGGTGTGGCAGCTGTGCTTTTTGGAAGCCAGGACTCTTGCGGACTCGATAGATGGAATCGACCCGCTTGCTCAAAACCGGCGACGAGGCCGGACTCTCCCACATGCGGAAGAGTAGTCGTTCCAGCATGGGAGGCACCGGTACAGTAAAGTGCTCCCTGGCGGGAGAGTCGTACTGGAGGGCGTCGAGCTCTTCGGCTCGAGGCTCCTCCTCGGGATCCGCAGGGAAGGCCAAAGCCGTGGCCATATCCCTGACGAAGTCCGAGAACCGGGCATCCTCCGGAGGGGACTGTTTCCGAGGTTCGGACTCAGGTGAGTCCGAGGGGACGCACCGAGTCCGAAAGGAATCAGGTGACTCTTCCTCTTCAGACTCCCAGACCGACTCCGAGGAGGAATCAGTGGGGTCGGCTCGGGCAGGCGGAGGCGTCGGCGGCGACGACCTCGGTCCCGAACGGGAGGCCGAGGGTGACCTCGACCGAGGATCGACTCGAGTTCGCATGGACTCGAGGATCGGCTCGGTCTCCGGGGTCGACTTAGACGTCGACGTCCCGGCGGTCGGGGCAGCGGCGCCAGCGAGGCTAGCGATCAGTGCCTGCTGCTGGTCCATGAAGGCAGATAGTCTGCTCTCCAAGGCCGTCAACCTGAGTCCGACCTCAGGTGACCCAGCAGCCCCCGACTCGGGCCCCGACGGCGTCGGGCCCGACGTCGGACCTCTCGGAGGCGAGTCCAGAAGGACCACAGGACTTACCCGAGCAGGCAACTCCGACTCCAGGCGAGGTCGCTTCGGGAGGTGCTCCTTCTCCAATGACCCGGGACGGCTGTCGGGGCTATGCGACCTGGCCCTCGCGGGGCCAGGAGCGTCCACCGACGCCGCCCTCGCGGGTTTTGTCTTCCGTCGATGGTCTCCGGAGGGAGAACCCCTGTCGGAGGAGCTTCGGCGATGGTCAGAGCTGGAGCCTCTGGACGCCGAGGCCTCCGACGAGGTCCGGGTACGGCTGGGGTCAGCGAAGATTCTATCCCGCTGATGCCGCCGACTCCTCAACGCTTTGGAGGACATTTTGCCACAGGCTCCACAGATCATTTCTTCATGATCCGGGCCCAGGCAGCGGAGGCAATTATCGTGTGTGTCAGTGAGTGACATATTTCTGTCACACTGACCACACCGCTTGAAACCACTGGCAGCCATCGGGGGAAAAAGGGCCCCTGCAAGGTCAAAGGACCGGGCTGCCAGCGAAAAAACCGAAAACGAAACTGACCAAAAATCAGAAAAACCGAAAAATAAGAGAAGGACTTGCAACGGCGTCGCGAGTCCGGGCAGGAAAACGACCGGCGTCGAACTGAATTGAAAACACGAGAAAACTCACGAAAATCAAGACGGGTACGTCTGTAGGGCTCCGCGGAAAAAAGAAGACTGGCTAAGATGGCACCCTTGGGCGGGAAGGCGACCGCGCATGCGCGCTGCAATTCCCAAAGGCTTTCTGTGAAAGCTGGGGAAAATTGCTCCGCGAGGGCTCCGTCGGCGCCGACGTCACCCATATGTGAGGACTGACTTCCTGCTTGGTCCTGGAGAATATTAATTACACTGCTATTCAAACAAATGGAATTGATGGCATTGTCTAGCTTGGCTGTTCGTTTTATTCTAGTTTATTTTAAATGTTCTGTGGTACTGTCTGTCCATTCTATCATATAAATGTTGATTTGTGAGCCATCAATTTCATAATTGAAATAAGAGAATTAAGCTACAGAAAATAGTAGTTAGCAGCGACTTTATGGCTGTTACTTTTGAAGCACAGATTTTCAATTATTTTCCTTTGCAAAAACATGAGTCTCAACTTACTAGAAATAAGCCAAAGGGAATATTCTTTCAGTCACATAAGCTGTTAATATTTTGAAAACTAGCTTTTGTGCCTCAAAAGAATTTTCTAAAACCGAGTGGTGCTCTCCATCCTTTAAAAAGTACAAAAACATTGAAGGTAAGGAGCAGTGTCAGAAACATGCTTACTGCTGTCTTCAAAGCCTTCATTACAGTTTTAATGCCTGGAGCTCTGATTGAACATGGTATCTAGCTATATAATTAGCAAGTCAATCCTCTCAGGAATTCATATGAAACTCTGACTGATGCCCAGGAGATCTGGCCTCGGAGCTCACTGTCTCTCATTGCTTTGGAAACGGCTGTTAGGCTTTGTTTCAGCATATTCCAGTCAGCACTGATACCCGCAAAGGGAGCACAGAATGCTAAGCGCATTTTAGTCCTACACGCAATTGCCTCAGGGCATCAGCCTCTCTGCCCTTCTAAACCCCTGAGGGTGAAACACAACCGTGAACATCTGAGATTCTTGTAAGAGAGAGAGGAAGAAGTAGTAGGTCTGAAATATAAGCTAGGACTCTCTGAATGTTTTTCTCTTTTTCCTTATTTAACCCCCAGCTGAGAAAAAAATTACTAAAAAGGAAAAGCAATCCGACAATACAAACTTGTCATGATGCCATGTGGAGAATGGGTCACTTCATAAGACTGTTTTAGAAATTGGTTATTGATGCTTTTTTTCAGAAAGAAAATAAAAAGCAAAAGGGAAAGCAAAGTCCCAATAAGAGTCTCTTTTCTACTGTATAAGAAGAAATTATGGACATTATGGAACTCTCTTCCTGACAACTTAAGAGCAGTAAAAGACCTTCTACAATTCTGAAAAGACCTAAAAACACATCTATTCATCGAATATTATGGCAACTCCTATAATACATCCCAAGCCCAACTAATTAAGACACTCAGCATTTTTTGCTCTTAAGAATGACTACACATAAATAAGGACCATCCCCTTTCATATCTAACTGCTGCTATGTTGTACATATTTAATTGTAAGACAGTTTTAACAAGTTAACTGTACATAGTTACCAAGTTCAATGTAAAAATTTTCTTCGATGTTCTATGTAAACCACCCCTGATCTCTGATCTCTGGAAGGGGTGGCATATAAAAGCATGTTAAATAAATGAACAAATAAAAATAAAGATCAGCAGCAGAAAGTTGTAGGTGATACTGTTTTAAATGCCCATAGCATAGGAAATAAGATCCCAGATGTTGAGGCTTTAATGGGAGAGGCTGACTTGGATTTAGTGGCAGTAACAGAGATGTGGTTCACGGACAGCCATGACTGGGATGTAACTATACCAGGCTATATTTTATTCAGAAAGGACAGAGTAGGAAGAAGGGGAGGGCTTAAAAGGGAGAAAGGAGGCACTGTGGGTTAAACTAGAGAGAGGGAAAGAGAAATCTATTTGCATTGGTATGATATACAGACCTCCATCACAGGAGGAAGAGGTGGACGGAGAGTTAATTGAAGACATACGCAGCATTGCTAGGAAAGGAGAAGTGCTACTGATAGGGGATTTCAATATGCCAGATGTTGATTGGCACATTCCTGCTGCACTATCACCTAGAAGTAAAGAGATCCTGGATTCTCTACAGGGAGAACTATTCAGGCAACTGGTAACAGAGCACACACGTGAAGAGGCCATACTGGACTTGGTGATTACCAATGTGGAAAATGTTTCTGATGTTATAGTGGGAGATCATTTTGCATCCAGTGATCATCAGATGGTGTGGTTCAGTAGTAGGACTAGGGCTGATAAAAATCATTCAAAAGCGAGGGTCTTAGACTTTAGGAAAACTAACTTTGCCAAGATGGGCCAATACCTCAGGGAGTCGTTAGCAGGATGGGAAGAGTTGGGGGATGTAGAAAAACAGTGGGCAAAACTGAAAGGGGATATTTTAATGGCAACCAACCTTTTTGTTAAAATGGTAAATAAAGGTAAAAGGAAAAGGAGACCGCTATAATTTTTGAAAGAAGTAGCTGAAAAGGTGAAGAAAAAAAGAAGGCCTTCATGAAATACAAGAGATCACAGAGAGAGGAAGACAGGCATCTATATTTGGAAAAACTTAGAGAAGCTAGCAAAGTAGTCAGAAAAGCGAAGATTCAAAAAGAGAAGGAAATAGCCAATGCAATAAAATGGGGGGATAAGACATTTTTCAGATATGTTAGTGAGATGAGGAAGAGCAAAAGTGGTACTGTCAGACTCAAGGGTGAAGAGGAGTCATATGTAGAAGCTGATGGGGATAAAGCGGAATTGCTTAACAAATATTTTTGTTCTGTGTTCACAGATGAAGAACCAGGAGCAGGACCTCAGAAAACACCCACAAACAGGAATAGAATTGAAGGGCATCTTGAACAATTTTCAGAAGACTATGGGGTATGTTTACTAAAACCCCGGTAATGTGCGGGCCGCGCTAGTGTGCGAGTGCCATATAAGGAGTGGGCATTTCTTTCTGAAAAAGAAAAACCGGGATTTAAATATGCGCTAAGGTGCACGGCGCCCATGTGCGCCCCGCACATTAGCGCATGAGAAAGCTGCGCGGGAGGCATAAGCAGCACGCTGATGTGCAAGCAGAAGAGCAGAGCCACAGCACAATGGTTAAGACACTGACCAATGGTGCAGGGATCAGGGGTTCAATCCCCCACAGTACCCAATGAAGACAGCTGGCTGAGGCATTACTTTAGGAGCCAGTTTAATATTGGGCGGCATAAGGCGTCGCGCTGATGGGCATAAGGCAGCGCACTATTGCTTTAGGAGGCATTTTAATATTGGGCGGCATAAGGCGGCGTGCTGATGTGCAAGCACAGGAACAGAACCACAGCACAATGGTTAAGACACTGACCAATGGTGCAGGGATCAGGGGTTCAATCCCCCACAGTGCCCAATGAAAAAGGCTGGCTGAGGCATTATGTATTATGGGGAAGATTGCTTTAGGAGGCATTTTATTTTTATTTTTATTATCACTACTAGCAAACGCACTCTCAAAGCGTGTTAACATAAGGCACATTTTAAAGTACACTGTCCGCCAAGGCACCCTAGAATGTTGCTTATAGGGTGCTTTATAGGGTGCCGTATGAGGTACCGCAAGGTCAGAGTACTGTTTTTGATGGCAGCACTGTGCAGTTTAAGGACTGAAAAGCATAAGTAGGTGCGCTGACATGCAGGGAGGAGCAGCAGTGGAGCACAATGGTTAAGGCACTGACTGCTGATACAGGGGTCATGAGTTTGCTCCCCAGTGTGCCTAATACGTAAGGCTGGCTGAGGCATCAGCTTTGCAATGTACGTTTTGTTTCCTGCAGCACTTTATTTTTATTTTATTAATTGCTGCCAGCAAACACGCCCTCACGTGCCGTAATTGAAGGTGCCGTATAAGGCACCCTATAAGGCACTCCATAGGGCACATTATAAAGTGCTCTGTCCGCCACGGCACCCTAAAATGTCCCCTAAAGGGCACCCTATAAGTTGCATCACAGGATAATGTAAAGTGCACCTTACATGGACGGGAACCATAAGGTGCCCTATAGGGCGCCCTATGAAGCGCCCTCAGAGGCACCTTATGGGTACAGTACGCTGAGGGTGTTTTTGCTGGCAGCAAAAATGTACATTAAAAAGAGATAATGCTTTGGGTAGCCCTATCAAATAACCCCACTGTGGGTTTGAACCCATGACCTCTGGCTTCACAGGCAGTGAAGTAACCATTGGGCTACAGCTCTATAGCTACTAGCAAACCCCAGGCTGGCTGCAGAGAGCCTGCACGTCACCACACAGACAGTCTGTTGTGGTCACCAGGATAGGGTTAGCACACCCGTACCCATGATGCACTGCACATGCAAATCAGCTGTCCACAGATGAACACAAGATGGGGTATGCACCCCCACAACACCTCGGCCTGGTAGGGGGAACTGACCATGTGCACCCCCACAGCACCTCGGCCTTGTAGGGGGTACAGACCGTGTGTTTTACTGGCACAGAGTAGCTACACACCGTCACATTGTGCGGGTACTGTGCTCACCCTGATGGTGCGGTGAGGCGCCCAGCACCAGGTCCACAGCACCTTCCATGGCAGAAAGAGGCCATGCCGGAGGTCCAAAGCAGTGTTAATGTGTGAGATAGGTAGTTTCTGCAGAAACACCTTGGATATATCTGTCTGTCTCAGTCAGGTGTAGCCCCTATAGACCCCTAGGAGGATCATGTACCACCACCCTCCTCCTCCTCCAGGGCTGAGGGTGGTAAACAGGGTCTCGCATCAACAGATCCACATTCTACCTCCCTGCAATGGTGGCAGTAGAGGGGACCATCAACCCCGGTCCTGCTGTGGAAAAGACACCCTTCAGGGCAGTCAATGCAGCTCTGTACATATCCATAACACAATAGCAGACAGACATTAGGCCTGTATATGCTAAGCTGCACCCCACCACTATCTGATATTCTCCTGCAGCAAGCCTTCAGCCGCTGCACCCTGCAAGGCGCTCTATCAAGACACATACCAGCTGCAAACAGTCTGCTAGTTAGTCCATAGTGCATGTTCCTGGTGGAAATGCATGCACCCAGAACTGGGATGGCAGCACACACAACAAGCAGATAAGTCATTGACTGGCCCCCAAAAGGAAACCCATAAATATCACATGACAAAAATACTATATAGCACTATGGGGGTGCCTAGCCATGCTGTCGTCACTGCACAGTCAGGGTGAGAGTAATCTCCCAGCAGGACATACTGAGGTCACCCTGTCTGTGTAACATAGAAACATGATGACAGAAAAAGACCACAAGGCCCATCTAGTCTGTTCTTCCATAACAACAACTACAACAGTCCACTTTTTACCTTTAGAGATCCTCTGTGTTGGTCCCATGCTTTTTTGAATTCCGTTACTGTCCTCATCTCTACCACCTCCACTGGGAGACTATTCCACGGATCCACTACTCTTTCCGTAAAGAAATATTTCCGCATATCACTCCTGAATCTATCTCCCTTCACCCTCATCCCATGTCCCCTCGTAGCAGAACTTGCTTTCAATTGAAAGAGGCTCTCTCCCTGAACATTTATGCCACGGAGGTATTTAAACATCTCAATCATATCACCTCTATTGTAGGTGTAGGTGGTGGCCGGGCACTAAAATGGCCCAGCCAGTGCCCTATGCCCTGTGCAGATGCACCCTGGCCAGGCCACACTGTCTGGCCTATACCCATGGTACCTTGCTCCTCATTATGCACATTGGCAGGCCAATACTGGCAACAGTGCTGGCAGTGTGGGCTGTAGAAGGTGTTTGCAGCCACCACACACTGGATAGACAGACACACACTCCCACACCTAGGCCAGCATAGTGCTACTATAGAGGAGTCTATCAGCCCTGGCCACCACACCAGTCCTGGGCACAGTACAGGCATGGATATGGTACGCAATACTGTTGGGGGTCACTCCCCAGGGTGGTAAACACTGTCAGAGACCAGACCTGAAGCACACACCGCAGACATCTGAAAGATTGTTATGATGGAGCTCAATCAGCAAACTGTGCTTAACGTAGAAATCGCTATCTGGCAGTAATCATAACAAACGTTTGATAGCTGTGTACCGTATAACCAGGTGTAGGGTGGCATTGCTAAGGTATGCAAGTGCTAGTATTGGGGGATGCACGCAGGGCCCAATGTCCTGCCTCTCCAGGAGGCATTGGCTAATGGGGCCTGTGGGTGTGGGTGTGGGTGTGTCTGCCCTTGTTGGCTGCTGCTTTACGGCAGAGGTTCCCAACTCCAGTCCTGGTGTGCCATACACTTTTCGGGTTTTCATGCTGTCCCTCATGAATATGCATGAGCTACATCTGCATACCATGGGGTGGTGCATAGATATGCAGCACAGGCATCTTTATTAGAGGCAGCATGGAACCTGAATGGTGTTTGGCCCTCCAGGACTGCATTTGGGAGCCTCTGCTCTAGGTAATGCACATTTCTATGATGTTTGTGCTGTGTGGGGTAAAATATAGGTGTTTGACCCATGCTTATGCTTTCAGCAATAAAGGTTCAGTCTTTGCTACTATGTTTTCTTCATAGGTAAAATAAAGGGACTGGGATGGCAGGAGCCCCAGCTGGGATTTGAACCTGTGACCTTCTGGTCCTAAAGGCACTGGCTGTGTCCGTTGCACCACCGTCTTAGCACAACAACAGTGCATTCCCTGGGGAGTCCATGGCTGTTTGTCAGACAGGGCCTGTCTGTTGGAGTGCATTGCACCCAGGTGAAGGGGGCTAGGCCACCATCTGCTGTGGGCAGCAGCCACTGCCCCCTCCACCTACGGTACCCCTCCGCCACCATGCTGACATGGCCTTATATTGGTGACAGCATCATAGCTGAATGATATGTGGCCCTCCAGGACTGCATTGAGGGGACTGTGATCTAGGTAATGCGCATGTTTCTGGTGTCTGTGCTCTGTAGGGTAAAATAGAGGTGTTTGGACCATGCTTATGTTCTCTGCAAAAAAGGTTGGTCTTTACTATCACGGTTTAGTGGTGGGTAAAATATGGGGATTGGTTTTGCAGGGGCCCCAGCTGGGACTTGAGCTGCAGACCTTTGGCTCCTGAACACACTGTCTGTGTTCACTGCACCACACTGTGGCCACAGAGACAGTGCAGTCCTTGGAGATAGGAAACCTGGCCAAGGAAATCAGAAACCCTGCGTAGACCCTTCCAAAAATCATTTCCTTTTTTTGGAGCTTTCCTGGGAGTGTTTTTTATTGTTGCCCATTGATATCACTGTTGCCCAGCTGGATTATAATTTTTTAGAATTTTGGTGTGGTCATTTTCTATTTTTATTTGCTATTTTGTTCTGTGCACATGTATCACACTGCTCACGTTTTGTAGGTTTCCCTGGTTTTGCTGTAGATTGCTGACAGAAATGGTTTCTCTTCCCTTTAAATCGGCTCTACCGCGAGGTTTTCACTCGCGGTATTTTTTTAGCTGAATTTCAGCCTCGCTCCTGTGCGGGGAGCCTCTCCCCTCCCACTCTCCACCCATTGACCCCGTCCCTCCGCCCCTCGGGAGCCTTCCTCCGCCCTCAGAATGCCTGTCCACGCCTCTATCGCACATCAGCGCGCCGCGAACTTGTGCGGGTCCGTTAGTGCAGCGCGCACGTGTGCGGGGCACAAAAATGCACTATTAGGTACCTTAGCGCATGCTCAAGTGCGCCCCGCACAATTGCGCGGTTTAGTAAACATACTCCTATGTTTGTGAGAAACTAGCTAAACTTAAAGTAGACAAAGAGATGGGACCAGATGGGATACACACAAGAATATTGAGGGAACTTGGGGACATTTTAGCAGTTCTGCTGACTGACCATTTCATTACCTCGTTGGAGTCGGGAGTGGTGCCAGAGGACTGGAGAGAGCCACATGTGGTCCCTTTACACAAAAGCGGAAGTAAGGATGTGGTAGAAAACTACAGGCTGGTTAGTTTAACCTCGGTGGTGAGCAAATTATTGGAAGCACTGCTGAAAGAGAAAAGAGTGAGGTTTCTGGAGTCCAACAGATTACTGGATCCAAAGTAGTATGGATTCACCAGAGGAGGTCTTGTCAGACAAATCTGATTGATTTCTTTGAATGGGTGACGAGGGAGTTGGACTGAGGGAGAGCCTTAGATGTGGTGTCTTTAGATTTTAGTAAAGCCTTTGACACCGTTCCGCACAGGCGACTTATAAACAAACTGAGCACCATAGGGAAGGACCCTAAAGTTACTGCTTGGGTTAGAAACTTGTTGAGTGGAAGGCGACAAAGGGTATAGGTAATTAGAGCTCATTCTGAGGAGGAGGTTACCAGTGATGTGCCCCAGGGATCTGGCCTTGGTCCGATTCTTTTTAACATCTTTGCTAGTGATATAGCGGAAGGGCTGTCGGGTAAGGTTTGCATTTTTGCGGATAATACCAAAATCTGCAATAGAGTAGTGTAACACCGAAAATGTGCCCTGTAACTTTAAGACACAAAAAGCTGAAGAGTACGGCACAGACACTGACAGAAAGGGAGAGAAAAAGCTTCCTAGTTGCTATAGGCAACCAGAGCAGGCGGAGGCACGAGACCTGAAGGCACGCCCAGCCAACAGACACTCCCCAAACACTGAGGGAAACACTCTGCACATGTGCAGGAAAACGCCCACAACTCTGCATAAGAAAGCAGGCAGGCAAACAGAGTTGGTTGGAGTGCAGGAGCAGGAACAGGCCAGAGCTTGGGAGCAGGCCAGAAAGGAGAATCCTTATTATGCTCGAGTCCAGGAGAGAGAGAATCCAGGAAGAGAGGCTGAATGTGATTCCTGTATGATTACTGACGAAGGTTTTGATGACACAGAAGCTGCAAGCGTTTGTGAAACCTGGCAGGTCAGAGAGAACCTAAAACCCTTCAACAAAAGGTCAGAGTATTGTCAGCCTAACCCTGTGTATTCTGAGGCCTGGAATAAGAAGCCAAGAAGGGCTGGGAGACATAACAGGCAGTTATTCTCCAACAGTGAGTTTAACCATAGAAAACCCTTTGCTAATGAAAGCCAGAAGCTTTTAAGGTATTCACATCCTTGTGATAGGGATAGTGAACTGCTTCAGGATATTTGTATGAGAGCAGAGCCTGAATGTTTGTGTGAGAAGCCTGGCAGCAAACTGACAAGAGCAAGGTGTAACAGAAAAGCTGAAAAGCAATTTTATCAAGGCTCAGATAATTATCTCCCTGACCAGGAAGAGAGTTTTGAAGAGAGACCAGTCACTGACTGGAGGAGGTTACAAACTCTCTGCCAGAGGGAAGACGAGTCACTTGAGGAGCCCATGTGTACTGACCAGAATGAAGGTTTATCTTATGAGGAAAAGATGGACTGTTTTCTAGTGATGACTGAAGAGACCTCTCTGCGCTGAGAGCTAATAAGCCTGCTAGAGAGACAGGTCTGCACAGTGGAAACTGCCCAGGTGTTTACCTTGATGATATATTTTGTTTTGTCATTTGATTTGTGAAGCAAGAAGCTACTTTTCTTTATCCATTTGTTTATACCAGAAGTATGGTTATCTTTTGAGTTTGGAAGTGTATTATTTTTGAAAGTCCAGCAAAACCCCGGGAGGGGAATAAATCCTTGTTTAAACCTGACCCTCGACTTGCAACTACACTTTCTTTTTATAGAAAGGTCAGGGCCAGTAGTGCACTAAGCTAAATAACAATAGTTTAGCCTCTGCTGGTGACATATAAAATGGCGTAGCACGTTGGATTTTTGAAAAAAAAAACAAAAAACAATACTACTATCCAAAGTTTTTTCAAAAGAGAAACAGATTGGAAGAAGAAAAAAAAAAAAAAAGAAAAAAACTCACAGCAGCAAAGGAAATCCTGAGAGGAAGAAAATCCTGATACTGAAAGGACATCCACAAGCTGACCGGACGGAGGTGCAGAGAACCTTTCTCAAAATAAGATCCTTCACCGTGCTAAGGTACAAGTGGCTGGGCACGGGTGGTAAGGATTGTGGAGAAAGGGGGAGAGAGATACCTGGATAAAAGTGGATAGGGAGAAAGAGCTTTATTGTGTGCCGCACTTGGTGGGCCCTCTGTTTTTTCTCGCCTATACAGGTATACCGCAAGCGCCAAGATGGATTCCAAAGAAATGATGAAATGGATGGAAGAGCAGTGGAAGGCACAAAGTGAGCTGGCACGACAGGCCCAGGACAGGACTATGGCAGCACTGGCTGCGCAACAAAAGCCCCTGTTGGACTTGGTGACCACGCTACTACAGCGGACATCCACTACTGCAGCTGCGGAGGAAAGTGTACCGGTGCCAACGGCGGTAGGAGTACAACACTATGGTGCATTGGCACTAGGACCTTTACAAAAAAGTGATAACTTTGATGATTATTCGGACGCATTCGAGCGAATCGCTCAGGCGGCTAAGTGGCCCCTAGACCAATGGGCAGTCCGATTCGCCATGTCGTTAACTGGAGAGGCATTGGCGGCCTATAAGGCGATGCCCGCTGGCCTAGTGACCAGTTATCCAGATGTAAAATTGGCAGTTCAAGATAGGCTAGGTTTAACACCTACACATTATCGCCGACTTTTTAGGGAGGCAAGGCTCTTGCCCCAGGAGACACCTAAGGCTTTAATGCAGAGGTTGAAAGGTTTAGCAGCAAAGTGGTTGGCTCCAGAAAGGGCCACGATAGAAACTTTAATGGATGCGGTGCTGCTAGAGCAGTATTTTGAAGCTGTACCCGCCGAAGTAAAAGCTTTCCTGCTGTTACAAAAATGTCAATCCACTAGAGAAGCAGCGGAAATGACCGAATGCTATTTTGAAGCTGCATTGGCCGGAGCTTCTAGTAATAGTATGATGCGGGTAACAGGCATAGGAAGGATGCCTGGTATAAGGAAAGCTTATGCTTCTACGGTCTCAAAAGAAAATGTAAAAAGCTATAATAATCTGATAAGATGTTTCCACTGTGGAAAAAATGGTCATGTATATAGGGACTGTAAAGAACACATAGCCCTTGTATCAGGGAGAGAAATACACGGTGGGGAGGAGTTTATTATAGATGTCCAAGTGGAGGGTATAGATGCGGTGGCACTCCTGGATTCTGGGGCAGACCAGAGTATGGTCTCCCAGGAAATGTGGAAGGCCATTCAGGCCCACAATCCTACCCAGTGGGATAGTACGGATGGTCGTGTGAAAGTGCGATGTGTGCATGGTGCTTCCTCTTTTTACCCGATATATGACATGAGTGTGAATGGGTTGAATACCAGAGGAAAGGTACACATGGCAGTTGTCCCCCGACTTCCCTTTAAGGTGGTCCTAGGCCGTGACTGGCCCCCGTTTAAGGAGGAATTGGGGAAAGGCCTTGAGGGGAAAGTAGGCCCCGAAGAACCACTAAGGGGAGAGGTATCGTCCGAAGCCCACATAACTGAAGCCATTGCACAAAAGATCCCAAGTGCTTTATTTGGGAAACCCCGGGTGGAAGGGAAACCCCCAATTAAAAAAGGGTTTGTGTTGCACTTCACGAAAACATCCCAGCAGGTAAAGAGTCCCCAAAGAGCTACTGAAGCCTCAGCGGGCTATGACCTCTTCAGCAATGAGGATACAGTAGTCCCCAAGAGAGGGAAAGCCCTCGTGGATACCGGGTTGAGCATTCAAATCCCCGAAGGATGTTATGGCCGCATAGCACCGCGGTCTGGCCTAGCGGTCAATCATTCAATTGACATTGGGGCCGGGGTAATAGACCCGGATTATCGGGGGGTGGTCAAGGCCCTACTGTTTAACTTCGGGGAAGAAGATTTCATAATAAAAAGGGGTGAAAGAATAGCCCAGTTGATATGTGAACGGGTGGGCTTCCCGGTATTGTTAGAGACATCCTCATTAACCTCTACAGGCCGTGGGTCTGGGGGGTTTGGCTCCACAGGCAGCAAAGATGTTAAGGGTTTAGCAGCCATCGCTGAGGAAAGGAAAGAGGAGGACTTAGGCCCTCAGCTCTCAGATTGGAGGGAACAACCCGAAATACGTACAGGTACTGACCTGTCTGAACATCAGCAGGTAGAGTTAGCCCGGCTATTAAGGAAATTCTCCGATGTTTTGACAGCGGTGCCCGGTGAAACACGCCTGGTAGCCCATGAGGTCATTACAGTTCCGGGGAAAGTTATTAGACAACGCCCCTATAGGTTGCCAGAGGCGAAGCAAAACGAGGTCATTGCCCAAGTCAAGGAAATGGTGGAAATGGGGGTGATCGAGGAATCTCATAGTCCTTGGTCTAGCCCAATAGTCCTCGTCCCAAAACCGGATGGCTCCCTTCGTTGTTGTATTGATTTTAGGCAGGTAAATGCGATCTCACAGTTTGACGCATACCCCATGCCAAGAATCGACGATCTGTTAGATCGGCTAGGGCAGGCCCGGTTTCTAACAACCCTCGATTTAACCAAGGGTTATTGGCAAATCCCCTTGACGAGGGATTCGAAGCCAAAAACAGCTTTTTCCACCCCTTTAGGCCTATACCAGTTTAGGCGTATGCCATTTGGGCTACAGGGCGCAGCGGCAACGTGCCAGCGTCTTATTGACCAGGTCCTAAGGCCACATCAAGATTACGCGTTGGCCTATATGGATGACGTTATTATCCATAGCGGCACCTGGCTAGAACACCTATCACGGGTAGAGGCGGTATTAAACGCCATTCGAAAAGCGGGTCTCACTTTGAACCCCAAAAAATGTCTTTTTGCGGCTAAAGAAGCTAAATACCTGGGTCATTTAGTTGGGAATGGGATGGTAAAGCCTCTAGCGGACAAAATAGAGAGTGTCCGGAACTTCCCACGACCGGTAGAAAAGAAGCATGTCCGCAGCTTCTTGGGCCTAATCGGCTACTACCGGCGGTTTATCCCCAGGTTTGCGGAGGAGAGCAGCCTTTTTACAGACATGATTAGGAAAAATGCCCCAAATAAAGTGCATTGGACTCCCGAGGCCGAGGAGACTTTTATCGCTCTTAAAGAGAAGTTGTGTAAAGCTCCTGTATTAAAGGGAGTTGACTTCCGGCTTCCATTCATTATCCAGACAGACGCTTCTGAGACTGGACTGGGGGCAGTTATGTCCCAGAAATTTGATGGGGTAGAACACCCGATTACCTACTTAAGTAGGAAACTGTCCAATGCGGAGCGGAAGTATTCTACTGTAGAAAGGGAATGCTTAGCCATCAAATGGGCGGTAGAAGCATTGCGATATTATGTGACAGGGCGAAAATTTATATTAATAACAGATCATGCACCGTTAAAATGGCTAAGCCAAATGCGCAACAATAATGCACGACTGACGCGCTGGCATTTAGCTTTGCAAGCCTTTAGTTTTGAGGTACAGCACCGTGCAGGGAAGCTGCATGGTAATGCGGATGCGTTGAGCAGAATTACGCGCTGTCCGACGGGGACGTCAGCAGCTCGTAATGTCTTAAGAAGGGGGATGTGTAACACCGAAAATGTGCCCTGTAACATTAAGACACAAAAAGCTGAAGAGTACGGCACAGACACTGACAGAAAGGGAGAGAAAAAGCTTCCTAGTTGCTATAGGCAACCAGAGCAGGCGGAGGCACGAGACCTGAAGGCACGCCCAGCCAACAGACACTCCCCAAACACTGAGGGAAACACTCTGCACATGTGCAGGAAAACGCCCACAACTCTGCATAAGAAAGCAGGCAGGCAAACAGAGTTGGTTGGAGTGCAGGAGCAGGAACAGGCCAGAGCTTGGGAGCAGGCCAGAAAGGAGAATCCTTATTATGCTCGAGTCCAGGAGAGAGAGAATCCAGGAAGAGAGGCTGAATGTGATTCCTGTATGATTACTGACGAAGGTTTTGATGACACAGAAGCTGCAAGCGTTTGTGAAACCTGGCAGGTCAGAGAGAACCTAAAACCCTTCAACAAAAGGTCAGAGTATTGTCAGCCTAACCCTGTGTATTCTGAGGCCTGGAATAAGAAGCCAAGAAGGGCTGGGAGACATAACAGGCAGTTATTCTCCAACAGTGAGTTTAACCATAGAAAACCCTTTGCTAATGAAAGCCAGAAGCTTTTAAGGTATTCACATCCTTGTGATAGGGATAGTGAACTGCTTCAGGATATTTGTATGAGAGCAGAGCCTGAATGTTTGTGTGAGAAGCCTGGCAGCAAACTGACAAGAGCAAGGTGTAACAGAAAAGCTGAAAAGCAATTTTATCAAGGCTCAGATAATTATCTCCCTGACCAGGAAGAGAGTTTTGAAGAGAGACCAGTCACTGACTGGAGGAGGTTACAAACTCTCTGCCAGAGGGAAGACGAGTCACTTGAGGAGCCCATGTGTACTGACCAGAATGAAGGTTTATCTTATGAGGAAAAGATGGACTGTTTTCTAGTGATGACTGAAGAGACCTCTCTGCGCTGAGAGCTAATAAGCCTGCTAGAGAGACAGGTCTGCACAGTGGAAACTGCCCAGGTGTTTACCTTGATGATATTTTGTTTTGTCATTTGATTTGTGAAGCAAGAAGCTACTTTTCTTTATCCATTTGTTTATACCAGAAGTATGGTTATCTTTTGAGTTTGGAAGTGTATTATTTTTGAAAGTCCAGCAAAACCCCGGGAGGGGAATAAATCCTTGTTTAAACCTGACCCTCGACTTGCAACTACACTTTCTTTTTATAGAAAGGTCAGGGCCAGTAGTGCACTAAGCTAAATAACAATAGTTTAGCCTCTGCTGGTGACAGTAGACACTCAGGGAGGTGTAGATAACATGAGGAGGGATCTAGCTAAGCTTGAAGAATGGTCTAGAATTTGGCAGCTGAGATTTAATGTTAAAAAATACAAGGTCATGCATTTGGGCTGCAGCAATCCAAGTGAGCGATATAGTATAGGGGGTGAAGTACTTCTGTCCACAAAAGAAGAGCTGGACCTAGGCGTGATTGTGTCTGATGATCTTAAAGTAGCTAAAAAGGTAGAAAAGGTGATGGTGAAAACTAGAAGGATGCTTGGGTGCATAGGGAGAGGAATGGCCAGCAGAAGAAAAGAGGTGATAGTGCTTCTGTATAGGTCTTTGGTGCAACCTCATTTGGAGTATTGTGTGCAATCCTGGAGACCGCACCTTCAAAACGATATAAACAGATTGGAGATGGTATAGAGGGTGGCTACTAAAACGGTTAGTGGTCTACGTTATAAAGCATATGAAGACAGACTTAATATGTATACTTTATAGGAAAGGTGGGATAGAGGTGATATTATTGAGACATTTAAATACCTCTGTGGCATAAATGCACAGGAGGAGAGCCTCTTTCGAATGAAAGCAAGCTCTGCTATGAGGGCACATAGGATGAGGGTGAAATGGGATAGACTCAGGAGTAATATGCGGAAATATTTCTTTACGGAAAGAGTGGTAGATGCATGGAATAGTCTCCCTGTGGAGGTGGTAGAGATGAGGACAATATCTGAATTCAAAAAAGCATGGGACAAACACAGAGGATCTCTTAAGGAAAAAAGGGTACTGTTGTAGTGGTTGATAGGGAAGGGCAGACTAGATAGGCCATGTGGTCTTTTTCTGCCGTCATGTTTCTCTGTTTCTATGGATTAACTTGAATTCCACATGTAAAATAATACATTTGCATGTAGAAATGGCATTCATGTGGAAACAGCTGTTTTAGAAAAGGCAGAATTTGCACATGGATGTGCCTACTATGTAGAAGTTGCCAGGGGGTGTGTCAGTGACATGAGTAATCCTCCTTAATCCAGCCTTCTTTATTTCCCCTTCAGTTAATTGCAGCATCTATTACCTGGCGGCATTCATACGTGAAGGCTTGCAATATAGTCACCATACACGTCTAAGTCCTGGCACTTAACACACAAAAATTGTGAAATCCAGCACTTGCGCATGTGTGGCAGCCATGTTTATCCCACTGATTTTACCTGTGCACACCTCTGAAAAATTTCTTCTCCAGCTCCATGTATCACTCCTGCACCTCCTTATTCTGTATCTGAGAAAAGGCTCCACATTTAGCAGAGTCTTTTCTAGAATACTGCTGGAATTGTGAACCCCACAATTTCAACATCTAAATTTTGATTTCCACATATTTTCTAAAATGGGCCTTTAAAAATGTTGCTATAGCACCTTTTATTTTAACACACCAAAATGCTGAACCTTACAATTGGACCAGCCCGTCCACTAGGCAAAGTATGCAGTTCCCTAAGGTGGCAGATCCTGATGGGTGACATGGCGATCGCCTTCTTTTCTAAGCGGCAGCTCAGCCAAGGCAGAGTATAAGAAATGCCATACTGGGTCAGACCAAGATCCATCAAGCCCAGTATCCTGTTTCCAACAGTGGCCAATCCAGATCACAAGTACCTGGCAGGTTCCCAAAATGGTAAACAGGTTCCACAATGCTTGTCCCGGGATAAGCGGTGGATTTCCCGGGCCCTCTTTAATAATGGCTTATGGACCTTTCCTCCAGAAACTTGTCAAAACCATTTTTAAACCCAGCTACACTAAGACAGGTTCAAATTTCACTGCTGCGGACATCTGGGGGCAGAGGAGTGCCATGTTTGCAATTTGTTCAGAGTGCATTTCCAGCTTGGTACAGTCCTCTATAGGGATGCGTCAAGAGCATGGTAAGGGCAACAGCAAAATCTAATTTTATATCCCTGATTTCATATAGAGGATGCATGTATCAGACTGAACCTGTCCACGTCCTAATTTACACCTGCTGCACAACACGAATAGATAAAATACAAGTGCTCCTTTTGCCCTTCCCTTTGTAGGAGGGATTAAGGGGGATATCCTCCTTCGTCCCCAATGTTTACTTCCCTCTCTCAATCACAATGAGGAAAAAATAGAGGTCTCTAGTTAATTAGCAGCATCCAAACATCTATATCTAAAAAATTGCAAAGATACTCAAGTAAGTGCTGACATTTACACATGCCAGTTATAAAATGCCAGCACTTCCACGTCTAAGTTGCTGGGTTTCCAACGGTGATTTCCCCACATGTATCTTTGTGAAATGACTCCTCCTGTTACAGGTAGATGCCCATTTTGTGCATTAATTTTTAAACACTGTCACATTAACAGCTTTTACTACATCCTCTGGTAACGAATTCCAGAGTTTGATTATGCGTTGAGTGAAAA
This sequence comes from Ichthyophis bannanicus, assembly GCA_033557465.1. Taxonomy (NCBI): domain Eukaryota; kingdom Metazoa; phylum Chordata; class Amphibia; order Gymnophiona; family Ichthyophiidae; genus Ichthyophis; species Ichthyophis bannanicus. The sequence continues at coordinate 1,132,388,874 of CM066033.1, forward strand.
AAAAAATTCTCTTATTAGTCTTAAATGGGTTACACTGTAGCAAAGAACATAAGATATGCCATACTGGGTCAGACCAAGGTCCATCAAGCCCAGTATCCTGTTTCCAACAGTGGCCAAGCTAGGTCATACGTACCTAGCAGTATCCCCAAAAGATACAGGTTCCACAATGCTTGTACTGGGTCAAGCATTGATAACATGGGCCCCTTCTTAATAATGGTTTATGGACCTTTCCTCCAGGAACTTGTCCAAACCTTTTTTAAACCCAGCTACACTAACAGCCTTTACTACATCCTCCGGTAACAAATTCCAGAGTTTGATTACACGTTGAGTGAAAAAAAATTTTCTTTTATTAGTCTTAAATAGTTTACCCTGAAGCTTCATTGCATGTCCCCTAGTCTTTCTATATTCCGATAACATAAACAATCGATCTACGTTTACCTGTTCCACTCCGTTCATTAATTTTTAGACTTCTATCATATCTCCACTCAGCTGTCTCTTGTCCAGGTTAAAGAGCCCTAACCTTCTTCATAGGAGTATCCTTCCATCCCCTTTACCATTTTGGTGGCTCTTCTCTGAACCTTTTCTAATAATGCTATATCCTTTTTAAGATACAGTGACCAGAATTGCACACAATATTCAAGGTGTGGTGTCACCATGGAACGATATAGAGGCATTATAATATCTTTTGTATTATTTTCCAATCCTTTCCTTATGATACCTAGCATTCTATTTGCTCTTTTGGCTGCTGCTGCACACTGGGCCGAGGGTTTTATTTATTTTCTTTCTTTCTTTATTTACATTCTCTTATATACTGCGCTATTCTGCATCAGTGCGGTTTACATTGAACAAACTGAAATTACATTGAACAGGGCATTATAACTTGGAGATAACTATTTTACAGGGAACATGGGCTATGGAGGGTTAAGTGGCTTGCCCAAGACCACAAGGAGCACCTGTGGGACTAGAAACCCCAGTCCTTCCGGCCCAAGGTTGCTGTCCTCTAGTGGGATTTGAACCACCGACCTTCCGGCCTGAAGTACCTTGCCCCAACCACTAGGCTACTCCTCCACATGTTATCCACAATGATGCCTAAATCTTTTTCCTGGGTGGTGGTTCCTAATGTGGAACCTTACATCGTCTAACCATAGTTTAGGTTGTTCTTCCCTAGGTGCATAACTTTGCACTTGTCCACATTAAATTTCATCTGCCATTTTGATGCCCAGTCTTCCAATTTATCAAGATCCTCTTGCAATTTTCCACAATCCTCTTGGGTTTTAACAACTTTAAATAGTTTTGTGTCATCTGCAAATTTGATAACCTCACTCGTTATTCCACTTTCCAGGTCATTTCTGAATATGTCAAAAAGCAGCGGACCCAGCACAGATCCCTGGGGTACACCACTATTCACCTTTCTCCATTGGGAAAATTGGCCATTTAGCCCAACCCTCTGCTTTCTATCTTTTAACCAGTTCCTGATCCACAGACGTTTTTTAGTGGCTTAAACAACCGATCTACGTATACCCATTACACCCCATTCATTAATTTATAGACCTCTATCATATCTCCCTCAGCCATCCCTTTTCCTAGTTGAAGAGCCCTAACTTTTTAAGCCTCTCCTCATAGGGGTATCCTTCCATCCCCTTTACCATTTTGGTGTCTCTTCTCTGTATCTTTTCTTATTCCACTATATTCTTTTTAAGATACAGAGACAGAATTGCACACAATATTCAAGGTGCGGTTGCATGATGGAACGACAGAGAGACATTAATAATATCCTTTGTTTTATTCTCTATTCCTTTCCTTATGATTCCTTGCATTTAGTCCTACTGTCTGCTTTCTATCTTTTAACCAGATCCTGATCTACAATAGTATACTGCCTCCTATTCCATGGCTTTTTAATTTCGCCAACAGCCTCTCAAAAGGGACCTTGTCAAAGGCCTTCTGAAAATCCTACCGGCTCACCTTTATCTCCCTCTTTATGGCTAAATCCATGTTGGCTTTCTCCCATTAAACCATGACTATTTCCATGTTCGGTAATTTTATTCTTTATAATGGTTTCTACTACTTTGTCTGGTACTGACGACAGGCTCACCAGTCTGTAGTTTCCCGGATCACCCCTGGAACCCTTTTTAAAAACTGGCATTACATTGGCCATTCTCCATCTTCCGGTACTACAGATGATTTTAATGATAGTTCACAGATAGTAGGTCTGCAATCTTATATTTCAGTTCTTTAAACACCCTTGGATGTATATCATCTTGTTCAGGTGATTTTCTATTCTTCAGTTTATCAACTAGTTGTAATACATCTTCCCGGTTTATCGATCTTTCTTTCAATTCTTACAGTAAAAGGGAAAAGCCAGCAGTCTGGCTCCATCCTGCTTAAGGTCGAGTCCATTAAAGGTTAATGCCAGCAGCCTGGTTCCATCCTGGTTAAGGTCGAGCCCATCCTTTCGGAAAAGCCCCTCCCTTCCCCAGAATGTTGCCCAGTTACTCACAAATCCAAAACCCTCTTCCCTGCACCGTGGAAGTTCTGGATTTCAACTTCCTACCTAATAGCCTAAATTTAGCTTCCAGAACCTCCGTCCCACAGTTTTCTCTTTCATTGGTAGCAACATGTACCCAAGACAGCAGTCTTCTCCTCAGCATTATCTAAGAACTTGTCTAGATGGTGTGTGAAGTAGGCTACCTTCCACCAGGCAGGTATGTTACCATGCGAGCTTCATCTCCACCAGCCACCCAGCTTTCTACATGCCTAATGATTGAATCGCCAACTATAACGCCATCTTAACACTTCCCTCATGGGCACATGTTCCTGGAGAAACCTCCACGGTGAGAGAGGGTTTTACCTCACCTATAGGACAGGTTGTAACTACAGGATCATTTCCTGCCACACGAAGGTGATGCTCTCCTGTCACATTACCTCTCTCTCCTCCAGGGCAACAGAGAGGCTGCCAGCTAGCGCTCCCTAAATCTTATCACACTCAGTTTTTGCACTTTTACGATGTGAGTTAGCTTAAAGATCATATTTGTTTGGGTTTGGCTCATAACTTTTCTTTGGTGGATCAAGGTGAGTAACAATTAGGTAACAGTAGGTATAGGTAACAGTAGGTATTAACCTGTCTTTAGAGGACTTACAATGGCTGGGAAGATGCCTCCTCACAGAGGACAATGTGCACTGAGACTGGTCTGGGTGATGCACTTTTGTGAGTAGCTGTAGGTATATTACACCAATCCATTATTCTAACTTTATGAAACTTATAAAGGCACCATAATGCAAAGCAAGTCTCTTACCTATCATGGGAGACTCTATAAAACTCCAAGTGTTGGTCTGAGGAACATAGGACTGCAGAACTCCAGCAGCACGACCAGCTTCATTCACACCTCCAAACACATAGATCTTGCCACCACAAACTGTGGATGCTGCAGAGTGTACAGGCTTTGGTAAAGGAGCTACTGTCTCCCACTGATTGGTGATTGTGTCATACCTGCACAATAGTGGAAAGAAGTCAAAATTAATATTTGCCAACTTTAACATAATTAAATTCAGCATAGTCAGAGCTCAAATACAAAGGGATATGTGTGACAGATAAATGAATGTTAAATTCTGAATAATATTCAAGATACTAGGGCATATAACTTTTAAATTTAGGTGCCTAGCTGCACCAAAATAAAAATTCTTCCTGCCAGGGGGCATATTTACAAACTATGCTAAGTAGTGAACACGTGTTTTTGCTTTTAACTTTCGAAAGGGAGACTATGATAAAATGAGGAAAATAGTTAAGAAAAGACTAAAAGGAGCAGTTGCAAAGGTTAAAGACTTACATCAAGCTTTGGGTGTTGTTGAAAAATACTATCTTGAAAGCCCAGACCAGCTGTATTCCACGCTTTAAGAAAAGTGGAAGGAAGTCCAAAAAACTGCCAGCATGGTTTAAAGGTGAGGTCAGAGAGGCTGTTGTTGCCAAAAAAGCATCTTTCAGGAAATGGAAAAAAGAGCCAAACGATGAAACCTGGAAACAGCACAAGCACTGGCAAGTCAAATGCAAGGCATTGATAAGGCAGGCAAAGGGAGAATTTGAGAAGAAGCTTGCTGCGAAGCAAAAACGTGAAATAAAGACTTTTTCAAGTACATTCGTAGCAAAAAACCTGTGAGAGAGTCAGTTGGTCCATTAGATGATAGAGGGGTTAAAGGGGCACTAAGAGGCGACAAGGCGATAGCGGAGAGACTGAATGAATTCTTTGCTTCGGTCTTTACTGAGGAAGATGTAGGGATGTTTCCCATGACTGAAGTGGTATTTAAAGGTGCGGAAGAATTGAAGGAAATATCGATACATCGGGAAGATGCATTACAACTATTAGATAAACTGAAGAGTAGCAAATCACCTGGGCCAGATGGTATACATCCAAGGGTGTTGAAAGAACTGAAATATGAGACTTCAGACCTGCTATTAGTAATCTGTGAACTATCATTAAAATCATCCCTAATACCTGAAGATTGGAAGATTGCCAATGTAATACCAATTTTTAAAAAGGGTTCCAGGGGTGATCTGGAAAACTATAGACTGGTGAGCCTGACGTTAGTACCGGGAAAAATGGTAGAAATCATCATAAAGAATAAATTACTCAGCATGTAGATAGTCATGGCCTAATGGGAGACAGCCAACATGGCTTTAGACAAGGAAGATCTTGTCTTACTAATCTGTTATGTTTTTTTGAAGGTGTGAATAAACAGGTGGACAAAGGTGAGTCGGTTGATATAGTGTATCAGGACTTTCAGAAAGCCTTTGACGAGGTCCCTCATCAGAGACTTTTGGCAAAACTAAAGAGTCATGGGATAGGAGGCAGTGTACTATTGTGGATCAGGAGCTGGTTAAAAGACAGAAAGCAGAGGGTAGGGCTAAATGGCCAATTTTCCCAATGGAGAAAGGTGAATAGTGAATAGACCCCAGGGATCTGTCCTGGGTCCACTGCTTTTTGACATATTCATAAATGATCTGGAAAAGGGAATAACGAGTGAGGTGATCAAATTTGCAGATGACACAAACTATTTAAAGTTGTTAAAAACCAAGAGGATTGTGGAAAATTGCAAGAGGATCTTGATAAATTGGAAGACTGGGCATCAAAATGGCAGATGAAATTTAATGTTGATAAGTGCAAAGTTATGCACCTAGGGAAGAACAACCCAAACTATGGTTACATGATGTAAGGTTCCACATTAGGAACCACCACCCAGGAAAAAGATTTAGGCATCATTGTGGATAACATGTTAAAACCCTCGGCCCAGTGTGCAGCGGCGGCCAAGAGAGCAAACAGAATGCTAGGTATCATAAGGAAAGGAATGGAAAATAAAACAAAAGATATTATAATGCCTCTATATCGTTCCATGGTGAGACCGCACCTTGAATATTGTGTGCAATTCTGGTTGCCGTATCTTAAAAAGGATATAGCGTTATTAGAAAAGGTTCAGAGAACAGCCACCAAAATGGTAAAGGGGATGGAAGGATACTCCTATGAAGAAAGTCTAAAAAGGTTAGGGCTCTTTAACCTGGAAAAGAGACAGCTGAGGGGAGATATGATAGAAGTCTATAAATTAATGAACAGAGTGGAACGGGTAAACGTACATCAGTTGTTTACGTTATCAGAATATAGAAAGACTAGGGGACATGCAATGAAGCTACAGGGTAAACTATTTAAGACTAATAAAATAAAATATTTTTTCACTCAATGTGTAATCAAACGCTGGAATTTGTTACCGGAGGATGCAGTAAAGGCTGTTAGTGTAGCTGGGTTTAAAAAAGGTTTGGACAAGTTCCTGGAGGAAAGGTCTATAAACCATTATTAAGAAGGGACCCAGGATATCAATGCTTGATCCAGTACAAACATTGTGGAACCTGTGTCTTTTGGGGAAACTGCTAGCTACGTATGACCTAGATTGGGTACTTTTGGAAAAAAGATACTGGGCTTGATGGACCTTGGTCTGACCCAGTATGGTATATCTTATGTTCTTATATGCTCACTGTTAACATGAGTGTGTGGTAATGGCTATCATGTGCTAAAAACACCATTATGCACTAATCTCGCATTTCATTTATCGCGCAATGGGCAGAGAATAGCCTCTGCAGTTAAGAGCATGGTACGTTAGTACATGCTAACTTCTAATATGATAGACAGTATGGGGAATTTAATGCCACTTTAAGAGGAGGCCGTAGAAGTCCTCTCGATAACTGCATGCCACTTAACACGTGTTAAAGAGCCTAAAACCTTTACGCTTGGACTACCCCCTCCCCTTTACAAATCAGGTAATAAAATTTCAGCAGACCTTTTCCCATGCATTTCTCAAACATTTATTCCTGGCATATCACATGATGGAAGCTGAGATATCTCTGAGTATAACTAGTGGCATGAGCCGGCCACTGTTTCCTGATGTCTCCACAAGGCGCTATAGGCCATGAGGAGATAAGTCACGAAACATCATTGTTGTCCTACTTAATGTGATGTGAGCTACTGACTGAACACATTTACAGCTAGTCTCAACCAGTGACAGGGAAGTTACCTTTCACAAGCATTAGCACTTTCATTCCCTGTATGTGCAGGTGGTTTGTAATGTTTACAAAAAGCTTGCATGCTTAGAATTGCAGGCATAGGAGGCCCCTAGTGGCCTTGAATAGCCAACATCTTCATCTGATGAACCTTTTGATGGTTTTACCATCACTGACCTACAACTGCATTAAAATAGTCAAATTTCCGTTCAGCTAGAAGAAGCAGGCACTCAACAAGGCATCCACGCTTCCTACTGCAGTTCTTCTGCTCAGACATTAATATATCTGTCATGTGCTTTTGACCTATCAGTGGCACACAGGTGTTTCATGATCCCTGACATTATCTGTGAACAAGAAGTTTCAGGAAATCACTGCTGCACTGATTATATCATCTGCACATTACGCACTGGAGACAGGATGATGACTCTCACATTGTTGAGATATTGTCCTTACACGATCTCACTGCTTGCAGTTCTACTCGTCTGCTGTCGCCCTCATACCAGTGCATGAGCTTGACTCACTGAGAACTTGACTTCCCCAGGCTCTCAATGATGGCCTTCCAAATGGCTTTCCTGGGGAATGCTAAAATTTTGAGGTTCTGCTTGTCAAATGGCTGGGAGTACTTGGAAATCTTCAACTCCAGTATCAAATCCTTGTGTTTACTGTAGATGTGCACACTTGTGCTGAGACAGCTAAAAGTATGTGTGGGAAGAACAGCCCAAACTATTGTTACACAATGCAAGGTTCCACATTAGGAACCACCACCCAGGAAAAAGATTTAGGCGTCATTGTGGATAACATGTTAAAACTCTCGGCCCAGTGTGCAGCGGCAGCCAAGAGAGCAAATAGAATGCTAGGTATCATAAGGAAAGGAATGGAAAATAACACAAAAGATATTATAATGCCTCTATATCGTTCCATGGTGAGACCACACCTTGAATATTGTGTGCAATTCTGGTCGCCGTATCTTAAAAAGGATACAGCGTTATTAGAAAAGGTTCAGAGAAAAGCCACCAAAACGGTAAAGGGGATGGAAGGATACTCCTATGAAGAAAGGCTAAAAAGGTTAGGGCTCTTTAACCTGGAAAAGAGACGGCTGAGGGGAGATATGATAGAAGTCTATAAATTAATGAACGGAGTGGAACGGGTAAACGTAGATTGATTGTTTACGTTATCAGAATATAGACAGACTAGGGGACATGCAATGAAGCTACAGGGTAAACTATTTAAGACTAATAAAAGAAAATATTTTTTCACTCAACGTGTAATCAAACTCTGGAATTTGTTATCGGAGGATGTAGTAAAGGCTGTTAGTGTAACTGGGTTTAAAAATGGTTTGGACAAGTTCCTGGAGGAAAGGTCCATAAACCATTATTAAGAAGGGACCCAGGATATCAATGCTTGACCCAATACAAGCATTGCGGAACCTGTGTCTTTTGGGGAAACTGCTAGGTACGTATGACCTAGATTGGCCACTGTTGGAAACAGGATACTGGGCTTGATAGACCTTGGTCTGACCTAGTATGTCATATCTTATGTTCTTATGATGCTTTTCTGGTAGGCTGACATGTGAGGAGCCCTCCCTACCTGCTCTTGGCTCTTTAACACTGCAGGCCTCCTCCCTCTCATTAGAATGTCAGTACTCCTGTCTTCCCCTTGGCTTCTCTGTGGGCCCTCCTCAGAGGAGCTTCTCCTGGACCCACACCTTCAAACCCTGGCTTCTAGTGATCCATTTACATGCCTCACAATTTCCATCTGTGTTCCTTTCACACACAGCGCACTCTTTTGCACACCGAAAAGCAAACACCAAACAATACATTAGACTCTGAACTCGCACTCCCACTCATAGTCTATTTATGTCCATCACCCCTTCCAACCGGCCAGTACTTTCTATCCTCCTCACTGAACTGACATCTGTGCAAAGGGGTGGTGGAAGGCTTTTTTCTCTGGGGGTCCCCAAGCTCTGCCCTAACTATTCCCCATGGGCAGAGACCCTTCCTGTTCTGCCCATGGGGAGCCGATTTATTTATTTATTTGAACTGTTTTATATACCGCCCCTTCCAGTGATCAGGGGCGGTTTACATAGAACAATTAGGTTTACATAGAACAATGTATAACATTATAGAACTATAGCCTATTATACATGGAACATTTCACCTGCCAATAACCCCAGGATGGGTGTTATGCAGGTTAGTTAGAACATAACTATATAGATTTTGGTGTACATAGCTATATACATATAAGGGTGCATAGCTTACCTAAAAGGATGCATTCCTTATGCAGTGAGTGGAAGCGGGAAGGTTCTATCTAGGAGGATGTGCTAGGAGAATGTTGATTTGCTGGGCAGCAAGTTTTTGTAGCTGGAGAGGGGTTTTCTAATGTAGTGCTATGATATTCTGTAAAGAGCAGGGTTTTAAGCTCTTTTCGGAATTCCAGAAGGTCCTTTATTGACCTAAGTGTGTATGGGAGTGTGTTTCATAGTGCAGGTGCAGTGTAAGTGAAGGCTCTATTACTTGTAGTTTTTTTGTATCGTGGAATGATGTTGTGGTAGCTAGAAGATTTGATTTACTTTTTCTTCTGCTTCTGTTTTCTGGTTGAGCTTGTATCTTGGTGGACAAAAATGATGGGGATATGCCATTGATAAGTTTTTAAATGATGACTAATGATTTGTATTTTAGTCTACTGGCCATTGGGAGCCAGTGAAGATTATAGAGAATGGGGGTGAAATGGTCAGTTAGTCTTGCCTTGGATATAACCCTCGCCAGGATCATACCGAGCCCTGTGCGAGCGGTGCGAAATGCACAGAGAGCCGAAATGCGCCCCTGAAATCTTCTTGCCGGCACACTAAGCAGGTCTGGTCTCTCCGAGAGGGACCAGACCTGCTTAGCGTGCCGGTGGCAGGCGGCTTGCACATAGGGTGCGTGCCTCTTCTCTCCCGCCCCCATAAAGTGTCTAGATGGGGGTGCAGGGGGGGGGGGCACGCGCCCGATGTGCAAGTCGCACAGCGCGCATTTCGCCATCAGTACGGCCCTGACCCTCGCCATAACATTCTGGGCTAATTGGAGAGGGTTGAGGCTCTTCTTAGGTAGTTCCTATAGTATGCTATTACAACCGCTGCTGATCGCTGGAAGCAGCGGGATACAAATGTACACTAAATAAATAAATAAATATCCAGTTTAGGTGTGATGAGTGCCTGGACCACTGTATGAAAATCATGAGAATCTAGGAGGGGACGAAGGTCCCGTGGACAGACAGGAAGGGTGTTTGCCGCGATTGTGGCTTATTTTCTTCTGCCCACAGGGGATGGGATCCATGTGGGCAGCCTGCTAGCCACAATCATGATGAAGACCCTTTCTATATACCCGCGGGAAATCAGATCCTCATGGGCAGAACAGGAAGGGTCGTTGCAATGATGGCAGCCAGCAGGCTGCCCATGGGCACAAGAAGAGAAACCACAATTGCAGCAAAGAGTCTTCCTGTCTGCCCAGAGAAGATCAGATTCCTATGGGCAGAACAGGAAGGGTCTTTGCTATGATCGCGGCTTCTCTTCTTCTGCTGCCCACAGGGATGGGATTCCCATGGGCAACCTGCTGTGCCATGAATTTTGGTAGGGCCAGGGCCCATATGGCCCACCCCTTTCTGATGCCTACGGCCCTCCTTATACAGCAGACTAGAGGGCAAAGGCAGAAAGTACTAATGCACAGTATATCAGCACATGACATCACAAGCATACCTCCTCTTAATATACTACGTGGTAACATAATGCATGTTAAGTGGCCGCTACCATGCTCCCACCTCCTTGACACAGAAATGCCTCCATCCCTGTCAAAAATACCTTTAGCACAGCTGAGTCCTTGCTAACATACAGTCAATTTTGATGATAATGCACAAACATTTACCGCATTTTTGTAAACAGACTCTTAAGTGTGTTATTGTTTACTGAGCATATAAATGTAACCTCCTAAAAAGCGGGAGGGGTCCAGAATGGGAGAATGAAGTTAGCTGCTCAGAGCTGGGTGCCTAATAGGTGAATCAATAGCTGGCTTGTATTTAGGGACCTCAGTTTCAAGTGCATAAAGTTGAAGTTAGGCGTCTATTTTCATCCTAAAATCTAGATACTTATGATTAGACTTTTAACTTAAATTCTGGTGTTCAACAATTTTTCAATATCAGCCAAAATTATTTCTTCTTTCAAAAATATATCTCCAACTGTCTGTCTTGAGAATCCACTGTTTAAAGCCATATTAAGGCACATTTCAGAAAGACCATTTATGTTGTTGCAGCAACATCCAAGTGAAAATGTTTGCAAATGTATATCAATTCTAGAGGAATGGGGTAGACACGTGTAAGTCTGATGTAAAATAGACATATCCCTCATCGTGGATGTGTGCTTTATATTACAAAAGGAAGCACAAGAATGCAGAAGGCAGGGCATCAACCTGCAATGGGAGGAGTCATTTCACAAAGATACACCTGGGAAAAAATCACTGTTGGCAACCTGGCAACGTAGACATGTAAGTGCCGGTATTTTATAACTACAAAGAAAAACAAGGGAAGAAAAAATAATAATAAATATTGCCTAAAGGTTCAAACCCTGAGAAAATACTCAGTAGTTCCCACTGTGATTAAACTGGAAACCTACAAAATGATAAATCACTTTTGGAGAGGAGAGGGAAGAAGCCTCAGAAACAGGGACCACGGCTGGTAGGAGGGAGATGTTTCACTACCACAAACAGTAAAACCAAACTTGCCCCAATATCTCATTCATAGGATTCAATGTTAACTATTCTGTTTTTACAATTTTTAAATGAATTTAAAACAACTGAAAAACACTTAGCTGTTATCCCAGTCACTTTCTAGGGCATCAACCGATCAAACTGGCTGTAGAATATAAGTCGACTCAGGTTTCACCCATAATTTGCCAGGGCTGCATCCATGTCTACCAGCAATATAGAGAAAGCTCTCAGGAGAACTCAGCTTTTGCTCAAAACAATTTTAAATGGAAGCAAGGCAAATAAACAAGCAAACTTCAACCAATCGGACTAAATGCCGTAAACCAATCCAAAGTCTAGTTCAAGCCAACTGGCTGCTCAAGGTGGGCTAGGCACTGCTCTGTTTTAGCAATGGTAGCGTCTTTAATCCCATCACTAGTCACTGCAGCTGCTGCCATTGATGTTGGAATTCTAAACAATATTGCACAAGTGGTGCTGTCATGACTTGCTTAGTTAAGCGGGACTTGTGTTCTGTAAGGTGCACCTTAACTTTCCGAACCGCACGGCCCACGTACACTTTGGGACAGGGGCATTTTATAAATGTCAGCACTTGTATATCTTGGCCATTTTTCAGATACAGATGTTTGGATGCTGCTAATTAACTACAGGCCTCTATCTTTCCCTTATTGTGATTGAGATGGGAAGGGCAAAAGGAGCACTTGTATTTTTCCTATTCGTGTTGTGCAGCAGGTGTAAATCGGGACGTGGACAGGTCTAGTCTGGCACATGCATCCTCTATATGAAATCAGAGGCATAAATGTAGATTTTGTTGTTGCTCTGACCATGTCCTTGACATGTCCCTATGCAGGACTGTACCGAGCTGGAAATGCACTCTAAGCAAATTGCAAACATGGCGCTCCCCTTTCCCCAGATGCATGCAGCAGTGGAATTTGAACCTGCCTTAGTGTAGCTGGGTTTAAAAATAGTTTTGACAAGTTGCTGGAGGAAAGGTCCATAAACCATTATTAAAGAGGACCCAGAAAATCCACTGTTTACCCCGGGACAAGCGTTGTGGAGCCTGTGTTCCTTTTGGGGAAACTGCTAGGTACTTGTGACCTGGATTGGCCACTGTTGGAAACAGGATACTGGGCATGATGGACCTTGGTCTGACCCAGTATGGCATTTCTTATGTTCTTATGTTCCTGGTTCTCAATCCACTGCTGTAATCAGTGGAAGCCTGTGATGATGTCATCACTCCTTCCATACCTGTACTCTGAGTGGCTGCAGCATTTGCACAGCCCTTGGTATAGCTCTGCATCCACATGCAAAATGGGTCCTTTCTAAAATGACCTTTTATATGCGTATGCGATTTACATGTGTGACTGTTTGAATTTATACATATAAATCGCAAATAAGTTTGCTAAAATAACCCCCAGGGCCCCTATCTGACTAAGTTTACCTACATGTAACTGATTGCTTAATATTTTAAATTGAGTGGAGGAGTGGCCTAGTGGTTGGGGCAAGGTACTTCAGGCCGGAAGGTCGGAGGTTCAAATCCCACTAGAGGACAGCAACCTTGGGCCGGAAGGACTGGGGTTTCTAGTCCCACAGGTGCTCCTTGTGGTCTTGGGCAAGCCACTTAACCCTCCATAGCCCATGTTCCCTGTAAAATAGTTTTCTCCAAGTTATAATGCCCTGTTCAATGTAATTTCAGTTTGTTCAATGTAAACCGCACTGATGCAGAATAGCACGGTATATAAGAGAATGTAAATAAATAAATAAATTCTCATGGGTAGGGTATTTCTACTCCATACAGTATTAAGATCAGAGACCTGCTCTATAATATGTACAGTATATTATGATATATGCCTGGAAGATACTGTGAAACATTTCTATTGTCTCTAATATTATATTGAGTACAATCACAATGAAGGTGTCTGAACAAAATAACATTCTGGGTACTGAATTTCAAATGACAACACAAAGGACTGAATTTAGAGATATATAGTGCATAACTGTTGAACACTATTACCATTGATCAATTCATGAAGCTATATTGCTGTATAACAACTGATTATGTAAACATGATATCCAAATAGAACTATATTGCTCTTATAAATCTTCAAATTGTCTATTGAGGACAGTCAGGGCAGGTGATCCCACTATTAAGGAAATATACTGATACAAAAATGGCTATACTACATTCCCAAGGGTAGTATAAAGTGCCTTCATACTTCATTAAATTATTCCATTGCAAATCCTTTGCAGTGCAATGTGTGCTGTTGAGAATGCTGACTCCTGGCGACACAGCAGCCCCTGAGTTTTCTTGGCAAAGTGTAACCAGAAGTAGATTGCCAGGCCTTTCTTCTAAGTCAATGGAGGGTCAAGTGACTTGCCCAAGGCCAAAAGGCGCAACAGTAGGAATTGGACCCTCATCTCTTGGTTATTAGGCTGCTGCTCTAACTACTAGGCTGCTCTTCCACTCCAATACTTCCTAATTAATAGAACAAAGTTGCCTGCACAGGAACTTCTCTCAGCTCTTTCTAGAGGCTTTTAGAATAGCTCTACTGTGCTTGACCGCAAGATCCCACCTGCCACCACCTTGCCTTATCTATTCAGTCACGTGAATAGCTAACAGTAGAATACAACTCTAAAGGAAGAAAGGCAGGTTACAATAAGTTATTCTGCTGTCCATAGCAAACACCTGCTACAGGCAAGTAACTCTGTTTTCTCCATGGACAAGCAGGATAAGTACTCACATATGCAAAGCCCTAGCTATAGGCTGCCTCAAAAGAAAAAGTGGAATGAAACAGGTGTTGCAACAGGCAAACACCAGAGGAAACATATTTTTGGTGGCAACATGCTTTTTGTGTGTATAAGCATTTTTTTTATTTTTAAAAACTGGACCTAGGAAGGAAGGGAGTTGGATTCTAATCCCTGAACGGTTTCTGAAGAACAGTTTGGCTGAATCTGCTGTCGCATCATGAGTCCCTCTCTGAACAATAATGAGATATGAATGTGTGGACAGAAGTCCAAATGGCAACTTTGCAAATCTACTCCACAGAGGCTGACCTCAAGTGGGCTACTGACATAGCCATGGCTTGGACATTATGGGCTGTGACATCACCCTCAAGCATTACACCTGCCTGGGCATAAGTGAAGGAGATGCAATCCTGAAGCCAAATTGAAAGTGTCTGTGATCCCTGATCTGTTGGGGGTCAGAAAACAAATAGTTGGGTGGACCTTTTAGGGCTTTAGTCCACTACAAATAGGCAGCCAAGACACTCTTGCAATCTAACACATGTAATACAATTTCCCCTTTATGAGAGAAAACATTGGAAGGACGATTAACTGATTATGATGGAATTCCAGCCACCACTTTTGGAAGAAATTTGGAATGTGTACACAAACCCAGTGTTTTGTGATGAAATTTCATGTAGGGTGGATCCATTACTGGAGTTTGGAACTTGCTAATTCTGCATGATGAAGCGATTGCCACCAAAAACAAGATTTTCTAGGTGAAGCATTTCAGCCCACAGATATCTAGAAGTTCAAAAGGAGCTTTCAGCAGGTCCCAAGACACAGTAGGAGACTTGAGGGGGGATTTAGCAAAGAGCAAGCCCCACACAAAACAAACTAAAGGCTTTAGAGATATTGACTTCCTTTCTACATGATGATGATGATAGGCGCTAATTGCATTGTAGATAAACTCTTATGGAATTGGTCATTAGACCAGATTCTGACAGATATAGAATGTATTCAAGCAGTTTTTGTGTGGGACAAGTGAAAAGATCTAGGGCCATTCCTTCAGACCAGATGGCAAACCTCTTCTTCTTACAAGCATACAAGTACCACGTGGAATCTCTCCTGGAAGCCAAAAGGACATTGGTGATTCCCACTGGGAGCGCTAAGGGAGATAGAACTAGCCTCTCAACATCCAAGCTGTGAGGGCTAGGGACTTGAAAATGGGATGCAAGTGTTCCCTGGTTCTATGAAATCAGGGTTGGATAATCACCCAGATGGATGGGTTTCCTTACTTTCAGTTCAAGAAGAACAGGAAACCAGTGTTGCCTGGGCACTATGCAAATCATCTCAATCTTATCCTGCTCGAGTTTCAGGAAAGTTTTCACGATCAGAGGAATGGGAGGATATGTGTATAGAAGATCTTGCCCCCAATGAGGAAGAAGGCTTCTGAGGTTAATTTGCTATGTGTCCCGAATCTGGAGAAGAACTGAGGGACCTGCTTGTTCTGTGAAGTGGCAAACAGGTCTATCAAGGGGGTGCACCACCCTCGAAAGATGCTCCTCACAACCTCTCTGTGCAGGGTCCACTCATGAGGTTGAAGGACGTGAGTGTCTGTTCACCAGGGCATTGTCTCTGCCTGGCAGATATGTGGTTCTGAGGATCATCCTGTGAGAGACTGCAAAGTTTCACATCCTATCTCCCAAGAAAGGAGGTAGGGCCCAGTTCCTCCCTGCTGGTTGATGTAGTAAATCACCACTTGGTTACCAGTCTGAATCATGACAAATTGGTGGTGAGCCCACCTTGGAAAGCCTTTAGAGCATTTCATACTGCTCTCATCTCCAAGAAGATCAGAAGGAGATTCTTCTGGGAGGACCATCAACCCTGGGTGTGGAACCCATCCACATGGGCTCCCAAGCCCAGTTTAGATGAATCTGTTGGGCTTAATGTTTGGCAGAGAGAATCGGTTGGGAGAGCTGTTGGCCAGATTGGATGGAACTAATCACCAAAACAGGGAATCCCAGAAGGGTGATATGTCAGAGATGCAATAATTGAGCCTGTGAATGGACTGGGTTTATTGCATACTCAAGGTCTACTGAGGTTGTTTCATTTTAAGATGTGCCAAAAGAATTACATGCACTGTTGAACCCAACATTCTCAACATGTTTCTTGCTGACATCTGCTGACTGGTTTATTTCCTCCACCGTCATCACCATGCGGGTGAATTTGTCAGGAGAAAGGAAGGCCCTTGCCCAAGTTGTGTCATTCAGAGTTCCAATGAATTCCAATTGAGTTGATGTGCTCAAGTGAGACTTGGGATAGTTGATGACAAACTCTAGTAACTATAATATCTGCATGGTTATGTGTATGAATTTTTGCACCTCTTCCTGATCAGCCCAGTTTGTGTAGATATACTGTGACAACCACAAGGCATTTTGTAATGATATGAGGAGTGGGTGTGAAGCCAAAAGGCAAAACGCAATACTGATAATAGTGTTCCCCTACAATGAAGCACAGAAACTCTCTGTCAACTGGATGTATCCAAAAGTGGGTGTATACATCCTTGAGGTCTACAGAACACAGCCAATCACCCTTTTGGAGAAAGGGGAGCAGGGTACTGAAGGAAATTATTCAGAACTTTTCCTGAACCAGGTACTTGGTCAGATTCCTCGGATCTAAGATGGGATGGAATTCCCCTGTCTTTTTGCTGACCGAGAAGTACCTTGAGTAAAATCCATGCCCTTTCTGCCCTAGTGGAAAGGGCTCAACCACAATGGCCTGCCAAAGGGCAGAGAGCTCCTGAAGAAGCATTTCCTGGTTCTAAGGAGGGATGAAATATATCCTCACGGGCAATTTGGCAGAAACCTGAATAGATGTAATCTATACCCGTCGTGGGCTATTTTGAGTACCCACCTGTTGGATGTTATAAGGGGCTATCAGTTCATGAAAATCTTAAGTCTCCCTCCGACCAGAAGTCTGGAATCAGTACTGGAGTCCTAAACCATGTTCTCTGGCTGCCAGTCAAAACCCTGTCCATGGTTTTGGCTGCGATACCAGTGGAGCTTTTGAGTCCTCTGCTGCCTAAGATGGGAGCAAGAACTTGGGACGAGCAGGAAAGAGAAGGGTACCTACAGCTTTGAGAGTTAATAGGTCCTCCTGTCCCTCTGCTATGGTACGACTGAAATGTTGAGAAGGCTGGATCAAGAGTGGGCCTGGAGAGATACGAAGAGTGTCATTGTGCTGCTTGATCAAGGTAGCAGGTTCTTGCACCTGATCGCCGAAGAGATTCTTTACATGGCATGGCATGTCAGCAAGCTTCTCTTGTATACCGAGTAGTAGGTCTGAAACCCAGAGTCATGAGAGTCTCCAGGTATCAAAACTCATTGCGGAGGATCTCAATGCCACATTGAAAACATCATGCCACTCAGACAATGTATTTTGTTGCACTCCTTTCCATGGCTCACTAGGGACCTGAGTGCAAGGCTTTCTCTGGAGGGAGAGTCTGTAAACTCATCAAGATTGTGCAAGACATTCCGCAAGCGCATGCCCATGTAGAGCTGGTAGGAAGCTATGCAAAACGTGAGTATAGCATTCTGATAAAATTCTGTTCCATAAGAATCCAATGTCTTAGCCTCCTGCCCTGAGGGCACCGAAGAGTGAGACTTGGAACTCTTGGCCCTTCTGAGAGTGGATTTGGATTTGAGATGGATTAATGCAATAACTGAAGCTTTTCAAACCTCAAAGTCTTTTGGACTCTACAATATACAAAGTAACACAGTATATAATTGCAGATAAAGACCAGTATGGTCCATCTAGTCTGCCCAGTAAGATAGCTAGAATAGGTGTATTCACCACTCCATACAGGGCACCCCCTTCTATGCCTTTGTTTAGGGTTGTACCTGCCACTCCATGCAGATCACCCTCCTCTATGCCTTTGTTTAAGGTTGTACCAGCTGCTCCATGCAGATCACTCCTCCTCTAATTGCTGAAGTGTAAAAGATAGTTAAATTTATTTTGACTGTTATCTTCTTGCTATAAAGGGATCCACTGTGTTTGTCCCATGTCATTTTGAATTCCTTCACTGTATTTGCCCCCACCATCTCCATCGGGAGGGCATTCCAAGCATCCACCACTCCTTCAGTGAAAAAGTACTTCCTGATGTTGCTTTTAAGTTTACCACCTTGAACTTCATTTTATGCCCTCTAGATTTACAGCTTCTCCTTCTTTGAAAAGATGTTTGTTCATTAATACCCTTTAAGTGTCTAAACATCTGTATCATATCTCCCATGTCCCTCCTCTTCTCTAGTGTATACATATTTAGGTCTTTAAGTCTCTGAACCGTTTCAAGTCCTTTTTATATCCTTTGTGAGATATGGTTTCCAAAACTGAATACAATACTCCAAGTGAGGCCTCAACAGCGACTTGTACAGGGGCATTAATATCGTCTCCTTTCTGCTGGTTATTCCTTTCTGTATGCAACCCATCATTCTTCTGGCTTTGGCTGCCGCTTTGTCACATTGTTTCGCCACCTTGACATCCTCAGACACTATCATGCCGAGGTCCTTCTCCATTTCCAAGTGAAACTGTATGCTAATCATAACCCTGACATAATCATGAAAATACAGCGCTTCTGGAGAAGACTTGTGCCATTCATGAGGAGGAATAGGATTTGATGGTAGCCCTAGAGACCTTTCCTCCAAGAAGTACTCTGAGTTATAATCAGTATCCCAGGAATGCTCAAAAGCAGACTTGGAGTACTACTTTAATTTAATATGGACGAGTGCAAAGTTATGCACCTAGGAAAGAACAACCCAAACTATGGATGCATGATGCAAGGTTCCATATTAGGAACCACCATCCAGGAAAAAGATTTAGGTATCATTGTGGATAACATGTTGAAACCCTCCATCCAGTGTGCAGTGGTGGCCAAGAAAGCAAAGAGAATGCTAGGAATCATAAAGAAAGGAATGGAGAATAAAATGAAGGATATTATAATGACTCTGTATCATTCCATGGTACAAACACACCTTGAATATTGTGTGCAATTCTGATCACCGTATCTTAAAAAGGATATAGTGTTATTAGAAAAGGTACAGAGAAGAGCCACCAAAATGGTAAAGGGGATGGAAGAACGCCCCTATAAGGAGAGGCTGAGGGAAAATATGATAGAGGTCTATAAATTAATGAATGGAGTGGAACGGGTAAACGTAGATCAATTGTTTATGTCATCAAAATAATAAAAGACTAGGGGACATGCAATGAAGCTATAGGGTAACCTATTTAAGATTAATAAAAGAAAATATTTTTTCACTCAACACGTAATCAAACTCTGGAATTCGTTACCGGAGGATGTAGTAAAAGCTGTTAGTGTAGCTGGCTTTAAAAAGGTTTGGATAAGTTCCTGGAGGAAAGGTCCATAAACCATTATTAAAGGGGACCCGGGAAATCCACTGCTTGCCCCAGTACAAGCATTGTGGAACCTGTGTCCTTTGGGGAAACTGCTAGGTACTTGTGATCTAGATTGGCTACTGCTGGAAACAGGATACTGGACTTGATGGACCTTGGTCTGACCCAGTATGGCATATCTTATGTTCTTATGTTGAAGGACACCGAAGTCTCTGCCTGGGCCAGCACTCAGTCATTTGGAGAACTGAGCTTATTTAGGCGAGCCAGTGCACTGATGCTCCTCAATGCTTCAGGAAGTGATTGCCCCCAATGCGCTTGATAGACCTTGGCTGGGCAAGAGAAAGAGAGATTGAATAGATAGGGTGAGGCAGTAGCAGGCGGGAACTTGTGTGCAAGCACAGTAGAGCCACTCTAAAATCTTCTAGGAGGAGATATGAGATGCTGTTTACCATTCCAAAAATGAATATATTTACTAGCCATGGAGTGAGGGCAGAAGCAGTAAGCCATAGAAAAAGGCAAAGGGATACGAGGGGCTGGAGGGTTAAGGAAAGGGAGGAGGTAGAGGGAGGGGCATAACAAAGGGAAGGCAGAAGAGTCTTTTAATTATCTAATTGCATAGCTTCATTTGTTTCATTTTAGCAGCTCCAAAGAAACCTATTTATATGTGACAAAACAATATTTAGAGCACAGTAATAGCTAGACTATTCCAAGGGTTGCTTTTGCCCCAAATAAAAAAGGAATCGACAAGCACTGCCAACGAGTGAGAAAAGCTTTCAGTTGGGAAAATGGTTTTGCAATATATTTGATATAGAGCTGGAGTTAATGAATGAGCTTAGTTTTTGCAATTACACATGTAAATCAAGGAATTTTATAATCTATGTACATAATGGCTTGCACTGCCCATGTGCATGCCCACAGGGAAAGTATATGTGATGCAAACTACACGTGTGCTTCCGTGCTAGCCAGGATTTTCTAAGAGACCACTCAGGCGCATAAATGACTGAAGTACTGTAATTTGGGTGTATTGTTCAGGTGTAAATTTAGGCAACTCCTTATAAAATGACCCCCTGAATGCATAAGGCATCAGCTGAGCACGGACAGTCAATCTGGTTTAATGCGAGTGTGCTCGACTTCAGTGTCATTTCTTAAGCACGGCTGACTGCTACCAAAAGCACAGACAGTTATCCTTGCTCAACCATGTTGCCCATCCTACAATAAAAGATCATGAATACTGCAATCTTTAAAAGAAAACTCAGCAACTGTCATTTAAGCCGTGCATAACTGTAAATACTCTTACAGGGGGAATAATTTTTTAAACTGTTTTCTTGCATGCCAAGGCTGTTTTACCCACAGAAAAGGCCTTTTGTAAAACTGCTCCAAAAGATAATTGCATATAGATAAGGCTCTGCCAAGAAATATGGAAGACAACATCATGGTCAACTGACTGGAAAAGATCTGTGTTTATACCAATACTAAAGAAAGGTGATCCAACTGACTGTGGAAATTATCGAACAATCGCTCTGATCCCACATGCCAGCAAGATTCTACTGAAGATTATTCAAAAGAGACTACAACCATACCTGGAACAAGAACTACCTGAAGTGCAAGCAGGGTTCAGGAAAGGGCGAAGAACGAGAGACATCACTGCGGATGTGAGATGGATCCTTGAAAAGACTAAAGAATACCAAAAGGATATCTACTTGTGCTTTATCGACTATAGCAAGGCTTTTGACTGTGTAAACCATGAGAAACTCTGGGCCACATTAAGAAGCATGGGTATACCAGAACACCTGATCGTTCTCTTGCGCAATCTGTACATTGATCAAGAAGCAACAGTTTGAACGGAACAAGGAGAAACAGAATGGTTTAAAATAAGCAAAGGTGTAAGACAAGGCTGCATACTATCCCCCTACCTGTTTAATTTATATGCAGAACAAATCATCAGAGAAGCAGGATTGTATGAAGACGACAGAGGTGTGAAGATTGGTGAAAGACTCATCAACAACCTTCGCTATGCTGATGATACTACATTACTGGCTGAAAGTGAAGATGATCTGAAACATTTGCTTCTCACAATCAAAGAACATAGTCTCAAAATGGGCCTGCACCTTAATGTAAAGAAGACAAAGATCATGACAACTGGCATAATCAACAGGTTCATCATTGAAGGAGAAGAAATTGAAATCGTGAACAACTTTAACCTACTTGGATCAACTATGAATAAAGAAGCAACAAGCAGTCAAGAAATCAAACGACACATTACTCTTGGCAGAATGGCTATGAAAGACCTAGATAAGATTCTCAAGAGCAGAGATGTCTCTCTCCATACAATGAATCGACTTGTTCAAGCCATGGTATTTTCAATAACATCATATGGATGTGAAAGCTGGACAGTGAAAAAGACAGACAGGAAGAAAATTGATGCCTTTGAATTATGGTGCTGGCGGCGAATACTGTGCATACCATGGACTGCCCGAAGAACAAACCAGTCGGTACTAGAAGAGATCAAACCTAAGGTTTCTTTAGAAGCTCAGATGACAAGACTTCGACTTTCATACTTTGGACACATCATGCGAAGACAGAGATCGTTAGAGAAAGACATCATGCTTGGCAAGATAGAAGGTCAACGCAAAAGAGGAAGGCCAGCAATGAGATGGATCGATACAATAACAGCAGCTACGGGTACCAGTCTGTCAACAATGAGCCGCCTGACTGAAGACCGAACACAATTTAGGATAGCTATCCAGAGGGTCGTCATGAGTCGACTCCGACTCGACGGCACTTAACAACAACAACAAGTGTGCCTGGGGGCATAGTTTGTGCAAAGCGGAGGCAAAGTTGTGATGTATCAGCATATTTTTAAAAAATATAGAAGTAGATGCTTACATTTACTTCTACTATGGAGTTGGAATAAAT
This sequence comes from Ichthyophis bannanicus, assembly GCA_033557465.1. Lineage (NCBI taxonomy): Eukaryota > Metazoa > Chordata > Amphibia > Gymnophiona > Ichthyophiidae > Ichthyophis > Ichthyophis bannanicus. The sequence continues at coordinate 1,132,411,188 of CM066033.1, forward strand.
GTGCACATTGGCCTTTACATGCCATTGGGGCTGGTTCTAGGTACCTATTTTATAAGGCACCCAGGTGACGATATTGCCTTTATTAAAAAAGACGTAAAATAGGGGCCTTTGTGGATTTTTCACATAGGGGTTCTGTTTATAAAATCAGATGCACAATGTCTGTTTTACACAGAACCTAATAAACTTGCTTTTCTTGTAAATGAACGAAACAAATATTCAATGAGCAACGGCTAGTAACCATTACTTTACCTACATTGTTTACCGTGTCCAAAATAATGGACAGATAATGTAGCAGGAACATTCTTACAATGTTGAGAGGCGTCCAGTGCTTGGGTAGGATGGCTTTCATGTATTTTGTATCAGCAGCTCTCCCCAGTCGGGGGATTGAGCCTCCGGCAGCACGAGCAGCGGCGGCACCTTCAGCAGCCAATCGGGGCGCTCACGCAGGACTTTAAAAGTTCGCGCCAGCCGGCGCGTGGTCCTTCTCTGCCCCGCCACCATCAGCAGCTCTCCCCAGTCGGGGGATTGAGCCTCCGGCAGCACGAGCAGCGGCGGCACCTTCAGCAGCCAATCGGGGCGCTCACGCAGGACTTTAAAAGTTCGCGCCAGCCGGCGCGTGGTCCTTCTCTGCCCCGCCACCATCAGCAGCTCTCCCCAGTCGGGGGATTGAGCCTCCGGCAGCACGAGCAGCGGCGGCACCTTCAGCAGCCAATCGGGGCGCTCACGCAGGACTTTAAAAGTTCGCGCCAGCCGGCGCGTGGTCCTTCTCTGCCCCGCCACCATCAGCAGCTCTCCCCAGTCGGGGGATTGAGCCTCCGGCAGCACGAGCAGCGGCGGCACCTTCAGCAGCCAATCGGGGCGCTCACGCAGGACTTTAAAAGTTCGCGCCAGCCGGCGCGTGGTCCTTCTCTGCCCCGCCACCATCAGCAGCTCTCCCCAGTCGGGGGATTGAGCCTCCGGCAGCACGAGCAGCGGCGGCACCTTCAGCAGCCAATCGGGGCGCTCACGCAGGACTTTAAAAGTTCGCGCCAGCCGAGGCACGCCCGCGCCTGGCGGGAACCTTTCATCAGCAAAAGTTATGCCAGCCATCTCAATCAGATTTGTCTTTTAAGCAGCCTCAGACAACAGCAACCGTCTTCGCACCTACTGCTCCTTCCCCATTGAGTAGGATTGAGCTGACACCATACGATCTGTCTCATTGACTAACTGTACCAGCCCAACCGAGTCACTCACCGAGAACTTCAAATAACAACTGGATAAGCATTCAGCTTGAGCTCCCCTAGGGTTGAGCTTGCTCCCACCATCAACCAGATTATCTGTCTATCACCGCAAGTATACTACCTCTAAATGAACTGATTGTCCTTGATATTACCAGTATCTGTAATCACTGTAATCACACTGTTCTCAGTAGCCATTACCTCTCTTATTATACTGTTGTCAGTAGCCATTACCTCTCTCTTATTATACTGTTGTCAGTAGCCATTACCTCTCTCTCTTATTATACTGATTGTCCTTGATATTACCAGTATCTGTAAACACTGTAATCACACTGTTCTCAGTAGCCATTACCTCTCTTATTATACTGTTGTCAGTAGCCATTACCTCTCTCTTATTATACTGTTGTCAGTAGCCATTACCTCTCTCTCTCTTATTATACTGTTGTCAGTAGCCATTACCTATCTCTCTTATCATACTGTTGTCAGTAACGTCTTCTTGCAGTTAATTTATTGTCCAATACTGCACTTTATTAATCCAGAATGTACAAAATCCTGTTCTTATTCTCTACCCTCCTAACCCTTGGTCTCCCTTGCATTTCAAATGCTTTCCACCATGATTCCAACTATATACCAATACTACACACCCATGGAAGGAGATGGTCTGAATTCCCCCACCACACACCACGACAAAAAACAACCGTACACCCCACTCTCACATACTTCACATTCCCCTCCAAAACATCAAAAAGACAAAAGCCGAGAAACAACATCACCAGCGCCGACTGAAATGTGCACTGATAAATGCCAGATCAGTAAGATCAAAATGGCCTGCTACCATTGACCTGATCCCACTATACAATCTTGACATCCTAATGATCACGGAGACATGGCTATCTGACTGCGACAATGCCCTATTGAATCAGATGTTGCCACCTGGATTTGATTTATACACATGTCACAGGACCATCCAGAGAGGAGGCGGGACGCTCATCCTTGCAAAAGCCGATCTACACTTCAAGCTATGCAACTCCTCTAGCTCAGCCCACCTTGATTCCCTCACCATAGCTAATGAGCTATGCACAATTAACCTTTTCTATCGGGCACCCACCCCTTTACCAGATGACCTTCCAACAATAATTGAGCTTGCCTGCATGTCGTCCACCTCACGCTCCCCAACTTGGTTGGTAGGCGATTTCAACCTCCCATCTCTTCATGATAGCCACTCAACAGCATTCCTAGACGCCTTAGAGGATCTAGGCTACAAACAACATGTTGACTCCCCCACTCACTCTAAGGGAGGTAAACTGGACCTCATCTTTGCCCCCCATCTCAACGACTCAACAGCCCAAGACCTTGCATTGCATATATCACCTGTGCCTTGGTCAGATCACAACCTCCTTAGATTCATTATACCCTTTAATACATCCTACAAGAGCCAAATGTCATCAAACACTCCTGATACCCATGCTGCCCGCTTCCGACCATTCAACCGGAGCGTAGTCCTGGAAAATCTTCTGCCACTTATGACCAACACGTCTCTAAACCTAGATGATCTCATCTCCAAATGGGACGAGAACCTTCGAGCTGCCTCCTGTCCATCTCACACTGAAAAGAAAATAAGGAAACGGGAACATGCACCATGGTTCTCTTCTGACCTTCGCTCATCTCTCCACCACCTGCGCAAACTTGAGAGACGGTGGCGACGATCACACTCCTCAGAGTCACTTGATACATACAACTCTTACCTAATAACCCACCGTGGAAAGATAACACAGAGCAGGAAACTCTACCACACAGATCTATTGAAACGTTCCATCAATAAACCACACGCCCTATTCAGACTAGTAAAATCCATAATGGGCGAACCGGTCTCTGCCCAACCCTCAATGCCACAACCACAGGACTTTGCAAACTACTTGCAATCAAAGATGATTAAGACCAACATAAACATGAGTAGCAGTACCTCACCCATACCGTCTAAAGCATCCCAAGCAACTCCACTATGTAATTTCACTGTGGTTTCAAATAGAGAGATGGAGAGCATTGTCGCCTCTATCAATCCCAGCACAGCACCCAACGACCCCTGTCCAGCCAATTGGATCAAAGAGCTACGTCATGACCTAAGCCAAATCCTGTGCAATATATTGAACCAGTCTTTTCTAACAGGCTCGTTCCCACAGCGCCTGAAAAACACCTCCATCAAGCCCCTATTAAAAAATAGCAGACTTGACCCGTCCAAAGTCGAATCTTTTAGGCCAATCTCGAGTATCCCCCAACTTGCAAAAATCATAGAAAAAGCTGCTCAACAACAACTCCAGCACCATATTGACACTGAAGCTCCACTAGACCCGTCACAACACGGCTTCAGGGAAGCGCATGGCGTCGACACAGTCCTCACAACCCTATTCAACGAATTGGTCACTGGAATGGACAGCATCCAACAAGGATTTGTCCTCATCTTCCTGGACATCTCCGCCGCCTTTGACTCTGTGAATCATGACATACTTCTACAACGCCTGAAAGAAAAGGGGATTCAAAGCACAGCACTTGAATGGTGTAAATCCTACCTATCCAACAGGTGGCAACAAGTAAAAACAGGTCATACATCCTCGGAACCATTCCTGCAGTCTCAGGGGGTACCTCAAGGATCGTCCTTATCGGCACTAATGTTCAATATATATATGCAGCCGATATGTGATTTGATCCGATCTTTCAACGTACGGTGCCTAGCTTACGCAGACGACATCCTCCTCTACATGCCGTTCAAAATTGACCAACCAGTGTTCTCCCCAATAATCAATTGTTTCGGAGCGGTAGCTGATTGGCTGCTAACACAAAACCTTCGGATCAATCATAGTAAAACTGATGTCCTTTTTGTTACAAAGAACCGTAAATTCATACCCCCCCCATCACTACTTGTCAACGATGTAGAATTGAAGTCCAAACCTACAATCAGATATCTGGGCATCACATTGGACCAGCACCTAGATATGACTACACATGTGAAGAACGTTACAAAGTCTATATATCACAAGATCAGAACATTACGTCACCTCCGCCCCCTACTGGAATCCAATGACTACCGGACAACCTTTCAGGCATTAGTCCTCCCACACCTGGACTTTGCGAACATCGCCCTCCACGGCCTGCCTCAATCAACTTTAAATCCGCTCCGCCTGGCAATGAATGCAGCTGCAAGAGTTCTCTCTGGATCATCAAGAACTGACCACATAACACCAATCATGAAAAATCTGCATTGGCTACCGTTACTCGCCAGACTCCAATATAAGTCATTAGTCCTTACTTTCAAAGCCCTGAATAACTACCCACCTACACCGATTAGCAAACTAATCCACAGCACCCTGGAAAACAGAGACAGGAGATCCACAGCAATGAACACCTTAATAGTCCCCAGGATGATGACGTCATGTACTAAGACCACATCCAACAGGGCTTTCTCCATATTCGCTCCCCTAAATTGGAATGCCCTTCCTCATGAAATCCGTGGCATCAAAAGCTTAATCCTATTCCGTAAAGCTTTGAAACACCACCTATTCACAATATGCTACCCTGACACCAACCCTGACACCCACACATCGGGTAAACTTCTCTCATGTCACAGCTACCATAGCACCATATTACAACCAGAAAATGGTTAGCCTATACTCTTGCCCACCCACTAATTTTACGCCTGCCCACAAAATGAAGTTGATACCAAATTAGCTTAGAGTATTGGTGACAATACTAATCTAACCTGTAAATAGTTACCCTGTGAATAGTTACCCCGGTTGTCCTATGTTTCTTTTCCTGTTCTATGTAAACTCAATGTTGCTTGTATGCATTGTAGTATGTTTTGTTCGATGTACACCGCACTGATTATAATAGCGCGGTATAGAAGAAATGTTAAATAAATAAATAAATAAATTTTACATTTGTAGCCCAAGCTATTAGATTTCAATACAGAATGCTGTATATGCTAAGAGGGAGCTTGCTGCTGGAATAGGATTTCATCATAAAATCCATTTTCATGCTGCACAAATGATAGGAATTTGCATTAGTGTAATAAATTGGTTTTAAGGTCATCAGTATCTGATTTAATTAAGACACTGTTAATAAACTGGAAATTACAATGTCACAAGCTCAGAAATTTGTGTGTAGACATAGCAATGATCAAAACAAGATGTGAAATGATAGGAAATTTTTAGCTTCCATATTTAAGCAATGGGACCTCACATGACCAACATTTATTGTGATTAAAAAAAGCATACAGTATGGGGTAGGTTCTGAATTGCATTTAGCGGGGATATACGCCCAGGTTGTATAATTCCCGTTAAATGTCGGGCTCATATTCTCATCTAAAAGCTCCCTGCATGTGCTGCCGAGATGTGTGGGAGCTCTGGATGGGGTTGGGAGGGGGCGGGCAGAGGAGGAACAAGGGCGGGAGTAGGCAGGATCCTGACCCCGGATGTACAGGGCTGATTCCGGTGTTGGCCCTGTATGTCCGGGATTGGCTATCTACATGGGGAACTTATTCCACCTTGGAGGTGGAATACGTTCCCCTGAAGTTTGCAGCGGACAGTGGAGAGATCAGCAGAGAAGGTGAGTAGGGGCATGGCGTTCCACTCAGCCCAATCCCGGCCTCAGAAGGCCAGAATGTGGCTCTGGCATGGAGCCATGATGCCATGGCAACAGGATGCCACAGCACCGCGGCTCCATGCAGGAGCTAGGCTGAGCTAGCCGGGCAGAGCTCTGGACGTCTGGGCTGCCTGAATCAGGTATGCCCTGGACATCTAGGCCCTATGCCACAATTCTGCTCCTGCGGGGCTGTCTAGCCCCTGCAGGAGCAGAATAGGGTGCATCTCCAGGCCATCCGGATTTCTGGACGTCTGGAAGGCCCGGACATGCGCCTATGGAATTGGTCTCCATGTATTTAGTCATATCTTTTGTCAGTAGCGCTAGGCGAGTTCAGGAACAATAGATATTTCAATAGATATTTCCCTTTCCTGGGGGGCTTACAATAAGAGGCGCTTTTACTAAAGTGCAGTAGTTTTTTGCACCTAATGTGCATTTAGCAGTAAAACTAATGTGTTGTGCAAATCCTAGCACTGTCAGGTCTAAGCGAGGTGTGATAATTGCTTAAGTGCAAAGCCTCCATGGTTAGTGTCGGGGTCGTGGCCAGCATGTTCCCAACAGCTATCACTGTGGGTGCACCTATTCCATCCCTACCCTGCCCATTCTGCACCCCAACACATGAGTGGCAGCTAGACCGTGAATTAGTCTGTAGTAACTGTCATGTCTCCATGTTAACAGTTACTGCAGGCCTTTGCGCACAGTTACCTTGCACAGAAATGCACGTTATCTGCTTAGCACACTTTAATAAAAGGACCCCTAAGCCTGTATCTGAGGCAATGGAGGGTTGATTGACTTGTCCAAGATCACAAGGAGTGTCAGGATTTGAACCCTGGCTACCCTGGCCCTCTGACCACTGCGCCATGAAAACTATCTTGGATTCTCTGTAAATTGTAGTTTCTTTTACTGGACTAATATAAGAATAATCAAAAGATGTCCTAACCAGATCTGAAGATCATATAGGCCTGTTTTGGCAGATCTGAAAGTACCCAACTAAACACAGAGCATGACTGCAGAAGAAGATTATGCGGCCTGTCCAGTCTGTCCCTGCATACCAACTGCTCAGCCTTACGATTTCTTTCCCTCAGATCCTCTGGGCTTGTCTCATGCTTTGTTGAAATCCCGCCACCTCCACTATCTTTTCTGTAAAGAAAACCTTTCTTAGATTACTTCTGAGCTTACCCTTTTCTACCTCCATCTTATGACCTTTTGTTCCAAAATATCCTTTCCATTGAAAGACACCTGACCCCCATTCCTTTTCCTGCTGGCTATTCCTCTCCATACGAGGTATTCATCCAAGCATCCATTTGGCTTTTGCTGTCAGTCCAGCTACCTGTTTGGCCACCTTAAGATTACCATATATGATGACTCCCATATCTTACTCTTCATTTGTGCACTAAACGTCATCCCGTATACTAAGGATTCTAACCTCAGGACACTCCTAGTTAGCCAGGTTTTCAGGGTGACCACAATGAATATGCATGAAAGAGATCTGCATACAATGGAGGCAGTGCATGCAAATCTCTCTCATGCATATTCATTGTGGTTATGCTAAAAACGTGACTGGCTAGACATGTCCCAAGACTGGGGTGAGAATCCCTGCGATATACTGCACCAACCCCATGGCATTTGCAGCACAAATGTATGATCCTGCATTTTTTTAGTACTAGCTGATAGCTGACAAACTCTAAACCATTCCTTGAGCTTTGCCAGATCCCTTCCCTCCTTTTCCACACCTCCCATCCATAAAGAAGCAAACCTTTTGCAACAGCCCTTCCGCAATATCACTTACAAAAATGTTGAAAAGAATAGTCTGGAAAGCTTCCACTTTTTCATTATTCTTATGATTCTCCTATACAGAGTATCAGCATTTTTAAGAATGCCTTTCCCTCCAGGGCCAGTACGGCTACTAGAACTATCCAATATTACACATCTCAAAACCACTGCTATTTAGATTTACTGTAGCTTAGCAATTCATGGTGACATCAAAACCATTAAGATATGTTACGGGTTTATGTTATTGCCCAGGCAGAGAAGCTGCTTATTGGCTGCCTGAAATACCACAAAGAGAAATTAATTAGAGACTAATAGATTCAAAGCACTAGTCACATTGATGAATATTTATAATACCTATTTAAGTTATTCCATAGAATACTGAGGAAAAATATAGCATCATCCATGGGGTATCAACCTTCTGCTCTAAACGATTTTGATTCTCCTTTAAAGCAAGAAAACGTGCATATTCCACAGATGCTGCAATCCAGTTTTGTTTTTAGTGCAGCTACTAGCATTGTTGTCCCTATTAAGGAACAGTTTTTCTCCTGCTGAAACATCTTTTGCAAAGCAATATCAGATTGGTATCCAGTTTCTAGCAATGTAAATGTCCTTCCTGCCAGTAGTCTCTGCTACAAGAAAAAAGGGGGAAAGAATGTTTTTTCCTTCCACCAGGAGTTGCCGGAAAGAAGATGTTTACGTGGCTCTGGGACTTGGGAAGAGGTGGAAGGTCGAAGTGGCCCCATTACCACTGGAAGCTGGCATTCCACTGCTTCCCTTTGGGAGGTAGAGTGATAATGTGGGTCTGCTGCTGGGAGATAGTGTATCAATATGGCCCCAACCATGGCAACGGGGAGACAGAGAGAAATAGGGATGCTATGAAGAACAGGACTCGGGGGCTATTGTGGCCAAAACATACAAGGAGAAGGGAACAAAAGGATGAGAGCCAGAAAGGTGAGGAGGAAGAGAAGATTATGAAAGGGAGAGAAGGATTAGAAAGAAAGAGGCCCGGAAGAACGGAGGCCAACAGAAAAAGATGTGGAAGAAAGGAGAAGTGAGCAGCCTAACAGGCTTGCAGACAGAGAGCGATGGAGGGTGGGGTAGAACAGAGAGAGCAGGATTTGGATGGGAAAGAAAATGTTGCGGAGAGAGGGAAGCAGCAGAAGAAATAATTGTGGTGGTGTAATGGAAGCAAGGGTGAGAAAGTGATAGTAAGTAAAAGAGGTCAGGGAAACTGTTGAGGAAATAGAGGGAAAGTAAAACGGGAAGGGAGACTGATGTGGGGAAAAAGAGAGAAGAGAAAACAGAACCATACATAGACTGACAAAGACGAAAGAGAGTTAGAGGAATTAACCAATGTACCCATTCTCTTGCATTTAAAAGTTGCTAAAGAATTTGCTATAGAATCTTGACTCACTGCTATATAAAGTTATTCTTGTGTGGGAGTGACTGCTACACATAACTTTTGCCTTAAAGCATTTTCTGTTCTCTAGTGGTTGTAATATAGGATCTTCTTGTTCTTAAAAGTGAGGTATTCCTAACTCCTGAAAATACAACTATTTTCCCAGTCATCGCCTGAAGTCTGCTTGTGGACAGCTATCACAACTGAAATTTCACAGTCATCGCTTTAACATTAATTTTAGAATTGTTCAGAAATAATACTTAATTTCAGTAAGGGGTAATATGAAAAAAAGCTTGTGTGCAGTGTAAAATGCCTTGCTGGGCTTTTTTTTGTTTATTATTTTTATAAAGTGGGACATGAAGTTCCAGCCCAATGCTGGCTGGGAACCCAATGGTCCATCATAACAGAAATCTATAAATCACCTGTTTGCACCTGGAAAAACAAAGGGTATCATGGAAAACAAATTTGTACTTTTTATGTAAAAATGTACTTTCCTTATGATGCTCTCCCCACCATCCACCTTCCAAATCAGCTCATAACGACGTTCCTGGAGGTGCTGTTTTTGTGCTCAGTTATTAACAGGTTACCAAGGCCTTGCCAAGCCGCCACATATTTATTTATTTTATTTATTTATTTAACAGGTTTTCTTATATTGTTTTATCATTTCAGTCAAAGTGGTTTATACTGTTACTTAAACTTGGTAATGCATATTAAACAGGGACATTGATAACTTTTATTTTATTTATTTATTTTATTTTTATTTACATTCTCTTATATACCGCGCTATTCTGCATCAGTGCGGTTTACATTGAACAAACTGAAATTACATTGAATAGGGCATTATAACTTGGAGATAACTATTTTACAGGGAACATGGGCTATGGAGGGTTAAGTGGCTTGCCCAAGACCACAAGGAGCACCTGTGGGACTTAGAAACCCCAGTCCTTCCGGCCCAAGGTTGCTGTCCTCTAGTGGGATTTGAACCCCCGACCTTCCGGCCTGAAGTACCTTGCCCCAACCACTAGGCTACTCCTCCACTCCTTGGATTCTCCTGAGGCAATGGAGGGTTAAGTGACTTGCCCAAGGCCACATGGTGTGCTAGTGGGAATCGAACCCTGGTACATGAGGCAGACAACACCTTGTGCACATACAACACATTCTGTCGCTCCATCTGCATGCGCTCTTTCATTCTCTCCAGCTATTGCATGCCACTGATAAGCCTACATTCAAAAATAAATGCTTCCACTTAACCAGAGCGCTCACTGCCCTGATGCCCGATAGGAGCAAAACTGCCTCCTCCCCAGGCACCACTATCCCTGTCCATCTCTCCAGCAATCCTTGGACATCCATCCAAAATCTTTGTAGCTCTGTACAATGCAGAAAACAATGCAACAGCTTCCCCGCCCCTGCTTTATATTTGAGGCAAAGAACCAAATCCATCAGCGACATCTTCCCTTCTTGCATCAATGTGGCAGTGGAGCAGAATTTTAAACTGTATTTTTCTAAAATCAGCATCCAGATTCTACTGCTTTCTAAAAACCTGATGTGAACCACTTGGGGGGGTGGTGGCTTTCCACAGCGCTCTGTGCAGGGCTAGCCCGACTATCAGGCAAACTAAGCAGTCGCCTAGATTGGCAACTTCTAGAAGGGTGGCAAATAGCAGGGCATTCAAAGCTAAGCAATAGATTTTGACTGCCAGGGGCCTGTAAAGCTTGAGGTCTGCCTTGGATGCCAATACCTTGAACCAACTCTGGGACCAGCCCTGGCTTTCTGCCAATATTGTGCTGGCTCTGGACCACCAACCTGCCAGTCTTCTCTTGCTCCCTGTTATACCAATGAGTGACTGAATTGCCCTGTACCTGGGAGAGCTGCATTTCCTCTAAAAAATAAAATAAAAAAAAACTACTCATCTTCCCATGTTACCTATCCCTCCAACTCCAGGAGGTAATGTAATACCTTACTTGAAGAAAAACAACAAAATGATTCTTTTCAAACACATACCTTCCTCAAAGTTGTTCAAATGTGTACAGCACAGGTTCATCCTCTAGAATCAAATCTCTCACCATTATCACCCCCACTGGTATTCCACATCTTAAACACTTCCCCTTCCAAGCCAGGTAAAAGGAGACTCCTTAACACTATGCCCATGCTTATACTGAAGCCACTGCCTTAAACAAAAACAACCCTGTTTCCCTCTCCTTTCTACTCAAACTTTGCTGGGGCTGATGAATTAGAAAGAGCGGACTGAAGGGCACTAAGCCTTCAGTATAATGTTTGTATCCTCCATCCATATACTCCCAGAGGTAGCTTAATTGACATGCCATAATATACGGCCGATAATTGGGTATGCCCAAGCCACTCTTGTTCTTAGGCATAATTAACTTCTCCCAACTCAGTCAGGGCCTCCTCCCCTTGCATAAAAACCCTTCAATTTTCATGTCTTTTTTTGTCACCCAACAGAACAATGAATGTAGAAGATAAAGGTGAAATTAGACTTACCTGCTAATTGTTGTTCCTTAAGGAACTCTAGTCCAGTCCCGGAACCATAGAGTTTAGAACCTCCACCAGCAGCTTTGGAGACTGAAAGATGTCATCGCTTTGACGTCACTGGTATAAATAGGCAAGGACTGCCCCCTTCCACCAGTACCTATTGACAAAGCAGACTCAGCAGAGCAACAAATAAGTAGTTAAACGATTAATAAAAGGAACTAAGAACACCAGGCACAACATTGCCTCTTTCTTTTTTTTTTTTTTTCTTGGAAAGAATAACCGTACTACCCGCATCAGGAGATCCCCACCCCCCAAGCAAAGGAAGTTGTGCTGCGAAAAGGGCTCCCACTACGCCTCCACTGAGAGACTACCCAGGGGCCCGGACTACCTAGCGTCCCACCTAAACTTCAGACTGAACTACCGCTGAATATCTGGGGAGGGATCCGGGACTGGACTAGAGTTCCTTAAGGAACAACAATTAGCAGGTAAGTCTAATTTCACCTTCCTTTACGGCCCTCTAGTCCAGTCCCGGAACCATAGAGGATGTAACAGAGCAGTGAATCTCAATGGGAGGGACCAGTCAGCCCAGCCTGAAGCACAGCCAAGCCAAAACGCCCATCTCCCGCTTCCTGCACATCCAGCCTATAGTGCTTAGCAAAAGAATGTAACGATGACCACGTCGCCACCCTACAAATGTCCGCTACAGGAACCAAACTAAACTCCGCCCAAGACGCTGCCTGCGCCCTAGTCAAATGAGCACGGAGACCCTCCGGAATCGCTTTACCTTTCAGAACATATGCCGACGCTATGGCCTCCTTCAACCACCGCGAAATGGACGCCTTAGCCGCCACCTCCCCCTTCCGAGTACCTCCAAAGGTCACAAACAGCCGATCCGACTTCCTGAAGGGAGCAGTCTCGCAGAGGTATCTCTTCAATGTGCGACGAACATCTAGACGGTGTAACTTGCCCCCCGATTTATCTTTCTGTTCCTTGGAAAACACTGGCAAAGACACGACCTGGTTAAGATGAAACATGGACACCACCTTCGGCAAGAACCCCGGCACCGTCCGCAACACCACCTTATGATTAAAGAAGGATAAGTACGGTTCCTTACAGGACAACGCTTGCAACTCAGAAATCCGTCTCGCGGAGCAAATAACCACTAGAAACACCGTTTTCAACGTCAGATCCTTTATCGACGCCATGTCCAGCGGCTCAAAAGGCGCCCCATTCAGGGCCTCCAACACCAGTTCAGATCCCACGCCGGAACCGACCTACGCCTCGGCGGCCGCATGAGCAAGACAGCTTGCAAAAACCTTCTGACATCACTGTGTGCCCCCAACAACTGACCTTGTATCTTACCGCGATAATAAGAAATCGCTGCCAACTGTACCCGCAAGGAGCTGGCTGAGAGACCCTTTCCCACACCACCCTGCAAGAAGGAAAGGACATGCGATACCGACGCCTGCAATGGCCGCAGGTTCCGCCCCGAACACCAGGCTTCAAAAATGCGCCACACCCGGATGTATGCCAACGAAGTAGAGCATCTGCACGCCTTCAGCAAAGTAGTAATGACCGCTGCGGAATACCCCTTGGCCGTCAGCCATGCCCTTTCAAGAGCCATGCCGTAAGCGAGAATCGATGTACCCTGCTGCAACACTTCCTCCCAGCCCGGAAGTCTCCACGGCCTGTCCGCCAACAGCCTCACTAAGTCCGCGTACCACGGTCTTCGGGGCCAATCGGGCGCTATCAGGACCACTAGGCCCCTGTGCCTTTCTATATGCTGGACTACTCAGCCTACCAGAGCCCAAGGTGGGAAGACATAGAGAAGGCCCCCTTCCGGCCACCTCTGGGCTTACGCATCGAGACCCTCTGACATCCGTTCTCGTCATCTGCTGAAAAACCGCTCCACCTGGGCCGACTCAAAGGTTGCCATCAGATCCATGAGAGGAACTCCCCAACGCTGAACTAGGAGCGCAAAGATGTCTGGATGAAGCATCCACTCTCCCGGATCCACTCTGCGGCGACTCAGGAAATCTGCTTCGATATTGTCCACTCCGGCCACGTGTTGCGCCGACAGACCCTTCAGATTCCTTTCGGCCCAACTCAGAAGGAGACTGGCTTCCTCGTCCAGCGACACACTTCCCATGCTGCCTTGCCGATTGATATAAGCTACGGTTGTTGCATTGTCCGATAACACACGCACCGCCTCCTGCCGCAGGCTCTTCTGAAACTGTTGTAGGCCCAACAACACCACCCTCATCTCCAACCCGTTGATGGCCCACTCTTTCTCCTCCAGAGACCACTGTCCCTGGGCAAAGTGTCCCTCGCAATGCGCTCCCCATCCTAGAAGACTCGCATCTGTCGTCAGAAGCCTCCAGGAAGGAGGCTCCAGCGGAACGCCCGCTTCCAAATTTTTCATCCGTAACCACCAGAGCAGCTCCCGACGTACCTCCTGAGGGCAAACCAGCCGCTGGGACAACGCATCCCTCTGATGAGACCAGCGTCGGAGCAGGGAGCTCTGCAATGGCTGCATATGGAACCTGGTCCACGGCACCACCTCGATTGTGGCCGCCATCGTCCCGAGTACCTGCAGGTATTGCCACGCTGTCGGCGCCGGCCGTGACAGAAACTCTCTCACGAGCGCTCGCAACTTTTGCGCCCGGAGGACCGGGAGAAATACCGCTGCCTGACCCATCTCGAAACGGGCCCCGAGGTACTCCAGGGACTGCGAGGTCACTAACCGGCTCTTTGCAAAGTTGATCACCCAACCAAGGCTCTCCAAAAGTTGAACTACGCGAGCGGTGGCCAAGGCACTCTCCTCTCGAGACTTTGCTCGAATCAACCAGTCGTCCAAGTATGGATGCACCAGCACTCCCTCCTTGCGGAGAGCTGCCGCCACGACAACCATGATCTTTGTAAACGTTTGCGGCGCCGTCGCCAGACCGAAAGGCATAGCTTGAAACTGAAAATGTCCCATGGGAACCGCAAACCTCAGAAACGTCTGATGCTCCTGCTGAATAGGGATGTGAAGTTACGCCTCCGTGAGGTCCAGCGAAGTCAGGAATTCTCCTGCCCGAACCGCCGCAATCACCGAGCGTAACGTTTCCATACGGAAGTGGGTTATCCTGAGACACTGATTTACCCGCTTTAAATCTAGAATTGGCCGAAAGGAGCCTTCCTTCTTTGGTACCACAAAATAAATGGAGTATCGACCGCACCTGCACTGATCCGACGGGACGGGCACTACCACCTCGAGTTGCAGAAGCCGCTGCAAAGTTTCTGAGACCACCTGCACCTTGTGAGGAGACCACCTGCACCTTGTGAGGAGACCGGCAAGGCGACCGGACAAAGGAATCTAACACGGGACGATGGAGCTCTAGGACATAACCTTCTCGCACGACCTCCAACACCCACTGGTCTGAGGTAATTTGGACCTAGGCAGGGTAGAAATCCCGCAACCGTCCTCCCACGGGCACTACCGCCAACTGAGTCCGCCTCATCTCATTGGGACTTCTTAACGTTTGAGGACAGGAAAGGCGCGAAGCCTCTGCCCGCCCCCCTGAAACCTCGAAAGCCCTGGCCCCGCGCCGGAAACCTCCCCCGCTGAGGCTGGCTAAAACGAGAGGACCGAAACCTTCGAAACTCTCTGGGGGCCCCCCAGGATGCCAAGGCCCCCCGTGACTGCTTTGGCTTATCCTCCGGTAGATGGCCGCCCTTGGACTCCCCCAGGTCCTTGACTAACTTTTCTAAATCTTCCCCAAACAAAAGCTTTCCCCTAAAGGGAAGCTTGCTGAGGCAAGCCTTGGACAAAGCGTCCGCCGACCAGTTACGCAACCAAAGGTATCGTCGCGTTGCTACCACCGATGCCATGCTCCTAGCCAGGCCCCAGATGAGGTCATAATGAATGTCCGCCAAATAAGCGGTACCCGACTCCAGCCGCGCTACTTCGTCTACTTGCTCCACCTGCAACCTCTGCGACCATCGCAAACAGCCTCTCGCCACCCATGCTCCTGCTATGGAGGCTTGCAACGAAAGGGCCGAGACATCGAACACCTGCTTCAGTTACGAATCCAACTTTCTGTCCTGCATATCCTTCAATGCCGCAGCACCCTCAACCGGGATCGTAGTCTTTTTAGTGACCGCCGATACCGCCGCATCTACCTTCTGCAAGGGAAAAAGCTCCCTGTCCTGGTTAGAAAGCGGATAGAGGCGAGCTAAAGCTCTTGAACCTCGCAGGACCGCCTCTGGCAAGTCCCATTCTTCCTGAATCATCTTGCGAAAGACCCTATGAACTAGGAAGACCTTTTGGGACTGACGTACCGCCTGCAATAACAGATCCTCCAACGCTTCCTCCGGCAGAGGCTCCACGGATGGCATATTTAGCGTCTTCAAAGTCTCGGAGATCAGAGCTGGGAGCTCTTCCCGCCAGAACACCCGGACCACTCTACTCTGCTGCTCAGAGTCTGGCAACTCCCCCTCTTCTAACTCTTCTTCCGAGGCCTCCTCCAAGTCCCCCGCCTCCTCATCCAAACCAGACAGAGGACTGTCTTCTACTAGCACCTTCCCCTTCTTGGCCAAAGCAGACTCCTCCTCCGGGCAATCCAGCGGCCTCGTCCGCTTCCGCCCCCGCGGACCCTGAGGAGGAGCCGCCAACAGCTGCAGCAAAGCCAAAGCCCGCTGCATAAGTGCAAAGAAATCCGGCGGAATCCCGGGGAAGTCGGGACCCTGGCCCGAAGCCAGCTGCCGATCAGGGTCCTCAGCCGAGGATGGTCCCGTTACCGGTTCCACAGGAGCCAAAACTGGAGGCAAGACGACTTCCCCCTCCGAAAGAGCCTCCCCTTGCTCCCGAGAGGACTCTTCCAGCGGCTTCTCCATGAGTGCTGCCCCCACTGTGCAGGCTCTACATACCCCTGAGTCTAACACTTCTCTACCCCTAATGCCACACACCAAACAGCGTGTCTTGGCAGGCATCCTCTCTGCCAGAAGGAACACTGAGATTCTCACACTCAGTCACGATCCCTGCGTTACACTATTATTTATCTTTATGTTTTGTTTTTTTTTTGTTTTCTGTATCTGAAACCAAATGCAAAGGTTCCCCTGACACTGCACCGACGTTTTAAACTTTGGTATTTTTTTTGTTTTTTTTTTTCAACTACAACCCTACTGTCGAGCTACCTAGTCCTAATCTCTGCAGAAATTCACAAAACGAGGGAGAGAATTGCCAGAAACCGCATGCTAAACACTTAAGCAATAAATTTGACGCTCACAAAAAGGCTGCCGGCATTGAGCTTCCCGCCCGGAGACACGCGGCCCTGCTAATGGCACGCTGCCCGATCAAGCTCCCTTACACAGGCCGAGGGAGAGGCCTAATTTCCCCATCGGCCCTGCCCTGAACCGAAAACTCAACAGCCAAATTCAACTCACCGCCTCAGAAAAAGACCGGGAGCACCGCTGCCGGAGCTCAGCCTTGCCACGGCTTCGGCTCCGGCGATCAAGGACAGCTGACTAAGTCTGTTGCCGCGTTGCTGCTGCCGCTGCCTTCTACCTGTTCCTCACCCTTCTTTTTGCGGGTTCGGGAACAGGGAGGCCACAAAGCTCGCAGGCTGCCCTGCTGCTCATTTTCTCAATGGGGAGTAAGTACCCGGGGGGAGGGAGGGGGAGACAGAGAAAGAGAGTCCAGCCGAAACAAGTAGGATCCCTTCCTGCAGCAGCACTCCAGCTAGAAAAGAAAAACAAACCCAGGGTAAATAAAAAGTACAAGGTAAAATTTAAATGTTACAAAATTTAAAAGCTCTGCTTATTTGCGCTAACTGAGCCCAGTCCCAGGCTCAGACCTCTCTCCAGCTGCTTGGAGACTGAAAGTAATGGTGGAAGGGGGCAGTCCTTGCCTATTTATACCAGTGACGTCAAAGTGATGACATCTTTCAGTCTCCAAAGCTGCTGGTGGAGGTTTTAAACTCTATGGTTCCGGGACTGGACTAGAGGGCCGTAAAGGAAGCAATGTTAGCATTACTATCATCTTAATAAGCCCCCCACATGCAAATAAGGAAAGAAGATCTTTCCAGAAAGGTAATTGCCGGGCCACTCCCTGAACACCCTCTGTGATATTCAAAGTATTAAGATAGTCTACTTGTCTGCGGATCCAAACCTCTAAATATTTAAGCTTTTCCCCAAACACCGAAAAGGAAAGGAACCTTGCCAGATCTCTACTAACCTCAGGGTGAGAGCTATAGTCACTGATTTATCATAGTTAATCTTTAAGCCCGCAAATGATCCAAACTGTTCCAACATCTCTGTAACTTTAGGAATATCCTATTGATATTTTGCTGTTTTCTTGGAGAGTGCCATCAGCAAAAAGAGAAATCTTCAACTCCTGCCATCCCACTTGAATCCCCCTGTAATCTTGAAACCGCCGAGGGGTTCCAAGGCTGAAACAAAGAGGAATGGTGAGAGAGGACAATCCTGCTGCTTACCCCCTTCTAATACAAACTGATCAGTGACAACCCATTAATGAGAATCCTGGCACTCAATCCAGGAAATAGTAGCTGAGTCCAGTTAAGTACCCATTTCTCAAAGGCCTAAAACATGAATTCCTAAAATAAATTTGCCAAACGCCTTTTTGGCATCTAGACTCAACATGAATCTCTGGCCTTCAGTCACTGCTTCCAACTGCTTACGGATGTTTTTACCCCACTTCATCGCTTCACAAGCCCACCTGGTCATTCTGCATTAGGGCTGGGAGTACCATACCCAATCAACTTGCCAGAATAAGGACCAGAATTTTTTTATTCACACTGAGTAAAGAAATAGGCCGATATGATCCTACCAACCAGGGATCTCTTACATGCTCTACAGGGTCTTTACTACTCAGAACCCCAAGATCAGACCCCAACCCATTCAATCATGCTGCTTTCTCCAATTCTAACCCTCACTTTCAAAAGGGGAGCATTCACTTCTTCCATCTGGTCTACTGTGAGTTGCGGCCAATCAGACACTTGATAAAATTTTTCCATCACTGTCAAATCAATAGCTTTTTTCACATAAAGAGCCCTAAAGTACTCCACAAATCTCTCAGATGTTGCTGCTGTTGTAGTATGCAGCTCTCCTCCATCTCCCTTAGGCAAGCAACATGTAGAGGTTTCTACATGCACCTCACCTATCTCACCAAATGCCTACCAGCCTTATTCTCTGAGGGTATAACTGAAATTAATTAATTAATTAATTTAACATTTCTTGTATACCGCCTTTCTAATTTATCAAGGCGGTTTACATTGAACACAACAGAAGTTAAGTTACATAGAACATTCATAGAAGATTGTAACAGATACAAGATAACAGGGTTATTTTAACTGTCCATATAATAGGAAGGGTGGGGGATATATGCCATTCTGATTACAGGTAACTTATTTACAGTGAGAATCAAAGGTTGGATATACCGAATACAGATAACACAGTGAGAATCAAGAAGGGTCTAATTCTGTGTGTGATTGAGGAGGTTTGTCTGTCTGATATGGTGTTATGTGACTGTCCCATAATATTCCTGGAAGATGTCTGTTTTGACCCTCTTTCTGAACTCTTTTAAGTCTTTCATTGCTCTTATATTGCTTGGTAGGGAGTTCCATAGAGTTGGACTGTAGACGGAGAAAGTGTGCTGGAGACCATATCTTGCAAAAGATATAAAAAGACTGGAAACTGTTCAGAGGAAGGCGACCAA
The DNA here is from genome assembly GCA_033557465.1 of Ichthyophis bannanicus. NCBI lineage: Eukaryota > Metazoa > Chordata > Amphibia > Gymnophiona > Ichthyophiidae > Ichthyophis > Ichthyophis bannanicus. The sequence goes on from CM066033.1 coordinate 1,132,430,416, forward strand.
AATGATTTGGAGCCTGCTTCAGAAGCCTTATGAGAAGAAACTTGAAGACCTAAATATGTATACTCTGGAGGAGAGGAGGGACAGGGGAGATATCATTCAGACCTTTAAATACTTAAAGAGAAATAATGAGCAAACCAACCTCTTCCAAAGACGGGGAAGCTGTAAAACTAGAGGGCATAACATGAAGCTGCAAGGGGATAAATTGAAAGGCAATGTCAGGAAATATTTTTTCACTGAAAGGGTGGTGGATGCTTGGAATGCCCTCCCGTTGGAAGTGGTGGGGGCAAATACAGTGACAGAATTCAAAATGGCATGGGACAGACACAGTGGATCCCTTTACAGCAACAGGATAAAATCAAAATAAACTTAACTAATTTCTCAACATACAGGGGTGTCCTACACGGAGCGGTGGGTTCACCCCTTAAACAAAGACATGGGGAGGGGTGGCCTGCACAGAACCGCAGGTGCACCTACTCTTGCCATCTTACTTGGCAAACTAGATGGACCATACTGGTCTTTATCTGCCGTAATCTACTATGTTACTATGTTTCTTGCGTGCTGGTTGTTTTGAGTTTGGGGACTTTAAATAGATTTGCAGTTTGGTTTCTTCTTGGTCTGCTCTCTGATGTTGTGAATGAGTAACCACAAGCAGTCAGCAGATAAGTTGTGTATACTTTTAAATGTGTTCATGAGTGATTTGTATTTGATGCGTGCTTGGATGGGCAGCCAATGTAGCTCTTTCAGGACTGGGGTGATATGCTCTTGTCGTGAGATCAAGCGAGCTGCAGAGTTTTAGGCAATTTGTAGGGGAAGGAGGGAACCTTTTGGTAGTCCTTGGAATACAGAATTACAATAATCCAAGTGAGGGATAATGATCGCTTGGCAGGCAGTGCAGAACCGTTTATGATCCAATAGCGAGCGAAGGTTGTGAAAGATCTTCATTCTTTGGTATGTCGCTGTAGTTGCTTTCTTAAAATGTGTTTGGAAATTCAGTTTCTGGTCTAGCATCACCCCAAGGTATTTGACCTCAGATCTGATGGGAATGTCATAGTTGTTGATTGTAATCTTCTCTGGAGGTGAGAAGGTGGAATCTCTGTTTATGACCAGTGCCTCGGTTTTGCTGAAATTTTATGTTAGAGATTGCTCTTGTAGACAATGGGTCATTTCATTAAGGCATGAAAGTATAGTAGAGAAGTCTGGATTCTTTGTTGTGAATGGCGTATATAACATAATGCCATCTGCATAACTATGATACATTACCCTGTATTTATGGAGGATGCAACATATGGGCTGATTATATAAGTTAAATAAGAGGGCGGAGTGCGCTGATACTTGTGACAATCCTTGTTGTACTTGTATATGTTCCGAGGTCTTGTTGTGTAGTTTGACTTGTTGTGTGCATCCAGATAGGTATGAACACAACCATCTTAGTGGCGTCCTGTTTACTCCAATTTCTACGAGGCACTCAATGAGTTCCCGGTGATTTACTGAGTCAAATGCTGCAGAGATATCAATGACAATGAGGATGAAGGCTTGTGTGGATCTTTCTATTCCCTTTATCAGTTGTCTAGAAGGGAGGTGAGGACATAATTTTGCCTGAACCTGTGCTGGTCATCAAGGGGGGCATTTAACTCTACAAAGTCCTGGAGTTGCAGTTGAACAGTCTTCTCTATTATTTTGGCCAAGAAAGTTATACTAGAAATGGGTCTGTATGATGTGGGTAAGTCGGGGCCTGCTGAGGAGTTCTTTAGAGTTGGTCTGACTGAGGTGGTCTTCAGGTTAGATGGCATAAGTCCTTGAATGAGAGAAGAGTTTATTATTCTGAGCAGTGGTGGTCTTAGCTCTTTTCTGACCACTTTGATCCATAGACTTACTGTATATACAAACCAAATCTAATTATATTCTGTACATATGTTTATAGTTTCTCTGTTACTCCAAGTTTATGCTCCTGTTACAATGTACTGTCCAAGTTTAAACTCCTGTTACAATGTAAGCACAGAACAGTTTTCTGACTGTGCACCCTTGTTGTATGTAAACCGCACTGATAACAAATAGCGCGGTATATAAAAGCTGTTAAATAAAATACTGTGGGACATGGGTCCAATGGGGATGTGGTGGTGTTTATCATTGTTAGGATTTGGTCTAGTTGATTGTTTGATATGGGGGTAAATGTGCTCCATTTTGGCTTGCTACTTGCTTCATCTGATGTTATCTGATTTAGTGGAATTGTATCTTTAACAGGAGGGAGTTTGCTCTGTAGGCAGGAGGTGCATTATTGTGGGTTCAAGCATGAGGCTTTCGGGGTAGAGGGGGCTAAAATGAATGCCTTGGTAATTGCAAACAGCTCCCTTGATCGGTTTAGTGCTTTAGAGATGAGATTATTGTGGTACTCTCTTTTCCTCTGATTTATCAGTTTGTTGTAGTCTTCTTGCTTGGTGATGTATTCTGAGTGGTGTTCTGGGTATTGTGTTCTGTGTCATCTGTTCTAGTTGTCTAAGTTTGCTTCCTTTATGTCTCTTGAATAAATGGTAGACTTTACCACTCTGAGGCAGCTGAAACCCTAAATTCTCTTTAGCGTGATCCAGTTCTTCCCAGAGCTCTGCTGTCATAGCAGGAAAATGCTGCCTCTTAGCCTGCAATATCTCAGTATCTCTCTGCTTGTACTGCCCAACTACATATGCAATAATATGTCCCCTCATTACTGCTTTTCCCACCAAAAACAGTATAGATGGTTTAATCTCCTCTTGCTTGTTCTCTGTTATGTATTCCTGCCATCTTTCCTGCAGATATTGTTTGAAACCCTCATCCTGAAATAGGCCCGGGTCCATCTTATAACTAAAAGTCCTAGGTGGCATTCATCTCCATTCTACCTCCAAATCAACTGGGGCATGATCAGATACTCCTATAGTTCCAATTTGAGCAGACAGGACATCTGGGAAGAGGTTCCGACTAACCAGGAGATAGTCTAACCAAGAACAAAAGTCATGGGAGAGTAAATAGATTGTAAACATCCTCTTCAGATGTATGGAGCACCCTGCAAATATCAAGTAACCCCAACTGTTTGGTCAACATATTAATTCCCAGATCATCTTCCCTCCATAAAGTAACCCTAACTGGCTGGACACCATATTCAAATCCCTTCCCCTCCCCCAAGATCAGTTGGTGTTTTCTGGAAACCAAAGCACCCCGTGACCAAATTTTTTAAGAATTCTTCACTAGAGGCATAAACACATCCTACAACCACCTTTTTCCCATATAGGGTCCCAGCCATAAAAACACAGCAGCCTTTGGCATCTTCCTGTACCACATCTGCAAACTGCTTATGTATCAAAATCACCACATTCCTTCTCCTTATGTTACAGCAAGAATAACCATATAGGTCATCCCATTCTTGCCTAAGCTTCTGATGTTCCTTATTGGCACGGTACGTTTCTTGCCAAAGGGCCACATTGACATTCATTTTCTTAAAAAGATTAAAGTTTTTTCCTCTTAATAGGAGAATGCACCCCTGCCATATTCAAGGAAGCTATCTGAACTGTCGTCATTAATTAGCTAATGCCTCTGCTCAATTCACTACTAGTCTCAACATTATACCTAGGTCCCTCAGATGTCTCCCAGCTATAACCTCTCAATAGGCTGCTCTCTTATGCTGTCTCCTAGGCTGCCCCTAATCCCACTGTCCCCATATACAGTTCTCGAGCATGGATTACCAAAGAGCTGTCCTCAAATGTTCAACAATCCCAAACAAGCAGTTGGTTGTTTGGAATGGTCAGTCTAGACCAGCCCTTCAATTAGGCTGTGGATGGAGCACTGCCAACTTCAGCACCATCTGTAGGCCCTAATACCAGCCGCCACTGAAAATAGCCAGTTGCTCTAGGGAACATGGTCTCTGTATCTGCATGCAGCTCTAAGCCCAAGTCCCATCCCAGATGGGAGTGTAAAAGAAGAGATCACATTCACAGACAGTTCAGCCCAAAGTTTCCGTCAATCCATAAAGGGGTGTCGCTCCCAAACAAAACCCAAATTCCTCACAGCCACAAACACTCATTACTCACCTATCACAAACAGCCCCTGTTATTCACCCACCCCATTGATAAATATCCAATCCAAACAGTAGGTCTGATCAGGTTGCCTCCTCCACCTTTGAAAGGTACAATATGCGTCCACCATGAAGAACCCGCAATTTAGCAGGAAAGAGTGATGTGCAGAGTAAACCTTTGCTAGGTAGCTCAGTGCAGACAGAAGCAAACTTTTACTGGCAGCCTGAGACCTAAGCAGAATAGTCTTGAAATAGCAAAAACCATGCCTCAGTGTAATCCACCTCTCACACTTGACAGTATTTCATGAGGCATTCCTTATCTGCCCAATTCAGAATTTGGTTGATTACCAGGTGCAGTTAGGATGGCTTGCTCTTGTCTTGGGCCTACCTGATGCATGTGTTCACACGTGATTTACTTTTCTGCCACACTTAGGCACAGCTTTTCTGGTAGTCATTGTTCAATGATGGAAAACAAGTCAGCATTTTGGATGGCCTCTGAAGAGCTAATGACTCTAACATTGTTCCAGCAGCTGCGATGTTCTTGATATTTTACACATTCATGTAGTCACTGGTTCTCTATCTGCAAGGCTTCGATCTAGTGGGCCTTGCAAGCTGTCGTGTTTTCCTGCATGAAGGTTCTCTGTTCAGCTGTCTGCTCTGGTTCTCAAAAGTATGCCAGATCTCTTCAAGGGCTAACTGTAATGTATCAAGTTTATTCTTTAGTAGTGCAGTGATCTTCCGCAGATCTCATGAACAAGGACCCTGGACACGTGCACTCTCTGTTCTGACCTTTGTTCCGTCCACGTTGCTGCAAAATACAGCTATGTCAAGACTCTAGATGACCATAAGTGGTCAATCTTAAGGATAGGAAATAAGTATATTAAAGTTTATTCATAGATTGCTTAGGTATTTCCTGCTTCCGTTCAGCTAGCTCGCATATCAGAAGTCCCTTCTCCTTGCTGTTCTGATGATATCCTTGTTATGTGTCATCCTATTCAATTTGGAATAGTTATTTATGAATTTTCTACAACTTATTTTATTAATCATACTTGGTAGTTACATTTAAATATAATATACAACAGTTCAAGGATTCCTCTTGGAGAAAAGTACTGCTATTATGGAAGTATATAAATGACTATCCAATTTAGCAACCAAACTGATTTCACAGATATGGAACATACTGAATTAGACATGTATACCCTGAAACTCAGCTATCTACATGGCATGTGGTTGCCTCTTATTACTGCCCTATTCGCAATTTCCATGTGTAAAATCAAGCATTTACACATGGAAATGGCATCCATGCAAATGACGATTTTGGAGAGCGTTCAATTTACAAGTGGATGTCATTACTATTGAGAAATTGCAAGGGGCCATGGTTAGGTAGTGGCCTGGGCAGGTCAAAAATAGAGACGTATATTCCCCATTTCATATAGGGAAGACATGTGTAGGACTGCAATTGTCCCATAGGCATAGTCCGGGGGGGGGGGGGCGGTGCCCCCCATATAATACTGCAGGCACCAATGGCGAACCCGTCTCCCCGACCCAGTATGACCTTCACACCCCTTGCTCCACCACCCCCCAAAAGCAAGAAGGCAAACTACACCAATACGTGGAACAGCTTCTCAGTGGAGATACATCCACCACCCTTTCTGTAAAAGAAATATTTCCTCAGATTACTCCGTAGTCTATCCCTTTTGCCTTCATCCTGATCTCTCGTTCCAGAGCTTCCTTTCAAATGTGGTACCTTAATTGAAGAAATCTTATGGAGAACTACAGGAGACTCTGTCCCTGGCTGTTAAGAACCCAAAAGAAATCCTTCAAACCTAGCAACAGCTCCAAATGAATTCCTTCGACTATGGCCACTACACACCATCTGACTCCAGACTACCAGAATCTTGCATTGGTGCTATGCAGAGCAATTGCTCAAGTCATGTTCCAGTGCAATCAGTGACTCCAGAGGAGCAGTCTCAAATATGGGCTGGTGGCACACTAGTCTGTCTGCAGAGTCCTCTGCACATATCACAAAGTTATACAATTCATTAGTAGCATTGTTAGAAGTAAATCAAAGTAATTTGATGGTGGTATCATATTTACAGTGTTTAATAATGCAAACTTTTGAGACTACAAAAGATTCCTTTTTACAGGCAATGTAGAAGGAACACTTTCTGCCAGAGAAAATTGATCTAAAAACTTTGCCTGAGAGAGACTGAATTACAATGCTTAAAGCTCATGGCATTAGCCCTGATGATCCCTGAGATCCTTTCCTCCTTTTTTATTCTATCCAACCCAATGGAAGTTGGAAAAAATAATACAAAAAGAGTCCAGAATGAATGTTTGTCTGCCTATCCAAATATCTGCCTGTCTGGGGGCAAAATAAATCTCCAAAATTTAATGGAATGGGATGAAATTTGGCATGTGAGAAAAAGACAAGAATAGGTTAAATCAGACTAAGGTTCCAGAGAAATAAGTTCCTCTCACCCCCCACAAAAAATGGCCCAATAGCTGGAACTTGTTCTATGGGAGAAGGCGTTCCAACGTTTGTACCATACAAATTTATACACAGTGAAATTCAGCAGTTAGGGAATTTCTTCTTTCAAAATCTCTCTCCCGATTCTCTACTCTCCCAACCCACCAAACTGTCCCACCATCCGACACACCTGCCACTTGAAAGACATAGCACTCTGTGCAATTAAGTGATGGATTTTTGTTCTCTAGGGGATAGACAGGGTCCATTACCTGATGGCTTACTGATGGAGTACATCATTGATATTTAAGTGATGGGTTGTTCTCAGATGACTGTTTCTAATCACAGTTCAAGGTTCTCCTTTATCAGGACTCATGGGTGTGAATTTCTGTTGGGGCAGCTTATTATGTTGTCATCGGGTTGGGAGAGCAGAATGGAGGCAAAGTTGATAGACAATGGCCTACTATGCACAACACACTGTAGAATTTGGCAGTTGTCGCTTGTGGTCAGAATATGAAACCCATTTATTTCAAGTGGGTTTTGCATTGGAATTTTTTGGGATATTTCAAATTGGTGAGCTGGTTGCCAGTGTTGTTGAAACTGCGGGGCAGTCAGGGTTATCATTCTAGACTATGGCCTTGAAAGAAAAGAGGATCCATTTAACATTCAACATTCAAAATCTGAACAAAGGGGTGTGAGGGTGTGGTTGGTCCTGTGGCAGTAGAAGGTCTGGTGATGGCCCATGAGATAGAATGCAGCTTTTAGTAAATGAAGACTTCACCCAGGGTTTTGGGGCAGGCCAGAATGGATGTGCAATTGTATGAATTCCTTCACTGGTACTCTGATTTCTGGGTGCAGTTACATACCAGATTGGTTGGTGGAAAACCAAGGCCTTCAGGACTTATGTATGGCTGGAGAAAGGGGAGATTTAGGAAGCTATTTTAGAATGGCAGTGTGCAGTGCATTTTTGCTAGAAAAAAAGTGTTGGTACTCATATGCAGGGCTCTTTCTTTAATACACGAGAACCATGGGTCAATTTTAGCAGGGAATGATTAAGCATAAAAGGTGCTGGTACTCCACACCACCGCGTGCCCCCTCAGAAAACACTCCTGTGGTGTGGCATGTACATTTGTAAATGGCATATAAGCATAAGTGCTGATTTTACAATGTGGCTATTAACACTTAAAGATGCTGCAGGATGCAGAGATTCTAAGGGGGCATGCAAAAAACAATATAAGTTTCTATGCTTATATTGTTTTTTGTAAATAGTTGCAATTCTGCAAAACGTTCCATGTATGTTTCCTTTGTTCCATGTAAACCGCCCCTGATCTTGGGAAGGGGCGGTATATAAAAGTTTCCAAATAAAATAAATAAATAAATAAAATAAATAAATGTTCATGAAGGTTGCTTAGACGATCCAAAAAGTAGTCTGGTATTCTTGCTTTTCCAAGAGTATATAAATACATTTTTAAAAATGTCTCTGTCGCCCTTTGAACCTCCTCTAAGACATGGCTAAATTTCAGCAAACTGCTCACATCAGCGAGGGATCTAGAAGAGTAACTGAGATGGCAAGTTAGCCTACCTCTCTAGTATTTAAAATGTTAAAAATTACTTTTAGGTGCTTGTCTCCCTACTTGACTGCTTTCATATGTGGAATTTTGGAGAATGACACTTATACATGTAAGAGCCGATATCTGCATGTATAGGTGGCAAAAAATTGCTACCTACAAGTATGAATGCTAACACTTTACATGTATAAGGTGCTGAGTAAACCTGAATTTGTACACATGAATTTTTCTAAAGTATGCTGTCCCTCTGTTGCCCTAGACATTTTTTTACAAAAGGCACTGTCTTTTGTGAGCCTTTTATAATCAGACTGGAAATTGTTAATTCCCTGATTTGGGCACTGCATTTGCAATCTCACTGCCCGATGTCCAAATTGGGCTTTTAATATAGCAAGAATTCAATTTTCTTTGTAACTTTCAAGTTACTGGAGTAATGAAAGACAAGTCTGGATTGTAGAGCACTCTTATATGGCTTGGGCTCAAAAGTATGCATGTCAACACCCTTACAATGTGCAATGTAACCAAATACTTGTTAACTGTTTCTGCTATGTACGGTATCTGGGCTTGTACATCACACTGATGTTATGATGCAAGGCTGTATATCAAATAATGTAAATAAATAAATTTGGGCATGGCACTATATCAAGGGACAGTGCATTGGTTCAAACAGCAGGGAACATGCTGGAATCATCTGCTTTCATCTATGCATGGATAGCAGATGTCTTGGGCCCAGCCAGTGGATTTGATCATACATCTTATTTATTTATTTAGCATTTCTTTTATACCGCGCTATTAACATCAGTGCGGTGTACATCAAACAGAACATATACATTGCAGGCTAACTGCAATGTATTCACATTTGAACAGAGATTGAAACTTGGATAAACAAGGGTAAAACATCAACAGTTATTACATTGTCAAGTATCTACAGTTATTTACATGGTGAATGTATTTCCTTATCGGGTCTATACCGAAAAGTATCTTGTGAATAGGTAGTGCTTTAGGGCCTTCCTGAATTGGGTTAAGTTGGTGATAACTCTCATGTCTGGGGGGAGGGCATTCCAGGCTCTGGGAGCATAGATGCTGAAGGCTCTGTTAGTTGTTGCCTTTGTGCATCTCGTTATTTCTTTCGGGACTGTCAGAGTATTTACTGCTGTGGATCTTCTGCTTCTATTTGGGGGTGAGGTGTGTATTAGCTCAGTGATGGCTGTGGGGGTCTGATTGTTCAGGGCTTTGAAGGTCATAATTATAATCTTATATTGGGTTCTGGCTTGAATTGGTAACCAATGGAGCCTTTCTAGGATTGGAGTGACATGGTCAGACTTTAACATTCCTTCTAGCACCCTAGCAGCCATGTTCATTGCCAGTTGGAGGGGGTTTAGAGTTGCTTGTGGAAGCCCATACAGGATTGTGTTTGCGAAATTGATGTGTGGCATCACCAGGGTTTGGTAGATTGTTCTGAAATCCGTGTAGTCAAGTAGTGGACGTAAATGACGAAGTGTCTGTATTTTGTGGTATACTGATTTTGCTGTGTTTTTTATATGTGTTTTCATGTCCATCCTTTGGTCGAGGGTGATGCCTAGGTATCGGATAGTGGGGTTGACTGTTAATTCTGTGTCCTATACCTTTAGTGTGAGTGGGGGTGTGAAGTCCTGGTTCTTCGTGATGAATAATCCGTCAGTCTTGCTGTGGTTGATTCGCAAGTCCTGTGTGAGGAGCCACTCCGTAATTGCATTGATACAGCTGATCAGTGGGGTAAAATCAGGTTGGTCCGTTGTAAAAGGCATATAGAGGAGAATATCGTCTGCATATGCTAGGCAGGCTACATTAAAAGATCGAATCAAGTTGCAGATGGGTTGCATGTAAATGTTAAACAATAGTGCAGATAGCGAGGAGCCTTGAGGTACTCCCTGTTCTTGTAGGGATGGGTCTGATGTTTTAGCGCCGATCCTCACTTGTTGCCATCTGTTGGACAGGTAGGATTTGCACCATCTGTTGGACAGGTAGGATTTGCATCTTGGAGGTAATGATTCTGGCAGACTGTCACGTCATCAGTTTAGTGACATAGTAAGAAAGAATTTGGCCACACTGCTAAGCTAGCTATCTAATGCAGTAGCATGCTGGTCAGACACCACAATCCAAGATCTTCTGCGATGGATTATACAATTTGAGGGTAGAGAAAAGTTTTGTGAATCGGCAGAGAGATTTTTGTTTGATATTGGAAGGTGAACAGCATATTTCCCACCTTGGAGATTTAGATGTATGTAATGGTCTTTTCAGGAGCAATGGAGTCTTATCTTTCAGAAACTGGTCAAGATTTGTTGAAAAGTGATCTGTGGAAACTATCGCACAAACGCTCTGATCCCACACGTCAGCAAAATTGTAGACCACAACCATACAACAGAATAAGGAGAAACAGAATGGTTTAAAATCAGCAAAGGTGTACTACAAGGCTGCATACCTTTCCATACCTGTTTAATTTGTATGCAGAATAAATCTTCAGAGAAGTGAAGATTGGTGGAAGGCTCAAACAACCTTCACTATGTATACAATAGCGTACTACTGGCTGAAAGTGAAGACTATCTGAAACATCTGCTTATCAAAATCAAGGCACATAGTCGTAAAAGGGCCTGCAGCTTAACATGAAGAAGACAAAGATCCTGATCATTGGCAAAATCAATAATTTCATCCTTAAAGGAGAAGAAATAGAAATAGTAGACAGCTTTAACCTGCTTGGATTGATAATAAATAAAGGAATGATGAGCACTCAAGAAATCCGACAACACATTGCACTTGGCCGAATGGCTATGAAGGACCTAGACAAGATTCTTCAGTGCAGAGACATATCTCTGCAAATAAAGATTTGACTTGTCAAAGCCATGGATGTGAAAGTTGGATAGTGAAGAAGAAACGCAAGAAGAAAACTGATGCCTTTGAATTATGATGCTTGTGAAGAATACTGTGTATACCACTGACTACCCACAAAAGAAATCGGTAGGTACTAGAGGAGTTGAAACCTAAACTTTCTTTAGAAGCTCAAATGACAAGACTTTGACTTTTATACTTAGGACAGATCATGTGAAGAAAAAGAACATTAGAGAAAGACATCATGTTTGGCGAGGTTGAAGGTCAGCGCAAAAAAGTAAAACCAGCAATGCGATGGAGTGATACAATAACAGCGGCTATGGCTGCCACTCTGTCAACAGTTAGCCACATTTATTTACATTCTCTTATATACCGCGCTATTCTGCATCAGTGCGGTTTACATTGAACAAACTGAAATTACATTGAACAGGGCATTATAACTTGGAGATAACTATTTTACAGGGAAAGCACAGTTACGTACCTGTAACAGGTGATCTCTGGGAACAGCAGGAATAAGTCTTCACATATGGGTATCGTCGGTACCGACGGAACCTGCGCGGGAACGCTCCCCAGCGTCCAAAAGGAAAGCTTTTGGGAGCATCCCACAGCGCCTGCGCGCTGCCTTCCCGCCTTTCCCAACTGCCTCTCTCCAGTTTGAGTTTTAAAGCTGAGACAAAGAGAGAGAGAGGAAAGGAAAGACAGATAGAGAGATACAACTCCTAGGGGAGGTGGGTGGGTTGTGAAGACTTATTCCTGCTGTTTCCAGAGATCACCTGTTACAGGTAGGTAACTGTGCTATCTCCAGGAACAAGCAGGAATGAGTCTTCACATATGGGGACTCCCCAGCTAGAGATGCCTGGGAGATCACCCAGATTGTGAGTCCCTGGGAAGGGCTCCACCTCCACCCATGAATCTCAGGCATCCAGTCAGGGATGGAGGGTAGGAGTTGATTAGGTATGGAACAGGTGTTTGAGAACAGCCTGACCAAACAAGGCATCCTGGCAGGAGTCCTTGTCCAAGCAGTAATGGGCTGTGAAGGTATGAACCGATGCCCAGGTGGCCGCTCGACAGATTTGGTCAATGGACACAGAGTTTAGATGAGCCATAGAGGTTTCCATGGCCCTCACATTGTGAGCTGTGACATGGCCCTCCAGAGAAAGGTTCTTACTCTGGTAGGCGAAGGAAATACACTGAGCAATCCAATTGGACAGAGTTCTCTTAGAGACTGGAAGTCCTAAATGAGAAGGGTCAAAAGCAACAAAAAGTTGAGAGGACTTTCTATGTTGCTGTGTCCTTTGTAAGTAGAAAGCAAGTGCTCTTTTACAATCCAGGGTATGAAGATTCCTCTCTGCACTTGATGCATGAGGTCCTGGAAAAAAGACAGGTAAATACACCTCCTGGTTCAGATGAAAAGGTGAGACCACTTTAGGCATAAAGTATGGATTAGTTCTGAGGGCTACCTTGTCATGATGGAACCTTGTATAAGGAGGATTAGCCACTAAAGCTTGCAACTCACTGATACGGTGAGCTGAGGTGACTGCAATGAGAAAAATAACCTTCCAGGAAAGGAATTTCAAGGAGGTAGTGGCTAAGGGTTCAAAGGGTGGCTTCATAAGCTGGCCAAGAACCAGATTCAAGTCCCATGCCACTGGAGGTGGTCTAATGGGAGGTTTAGTCAAAAGAAGGCCTCTCATGAATCTTGCTATAAGAGGATGAGAGGAAATAGGTTGTCCATTGAGAGGCTTAAGGGATGCTGCAATAGTACTCAAATGGACTCTGATTGAATTTGTTTTAAGGCCTGCATGGGATAAATGCAGCAAATAGTATAGTAAAGAATTCAAAGGTATTGCAAGAGGGTTGAGACCCTTCTCTGCACACCAAATGGAAAACCTTTTCCATTTAAAAGCATATGAACGTCTGGTGGAAGGCTTTCTGGAAGCATGAAGGATATCCTTCACTTGCTGAGAAAGGGGTAAATCTTGAAGGTCTAGGCCTTCAGCAACCAGGCCCTGAGATGAAGAGACTGAGGATTTGGGTGCCACAAGGTTCCCTCCTTCTGGGAGAGGAGATCTGGAGCAGACCCCAGGTCTAGGGAGGGAGCTTGAGAGAGATGCAGAAGTAGAGGGTACCACACTTGGCATGGCCAAAGTGGTGCTATGAGGATCATAGACCCCTTGTCTCTCTGAAGCTTGAACAGAGTCTTGGGGATTAGGGGAATAGGTGGAAAGGCATAGAGGAAGTCTTGGGAAGGCATCCCTGGCCTGAACTCCTTGACATGGAATCCTGGAACAGAACCGGGGAAGTTTGGCATTCCACGGACTTGCAAACAGGTCTATGTCTGGGGTACCCCAAATCCGAAAAATCCTGGCTATCTGGTCCCCATGGAGGGACCATTCGTGCGGAAGCAGAACTCGACTGAGTCTGTCTGCCCAAGAGTTTTGAACCCCTGGAAGATACACTGCCATGAGATGGATTTGATGCTCTCTGGCGAAGGCCCACAATCTCAGAGCTTCGTTGCAAAGCGACAGAGAGCCAGTCCCTCCCTGCTTGTTCACGTAGAACATGGCTACCTGGTTGTCCGTGTGGATGAGGACTGTCTTGTAGCTGAGCAGGGTGTGGAAGACTCTGAGAGCCAGAAAGATAGCTCTGAGCTCTAAGAGGTTGATATGAAGAGATGTCTCCTGTGGAGACCAGATGCCCTGGGTCGAGAGATCTTGTAGATGAGCCCCCCAACCCTTTGGAGAGGCATCTGTTGTAAGGGTTGCTTGGGGTAACACCTGTTGAAAGGGGGACCCCAGCAACAGATTCTGAGTGGACTTCCACCAGTGGAGGGACCAAAATAGGCGACTGGAGGTTGCTATTTTGTCTGACAGGCAACCTGATGCCTGGGTCCATTGGGTGGATAGGGTCCACTGAGCTGCTCTCATGTGAAGGCGAGCATAGGGAACCACATGCACCGTGGATGCCATGTGGCCTAAGAGTTGCAACATCTCTCGAGCAGTTAAATGGGATTTTAACTGAATCTGGGAGGCTAACTGCACCAAGCGTAGGCAACGGGCCTGGGGAAGATAGGCCCTTGCAGTTGTGGCATCCAGTAAGGCCCCTATGAACTCTAGAGACTGAGTAGGGGTGAGATGGGATTTTGGAATGTTGATTACCAGTCCCAGATACTGAAGAACACGCCTTGTGCAGGCCAGGGAAGTCTGGGCCTCTGACTGGGATGGAGCTCGGATGAGCCAGTCGTCCAGATATGGGAATACGAATATTCCTAGAGTGCGCAGGAATGCAGCTACTACTGCCATGCATTTTGTGAACACTCTTGGAGCAGAGGCCAGACCGAAAGGAAGCACTTTGTATTGGTAGTGCTTTCCTTGGTAAAGGAACCGAAGGAATCTTCTGTGTGTTGGATGGATGAGAACATGGGTGTACGCATCCTTGAGATCTAGAGAATAAAGCCAGTCCTGACTCTGGAGGTATGGAAGGAGAGTTCCGAGAGAAGTCATCTTGAATTTCTCCTTGCATAGAAACTTGATCAATTCTCTGAGATCTAATATGGGTCTGTAGCCCCCTGTTTTCTTTGGAATGAGAAAATAGGGGGAGTAGAACCCTGAGCCCTGTTGAAGAAGTGGTACTTCTTCTATTGCCCCTTGGGCAAGAAGGGTAGCAATCTCTTGACCTAGAAGGTTGAGGAGAGATGTTGGAGAATTGAACTGTTTCACAATGGTGTGAGGAGGAAGGTTTAAGAAATGAAGTTTGTACCCTTCCCTTATGATGGAGAGGGTCCACTGCTCTGCTGTGATTTGTTCCCATCTGGGAGCAAAGTGAGCTAACCTTCCTGGGATGGTGAGAGGCTCTGGATGTTCTAGAGCCAGAAAGGCTAAGTTCTCTAGTGGAAAGTCAAAGGCCCTGAGGAGGCTGAGGCTGTTGGGCCGTAGCAGTCCTCGCAGCCTGGGTTTTGGCCTGTTTTGGTTGTTGCTGTCTCTTTGTAGCAAAACGACCTTGAGAAGAGGCCTGACCATAAGAAGAAAATTTCCCTTTCTTTGGGAAAGATCCCTTTTTGAACAACCTCTTTTTAAAAGGAGCAGTAGTAGACTTTGAAAGTCTATAGCAGAATTTTCAGCATCCATCTGGTTGGCCTTTGCTTGCCAATCTTTGCCAAACAGGTTTTCGCCTGTACAGGGAAGGTTACCTAGACCATCCTGTAACCAGGATTCCAAATCAGAGGCTTGCAACCAAGCAACTCTGCGTGCACCTATGGCAATAGCCGAGGCTCTACTGGCCCCCTCAAAAGAGTCAAAGGCTGCACGGTTGGAAAACTTGGATACATCCTGTGCATGTTTAAGCCAGGTGATATATTCTTCTCTCTTATCTTCTGATATAAAAGGAGATAAGGTTTGCAGATGATCTGTAACTTCTTTTAGAAACATCCCCATATAGAGACTATAGGAGTTGATTCTGGCTACAAGCATACTGGCCTGGAAGATTTTCCTGCCAAAGGCATCTAGGGTTCTGCATTCTCTTCCTGGAGTAGCAGAGGAGTGCCTTTTTGTACTCTTGATCTTTTTCATAGAAGACGCTACCACAATGGAGTGGTGAGGAAGCTGAGTCTTATGAAACCCAGGACAAGGAATAACACGATGCATGGTGTCCAACCTTCTGGAATGAGGGGAGGTGGAAAGAGGAGTCTCCCATATGCCCAACATATGATCATAAAGAATCTCATGTATTGGTAAGGTGGCTGCCTCTTTAGGAGCCTTAGGATATTGTAGGATATCTAATTTTTTGGCTCTAGGTTCAGTTTCAGAGGTCACTGAGATGGACAGGCCTTTGGCCACCTCCCTAATGAAGTCCTGAAAAGACAAGTCTTCAGAAGGAGACATTCTCCTTTTTGGAGAAGAGGGTTCCTGAGGAAGGATCCCCGATGCTTCAATTGAGGCCTCTGAAGAATCAGAGTCTTCAGAGGAATCAAAGTATCGACTGTCTGGATGCTCTCGCAGAGCCCGATATGCGTACCAGGAGGTATCGACATCGGGAGTAATCGGTACCGGGTCGGTACTGATGGGCATCACTGGATAGCGTACCGCTGCCGACGATGCTGATGTCGATGCAAGCGGTACTGGTATCGGGACCGATATCGGGTCCGGTACCGGAATCGGTACAGGTACTGACAACGGGGTTTGTTGCGGTACCGTAGGCGTCGCAGCTTGTATAAATGCCATGATGGCATGCTGCATGGTCAGAATATTCTGATCCATTGACGCCACCAATGTCTGGATGTCGGTACCGGTGGTGACCGCCGGTACCCCAGAACATTGTAACAGGTGATCGGTCGAGGCCGAGCCATCGATGTCAACCTGTGACCCCATAGGTAGTGCTTTGGAAGCCGGAGCCTCCCGCCGGGGTAATTTTGCCGGTGTGGGTTCCTCAAGAGTAAGTCCGGGGGCATCTCGATACTTAGAGGGAGATGAACTCTTTGAGGACCGGCCAGATTTAAGTTTGGTTACCTGAGATCCATGGGATGAAGAAGCAGCCCTGGAAGATGTCGATGCCACAGAAGCTGCATCGGAGGGAAACAGGGTACTGAGCTTGGCTGCCCGATTCTGTAACCCTCTCTTAGACATCATGGAACAGGACTCACAATCCGCAATGGAGTGGTCAGGACCTAAACATTTTAGACACCAGTCATGGGTGTCAGGAACAGAAATAGTGCTACTGCACTTCGTGCACTTTTTAAACCCGGAGGCGGGTTTTTCCATGAGGAAAAATATATCTGTAGGCCTAAGGCCCCAGAAGAAAAAATGCACTGAAGAGAGTAGAAGTTGTTGTTTTTTTTTTTTAAAGAAAGAAAAAAGACCGGTGGTACCGGTCCGGAATCGAGAAGGCAGACACGCGACTAAAGAAAAATAAAAGAAAATAAGAAATTCTTCAGCAGTGACAGGAAACACGACCTGCTGGCTCCGCGGAAAAGAAGAACTGGAGAGAGGCAGTTGGGAAAGGCAGGAAGGCAGCGCGCAGGCGCTGTGGGATGCCCCCAAAAGCTTTCCTTTTGGACGCTGGGGAGCGTTCCCGCGCAGGCTCCATCGGTACCGACGATACCCATATGTGAAGACTCATTCCTGCTTGTTCCTGGAGATCATGGGCTATGGAGGGTTAAGTGAACATGACTGAAGATCGAACACAGTATATAGGGCAACTATCCAGAAGGTTGTTATGAGTCAACATTGACTCAATGGAACTTAACAACAATAACAACAGAAGCCCAATTATGATAGAACCTATTTGTAAGAAAAGAGATATACAGGTTTGAATGTAGAGGAAGGTGCAGTATTTTATAAAAGGCACTGCCAAATGCGGAGCCTTTTGTAAAATACGTATAAGGATGTGCAGGTGTTCACATGTATTTGCTGCAACACAGAACATGAGGAGTCATTTTATAAATCTACACTTGAGAAAACAAAGCACCACAAATATAGCAGCTTCAATGTGGCAGTGGTAACTCTGCAACTTCCATGTGTAGATGGGCCATTTTGAAAACATATACATATTAAGTGCTGCTAATTAAATACAGAGGCCTCAGGTTTTTTTATTTTCATTTTGGAGGAGGAAATAAACAATGAGGATTAAAGAGAATAAAGCCCTGGCCTAAACAAGCATTTGTAAATATCTATGCATACCTCAAAGCTGGTGCCATATATGTGGATCCACTTTGTAAAATGGGGAATACACATGTAGATTTTTGGTCCCTCCTTCGAAATCTCTATGTGCTATGTAGCGCCGTACCTAGGCCTGTGCCAGCGGTACAACCGCACAGGGAGCAAAAAAATAGGGGCACATTTAGGGTCGGTTTTCTGCCGACCACTGACCTGAGCTCCCTCCCCTTCCCCCCATGCTGCTGGCGGCAGATGTCCAATTTAAAAAAAAGGTCTTTCTGACTCTGCTCTTGTATGGCTGGTCTGATCCCTCCCTCCTCTGATGTGAGCATACGTCAGAGGAGGGAGGGATCAGACCAGCCATGCAAGCGCAGAATCAAAAAGATGCTTTTTTTAAAAATTGGAGATCCATTGCTGCCACTGCCAAGGGAACAGGAAAAGCAGTGGCAGCAAAAGCTCGACCCACAAAAGGTTGAATCTTATAGACCCATAGCTAGTATACCCCTCCTAGCTAAATAATTGAAAAGGAAGCTCAAAGACAAATACAAGACCACATTGACACCGCCTTCCCTCTGGACTACTGCCAACACGGCTTCAGAGAGTTCCACGGCGTCGAAACCCTCCTTGCCACTCTCTGTAACACCATCATCACAGGCATCGACAACATCCACCAAGGCTTTGCTCTTATCTTCTTGGACATTGCTGCGGCCTTTGATTCTGTACATCATGATCTTCTAATAGGGCGACTAAAAGAAAAGGGCATAAACAACACTGCTCTAGATTGGTGCAAGTCATACCTTGATCAGAGATGGCAGTACGTTACCTCAGGAACCACAACTTCCACACCTTACCATCAAAAGCAAGGCGTACCACAAGGATCATCTCTATCATCACTCTTATTCAATATATACATACAGCCCGTCTGCAATATCATCAGGTCTTTCCAGGTCGAATGCTTGATATACGCAGACGACATCCTTCTCTACATGCCTTTCTCCACAGTCCACATGGACCTCTCCCCGCTAACCAGATGCTTTGATGCAGTGTCCGAATGGCTTCAATCACAGAACCTCCGAATTCAACACAAGAAGACTGAGGTTCTCTTCATCACCAGGGACCCACTTTTCACCCCCCCACCTCAGATAGAGGTGAAAGAAGCCGAGCTCCAAGCAAAACCTTCCATTCGTTACCTCGGGGTTACTTTGGTCCAACGCATGGATATGAAACTACATATAACCAACGTAGTCAGAGCAATCTACCTCAAGATCCGGACACTCCGCCCCCTACTTGATCCTGATGACTTCCGAACTATATTTCAAGCCTTAACCCTACCCCACCTCGACTATGCTAATGCCATCCTTCAAGGCCTCCCACACTCCACCTTAAACCCTTTGCAACTTGCCATGAACACCGCGGCTAGAGTCCTCTACGGAGCATCAAGAAGGGACCATGTAACACCTATCCTGAAGCAACTCCACTGGCTCCCCATACATGGCAGACTACTGTTCAAGACATTATTACTCACCTTCAAGGTCACTAAGAGCATCACTTCCTCCTCTCTAATAGACCTCATTCAGACCGTTCCACCCAACAGATCTAGGAGAACAATGTCAACTAATGTGCTAGTAATCCCGAAAGCAGCAACTAAATACTTATCAGTGACATCTAACAGAGCCTTCAGCTTCTATGCCCCTAAGTGCTGGAACGCCTTACCTCCAGAGATTCGGGCTATCACCAACCTATCTCTTTTCAGAAAGGAACTCAAAACCCACCTTTTCCCCCAATACTACTAGACCATCCAGCCAATTTTGAACACTACCCAAACTAAGAACAATTCCTGTTGTGTATATACATGTAAATACTCATGTAAATAGTTGCAGTAATATCTTCCCCATGTTTGTCCAAGTTCGCTGACCTGTTCTATGTAAAACCAAACAGTTGTTGTTCTGGTATGTTGTTATATTGTGAACCGCATTGATGCTGAATAGAGCGGTATATAAGAGCCTGTAATAAATAAATAATAAATAAATAAGGGCAGGCAGCGCAGGGGGAGGCCAGCTGGACATGAGGAGCTGGGGTTAGATGGGGAGATGCTGGACATGGGGGGATAGGGCTAGAAGGGCTATGCTGGGCATGGGGGGAATGAGGCAAATGACAAATGTCTGTCATTGGGAGTGGGGCATCAGGTTTGCAAGTCACAGCCTTGGTGCTATGAATCTCCACGTGTAAACAGCAGCTTTCTGAAAAAGCATATGCATGTGTATTCCATTCTAAACGCTGCTATCTGCCCATGATGATGCTTCTAAAATAACCTCCATAACACTATAAAACATAAAACCTAATCGGACAATATTGACTTTTCTTAAAAATGCTTCTCTTCAAAGAATAAACCCAAAAAGTCTGTACTATTGTTTTTATAATATTTTTTCACTCTGCGTAAGTAAGCTGCTTTCTGGATAATTATAGATTAATTATAACTACAGAACTGAGAAATTCCATCAGAACGGCTTATCTATGCTTGCAGAGGCAAAATGCATGCTAAAGCCACGGAGAGAACATTTCTCAACAGGATGTAAAAAGGAATAAACTGAGCTTATATTTTTAATGAGAAATGTTGTCAGTGTAATTAAGCAATAGTTGCCAAGGGCCCTTAAAACCCACCAGGGTTCTTAATGTACAGCAAGTGCCTGACTTGGAGGTCATTAATGCTATTATGGAAGACTTACATTAACAAAAATGAGAAAATACATTTATGTTGTTTTGCTGGTTCTAAAAGTAGCCTTGCTGCCAGTTGGTTTATGGACATGGGCATTGTAGCACGGTTAATGGTTGTTATGTTAATTAGGATCCCTATCTTTGTGTTCTGGGCAGGCTGTCTCTGGATGATACTACATAGCCATATGCGGAAATATATAAACTCCTCTACAATTTCCATTATAAGGGCACTTGCAGCCAGAATATTTGAAGACAGCTAGCATTTAATGGCCCAAAATGCATTCAACATTTACAGAAAAAGCAAAATTTAGAAAAATTCAAAAATGTTTTTACGATGGAAGGGATGTCTGCCAATTCTGGTTTCAGTGTACTTTAAGTCACTATTCACTACCACATGAAAGTCATTCAATGGTCTATGCAAAAATAGTGGCATGGGTGAAGTTGGTAGATGATGGGTGTCATTAAAACTAGTATCACTATTTGCACAAATTGACAGTTAAAATGACAATCTCAGCAAAAAGGCCAAAGCTGAATTAGCACAGAAACGTGCTTGATCTGTCGTCAGGTGATCCCAGAAAAAGGTCAAGCCACATTGGCAGTTGAAACAAGGATGCTTACAATAAAGTGACACGTTTTGCTGAGTCTATGGATAGATGGACTGTGCCAGTTTCTAGTACTGTCAACACAGCAACTGAACTCCTAAAATATAATAAAACAGTTTGCAATAAGTCATACAAACAGAATATTTCTGTAGATAGGGACTGTAGGACCCATGTAGCCTGCAAAATTTATTCCCTGATGCGAAGCCATGGCCCTCAATTGATTTCTGTTTTTTCTTCACGTTTTTACAACTGTTTATCCCATGCTTTCTTGAATTTTGCAATTGTGTGTCTCTCTAGCCCTTCAAACAATTAACTATCCATCTTTAACTGACGAGGCAGAATTCCATGCAAATTAAACAAAACATCCAAGGGGTGATTGTCTAACAACCATCATTAATTTGCAGGATATTGCACTCTTAAGTTACTCCTTTTTTCAGACTGAAATTATGTGCATGAATTCACTTTAAAAATTACCCCATTAAAACAACTTGCACACAATTACACCTGGTATTTAGTGCATTTTTAACGGGATCATATATTACCTTCAACAATTCTGAAATGATTTGAAAATGAAATTCACATGAATGGCAGGGCTGGAGGTGGGAATTACATCAGGGCAATATGGCTTTTAACACAGACACAGTAGAAGATTTGCAAGAAAATAGTCTAGAACTGATGCAGCTTTCCAAATGATACAAATGCTTATGCTCTGGGAACTTCTTTATTCGGTGATAATCAAAAGAACACAAAGCAACCTCACATGCTACTTCTTGCTTGTATTGCGAGTGTCTTTTTTTTCAGCTTTACCTTTCAACATGATCAACATTGCCTGCTGCACCAAGACCTCCAATGGTATAGATTTTCCCATCATACACCAGACTGTTGTGTCGGCACCTTGGGACTGTCATTCGGGACACAAGATTCCAATTATCAAGTAGGGACATGTAACACCAGACATCTGCAAGCGCGACACCGGATTCCATTCCACCTGGAGCCACGGGTAGTGGAGGAAGAAACAAAAACAGAATTGAGAAAGCTTTGATGAAGCTCTTTAACATGGGTAGCTTGGTTTTCTCTCTGTATCTCAGCAAGTAATTACAAGCTGTAGTGATAAGTCATCTTCAAACATCCATGCATGCGGTCAGGAAGAAACTAAGGGCATGATATACTATGCATATGATGTGGAAGATACACTAAGGATTTCATTTACTAAGGCTTCCCCCCTCCCCCCATTATGTATCTGGTAAATAAAACGAAAGGCTTGCAGAACCACATCATTTCCAGTATCTGTCAGTGCTATTAAACATAAATGAGTCCCCAGTGCGCCTGAGTGTATTTCATCATATGACTGTTGGCATAGAGGGACACCCAATCAGCACCACTTCAATCCAGAACTACAATCCTGATGAGGTGAACGCAGCATGAAGGAGTATCACTACATGGTTATGATTCTTAATATAAATGTTTATGTAGCATGTGAAGCTAGAATGCTGGAGACAAGCATTTATTCTGACAATCTCTCTTTTCAATACTTTTTCCTGTGATACTGCAGTAGTGAGTGGTAACTTGATTACTCAGGGTACCCTAAGCATGACATCTCTGAAAGAACTGCCCATACTTTAGAGAAAACTTTCAACTTTATTTTTTATTTGCATTTTGGGTCGAGTTTATATCGTGATATGTAAGATGTTTATAAACAACTACAGCACTGATTATTTCCTTTTTTTCTTGCAAGATAATGAAGATGATAGAGATATGAAACACAGTATAATCAACAGCCATGAACACTGAGCCCACCCTACATTTAACATACAATCAATACATTTAGGTTTGTTTTAATACTTGGACAATTTGTAATAATGGAACATAGAGCAAAATCATAAATCAAACAGCTCTCCGTACTGCCCCTTTCCACCCTTTTTTTAAGCCCTACATTCACATTCCAAACAATGATATTTGTACCTCTCAAATCACACTACACAATCTCTCCCGCTCACTATCCACAATCACCGTGTTATCCAAATCCCATCCTCTACTCCTCAGACTCTGAATTCCTTAGTCCTCAAGCTCTGCTTCCAGCTTTTGTGATTGGCCACACTCTTCTAAACTGATGGCGTGTGCTGCAAGAATTAGTGCCATAACTGTTCATAGAGCAGCCACTCATCTTCACATGTTTTGAATGTTTGCAGCTCTAATGTGTCTGTCTCTTGTATTCATTGCTGCTTTTTTATATTGTACTCAACTCAGTCCTCAGGATGTACCTAGGCAGTCAAGTTTTCAGGATAAATTCAGTGCCCTAGAGATGAACTCTAAAGTGACTGACTGGGTTAGAAACTAGTTGAGTGGGAGGCGACAAAGGGTACAGGGTAAATGGAGTTCACTCTAAGGAGAAGGATGTTACTAATGGTGTGCCACAGGGTTCTGTCTTTGGTTCAATTCTTTTTAACATTTTTGTAAGTGATATTGTGGAAGGGCTGTTGGGTAAGGTTTACCTCGTTGCAGATGATACCAAAATCTGCAATAGGTTAGACACCCAAAAAGATGCAGTTAACATGAGCAGGGATCTAGTGAGCCTTGAAGAATAGTCAAGAATTTGGCAGCTGAGATTTAATGCTAAAATATGTAGGGTCATGTATTTAGGCTGCAAAAATGCAAAGGAACGGTACAGTGTAGAGGGTGAAATAGTTCTTTTCATATAAGAAGAACAGGACTGGGGGTGATTGTTTCTGATGTAGAAAAGGCGATGGCAAAAGCAAAAAAAGGATGCTTTGTGCATAAAGAGAGGAATGACAGCAGAAAGGAGGTGGTGATATTGTCTTTGTATAAGTCTTTGGAAAGACTTAATTTGGAGTACTGTGCACACGTCTGAAAACCACACCTTCAAAAGGATATAAATAGAATGGAGTCTGTGCAGAGGACGGCTACTATTGTTATAAGGCATATAGCGACAGACTTAAAGATCTCCATATGTGCACTTTGGAAGAAAGGCAGGAGAGGGGAGATATGATAGAGGTGTTTAAATACCCCTGTGGCATAAATGCACAGGAGGAGAACCTTTTTCAATTGAAAGAAAGCTCTATAGCAAAGGGTCATAAGACGAAGGTCAGAGGGGACAGGACTTGGGGTGAGGGGCATTTTCAAGCATTTACTCGGTTTGCAAATCTGCTAGTACTACTTATCGTTTGTATAGCGCTACAAGGCGTACGCAGCACTGCACGGACACATGTAAAAGACAGTCCCCGCGCATCAGAGCTTACAATCTAATCAAAACAGAAAAACACAACAGCTGGAGACAAGGATATATCTAGGGGAATGGTAAGGAAATACATAGGAGACTAAGCAGATCAGGATCCAGAAATGGCCTCGAAGAGGTGAGTTTTTAGACTGCATTTGAAAAGGGCCAGAGGTGAAGCCTGACGCACAGACTCAGGCAGTTTCTTCCAGGCATAAGGAGCAGCAAGGTGGAAGGATCGAAGTCTGGAGAAGGGCATGGAAAGGAGGGATGTACGGAGAGATAAGAAAGATAGTGAGGAGCAGCAGAATGAGTGCACTTATAGGTCAGTAGGAGAAGTTTCAACTGGATGCGGAAACGGATAGGGAGCCAATGGAGCGACTTGAAAAGAGGGGTTATATGAGCATGTAAAAGCTGGCAGAAGATTAGCCATGCAGCTGAGTCTTGAGCAGATTGAAAGGGAGAGAGATGATTTAGAGGGAGACCAGCAAGGAGGAGATTGCAATAGTCTAGACGGGAGGTGACTAAAGAGTGGATAAGCGTATTAGTAGTGTGTGTTGAAAGGAAGGGACAAATTCTTCCAATGCTATCTGTTGGATGTGTGCAGTGAAAGTGAGAGCAGAGTTAAAGATGATCCCAAGGTTGCAAGCTGAGGAAACAGGGAGAAGTGTAGTGTTATCCACAGACATTGCGAAGGGAGTAAGGGGGAAGCAGGTTTAGTGGCACCATTAGTGCTACTGAATAACCTCAGGTGCCACCGCTACATGCTCCGACGCTACGCAGTTAGCATCGGAGCATTCTGGGGCAGAGCGGAGGCAGAACCCATTGCTAATCGTACATCAGCGATATTGAGCTATTACCCGGTTGGTAATATGCAGCAAATGTCAGGCACAGGTTACCCTGGCCTAGCTTTCGCCATGCTAGCTAACTGGGCAGGAGCTCAATATTGTCACCACCCGGTTAGTCTTGCGGCAATTCGGAGAACCCAGATAGTCAATGCCGGGGCTGGATTGAATATCCAAGGTTAAGTTCAGCATCAGCAGCTACAGTAGCTGCATTAGCAGTTCAAGCCACTGGCACTGAATATCCCCCCCAGGAGTACGTTGAGGAAATATTTCTTTACTGAAATAGTGGTAGATGGATGGCATTGCCTCCCACTGGAGGTAGTAGAGGCTTGGATTGTATCTGAATTCAAGAATGCAAGGGGACAGAGGATCTCTAAGGGCAAAAGACTGCAAAGCTTAGTAGTTAGAATGGAGGGAAGATTATGGAGGAGGTGGGTCGATATGGGGGGGTCTCGGGGTTCAAAATGAATATAGCTAAAATGGAGGTGATGGCTGTCCAGATGTCCAGAGCGCTTGAGGAGGAGTTGAAGGGGAGGTACCCTCTACGGTGGGTGAGTAAGTCCCTAGGGTATTTGGGGGTAAGGCTTACGGTTAGCTATGATGATCTGTACCGGGAGAATTATCCCAAACTCCTTGGACAGATTGGCAAGGACTTGGAGGGTTGGATGAGATTGGAGATTTCGTGGGTGGGACGGATAGCGGCGCTTAAGATGAATGTCCTGCCGCGGCTGCTGTACCTGTTCCAGGTGCTACCGGTAGCAGTGCCGGAAGGAGTGATGCGGATGTTGCAGCGGCGGGTGTTTGGCTATATTTGGAAGAGGAAGCCGCCGCGGATTGCAAGGGAGGTGATGTATGCGCCTAAGGAGGAGGGGGGGTTAGGGGTGCCCAACCTGAGAGACTACTATCGGGCCGCACAGTTGGTACATGTGTTAGGATGGCGGGGGGAAGGGGAGGAGAAGCCCTGGGTTAGCTTGGAGAAACAGAGGGTTCGGGGAGGCCACTTAGATGCGTGGGCTTGGGCCCCGAAGGGGGAGCGGGTGGAACTGGGGGGGGAACACCGGCGATGAGACAAGTAGTGAAGGTGTGGGATAAGGTGCGGGAACCTGAGATAGTAGGGAGAGGGACGGGATTTTCTGTCATGACCCACTGGAGGGGGTGGAAAGCCTTTAAACCAGGATGGGAGGGAGGTAGGTTTGATGTCTGGCGGGGAAAGGGGTTGCGATGTAGTCTGCAACTGCTGGATGAGGGGGAGATTAAAAGCTTTGCCGTGGTCAAGGAGGAGTTTAAGTTGGAGGAGGGGGATCGGTATGTGTATGTACAGGTACGCTCCTTTCTACGAAAGATGCTGGGGAGAGTGGGACTGGAAGGGGGGGGCCTCACCTTTGGAGGCGATGTGGTATGGGAAGAGGGGTTTGCGGGGGTTGATCTCGGGGTTATATAAAGGGGTTAGAGGGGAAAGGAAAGGGAAATTTAGGTATATGGAGGAGTGGGAGAGGGAACTGGGGGTGTCTTGGACGGGGAAAGAGTGGAAGAGGGTTTGGGATCAGATTAAAAGGGGGCCGCGGGCGAGCAGAATTAGAGAAAATTGCTATAAAGTGCTGCTGCGCTGGTATTATACCCCGGAGAGAGTAAGCCGGATGTTTCCGGGGGTGTCCCCCCTTTGCTGGCGGGGGTGCGGGGAGGTGGGGACTTTTTGGCATATTTGGTGGGGTTGTAAACATGTGCAGGGGTATTGGCGGGAGATACTGGAGTGGATGAGGGGGAAGTTAGGGCTGGTAGTGGCTATGGAACCCTCTATCTGCTTATTGTCCTGGTGGGGGGAGGGACAGGTACAGGGGGGGGTTAGGCTGGTGCTGGGGTGTTTAAGTGCTGCACGGTGTGAGGTGGCGCAGGCGTGGAAGCAAAGAGCGCTGCCCTCGCTTGAGCACTATGAACACCGGCTTCGGGAACTGTTGCTGATGGAGAGGCTTACGGCTGCTAGGCAGCGGAGGGGTGGGAAGTTTGAGGAGGTGTGGGGTTCACTGTGTCGTGCTCTGGGGGGGGAGGGATAGGGGGGCGGGAGGGGGGGAGTAGGGAGAGGGTCTGGAGGGCGGGAGGGGGAGGTTTCGGAGTGGGTTGGGGGGTTGAATATAGCATGGGGGGGAGTGTGTGGGAGTCGGGAGGGGGGGGTGCGGGGGGGTTTGGTGGGGGAGGAAGGGGATGGAGCTTTCGCACGGAGGCTGGGACTATTAGCCTTCGCAGTTTGGGGGATTGTTGATGTACAGCTATCTGGGTAGCGACTTTGTGGGTTTGTCTTATACGTATAGTCCCCTGGAGTGTGAGGGATATCTGGGTGTTATTTGTATACTGTGTTTTGATATATTGTGTGCACTTTATGTTCTGGTTGGGGGAAATCCCTTGTTGCTTTGTATGAATCTATTTTTCAAAAATTTAATAAATATTAAGTTACAAAAAAAAAAAAACAACAAAAAAAAAAAAGAATGGAGGGAAGAATGGATAGGCCGTATGCGCTTTATCTGCTGTCATTTTTCTATATTTTCATATTTCTTACTTTTTTAGCTGCTTCTTTTGAAAATCATAGCAGCCTCCTTTTTCTCTTACCTTTTCTTTCCTAACAAAAAGGTTTGTTACCCTTAAAATATCTCCTTTCAGTTTTGGCCATGTTGTTCTACTTTTCCAGATGTTTCCATCAAGCTAACTCCTCCTTAGGTATTCCTTCATCTTTGTAAAGTTTGATTATACTAGGTCATACACCAACTTTGTGGATTATTTTTAAACTCCGCTGTAATCATCATAATAATATTTTCAACCAAATAGCATGTGCTAAAAAGGACCCTCAATGGAGCTACCTTCCCTTTTTAGTTGAGAGATGATAGCTGCAATAAATCAACTTCATCAGCTCCTCCGTCGTTGTCAGCGTTTTACAAGGCGCCGCATCAGACAGAAATATACGTATTATTCCATGATCGCCTCCTACTCGCCATGATCCTGATTCAATGATGAAGTTGTCATTGGTTATTTTTAAAAATTGAGAAGCAGGCTACATACATGGATCCATGGTATACATATCCCAATATCAAAAGTACAATTTGTAGAGATGTCTACAGCCTCTGCTTTTTAAACTGGCAATGAAATATCCTAAAATGAGTCATCAATGGCTTGAGAGATTCCAGAGGTAGACCCAGAAGCACGTAAAGTAGTCAATGGGGTTATATCTTTCCTTGTACTTGGAGCTTTGGTTTGGAGACTGCTACAAGGTGGTGATGGGGCTTGAACAGTAATACTAAAAGTTTCCCTATCTCTCTGGTGATTTCTGTGTTGGACTGGAAGGAGCGGTTCATAGAATTTTGTCATCCCCTTTTTGCAATTTAATAGGATCCTCAAAGTTCTGAACATTTTTCCAGTTATTTATAGACAAAAGTTTCTTTTGATAGGTAGATTTTTCAGGGATATTTGAGGTAAATAGTTTCCCACTGTTTGTTTTCCTCCAATTTAGGGAAACTGCAATTGACAAGAGCGTGTGAGCAATTCTGTCCCGACCTCCAACAGTATTAGAGAAAGTGAAGCTTTTTTTTTTTTTTACTGAAGGCTGATAAGAAGTAGGTGAGTAGTTTGCAAGGCCCTGTAGGATGACTCTGACCATGGGCTGCCTCTAGCCTGGCTGCAGTGAGATAGAGAGCTGGGTTAGAATTATGAGATGGAGGAATGAAGTGAAATTATTGAGGGTATATGGAAGCGTTCTATTTCATTAGCAGCGATGGAGCAACAGCAGCATCGGCCTCTTATGCGTATGTTACTTGACATCTGTAAATCTGAATTTGATGGACAAAATTAAGTCAAGTGCTTGTTGGAGAAAATGTGCTGGGAGTGGTACTAGTCGGGTTTTGAGAAAGATCCCAGATCAGGTTACCCTCTTTTTGACACATGTGATAAATTTGTCTTTATCAAGAGGGGACACCTCTTGTGAGCTAGTTACACATATCAGTGAGAAGGAGTTAAGAGGACATACAGAATTAGCAGATTAACGTTTTGGAAAAGTTGGTCTGCAACCAACTTATACAATTCTTAGATCAAATTATGTTATTTAATCATGCACAATCACGGTTCCATGCAGATCACAGTACAGAAACTTTTCTGTTGGCCTTGATAGACAGTGTCAGAGTGAAGGCTGACTAGGGATATGATGCAATCTGGGTCTATTTGGACCTTTCAGCTGTCTTTCAGATTGTACACCTGACACTGTCATCCCTTCCATCTGATATATCCTTAACCCATCATTTTCCAGTGCAACTGTTCCTGCAGCCTTCAAACATGCTGTGGTTACACCTCTCCTTAAAAAGCCTTCACTAGACCCTACCTGTCCTTCCAACTATCGGCCTATCTCCCTCCTCCAAAACTACTTGAACATGCAGATCACCACCACTGTCTTGACTTTCTTTCCTCTCAAGCCCTTCTGCATCCAATACAACCTGGCTTTTGTCCTCCAGTGACGTGCTCCTCAACAAATCCAAGGGCCTTTACTCAATCCTTATCTTTATTCTGGCACTTTATACACCTTCGTGACACCAGGGTCGTTTACAATTCAAAAAATAACAAAGAACAGCGAGGCTGAGAAATGAAAAAGAACTGCAATGGTCGACAGGACGCAGCACAGTCATACATAGAGGTAAAGAAAAAAGAGACAGGCGAGAAGGGTGGAGCCAGTGGGAGGAATTAGGAATGAGATGATATTAATATTGTGGATCACCACCTTCTCCTCGATATCTTGTCCTTGCTTGGATTTAGGGGCTCTATTCTGTCCTGGTTTTCTTCTTTTCTCTCCCATCGCACTCTTAGAGTGTATTCTGGTGGATCCTCCTGCTTCCAGTTGGTGTACCTCAAGGCTCTGTCTTGGGACTTCTCTTTTTCTCTCTCTACACTCAGTCCCTTGGTGCATTTATCTCCTCCCACGGTTTTTAGTATCATCTTTACGCTGATAACTCTCCGACCTACTTCTCTGTACCTAAAGTCTCTCCAGGAATCCAGGCCCATATCTGCTTGCTTATCCGAGATAGCTGTCTGGATGTCTCACCGCTGTCTGAAATTGAACATGGCCAAAATTGAGCTCAGTATCTTTCCCCCTAAACCCACCTCCCCCCTTCCTTCCTTCTCTATTTCTATGGATAACGCTATACTCCTCCCTGTTTCCTCAGCTTGCAACCTTGGGGTCATCTTTGACTCTATTCTCTTTCTCTGCACACATCCAATAGATAGCTAAAACCTCTATAACCTCTTCTTTCTCCATAACATCAGCAAACTTTGTTTCTTCCTTTCTGAACACACTACTAAGATCCTTATCCACTCTCTAGTCACCTCCTGTCTTGACTATTGCAACCTGCCCCTCACTGAATCATCTCTTTTCCCCATCAATCTGTTTAAAACTCGGCTGAATAGCTTATCTTCTGCCAGTATCACTATGCTCATGTAACCCCTCTTTTCAAGTCACATCTCTGGCTTCCTATCAATTTCTTCATCAAGTTCAAACTGCATTCAGTCTGTAGCTCCTCGCTACCTTTCCTCTCTTATCTCACCCTACACTCTCCTCGGGAATTCCGCTCTTCTGGTAGATCCCTTTTATCTGTGCCCTTCTCTGCTACTGCCCACTCTTTTATTTAGGAGAAGATTGAAAACTTGGTTATTTTCTTCTTAACACTGAGGGTTTTTTTATTTGAAATACGATAAACGGCACTGATCCGACTTGTTTGGGAGTGATGCGATATAGAAATTGGTTAAATAAATAAACTCCAAACTTGGTTCGCTCCACCTTGGTGCTCCATATGCCTGGAATAAACTTCCTGAGTTAGTGTGTCAAGCCCCTTCTCTAGCCCTATTCAAATCCAGGCTAAAAGCCCACCTATTCACGGCTGCTTTTGGATCCTGATGCTCCTCACTCTCTTGTTATGTGTATCTTACCATACCTCTAGTCCTTAGTTTTGTGATGTTTTTCATCTTGATTAGATTGTAAGCTTTGATGAGCAGGGACTGTCTCTTACATCTATATGTACTGAGCTGCATATGCCTCGTAGAACTACACATATGATAAGTAGTACTTTTACTGTTTTAACTGAGGAACCTTGACTTCACACAACACATTTGTCCCAACCCATACCGCTGGCCATAACTTAGATCTGATCTTTTCCCTTAATCCCAGCATTCATCACTTCTGTTTTGCTCTGCCATGGACTGACCATCTCTTTGTATTAAACACTTATACTGGAGAGTATGAGGTTTTCCTAATCACCTGAGGCAGAGCTCTTTTAAAAGGGAAAATGAGCTTGAAACGGGATCCTCGTTGGTTCTTTGGATACCTCGCAGCCAGCTCCTTGGGCCTGTTGCAGCTAAGTGATTTTTACTTTGAATAAGGCTTTAAATATTGTATACCTACTTACCTTGAGTTTAATAATAATAAAAAATGTAATTAAAGGGAAGGTTTGCCATTTGGGAGTGATTTTCCTTCCCAGGCACACAGTCTGACATAGGAAAATAAGTATAGTTCTGGTGGGATTTGCTCTTTCTTTTGCAACCTTTATTTTTGTGGTTCTTTGACACTTGAAATCGTCTAGGTTTTTTTGCAAATTGGTATTTGTCTCATAGTTGCAGCAGTTCTAACAGGCAGCAGCAAAGCAGCGCTCTCAAAGAAATCTCAACATCCAGCCATGTGGTGGTTCTCACACTGATACTGCCACAGCTGACATCAGCTTGTGGACTGAGTCCTGCCTGTTAGTGCTCACCACAGCTTCCATGCTGCTTACACCCATGGATAGCAGTGGCTTTCCCCAGATTTTTCTAGCAATCTACTGACTTTCTCGAGGAACTTGTCCAAACCTTTTTTAAACCCAGCTACATTAACTGCTTTTATCATCTCATCCTTATTTGTCGGATTTATAAAAGAGCTGTGCAACCATACATGCAGAGATAGAGTGGCGGTAGTATCTGTAGCAGGAGAAGAGGCATGGAAAGCTAAATGACTAATCTTTGTAGACTTTTTTTTTTGTTAAATAAATAAATAAATTGATTTTGTTTGCTTCGATCACATTAACTCTTTGACTATCATAGCCTGTTCATACGATGTTACAAATTTACTCCTCAGTACTTGTTTTTATTTCAGCTAGGCATTTGGAGTGGAGGAGTGGCCTAGTGGTTGGGGCAAGGTACTTCAGGCCGGAAGGTCAGGGGTTCAAATCCCACTAGAGGACAGCAACCTTGGGCCGGAAGGACTGGGGTTTCTAGTCCCACAGGTGCTCCTTGTGGTCTTGGGCAAGCCACTTAACCCTCCATAGCCCATGTTCCCTGTAAAATAGTTATCTCCAAGTTATAATGCCCTGTTCAATGTAATTTCAGTTTGTTCAATGTAAACTGCACTGATGCAGAATAGCACGGTATATAATAAAATAAAATAAATAAAATTTGCCACCTCACTGCAATATTCTTCTATAACATTTGATTTGAAGGAGAAACATTAGCATCACGTGAACCGAGTTCACAAAGGAGTTTTGGGACAGGGGGGTAGACTATCATTAGTAGCAATGAGAGGGAGTGAACGCCAATATATAGGTTGCAGGGGGGGGGGGGGGACCAGAGACTTTAGCATCAGCCCCGTGATCTACTTATTTTTGATAGGTCTCCATTTTATTTTATTTATTTATTTATTTAACAATTCTTTTAGACCGCCGTATCTACTAGTCACAGCGGTTTACATGGAACATTTGAGGCAAAGTAACTGTACAACGTAACATTAGAACACTTGAAAGGAGTGAACTATTCCTTACATTATAGAACATTTGTAACAATGTAACTGTACAGGATGAACTATGCCGTAACTGTACAATTAAACACTAGAATAATTCAGGAAAGTAACTGCACAATGCAAACTATAGGATATTTGTAACAAGGTAACTTTACAGGATGCACTGTGCAAAGGAAGGATGCAGGGGGCAGGGCTGTAGCTGTTAAGTGGTATGGGATGATCATGTGCTTGAAGGATAGGGCAGCTATGGTTTGAGGGCCATGTTGGATTGTGATGTAAATTGGGTTATAGTCATACGGGTATGGATGTATCCTGTGAGATGTACCCTGTGAGGGAGATCATTGAGAGGGGGGCTATGTGACTGAGCCAACGAATTCCAGGAAGAGAAGTGTCTTTAACTTTCTGCGAAAGTCTACAATGTCAGAGGGAGCAAAGGTCTGGGGGTAGTGAGATAAAAATGGCTGGTGCATAGAAGCAGGATGCTGTGTTGGAGGTGGAGGCACTGCTGCGGCTAATTTAAGAACATAAGATATGCCATGCTGGTTCAGACCAAGGTCCATCAAGCCCAGTATCCTGTTTACAAGAGTGGCCAATCTAGGTCGTAAGTACCTAGCAGTTTCCCCAAAAGACACAGGTTTCTCAATGCTTGTATTGGGTCAAGCAGTGATATCCCGGGTCCCTTTTAATAATGGTTTATGGACCTTTCCTCCAGGAACTCATTCAAACCTTTTTTAAACCCAGCTACACTAACGGCTTTTACTATATCCTCTAGTAACAAATTCCAGAGTTTGATTATACGTTGAGTGAAAAAATATTTCTCTTACGGGTCTTAAATAGGTTACCCTGTAGCTTCATTGCATGTCCCCTAGTCTTTCTACATTCTAATGACGTAAACAATCCATCTACGTTTACCCGTTCAACTCCATTCATTAATTTATAGACCTCTATCATACCTCCTCTCAGACGTCTCTCTTCCAGGTTTAAGAGCCCTAACCTTTTTAGCCTCTCTTTATAGGGGTATCCTGCAATCCCTTTTACCATTTTGGTGGCTCTTTTCTATACCTTTTCTAATAACGCTATATCCTTTTTAAGATGCGGCAACCAGAATTGCACACAATATTCAAGGTGCGGTCGCACCATGGAACGATACAGAGGATATTATAATATCCTTTGTTTTTTTTTCCATTCCTTTCCTTATGATACCTAGCATTCTATTTTCTCTCTTGGCCACCGTTGCACACTGGGCGGAAGGTTTTAACATGTTATCCATGATGATGCCTAAATCTTTTTCCTGGGTGGTGGTCCCTAATGTGGAACCTTGCATTGTGTAACTATAGTTTGGGTTGTTCTTTCCTAGGTGCATAACTTTGCACTTGTCCACATTAAATTTCATCTGTCATTTGGATGCCCAGTCTTCCAATTTATCAAGATCGTCTTGCAATTTTCCACAATCCTAACGGGTTGTCACAACTTTAAATAGTTTTGTGTCATCTGCAAATTTGACAACCTCACTCGTTATTCACTTTTCCAGGTCATTTATGAATATGTCAAAAAGCAGCGGACCCAGCACGGATCCCTGGGGTACTCCACTATTCACCTTCCTCGATTGGGAAAATTGGCCATTTAGTCCTACCCTCTGCTTTCTTTCTTTTAACCAGTTCCTGATTCACAATAGTACACTGCCTCCTATCCCATGACTTTTTGGTTTTGTCAAATGTCTCTGATGAGGGACCTTGTCAAAGGCTTTCTGAAAATCCAGATATACTATATCAGCTGACTCACCTTTGTCTACCTGTTTATTCACATCTTCAAAAAAACAACAGATTAGTAAGACAAGATCTTCCTTGTCTAAACCCATGTTGGCTGTCTCCCATTAAGCCATGACTATCTACATGTTCAGTAATTTTGCTCTTTATGATGGTTTCTACCATTTCTCCCGGTACTGACGTCAGGCTCAGCGGTCTGTAGTTTCCTGGATCACCCCTGAACCCTTTTTAAAAATTGTAGTTACATTGGCTATCCTCCAATATTCAGGTATTACAGAGGATTTTAATGATAGTTCACAAATAGTAGGTCTGCAATCTCCTATTTGAGTTTTTTCAACACCCTTGGATGTATACCATCCGGTCCAGGCAATTTGCTACTCTTCAGTTTATCAAATAGTTGTAATAAATCTTCCCGGTGTATCAATATTTCTTTCAATTCTTCCGCAGTATCACCTTTAAATACCACTTCAGTCATGGGTAACATCCCTACATCTTCCTCAGTAAAGACCAAAGCAAAGAATTCATTCAGTCTCTCCACTATGGCCTTGTCCCTTTAGTGCCCCTTTTACCATCTAATGGTCCATCTGACTCTCTCACAGGTTTTTTTGCTATGAATGTTCTTGAAAAAGTCTTTATTATGCGTTTTTGCTTCCACAGCAAGCCTCTTCTCAAATTCTCTCTTTGCCTGCCTTATCAATGCCTTGCATTTAACTTGCCAGTGCTTGTGCTGTTTCCAATTTTTGTCATTTGGCTCTTTATTCCATTTCCTGAAAGATGCTTTTTTGGCAACAGCCGTCTCTCTGACCTCACCTTTAAGCCATGCTGGCAGTTTTTTGGACTTCCTTCCACTTTCTGAAAGCGTGGAATACAGATGGTCTGGACTTCCAAGATAGTAATTTTAAACAGCACTCAAGCTTGATGTAAGTCTTTAACCTTTGCAACTGCTCCTTTTAGGTTTTTTAAAACTATTGTCCTCATTTTATCATAGTCTCCCTTTCGAGAAACACTAGGATGAAGCCTTGTGTTGTCTTCTCTATGTGCTATGAGGACGGATGTCAGTAGCATTTTGGTGCTGTGGAAAGGTTTGAAACCATGTTGGTGTTCATCCAGGGGTGAGTGGGATTTACTTTTTTATTTATTTATTTAATGTTTCTTTTATACCGTGCTATTTAACATCAGTGCGGTTTACAGATAACACATTTGTGCAGTGCAGGCAGGTCTGCACTGGACTTACCATAAAACGTGGTTCTTTATACAGGGCTAACAGGGAAACTATGTACAGTTTGGATGTCACAGGCTATATGGGCAGCTCAGCATTATTTACAGGTCTAACAACGTAACTATGTACAATCTAGCTGTCTGTCGCAGGGTGTGTGGACAGCTCATCACTACCTACGGTTAGGGTCAGCTATACACAGGGGTGGTGATTTCGAGGGGGTGGGGCTCTCGAAGGCAGGGCTGAAGGTGTGTGAGGTGGCTACGCTGGGGGTGCTGGTTTGGGTCCGGAGTGTGGGTGGCTGTGAGATGTCATCTGGTTCAGTATAATACTGGAGAAACAGATGGTGCTTCAGTGCCTTTCTAAACTGGGAGAGGTTATTACTGGCCTGGATGGCCGGTGGCAGGGCGTTCCAACAGGAAGGTGCATAGAGTGCGAAGGCTCTGTTTCTCGTGGCCCGAGAGCATTTAGTGATCGTCTTCGGGAGTATCAGAGTATTGGTGGCGGCTGATCTCCTTACCCTGTTGAGGGGGGTGGTCTGGATGAACACCATGAGGGAGGTGGAAGAGCACTTGTTGATGGCTTTATATGTCATCGTTAAGATCTTGAAGGAGATCCTGCAGTGTACCGGGAGCCAGTGCAGATGTTTCAAAACTGGGGTGATATGGCCCCTTCTAGAAGCTCCATGCAGGATTCTGGCAGCTGCATTCATTGCAAGCTGCAAGGGGTTAAGCGAGCTTTTCAGGAGGCCGTGCAGTATTGCATTAGCATAGTCAAAGTGTGGCATTACTAGTGCTTGATAGACTGTCCGGAAGTCTTCCGGCTCTAGCAACTGTCGCAGGTGGCGAAGCGTCTGAATTTTGTGGTAGATCGCCTTTACCATATTGCCTATCTGGGCCTTCATGTTGATTTGTTGGTCCAGTGTGACCCCTAGGTACCGTACCGTGGGTTTGCTGAGGAGCTCTGCATCATGTACCTTCAGTGAGGAGGGCGGAGTGAATGCAGGGTTCCTGCTGATGAAGAGGACCTCCGTCTTCTTGAAATTTATTTTGAGCTTCTGCGTGTGTAGCCAATCTGTGACTGCATCGAAGCAAGTGGACAGCGGGGAGAGGTCAGGATGCTCCGTCGAGATTGGCGTGTATAGCAAAACGTCATCAGCATAGATTAGACAATTGATGTTGAAGGATCGGATGAGGGCGCAGATGGGTTGCATGTAAACAATGAACAGTAGGGCTGAGAGTGAAGATCCTTGTGGCATGCCCTTCTCTTGCGGGAAAGGTGTGGAGGTGGAGGGGCCGGAACGGACATGCTGCCATCTGTCAGTCAGGTATGATGCACACCAGTCCAGTGCTGTGCCGTGGACTCCCTGAAGCGTGATAGGAGTAGCTCGTGGCTGACGGAGTCGAAGGCAGCAGCAATGTCCATGAAGATGAGGGCAAAACCTTGTCTAATGTTGTCCAATCCTATGGTTAATGTACTGAATAAGGTGGTCAGCAGTGTCTCTACACCGTGTGCCTCCCGGAATCCATGCTGGCAGGGGTCGAGGGGTGCGTTGGTCTCAATGTGATGGTGCAGTTGGCATTGGACGATCTTTTCAATAATTTTTGCTAGGAGCGGGATGCTTGAGATTGGTCTATAAGAGTCCATCTTTGCAGGGTCCAACTTGTTGTTTTTTAGTAGTGGTCTGATGGCTGTTTGCTTCAGGCTTCGGGGGAAGGTCCCAGTCGAGAATGATAGACCTATAAGTTTGGTCGGGAATGGGCTGAGGTCAACACGCAGGGCTTTTATCCAAAATGCTGGACAAGGGTCGTTAGGTGCTGTGGTGCTGTTTATGTTTGTGATGATGTCTTGGATGCCTTTTTCAGTTGGGGCTGAGAAGGCAGTGATGCTGTGTTGGGCATCCTTTGAGGCTTGCGTCGTAGTGGGTGAGGGGGTCAGCTGGGGTGCCTCATCAGGGGTATGGAGTTTTGTGGATATGCTGGACTGCCTTGTCTTGGCTCGCAGGTAGTCTGCGTATTCCTGTGGGTCCGGGTGGTCGATTGCCCAAGGGAGGGCTCTTTTGCCAGGGTTTTAACAAGGCTGAACAGCTCATGTGGTTTATTTAGGGAGCGTTGTAATATCTCTGTGTGATATTGCTTCATTCTCCTTGCAACTGCTGATCGGTGTCTACCTAATTGAGCAGTGTATGCTTCGTGGCTCTCAGTTGATCTTGAGCGACGCCAATGTCTTTCGAGCTGTCTAAGGCGGAGGAGTGATTTCCGTAGCTCAGGGGTGTACCAAGGTGCATTCTTCCTCCTGCCTGGTGCTTTGTTAGTGGGAGGTGGGTGGATTAAAGCATCAAGACTCGAGTTCCATGTGGAGATCATGTCATCAAGACTCTGTTCAGGTGGATCATGGAGAGGCCGTGCTCTATCCAGGATTTCTTCTTTGTTAAATGGGCGGCAGCATTTTGATGGTGCTGCGGCAGGTTTGTCAGAAGACTGGGGTCTAGTGAAGTCAGGGCGCATTGGCATCTGGAATCTTATCAGGCAATGGTTGGACCAAGGTACTGGGCTTACGGATAGATTGAGCTTGTGCGTGGAGTTGAGGGCTGCCTGTGGCGCGAAGATCAGATCAAGCGTGTTACCCTTTATGTGAGTAGGGGTGTCAACCATTTGAGCATATCCTAGTTCTTTGAGGGTCTCAATGAAGGCCTTGGTATGGGTGTCTTGAAGGGCAGGGAGGTTGAAGTCGCCCATCACCCAGTTTGATGTGCGTGGGTTTATGGGGTTGCAGGCGAGGTCGATTATTGTGGATAAGTCTTCCAGGGATGGGGAGGGCGCTTTATAGAGCAAATTGATGGTGCTGTGTTTATACGCTATGGTGATGGAGTCGGGGTTTTAGGTACTGCTGGAAGCAATCAGCTGGAATTGTAGATCCATCAAAGTCTTGCAATTGTAGCTGAACAGTCTTCTCAATGATCTTGGCAAGTGACGGGATGCTTGAAATGGGTCTATATGAAGAGGGATCAGCTGGGTTGAGAGTGTGGGATTTTAGTAATGGTCTGACAGGTGCTTGTTTCAAGGTGGTGGGCATATATCCAAGAGCGAGTGATGGCTGGACAGTATGCAGGGGGAGAGGCAACAGCTCCTGTTTGGATACCTTGATCCAGTAGAATGAGCATGGATCCAATGGAGAAGTTGTGCTGTTAAGAATCGAAATGATGCTCTCTAGTTGCCTGGTGGAAACCACATTAAAAGCTGCCCATGTTTCTGCATTGGTGGTGTTAATAGTGCTGCTTGTGTTACTGGGAGGTGTAAGTGCTGCTGGAGCATGTTATTCTTTGGCTTGTAGGTGTTGAGCCATTTCATTTGGTGCGATTGCTGTGGTGGTTCTCGTGTTGGATGCATGGATGAGAAGTTGTGCAATGTCAAATAATTCCCTGGACCTGTTAAGGGAGGAGTTAAGTAAGTTGGTGTGATGTTCCTTCTTCTTTAGTAGGATGAGGGCGCAGTACTCTCTCAGAGCCATGGAGTGAGCTATGTGGGTGCCTGGGCTTTTGTGATGTCACCACTTGTGTGAGTTTTCTGAGTTTATTTTTCATAGACTTGAGCTCTGGTGTGAACCATGGTATCAAGTCCGATCTCTTGTCAGTAGGTCATTCCATTGGGTTTTAGGCCATATCACAGTGTAGAGACACTTATGTTATCACTCATGAACAGACTCCTCTGTGGCTGAAATAATAGTAAACAAGCTTTTCTGCTTGTTTTTCTCAACATTGCTGCTGCCTTCAACTAATCTCAAGGCTGCAACAGATTGGCCTCCAAGGCACAGCACTAAGTGTTTTAAGTCTTATTTCTTGCCAACTGCACCCAGCTAGTACAGATCGGCACAGGGACCTCTTCAAACCTTCAAACAGCTATAAGGTGGCCACTACTATAGTCAACTGATCATCAAATGTCCACCCAACCAAAGGGCAGATAGTTAAAGAATCCTTTTATCAATAATTTTTATATGTCAGATGGTCTGTCTAGGGAGGGATTACTCAGTCCAATAAGCTCTGCCTTTCTGTGAATGGGCTTTCTTTTGAATGGACTCATTTGCATACTGCCGTCACCTCTTCTATGGTGATTGGTGCCGTGCTTGAGGAAATTAGTTCAGAGGGAATATATTTGGATGACATCAGATGCTGAATATAAAAGGAAAGAGTTGGTTACTTTGCAGTTTATAAACACTTACTTGGTCTTCTGTAAACCAGAGGTTAAACAGCATCTGATGCAGAGCTTTTTGGACTGAACGATTAGATGCTCGAAACATGTCACACATTGTGTGTGGGATGCCTCAATTTGTTCCAGGAGCGCTCTTCAAACTAAGTTCTATATTTTAAATCATTTGTCTCAAATCAAAATTATTAATAGGAGAGTCTGTTACAGAGGAGAGGAGTAATTCCTCCATAAAGAGACCATCTGACATATAAAAATTATGGATAAAAAATTCTTTAATTATCTGCTCTTTGGTTGGGTGGGCCTTTGATAATCAGTAATGCAATATAGGGGCATGTTCACTAAAGGTTAATACACATTAATGAAAGTTAACACACATTACCCTTTAGTAAACATGCCCCTATATGATTATACTGTTCCCTAAAAATTTGAGGTCTGTTGTTTGCAGTTGAGCAATGCAGAGGGTTAAAACATGCTGAGAACGGAGACAGTTTCCTGCTTTGCTGTGGTGGATCCTGGTGCGGCGTGCTTGGGTGGAGGAGGAGCTTGGAGACCCCACCCCCTCCGGGCCGTTATTTCAACGTCGGCCCGCTGCGGAACGTGACCCGCAGGTGCGTACCCGTGGATGCGTGCCCGAAGGGGCATGACCAAAAGGGCAGGCCACGCCCCTTTGGAGCCGTGAGGAGTTTTCTACACGGTCTCATGGGTAGATGGAGGAAAAAGGTGTTTCCAGCTATCCCTGCCAAAGTTGGTAAAACTGTTGGCCCTATGGATCGACATCTTCTGGGTCCTGGAACTTCTTCCTCGGAGAAAGATCAGTCGAGGGAGTCCGTGAGTACTGTGTTTGATTCTTCCTCTAATACGCTGGGGGTTGTCCAACCCGGAGAGAAAGAGGTATTGGAGGTTTTTTCTGTCCGGGAGGGTAAACCCGGTGAAAATCCTCTTTGTGACCAGGAAGCCTCATCTATGACGGCATTGGGAGAACAGAAAGTAAAGATGCCTTCCCCGGTGGTATTTTCTTCTGGGACGCTGGAAGTGGCTGTACCTGCTGAGGTTTCTTTGAAAGATATTTGGGAGCTGGTAGCGCGTATGGAAGGTTCCTTTCACGCTTCCTTTTCCCAAGTAGAACGGTTCTCTGCGGAAGTGGTACAGAAGCTCTCGGAGCATGATGTATTGTTCTCTAAAAGTAATAAGTCGTTGACTAAATTGGAGGGTCGCTTTACAGTATTAGAGGCAGCTGCTTCTTCTTCTATTAAAGATAGTGCTTTGGTCCACCATCAGTTAGAAGCCCTTGAGAATATTAATCGCTCAAAAAATTTGCGTTTCTTAAATTTTCCTCGTACTCACTATCTTACTCCATTGATTTTGTTACAAAAATATTTTAAGGAGGTCTTGCTAATTGGTGATGTGGGTTCCATCAAGTTTTCTTCAATTTATTATATTCCTTCGTTTTCTGCTGTAAAGACTTCCTCTCCAGCTATTGTACAGGAAGGGAACCCCAACGGCGCAGAGTCCTTAGATGTCTCTCAGTTTTTAGAATCTTCTATAGATTTAATTCCTCAGCGTGCTACTTTGATTGTTTCTTTTCTTTCATTACAGGATAAAAATTTGATCTTAAGTTTATACTTTAAAAAGAAAAATCAGGTTTTTTGTGGGGACTCTATACAAATATTCCCGGATGTGAGTAGGGCTACTCAGGTCCGGAGGAAAGCGTTTTTGGCTTTGAAAGATCGGACTTTAGCCGTTGGGGCTTCCTTTTTTCTGAAATATCCCTGTAAATGTATCCTGGTGCTGGAAGGCATTAAGTATGTTTTTCTCGATGTCGGACAACTTGAGGCATTTTTTGATCAGTAAGGAATGTTCGTGAGATATTAGTTTCCTTTTTTCTCTCCATGTAAATTGGGCTAAATAATTTTGGATCCTGTTGCCTTGATTTGTATTTTTGCTTGTTTATTCAGGTGACTATTTCCTTGATGTGGACTTGATTTTGTATGCTTACTTTATTTCACATAAAGATTGTTTAAAACTTTAAAAAAAACAAACAAAACAAAACAAAAACCATGCTGAGAACATTTAAATATTTTCCAATGGTGGCTGAAATATGCTGATGGTAGAAGTAAGAATTTAACTTTAATTTAATTTAACCTGTCCCTAAAAGACAAATATGTCAACCATTATTCTAATTTGTACGTAGTGTATATAGTTCACCCGTTCTCCATGTTTAAGTTCCCTGTTCTTTGTAATGTCAATGTTTACATTGTACAACTTTGGTTACCTGTAAACCGCGGTGATGATAAAATAGTGCGGTATAGAAGAAATCATAAATAAATAAATAAATAACTTTAGACTCGCCATGGTTGTGTTTTCATATCAAAAAGCTTAATGATCCTTTTGTTTACAGAGATCTGGAGCTTCCAATGTAGACAATGCCAAAACACCAAATAGCACCTTTGGTGGGTGTTGGGCCGCCATTATAGATCTTGTAGACTGCATCTTCAGCTTTGATGACAGAAATAAGCTGAGGGACGCCAATGTTAAGACAGTAGAAAGTGTTTTGATTACTGCTGCCAAGAACAAGTTATAGAGTTGAAGATAAGTACAGCCATATGTATTCTGAATAAAGTCTCATTTGAAATCTTTATATATAATAAATAAATAAATAAATATAATGACAGAGGTGTTTTAAGGATTTTGAAGATTTTTGCTTGAGCTTCATGTGTATTTCATGTTATGGTGCATATGAAGTTGAGGACATTTAAGGATGTTCTAAAAAATGGCTTCAGAGTCTTTGGCGTAGACGATTATATTAATGAAAGATCTGTCTGGACCGATAATGATGTGTTTAAAAAGCTGGAACCATTTTCTGTGACTCCGGGCTTCTTTTCCCCTCTGACTCATAACACATAGTACATGTATGCATTTTTAAAAATGATCAATATATTTTTTTGAATGAGTCTTTTTTTTTTAAATTATTGGAGGTGAGGCTGTGACTATTTCAGTCCTGCTTTTATGCTGGTAAAAGGAGCAGATAGCAGTATGCCCAACCAGCGTACATTTCTAAAATAAAAATGATCAAGGAAATATATCTTTACAGCTCAGTAGTTTAAAAAGCATGAAAAAATGAAGGACAGCTTTTTTTTAAATTTTACTTTAAACAAGAAAAAACTGATTTTTTTTTTAACACAACCTGTACAATAGTATGACATTGTAATTAAACACCACGACGTTTACAAGTGTCATTAAAGCAGGTAAAACCTTCAAAAGGATTAATTAATATTCATCTAACATCTTCGACAAATTTCTAACTATACGATGTGCTCCTGAAAATTACACAAGTTGAAAAGTGTACACTAGCAGTGTGACACAATGGCCCATTTCCCCCATTTCCAGAATCAGGCACATGTGTGTGTGTGTGCGGGGAGAGGGCAGCAACAGGGGCTGCGTGTATGTGTGTGTCTGTCATGGGAAGTGCTGGAGGCTGCCTGCATGCATACATATGCATGTATGTGACGTGTGTGTGTCATGGGCTGTATGCGTGTGTGTGTGCATGTGTTACCTGTTTGGGGGGTATCGGGGGTTGAGTGCACGTGTGTCTGTTATGGGGGTGTCAGGGGCTGCATGCTTGTGTGTGTCATGGGGAGTGTCAAGGCTGCGAGTGTGCATGTGTGTCTCATGAGGAGTATCAGTGCTGCACATGGATGTGTGTGCGTCTGCGTGATGGAGAATGTCATGAGCTGTATGCATGTGTGTGTGTGTGTGTCATGAGGAGTGCTGCGGGCTGCGCGTGTGTCTCTTGGGGAGTGTTGGGACTGCATGCATGCACGTGTGTATCATGGGGAGTGTCAGGGGCTGCACATGTGTATGTGTGTGTGTCAGGGGTTGCACATGAGTATGTGTGTGTGTGTGTCTCATGGGGTGTGTCGGGGCTGAGAGAGTTTGTGCGTGTCATGAGGAGTGTCACAGGCTACACATGCATGTATGTGTATGATAGGGAGTGTTGCAGGTTGTGTGTGTCTCATGGAGAGTGTCGCAGGCTGCATGTGTGTGTGACATGGGAGTAACAGGGCTGCAC
This sequence comes from Ichthyophis bannanicus, assembly GCA_033557465.1. Lineage (NCBI taxonomy): Eukaryota > Metazoa > Chordata > Amphibia > Gymnophiona > Ichthyophiidae > Ichthyophis > Ichthyophis bannanicus. Next base: position 1,132,474,438 of record CM066033.1, read on the forward strand.
GTGTGTGTGTGTGTGTGTGTGTGTGTTTAGGGGGCATGTTTACTAAAGATTAACAAGTGTTAATGAAATGAACACACATTAAGTTCCACTGAGCCCATAAAAATAAAAGGACTATGGACACTTAATGCATGTTGATTTTATTAATGAGTGTTAAAACCTTTAATAAGCATGCCCCTGTGTTTATTTATTTTATTTTATTTAGCAAACATTTATATACCGCTACTTCCAGCGATCAGCAGCGGGTTTGATTACATATTGGAAACTGTCAAATCAGGACAGTAAAATTTGAAGTATATACATGTTGATTTGTAGGGTAAGCACAACACACAGGAATGGGTTCTTTTAGTAGCGAGGAGCAATAACTTACATATGTACATATTTACATAAATGCATCCCTGGCTCCCTGGATGGCATAGCATAAACCACTTGGATTTAAATCAAGTTGTACTGACTCTGAAATAGGTGAGTCTTGAGTTTTTTTCTAAAGTCTATTAGGTCTTTGCTGGCCCGTAGCTCCAGCGGCAGTTGGTTTCAGAGTGTCGGTGCTGTGTATGAGTAAGCTCTGTTACTAGTACTGGCTTTGACAGATCTTATATCTGCTGGAACGTGGAGGGTGTTTGAGTTGATGGTTCTTCTGCTTCTGTTGGGTGGTTGCGAGCTGATTAGGGTGGAGAGGAAGGACGGTGCTATGTTATGCATGAGTTTGAAAGTGGTTATTAGTGTTTTATATTTTATACGAGCAGCAATGGGGAGCCAGTGTAGCTCAATCAATACAGGTGTAATGTGATCAGCAAGACTTTTTCTCATATGATCCTAGCCGCTACATTTTGCGCCATTTGCAGAATGTTCAGGGTTTTCTTTGGTAGGCCCTGTAGAATGGTGTTGCAGTAGTCGAAATGTGGCATGATGAGTGCCTGTGCAACAGACCTGAAGTCATGAGGATCAATAATGCTCCGTAGTGGTTGTAGGACTCTTAGTTTGTGGAAGACGGCCCTGTTGGTTTTGCGGAGGTGTTTCTCCATCTTTAGGTCACTGTCGAATGTTACTCCCAGATATTTTATTTCATTCTTTGTTTGGTATGTATTGTTGGACAAGGTGATTGTTGCAGGGGGGTCAAAATTTGGTTTTCTGGAGATATACATCACCTCAGTTTTCTTATGGTTGATCGCCATGATGCTTTGCTGTAACCAGGTTTGCATGCTTCTAGGTGGATGTAGTTTGGGTTGGCCGCGTCAAGTTGTGTGTACAGCATAATATCGTCTGCATAAATGTGGTAGTTGATTTTGTGCTGTTGGAAGATTTCGCAAAGTGGTTGCATATATACGTTGAAAAGGAGTGCGGAGAGAGCAGAGCCCTGAGGTATGCCTTGAGTTTGTGGGAATGCCTCTGCTTTTTCGCCGTTGAACTGTACCTGTTGCATTCTGTTTGATATGTATGAAGAGAACCATTTTAGGGGGGTTCCCGATATTCCTATTGATTTAATTCTGTTTATGAGGGTTCCATGGTGAACTGTATCAAAAGCGGCTGAGATGTCGATGAATATGAGTATAAACATTTTCTTTTTGTCTTCTAGGCCTTTGAGGAGGTTGTTAAGTAGTGTGAATCATGCAGAGTGTTAGGCCGTGTGCGCACACGCACATATGTGTGTGTCATGGCGAGTGTTGGCAGCCGCATGTGTGTGTGCATGTGCCATATGAAGTGTGGGGGGGGGGAAGGCTGCATTCATGTGTGTGTGTGTGTGAATGTCATGTGGAATGTCAGATCTGTGTGAATGCGTGTACACGTGTGTGTCATGGGGAGTGTCAGGGGCTGCACGTGTGTGTGTGTCTCTCTCTCTCTCTCATGACCTCCCTCCTAGGTGTCCTCTAGTCTCTCTCCCTCATAACCTCCAGGCTTCATCCAATGTCTCTCTCATAACCCCCACTCCAGGGCTTCACTCACTCTCTCTCTTTCTCTCTCTCTCTCATATCTCTCCTTCATCCAATATCTCTTTCACTCGCTCATTCTTGTCCCTAGCTGAAGCACCTCAAAAATGCCGTGGTTCAGGTTTCCCCTATCGTGACTGGCACTCTGAATGGTGGAGTGGCACAGAGCAGGAAATTCAGGCTTATCTCCCATTTTCAAATTGCGTGAGACTTCAAACCACAAGATCATCCTGAATTCCCAGCAGTGCATGGCTCCACCATTCAAACAGCTGATCACGGTAAAGGAAGTCTGAACCATGGCATTGGCTTGCATAAGTGTATGCATGCATGCACAAATGTGTGTATGGACAATTTCCCTGCTACCTGAATTCTTGACAATAGGCGCTACGCCTTAGTGAAACATGCTTAACAAGGGGAGAAGTCTTACGGGAAGAGACGAAACCAATGGGTAGGGGGTTTAATCCAGAACCCACTGGATAGCAAAAGTTGGTACAATTTTTTTTCTTGATAGATCTATGCAGAGTTGTGGCTTTCTTGCTCATGGCCACCCATTCCCCTCTTACCTGACAGGTAAATGTTGTCTCCAGCACTGACAACACTAAAAAACTCCCGGTCATAAAAGGGTAGACTGGCAAGCGGGTACCACTTATTGTTCTGTGGGTTTAAGCAAGTGACTGCAGTCAGAGTTCTCTGATTCATTCCAATCATTTGACGCCCTCCAACCAAGACTATTACTTCTGCCACACCTAATGCAAAACAACATTAATGTAAAAGAGAAAATTAGACTCTTTAGTGACCACATTGCATGTTTAACAAATGCAGGCCCTGTAAGCATTAGACTGTGAAACTGTATTGATCCTGGAGGAAAAAAGTAAGTTTTAACTTTTTGCAGACAGAAATAATTTTAGAAGGGTCAAAAGTAATGAACTGTGAAGTCAACTGGCTGATGGTAAACTTTTAGAATGTCACAAATAAAGTTCCAAAAATCACAGGTAAAGTTCCAGCACCAGGATAAACCTGATCCTTGGAAAGAGATCTCCCAAATCTACCTCTGGCATTTGCGCTTAAAAATGACCAAACCAATATTCAAACAAAGTTATATGTTTGAAGACTGGTGAATGTCTAGCTCTGCTATACATGGACTTTCAGCCCTTATATGGATAAAATCAGGCCTAAACTAAATGTATAGCAGCAGTGCAGTGACAGCATCACCTGCTAAATATAAGAGGTTAAACATTGCGACCTGTATTTAACTAATTCCAGTCACTACCAGCACTTGATATTAACCTCTTTGTGTTTTAAAAATGTGTTTATGCTGGAAAGCTATCCTTCCTGCACTTTGTAACGTTCAGAAACAACACAATAGTAAAGTGTTCTCATGTTACCATAGAACCAGAAACTCCCTTCCCACGCTCATGATCCGGCGACTCCAGTAGAGACCAGTTTTGACTAAGATGGAAGATCAAAGGAGTGGAACAAAACTGAGGTGGAAAAACCCAAACTGATACGCTGCTTCCCTTCCATGTATGCATGCATAAGATGTAGGTCTCTATTTTAGAGGCTCCTAGCAAAAACATGGCATGGATTCTCTTATGGGAGGGAAGGGATAATCCACTTTAAGACCCAAGGCATACTTCTCGAGTCAAAATAGACACTCCAGTCCAGTGTGGATGTTCCAAAATCAGCCTTTTACTGAATAAATATTTCTCCAGCATAAAAAGGCAAATGGCAGAAATCTCTGGAATCCAGAAGACTCCTGGTGGGTGACTTTATCCTTTTCTCCACTCTCCAGAACTCCTCAGCTCACTGCTCCTCTGGACTGCTAGAAACACTCCCATATGATTCCTCTAAAGCAGTGGTTCTCAACCCAGTCCTCTGGGACCCCCAGGCCAGTCAGGTTTTCAGGATATTCACAATGAATATGCATGAGATAGATCTGCTTACAATGGAAGCATATTCAAGTTGCTACATGTGAACAGTTTAGACTCATAGATTAGCAGTATATAAGCACAGTTAAATAAATAAATACATGTTTCATTTTATGCATGTATCTATTTCTTTTTTTTTAGTATTTTTGCACACGCTTTTCCAATAGTAGTTCAAGGCAAGCTACATTATGTCTCTAGGAGGCTTACAATCTAACTTTGCACCTGAGGTGAGGGAGGGTTAAGTAACTTGCTCAAGGCCACCAAGAACAGCAGTAGAATCTGAACTCTGGTTTCCCTGGTTCCAGCCTGCTGCTCTAACTACTAGGCTACTCCTCCACTTTGGTCCCTTCTATAGATCCATATCCTATAAACAGAACAAATCCTCCCACTCATAAATTACTAGGTTCTCCCTGCTACAATGCTCCAGATGACTTTAAGATTGCAATTTCAAACTCCATATTGTCCAAGACACGAGAAAAGGTGTCAGTCCCTCTAGTGGTATTTTATAAACAGAGGTGATGAGCAAATTCCAGAAACATTACAAGGATCCACACAGGGCTGGCATGACCCACTGTACAAACTGTGCAATTGCACAGGGCAGCAATCACAGGAGGGCAGCATGGTTAGCACAATGAACTGGCTGGGCCCAACTGTAGGATGTATGGTGGCAAGCAATGAACAGCAGAGAAGCAGAACAAAAAGCAGATTTGGAGCTTTGGAACTTACGTGCATGCGGCATGTTTGATGTGTTCCCGCCCCTCAGTAACAGGAAGTTGCATCAGAGGAGATGAGAACACGTCAGACATGCAATGTGTGCATGGACTCCAAAGCCCCCTGCTGCTTCCTTTTTATTCAAATTCATAGCAGTAATAAGTTAGGCGTCATTAAAGAAAAGAGGAAGCAAGGCCAGGCAAGGTGAGGAGGGGTCAGGTCATGGCACAGAATGAGGTGCGGCTCTGTTACTGTATTCAGATGAGCAGGAAGTGGGTCCTTTGGACACCCTTCATGAGGAGAAGTGGAAAAGGCTGCGCTGGAAAGCTTTCTGAGAAGCACTGGAGAGCAAGACAGCAAGCCCCACTGCCTTCTTCATGGGCCAAAGACAGTGCCAGACTTGGCTATGTGATTAACTGAGGTAATCTGTCCTGTTATTCTGCATTATTTACTGCCTATTATTATTAGTGTTCCATCTTCAGAAACCTCCCTCAGAGCCTTTGCCTTAATAGGACCTGCAACTTTTAATTTCTATTTCATTATTCTCTGTAGATGGTGGAATTTCTGTAGACTGTATATTTTACTTCACAAAATAAAGATAAAATGAGCTCAGTCAGCTTCTGTCTTTCAGATTTTTGGGAGGGAAGGGAAGCAGGTGTTCTGAACACATTGGGATTTCAGAGACAGAGTGTCTAAAATTTCCTGAGTTGTGGAGTACACTATTTGAAAGCAGTAATTATAGGACCTGCAAACTGTGCATTTTGTGCACTGGCTGAGAGGGTTTTTTTCTCAGTGATTGCACCCATAGTTACTTTACAGACAAAGCTTAATTTTTATTCTGGAATGGAATTTTCTTGCACTTGGAAGGTGATGTGCCCACTCTTCTCTCTCTCCTCTTCCCACCCTCTGTTTCTCTAGGAAAAAAGAACTAAAGGTAAACAGACACATAAGGTGTTAACTTTTTATTGCACTAACTGGTATTCATTCATCTTTATTTCTGTGCATTGAAGTGGACAAACATGGCCATCACACTACTTTATTTCAGAAAATGAATCATGAGGCCCAGTAGCAGACTGTATAGACACTTTCAAAACTAATTTTATCTATAATGGCACTGGGTCATTACATAGGGAAAGAAAACAAGGGGCTTTTCCCAAGGAATGGAAGAACATCAAAGCTTAAATAACCTTCCCACTCAGACAAATTTCTTTTTTGTACAGGAAAAGACATATTTTATCAGCAAAGTTAAGACAGATCCCAGAGTTAATGATGACATGCTGCATTTATCGCCTCACTCATACACAAATCTTATAGACTAACCAATTTATTGAGGCATGAACTTTCGAGAACAAGCACCCACTTTGATGTGGACTCTTATTCTGGAAAAGTTCATACCTCAATAAATTGGTTAGTATAAAAGGTACCACTTGCCTCTGTCATTTTTGCTACTCCAGATTAACAGGGCTACCATCTCAGAACTGTCAGCATCTTGGGACAAAAGAGAGGCTTGTGAAGGCTCCATTGAAATCAATGAGAGAGGAGGCAGCAATGATGGTAGGAACAGATGGGGGGCAGCACAGTAATCATTAGCACAGGACAACACAAAGGTAGCAGCGGCCCTGGATCCACTTTCAGGCAATACCCAAATTACCAAAACCTTACAGTTTCAAGAGATTTTGTTAGCGCCTAAGAGTTATTATTTGATCTACGAAAACAGTGAGTTACAAGATGAACATCCCAGAGACTGCAGGACTGAAGTAATATGCGGGAAACAGAAGTGCCAGACTCCTTCTGAAATAAAATGCTCCTTTTTTGAACATTCTTCCATTTTTAAATTCACAAAATGAACAGAATAATTATCATTACACTATACAGTAAATATTACTATATCTTTGTGAATGCATATATATGTGTACTGTAGAGGCACACACTCATGCACATCTACATAGAGCAAAGCCGTTCCATGGGTACAAAGTCACTTTCAAACTCAAGCCTCTTGTGACGTTTCACTTTGGAAAATGCCCTGAGTAGATACATTTGTACCTATGTAAGCGGATTTTCACTAGGGGGTGCATTGACCTCAGAGGTGCCTTAAATAGGAAGTAAATAGGAAAAACACAATATGAGTACACCCAAATAGTAATAGATGCCAGAAGCATATTCAATTATATTGATTCCAATAACATCATGGCAACAGAGCAGAAGGGCAATGAGGGGAGCACAGGGATCCAAAGACCAGTTAGTGCTGAATAAAGTCATCTTGACTAGAGTAAGAAAATCAGAATCTCAGTAGAGCATGGACTGACTATAAGAAAGCCTTTGATTGCATTCCACACTCTTGGGATAATAAATTGCCTTGAAATGTACAAAATAAATTTTGGAATATATCAAGTACATTCAATTCACTATTGAAATGTGCCAAACCACATTCTATTTGAAATGCACAGTTTGTTATTCCTATCATCAAAATCAGGCACGGAATCTCTGTCACCCCTATTTTTTTTAAGATTTTAACTATTTATTAATTCATTGTGAGGAGTGTGGCAATAGAGAATAAAGACTGAGTGTACAAGCAAAACCAGCTCACTCAAAACCAATCAACAATTGCTACATTAGAATCGCATAAATCATCAGAAGTAAAACACATTCCAATGTCTTCCCCTATAAATAACAAGCATTTATAGAGTAAGCAGGGTCACAAGAACTACAAGTATTTAGCATCATAGATACATGCTAGCACCATTGTTTTTTTTCAACTCCAGACTTCCAGGACTCAAAAATTATAGCAAAACAAATAAAAAAATATGCACTGAGAATGTATATAATCAGATGTGTGTATTTACAGTGAAGTCAAGAACTACTGGGGACTATCACTCAAGCAATAGAAAATAAGGCTAACACAGGAACTCATATCACTTAAAATTTTTGAGGTTTTCCTGACTGGACCAAGTCAACTTTCATGCGCCCTCCATATTTTATCCCAGTCCTCCAACCTTGGCTCACTGGTGTATTTCCCACAATGCACAATGGCCATCTTAGCCGCTAATAACAGCAGAAAAGTAAATAGAATTCCACCCTCCTCCAGGGGACTCTGGGCAAAATTACCAGTAAAAGAAACCTTGAATCCCGGAGGAATCTTTGCATCCAATAATTCAGACATCTTCTTGAAAACCTGGTCCCATAATTCTTGTATTACCTTGCACTCCCATCATATCTACTCAAAAGATCCTGTCTGGCCATAGCCCTCCAACAATGACTTAATGGCCGGTTACTCATTTTTGCAAGCTGTTTAGGAGTTCTATAAAATTTGCAGACAAATTAACCTGTCACCATTCTTGTTCTGTATGGCACGTAATCCACTGAACACTCTTAACAACTCTCTAGGATAAGACTTTAGCCATAATTTTAAAGAAAATAACAATTCATAAGTACAATCACACTTACTATTTGTGGACAACTTGAAACTATAGTTCCTGCAGCCAACACTTAGGGGCACATTTACTAAAGGATTTAACATGCATTGAGTGTCCAAAAGCCTTTTATTATTACGGGTGCAATTTCTAGTAAACATGCCCCTTAGTGGAACAACTCCATTTAGTGAAAAGCTTTTTGGATGACATCAGGTTGACTTTTGGCAAGAAAAAAATGTGCTAAGGCAATCTTCCTTAAAGGAAAATTGAGCAAAATTGAAAACATCTCCCTGACTGATAACTGACAAAGGAAATTGAACAGGAAGACGCATATAAATATCTAGGAATAGAGAAAAGTACAACAATCCAGCACAAACTACTGAGAGCAAAAAATCTATAAAACATATAGGAGATTAAGGGGTATGTTTACTAAACTGCGCTACTGTGCGGGGCGCACTTGAGCGTGCACTAAGGTACCTTAGCGCACGCTAATGATGTGTTTTTGTGCCCCGCACACGTGCGCGCCGCACTAACGGGCCCGTTCATGTGCGCGTGCGCAAATGAGCGATAGAGGCGTGGAAAGGCTCCCGGAGGGCGGAGGAAGGCTCCCCAGGGGCGGAGAGACGGGGTCAATGGGAGGAGAGTGGGAGGGGAGAGGCTCCCCGCACAGGAGTGGGGCTGAAATTCGATCAAAAAAATACCGCGAGTGAAAACCTCGCGGTAGAGCCGATTTAAAGGGAAGAGAAACCATTTCTGTCAGCAATGTACAGCAAAACCGTGGAATAAAGAGCCTCATCCTATTTAGAAAAGCCTTAAAACTCCACCTGTTCACAAAATGTTACTCTGGAGCCTCCAACGATAGAAGCACAACCAGCAACCCACAAACTTTCCCTACACACCAATCACCCCCGCATGTCAACTCCACAGACAACATGTAGTCCCCCTAACCTTACCAACCTTCAAGAAACCAATGCAACACCCTCCCACTTCAGAGTACTGTACATAGTTGTAGTTAATCTGTATTTAGTTTCCTCGGTTTCGCTCCCATGTTCAATTCCCTGTTCTGTGTAAACTCAATGTTGTTTGTATACATTGCAGTATTCTTGTTCGATGTACACCGCGCTGATTTTAATAGCGCGGTATAGAAGAAATGTTAAATAAATAAATAAATAAATAAATAAATAAAACCAGGGAAACCTACAAAACGTGAGCAGTGTGATACATGTGCACAGAACAAAATAGCAAATAAACATTTAAAATGACCACAACAAAATTCTAAAAAATTATAATCCAGCTGGGCAACAGTGATAGTCATGGGAAACATCAAAAATCACTCCCAAGAAAGCCCCAAAAAAGAAATATGAATTTTAGAAGGGTCTACGCTCCGTCCCCATACAAGGTGAATGATCCCACAGTGAAATTGTGCAGAGCTGGGTTTATGACTCCTTTGGCCAGGTTTCCTATCTCCAGGGACTGCACTGTCTCTGTGGCCACAGTGTGGTGCAGTGAACACAGACAGTGTGTTCAGGAGCCAAAGATCACCAGTTCAAGTCCCAGCTGGGGCTCCTGCAAACCCAATTCCCATATTTTACCCACCACTAAACCATGATAGTACAGACCAACCTTTTTTGCAGATAACATAAGCATGGTCCAAACACCTCTATTTTACCCTACAGAGCACAGACACCAGAAACATGCGCATTACCTAGACTCACCCACTCCCCTGTCACTTACTCACCCCTCCTGCTGGGTCACTCACTCACTTACCCCCCCTCCCCTGCTGGTTCACTCACACCATCGCCCCCCCCTTGCTGGTTCACTCACACCACCCCCCCCCTCCACTGCTGGTTCACTCACACTCCCCCCCCCTTGCTGGTTCACTCACACTCCCCCCCCTTGCTGGTTCACTCACACACACACACACCCCCAGGCAGCTAAAGTTAATTTGAAAAGGAAAGACAGCCTGTGAGGAGCCCGCCCCCATGACATCACTTCCTCTGGCTCTGCATGATCGGAGGGCTCCTGACACAGTTTCTCTTTACTTTTCAATGTAAGTGTAGTGCAGCCGCTGCTCTGTACAAAGCAGAACCAGCAGCTGCACTGCTATAGGGAATCACGATCGCGTTCGCGCCGCGGACTTCGGCACAAAAGCCATTTTTTTGCTCTGGCCGCTCCCGATCTTGCGGCCAGAGCAAAAAACCGGCTTTTCAATGGCCGGTTTTACAACTGTGCCAGCAGCCGGCCTGGCCATGGAAAAACCGGCCAGGCCGGCTGAAAACCGGCCAGTTGGCAACCCTAATATGTGAGCCGAGGCCACATGTTACGGATGAAATTGGAATTTTTCCCACGGCACACCAGACAATATCTCACGGCACACTAGTGTGCCGCGGCACAGTGGTTGAAAAACACTGACCTAGACCACAGTCCCCTCAATGCAGTCCTGGAGGGCCACATATCATTCAGCTGTGATACTGTCACCAATATAAGGCCATGTCAGCATGGTGGCGGAGGGGTACCGTTGGTGGAGGGGGCAGTGGCTGCTGCCCACAGCAGACGGTGGCCTAGCCCCCTTCACGTGGGTGCAGTGCACACCAACAGACAGGCCCTGTCTGACAAACAGCCATGGACTCCCCAGGGAATGCACTGCTTTTGTGCTAAGATGGTGGTGTAGCGGACACAGCCAGTGCCTTTAGGACCAGAAGGTCACAGGTTCAAAACCCAGCTGGGGCTACTTCCAATCCAGTCCACATATTTTTCCCAAAACTAAACCGTGATAGTAAGGACAAACCTTTATTCCAGAAAACATACGCATGGTTAATACGCCTATATTTTACCCCACCGAGCACAGACACCATAAACAGGCACATTACCTAGAGCAGAGTCTCCCAAATGCAGTCCTGGAGGGCCCCACACCATTCAGGTTCCATGCTGCCTCTAATAAAGATGCCTGTGCTGCATATCTATGCACAATCCCCATGGTATGCAGATGTATCTCATGCATATTCATGAGGGACAGCATGAAAACCCGAACAGTGTTTGGCACACCAGGACTGGATTTGGGAACCTCTGCCGTAAAGCAGCAGCCAACAGGGGCAGACACACCCACACCCACAGGCCCCATTGGCTACTGCCTCCTGGAGAGGCAGGACATTGGGCCCTGCGTGCATCTCCCAATACTAGCAATTGCTTACCTTAGCAATGCCACCCTACACCTGGGTATACGGTACACACATATCAAACGTTTCCTATGATTACTGGCAGATAGCAAGTCCTACGTTAAGCACAGTTTGCTCATTGAGCTCCATCATAACAATCTTTCTGATGTCTGTGGTGTGTGCCTCAGGTCTGGTCTCTGACAGTGTTTACCACCCTGGGGAGTGACCCCCAACAGTATTGCGTAGCATATCCATGCCTGTACTGTGCCCAGGACTGGTGTGGTGGGCAGGTCTGCTAAACTCCTCTATAGTAGCACAATGCTGGCATAGGCGTGGGAGTGTGTGTCTGTCTATACAGTGTGTGGTGGCTGCAAACACCTTCCACAGCCCACACTGCCAGCACTGTTGCCAGTATTGGCCTGCCAATGTGCATAATGAGGAGCAAGGTACCATGGGTATAGCCCGGACAGGGTGACCTGGCCAGGATGCATCTGCACAGGGCATAGGGCACTGGCTGGGACATTTTAGTGCCCGGCCACCACCTACACAGACAGGGTGACCTCAGTATGTCCTGCTGGGAGATCACTCTCACCCTGACTGTGCAGTGACGACAGCATGGCTAGGCACCCCCATAGTGCTATATAGTATTTCTCTCATGTGATATGTATGGGTTTCCTTTTGGGGCCCAGTCACTGATTTATCTGCTTGTTGTGTATGCTGACATCCCAGTTCTGGGTGCATGCATTTCCACCAGGAACATGCACTATGGACTAGCTAGCAGACTGTTTGCAGCTGGTATGTGTCTTGATGGAGCGGCTTGCAGGGTGCACCTGCTGAAGGCTTGCTGCAGGAGAATATCAGATAGTGGTGGGGTGCAGCTTAGCATATCCAGGCCTAATGTCTGCCTGCTATTGTGTTATGGATGTGTACAGAGCTGCATTGACTGCCCTGTAGGGTGTCTGTTCCCCAGCAGGACCAGGGTTGATGGTCCCCTCTACTGCCACCATTGCAGGGAGGTAGAATGTGGATCTGCTGATGGGAGACCCTGTTTGCCACCCTCAGCCCTGGAGGAGGAGGGTGGTGGTGGTGGTACATAATCCTCCTAGGGGTCCATAGGGGCTACACCTGACTGAGACAGAGATATCCAAGGTGTTTCTGCAGAAACTACCTATCTCACACATTAACACTGCTTTGGACCTCCAGCATGGACTCTTTCAGCCATGGAAGGTGCTGTGGACCTGGTGCTGGGCGCCTCACCGCACCCTCAGGGTGAGCACAGTACCCGCACAATGTGACGGTGTGTAGCTACTCTGTGCCAGTAAAACACACGGTCAGTACCCCCTACCAGGCCGAGGTGCTGTGGGGGTGCACATGGTCACTTCCCCCTACCAGGCCGAGGTGCTGTGGGGATGCATACCCCATCTTGTGTTTATCTGTGGACAGCTGATTTGCATGTGCAGTGCATCATGGGTACGGGTGGGCTAACCCTATCCTGGTGACCACAGCAGACTGTCTGTGTGGTGATGTGCACTCCCTCTGCAGCCAGCCAGGGGCTTGCTAGCAGCTATAGAGCTGTAGCACAATGGTTACTTCACTGTCTGTGGAGCCAGAGGTCGTGGGTTCAAACCCACAGTGGGGTTATTTGATGGGGCTGCCCAAAGCATTATTGCTTTTTAATGTACATTATTGCTGCCAGCAAAAACACCCTCATCGTACTGTACCCATAAGGTGCCTCAGAGGGCGCTTTATAGGGCGCCCTATAGGTTACTTTATGGTTACCGTCCATATAAGGTGCACTATACATTATCCTGTGGAGCAACTTATAGGGTGCACTATAGGGGACATTTTAGGGTGCCGTGGCGGACAGTGCACTTTATAATGTGCCCTATGGAGTGCCTTATAGGGTGCCTTATGCGGCACCTTCAATTACAGCACGTGAGGGCCTGTTTGCTGGCAGCAATTAATAAAATACAACTAAAGTGCTGCAGGAAAAAATACATACATTGCAAAGCTGATGCCACAGCCCGCCTTACGTATTAGGCACACTGGGGAGCAAACTCATGACCCCTGTATCACCAGTCAGTGCCTTACCCATTGTGCTACACTGCTGCTCCTCCTTGCATGTCAGCGCACCTACTTATGCTGTGCATTCCTTAAACTGCACAGTGCTGCCATCAAAAACATTGCTGTGACCTTGCGGTAACTCATACGGCACCCTATAAAGCGCCCTATAAGCAACATTCTAGGGTGCCTTGGCGGACAGTGCACTTTAACATGTGCCTTATGGGGCGCCTTATGTTAACACGCTTTGAGAGTGCGTTTGCTAGTAGTAGTAATTAAAATAGAAAATAAAATGCCTCCTAAAGCAAACTTACCCATAATAGGTAATGCCTCAGCCAGCCTTCTTCATTGGGCACAGTGGGGGATTGAACCCATGATCCCTGCACCATTGGTCAGTGTCTTAACCATTGTGCTGTGGCTCTGCTCCTCTGCTTGCACATCAGTGTGCCACTTATGCCTCCCGCGCAGCTTTCTCATGCGCTAATGTGCACATGGGCGCCGCGCACCTTAGCGCATGCATAATCCCGGTTTTGCTTTTTTCAGCCAGACACGCCCACTCCTTATATGGCACCCGCACACTAGCGCGGCCCGCACATTACCAGGGTTTTAGTAAACATACCCCTAAGACTAATACTGAAATGTGCTTTAACAGCATAAAATAAGATGCAAGCCATTAATCAACTAGCAATTCTCATACTCTGCCCTTCTCATAAGTCCTAACAAAGATGGCCGCAATTTTGCAGTACTGCCCTCTAACAAGAGGCTAGAGGGCAGTAGCTCATGATGGCGGCCATTTTGTTTTGGTCACTAGATGGGGCAGGAGCGTATAGGATCGCTCCTGCCTTGTTCTTCCTCTAGACTATGAGGGATCAACAGATATGTGATGGAGTGCCCCCGAGGCTCCCCCTTGCTGGCTGGCTAGCTGAGATGATTTTTTTGTAAGGGGAGACGGTAGGGGGAGGGAGGGGGTGTTGCAGGGTCCCCTCATCCTTGGAATTCTGCATTGGGGGGGAAGGAGGCAAAGCTCAACTGGCTAGCTGGGACACTTTGCATGTCAGGGAATGTACCGATCCCCCCCTGGGCAGCTCCTGATGGAGATCGGGAGCTGTCCAGGGGCCACAGTACTGCAGGGGGCACACACTTTTATTTTTTATATTGTTGGTGTCGCGTATCACAACACAGACATTATTATGGGGGGGGGGCCCAATTGTGGCAGTTGGGGGGGCATGGTAACAATCAGCATAGAGCTGCTGACAGTTCTGTGCACTTGATTGCTACCATCTCTCTCCATGAATTTACCGCAGGGACCCACGGTATCTGCTTTGGCAGGCATTGCGGGACTTTTCCCGCAGTATCTGCTGAGGCAGGTAATGCAGGGTCTCCATGGGAAATTCAAACCACCACGGTATCTGTAGGACCTCCCCTGGGAACACTCCCTGCAGATACCATGGAGATTTGCTGCTTACTGCATGGTTTTGGCTGCTAACACAACATGTTAGCAGCCAAAACTAATGCATTTTAGTAGACATACCCCCAAGAGAACTGTGAAGAATGAAGAGATTCTGATCACTTGGGACATTCCCTTTCCAGCTGATGAAAAGCTCAGTGCAAAGACACTGGACATAGTGGTAAAGCAGAAAAATACAAGAACGACATTGTGGAAATGTCCATGCAAAGTGATTCATTCTGCCCAGAGAAAATCCTCAAATACCAATAGCAATCAGAAAGCAAGAAAATGGAGCAGAAAGATACAGAAATATTTCACATCATGCTGGGTGCCATAAGTTGTTTAATAGCAATTTCTAAGTATACCTTGATAGGTTGCTTATACATGTGTTTCAGTGCTGTACAGACCAACTAGTGTGTCCAGTAGCAGAGGAACCACAGTCACGTCTCCCCTCTGCACTGGGTTCCTCTGCTACTGCACACACTAGTTGGTCTGTACAGCACTGAAGCACTTGGATCTTGAACCCCTTCACCCCTGATTTCAGCTTGTAACTCAATCAAGCCTAGCAGCCTGTGGGGGTTGATTATGATCATGTGGCAATTGGCTTAACTGGCCATCTAAGATGTAGCTCCCCAGGCTATATGGTATGCCCTTTGGTATGCACAGACTTTTCTGTGGCCCCAGACTCCTCTGCTGGAAAGATGACCCAGGGCTACTGTGCGCAGGCCCGCCCTTTTATACTTCCATTCAGAATTGAGAGGGAATTCCTCCTGCCCAGTTACTGACTGGCGAGTCTGGCCTCCATTAGCTCATACTGCAAAGCAAGGTTAGGAGCAAAGTCTCCAGAATGTTCCCCGTGTAAATAGAGGACAGATTTTGGTGCTATTGCTACACATGCATGGAAAGATGTGAAAATATATATATTTATTTAGACTTATTAAATGCTTCTACAAGCGAACCCAAGGCAAGGAAATCTCTATGTGTGCTTTCACTTCTCTAACTTCAACTCTCTTTCCATACAGGTGAACGTAGCAGGTGTGTTTTACCCAAATATAACAGGGCAACTTTCAAAATGCATTTACTTACATAAATATCTGCTCCCTCTGTTATATTTATGTTGATTTTAAATTTCTTCTCTTTTTTTAAATTATAAAGGGATTTATTTTTCCGAAGAACATACACACGATTTCACGCTTTTAAAAAACAAAGCAAATTTGAAATGTTTTTATTTACTGGACACTTTATTGTTGCAGGAAGGTACTGCAAGACCTGTGAAGGTTGTTTCTCTGGTGGATTAAGATGTGTGACATAACATGTCTCATCAAGCCCACATGCTTAATTAGTTAACCAGAATCTAGTACAATTTGATTGGTTTATTAATTAGCCTTTTTTTTCCCACTGCCTAGGCCAATTTGCTTTCAGAGAAATAGCTTTAATGCTAAGGGGAAAAAAAAACCATTAAAAAGTAAGTGTAAGCATCTGTGTTATTACTCTGCTGCTGTTTATTATTTGGAAAATATTTTGTTGCCTGGTTGATTAGTGCCCTCTGCACACAATGCTATCAGGATGGTAGACTCTTTAAGGCACATAGCTAAAGCTAGAGACAGAACTAAACTTTGTGTTCTAAGCACTATAAATATACTCCTCCACCCCCCAAGAAAAGTATTTAGAATAGTCAAATTGACTTTGCTGCCATCAAGACCCATGTTGAGGCTGAATCATTTTTTCTCTTTTCTAATTGTTTTCATCTTCCACCCAAACTTTCTCTCCTCTCACTTACCATGCTCGATTTTAGTGCAGCGGGTTTCCCGCCGTCTAAAAGATACAGGTTTTCCTTTCTGTTCTAGTCCCTCTCCCACCTTCTCCTTTTTGCCCTAATCTCCAATGTTTCCATTCCTAAGCTGGTAGGAGGGGGCTGAAGGAAAGCAAAGTGACCTGGATGGGCAGAGAGGATGTGAGCACGGGAAGGAGGGGAGAGAGGTGAGCCAGGGGCTTCCTCCCATGCTGCTGCCAGTAGGGGAGCTTTTGCCATATTGTGCTTTTAATTGTGAGAAGCAGGCTTTACCTGCTCCTTGAGACTAAAAGTAGATAGCGCAGGACCTCCCCTTACCAACAGCACTGCGAGAAGAGGAGGGGCAGAGAGGAGTGACTAAGGGTACAGGAGATAACACAGTGGCTGGCAGAAAAGGTTAGAAGAAGCAGCAGGGTGCTGATTTCCTCTCACTCGGTTAGAGAAAACTGTGCCAAAAGATAACAGCTGCCATGGCATCACAGGAAACCAGGAGTCGTGGCTACAGCAGAGAATGGCAAATGGGTGGGAAAATGGAACGTGCAAGTGACTGATCACCCTTCTTGAACTAAATGTAGGTCAGTGGAAAGAGATCCTCCCCATTTGCGGATGTGTGGTGGCTATGTAACTTCCAGCACACACATGTGGAGGGTTGCTGATGAAAGTTATTGTTCTTTTAAACACCCTCATTTGCTGAGCAAAGAAAGTGAATGAAGCCCAGGATATGCTCTTTCTGAAACCAGTGTCACATGACAGTAGGGCAATGCTAGTGACAATGTCAATCACAGAAAGATTATTTCCTATTTTCAGTATGCAGTAACCAACTATATATTGTGATGAGGAGAGCCCTGCTGAACCGATGGAAATAGGAAAAGATAGTGAATATACCTTTAAGGGAAGAGACATTCCTGAAATTCACAGGTTCCAGACTGCAGTCAAAGAAAGAAAGCACGGAGTTGATAGAGCCAGTTTGCCACACCTAGGCTCTGCTGACGTAAGTGCAAGCTTAGGGGGTAATGGCAAACACCTGTGCAGAGACAGAGAAAGGCTAGCTAAGAAGCAGCCTTATAAACCCTGCTCAGAAGGGGAGAAGGGGTTTTCAGGATCAGGTTGCGGTTCAAACTGTTTGTGTTCCAGTTCCAGTCCAGAATCGTGGGCAGGTTCAAAGAGTTCAGTGTGTTTCAGCTGTTCCAGGAGTTCAGGGAGAGGAACTCAGAGGAGGCAACATCAGGGGAAGGAGAAGGACGTGGAAGGAGCCTGAGAGCCAAGAAACCACGTGTGCTTCGCTTAGAGAAAGAAAGCAGGGAAGTCTTCTACCTCGGGTCTCGGACCAAAGGTTTCAAGCTGCTCAAAGGTGGGTGAACAAGGCTATAGCTAGAAGTAACCAGAACCCAGCCTGGAGCAAAGAACCGTGGCTGAACAGCGGAGAGGAACCAAGGCAACTGAACCAGGGAGAGATATCCCATACTAGAGGTACAGGCATTCCTTACCGGGGAAAACAGTGCTGGAGGGAGGTCCAGGGATTTCCCCAGAGCATTCACTGAGGAGCAGATTGTGGGAGTTTAGAGCCAGACGTATATGCTTTAGAACAAGAGGATATGCAAGTGGACTGTGCGGATCAAAACTCCATATCAGGTGAATTGCCAATGGATTGTACATTATGCCAGACAGAAGCTATGAAAATCTGTTGATAAGAAATGCTTGATAAAGAAAGGTCTTGAGAAGCAGTGTGAATGAACCTAGTTTTGTTTTGCTAAGAAATACCTACTAACTCAAGAGAACGTTGCCAGCTTCTACATTTTGTGTTTAAAGAAGCAGAGGGTAAATGAGGATATTTAACTTTGCTTAAACAGAGAAGCTGTATTTTGTTTTGCTGATTACCTTATGAAAACAACTGCACATGTTTTAAAAGCTTATGAAGCTTCCTCAGTTCCAGCTTATGTATAATTTCTGAAGTATTGCTTGGAGAAGAATATCCTGACGTTGTGTGTTTGAACCTTAGTGCTTTTTGGGGAAAAAAATAAACTTTTGTCTTTGCCTTTAACCCTTGGCTTACACGACTATCCTTGAACGAGGAAAAACTACAAGACCCAGAATGCCTCCCTGTGGACAAAAATAATGTTTAATTCCTTTATTAGAGGACTAAAATTGGCAGCCCTATGCCTCTAGGCCCTTGGCCGGGGCTGGGGTCACGACAATATAAAGTCATTCTTTTATGTCAGTACACGGAGCATATGTGAAGTAAGAGTGACAGAAGAGTCCTAAAAGTTCCTTTCTCAAATAGCAATTTTTACGAGCCCAATAGCACTTTAAAGCAACAGCAAACAGAGGAACATGCGGCATTATGTCCACATGTCACAGCCATGCTGATCGATGAAGTGCCACTGAATAAACTCAAGGAGCCACCATTTAAAGTTGTCGAGGGGTAATGGCTCGTAAGCAAACTTTCTGATGCGGCCCAATAAAATTCATTCTATGAACTGCACATAGAAATGAACATTTGTTAACAATGTGCTTTAAAAGAGAGTCTCTCCAGAGCAGTCACCACTGCCCTATCAAACTGACAGCAGCATAGAGAAAGTCTCTATGCTAAACCTCTGGGGCCTTAGATTAAAAGACAGTCTGCTATAATTAGCATTTTTTGCACCGTTTATTTTATAAATTAAAGTTAAGTTCTTGGACATTATGTTTGGGGTAAACCGTTCTTTTTCAGATGACAACAAATGGCTTTATAACTTGGGAAAGTTGCAAAGCCTTCTATTTGAATTTGCATTACGCAGTAAGATAATTGTAATTCTTTTTGTGAGTGTATTTGTATTGTATTGTTTTATTGACTTTTCATGTAAACCGCTTTGAATTAGTTCTTTACATAGCGTGCTATACAAATTCTTATAGATAACTTAAATAAACTATTTAGAATTCATCTCACCGGGATTCTTTGCCGGCTGTGATCCGTATTATTGGACCAAGATAAGAATTATCCAATGATGCTAGCTGTCACATTGATGACTCACTTGGTCATATCTGAACAAGCAATGTCTGCGGTATCAGAAGCTCTTGTAAAACCTTCTGTTGAATACTGTACATTCTGATCTTACAAACAGCATCAATACCTTCAAAACATCCAGTTTCCTCTAGGAAAGGTTTTGTCACCAGAGCTTTAATTCATCTAACTCCCCTCCCCCCACTTGACAATTAGGCATATACATGAAATAGTTTGACATCTCATTCCCATCTACCACTGTTTAACAGCCCAGCAAGAAATGGAATTTGAAACAGCAGTTTCTTATGCATCTAGACTGCAGTATCATATGTTCATTAATCATCAGATAATTAAGGACAAATCCCAACATACACACCGAGGATATTGTGTTACTGCCGTTATAATTTATTGATAGAAAAAGGCCCATTACTGTTTATTATGTTTGATACCCCTCATTTCTTTAAATACATTTACTAAAATCACCCTTGTGTTCGGCATAAACTGAAAATATTTTATAATTTCAGAAAAAAGTCTTTCAGTTCTCTTTTACAAAATAGAGAATTGGTGATTTATAATACATCAGTGTAGAAAAATAGATTTACTCTTTTAAAGAGAGGAAAGATTATCTCCAAACAACAACAAAGAAAGGCTTCGACAAGCAGGAGTCAGAAACCCTTGGAGATCTTTTGTGTATGTCACAAATTGCATAAACATAAACACATGCAAATTGTATGGACTGCTCTAATTAAGGTTTCCTAGCAATCTGTACCCCTGTAAAACGTTCCTAGGACTTGCTGTAAGAATTTAAGATTTGCCATACTGGGTCAGGCCAAAAGTCTATCAAGCTAATAGAGGCCAGTGCAGGTCACAAGTACGTGGCAGGATCCCAAAAGATAGACAAAATCCATACTGCTTATCCCAGGGGTAAGCAGTGGATTTCCCCAGCCCACTTTAATAATGATTTATGGACTTTTCCTCCAGAAATTTGTTCAATCCTTTTTGAAACCCAATTACACTAAAGGGTATGTCTACTAAGCTGGGCTAACGGTTAACCCAGGCTATCTGCAACTAGATCCTATTGACTAACATGGGACATAGTTGCAGACAGCGTGTGTTAACTGTTAGACTGGCTTAGTAGACATACCCCTAAGAGGCATGTTCACTAAACCGCGTTACCTGGTAGTGCAGGGTTTAGGGCGAGGTTTGGACACCACACTTAAAAGTAGCACAGGCGTCAGAACTAAAATTCCTGTGCTAACCTGGTAGCATATGTTGGAGCAGGGACTGGGCAGAACAGGTGGAATGCGGGCATTGCTGGCAAATAGACAAGCAGTTAACGAAGGCAATATGCATGCATACACCTTCCCTGCCAAAACTGTAACCCAACTACTCCCACATCTATGTAATGTAAACAACAGGTCATTTTATATATGATTGTTACTGTTTAGACACTGTGGGGTCTATTCTGAACTGCGAATAGCGGGTCTGGACGTCCGATCCGAACTTCCAGACCCGCTAAACGCCTGGCCTGCATCTGGGAAACGGAGCTCCCTGCACGTAGATCTGAGCTGTGCGGGGAGCTGTTTGTGGGTGGGAGGGGGCGGAGCAAGGGCAGGCTGTGGGCAGCACCATGACCCCGGATGTACAGGGCCGATTCCGAGGTTGGCCATTAGTATGGGAGATTTATGAGGAGGATGCCGATTCGGGGCTCGTCAAAGAGGTGAGGGGGTGTAGGGGAATCAGGGGTTGGGCTGCAGGGAAATTAACTTTTCCATTGCAGCCGGGAATCATGGCTCCTGCATGGAGCTGAGGTGGAATGGCAACGGGATGCCATGCCACCACCGCTCCATGCAAGGGCCAGGCTGAGCTAGCTGGGGAGTTGCTTGGATGTTCGGGTGGCCAAAATCGGGGCACGGTTTGCACGTCCAGGCTGGTAGACCCGATTCTGATCCCATAGGCATGTCTAGCCCTCCTGGGATCAGAATCGGGTGCACTGGAGCACATCCCGATTCTGACCTGCCGGATAGGTGGGAGACGCACACAACGGGATACAAGCATAACTTAATTGTATCCCAATTTGTTTGATGTTTACTGCTTATACACAGTTTGCTTGTTTATTGTAAAATCCCTAAAGTTAAATTTGTTTTTTAAATTTATTTATTTAATGGGTTTTTATACTGCTTTCGTATCCTTTAGTCAAAGCGGTTTACAGTATAACATAGTATAGGTGATTTACACTGAACAAGGAACATTGGAATTTAAATTATCATTAGTAACTTGAGTTAAACATTGAGAAAGGTTACAGCATACTGTTTATGGCAGGGTATGGCTTGTTCATGCTAGAATATGTAATAGTTTCAAAGTGTTCTGCGAGCAGGAAAGTTTTTAGCTTCTTTCTGAAGTCTTGGATGTCCTTTGTATACCTGATGTCTTCTGGTAGGGAGTTCCATAATAATAGTGCTGAAAGAGAGAATGCCCTTTTTCATGTGGTTTGTTTAGTTAGTTGTAAATCACTCTGACTCTAAGATAAAGCGGTATAGAAAAATCGTTAAATAAATAGTATTGTGTCATGGCTAGTGCAAGTGTTAGTGCGTCCATGTGTCAGCTTGCATGTTTTGGGCCCACACTGCAAGGGGATGGAAGCTCACCCCCACCCTATACTAGTAACGCAGCCCACACACATTACCAGCATGGGCTTTAGTAAACATGTCCCTCACAGCTTTTTATTACATCCTCCAGCAATGAATTCCTGAGCTTAATTACATATTGGGTAACATATGGAAAGCAGTGTGTATAAATGCCCGTAGCATGGGAAATAAGATCCCTGATGTTGAAGCTTTGGTAGGAGTGGCTGACTTGGATTTAGTGGCAGTTACAGAAACAGATGTAACTATTTATTTTTTATTTATTTATTTACATTCTCTTATATACCGCGCTATTCTGCAACAGTGCGGTTTACATTGAACAAACTGAAATTACATTGAACAGGGCATTATAACTTGGAGATAACTATTTTACAGGGAACATGGGCTATGGAGGGTTAAGTGGCTTGCCCAAGACCACAAGGAGCACCTGTGGGACTAGAAACCCCAGTCCTTCCGGCCCAAGGTTGCTGTCCTCTAGTGGGATTTGAACCCCTGACCTTCCAGCCTGAAGTACCTTGCCCCAGCCACTAGGCCACTCCTCCACGCCATATACCTGGCTATAATTTATTCAGAAAGGACAGGGTAGGAAGAAGGGGAGGAGGAGTGGCACTATTATATGTAAAAACTACTATTAAAGCTTTGGAATTACAGAGCTTAAAAGGGAGAGGGGAGGCATTGTGGGTTAAACTAGAAAGAGGGAAAGAGAAATCTATTTACATTGGTGTGATATACAGACCTCCCTCACAAGAGGAGGAGGTGGACAGAGAGTTAATTGAAGACATGCGCAGCATTGCTAGGAAAGGGGAAGTGCTACTGATCGGAGATTTCAATATGCCAGATGTTGATTGGCACATTCCTGCTGCAGTATCATCTAGAAGTAAGGAGATCCTGGATTCTCTACAGGGAGAACTATTCAGGCAATTGGTAACAGACCCCACACGTGAAGGGGCCATACCGGACTTGGTGCTTACCAATGGTGAAAGTGTTTCTGATGTTGTAGTGGGAGATCATTTTGCATCCAGTGATCACCAGATGGTGTGGTTCAGTATTCGGACTAGTGCTGTTAGAATCCATTCAAAGGCGAGGATCTTAGACTTTAGGAAGACTAACTTTGCGAAGATGTGCCAATAGCTCAGGGAGATGGGAACAGCTGAGGGATGTAGAAAAACTGAAAGGGGATATTTTAAGGGCAACCAACCTTTTTGTTAAAATGGTAAATAAAGGTAAAAGGAAAAGGAGACCGCTATGGTTTTCGAAAGAAGAAGCTGATAAAGTGAAGAAAAAGAGGGAGGCCTTCATGAAATACAAGAGATCACAGAGAGAGGAAGACAGGCATCTATATTTGGAAAAACTTAGAGAAGCTAGCAAAGTAGTCAAGAAGGCAAAGATTCAAAAGGAGGAGGAAATAGCCAATGCAATAAAATGGGGGGATAAGACATTTTTCAGATATATTAGTGAGAAGAGGAAGGGCAAAAGTGGTATTGTCAGACTCAAGGGTGCAG
Organism: Ichthyophis bannanicus; assembly: GCA_033557465.1. Lineage (NCBI taxonomy): Eukaryota > Metazoa > Chordata > Amphibia > Gymnophiona > Ichthyophiidae > Ichthyophis > Ichthyophis bannanicus. The sequence goes on from CM066033.1 coordinate 1,132,497,994, forward strand.
GGGAAGAATATGTAGAAGCTGATAAGGATAAAGCGGAATTGCTTAACAAATATTTTTGTTCTGTGTTCACAGATGAAGAACCAGGAGCAGGACCTCAGAAAACACCCACAAATAGGAACAGAAGCAAAGGGCATCTTGAACAATTTTCAAAAGACTGTGTTTGTGAGAAACTATCTCAACTTAAAGTAGACAAAGCGATGGGACCGGATGGGATACACCCGAGAATACTGAGGGAACTTGGGGACGTTCTAGCAGCTCCACTGACTGACCTTTTCAATGTCTCGTTGGAGTCGGGAGTGGTGCCAAAGGACTGGAGAGAGGCTCATGTGGTGCCTTTACACAAAAGCGGAAGTAAGGATGTGGTTGAAAACTACAGGCCGGTTAGTTTAACTTCGGTGGTGAGTAAATTATTGGAAACGCTGCTGAAAGAGAAAATAGTGAGGTTTCTGGAGTCCAGCGGATTACAGGATCCGAGGCAGCATGGATTCACCAGAGGCAGGTCTTGTCAGACAAATCTGATTGATTTCTTTGACTGGGTGACCAGGGAGTTGGACCGAGGGAGAGCCCTAGATGTGGTGTATTTAGATTTCAGTAAAGCCTTTGACACTGTTCCTCACAGGCGACTTATAAACAAACTGAGCACCCTAGGGATGGGCCCTAAAGTTACTGCTTGGGTTAGAAATTGGTTGGGTGGGAGGCGACAAAGAGTACAAGTAAATGGAGCTCACTCCGAGGAGAAGGATGTTATCAGTGGTGTGCCCCAGGGATCTGTCCTTGATCCGATTCTTTTTAACATCTTTGTTAGTGATATAGCGGAAGGGCTTTCAGGTAAGGTTTGCCTCTTTGCGGATGATACCAAAATCTGCAATAGAGTAGACACCCAGGAAAGTGTAGATAACATGAGGAGGGATCTAGCTAAACTTGGAAGAATGGTCTGGAATTTGGCAGCTGGGATTTAATGTTAAAAAATGTAAGGTCATGCATTTGGGCTGCAGCAATCCAAGGGAGCAATATAGTATAGGGGGTGAAGTACTTTTGTCCACTAAAGAAGAGCGGGACCTAGGCGTGGTTATGTTTGATAATCTTAAAGTAGCTAAACAGGTAGAAAAGGCGACAGCAAAAGCTAGAAGGATGCTTGGGTACATACGGAGAGGAATGGCTAGCAGAAAAAAGGAGGTGATAATGCCTCTGTATAAGTCTTTGGTGCGACCTCATTTGGAGTATAGTGTGCAATTCTGGAGACCGCACCTTCAAAAGGATGTGAACAGGATGGAGTCGGTGCAGAGGTGGCTACTAAAATGATTAGTGGTCTTCATTATAAAGCATATGAGGACAGACTGAAGGATCTTAATATGTACACCTTAGAGGAAAGGCAGGATAGAGGTGATATGATTGAAATGTTTAAATACCTCCTTGGCATAAATGTTCAGGGAGAGAGCCTCTTTCAATTGAAAGCAAGTTCTGCTACGAGGAGACATGGGATGGGGGTGAAGGGAGACAGATTCAGGAGTGATATGCGGAAATATTTCTTTACGGAATGAGTAGTGGATCCGTGGAATAGTCTCCCAGTGGAGGTGGTAGAGATGAGGACAGTAACTGAATTCAAAAAAGCATGGGACAAACACAGAGGATCTCTAAAGGTAAAAAGGGGACTGTTGTAGTTGTTGTTATGGAAGGACAGACTAGATAGACCATGTGGTCTTTTTCTGTCATCATATTTCTATGTTTCTATGAGTGAAAACATATTAGCCTTAAATGAACTACTTTGTAGCTTCTTTGCATGTCCTGTAGTCTTTGTACTTTTTGGAGGAGTAAAAGCATATTTACTCACCTGTAACAGGTGTTGTCTGGGGACAGCAGGAATCAGTCCTCACATATTGGCGACGTCGGTGCCGAAGGAGCCCACGCGGAAGCATCTCCCCAGCTTTCAAAGAAAGCTTTTCGGAGATGCACCACACATATGTCGTACCGTTCTCGCACAAGGATGCCATCTTGCTCAGTCTAATGACATAGCTAAGACAGCAATAAAATTTAAATATGCTAAAGCAGCAACTCGAATTTGAGGAGGGAAGGTTGTGAAGATTGATTTCTGCTTTCCCCAGAGAACACCTGTTACAGGTGAGCAACTATGCTTTCTCCGGGAACAAGCAGGAAGTCAGACCTCACATATGGGACTCCCCAGTTACAGGCTACGAAGGACCTGTACAAAATGCCATGGTGGCTAGAGAAGTGAGCTGTGAGCTGCAGCAGTTAAATCCCAACTGAGAGACTCTTGCAAGACCCATGTGTCCAGCAGAGAACCAGCACTCAGGTAGCCTGAACACAGAAGGGTCAGAGGGCAAGAGTTGCCTACACCCTGAAGAGATTATGGAGTATGGCCTGGCTGAAGGCACTATTCCATCGGGACTCTATCTCCAGGCAGTAGTGAACTGCGAATGTATGGACCAAGACCAGGTGGCGACCCGGCAGATTTCCATCACAGGTACGGAATGCAGATTTGCCATGGAAGTAGCCATGGCCCTGACGCAGTGTGTCATGATCCACTGGTCTAGTGAGTCCCAGCCTGCTCAGAGGCAAAAGGCAATGCAGTCTGCTGCCCAAGTGGACAGAGCTTGCTTATTCACTGGGAGCCCCAGTTGACTGGGCTCATAGGAGACGAAAGGTTGAGGTGCTTTGCGGTGGCCCTGAGTCTGTTGCAGATGGAAGGACAGGACCCTTTTGCAATCAAAAGTATGGCAGCCTCAAAAAGAAGGTGGGGAGCACCACCTCCTGATTGAGGTGGAATGGAGACACCACCTTCGACTGAAACTTGGGTTGTGTGCGGAGCACCACCCTGTTCTTGTAGAACCTTGATTAGGGAAGCTCTGCTATCAGAGCCTGGAGCTCTCTGACCCTGTGAGATGATGCGAGTGCCACAAGAAAGATGTCCTTCCAGGAGAGGTATCGAAAGTGGCAGGTAGCCAGGGGCTCAAAAAGCAGCTTAGTAAGCTGTGAGAGCACTACGTTGAGATCCCATACCACCACTGGTGGGCGGACGGGGGGGGGGGGGGGGTTTGGATAGCATGAGGCCCTGCAGGAACCACGAATCAAGGAGATGAGCCAAGAAGGGTTTTCCCTGAATGGCATGGGGGATGCACTGCAATAGTGCACGTGTGCACTCTGACTAAGTTGGACTTTAGTCCCACCTGCAATAGGTGGAGTAGGTACTGGAGTACCATCTGAATTAAGAAGAATGGGTTCGCCCACTTCTTGGCACACCAGACTGGGAAGTGATGCCAATTGAAGACATACGCTCTCCTCATGGAGGTCTTTGGGAGGCCAGAAGGACCTCTTCCATGTCCCGTGGGAGGTTGAAGGGAGCTAGTGCTACACTTTCAGCAGCCAAGTCATAAGTAACAGGGACCCCAAGTTGGAGTGCAGGAAAGAGTCCTTCTCCTGTGAGAGCAGTCCTGGGGCACAGCCCAGGGAAATTGATGATGATGCCAACTAGCGTAGAAGTAGCAGGAACCAAGGTTGCCTGGCTACCCGGATGCTATCAATATCCGTGATGACTTGTCACACTGGACCTTGAAGAGGTTCTTGGCAACCAGTGGAGTTGGCTAGAAGGTGTAAAGGAGGCCTTCTGTCCATGGAATGAGGAAAGCGTCTACTGCCACCCAGGATGGGTGCGGCAGGTGGGAGCAGAAGCCGCACAACTGTGTGTTGTCCGAGCTGGTGAACAGGTCCACTAGAGGGACGCCCTAGAGTTGAAACAGCTGGGAGGTCAAACTGGGATCCAGGCGTCACTCGTGCGGCTGAAGGACTCTGCTCAGCTTGTTTGCCAGGACACTGTCCTCGCCTGGGAGATAGACTGCCCTTAGAAGTATTCTGTTGCTTGTCGCATATGAACAGAGGGCTACCGCCTCCTGACAGAGGGAGTATGACCCTGTACCCCCTTGCATGTTCATGTAGAACATTGCGACTTGGTTGTCTGTCTGGATCAGCACTGACTGGTGCTGCAGCCAGTGGCGGAAGGCTCGGAGAGCCAGGAGTATCGCCAGGAGCTCCAGAAGGTTGATCTGCAGCTGGAATTCCATCTGGGACCAGCAGCCTTGTGTGCGGAGGTCCTTGCAATGATCTCCCCAGCCCAGCAAGGAGGCATCTGTGGTGAGGACCGTCTGGGGGTGGGTGAATGGAAGAGCATTCCAGCCTGCAGGTGGCAGGGGATCTGCCACCAGTCGAGGGAGTCTGCCAGCTTGCGGGTCACTCACACCCTGTCCTGAAGCATTCCTGTAGATTGTATCCACTGAGAAAGCACAGTTACTTACCTGTAACAGGTGATCTCTGGGAACAGCAGGAATTAGTCCTCACATATGGGTACGTCGGTACCGACGGAGCCTGCGCGAGAAAGCTCCCCAGCTTCCCAGAAGGAAGCTTTTGGGGCCTCCCACTGCACATGCGCGCTGCCTTCCCGCCTTCCTGACCAGCTCTCCTCAGTTCGAGTTTATAGCTGAGACAATAGAGAGAGGAAAGGAAGATAGATAGAAGATACAACTCCTAGGGGAGGTGGGTGGGTTGTGAGGACTAATTCCTGCTGTTCCCAGAGATCACCTGTTACAGGTAAGTAACTGTGCTATCTCCAGGAACAAGCAGGAATAAGTCCTCACATATGGGGACTCCCTAGCTAAGATGCCTGGGAGATCCCGTTCCAAGGGTTCGCCATCTTCGTATGGATCTCAGGCATCCATCCTGGGAAGGTGGGCAGGAGTTGTTCAAGTATGGAACAGGTGTTTGAGGACAGCCTGACCAAACAAGGCATCCCGGCGGGAGTCCTTGTCCAAGCAGTAATGGGCTGTGAAGGTATGAACCGAGGCCCATGTGGCGGCTCGACAGATCTGATCTATGGAGACAGAGTGAAGATGAGCCATAGAAGTGGCCATGGCTCTCACATTGTGAGCTGTGACATGGCCTTCCATAGAAATATTTTTACTCTGGTAAGCAAAGGAAATACACTGAGCAATCCAATTGGAAAGTGTACGTTTGGAGACTGGTAGTCCCAAATGAGAAGGATCAAAAGCCACAAAAAGTTGGGAAGACTTTCGATGTGGCTGAGTCCTGTTGAGGTAAAAGGCGAGAGCTCTTTTACAATCTAAAGTATGAAGGTTCCTCTCTGCACTGGATGTATGAGGAGCCGTAAAAAAGACAGGTAGATATACCTCCTGATTAAGATGAAAAGGCGAGACCACTTTGGGCATAAAGTGGGGATTCGTCCTAAGGACCACCTTATCATGATGAAATCTGGTATAAGGTGGATGAGCCACTAAGGCCTGTAGTTCACTGATGCGGCGAGCCGAAGTGACTGCAATAAGGAAAAGGACCTTCCAGGAAAGAAATTTCAAGGAGGTAGAAACCAACGGTTCAAAAGGTGGCTTCATAAGCTGACCTAGAACTAGGTTCAAGTCCCATGCTACCGGAGGAGGTCAGATGGGAGGCATAGTTAGAGTCAGGCCTCTCATGAACCTTGCAACAAGCGGATGAGAGGAGACAGGTTGCCCATTTATAGGTTTTAAGGATGCTGCAATAGCACTCAAATGGACTCTTACTGAATTCGTCTTAAGGCCTGCATTAGAAAGATGCAGGAGATAGTCTAGTAGAGAATTCAAAGGAAGTGCTAGAGGGTCAAGACCCTGTTGAGCACACCAAATGGAAAAACGTTTCCATTTGAAAGCATAGGAACGCCTCGTGGAGGGTTTCCTAGAGGCATGAAGGATATCTTCCACTGGTTGAGAAAGATTGAAGTCATGAAGGCTTAGGCCTTCAGTAACCAAGCTCTGAGGTGTAGGGACTTGGGGTTTGGGTGCCACAAAGTCCCTTTCTCCTGAGAGAGAAGGTCTGGCGCAGCTCCCAGATCCAGGGAGGGTCCCTGGGAGAGATGCAGAAGTAGAGGGAACCACACTTGGCGTGGCCAGCGTGGAGCTATGAGGATCATCGATCCGTGATCCCTCTGGAGTTTGAACAGAGTCTTGGGAATCAAAGGAATGGGTGGAAAGGCATATAGGAATTCCTGACCCCAATGCAGGAGAAAGGCGTCGTTGGCCTGAGCTCCCTGACACGGAGTCCTGGAACAGAACCGGGGAAGTTTGGCATTCCACGGACTTGCAAAGAGGTCTATGTCCGGGGTTCCCCATTCCTGAAAAATTCTGCCTATCTGGTCCATATGTAGGGACCATTCGTGTGGAAGCAGAACTCGACTGAGTCTGTCTGCCCGAGAGTTTGGAACCCCTGGAAGATATACTGCCAGAAGATGAATTTGATGCTCTCTGGCGAAGGCCCATAATCTGAGAGCTTCGTTGCAAAGCGACAGAGAGCCTGTCCCTCCTTGTTTGTTTACGTAGAACATGGCCACCTGATTGTCTGTCTGAACTAGGACGGTCAGGTTGACAAGGAGGGTATGGAAGACTTTGAGGGCAAAGAAGATTGCTCGCAGTTCCAGGAGGTTGATGTGAAGGGTGGTCTCCTGCGGAGACCAAGTACCCTGAGTGGAGAGGGATTGTAGATGGGCTCCCCACCCTGTTTGGGAGGCATCTGTTGTGAGGGTTGCTTGGGGCAACAAAGGTTGGAAGGGGGCTCCCAACAACAGATTCTTGGTGGACATCCACCATTGGAGGGACCTAAACAGACGCTTTGAGGTGAGTATTTGGTCGGAGAGCGCTCCTGATGCTTGAGTCCACTGGGTGGCCAAGGTCCATTGAGTTGCTCTCATATGAAGACGAGCGTAGGGCACCACGTGTACCGTGGAGGCCATGTGGCCCAGAAGTCACAGCATTTCTCTGGCTGTCAAGTGACTGCTGGACTGAGCTTGGGAGGCCAAGCACAGCAGACGTTGGCCCCGGACTTGAGGCAGGTAGGCCCTTGCAGTGGTGGTGTCCAACTGGGCCCCTATGAATTCTAGAGACTGAGTAGGGGTAAGTTGAGACTTGGGAAGGTTTACCACCAGTCCCAGATACTGCAGAAGGTGCCTAGTGCGGTCCAGGGAAATCTGGGCCTCTGACTGAGATGGAGCTCGGATGAGCCAGTCGTCCAGATATGGGAATACAAAAATTCCCAGACCTCTTAGAAATGCGGCAACAACTGCCATGCATTTGGTGAACACTCTTGGAGCAGAGGCTAGACCGAAGGGAAGTACTCTGTACTGGAAATGTTTTCCCTGAAACAGAAATCTTAGATATTTTCTGTGGGATGGGTGGATGAGTATATGTGTGTACGCATCCTTGAGATCTAGAGAACAAAGCCAATCCTGACTCTGAAGGTATGGAAGGAGAATGCCTAGAGAAAGCATTTTGAATTTCTCCTTGTACAGAAATCTGTTCAATTCTCTCAGATCTAGGATAGGTCTGAATCCCCCTGTCTTCTTTGTTATGAGAAAATAAGGGGAGTAGAATCCTGTCCCTTGTTGAAGAAGAGGAACCTCTTCTATTGCCCCTTGGGCAAGGAGAGAAGAGACCTCCTGATCCAACAGGCCCAGGAGAGATGGGGGAGAATTGAAGTGCCTCACCATGGTATATGGAGGAAGGTTGGAAAAATGAAGTTTGTAGCCCTCTCTGATGATAGAGAGGGTCCATTGCTCTGATGTGATTTGCTCCCATCTGGGAGCAAAGTGAGTTAACCTTCCGGGAATGGTGAGGGGCTCTGGTTGTTCTAGAGCCAGAAATGTTAAGTTCTCTAGGGGCAAGTCAAAACCCCTGAGGGGGTTGAGCCTGCTGAGGAATGGTAGACGCTGCAGGCTTTGACTTTGCCTGTTTAGGTTGCTGACGTTTAGCAGCAAAGCGAGGCTGAGAAGATTGTTGGCCAGTATTTGTGGAAAATCTGGCCTTCTTGTAGTAAGGCCTCTTGAAAGACTTTTTCTTGGCAGGAGTAGAGGTAGACTTAGAAAGTCTATCCAATGTAGCATTTTCTGCGTCCATTTGAGTGGCTTTAACTTGCCAGTCCTTACCAAATAAGTTCTCACCTGTACAGGGCAGATTCCGTAAGCCATCCAGGACCCAGGGTTCTAGGTCAGAGGCCTGGAGCCAAGCAAGTCGTCGGGCTGCAATAGCAATGCCCGAAGCTCTACCGGCACCCTCAAAGGAATCAAAAGCTGCTCTGTTGGAGAACTTAGAAACATCTAGAAGCTGTTTCACCAGAGAAATGAACTCCTCCTTTCTATCCTCAGGGATAAAGGAGGCAAAATGTCGTATCTTTAGGGCAAGTTCCCTGAGAAACATGCCCATATACAGACTGTAAGAATTAATCCTGGCTATAAGCATAGTAGCCTGGAAAATTTTCTTGCCAAAAGAGTCTAGGGTCTTACATTCTCGTCCTGGAGGGGTAGAAGAGTGCCTTTTGGTACTCTTAATCTTTTTCAGTGCAGACTTCACCACAATGGAATGGTGAGGCAACTGAGTCTTTTGAAAACCAGGAGAAGGAGGGACCCGGTACATGGTGTCCAACCTACGAGAATAAGGAGACAACGTTAGAGGAGCCTCCCATAAGTCCATCAAGTGTTCTTGAAGGATTTCATGGATAGGCAGGGTGACTGCCTCTTTAGGAACCTTAGGGTATCCTAAAATATCCAATTTCTTTGACCTAGGTTCTTTTTCAGAGGATGTGGTAATAGAAAGTCCTTTAGCTAGTTCAATAATGAAGTCTTGAAAGGACAAATCCTCTGGTGGAGACATTCTCCTCTTTGGGGAAGAGGAGTCTTCATGAAGAACTAGAGACAGCTCATCAGAGTCCTCAGAGGAGTCAAAATCCTCAGAAGAATCAGAGTATTCTCTATTTGCTTCCAACGCACGATACGCATACCGATCGGTATCGACATCGGGCGTACCGGGTATGGGATCGGTATCGGGTGAAAACCCGGATCCGACATGCGGAACCGATCTGCGTTTGGAAGTCGATGGTCTCGGTTCCGGTATGGGAGACGATACCGGAACCGGACCCGGTACGGCTGAACGCGGTACCGAGGGTGTCGCAGCATTAATAAAAGCCAGCATGGCCTGCTGCATGGTCTGAACAGTATTGCTCATAGACGCCACTGCTGCCTGGATGTCGGTACCGGTATGGGCCGGTACCCCAGAGCAGTCTAACAGGTGATCAGTCGAGGCCGTGCCATCGATGTCAACCTGTAACCCCATAGATGGTGCTTTGGAAGCCAGAGCTTCCCGCCGGGGTTGTTTGGCTGGGGCAGGATCCTCAGACTCAAAAGTGAGAGCCTCTCGATGCTTTGAAGGAGATTTGCTCTTTGAGGACCTGCCCGCAGAAGGTTTGGTTACCTGAGATCCATCCGGAGAGGAAGACCTGGATGACTGTGATGCTGGATTATCTGAAGCAAACAGCACATGGAATTTGTTGGCCCGGTTCTGCAACCCACGTTTAGACATCTGGGAGCAGGAATGGAGTGGTCAGGTCCCAAACACTTAAGACACCATTCATGGGTGTCTGTGACAGAAATAACAGCACTACACTTGGTACACTTCTTAAAACCAGGGGCTGGTTTCTCCATGAGGAGAATTTGTGTAGGCCTGAGGCCTAACCGAAGTCACCAAGTTGTGCAGAATAAAGATTTTTTTTTTTTTTTTAAAGAAAAGAAAAGAGAGACCGGCGGTACCGGTTTCGGTATGGGGAAGGCAGGTACGCGGTCTAAAGAAACAAACTAAAACAATAATTTCTTCAGCGGTGACAGGAACACGACCTGCTGGCTCCGCAGAAAAAGAGAAACTGAGGAGAGCTGGTCAGGAAGGCGGGAAGGCAGCGCGCATGTGCAGTGGGAGGCCCCAAAAGCTTCCTTCTGGGAAGCTGGGGAGCTTTCCCGCGCAGGCTCCGTCAGTACCGACGTACCCATATGTGAGGACTTATTCCTGCTTGTTCCTGGAGATTGAAGGCACCACTGGGCGGGCGTATGGGGTCATGTAGACTGTAGAGGTCATGTGGCCCAGCAGACGGAGGAGAAGCCAGGTGGGTAGCGACCGGCGGTGCTGTACCTCTGCGGCTAGCCCTCTAAGGAATTCTGACCTCTCTTAAGGGAGGAAAGCACAGTTACTTACCTGTAACAGGTGATCTCTGGGAACAGCAGAAATAAGTCTTCACATATGGGTATCGTCGGTACCGACGGAGCCTACGCGGGAACGCTCCCCAGCGTCCAGTAAGAAAGCTTTAGGGAGCATCCCACAGTGCCTGCGTGCTGCCTTCCTGCCTTTCCCAACCGCCTCTCTCCATTTCGAGTTTTAAAGCTGAGACAAAGAGAGAGAGAGGAAAGGAAAGATAGATAGAGAGATATAACTCCTAGGGGAGGTGGGTGGGTTGTGAAGACTTATTCCTGCTGTTCCCAGAGATCACCTGTTACAGGTAAGTAACTGTGCTATCTCCAGGAACAAGCAGGAATGAGTCTTCACATATGGGGACTCCCTAGCTATAGATGCCAGGGAGAAACCCAGGTTGTGTGTCCTTGAAAAAGACTCTACCTCCTCCCATGGATCTCTGGCATCCGACCAGGGTAGGTGGGTAGGAGTTGATTAAGAATGGAACAGGTGTTTGAGAACAGCCTGACCAAATGAGGCATCCCGGCGGGAGTCCTTGTCCAAACAGTAATGGGCTGTGAAGGTATGAACCGAAGCCCAGGTGGCTGCTCGACAGATTTGGTCTATGGACACAGAGTTTAGATGAGCCTTTGAGGCTGCCATGGCTCTCACACTGTGAGCTGTGACATGGCCCTCCAGAGAAATGTTCCTACTCTGGTAGGCGAAAGAAATACACTGAGCAATCCAGTTGGACAGTGTTCTCTTAGAGACTGGAAGTCCTAAATGAGAAGGATCAAAAGCAACAAAGAGTTGAGAAGACTCCCTATGTTGCTGTGTTCTTTGTAAGTAAAAAGCGAGAGCTCTCTTACAATCCAAGGTATGAAGATTCCTCTCTGCACTTGATGCATGAGGTCCTGGAAAAAAGACAGGTAAATATACCTCTTGGTTCAGATAAAAAGGCAAGACCACTTTAGGCATAAAGTGTGGATTGGTCCTGAGGACTACCTTATCATGATGGAACCTTGTATAAGGTGGATTAGCCACCAAAGCTTGCAACTCACTGATGCAGCGTGCTGAGGTGACTGCAATGAGAAAAACAACTTTGCAAGAAAGAAATTTCAAGGAGGTGGTGGCTAAAGGTTCAAAGGGTGGCTTCATAAGCTGGCTAAGAACCAGGTTTAAGTCCCATGCCACTGGAGGTGGTCTAATGGGAGGTTTAGTTAAAAGAAGGCCTCTCATGAATCTTGCTATAAGAGGATGAGAGGAAATAGGTTGTCCATTGAGAGGCTTGAGGGACGCTGCAATAGCACTCAAATGGACTCTTACTGAATTCGTTTTCAGGCCTGCATGGGATAGATGCAGGAGATACTCTAGTAGAGAATTCAGAGGTATTGCAAGAGGGTTTAGACCCTTCCCTGAACACCAAATGGTAAATCTTTTCCATTTGAAAGCATAGGAACGTCTAGTAGAAGGCTTTCTAGAGGCATGAATAACATCTCTGACTTGCTGAGAGAGATGAAAATCTTGAAGGTCTAAGCCCTCAGCAACCAAGCCCTGAGATGGAGCAACTGGGGATTTGGATGCCACAATGTTCCCTCTTCCTGGGACAGAAGGTCTGGTGCAGAGCCCAAGTCCAGGGAAGGAGCTTGAGAGAGATGCAGAAGTAGAGGGTACCACACTTGGCGTGGCCAATGTGGTGCTATGAGGATCATGGTCCCTCGATCTCTCTGAAGCTTGAACAGTGTTTTGGGAATTAGGGGAATTGGTGGAAAGGCATAAAGGAAGTCTTGACCCCAGTGAAGGAGGAAGGCATCCTTGGCCTGAACTCCCTGACATGGAATTCTGGAACAGAACCGGGGAAGTTTGGCATTCCACGGACTTGCAAAGAGGTCTATGTCCGGGGTTCCCCAAATTCGAAAGATCCTGGCTACCTGGTCCATGTGGAGGGACCACTCGTGTGGAAGCAGAACTCGACTGAGTCTGTCCGCCCAAGAGTTTTGAACGCCTGGAAGATATACTGCCAGAAGATGGATGTGATGCTCTCTGGCGAAGGCCCACAGTCACAAAGCTTCGTTGCAAAGCAACAGAGAGCCAGTTCCGCCCTGCTTGTTTACATAGAACATGGCTACTTGGTTGTCCGTATGGATGAGGACTGTCCAGTAGCTGAGCAGGGAATGGAACACTCTGAGAGCTAAGAATATTGCTCTGAGTTCCAAGAGATTGATATGCAGAGAAGTCTCCTGTGGAGACCAGATACCCTGGGTGGAGAGATCCTGCAGATGAGCTCCCCAACCCATTGGAGAAGCATCTGTTGTCAGAGTTGCTTGGGGTAGCGACTGCTGAAAAGGGGACCCCAGCAACAGATTTGGAGGGGACTTCCACCACTGGAGAGACCAAAATAGGCGACTGGAGTTTGCTATTTTGTCTGACAGGCAACCTGATGCCTGAGTCCATTGGGTGGACAAAGTCCATTGAGCTGCCCTCATGTGAAGGCGAGCATATGGAACCACATGCACGGTGGATGCCATGTGGACTAATAGTTGTAACATTTCTCGAGCAGTTAAATGGGACTTTAACTGTATCTGGGAGGCTAACTGCACCAAGCATAGGCAACGGGCCTGAGGGAGATAGGCCCTTGCAGTTGTGGTATCCAGCAAGGCCCCTATAAACTCCAGAGACTGAGTAGGGGTGAGATGGGATTTTGGGATATTTATTACCATTCCCAAATACTGAAGGACACGCATTGTGCAGGTTAGACAAATCTGGGCCTATGACTGGGATGGAGCTCGAATGAGCCAGTCATCCAAATATTGGAAAACGAATATTCCTAGAGTGCATAGAAATGCAGCTACTACTGCCATGCATTTCGTGAACACCCTTGGTGCAGAGGCCAGACCGAAAGGAAGCACCCTGTATTGGTAGTGCTTTCCTTGAAAAAGGAACCGAAGGAACCTCCTGTGTGTTGGATGGATGAGGACATGGGTGTACGCATCCTTGAGATCTAGAGAACAAAGCCAGTCCTGACTCTGAAGGTATGGCAGCAGAGTACTGAGAGAAATCATCTTGAATTTCTCTTTGAATAGAAACTTGTTCAATTCTCTGAGATCTAATATGGGTCTGTAGCCCCCTGTTTTCTTTGGAATAAGAAAATAAGGGGAGTAGAACCCTGAGCCCTGTTGAAGAAGAGGTACTTCTTCTATTGCCCCTTGGGCAAGAAGGGTAGCAATCTCCTGACCCAGAAGGTTGAGGAGAGATGTTGGAGAATTGAACTGTTTCACCATGGTGTGGGGAGGAAGGTTTAAGAAATGAAGCTTGTACCCCTCCCTTATAATGGAGAGGGTCCATTGCTCTGCTGTGATTTGCTCCCATCTGGGAGCAAAGTAAGCCAACCTTCCTGGAATGGTGAGAGGCTCTGGTTCTTCCAGAGCTAGAAAGGCTAGGTTCTCTAGTTGCAAGTCAAAGGCCCTGAGGAGGCTGAGGCTGCTGGACCGTGGGAGGCCTGGCAGCCTTTGACTTGGCCTGTTTAGGTGGTTGCTGATGCTTTGCAGCAAAACGACCTGCAGAAGATGCCTGCTGACCATAAGCAGGATAATATCTTCCCTTTTTAGAAAAAGGTGTCTTTTTCAACAATCTTTTCTTAACAGGAGCAGAGGTAGACTTTGAAAGTCGATCCAAAGCAGAGTTCTCAGCATCCATTTGAGTGGCCTTTGCTTGCCAATCCCTGCCAAAAAGGTTTTCACCTGTACAAGGAAGATTTCCCAGTTCATCTTGGACCCAGAGTTCCAAATCAGAGGCTTGTAACCAAGCAATTCTGCGTGCACCTATGGCAATAGCCGGGGCTCTGCTTACACACTCAAAAGAGTCAAAGGCTGCACGGTTGGAAAATTTGGAAACATCTTGGGCATGTTTAAGCCAAGTGAGAAATTCCTGCCTTTTATCTTCTGAAATAAAAGGGGCTAAAGTCTGCAGATGATCTGTGACTTCTTTTAGAAACATCCCCATATAGAGACTATAGGAGTTGATTCTGGCAGCAAGCATATTAGCTTGGAAAACCCTTCGGCCAAAAGGATCAAGGGTCCTGCATTCACGTCCTGGAGGATTAGATGAGTGTCTCTTTGCACTCCTTATTTTCCTCATGGCAGATTCTACCACAATAGAGTGGTGAGGAAGCTGAGACTTATGAAAGCCAGGACAAGGAGGGACACGGTACATGGTACGAGAATGAGGAGAGGTGGTAAGAGGAGTCTCCCACATGCTCAACATGAGATCATAAAGAATCTCATGCATAGGTAAGGTAGCTGCTTCTTTAGGAGCCTTAGGATATTGCAAAATATCTAATTGCTTGGCTCTAGGCTCTGACTCAGGGGCCACTGTAATGGAGAGGCCCCTAGCCACTTCCCTAATGAAGTCTTGAAAAGGCAAGTCTTCTGGAGGAGACATTCTTCGTTTTGGAGAAGCAGGCTCCTGAGGAAGAAGTACCGGTGCCTCGACAGAAGCCTCCGACTCATCAGAGTCTTCGGAGGAATCGAAGTATCGCCTGTCCGGATGCTCCTGTAAAGCCCGATACGCGTACCGATACCGATAGGCATCATAGGACAGGGTACCATTGCAGTCGACACCGAGGCCGATGTCGATGCAATCGGTACCGGCACCGGAAACGATGCTGGTGCCGGAGTCGGTACCGGCAACGGAGATTGTTGCGGTACCGGAGGCGTCGAAGCCTGCATAAATGCCGTTAGGGTGCGCTGCATGGACAGAATCTTCTGATCCATCGACGCCACCAGAGTCTGGATGTCGGTACCAGTGGAGGCCACCGGTACCCCAGAACACGGCAACAGGTGATCGGTCGAGGCCGAGCCATCGATGTCAACCTGTGACCCCATAGACAATGCTTTGGAAGCCAGAACTTCCCGCCGGGGTAATTTTGCCGGTGCGGAATCCTCGAGGACAAGTCCGGAGGCATCTCGATGCTTAGAGGGAGATTTGCCCTTCGAGGACCGGCTAGATTTATGTTTGGTTACCTGAGATCCATGGGAGGAAGAAGAAGCCCTGGAAGACGTCGATGCCACCGAGGCTGCATCAGAGGGAAACAGGGTACTGAGCTTGGCTGCTCAGTTCTGCCGACCTCTTTTAGACATTATGGTACAGGACACACAATCCGTGATGGAATGGTCAGGACCCAAACATTTTAGACACCAATCATGGGTGTCAGTGACAGAAATAGTACCGCCACATTTCGTGCACTTTTTGAACCCGGAAGCAGGTTTCTCCATGAGGAGAGAAATGTTCAGGCCTAAGGCCCAAACTGAAAATGCACAGTTGAAGAAAGAAAAGTTTTTTGTTTTTTTTTTTTAAAGAAAGAAAAGACCGGCGGTACCGGTCTGACGTCGAAGAAGGCAGACGCGACACAGAAAAATAAAGAAAAAAAAAATAAAGAACTTCTTCTGCGGTGACAAGAACACGACCTGCTGGCTCCGCGGAAAAGAAGAACTGGAGAGAGGCGGTTGGGAAAGGCGGGAAGGCAGCGCGCAGGTGCTGTGGGATGCTCCCAAAAGCTTTCTTACTGGACGCTGGGGAGCGTTCCCGCGCAGGCTCCGTCGGTACCGACGATACCCATATGTGAAGACTCATTCCTGCTTGTTCCTGGAGATGGCCTTTGTCTGGAAAGTGTCTAGCTGGGCCCCTATGAACTCCAGGCACTGAGCTGGGGGGGAGGTGGGACTTGTGGTAGTTGATCACAAACCCCAGGTGCTACAGGGCATTTGCACCTCTACAGCTGTGCCTCCCCTTATGAGCCAGTTGTCCAGGTAGGGAAAGACAAAGGCCCCTTGGAGTGAAAGGTAGGCTGCGATCATCACTAAGAATTTAGTGAAGACTCTTGGCGATGAGGCCAGCCTGAAGTGCAGCATCCTGTATTGGTAGTGATCTCCTTCCACCATGAAGCAGAGGTATTTTCGGTGGTTGGAATGGATCAGAATCTGTGTATAGGCATCCTTTAGGTCTAAGGAACATAGCCAATCTCCCTGCTGGAAGCATAGCAGCAGTGTTCCAAGGGAGAGCATCTTGAACTTCTCCCTTACCAGAAATCTATTCAGGTCCCGAAGGTCCAAGATGGGCTTGGGAACAAGGAAATACCTGGAGTAGAAGTTGGTGCCCCAAAAATGCTTGGGCACTTGTTCCTCCACCTTGTCCTCAAGGAGACCTGCGAGCTTGGTGAGGAGCAGAGTCTGGTGGAGGAGAGATCTTATGGGCTTCTCCTGAAAAGTATAAGGGTGGCGGCCATTGCAGATGGAGGAGGTAACCCTCCTTGACCACTTGCAGTACCCAGGAATCAGTGGTGATGGTGGACCACCTGTGGGCAAACAGGGCCAAACACCTCCCTGTGTTCTGTTGGGGACCTCCTGAGGGAAAGGAGGTCATGCTCAAGGAGTCAAAAGCTCCCCCCAGGCTGAGCTAGGTCTGGTGCCTGGGACTTGGGGTTCTTTGATTTGTGGGAGCCGTGCCCTTGCCCCTGCTGCTGCTGTTTGCCTTGCTGCATTGCCTAAATCTCACTTTTTCCTCAGGAAGAAGGGCTTCTTCCCTGGGGCTTTCTTACAGGGCTGCACTGAGTTCTTTTTCTGGTCCTTGCCAAGAGCTCAGTCTCTATCTCAGTCGCCTTGTCTGCCATGGGTTTCCCAAAGAGATTTTCTCCGCTACAGGAGAAATCAATACGATTGCCCTGAACCCACTGTTTGAGGTCAGACGACTGCAGCTATGCCTGGTGTCAGGCCCCGATGCCCGCGGTGGCTACTCTGGCTGAGGACTCAAAGCCATTGTAACCTGTGCGAGATAAGAACTTCGAGCACTCCTTGACCACCGAGGCCAGAGACTTGAACCGCTGAAGGGGTTCCCCGTTGAGGCCTGCCTAGAAACTGGCGAGCTCCCTTGCCAGTTCTTTGAGGTTTATGCCGATGTACAGTTGATAGGATTGGACTTGGCACACAAGCATCGAGCCCTGGAAGGCCTTTTGGCCGAGGACATCAAGGGTCCAGGCCTCCCTGCTGGGGGGCACCAAGGAATGGGTCTTTTGGCTCTTGAGTTTGCACATGGCAGACTCAATGACCATTGAGTTGTGGGGAAGTTGAGTCTTCGGGAACCCAGGTCTTCAGTGGACTCGGTACATAGAGTCAAGTCACCTGCTGACAATGGGTATTGATGCTGGTGTCTCCCACATACAGAGAAGGAGGCACTCGAGGATAGGAGGGATAGACACCATAAGGGCTTCTTTAGGGGGGGCCTCATACTGGAGAATCTCCAGTTCCTCCATGTGGGGATCCTCCTCAGTCCTGGTCTCGATGGCGAGTGCCTTAGCTATGTCCCATACAAAGTCGAGGAAAGCAATGTCCACAGATGGGGAACGGCACCAGGACACTGGAGGAGACGGGTCTGATGGCACGTCTTGGTATTGCTGAGTGTCTGGGGACTCCTTGTCTTCTGTCTCCCATTCCGACTCGAAGTCCGAGGACAAGTCTGAGGCCCTGCGGTCACCGCAGTTGAGGCCCAAGCCTGAAGGCCCGCGACCACCAGAGGACCTGTGGTCCGAACCGTTTACACTCACCAGAGAGGACCGGTGTCCCAAGGAAAGGGACCGGGACCTCATCCGATGGTCTCTCGAGGCTGGTGGCGCTTCAGGATTGGCTTAACATCGAGGGTCCCGTCATTGGGGCGGATGAACCGGACATAAAT
This sequence comes from Ichthyophis bannanicus, assembly GCA_033557465.1. NCBI lineage: Eukaryota > Metazoa > Chordata > Amphibia > Gymnophiona > Ichthyophiidae > Ichthyophis > Ichthyophis bannanicus. Next base: position 1,132,515,756 of record CM066033.1, read on the forward strand.
GCACACTGCATAGCCATGAGAGAAGATACACTGCTCTCTAAGACCGCCATCCTGGTCTCCATGTGAGTTGGCTCCATAGCCTTCGATGAGAGAACCTAGGTTTTTGGGCCCAGCGTCGGTTCTGTATAGGGTGAGTTCTCGACCAGGATGGCCTCGGATGTCCGAGATCGGTCGCTGAATACAGACAACTCCTTCCGGGACAGCTTGTGGGGCCGCTCCTGTTCTGACTCCTCGGACTCACACCGGGGACTGCGGGGTCTGGAATGTGATCTTTCCTTCTTTCCGGATCTGTCATCGAGGATTTTGACTTCTTTGTTTCCACCTCCAGGGATTTCCTCTTGGAGGACCCGCGGCCACAGGACTCTGAGGCAGCCCAGGCATTGCGGGCACCGAGGTACCGGAGGAGGCCCTGGATTGCGATGTCGCCGGAGACTCCAGTGCAGAGTTGGACTTGTGAAAGAACTGTTCCTGCTGCAGTTGATGGCTCTTGATGGTCTTTGTGGTCATGGTCCTGCAGAATTCGCAGTCTGAGTTGTTAAGCTCCGGCCCTGACTCCCACCCATCCGGGGATAATCGCAGCTTTATAGGTGCTTAAACCTCTTAAAGCAAAGGAAGTGCCATATTCACTCTCAGATGCAGCTGTTTATCCTCATCAGGCATTTATTAAGGACCTGAGATTAATTAAGCTTGAGGTGAACAAAGTTCATTAAATGTATTAAGTATAGTTTTATTACGATAAATACCCCCAGCAAACCTTAGTAAGTAAACAACTTAAATACCTAAACAGGTTCTTAAAACTAAGATGCAGACAGCAGTCCAGCAGCAAGATGGGGGCTTTCCAGTCTTTTGCACTGAGTGTCACATGTATGATTTTCTCCTAATTGGTGAGAGGTCTTACATGTGCACTAGGTGCAAGAAGCTTTTTGTTCTCAGGGAACGAGTCCGATGTTTGGAGGCTAGAGTAGCAGACTTGGAGGACATAAGGAAGACAGAGAGGTACATAGACGAGACTTACAGGGATGTAGTACTGAAGCCACACCTCCAGTCTGGAAGCATCCCTGTTGTTATGGGGTAGAGAGGTCACGTGACAGGAGAGCAACACCCTGGTGTGGCAGGAAGTGATCCTGTAGCTAGGACCTGTCCTCCAGGTGATATAAAACCCTCTCGCACTGAGGAGGTTTCTCCAGGGCCATGTGCCCACAAGGGAAAGGTTAGGACAGCCGTTACAGTTGGTGATTCAATCATTAGGCATGTAGATAGCTGGGTGACTGGTGGATATAAGGATTGCCTGGTAACATGCCTGCCTAGCGCGAAGGAAGCGGACCTCATGCGCCACCTAGACAAGGTCTTAGATAGTTCTGGGGAGGAATCTGCTATCTTGGTACATGTTGATACCATTAACATAGGAAAGTGTGGTAGGGAGATTCTAGAGGCTAAATTTAGGCTTTTAGGTAGGAAGTTGAAATCCAGAACTTCCAGGGTAGCATTCTCAGAAATGCTTCCCATTCTACGCGCAGGACCCAAAAGGCAGGCAGAGCTCCAGAGTCTCAATGCATGGATGAGATGATGGTGCAAGGGAGGGGATTTTGATTTGTTAGGAACTGGGGAACATTCTGGGGAAAGGAGGGGTTTTTACAAAGGGATAGGCTCCACCTTAACCAGGATGGAACATGGCTGCTGGCATTAACTTTTAAAAAGGAGATAGAGCAGCTTTTAAAATAGATAATAGGGGAAAGCCGGCAGTCGCCCAAGAGCTCATGGCTCGAAACAATGTATCCAGGGCCGGCCCGTCCATTGAGCAAGAATGTTTTTTGCACAGGGCCCCGCGTTTCAGGGGGCCCCGCGCAAAGAACATTCTGCTTTTTTTCAAAATTAAGTTAAAAAAAAAAAGCTGGCTGCTACCGCTGCCGCCGCGGCAGAGTGGAGTGTCCCGCGGGGCCCCCTCTGCCCGGCTGAGCTCTCCCTCTGCGACGGCTGAGCCCCTCTGTGCCGGCTTTCAGATACGCGAAGGGAGAGTGTTTCCCTCGCGTCTCTGTTAAGCCTGCTGGTAATGGGCTATGGGGGGGTTAGGACTGATAATGGGCTATGGGGGGGCTAGGACAGGAAATGGGCTGATGGGGAGGGTTTAGGACTTGAGGTGGGCTGATGGGGTTAGGACTGGTAATGGGTTGTGGGCTGTTGGGGGGGGTTAGAACTGGCAATGGGCTATGGGGGGGTTAAGACTGGTAATGGGTTTTGGGCTGATGGGGGCTGTCTGGTAATGGGCTATGGGGGGGTTAGGACTGATAATGGGCTATGCGGGGGCTAGGACAGGAAATGGGCTGATGGGGAGGGGTTAGGACTTGAGGTGGGCTGATGGGGTTAGGACTGGTAATGGGCTGTGGGGGGCTGACTGGAAATGGGCTGATGGGGGGTTAGGACTGGTAATGGGTTATAGGGGGGGCTTAAACTGAAAATGGGGTGATGGGTTAGGACTGGAAGTGGGTTGATGGGGGGCTAGGACTGGTATTGGGTTGGGGGGTTGCTAGGACTGGAAATGGGCTGATGGGGGGCTAGGACTGGAAATGGGCTGATGCAGGGACTAGAAGGGAATGGATGCTGGGTGAGGCTGGAACTAGAAGGGAGCTGATGTTGGGGGAGGATTAGAATGGGATGGGGCTGGGAGAGTAAAATGGAGAGGGGAAAAATATTTTGTGTGGGAGGGATGAAAAATCTACAATTGGCCGGGTATTGGGAGAGTAAGTGGGGATTGAGGATGGAGGGGTAAAATTTGAGTGGATGATATAGGAATGAGGAAAGAGCAAAAGGAGAAAGATTAGTATGTTAAAGCAGATGTAGAGAAAGAATGGAAAAAAAACTAGGAGAGAAGAAAGGACAAATGGACAGCAGACGATGGAGAGTTAGCAGAAGACATGAAGAAACCAGAAGAAAGTGGCTGGAGCAATTGCAGCTGAAAAAAAATGCACAAAAGGTAGAAAAATATCTCTTTATTTTGAATTTATTAATTGGAATATGTCAGCTCTGGTAAATGTGCATCATTAACGTCTGTGCTTTGTTTAGTACAAGAGCAAATTAATGTATAGTTTTATTTCTACAGTGTTGTACATTCCAAGTTTGGCTTTTGGGATTCCCAGTTTAATTATTGTCGTCCTGTTTCTAAATTGTGATTCCTTGTTTGGTGATGGTTTATGTTCTGTTCATGTGTAACTGAGCTGAGGTATTCTGTTTATATAATTCCTATTTGACATTGCCACTTGTTCTCTTTCCCCAGTAGGTCATGTATTGGTATTCTCTGAAATGTATTGGTTTAATATTTGCATGTTTCCTTTTGATAGGTAGGGTATGGTGCTTTGTGAGTCCTGGTAGTGCTGTTAGGATACGGTGGGTTTGCTATGGGTTCTAAATGGGCAGTGTTTGTAGTAGTTCCTAATGTGTCTGGCGGTTGGCACTGAATTATAGTAATGTAGAAATCTTTTAGTCTTTCTTTATTCATACACTCATTAAGAGGCATATTTACTAAAAGTTAGTATATGGTAACATTATGCAAATATTTATGCAAATGAGGCCCCTTATGCAAATGAGGCCCCGCACCACGTCTCCGCACATGGCCCCACACCCCCCTTGTGCCGCCCCTGAATGTATCCCTGGAAGGATACTAGCAAAAGACTGAAGTTAGGGCATATTAACAGAGAGGTTCCAATAAAGACAAAAGTAACCCAAAGGCCCTTAAGTACAGAGCAGACAGAGATTAAAGAATGCAAATTACCCCTGCCTACCGATAGGCAGATTAATATGAATAAAATACAGCCTCTAAAATGCTTGTTTTTCAAATGCTAGAAGTCTAAAAAATAAGATGGGAGAGTTAGAATATATAGTACTAAATGAGAGGTTAGATATGATTGGTATCTTAGAGACATAGTGGAAGGAAGACAATCAGTGGGACACTGTGATACCTGGGTACAAACTATATCATAATGATAGAGCAGAACAAATTGGTGGAGGGATTGTACTCTATGTTATAGAGGGCATTGAGTCAGAAAGGATTAAAGTTTTGCAGGAAACAAAATTCACTGTAGAATCTCTATGGATTGAAATTCCATGTAAAACATGGAAGCGGAAGGCAATAGCAGTGGGGGTATACTATCAACTGCTTGGCAAGAATGAACAAATGGACGATGAAATGCTCAAAGAAATCAGGGAAGCTAACAAAAGTTACAACATAAGGAAGTTATCATAAGGAAAGGAATGGAGAATAAAACAAAGGATATCATAATGCCTCTGTTTCATTCCATGATACGACTGCACTTTGAATATCGTGTGAAATTCTGGTCACCGTATCTTAAAAAGGATATAGCATTATTAGAAAATGGTAAAGGGGATAGAATGATACTCCTATGAAGAGAGGCTAAAAAGGTTAGGGCTCCTGAACCTGGAAGAGAGACAGCTGAGGGGAGATATGATAGAGGTCTATAAATTAATGAATGTAGTGGAACAGGTAGACGAAGATCGATTGTTTACGCCATCAAAATATAGAAAGACTAGGGGACATGCAATGAAGCTACAGTATAACCTATTTAAGACTAATAAGATAAAATATTATCTCCATGAACAAGCAGGAATGTAGTCTTCACATATGGGTATCGTCGGTACCGACGGAGCCTGCGCGGGAATGCTCCCCAGCGTCCAATAGGAAAGCCTTTGGGAGCATCCCACAGCGCCTGCATGCTGCCTTCCCGCCTTTCCCAACTGTCCCTCTCCAGTTCTTTGTTTTTCACGGAGCTGACAGGTCGCACATCTTGTCACCGCAGAAAAAAATCCCTTCTATTCTTCTTTTTTGTGGTCGCGTCTGCCTTCCCTCGACGCTACACTGGTACCGCTGGTTCTTCTTTCTTTTCTTCTTAAAAAAAAATATATATATATTTTCTTCTGGAGTCTTTCCAGTAATTTTCTTTTCAGGTGCCACGCGCCATTTTGGGCACTAAGCCCAACTTTTTCCTTCAAAATGGAAAAACCCGTTTCGGGTTTTAAAAAGTGTTCTAATTGTGGCGGTACCATCTTCGTCACTGACACCCATGAGTGGTGCCTCAAATGTTTAGGTCCTGACCACTCTATTTCTGAGTGTGCTGCCTGTGGGATGATGTTGAAAAGGGGCCGGCAGAACCGAGCTGCTAAACTTAGCACCCTTTTTCCCTCTGATGCAGCTTCTGTGGCATCGACATCTTCCAGGGCTTCATCTTCCTCCCATGGATCTCAGGTAATTAAACATAAAACTAGCTGGTCCTCAAAGGGTAGATCTCCTTTTAGACATCGAGATGCCTCTGGCATTGCCCTTGAGGGTCTTTCACCGGCAAAATTGCCCCAGCGGGAGGCTTTGGCTTCCAAAGCACTAACGGGACTCCAGGATGTTCTCGAGGCTTCAACCTCGGCAGAACTACTGGTGCCATGCTCTGGGGTACCAGCTGCTTCATCTGGTACTGATACCCAAGCATCGGCAGCGTCGATAGACCAGAGATTCTTGGCTTTTGAACGCAGTCTGGTGGCTCTTCTCATGGCCTCGATGCCCCTGAAACCGCTTCAGACAATTCAACCGGTACCGGCACCGATGCATCGACATCGGCAGGTATTCTACCGGGACCGAGTCATGCGTGTCTATCTGGCATCGACAAGTCGGTACCGGACCACTCCAATGCCGACTTCGATCGGTACCGGTACCGTGCTTTGCATGATCACCCAGATCGGAGATACTTCGAATCCTCGAATGAGTCTGAAGACTCTGAAAGCTCTGCCGATACCAGAGTACTTCTTCCTGAGGATTCCTCTTCTCCTCAGCATAGGATGTCTCCACCAGAGGATATGTCCTTTCAGGATTTTATCCGAAATGTGGCCCGAGGTCTTTCCATTACAGTGGCTCCTGAAAAAGAGCCTAGGGCAAAGGAATTAGAAATCCTGCAATACCCTAAAGCTCCCAAGGAGGCAGCTACCTTACCTATTCATGAGATCTTGCATGATCTCATGTTAAGGATGTGGGAAACACCTCTAACCACATCTCCTCACTCTCGAAGACTCGACATCATGTATCGAGTTCCTCCTTGTCCTGGGTTTCAGAAGACTCAATTACAACACCATTCCATGGTGGTGGAATCTGCTATAAGAAAGATAAAGAGTGCAAAAAGGCATGCATCTAATCCTCCAGGACGTGAGTGTAGGACTCTTGACGCCTTTGGACGTCGATCCTTCCAGGCTTCCATGCTTTCTGCTAGGATCAGTTCCTATATCTTATATATGGTGATGTTCCTTAAGGAGGTCACAGGAGATTTAGAGCTTATGAGCCCTCTTCTTCCTGATGATAAGAGGCAAGATTACCTCACCCTTGTCAAACATTCCCAGGATGTTTCCAGATTTGTGAATCGTGCAGCCTTTGACTGCTTTGAGTGCATAAGCAGAACCTCTGCTATTGCCATAGGTGCACGTAGGATTGCCTGGCTCCAGGCATCTGACTTAGAAATTTGGGTACAGGATAAACTAGGGAATATTCCTTGCACAGGAGAGAATCTCTTTGGCAAGAATTGGCAGGAAAAAGGCTAATGAGATAGATGCTGACAATATCACTATGGATAGATTGTCTAAATCTACAGCTGATCCTGCAAGAAAAAAATCCTATAAGAAACCATTCTTCAGTAAGAAGAAGTTGTTTTATCCCTCCTATACCCAGCAGGGGCATCGTTTAGGTCAGTCTTCCCAAAAGAGACAGCAGCAACAAGCTAGGCAAAAAAAGACAAAAGCAGCTAAGCCTCAACTGGCTCAGCAGACTCAGCCTCCACAGGGGCTTTGACTCCTATCTAGAGAACTTTACCTTCCTGGCCCAGAACCCTCCACCATCCCAGGAAGGTTATGTCATTTTGCCCCCAGATGGGGTCAGATAACAGCAGAAAATTGGACTCTGTCTATTGTAAGAGTGGGGTAAAAGCTTCATTTCCTCAGCATGCCCCCTCCTACAATAGTAAGACAGTTCAATTCTCAGACTTCTCTCAATGACCAGTTAGGTCAAGAGGTCACTGTGATCCTTGCTCAAAGGACAATAGAAGAGGTACCCATTCCCCAACGAGGTACGGGGTTTTACTCCCCCTATTTCCTTATTCCAAAGAAAACAGGAGGACACAGACACATTTTAGACCTTAGAGAATTGAACAAATTTCTGTTCAAAGAGAAGTTCAAAATGATTTCTCTAGGAACTCTGCTGTCATACATTCAGAGTCAGGACTGGCTTTGTTCTCTAGATCTCAAGGATGCGTACACTCATGTTCTCATCCATCCAACTCACCGAAAGTTCTTTCGCTTTCTGTTTCAAGGGAAGCACTACCAATACAGGGTTCTTCCCTTTGGCCTGGCCTCTGCACCAAGGGTGTTCACAAAATGCATGGCTGTGGTGGCAGCTTTTCTCCGCACCCTGGGAATATCCGTCTTCCCTTACTTAGACAACTGGCTCATTCGAGCTCCTTCAGAGCCAGAGGCCAGGGTTGCCCTCTCTTGCACAATGCGCATCCTTCAGTATTTGGAACTTGTCATAAACGTCCCAAAATCCAACCTTGCTCACACTCAGTCCCTAGAGTTTATAGGAGCTCTGCTGGATACCACACAGACAAGGGCCTACCCTCCACAGCCCCGCTGCCTTCGCATTGTGCAGTTAGCTTCCCAAGCAGTGCTAAAACCTCACCTCACTGCTCGGGAAATGTTACAGTTGCTAGGCCACATGGCATCCACCGTGCATGTGGTTCCTTATGCTACCTCCATATGAGGGCAGCCCAGTGAACTTTATCCACTCAGTGGACTCAGGCATCAGGTTGCCTGTCAGACAAAACAGCAAACTCAGATCGCCTTATGTTGTCCCTCCAATGGTGGCAATCACCCCAAAACCTTTTGGTGGGGTCTCCTTTTCAGCAACCCCCACCCCCAGGCCACTCTAACAACAGATGCTTCACAGGTGGGTTGGGGAGCCCACCTGCAAGGCCTCTCTACCCAGGGTACCTGGACTCCACAGGAGGCCTATCTCCACATCAATCTCCTGGAACTCAGAGCAATCTTCCTTGCTCTTCGAGTATTCCACACCCAGCTCAGCTACAAGACAGTCCTAGTTCAAACGGACAATCAAGTAGCCATGTTCTATGTGAACAAGCAGGGCGGAACAGGCTCTCTGTCACTCTGCAACGAAGCTTTGCGACTATGGGCCCTCGCCAGAGAGCATCAGATTCATCTCCTTGCGGTGTATCTTCCAGGCATTCAAAACTCTTGGGCAGACAGACTCAGTCGAGTTCTGCTTCCACACGAATGTTCTCTCCATGCAGACCAGGTGGCCAAAAGTTTTCAAATTTGGGGCACCCCGGACATAGACCTCTTTGCAAGTCCGCTGAATGCCAAACTTCTCCGGTTCTGTTCCAGAATTCCGGCTCAGGGTTGTCAGGCCAGGGATGCTTTCCTCCTTCATTGGGGTCAGGACTTCCTGTATGCCTTTCCACCCATTCCCCTAATTCCCAAAACTCTGTTCAAGCTTCAGAGAGACAGAGGTCATATGATTCTCATAGCTCCATGTTGGCCATGGAAAATGTGGTACCCTCTGCTCCTACATTTTTCTCAAGCTCCGCCTCTGGAGTTAGGATCTGCTCCAAATCTCCTTTCTCAAGAGGACGGGATGCATCCCAATCCCCAGTCTCTGCATCTCAGGGCCTGGTTGCTGAAAGCCTAGAACTTCATGGTCTTAACCTTTCCCAGCAGGTAAAGGATATCCTTTATGCTTCCAGGAAGCCTTCCACAAGATGCTCTTATGCATTTAAGTGGAAAAGGTTTACCATATGGTGCTCGCAGAAGGGTCTTAACCCTCTTGCGATACCTCTGGAATCATTACTGGAGTATCTCCTTCATTTATCAAATGCAGGGCTTAAGACCAATTCAGTGAGAGTTCATTTGAGTGCTATTGCAGCTTCTTTCAAGCCTCTAAATGGACAACCTATTTCCTCTCATAGTGAGATTTATGAGAGGCCTTCTTTTAACTAAGCCTCCCATTAAGCCACCACAGGTGGCATGGGACTTAAATCTGGTTCTTGGGCAGCTCATGAAACCGCCCTTTGAACCATTAGCCACTACCTCTTTGAAATTCCTTTCCTGGAAGGTCATCTTTCTTATTGCAATCACATCAGCACGTCGCATCAGTGAATTGCAAGCGTTGGTGGCTGATCCTCCTTATTCAAGGTTCCATCATGATAAAGTAGTCCAGAGGGTCGCCATGAGTCGACTCTGACTCGACGGCACTTAACAACAGGACTCATCCACACTTTATGCCAAAGGTGGTGTCACCTTTTCATTTAAACCAAGCGGTTTACCTTCCTGTATTCTTCCCAAGGCATCACGCCTCAAATGCAGAAAGGAATCTTCATACTTTGGACTGTAAAAGGGCTTTGGCCTTTTACTTGCAAAGGACACAGCAACACAGAAAGTCCTCTCAACTCTTTGTTGCTTTTGATCCTAGTCATTTGGGCCTTCCAGTCTCCAAAAGAACACTGTCCAGCTGGATTGCACAATGTATATCTTTTGCCTATGAGAGTAAAAACCTTCCTCTTGAAGGCCATGTCACAGCTCACAATGTGAGAGCCATGGCAGTCTCTATGGCTCATCTTCACTTTGTGTCTATTGACGACATCTGTCGAGCAGCTATTTGGGCTTCGGTTCATACCTTCACAGCCCATTACTGCTTAGACAAGGACTCCCGCCGGGATGCCTTGTTTGGTCAGGCTGTTCTTCAACACCTGTTCCATACTTAATCAACTCCTACCCACCATCCCTGGTAGAATGCCAGTGATCCATGGGGGAAGTGGAGCCCTTTCACAAGGGCACACAACTTCTGGGGCCTTCTCCCTGGCATCTGCAGCTAGGGAGTCCCCATATGTGAAGACTACATTCCTGCTTGTTCCTGGAGATAGCATAGTTACTCACCTGTACCAGGTGATCTCCGGGAACAGCAGGAATTTAGTCTACACAACCCACCCACCTCCCCTAGGAGTTGTATCTCTCTATCTATCTCTCTTTCTCTCTTTCCCTCTCTCTTTGTCTCAGCTTTAAACTCAACTGGAGAGGGACAGTTGGGAAAGGCGGGAAGGCAGCATGCACACGCTGTGGGATGCTCCCAAAGGCTTTCCTATTGGATGCTGGGGAGCGTTCCCGCGCAGGCTCCGTCGGTACCTATGATATCCATATGTGAAGACTAAATTTGTGCTGTTCCCGGAGATCACCTGTTGCCAATGGGAGACAAAAGGCACAAAAGGCGCCAGAAGAGAAAAACATGAAAAAACTACAAAAATGCAACCGATCCTGACGTTGAGGCACCTAGGTCGGTAGGCGGGAAGAGTACCGGTGCAATACCAGAGGTGAGTTGGAAACTTGGGGAACAAAATGATCAACTTTTTCCTGGGACAAGCCAGACAATGTCTGAAGGGCTCCGTGGAAAAAAGGAGACTGAGCAAGACGGCACCCTTGAGCGGGAAGGGGACCACGCATGTGTGGTGGAATCTCCCAAAGGCTTTCTTTTAAAACTGGGGCAATGCTTCCGTGAGGGCTTTGTTGGTGCCGATGTCACCCATATGTGAGGACTGATTCTTGCTGTCTCTGGAGAGCACCTGTTACAGGTGAGTAACTACATTCTCTGTCTGCTCTGTACTTAAGGGCATTTGGGTTACTTTTGTCTTTATTGCCCTAACTTCAATTTTTTGTTAGTATCCTTCAAGGATAAAATCAGTTTGAATCATGTGCTCTTGGGTGACTGTAGGCTTTTCCCTATTATCTAGTTTAAAAGCTGCTCTATCTCCTTTTTAAAAACTGATGCCAGCAGCCTGGTTCCATCCCAGTTAAGGTGGAGCCTATCCCATCGGAAAAGCCCCTCCTTTCCCCAGAATGTTGCCCAATTCCTAACAAATCCAAAACCCTCTTCCTTGCACCATTGTCTCATGCATGCATTAAGACTCCGAAGCTCTGTCTACCTTTTGGGTCCTGCACGTGGAATAGCAAGCATTTTGGAGAATGCTACCCTGGAAGTTCTGGATTTCAACTTCCTACCTAAAAACCTAAATTTCACATCCAGAACCTCCCTACCACATATTCCTATGTCATTGGTACCAACATGTACCAAGACAGCAGACTCTTCCCCAGCACTATCTAAAAGTTTATTTAAGTGCTGCTTGAGGTCCGTTACCTTCGCAACAGGTAGGCATGTTACCAGGCGATCCTCAGGTCCATCAGCCACCCAGCTATCTACATGCCTAGTGATTGAATCACCAACTATAATGGCCATCTTAACTCTTCCCTCATGGGCACATGGCCCTGGAGAAACCTCCTCGGTGCGAGAGGATTTTACATCATCTGGAGGACAGGTCCTAGCTCTCCTCCATAGCAACAGGGAGGCTGTCAAACTGGAGGTGGGACTTCAGTATTACTTCCCTGTAGTTCTCGTCTATATACCTCTCAGTCTTCCTTTTGTCCTCCATGTCTGCTACTCTAGCCTTCCGAGATTGGATTCATTCCTGAGAGCAAAAGCTCTGTCTATACGATTAAGGACAAATTCCCGCCGTGGGGCCTGAAGGCTCATTCGGCGTGGGGTCAGTCAATTTTTTGGGCAGAATACAGCCTAGTGCCTCTGGCAGACATCTGTATGGCGGCGATGTGTTCATTGCCCCATACCTTTGACTAGGCATTATCAGCTGGATGTCCAGGCAGTCAGAGATGCAAAATTCGGGGCCTCGGTTCTGCAAGCTGGCCTTGTGGGTCCCTCCCATGTTTAGGCACTGCTTTTTTATGTCCCATGCATACCTGGATTGGCCTGGAGGGATGCTTTGGAAGGCAAAATTAGACTTTACCTGCTAATTGTCTTTCCTTGAGTACCTCCAGGCCAGTCCAGGGCCCTCCCTAGTGTGATTTCATTCTGTTTCAGATCGTTGCATGGATGTTTGGAATGAGCCCAGTCTGCTTGTAAGAATCTATGGAAGAAATACAGCACTTCTGCTATGGTGGGGCACTCTATCAGGTGGGTAGTCCAAACTATGGTTACAAGATGCAAGGTTCCACATTAGGAACCACTACCCAGGAAAAAGATTTAGGCGTCATCGTGGACAACATGTTAAAACTAAATACAAATCACTTTCACACGGTATGTCAGGCAGTCATAACACCTCTACTTGATTTTGGAAACATCTTGTATCAAGGTCTTCCTAAACACTCTATCCATCGTCTCCAATTAGTTCAGAACACCACTGCGCGTATTATAACTGGCTCTACAAAATTTGAACACATAACTCCAGTCCTCAAACAGTTACATTTCCTTCCGGTTATTGCAAGGGCAAAATATAAAAACCTAATGACTATTTTCAAAAATTTTCACCAATCCTCAGCAGATATTCTACAATCTTTTATTTCAAAAGACAAGAGCATAAGACCAAGACGATCTCAAAATATCAATAAACTTAATACTCCTTTGAACTTCAACAAATAAAAACAAATGACTTCTAAAAAAGCGTTTTCCTTTATGGCACCAGAGTTATGGAATTCTATTCCTGAAGACTTAAGAACTCAGGAAGACCTTAAGGACGTTCGCAAATCTTTAAAAACTTACTTATTTATAGAATCATTTGGTGAAATTACTTAAATTAACCATTATGTATATTTAATTACACTATGATATAGTATTATAACATACTGCTTTGTTTTGTATTTATATTGTAATGTATCGTTTTTGTTTTCCCACACCCTCAATATGTTAGCCTTTGTTGTCTTGTCAACCACTTTGATTGAAGGATAAGGTGGTATACAAAACTGGTCAAATAAATAAATAAAACCCTCTGCCCAGTGTGCAGTGGCGGCCAAGAGAGCAAATAGAATGCTAGGTATGATAAGGAAAGGAATGTAAAATAAAACAAAGGATATTATAATGCCTCTGTATCATTCCATGGTGCAATCTCACCTTGAATATTGTATGCAATTCTAGTCACCGTATCTTAAAAAGAATATGGCGTTATTAGAAAAGGTACAGAGAAGAGCCACAAAAATGGTAAAGGGGATGGAAGGATACCCCTATGAAGAGAGGCTAAAAGATTAGGACTCTTCAAGCTGGGAAAGAGATATCTCCGAGGGGAGATATGATAGAGGTCTATAAATTAACGAATGTAGTGGAACAGGTAAATGTAGATCGACTGTTTACATCATCAGAATATAGAAAGACTAGGGGACATGCAATGAAGCTAGAGGGTAAACTATTTATGACTAATAAAAGAAAATATTTTTTCACTCGTGTAATCAAACTCTAGAATTTGTTACCGGAGGATGTAGTAAAAGCTGTTAGTGTAGCTGGGTTTAAAAAAGGTTTGGAGAAGTTCCTGGAGGAAAGGTCCATAAGCCATTATTAAAAGGGACCCAGTATATTACTGCTTGACCCAATACAACCTTTGTGGAACCTGTGTCTTTTGGGGAAACTGCTAGGTAGTTATGACCTAGATTGGCCATTGTTGGAAACAGGATACTGGGCTTGATGGACCTTGGTCTGACCTAGTATGGCATATTTTATAGAGGTATGGCCCTGTCCACCTGTCCTGCCCTTACAATGTATATACTGTATGATACTGTAACTTTCCTGTGCATTGGTTTTCATTGCTGCGGTGCATAACCTCTGTTCCCTTTTCTCAGAGTTCTTGTTCTTGGGGCAAGGGGATGGATGTTTTGTGTCTGTTGTTTTTAGAGGCTGCTTTGACAATAAGAGACTGGAGTATGGAGCTGAAGGGGGAGCTCTTCTACTGGATCTTCAGACAAGTTCACCAGTAGCTGACAAGAGTTCTCAGCTACTGGTGAACTGTGAGAATGGTTCTCAGCTGCTGGTGGCCTGGAGGTATCCAAAGAAAGACAATTAGCAGGTAAGGTCTAATTTCACCTTCTAAGATCCTGCTGGGCATTTGTGACTTGGATTGGCCATTGTTGGGAACAGGATGCTGGACTCGATCGACCTTTGATGTGTCCCATATGGCACATCTTACATACTCTGTTCTTACCACTGTCACTGAAGAGGACATGAAACAAGGATCATTAGGCTAATTCAGGAATGTCACAGACCTCAACTGATCCCTATCTCTTCATATCTTTATTGCTAAGGATTCTCTGTGCTTATTTCATACTTTTTTTGAGTTCTGTTACCATTTTATCTCCATAGGGAGACCATTCTATGCTTCCTACAATCTTCCCATGAAGAAACATTTTCTGATGATGCTCCTGAATCTATCCAAAAAATCAACACCCCAAAAAAACGGTAAGTAATATGATCCTTTTATTCAATCCATAAGATTAGAGTGAAAATTTATAAATGAGAAAAATATTTTCATTCTTCCAAACGTTTGCACTTATCTGAACTTATGCGCGCATGTATTTTGTATTGTGTACAGGGTCATGTATTGTGTTTTGGGGAAGTTTTGGAGTATCTTTCCCTCACAATCTCTGTCCGACAAAAAATTGTTTTAGATGAAGAAGGGGATTTTGCGGTATTTTTGTGGTGTATCTTGAATCTATCCAGGCAAAAAATGGATCAATTCTGTTTGACATGTTCTTCCATTGGTAAAACCGAACTGCCTCAAACACTGGACATTAGATCAGAATATAAGAACATAGGATATGCCACACTGGATCAGAACAAGGTCCATCAAGCCCAGTATCCTGTTTCTTACAGTGGCCAATCTAGGTTACAAATACCTAGCAGTTTCCCTAAAAGACACAGGTTCCACAAAGCTTGTATTGACACCGTTCTTTTCTACAGAGGAGTTTTTATTAATTTTCCTACTACAGTCCTTCCAAATCCCATTACTACTTTTATGAAGAGACACAAAAACATAAGATGGGTCATTCTGGGTCAGACCAAACATACAATGAGTGCATCATCATTTCTTTGATAGTGGACACTCCAGGCAGGATCCATTCCTTTTTGCTCAATCCCACGGATAAGCAATACCTTTCCCAAGTCTACCTGGATTTTTCCTCCAGGAAAGAATAGCAGCAGCCTAGTGGTTAGAGCACTGGTTTGGTAGCCAAAAGACAAGGCTTTAATTTCCACTAGCATTCCTTGTGGCCTTGGGCAACAAACTCAACCCTCCACCGCCTCGGAAGAAAGGCTTGGCAATCTACTTAAGGTCAAACTGCCAAGAAAACCTAGGAACTGCTGGGTTGCCAAAGTCAGCACTGACTTAAAGACGCTCATTTTTTTTCCAGGAACTTGTCTAAACCTATTTTAAATAGAAACATAGAAATATGATGACAGAAAAAGACCACATGGCCTATCTAGTCTGTCCTTCCATAGCAACTACAACAGTCCCCTTTTTACCTTTAGAGATCCTCACATCTTTCAGGAAGGAACTAAAAACCTACCTCTTTACTCAACACTATAGCAACCTACAACCTGAAATCAAATTTACTACACAAGAACATACAACTAACCAAACACAAGTTTACCCCACCTAAATCCAGACTTCATTTGAATATCCCCTCAAGTCAGCATCCTCCCAATATTGTACTTATGACTGCAAATAACTCTTGCTAACCATGTAAATAATTGCCATTTTTGGTTCCTTGTAACATAGTTATGTTCCTTTTTATTAATAGCTTACACACTGTTTTCCATGTATCATAGTTCTTATGTAATACTTAATGTTTAATGTAATGCAATATTGCACTGTTCTGCTGTATTGTTGTTTTAAGTTCCTTGTAAACCGCCCTTGATCTCTGGAAGGGGCGGTATAGAAAAGCACACAAATAAATAAATAAATGTTTTTTTGAATTCAGTTACTGTCCTCATCTCTACCACCTCCACTGGGAGACTATTCCATGGATCCACTACTCTTTCCGTAAAGAAATATTTCCGCATATCACTCCTGAATCTATCTCCCTTCACCCTCATCCCATGTCCCCTCGTAGCAGAACTTGCTTTCAATTGAAAGAGGCTCTCTCCCTGAACATTTATGCCAAGAAGGTATTTAAACATTTCAATCATATCACCTCTATCCCGCCTTTCCTCTAAGGTGTACATATTAAGATCCTTCAGTCTGTCCTCATATGCTTTATAATGAAGACCGCTAATCATTTTAGTAGTCACCCTCTGCACCGACTCCATCCTGTTCACATCCTTTTGAAGGTGCGGTCACCAGAATTGCACACTATACTCCAAATGAGGTCGCACCAAAGACTTATACAGAGGCATTATCACCTCCTTTTTTTCTGCTAGCCATTCCTCTCCGTATGCACCCAAACATCCTTCTAGCTTTTGCCGTCGCCTTTTCTACCTGTTTAGCTACTTTAAGATTATCAGACACAACCACGCCTAGGTCCCGCTCTTCTTTAGTGGACAAAAGTACTTCACCCCCTAAACTATATTGCTCCCTTGGATTGCTGCAGCCCAAATGCATGACCTTACATTTTTTAACATTAAATCCCTGCTGCCAAATTCCAGACCATTCTTCCAAGTTTAGCTAGATCCCTCCTCATGTTATCTACACCTTTCTGGGTATTGAAGCTACAGTATCTACTCTATTGCAGATTTTGGTATCATCTGCAAAGAGGCAAACCTTACCTGAAAGCCCTTCCGCTGTATCACTAACAAAGATGTTAAAAAGAATCGGACTAAGGACAGATCCCTGGGGCACACCACGGATAACATCCTTCTCCTCAGAGTGAGCTCCATTTACTTGTACTCTTTATCGCCTCCCACCCAACCAATTTCTAACCCAAGCAGTAACTGTAGGGTCCATCCCTAGGGTACTCAGTTTAGAACATAAGAACATAAGATATGCCATACTGGGTCAGACCTAGGTCCATCAAGCCCAGTATTCTGTTTCCAACAGTGGCCAAACTAGGTCATATGTACATAGCAGTTTCCCCAAGAGACACAAGTTCCACAATGCTTGTACTGGGTCAAGCATTGATATCTTCGGTCACTTCTTAATAATGGTTTATGGACCTTTCCTCCAGGAACTTGTCCAAACCTTTTTTAAACCCAGCTACACTAACAGCCTTTACTACATCCTCCGGTAACAAATTCCAGAGTTTGATTACACGTTGAGTGAAAAAATATTTTCTTTTATTGGTCTTAAATAGTTTACCCTGTAGCTTCATTGCATGTCCCCTAGTCTTTCTATATTCTGATAACGTAAACAATCGATCTACGTTTACCCGTTCCATTCCATTCATTAATTTATAGACTTCTATCATATCTCCCCTCAGCCGTCTCTTTTCCAGTTTAAAGAGCCCTAACCTTTTTAGCCTTTCTTCATAGGAGTTTGTTTATAAGTCGCCTGTGAGGAACAGTGTCAAAGGCTTTACTGAAATCTAAATACACCACATCTAGGGCTCTCCCTCGGTCCAACTCCCTGGTCACCCAGTCAAAGAAATCAATCAGATTTGTCTGACAAGACCTGCCTCTGGTGAATCCATGCTGCCTCGGATCCTGTAATCCACTGGACTCCAGAAACCTCACTATTTTCTCTTTCAGCAGCGTTTCCAATAATTTACTCACCACCGAAGTTAAACTAACCGGCCTGTAGTTTTCAACCACATCCTTACTTCCGCTTTTGTGTAAAGGCACCACATGAGCCTCTCTCCAGTCCTTTGGCACCACTCCCGACTCCAATGAGGCATTGAAAAGGTCAGTCAGTGGAGCTGCTAGAATGTCCCCAAGTTCCCTCAGTATTCTCGGGTGTATCCCATCCGGTCCCATCGCTTTGTCTACTTTAAGTTGAGATAGTTTCTCACGAACACAGTCTTTTGAAAATTGTTCAAGAGGCCCTTTGCTTCTGTTCCTATTTGTGGGTGTTTTCTAAGGTCCTGCTCCTGGTGCTTCATCTGTGAACACAGAACAAAAATATTTGTTAAGCAATTCCGCTTTATCCTTATCAGCTTCTACATATTCCTCCCCTGCACCCTTGAGTCTGACAATACCACTCTTGCCCTTCCTCTTCTCACTAATATATCTGAAAAATGTCTTATCCCCCCATTTTATTGCATTGGCTATTTCCTCCTCCTTTTGAATCTTTGCCTTCTTGACTACTTTGCTAGCTTCTCTAAGTTTTTCCAAATACAGATGCCTCTCTTCCTCTCTCTGTGATTTCTTGTATTTCATGAAGGCCTCCCTCTTTTTCTTCACTTTTTCAGCTACTTCTTTCGAAAACCATAGCGGTCTCCTTTTCCTTTTACCTTTATTTACCATTTTAACAAAAAGGATGGTTGCCCTTAAAATATCCCCTTTCAGTTTTTCCCACTGTTTTTCTACATCCCTCAGCTGTTCCCATCCAACTAATGACTTCCTGAGGTATGGGCCCATCTTGGCAAAGCTAGTCTTCCTAAAGTCTAAGATCCTCGCCTTTGAATGGATTCTAACAGCCCTAGTCCTAATACTGAACCACACCATCTGGTGATCACTGGATGCAAAATGATCTCTCACTACAACATCAGAAACACTTTCACCATTGGTAAGTACCAAGTCCAGTATGGCCCCTTCACGTGTGGGGTCTTTTACCAATTGCCTGAATAGTTCTCCCTGTAGAGAATCCAGGATCTCCTTACTTCTAGATGATACTGCAGCAGGAATGTGCCAATCAACATCTGGCATATTGAAATCTCCTATCAGTAGCACTTCCCCTTTCCTAGCAATGCTGCGCATGTCTTCAATTAACTCTCTGTCTACCTCTTCCTCTTGTGAGGGAGGTCTGTATATCACACCAATGTAAATAGATTTCTCTTTCCCTCTTTCTAGTTTAACCCACAATGCCTCCCCTCTCCCTTTTAAGCTCTGTAATTCCAAAGCTTTAATAGTAGTTTTTACATATAGTGCCACTCCTCCTCCCCTACTTCCTACCCTGTCCTTTCTGAATAAAGTATAGCCAGGTATAGTTACATCCCAATCATGGTTTTCTGTGAACCATGTTTCTGTAACTGCCACTAAATCCAAGTCAGCCACTCCCTCCAAAGCTTCAACATCAGGGATAGCGTAGTTACTCACCTGTAACAGGTGTTCTCCAGGAGCAGCAGGAATCAGTCCTCACTTATGGGTGACGTCGGCGCCGACGGAGCCCTCGCGGAGCAATTTTCCCCAGCTTTCAAAGAAAGCCTTTGGGAATTGCAGCGCGCATGCGCGGTCGTCTTCCCGCCCGAAGGTGCCATCTTAGCCAGTCAGATGACATAGCTAAAAAAGACAGCATAAAAATTTGCAAAAAGAACAGAAGCAGATGATTGCAACTCCAAGGGGAGGAGGGAGGGTAGTGAGGACTGATTCCTGCTGCTCCTGGAGAACACCTGTTACAGGTGAGTAACTACGCTTTCTCCAGGACCAAGCAGGAAGTCAGTCCTCACTTATGGGACTCCCAAGCTCAAGGCTACCGGAGACCCTAAGCACAAAAATGAGCTCCCTCTAGCTCAGCAGCACAGAAGGATAGAAACTTCGCTGAATTATCACCCACCGGTAGCCCATGTCCGGGATGGAGGGTAGGAGTTGCTCAGACCTCAAAGAGATTACGGAGGACTGTCTGTCCGAAAGCACTGTCCCTGCGGGACTCCCTCTCGAGACAGTAATGGACCGCAAAGGTCTGGCTCGAAGACCAAGTAGCGGCCCGGCAGATGTCTGCCAGCGGAACAGAGCGGAGGTAAGCCACTGACGTAGCCTTTGCCCGAACGCAATGAGCCGTGACTCGACTTTCTAAGGAGAGTCCGGCTGCCCCATAAGCCCAAGAGATACAGTCCGCAACCCAGATGGACAGAGTACGCTTGGAGACCGGGAGCCCCAATTTATTGGGGTCAAAAGACACAAAAAGCTGAGCAGCTTTACGGTGCTCCCGCGTACGGTCAAGGTAGAAGTTCAATGCCCTTCTACAGTCCAGGGTATGGAGGACTGTTTCAGCTCGGCTGGAGTGTGGTCTGGGAAAGAAGGTTGGAAGTACCACCTCCTGATTGATGTGAAAAGGGGAGACCACTTTTGGAAGAAATTTAGGGTGAGTCCGTAGGACTACCCTATTTTTGAAGAACCGGGTGTAAGGGGGATCAGACACGAGGGCCTGCAATTCACTTACGCGTCTAGCGGAAGTGAGGGCTATCAAGAACAGCGTTTTCCAAGACAGAAAACGGAGAGAACATGTAGCCATAGGTTCAAAAGGCGGACAGGTGATCCGCTGCAAAACCACATTCAGGTCCCAGTCAGGCGCTGGCGGGCGCAGAGGTGGTTTAAGTAGAAGGAGACCTCGGAGAAACCTCGCTACGAGAGGGTCGCTGGAGAGAGGTCTACCGTCCACCGGTACATGATGCGCCGAAAGGGCACTGAGGTGAACTTTGACGGAGTTGGACTTAAGTCCCAGATTGGAGAGGTGAAGCAAGTACTGCAAGATCACCGACACCGGACAGGAGAAGGGATCCTGAGACTGTTGGGTACACCAGACGGCAAAGCGACGCCATTTAAGGGCGTAGCATTTGCGGGTAGAAGGCCGTCGCGAAGCCAAGACGACCTCCTCCACCTCTGCCGGCAGGAGAAGGGGGGCAAGGACTACCCTCTCAGCAGCCAGGCCATCAGGTTGAGAGACCTGAGGTTGGGGTGTAGCAGAGACCCCTGATCCTGAGTGAGGAGATCTGGTTGTAACCCCAGAGGGAATGGATCCTCCACCGCTAATTGCAGTAGGAGCGGAAACCACGGCTGTCTGGGCCAGCGAGGGGCCACCAGGATCATGAAGGCTTTGTCTCGGAGAACCTTGAAAAGAGTCCGAGAGACTAGCGGGATGGGAGGGAAAGCATATAGAAGGCTCCCCGACCATGAGAGGAGAAAAGCGTCCGCCGCCACCCGATGGGGGTGTGGCTGACGAGAGCAGAAGCGAGGAAGCTGCCGGTTGTGAGGACTGGCAAAGAGATCCACCGTGGGGAGGCCCCACTTTAGGAAGAGCTTCTGAACAACCAAGGGATCCAGACGCCACTCGTGCGGCTGGAGGATTCTGCTGAGTTTGTCCGCCAGGCAATTCTCGTGGCCCGGGAGATAAACCGCCTTGAGGAGAATGCCGTGACTGACGGCCCAAGAGCAGAGCTTCTGTGCCTCCCTGCAGAGGAGGAAGGAGCCCGTGCCCCCCTGCTTGTTCACGTAGAACATGGCAACTTGATTGTCCGTCTGGACAAGGACGGACTGGTGAGAAGTCAAGTGGGAGAACGCCTTGAGAGCCAGGCGGATCGCCCTGAGCTCCAGGAAGTTGATCTGCTGAGCAGACTCCCACGTGGTCCAGAGGCCCTGAGTACGCGCCCCTTGGCAATGCGCACCCCAGCCCAGGAGGGATGCATCTGTTGTCAGCACCCGGGCCGGCTGAGGCGACTGGAAAGGCATTCCTAATATCAGGTTCGGTTGCCGAAGCCACCACCGGAGAGACGAGATCAGCGGCTCGGAGACGCGCACAAGGTCGGTCAGGCCGCCGGTGGCTTGTCGCCATTGCTGGCGGAGACACCACTGTGCAGGCCGCATATTCAGGCGGGCATTGGGGGTCACATGGACGGTGGAAGCCATGTGGCCGAGTAGTCTCAGGAAGCGCCTGGCGGAGACCAGGGGCTGGCTGCGAAAACGGTCGGCTAGGTCCATGAGCCGTCGAGCCCTGTCGAGCGGTAAGTATGCTCGCGCCTGAGGAGTGTGCAGCCTTGCGCCGATGAACTCGAGATCCTGTGAGGGGAGCAAAGTGGACTTTGCGAAGTTTATGACAAAGCCCAAGTGCTGCAGAAGAGTCACCGTTCGGCGCGTGGCGTCGGTGACCTCCGGGGCGGACGCTGCTCTGATGAGCCAGTCGTCCAGGTACGGAAATACATAGAGGCCGTGAAGCCGGAGATGGGCCGCCACCACCGCGAGACATTTTGTGAAGACTCGTGGTGCGGAGGACAGGCCAAAGGGCAGTACTCTGTACTGGTAATGATTTCCTGCCACCACAAACCTTAGGTATTGTCGGTGGCTGGGGTGGATGAGGATGTGCGTGTAGGCATCCTTTAGATCCAAGGAGCATAGCCAATCTCCCTGCTGGAGGTAGGGCAGAAGGATTCCAAGGGTAAGCATCTTGAACTTCTCTCGCACGAGGAACTTGTTTAGGTTGCGTAGGTCCAGGATGGGTCTGAGGCCTCCTGTTCTCTTTGGTATCAGGAAATACCTGGAGTAAAAGCCTTGACCTCTCAGGTGGTGGGGCACCGGTTCCACCGCCTGTTCCTGCAGAAGACCCGCTAACTCCTGAAGGAGTAATTCCCTGTGCAGAGGGGGACGCGGAGGCTCTCCCGGAAAATAGGAGGGAGGGACCTGGTGGAAGTGGAGAAGATAGCCTTCTCGCACTACTTGAAGCACCCAGGCATCTGCGGTGATGCTGGGCCACCCGTGGGTGAAGTGAACCAGCCGGCCTCCAGTGCCGGGAGGAACCAGCGGGGGGGGGAGAGGCTATGCATTGTGAGTCAAAAACCCCCACCCTGCTGAGCAGGGGCTGGTGGCGCAGGCTTGGGGGCTTGCTGCCTACGGGACCCGTTACCCCGTCCCTTGGCCTGCTGGCCCTGTTGGGGAGCTGCAGGGGCCTGATAATGGGGGTATTGTTTGTAGGCAGCCCCCTTTCTCGGGTAAAAGGCCTTTTTCCCCGAGCCCTTCTTTTTCTGGGAAGGGGCGGAGGTCTTCCTAGAAAGCCTGGTCCTGGTGAGAGTCTCAGTCTCAATTTGAGCAGCCTTTTCCGCCATGGGCTTGCCAAAGAGGTTTTCACCTCGGCAGGGGACATCGACCAACTTGTCCTGCACCCATGGCTCAAGGTCCGATGACTGAAGCCAAGCCTGTCGGCGGGCACCGATGCCGGCTGCGGCCACTCGAGCCGATGCTTCAAAGCCATCATAGGCTGCCCGGGACATGAACTTTGAGCATTCCCGAATGCCAGTGGACAAGGCCAGGAACCTCCGCAAGGGTTCCTCGGACAAACCAGCGGAGAATCCGGCTAGCTCTTTAGCCAGATCCCGGAGATACATGCCCATGTACAGCTGGTAAGTCTGGACACGACATGCGAGCATAGAACCCTGGAAACACTTCTTACCAAGGCCATCCAGGTTACGGGCCTCCCTGCCAGGGGGCACCGAGGAGTGCATCTTCTGGCTCTTAAGACGATGCATGGCCGATTCCACTACCATGGAATGGTGTGGTAGCTGTGCCTTTTGGAAGCCAGGGCTCTTGCGGACTCGATAGATAGAATCGACCCGCTTGCTCAAGACCGGCGAGGAGGCCGGACTCTCCCACATGCGGAAGAGTAGTCGTTCCAGCATAGGAGGAACCGGTACAGTAAAGTGTTCCCTCGCGGGAGAGTCATACTGAAGGGCGTCGAGCTCTTCGGCTCGAGGCTCCTCCTCGGGATCCGCAGGGAAGGCCAAAGCCTTGGCCATATCCCTAACGAAGTCCGAGAACCGGGCATCCTCCGGGGGGGACTGCTTCCGAGGCTCGGACTCCGGTGAGTCCGAAGGGACACACCGAGTCCGGAAAGAATCAGGCGACTCTTCCTCTTCAGACTCCCAGACCGACTCCGACGAGGACTCGGAGGGGTCGGCCCGGGCAGGGCGCGGCGCCTGCCGCCCCGACGCCGAGGGTGTCGGCGTCGGCGACCTCGGTCCCGAACGGGAGGCCGAGGGTGACCTCGACCGAGGATCGACTCGAGTTCTCATCGACTCGAGGATCGGCTCGGTCTCCGGGGTCGACTTGGACGTCGACGTCCCGGCGGTCGGGGCAGCGGCGCCAGCGAGGCCAGCGAGCAGTGCCCGCTGCTGGTCCATGAAGGCAGACAGTCTGCTCTCCAAGGCCGTCAACCTGAGTCCGAGCTCAGGTGACCCAGCAGCCCCCGACTCGGGCCCCGACGGCGTCGGGCCCGACGTCGGCTGTCGCGGAGGCGAGTCCAGAAGGACCACAGGACTTACCCGAGCAGGCATCTCCGACTCCAGGCGAGGTCGCTTCGGGAGGTGCTCCTTCTCCAAGGACCCGGGGCGGCTGTCGGGGCTATGCGACCTGGCCCTCGCGGAACCAGGAGCGTCCACCGACGCCGCCCTCGCGGGTTTCACCTGCCGACGATGGTCCCCGGAGGGAGAACCCCGGTCGGAGGAACTCCGGCGACGGTCCGAGCTGGAGCCTTTTGACGCGGAGGCCTCCGACGAGGTCCGGGTACGGCTGGGGTCAGCGAAGATTCGATCACGCTGATGCCGCCGACTTCTCAACGCCTTCGAGGACATTTTGCCGCAGGGCCCACAGATCAAT
The DNA here is from genome assembly GCA_033557465.1 of Ichthyophis bannanicus. Classification (NCBI taxonomy): domain Eukaryota; kingdom Metazoa; phylum Chordata; class Amphibia; order Gymnophiona; family Ichthyophiidae; genus Ichthyophis; species Ichthyophis bannanicus. Next base: position 1,132,540,075 of record CM066033.1, read on the forward strand.
TCCTCATGATCCGGGCCCAGGCAGCGGAGGCAAAAGTCGTGTGTGTCAGTCAGTGACATATTTCGGTCACACTGACCACACCGCTTAAAGCCACTGGCAGCCATCGGGGGAAAAAGGGCCCCTGCGAGGTCAAAGGACCGGGCTGCCAGGGAAAAAACGAAAACGAAAGCTGACCAAGTCAGAAAAACCGAAAAAAGTGAGAGGACTCGAGACCGGCGTCGCGAGTCCGGGCGGGAAAACGAACGGCGTCAAACTGAAGAAAATAAGAAGAAAAACACTTAAGAAAATCGACTTTTTCGCGGGGACAAGACGGGGACGTCTGTAGGGCTCCGCGGAAAAAAGAAGACTGGCTAAGATGGCACCTTCGGGCGGGAAGACGACCGCGTATGCGCGCTGCAATTCCCAAAGGCTTTCTTTGAAAGCTGGGGAAAATTGCTCCGCGAGGGCTCCGTCGGCGCCGACGTCACCCATAAGTGAGGACTGACTTCCTGCTTGGTCCTGGAGAACTTATTTCCCATGCTACGGGCATTTATACACACTGCTTTCCATATGTTACCCATGTTACCCATTTCCATAAAGTTATTTAATGTATCACCTACCTGGGGGCTTTCACTTACCTGGGGGCTTTCTTCACCCATCCCCAACGAATCTAGTTTAAAGCCCTCTTCAGTAGATTAGCCAGTCTACTACTGAAGACGCATTGACCTTTCTTGGACAGATGGATGCCATCTCTGCTCTGCAACCCTTGGAACAGCATCCCATGGTCTAGGAAACCAAAACGCTCTCGATGACACCATCCACGCAGCCATTCATTCAACTATGACAGCTAGCATGAGTATACCAGAACACCTGATAGTTGTCTTGCACAACCTTTACATTGATAAAGAAGCAACAGTTTGACTGGAACAAGGAGAAACGAATGGTTTAAAATCAGCAAAGGTGTATGACAAGGCTGCATACTTCCCCCTACCTGTTTAATTTATATGCAGAACAAATCATCAGAGAAGCAGGACTTTATGAAGACAACCGAGGTGTGAAGATTGGTGAAAGTCTCATCAACAACCTTCGCTATGCTGATGATACCACTTTACTGACTGAAAGTGAAGACGATCTGAAACATTTGCTTCTCAAGATCAAGGAACATAGTCTTAAAATGGGCCTGCACCTTAATGGAAAGAAGACAAAGATCCTGACAACCTGCAAAATCAATAAGTTCATCATTGATGGAGAAGAAATAGAAATAGTGGACAACTACTTGGATCAACTATCAATAAAGAAACAACAAGCAGTCAAGAAATCCGACAACGCATTGTTCTTGGCAGAATGACTATGAAGGACTTAGACAAGATTCTCAAGAGCAGAGATGTCTCCCTCCTTTCAAAGATTTGACTCATTCAAGCCATTGTATTTTCAATGACATCATATGGATGCAAAAGCTGGACAGCAAAAAATATAAACAAGAAGAAAATTGATGTCTTTGAATTAAGGTGATGGTGACAAATACTGTGTATACCATGGACTGCCCAAAGAGCAAACCAGTCAGTACTAGAGGAGATCAAACCTAAGCTTTCTTTAGAAGCTCAGATTACAAAACTTCGACTTTCATACTTTGGACACATCATGCAAAGAGAGAGATCATTAGACAAAGACATCATGCTTGGCAAGGTGAATGCAAAAGAAGGTGGCCAGCAATGAGATGGATCAATACAATAACAGCAGCTATGGGTGCCATTCTCTTAACAATGAGTCGCCTGACTGAAGACCGAACACTGTTTTGGAAAACTATCCAGAAGGTCGCTTTGAATCGACGCCGACTTGACAGCACTTAACAACAACAACAACAACATGCTAGCTACCTTGATCACATCATTCTGGCAATAAATTACACAGTTTAACTATGCAAAGAGTGAAAAATACCTTCTCCAATTTGATTTAAATCTGCTACATTTTAGTTTCAAGGACTGTCCCTAGTTTTAGTCCCAGCTGAAAGAGGAAACAAACATTCTTATTTAGCTACTCCATCCTACCTTAAATGATTATGAAAAAATGCTTCTGGCATGAACATCTCTCAGACATTTCCCTCAGTAAAGACTGAAGCAAAGAATTAATTTAGTTTTTTTGCTATAGTCTTCTTCTCCCCATATGTTCCTTGCTTATTTATTAGTTTATCTGACACCCTCACCCTGCTTCTTGCTTTGAACATGCTTGAATAGGTTTTTATTAGGATTTGACCCCTTGGCAAGTTTATCATCAACTTTTATTTTGGTCAGCTTTCTTAATGTTTTATGTCTTTCTTGCCAGTATTTATGCTCTTTCCTATTTTCTTTAATTGTATCTTCTTTCCATGTTCTGAAAGATACCCTTTTAGCTTCAATTATTTTGGTATCTACCTCACCGTTTAATCATGCTGGCAGTCATTTGGTTTTCGTTTGACGGTTTTTAATACATAGAATACATTGTATCTAGGTTTCCAAACCAGTATTTTTAAACATCCATACCTCATGCAAAGTTTCAGCCTTTCCAATTGCTCCTTTTAGTTTTTTTCTAAATTTCTCCATTTTATCGTAGTCTTCCATTTTAGTTAATTGCTACTGCAGCAGTCTTCCTTAATGCCTTCCCTCCATTGAATATGCCAAATTGGATTGTATTATGATCGCTACACTATCTCTGCCTTTCTTCAATGATATTATAAAGGACTTCTCTCTAAACAATTCCCCTCCAAATAATCTATACCATAGACAGATTTCCATATTTGGGAGTCTTGGGCTATCTCCTATATGGGGATAGGAAATATCTTTAAAACATGGAGAGCACTAAGCTATCTGCTGAGATAATGTGGAACTAGCTGCACTGGAAGCAAGGCTTTATTGGACAGAGTTGATAGGACATGCAAGTGAGTAAAGCTGCACTGAAAACAAGGGCTCATGCAACAGGTGCCTTCAAACTCGCTACACTGAAGAAAAACTCATGCATAGGTAGCTAACAACCCAGTTCTGTCATTAACTATGTCAAAGAGAGGAAAAATGTATTGGGTTTGTTTTCAAATGTATAAAATGCCTCTAACACATCAAGGACAAGCAATGCACACTAAATTAAATTCTATAATATAAAAACACAGAGTGGAGGAGTAGCTTAATGGTTAGAGCACTGGCTTGGTAACCATGAGACCAGCATTCAATTCCTACTAGCACTCCTTGTGGCCTTGGGCAAGTCACTTAACCCTCCATTGCCTTGGAAGAAAGTCCTGGCAATGGCACTATCTGTGTGCAAGCCAATTACATATTGTGCATGTCGGCCCATCTGGATGTCCAAAAAATGGACGGGGCACAGTTGTACCTGATTCAGCAACTGCGAGAGCCATACGTTCCCATGGCTACAGAATCAGGTCACTTGGACGGGCTTGAGCTCACAGTATTAAGAGCAGGGAGACATATAGCATGCTACCCTGCCTCCACCACTCAATGCTCCTGCTGGTGTGCCGGTGAAGTGACGTCCCGTCGCTATGCCACTGGGATGCTCAGCATGAGTAAGGAAGGCCCAACAGCGAAAAAACTTCTCTTTTCCCCACCACCCGACCCTTGGCGGGGTCTGCCAGGACCGGGATCAGGCGGTGGGGACTCACCTGCACCCGCTCTGTGTGTTGGTGGGGGTTGCCTGGCCCGATCGCTGCTGCTCCCAGGACTTATTCCACCTCTGAGGTGGAATAAGTCGCACGTACATCATGACTCTGATGGACGTACAGGGCCCTGACCAGAATAGGCCCTGTTCGTCTGGGTGCTGCTCCACCCACTCTCCGCCTCCGGCCCTCCCCCTCTGGGCCCCATCCATCGTTCCCTGTACAGCAGCTCTGTGCGTGCAGGGAACAATGGCAGCTGAACACGGTCCCAGCAAATAACGGGGGTTCTGAGTTCAACCTGGATGCACAACCCCGTTATTCGCTGGTCAGAATAGTGCTGGGGCGGAATTGAAAAGGAGCATGGGCAGTGGAATAAGTTATCTGGAGAGTAGCGATACTCAAACTGCTATCCAGATAAGATAAGAACAGCAAAAAAGCTCTTAAACTCATCTGGATAGTAATCTGAATATTGCCATTATCTGGATAGCAGCAGTATTTACTATTATATTCAGTGCCAGCCACAATTTGGAAACCAGTGCTGAATACCTGGATTATACGAGGTGTGACAAAAAAGAAACGAGACTGTGGCTGCCATGCCCATGACTCAATGCCAATTGGCTAACCGCTTATGTCACTGTGTTGTGCAACATCTCACCACTATTCTGCTATAATATTTTTCATCTCTCTCACTCTGTTTTCTTTTTCAGGTTTTTTGTAGCACATTGCTCCATCGCTGTGTCACGCAACTACTGGAGGTGGCAGAAATATGAAGCAAAGAATTAACTTGAAATTTCTGGTTAAGTTGGAGAAGGGCCCAAATGAGTGTCTCCAACTTCTCCAAAAGGCTTATGGAGAAGATGCAATGTCGAGGCCGCAAATCTTTGAGTGGCACAAACGCTTCAAGACTGACCGTGAGGAGGTGGAGGATGACCCCGAGTCAAGACGGCCTTCCACGACAAAGACGGCTGAGAACATTGACAGAGTGAACCAGCTGGTGCGGAGTGATCGAAGACTGACGGTGCGGATGATAGCTGAGGAACTCAGCCTGAACAGGGATTCAGTGTGGGTCATCTTGGTGCAGGAGTTGGGGATGTGGAAAATGTGCGCCAAGATGGTGCCCAAGCTTTTATCGGACGACCAGAAGGAGCACCAGGTCAGTGTTTGTAGAGACATGCTAGAAAAGAATGGAGAAGATCCAGAGTTTGTTGGCCAAGTCATCGCAGGAGACGAGACTTGGGTCTTCCAGTATGACCCTGAAAGCAAGAGACAGAGCCTACAGTGGAAGACTTGACTGTCATCCAGACCCAAGAAGGCGCACGAGTCCAAATCAAGGATCAAGGTAATGCTAATCGCATTCTTCGACCTGAAGGGAGTGGTCCATCATGAGTTTGTGCCTGAGGGTCAGACAGTCAACCAGCACTTCTACCAGCAGGTCCTCAATTGCCTCCATGACTGGGTTCAGCGCAGCAGGTGGGCTCTGTGGAGAGACAAGACGTGGCTGCTCCACCACAAAAACGCACCTGCATGCACCACCCTCAGTGTGAGGCAGTTCTTGGCCAACAAACAGATCACAGCTCTCGACCACCCTCCTTATTCCCCAGATCTCACACCGTGCGACTTCTGGCTCTTCCCCAGGCTGAAGACTGTGCTCAAAGGAACTCATTTCGCCTCTGTAGAAGAGATCAAGGCCACTGTGATGAAGGAGCTAAGGGACCTCAAGAAGGAGGACTTTACCGACTGCCTCCATATGAGGCAGGAGCAAATGCAGAAGTGCATTAACTCTTTGGGGGGGAGATTACTTTGAAGGGGACAATGCCTAATTTCTCTGTAGATTTTGTAATAAAACATTTATGGGACAGTCTTGTTTCTTTTTTGTCACACCTCGTATATAAATGCAGCAGATGGTGTTCAAAAAAAATGCCAAGCGTGGTGTCTGCATATCAGCCTATTATATTTAAGAAAAATCATAAAGATCAATAATTTAAAAACACATTTAGAACAAATGTGATACATGATGATATGTATGGTAGGGAAGCTATAGAAGGGCCAGACACGCTAAGGGGTCTATTCTGTCCCACGAATAGCGGGGATGGATGTCCTGTTGGGATGTCCATCCCTACTATTCGCCAACCTGCTGGCACTGTCAGAAGCCTCCCCGTACAAAAAAGTAGTTTCTACAGGGAGGCTTAGACGGGAGTGGGAGGGGGCGTTGCAGAGGCACAGTTGGGGTAGGCAGTGGGCGGTCCATGGCCCTGGATGTACAAAACCGATTCTGAAGTTGGCCCTGTATGTCCAGGGTTGGCAGACTGGACGGGGGACTTATTCCACCTCGGAGGTGGAATAAGTCCTCTGGACATCGGTGGACGGTAGGCCCAGGCAGTGCAGGCAAGGTGAGGGGGTAAAGGGGGTTTCCTGCAGCCCGCCCCTGGTCATGGAATGCCAGATTGGGGGTCGGGCTGCAGGGAAAGGAAAGAGTGGTCAGCGGCCAGGGATCGCGGCCTCTGAATGCAGCCACGGTGCCATGGCAATGGGACACCATGGCACCGCGGCTCCACTCAGAAGCCTGACTGAGTTAGCCGGGCATGGCTCTGTACTTGCAGGCCAATCAGAATCGGGACCCGATTCTGATCCCACAAGGTATGTCTAGCCCTCACGGGATTGGAATCAGGTCTACCTCTGTGCGTCCCGATTCCAATCGGGCGCACAGGGGCCTGGACACACATGTTGGAATGTGCCTCCACGTATATTAAATGCAAATTATCTAATTCAGAATCCATATTTTGTTTCTAAACTTTAAACCTTCTTAACAGATCAGATTGCTATCAGCCAAGAAATCTTTTGCAAAAATAGAATTGACCTTCAAAGTTAAAGTAAGGTAAAATGTGTCCACACCAAAAGCTTGGAATTAACACACTTTTGAATTCTGGTCTTTACTACCACAGCCCTCACCTACTGTACATTAAAATAATGCGCCTTGAGCAATTAATGAGATCCAATTCCCCTTCACCAATTGCCATAGTAGCGCAACAGTTCTTTGGTTCTAGCCTGCAAATGATGATTGTTGGCCCCTCTTTTCTGTTAATGATCAATGCCTATCATACCTCCATATATCTTGCTTTTTCCCAGTACGGATACTGAAGATGGTGCCTGAGGGAATAAACTGCCACTAAATGGACCAGCAGGGCTGGAAGCAAAAGTCTTTCTATGTCACAATGTTTCATCAGGGCCAGGCTTGTAAGATCAAAGGTTCTCCGTCTGTGACTCACCCCCCTACTGAGTGCATTTCCTCTGGAGGTATGAGCTCATCCAGAATACAAAGGTGATCTGCCAGAATTCCAATTCCTCCCTCTCTATCTGAAAATAAAAATATCAACTCACTTCTGCAGTCTTGAGTTCCAGGATCCCTGAATGATCCAGCTAACTTATTCTGATGAAGAGAGTTCAGCAGTGCAGTCTGTGGTGGCTTGCAGAGGCTGCATATCCTTTAAGGCTTTGCCATTACTCTCAGACCCAAATTCTTTTGTATACAAACTAAGGCAAGTACTGTAGGTGGAAGGCATAGTCGGGAGCATCTACATTCTATATCTGATCAGTTCTCTATCTCTAATCAAAAGCCTTCCAAAATACCGCTTCTCGTCTTCCAATATGCCAAGTCTTTGACCAGAGCTAAGAGCCCAGAACTGTATTACCATTGGTTCATCTATCTCTGTAAATCATGAAATGTGCCTTTTTCCTTAGTTCTTTAAGTACACACAGTAACAAGCACAATCCCAGGGTATTTGAACAAAGAGCGAATAAAGCCAGTAAAACCACTCCCAGCTTAAGCAACTTTGGAGAGGGTTGCAAACAGGAAGGTGAAATTAGACTTACCTGCTAATTGTTGTTCCTTTAGGACCTCCAGTCTAGTCCCGAAACATAGAAGTTGTGTTCATCCTCTGCAGCTTGGAGATCGAGCATGATACAATTCTTGATGACCTCAGCATATATAATCCAGGGACCGCCTCCATTCCTCAGTACTCTATCGACAAAGCAGACTCACCAGAGCAAGAATTAAGTAACGATAATATATCATAAACAGCTAACTTCAAACTAGAACATTTAACTTCGCTATACTTTAACCTCTGTTATGTACTTAGCAACCCGCAGTCGAGCTTTCACCTTAGAACAGAGGCCAGACCACCCCCGTTCTCCACAACCTACCTGAAACAGCATCCGCCGCACGAGTGTAGCAGCCCCTCAATAGGAGATTCTTATCTTCAGGGTGTCGTCAGCAGATCAAATCCGGGAGGGATACAGGACTAGACTGGAGGTCCTAAAGGAACAACAATTAGCAGGTAAGTCTAATTTCACCTTCCTTAGCGTCCCTCCAGTCTAGTCCCGAAACATAGAAGATGTAACAGAGCAGTAACACCTTAACGGGAGGGCCCTGCTAGACCAGCCTGAAGCACTGCTGCCCCAAACTGCGAATCCCCCTCCGCCATTACATCAATTCTGTAATGTTTCACAAACGTATGCAAGGATGACCACGTCGCCGCCTTACAGATATCCACCGCTGGCACTAAGCTAGACTCTGCCCAGGACGCGGCCTGAGCCCTAGTCGAATGCGCTTTCAATCACTTCGGCACCACTCTGCCCTTCAACAGATAAGCCGACGCAATGGCTTCCTTAATCCATCTAGCAATAGACGGTTTCGACGCCTGCTCGCCACGCTTCGATCCCCCAAACAGCACAAACAATCTATCTGTCCTTCGGAACGAAGCAGTCTTCTTCACATACATCCTCAAGGCTCTGCCTACATCTAACCTATGCAGACGTCCCCCCTTCTCGCCAGGTCTTGCCCTCTCAAATACCGGCAAAAGCCACCACCTGATTCACGTGAAATGCTGACACCACTTTCGGTAAGAAGGAACTGTTCTCAACACCACTTTGTTGACCTCAAACACCAAAAAAGGCTCCCTACAGGACAACGCCTGCAGCTCTGAGATTCTTCTAGCCGAGGAGATCGCTACCAAGAACACCACCTTCAGCGTGAGATCCTTTATCGTTGCCCTAGCTAAGGGCTCAAACGGTTCCCTAGTCAGTGCCTGAAAAACCAAATTCAGATCCCAGGCTGGCACGGGATCTCTGCGCGGAGGCCTCAACAGCGCTGCCGCCCTCAAAAATCTCTTCACCTCTGGATGACCCCCCAGAGGCTTCCCCTGTATCCTTCCTCGAAAACAAGAAAGTGCTGCCAGATGCACCCTGAGAGAGGCTGCCGCTAACCCCTTCTCCAAACCATCTTGCATAAAGGCCAACACCTGCGGCACCGAGGCCTCCAGTGCCTTAATATGTCTCTCCCCGCACCATGCCTCAAAAATGCGCCAGACCCGAATGTATGCTAACGAAGTGGATCGCCTTCGAGATCTAAGCAACGTATCAATTACTGTCATCGAATAACCCTTGGCCCTTAACCTTGCCCTTTCAAGAGCCAAGCCGTAAGCGAGAACCGATCCACCTGCGGCATTAACAGCAGGCCCTGTGCCAGCAAGTCCGCCCTTAATGGAAGCCTCCATGGAGGCTCCAGCAAGAGTCGCATTAGATCCGCATACCACGGCCTCCTTGGCCAATCCGGCGCTATCAGCACTAAGCGCCCTCTGTATCTCTCTATCCTTTGCAGAACTCGCCCTATCAGGACCCACGGAGGAAACACATAAAGGAGATGCCCCTCCGGCCACCTTTGTATCAAGGCATCCAGCCCTTCCGACATTCTTTCTTGCCTTCTGCTGAAAAGCCTTTCCACTTTTGCTGATTCCCAGGTCGCCATGAGGTCCATCACTGGAGACCCCCATCACTGCACTATTAACTGGAACACGTCCAGATTGAGAACCCACTCCCCTGGGTCCACCTTCACTCGACTTAGAAAATCGGCGGTCACATTGTCCACTCCTGCTATGTGCGCTGCTGATAACGCTTCCAGATGAGACTCGGCCCACCCAAGGAGCTCCTCCGCTTCCTCCTCGAGCACCATGCTGCCTGTGCCGCCCTGGCGATTGATATAAGCCACTGCCGTGGCATTGTCCGACAAGACCCGGACCGCTGTCCCTTTCAGCCATTGTAGAAGGGCCCTCAATGCCAGCGAAACGGCCCGCAACTCTAACCTGTTGATTGACCATGACTTCTCCAGATCTGTCCATTGGCCCTGCGCATGCTGTCCCTCGAAATGCGCCCCCCAGCCGAACAAGCTTGCATCCGTCATCAGTGCCCTCCAAACCGGGCTCTCCAGAGGCATGCCTTTTTCGAGATTTCCTGGGACCAACCACCATTGGAGCGACTGCCTCGCCTCCGGTGGACAAACCAGCCTTCTTAACAACTGATCGGATTGATGCGACCACCTCCTTAGCAGCGCCCTCTGCAATGGCCGCATGTGAGCCCTGGCCCACTGCACTACTTCCAGTGCAGCCGCCATTGTACCCAACACCTGCAGGTACTGCCACGCCGAGGGCGCCTGTCTGCCCAGGAATGTCCGAAGCAGCTGCCTTAACTTGTCTATTCTGACCTTGGGCAGAAACACCCTGCCCAAGCTGGTGTCGAACCGTGCCCCCAGATACTCCAGCTGCTGTGATGCCTGCAATTTGCTCTTCGCTACGTTCACAACCCATCCCAGTGACTGCAAACACTGCACCACTCTCCTGGTCGCCCTTACACTCTCTTCCTCCGATTTCGCTCTGATCAACCAGTCGTCCAGATAGGGATGTACCAACACTCCTTTCTTTCACAACGCCGACGCCACTACCACCATGACCTTGGTGAAAGTCCTCGGGGCGGTCGCTAGGCCAAAAGGCATTGCCTGAAACTGAAAATGCCCCATGGGCACCACAAAGCGCAGAAACCTCTGATGTTCTGCTCTGATTGGAATATGTAAATACGCCTCCGAGAGATCCAGAGCTGTGAGATACTCTCCCTGTCGCACCGCCATTATGACGGACCTCAACGTTTCCATGCGAAAATGCGACACCCTGAGACATCTGTTTACCCTTTTTAGATCTAGAATGGGTCTCAGAGTGCCCTCTTTCTTTGATACCACAAAATATATGGAGTATCGACCGTACCCGCATTGGTCCACCGGCACTGGCACCACCGCCCTTAACGCCAATAGCTTCTGCAATGTCTCCCATACCCCTAACAGCTTTGCCCTTGTCTGGCAGGGAGACTGCACAAACGCCTCTGTCACTGGCCGCTGGAACTCGAGCGCATAACCGCTGCGCACGATTTCCAACACCCACTGATCTGAGGTAATTTGGGCCCATGCTGGAAAGAACTCCCGTAAACGACCTCCTACTGGAATCATTCCAGCCTGGACCCCCCTCGTATCATTGTGCCTTCTTAACACCTGAGGCGTAGGAGGAGACACCAAAACCTCTGCCTGCTCCTCGAAAGACCCGAAATCCAGAGGACCTGTATTGAAACCGGCCTCTCTGTACTTGACCAAAACGCAATGGCCGAAACTTTCAAAACTCCCGTTGCTGACTCCTGGAAGGCGCCCCCTGACGTCCCTGCTTCTGCTTGTCTTCCGGCAACCTACCCCCCTTGGAGTCCCCTAAATCCTTCACCAACTTCTCCAGGTCCTCCCCAAAGAGAAGTTTACCTCTAAAGGGGAGCTTCCCTAATCTCGCTTTAAAGGCCGCATCCACCACCCAGTTTCAGAGCCACAAGGACTTCCTGGCCGCCACTACCGACGCCATACTCTTCGCTACTCCTCTTATAAGATCGTATTGACTATCCACTAAATATGCGGCCCCCAACTCCAACCGAGTCGCTTCCTCTACTGCCTCTTCAACCTGCAAACCTTTCAACCTTTGGGCCCATCGCAAGCACGCCCTTGCCACCCAAGCTCCACAGATCGAAGCCTGCATGGACAGAGCATTAACCTCAAACACCTGCCTCAACAACGTGTCCAATCTCCTATCCTGCGCATCTTTAAGAGCCGCACTACCCTCCACCGGGATGGTAGTCTTCTTCGTGACCGAGGAAACGGCCGCATCCACTTTGGGAGGCTTAAACAGCTCCTTATCTGCTTCCTGCAATGGGTACAAGTGGCTCAACACCCTATAGCCCTTGATCCCAGCATCCGGCGTATCCCACTCTTTCTGAATCATCTCTTTGAACACTCTATGGAGCGGGAACGCCCTCAGTGACTTCCTGACCGCTTGCAACAAAGGATCCTCTAAGGAAGCATCACCTCCCTGCTCCGACGTAGGGATATTCAGGGCACTCATAGTCTCCCCTATGAGCGCAGCCAACTCCTCTCTCCTAAACACTCTAACAATCCTGACCTGGTCTTCCTGTTCCTGCAACTCTGTCTCGTCCTCTGAGTCTTCCACCACTGCCGACCTTTCATCCAGGTCTAAATCCAAATCCATTCTCTCTTCCAACCGCTTGGCCCTCTTAACTGGCATGCCCCCAGTATCCAGCGGCGCCCCCTGCCTCTTTGCCCCTGGGGTACGCTCCTCGCCTGATCCCGTCTCCTTCCCCCCATCTCCGCTCAGGGTTTGCTGCAGCAGCACCAAAAACTGCTGAGAGAAAATGGCCCCCAAGCCTCCCTGAAACGAAGGTGGGGTTAAGGAGACCTCCAGTGCCGAGGAAGGCCCCGGCACGGGCTCCTGGGGCAACAGCGGCGGGCTTAGGGAGAGTCCAGTCCCCAACCCCTCCTTAGCCATCTCCGCCGCGCTATGGTCCTCCAGGCCAGCCAGCGCAGCCTCTTGCGCACATGCATTGCACACCCCTGCTTCAGACACGGTCGCTCTGCGGACCCCGCACAAGAGACAGCGAGGCCTAGATGGCATTCAAGACACTGAGGCCGTGCCCCCCCCCCCGCTCTGAGCTTAAACCAACACAGCCCGTTTAAGATCGTGAGGGCTCAATGCCGTTCTACCTCTTTTTTGCTAGCTTTTTTTTTTTGTTTTTTTTAACGCTCTTCCTATGACCTCCTCAGCAAAGCGTTACCCCAAAGACAAGATCCCTGAAGCATTTCCCGTTCCCGCGCAAAATCACCACGTGGTACTGAAATGGCCGCCGGGACCCTCAAGCCTGTAAAGAAAATTACCAGAGCCCGCGTGCAATCACCTCACTCTCTCTGCTCTTACCTCTGTGAGCCAGACAGCAGGTTAGCTTATCACACCTGCCTCCTCGCGCAGGAGCGAGCGTTCTCTCTGCTGCCGCACTGCCTACTTCGCAGTTTTCCGCTGTCCCGCTCTGAGCGGCAAAACCTCGACGGCAGTTCACCCGCCTCGGGGGGATCTGCTGCCGGAGGCCCCAGCCGCGAGTCCCACACTCACTCTGTACTACTGCTCCATTCCAGAGAGGGGGGAAAAGGGGGGTAGGTCGGCTCCAAATCCCCAGCGCGAGAGACTGAGGCTTTGAAAAACTCGCTGATTTAAAGGGATACTAACCCCTTTTTTTTTCTTCACAATTGGACTACTAAATTCTTTTCCCTAGCACTACCTAAACACTACTTAATAATTCCTAAAGTGAGTCTCTAGTCCCTGGGCTCACACACCTCCTACCGCTACTTGGAGACTAAGAACTGAGGAATGGAGGCGGTCCCTGGCTTATATATACTGAGGTCATCAAGAAATGTATCATGCTCAGTCTCCAAGCTGCAGAGGATGAACACAAATTCTATGTTTCGGGACTAGACTGGAGTGACGCTAAGGAATAGGAATTAATCTGAAATGCACAGATCATTCTATGATTACTTAACACATTATCATTGTAATAAATCATATTGTGAGACTTTTTCAGAAGAACCTGCTCAACACAGGCTGTTATGAATACAAAGAAATTGAGCAACTTGCTCAAGACTGTAGCCTGACTAATGGGAAAAAGATTATTGTATATCACAGTTTCTCTCTTCAGTGTAATTTTTTGTATGAGTCATGCGAAAATACCTATCCTTGCCTGGAAATTTTTATTTCCAGTCTGTAATCAATAATACCATAATTTTGAAACCATATTGTTGTCATTAAGTGATCATTTGGCTGTGATTTGGCAGGTGATACCCCACGACTATTCTTTTTCTCTTAGTGCTTTCATGATGCATAATGAACAAAACAAACCACTTATCCAGAAATCATTAAAAGACGACAACAGCTTTCTCTGCTATTAGCTGGGCCAGGATATGCAAAAGCGGAAATATTCCAGGGAGCTTGTTTCCATTGCCTTACCTGCTGATAGCCTTGGCCTAGTTCTGGGTGTTTGCATCTCTTGTCGGGCATGTGGAAGCATGTGATAGCGTTTTGCTTCATTGACTAGATCCCGGCAGGCTTCTGAAGACTTTATTAACTCCTCATTGTCAACAACATTTAGCAGATAACTGGGATGGATGAAGGGAAGGCGGACCACTGCCAGCAACTTTGCAGCATGCTGGAAAGAAAATAACAACATATCCTTACCACAATATAACTTGACTGTCCTTTCATAAATTGAATTAGTAATACCACTGCAGAGTAAGATCTGAAGATGAAATGCTGAACATCTGCTCTGTATAGTTGATATACGGGGACAGGCAATACAAGCCTGCAGAATCTCAGTGGTTTGATTTCTTGCTGCCACAAATTATACGTAAAAACTATTTCAACTTTTTTTTTTTTTTAAATGACAAGCAGGTCATACTTCCTGAGGTTCAAATCCAGACATACATATTTGGCTCAGATTTACTAGGATAATTAGTCTGCTAGTTCAAATCTGTCTCTTGAAAAATCCAGACATACTTGGGTCAGCGGCATACCAAAGGCGAGGCAGTGGGTGTGGTCTGCTCCGGGTGCCGACCAGGAGGGGGATGCCAAAATTCCGGGCCCATGCGTATGGAAAACTTACTAAATTACTTTGCTTCCTTGCTGTGCTGGGCCTGGGAGGGAACAGCCGGCCCTGGTGCAGAGGCAGTGCAGCAAGCCAGTTAAGGAATTAGGAGGCATCATCGTGGGGGGGGGGGGGGGGGGGGCGATGCTCTGGGTGCCAAATAGGCTCAGCACACCACTGACTTGGGTTTAGATGTATGTGAACAGGATATCAATGCTTGACCCAGTACAAGCATTGTGGAACGTGTGTCTTTTGGGGAAACTGCTAGGTACGTATGACCTAGATTGGCCACTGTTGGAAACAGAATACTGGGCTTGATGGACCTTGGTCTGACCCAGTATGGCATATCTTATGTTCTTATGTTATGTTCTTATGTACTATCCCTCTATCTCAAATAATAGAATTAACGTTCTTTCCTTCCCAACCACCCCCACTCCACTATATCCCCCACCCCCTTCCAAAACCATCTTCAAATCATCTCATGGCCAATCCACCCCCCATTCCATCATACCCATTATACAGCCTTTATCTTAAAATTGGTCCCATATATGTATTTACTCGGGGCCTTATGAGACACGGAAGGGAATTAAAGCAAACAGTAGAGAGAGAGAATCAACAGGAATAAAAAACAAACACCCCTTTCCCAATCCTATTTTACCCACATTCTCATTAGACCAAAATATTGGGAATTAACCTGCGACCCCTCTACCCCTCTACCCCTCCCCACACACCCTTCATTCAGTAACATACATTTTATAACTTAAGCAACCTAGTTAACCATACCCTGTTTCATATCTAAAGATCAATATAACATTACACTTAATTAGTCCCTCTGAAAACTCCACAGTGGGGTATATCCACCAAACGTTCTCTCTTTTAGTCACGCTGCCATACTGGCCACCCAGATCCTCTGCAATACAGACTCCTTTTAACATCCACAGTGACAGCCCGATCTTAGAACCCTTCAAATAATCATTAGTCCCCATTTCAATTTACCACGACCATGTCCATTCTGTTGATCTTTTGTCACTTATTACTTCCATCTTGTGTATGGCTCTTACCAGCGCTGCTTACAAAACTCCATAGCGTCCTCTGGGGTAGAGAATACATGTTGTGACCCTTCACACTCCACTTTCAACTTTGCCGGGTACGCCAATGTAAATCTTATTCTGTTATCCACCAGAATGCTTCATACATCTTTGTAGGCCCTCTGTCGCATTGAGACTCCTGCCGAGTAGTCCTGAAAGATGAGAATTTTACCTGCATTCTCATCTCCCCTCTGTTGTTTCCATGCAGCCCACAGAACACATTCCTTTTGGTAAGCATTAAGGAACCGGGCTATCACCGCTCGTGGTCTCTTATCCGCCGGTCTGCACTGTCCCAGCCTGTGGACTCTTTCCAAAATTATCTCCCCTACTCCTTCCTCCATATTCAGATGGGCTGGAATCCATTTTTCAAAAAACTTTTTCAACTCGCGCTCCGCGACCAATTCTTCAAGTCCAATGAACCACAGATTCTTCCTCTTCCATGGTTCTCAAGATCCTCGAGTTTCTCCGCTTGTTTTTTTACAGTCTCCTCCACGCTTTGAAGCCGTGCTAAGGCCTAGGCCTGCACATCTTCCAAGGAGCCTATACATTGTTCTGCCTGCTCCACTCGCCTGTAAAGTCGGTTACAGCTTGTGCCACCACTGACATCTGAGCTGCCAAGCCACTCAACCTGTCTTCCAAAGCTTGTACCACTGCTTTAGAACTTCAGCCACCATAGCTCCCGTCACATCCATGTTCGGACTTTCTGCTCCACTGTCCACCATCTTAGCCTCTGCTGCTCGAGGCTTTTCGTGCCTCACGGTTTTCGTTTCCATTGACCTTGCATGTGTATTTCGGGAGGATATCTCTCTGCTCACTCCTTTTCAACCTCCCCACCATTACTCCTCTGAGTGGTTTCTGTGTTAGATAGAATTAAGTACCCGGGGAGGGACAAGGGCTCCGGAACGAAGGAATTTATGTTTTCCCTAGTCCACCATGTCACCGGAAGTTAAATTTAAATTTTTAATTAATTGTTCTACACAATTTATGTCAGCATGTTACATGTAATCATTTCTTAGTTCAATGTAAATCGCCTTGATTCTGGAAAAGCGGTAAAATCACATCAATAAATTTCAAGAAAAATAAACACCAAGGTGAAGTACTCTTGGTCTCAAACAGAAACATGCTTTTCTTTTGGGTAGCCTTACAGACATCTGGAAATACTCTGACTGCTAAACCCAGTAACAATGTCTGGTGTTTGAATTTGTAACCTAGTATTAAAACATCTACAATACCTTAAAATTGGAAGGTGGACAATTTAACATCAATTTTTAAAAAGGGTTCCAGAGATAATCTGAGAAATTTTAGGTAGAAACTATTACAAAAAAATTTACACAACACGTAAATGGCCATGTTTTAATGGGACGAAGCCAACATGGTTTTAACCAAGGTAAGTCTTACCTCACCAATCTGCTACATTTTTTTTGAAAGCCTGAATAAATGTGGATAAAAGTGAATTAGTTGACGGGCTTTCAGAAATCATTTGACAATGTCACTCATAAGAAACTCCTGAGGAAATGTAAGAGTCATAGGATAGAAGGAAATGTCCTATTGTAGATTGGGAGCTGATTCAATGAAGAAAGGTGAATAGTGGAGCACCCAGGGATGTCTACTAGTACCAGTACTTTTTAAAAAAAATGTATTAACATGCATCTTATTATACATCACATAACACTATAACCCCGGCATTGGAGTTATAATCGTTTCACCTCCACCTATACCAGAGGTGGCCAACTCTGGTCCTGGTGCACCACAATCCAGTCTGGTTTTCATGATGTCCCTAATGAATATTCATAAAATATATTTGCATCCACTGCCTCCCATTGTATGCAACTATATCCCATGAATATTCATTAGGGACATCATGAAAACCAGGCTGGATTGTGGTGTACCAGGGACAGAGTGGGCCACCCCTGACTTATACATACCATATTCTCCTAAGTCCGTCAGGTAAATCCTATATCTATTATGTACATAACCATAAATGTACATTGCTGTAACAATCATTTATACAATGCTAGAAACTAATATATATTCCCTATTTTACAGCTCTTAATATACTATAGTCATCCCTTAGCCCCCATTCGTTGTACATTGATATCGTAACATTAAATATCTCTCTGAACTTATATGAGTGTGTGTATTTTATTTTCTTTCTTTTGTAATTTTAAATCCTTATTAAAAATAATATGGAATGCTTCACGAATTTGTGCGTCATCCTTGCGCAGGGACCATACTAATCTTCTCTGTACCCTCCCAATTTTAGTATATGTGCTGCTGAAGTGAGCACGTACCTGTGCTTTTAAACATATTTATACATGACATGGAAATAGGAACAGTAAGTGAGGTATGTAAATTTTCAGATCACACCAAATTATTGAAAGCTGTTATATCACATGAGGATTGTGAGAAATTGCAGCAGGGCCTTGTGAGACCGGGAGACTGAGCAGCCAAGTGGTGGATGAAATTTAACGTGCATAAATGCAAAGAAAGGCATGTAGAGAAGAATAACCTAAACTATAGCTACTGTCGGCACGCCTCCCTGGTGGCCAGTGGACGCCAGGGCAGGTGGGACATAAACATTTTAATATTAAGATAGGAGAGTCTTTTAAGGGCCAAAAGGCACTTGGTCCTTGTAGTTTTTAGCTCCAATCTTTAAAGAAACCATTAAAGCAGAGTGGTTGGAAAAAGAAGGCTTTTATTCCCTTTACACAGTGGTTCCAATTGTTGGGTTACAACTCAAAGTAAATGTCCTTAATTCAGGTAAGAAAGAAAACTCAGGGTTTAAAGCAAAACTATTGAATTTCACAGGAATAGTAGTGCTTAGTCAATTAAAGAATGCTCAGTTAGCAATTCAAGTAATTCACAAGTCTGGCAAAGACTCTATGCTACCAGATACACAGAGAGTACAATCCATTTCCTGGTCTGATAATTCTCCTGCCAGTTCCACTTGCATTGGCTCATAATCAGATATGTCTGACTCTGTATCCCCTAGTTTCTGGAAACACCTCCAGGGGTTTTGTATATCTCTTGCAGTACTTGCCAATGTCCTTGGCCTAGCCTAGGGTGTCGGCCACGTGCTGTATTAGGATTAAATGTGTTTTCTCTTCTTAGAGGTTTTATAGCAGCTTTACCATAGTCTTTAACATTTATAGCTTTCTTCATAGGCATATATTTATCATACCTTGTATTGCAGCAAGCAGCAGGTAAATGGCTTTCTTCAATTGCTTGCCTCTCACAGTCAGCAGCTTGATGAAATCCTTTTCTTTGAAAGTTTGGTTTACCTTGCAGCCTTTGAACCCATTCTCCTGGTAAGCGCCTGCTTCTGCATAAGCCCAGCTCCTGGCTTTCCTGCTCAGCGTGGCTTAGCTTCTCCAGCTGATTCTCCTTTGGCTTCTGCTTGCAATTAGTACAGTGCTTTTGCCTTTTCGGGCAAACAGCTCTCTCTCTATCTTGAGCTGGTCCCTCCTTAGGTCCTTCCTCAGCTCCTGGTGAGTCACCTCTCACTCCTGGTGATCCTCTAGCTCTGGAGAAATCAGGTTTCCACTTCAACCTCTCTCTTCTCCAGTCTTCCACTCTCCCCTTATAAAGCACTCCTGCCTTTGATGATTGGGAGCTGGTTGTCAGTTTCTCGTGACCAGCTGGGCGTGGCCCTTCAGTCTCTCTGAATGCCCTCCTGCCCCCTCTAGCTGGTTCCTGCGAATATTGCAACTTGTGCACATCTTTTTTCATCTGAAAAACAGGTTCTTTTTTCTCCTCTGGGCTTTCATCAGCCCTCGCTGCATTACATATCCCCCTTCTTAAAATATTACGGGCTGGGGAACCTTCTTCCGCGCAGCAAGTAATACGGGACATTGCGTCAGCATTAAAATGCAGCTTCCCTGCTCTATGTTCCACTCTAAAATCATACGGTTGTAAAGCCATATACCACCTAGTCAGGCGGTTATTGTCATTCTTCATACTGCTTAACCATTTTAGAGGGGCATGGTCCGTAATGAGGACAAATTTCCTTCCTGTCAAGTAAAACTTCAAGGTTTCGATTGCCCACTTGATTGCGAGACATTCCCTTTCGATAGTCGCATATTTTCTCTCAGCAGGTGACAGTTTCCTACTTAGGAACATTAGGGGGTGTTCTGCGCCTTCTTGTACCTGTGAGAGAACGGCACCCAAACCGGTCTCCGAGGCATCCGTTTGTAATAGAAAGGGGTTGTCTAAAATCTATGCCTCGCAATATGGGGGCTCGACATAATTTTTCCTTTAAGTTTTGGAAGGCTTCATCCGCCTCCAATGACCATGGTATTGTGTTCGGCGCATTCTTTTTTAACATCTCGGTGAATATAGCGCTTTCATCTGCAAAATGCGGTATGAAGCGGCGGTAGTAGCCAATGAGCCCAAGAAAACGTCTCAGTTGTTTGTTATGGTGAGGGACGGGAAAGTTCCTCACGCTTTCCACCTTATCCAGTAATGGGCGCACTGTGCCCCGTCCTACAAGGTGACCCAAGTACTTAACTTCCTTGGCGCCGAACGTGCACTTTTTCAGGTTTAACGTTAATTCCGCTCTTCTCATGGCTTCCAGCACTGTTCCCACTTGGAGTAGATGCTCTTCCCATGTGGCACTGTGGATCACCACATTATCCATGTAGGCTGTTGCGAAACTCTGATGCGGTCGGAGAACAATGTCCATCAGGCGCTGGCATGTTGCAGCCGCCCCGTGCAACCCAAAGGGCATTCTTCTGAAGTGGAACAGGCCCAGGGGAGTGCTAAAGGCAGTTTTGGGTTTGGCATCTCGTGTTAGGGGCACCTGCCAGTAGCCTTTTGTCATGTCTAAAGTTGTGAGGAATTTTGCCTGCCCTAGCCTGTTTAACAATTCCTCGATATGCGGCATCGGGTACGCGTCGAAAGTAGACACCGCGTTCACTTGGCGGAAATCTATACAAAAACGCATGGTACCATCGGGCTTAGGTACTAATACCAGGGGACTGCACCATGGACTGTGCGATTCCTCAATGATGTTCATCTAGAGCATCTCCTGAACTTGATCGATCACCTCCTGCCTCTTGGCGTCCGGCAATCAGTATGGCCGTTGTCTTATAATTTTCCCAGGAGGGGTAATTATTTCGTGTGCCACCAAGGCTGTCTCTCCTGGTATAGGAGTTAGCACGTCCTTAAACCTTTCTAGCAGTTGGGTCAAATCCTGCTTCTGCTTTACGGAGAGCTCTTCACTGATCCTTGGTGTAGGGCAACCTTTGCACTCATCTAGTCGTGGGCCTAGATCTTCCTCTGGGGGGTCATTCCCCATAGCAATAAAGCCTTCCATGTCTCTCTTCCCAGTAGAGCCGAAACCCCCAGTTCCCCGGCTCGTCGGAGTTACCATGGCGACCTCTTCGAGGGTTGGGAAACCCACCCGTTCGCATATCAATTGTGCTATCCTGTCCCCCGCTTTGACGTTAAAGTCTTCATTTGAAAAGTTAAATAAAAGGACTTTAAGTAGGCATCTATAGTCCGGATCGACTACACCGGCACCCACGTCAATGAAGTGTTTGGAAGCGAGCCCAGACCGGGGTGCTATACGCCTGTAGCACCCTTGGGGTAGCTCCACCTGGAGGTCAGTATTGATTAGCGTACGTCCATGCTTCGGGACAACCTGGTCCTCAGTGCTATATAGATCATAGCCCGCCGCTTGTGCAGATGCCCGTTGAGGACTGCGAGCTTGCTCTGAAGTTTTGCAAAATCTTAATACAAACTTCTTTTGTGGGTCTCCCTGCACTCTAAGGGTGGTCTTTTTTTTTGGCTTTTCCCAAAGCGGGCTAGGAATTGTACTATCCTTAGAGCGAATGCAAGTGGATACCAGAGCTTCTTGCGGAGACAAGCCCTCTTTTAGACCTCTCCTGAACTGTGGCCAGTCTCGGCCTAGTACAAGCTCTTGTGGTAACCTCGGTATAACCGCTATTAACATTTCTTTTTCAATACCCAAACCTTTGACCCACAATTTATATACTGGACAATGGGTAGCAGCACCGTGTATACATTTTATTTTAACATTCCCCTCTGGCTGATCTGGTACTGACTCGCCTTGATCCCTGACCACAGACCATAATTTTTGAGAAATCATAGTCTGGTCAGCTCCAGAGTCTAAAAGTGCTTTTGCATTTACCCCTTGTATTTTTACATTCAACACAAATCCCTCACGTATTGCTTTTGGCTTTTCTCCGACAAGAGCAGTACGTAAGTAACGTTCCTGTTTCAAATGCCCTTTCTTTCCACGAGAAACATCTTTTAGCAGTTTCTTTTGACAAAACAGTAGGATTTTTCAAACCTTTCTGTAGAGGTCGTGAGACACTTTCTAACATCTGCGCCTCCATACCGACTGCCCATTTTGGAGACCCCACCTTTTTCTGGGTGACCATCTCTGCCTCCAAATAACGCTCTGTAAGAGCTATTGCTTCAGCAGTGGTGCGACAACTCTGCAGAATGAGAAAGTTCTGCACCCTCTTTGGTACTGCAGACATATACTGTTCTAGTATTATTTTGTCCATTAGCGTACTTACTGCCTTCTCCTCAGGCTTTAGCCATTTGGTCGCTAAACTGCGTATCCTATGGCCTAAGGCCTTAGGCGTTTCGCATGCCCTGAGAGAAGTGTCTCTAAACCAGTGGTTCTCAACCTTTTTGAAACCGTGACCCCTTTTACCATTGGTCAACTTGTGGTGACCCCCAACTATAAAATCAAATGCGTCTCTCTTCCATTACCATTAACGCATTGTCGCTGTAATCATTTGTTGAATTATTAATATATTATAGGCCTTTGCAATACGTTTTTATTTATAAAATTTACTTATTTAAACCACAATAATTAATCACAAGTAACAATATTTTATTTCAAAATTATGATGATTTTGTAGTCAAATTACTAATATGAAATAAAATTATTTTTTCTACCTTTGTTGTCTGACCAATTTATTCTCTGATCATGCTGGTCCCAATCTGAGGCTTCTGCTTTCCTTTCTTCTCTTAGCTCTCTTTCTGTGGTCTATGGTCCATCTTCCATTTCTTATCTCTTCTTTTGTTTTCTTCACTTCTTTCCATCAGCCTAATTCTAGTCCCCTTCCAGTCCAAATACCATGGCAGCCCCTCTCAGCATCCACTCCCTTCCAGTCCCATTCTCCCATCCCCTCGCATCAGCCCATTTGTAGCCCTAGCCCCAAGTTTTCTTCCAAGGCCAGTAGCTCTATCCTCCCCTCCCCACCATCAGCCCATTTCCAGTTGAAGCCCCCCCCCCAATCAGCTCACTTTCAGTGCTAGTCCCCCCTCAACCCCATTACCAGTGCTAGGCTCTCCTATTCAGCCCATTACTAGTCCTACCCCCCCATCAGTCCATTACCAGTCCTAGCCTCCTCTAATCAGCCCCTTTCCAGTCCTAACCTCCCCGATCAGCTAATTTCCAATGCTAGCCCCCCATTAGTCCATTACCAGTCCTACCCCCTATCAGCCCATTACCAGTCCCAACCCCCCATTGATCAGTCCATTCTCAGTCCTAGCCTTCCCTAATCAACCCATTACCAGTCCTAGCCCCCCACCCTATCTGCCCATTACCAGTGCTAGTCCCCCCATCAGCCCATTATAATCCTAACCTGAACTGTCTCTCCCCTCTGTCCAGCATTTATTCCCTGTCTGTCCAGTATGTCCCCCTGTCTCTCCCCTTTGTCCATGTCAACTCCCCGCCCTCCCTCCATCCATCCATGTCAGCCCCCCTTCTTCCATGTCAGCCACCCTCCATCCCTCCCTCCTTCCATGTCAGCCCCCCCGTCCATGTCAGCCCCCCTGTCCTTGTCAGCCCCCCTCCACCCTCTCCCCCCCATTTCAGCCCCTCTGTCCATGTCAGCCCCCCTCCCTCCCGCCTCCCCATGTCAGCCCTGTTACAGGTTCCCTGCCCCCTCCTCCCCTCTCTCTATGCCTGCCTGCTACTGCCCTGTTCTGCAGCCGCGGCTCCCTGTCTCTTAGGGAACCGTAGCTGTGCCTGTGAAGCCGTTGAGGAGCCTTTCTGTCTCTTGATGGACTCCGTGCAGCATTGTCCCAGCTATAAAGCGTGCAGCATTGTCCCGCCTCCAAAGGAAGTTGTTTACCATGCTGCACAGAGCCAGTCGAGAGACAGGAAGACTCCGCAAAATTTTCACAGGTACAGCCGCGGTTCCCTAAGAGACAGGGAGCCGCGGCTGCAGAAGAAGGGAGACGGTGAGTTTGCCGCTGGAGTGAGGCGACCCCTGCTAAATCCTGTGGTGACCCCCGTGGGGGTCACGACCCACAGGTTGAGAACCACTGCTCTAAACATTCGGTTATATAAGAAAGGTGTAAGGCCCAGGCGATCCCGGATAGCCTTAATTACTTCCTCATAATCATTAGCAAGAGCAGGGGGCATTGCCTTGTACGCCGCCAGCGGTTCCCCTGTGAGGGACGCGGCTAGGCAAATGGCCCATTGCTCTTTTGGCCAGGCAGCGGAACGTGCGATTCTATCAAAGGAATCTAAAAAGTCGTCTACATCATCAGTAGCGCTTAACCTCCCCACGGATAGGGCATTGCACGTCCATTGTCCTTCCATAGGATTGCTTGGTACAGCCGCTTGTTGCATCTTGGTGTTGGCTGTTTCCAGCATCTCCCTCTGCTGGGCCAACCACGCTTCCATGACTTGCAGGACCGGCTTCTGTTGTGCTTGAAAAGCTTGGAGGGCCTGCGTCTGGTTCTGGCGTGCAAACTCGGCTTGCCGATCAAACTGTAGAGCCATCCATGCGCAGAGCTCTTTCTGCTCCATGCTGCACCTATAGAAAAGAAATACAAGAGAAAAAAAAAACCAAGTGTGGCTCACAAACACCAAATGAGCTCTTTTTTTTTTTTTAAGCGTCACTATGATATCCAACACGGGTCAGGTGTAATTACATTTTACCTGATATCCGTGTTGCCTCAGTTTTGGAATGACCATTGCTGCCCCACTCTACAGCTCTCCGCCTTCAGTGTCTGCAACAGGATCCTCCGGTCCACTGATCCAGGTGTCCCCCTTCTGGATTTCCGCCTTCCGGTCCGGTCTTTTGTTGCTCCTCTCCGGGTTTTCCTTCCGGTCCGGTTTCTGGCTACTCCATTCCGGGTTTTACCTTCCGATCCGGTTTTCAGCTACTCCACTCCGGGTTTTACTTTTTAAACCTTGGAGGTTATTTTCTTTTTCCAGTTGTAAGAACCCAATAAAAAAAATCCAAACAACTATGCCATTTATGTCGGCACGCCTCCCTGGTGGCCAGTGGACGTCAGGGCAGCTGGGACATAAACATTTTAATATTAAGATAGGAGAGTCTTTTAAGGGCCAAAAGGCACTTGGTCCTTGTAGTTTTTAGCTCCAATCTTTAAAGAAACCATTAAAGCAGAGTGGTGGGAAAAAGAAGGCTTTTATTCCCTTTACACAGTGGTTCCAATTGTTGGGTTACAACTCAAAGTAAATGTCCTTAATTCAGGTAAGAAAGAAAACTCAGGGTTTAAAGCAAAACTGTTGAATTTCACAGGAATAGTAGTGCTTAGTCAATTAAAGAATGCTCGGTTAGCAATTCAAGTAATTCACAAGTCTGGCAAAGACTCTATGCTACCAGACACACAGAGAGTACAATCCATTTCCTGGTCTGATAATTCTCCTGCCAGTTCCACTTGTATTGGCTCATAATCAGATATGTCTGACTCTGTATCCCTAGTTTCTTGGGAAACACCTCCAGGGGTTTTGTATATCTCTTGCAGTACTTGCCAATGTCCTTGGCCTAGCCTAGGGCGTCGGCCACGTGCTGTATTAGGATTAAATGTGTTTTCTCTTCTTAGAGGTTTTATAGCAGCTTTACCATAGTCTTTAACATTTATAGCTTTCTTCATAGGCATATATTTATCATACCTTGTATTGCAGCAACAAGCAGGTAAATGGCTTTCTTCAATTGCTGGTCTCTCACAGTCAGCAGTTGATGAAATCCTTTTCTTTTAAAGTTTGGTTTACCTTGCAGCCTTTGAACCCATTCTCCTGGTAAGCGCCTGCTTCTGCATAAGCCCAGCTCCTGGCTTTCCTGCTCAGCGTGGCTTAGCTTCTCCAGCTGATTCTCCTTTGGCTTCTGCTTGCAATTAGTACAGTGCTTTTGCCTCTTCGGGCAAACAGCTCTCTCTCTATCTTGAGCTGGTCCCTTCCTTAGGTCCTTCCTCAGCCAATAGTGAGTCACCTCTCACTCCTGGTGATCCTCTAGCTCCGGAGAAATCAGGTTTCCACTTCAACCTCTCTCTTCTCCAGTCTTCCACTCTCCCCTTATAAAGCACTCCTGCCTTTGAGGATTGGGAGCTGGTTGTCAGTTCCTCGTGACCAGCTGGGCGTGGCCCTTCAGTCTCTCTGAATGCCCTCCTGCCCCCTCTAGCTGGTTCCTGCGAATATTGCAACTTGTGCACATCTTTTTTCATCTGAAAAACAGGTTCTTTTTTCTCCTCTGGGCTTTCATCAGCCCTCGCTGCATTACACTACACAATGCTAAATTCCACATTAGGATCAGGGAAAGGATCTAGGCGTCATTATGGACAATACGTTGAAATCTTCTGCTTAGTGTGCAGTGGTGACAGCAGCCATAAAATCAAACATACAGTAGTAGGAATTATTAGGAAAGTAGTAGAGAATAAAACAAAGAATATCCTATTGCCTCTGTATCATGCCATGGTGCAAGCACACCTTGAGTAATGTGGACAATTCTGGTCACATTTCAAAAAAGATACAGTGGAACCAGAAAAGGCACAGAGAAGGGCTACCAAAATTATAAAGGGGATGGAATGGTGCCCCTATGAGCAAAGGCTAAAAAGGTTAGCGCTCTTCAGCTTGGGGATGGCTGAGGGAAGATATGATAGAGGTCTATAATATCCTGGGTGGACTGGAACAAGTAAACATGAATCAACATTTTATCTTTCAAAATGACAAAGACTGGGGTACATGCCATGAAGTTACAAAGAAGTACATTGAAAACAAATAGGAGAAAATATTTTTTCATTCATTGCACAATGAAGCTCAGGCCTTTGTTGCTGGAGGATGTGGTAAAAGCAGTTTGCATAGGTTTGGAGATGTCAATCAAGGATACCACAAGACTCAGCATTATCAGCCATACTCTTTATATATTTATCTTCAACGATTTTAAGGTTCAATATAGAATATATGCAGATGACATCATGGTATATGCTCCTATCGACATAGACCAATCAGACTATACAAATCTATCTGACTGCCTTGAGCTATGGCGACCTGGCTTCTCAAACAAAATCCTACTATAAATTACAAAAAAATCAGAGGCGCTCTTCATAATGCAGAACACTTCATTTACTCCGTCAAAGTCACTGAAAATTCTACACAATGATATGGAGGTTAAACAACAGGTGAGATACCTAGGGGTTTACTTTGATCAGAACCTAATCTTCAATACCCACATAAGCAGAACCACAAAAGCAGCCTATCAAAAACTCAATATAGTATGCAAGCTCAAACCTTTATTTGACCAAGTCTGTCAAGCCATGATTATGCCTGTTATTTACCAAGATCTTTCAAAACAAACCATATATCCACTTCAATTAGTGCAGAACACAACTGCATGAATAATCTCAGGAACTGCAACAGCCACATTTCATCAATGCTGGAACAACTACACTGGTTACCTGTAGCCTCACGTACAAAATTCAAAGCGATTCTCATAATTTTCAAAATCATGATACAGCTATCCCCAAGTGCACTTCAATCAGTTCGAGGCCGTGGGGCAGGGTCCCAGCAGGCCGATGGTAACCGGGTGCATGGCCCGGTGCCGGACCCTGCCGGCGATGTTGGCAACAGGGGAGGGAGAGGCGTCGGGCGCTCCTGTGGGGCAGTTTGAATTGATTGGCTCCCACCGCGATGGACAGTGCAGGGAGTCAATCGATCGCTATGAGGCCGTGAAGGGGGGAGAAGCAGGACGCAGGACGGCTCTCGACGGTCACGTGCAGACTGTCGGGGCTTCTGGCAGTGCCGGTCGGTCTGAGTCGCGTTGGTGGAACGGAGAATCGGAGAGTTTGACGGCCAAGGAAGGGTTTGGGGCGCATTTGTGGAGGTGCCTGTGGAGTCAGCGCGGAATGGTTTGGTGCCTGAATGGAGGGGACCCGCATGTCCGGCAGCTCATTGCTGTGTGGCGCGTTAAGGCACGTGCTCAAATAAAGCTTGGTGGTCGTGGGGAAGTAAGGGTAGACTGGTGTACGGCCTTAGCTTGGATTCTCGCTTTCCTTTAGCATTTAAAAAAAAAAGAGAGAAGGGGGTTTTTTATTCAAGGGAATGCCTGCTCGTCGGGGCCATCAGGGAAGGGCCAGAGGGCCTGGCAGGGATGGGGGGGCCTGTGTGGCTAGTGAGTTGCCCCTACATGTGCCTTCGGAGGAAGGGGGGACAGCTGTGGGTTGGGGCTTAATAGGGAGCCTAGGGAGTTGGTGGGGGTAGTAGGGGTCAGTTTAGCCAGGGGCCGCCCGGCAGGGGCTCCCCAAGGGCAAGAAGGTCGGGTAAGGGGCAAGGCAGAGCGGGTAACTCTTCCCAAGCCGAGCAGAGGGGAAGCTAGGCTGCGGGGCGTAGGGCACCCAACCCAAAGGGGGCCTGCAGGGTCCCGGGGAGCCGGGTTGTGGTTCTTATGGGCCTACTGCAGGGACTAACCCAGTCCTGCTGGCGTGCTGGGCGCTAGCAGTGAAGACGCAGTGCCTGAACGGTTGGGAGGGGGCAGGGTCAGGGCAGCCTGGGTGGTTTGAAGGTTTAGGAGTGGGGGAAGGGTTACGCCATGGCGTGTGTCCCCGGGTTATGGAGGTCAAGGAGTGACGGTACCAGGGGGTTGGCCTTTGGCGCAGGGGGGTGTTGTTACAGCAGGTGTACCAGCATCATGGGAGCGCTGGCTCGGGAGAGGGGCAGGGTTCATCTGGGGCAGAGTGGTTAGGCACTTGGCAACCTTCGTGGCCCCCGGCTGTCCCCTCCCCTGTGTTTTCTTTTATGCCCCCTCAGTATCCCATGATGAGTCTTCCAGCAGAGCAAGGACCTGGGGACCAGCCAGGAACAAGGGATGCGGAAGTGGGAGCAGCATCGAGGCGCCTGGGGAGCGAAGATGTCGTCACAGAATGGGATTCTCGGCATCAGCTGCGAGTCGAAGAGGGCGGCGGGCCACTTACCGGGCCGAGGGCAGTCCAGGCTGCAGATGGTGCAGCAGGTGAGTTATTGGTGCAACTGCGAGGAGATGGGGAGCAGGCCACTAGCTCACAGGAGGCTGGTGGGATTAAGGCTAAAAAGAAGAGGAAACATACGCGTAGGCGGCGACGTAGTTCCGAGTCATCATCGTGTTCCTCAGAGGGCTCTTCGTCATCGTCGTCAGGGGCAGAGGGCACAGTGCAGGGGGCAGGTAAGCAGGGGGATGGGGTGCACGTGGGAGGTGGCGCTGTTCCGACGTTAGTTTCTTTCTAGGAGTTATGGGAGGGAGTGCCGAGGAAGCTTCGCCGTAGGATTCGGAAGAGGTGTTATATAGACATTTTCCGTCTATTAGAGGGCAGGAAGAGGTCGGGCGAGAGCAGGAAAAAGAGGAGGGAGGATGAGAAGGCTGGTAGGATTAAGAAGGTTTCATGGAGCGTGGTGAACTGGATGAGAGCCTTCCTGCGATTGGCAAGTGTTTGGGGTCATTACTCACCAGATCAATACGGAATGTTGCTGGCCTATGCCGATTCCATATTGGAAGCGGTTCAGATGCATGAAGGGTGGGCCTGGTTGAATTATGACGAAAAATTTTGTGATAAGATGGAGGAGAACAAAATGCTGTCCTGGGGTACACAGGATATTAATTTATGGCTCACCAGGACGAGAACAGCACACTGCCACGTAATTACGTGCAACAAACAGTACAAAGATGTGGGCAGTATTTAAAACTCACAAATTTTTATTGGTCCTTATATAATGCAGGGGGGCCAAACCCAACACAGGCCGTGTTTCGTTAAATACTTCTTCAGGGGTGAGGCACACCATAAAACTATAAAAACATCAAAAAACAATTTAATAATGACTCCCCAAAATATACATATAATAAACAAAATTAAAAAAATAATAAAATAATTCCCGGTTTGACCCCCCCTGCATTATATAAGGACCAATAAAAAGTTGTGAGTTTTAAATACTGCCCACGTCTTTGTACTGTTTGTTTTCTTATTAATTTATGGCTGACACAGATGTCAGCTAGGCCAGGACCGTGGGGAGGCAGTGCGGCACGAGCTGGTTGGGGCAGCCCTTTCGTGCAGGGGGGGCACAGCAGAAAGCCGGGGGAAGTGGAGCGGGAGACATATGCTGGAGGTTCAACAAGTCGTCTTGCCCCTTTCCTGACTGTAAATTCTGCCATGTCTGCACAGCCTGTGGCAGTGGGCACTCGGCAATTAAGTGCATTAAAAAAGCGTCCACTGGGGTCTCTCCGCCAGCCCCCAAGTAATGTGGATGTACGGGGCTTAGCACCTACGTCAATACGGCTGGAGGCTCTAATGCCTAGGTTGTGACAGTACCCAAGGAGGAAGTATAGGGCGGTATTAGAATTAGGGTTTCGCTTTGGTTTTGTGATTCCCGTGCAAGCGACGGTTCGGGGAGCAAAGGCGCTTAATTCCTCTTCTGTGTGGCGTTTTTCAGGAATTGTTCACGATAAGTTAGCGACGGAATTGAGCTTGGGGAGGATTGCGGGACCTTTTGTGGAACGGCCATTTTCGGATTTAGTTATTTCCCCGCTGGGGGTTGTACCTAAAAAAGAACCGGGTAAATTCCACTTTATTCCTAACTTGTCCTTTCCGGCGGGAGCATCAGTAAACGATTGAATTCCTAGGGAGTTATGTGCGGTCCGTTATGCGTCTTTTGATAAGGCAGTGGAATTGGTCAGAAAAAGCGGCCCGGGTTCTTGGATGGCAAAGATGGATATCGAGTCCGCCTTCCAGCTATTGCCAGTGCACCCATCAGCTTTCCCGTTACTGGGTTTTTGTTTCGAGGACAAACTTTACTTTGACAAATGCATGCCTATGGGCTGCTCAGTCTTATGCGCTTATTTTGAAAAATTTAGTACATTTTTACATTGGGCGCTGGTGGTGGAGGCGGGCTGTGACAAGGTGGTTCACTATCTGGACGATTTTTTGTTTGTGGTGGCTGCGCAATCGGAGGAGTGCCAGCAACTATTAGACGGCTTTGTGGAACTGTCTCGGGGACGGGGGGTGCCGTTGGCGGCTGGCAAGACAGTGGGGCCGGTGACGTGTATCACGTTCTTGGGGGTGGAACTCGATTCCGTGGAAATGGTAGTGCGTCTCCCAACTGAGAAGGTTTTGAGGTTGCGAGTGCTGGTAGCAATGTGCTGGCTTCCTCAAAGTTAACATTGTGGGAAATGCAAGCGTTAATAGGATCGCTGAATTTTGCATGTAGAGTCATCCTGATGGGCCAGGTGTTCTTACGTCAGCTGGCGGCTGCCACGTCGGGAGTGCGCAAACCGTTTCACCGCATTAGGGTCACGGGGAGTATGAAGGCAGATTTGAGAGTTTGGGACAGTTTTTTGTCACATTTCATTGGGACATCGGTCATTATGGAGGCAGAAATGTCTAGCGTAGACTTGCAGTTATACACGGATGCAGCGGGCAGGGTGGGCCTGGGCAATTATTTTGAGGGGGCATGGTGCGCGGATAGTTGGCCGCAGGCTTGGCGGGATTCTGGTATAAATAAATAAACTTAAAATAAACTTAAAATAAACTTCAAGAAAACCGAAGTACTCATAGCAACAAGAAACAAGCAATTTGCTCCGCCAACCACCCTCACAGTAAGAGACGCAGAACTCCCAATCAAGGCCTCCATAAAGTACCTCGGTGTGATACTTGATCAAGAACTCAATCTTAAAGAGCACATAAAGAACACAGTAAAATCAATTTACTACAAACTAAAAACACTGCGCCACCTGAAACCAATGATGGAGACCAAGGACTTCCGTACAGTTTTCCAAGCAATAGTCACACCGCATTTCGACTATGCAAATATCATCCTTCATGGTCTCCCCAAGAATACACTAAATCCACTTCAACTGGCGATGAACGCAGCAGCCCGCATCCTATCTGGAGCTTCTATAAGAGATCATATAACACCAATACTGATCGATCTGCACTGGCTTCCGATAAATTGCAGAATAACATACAAAACCCTCCTCATCACATTCAAGGCTATTAATAATTTATCTCCTGCATCGATCTCAAATCTCATCACCCACACACCAAACAACAGACCCAGGAGACTAGTAGCAGAAAACACACTAGTTACTCCTAGTATCTCCACAAAATGGACATAACAAACTACTAACAGAGCTTTTGTGTCCTATGCTCCCCAGTGCTGGAACAGACTACCTCCAAACATCAGATCAATCAGGGATATCACTCAATTTAGAAAGTCCATCAAGCATTATTTATTCACTTTACACTTCAAGCTACCATACACACAATAAAACCGGCTCCCGTATTACTCAGAAAACTACTACACATAACAACAACCCAGAAAAAAAGATCAAAATGTGAAAACACTGTATTCTTATCGAATATCAAATCTTGTTGTAACCTATTCAATGTATATATAATTATGTATAATTATTTAGATAGTTATTCCCCAGTTCACACCCAGTTGATTTTCCCTGTTATCTGTAAACCTAGATCAGTCATGTACTGACAGGTATGTTGTTGTTCAATGTAAACCACACTGATGATGAATAGTGCGGTATATAAAAAAATGTTAAATAAAATAAATAAAAAACTAGCAATATTACCTTCCTAGAATTGTTTCCCATTTTAGTGGTACTACATCTGTAGCCTGACAAGTTGCGCAATCGGAAGCTGATTTGGTGGTGCGATAATGCGGGGGTCGTCAGTGTTGTGAATCATTATGCGGCGTGCTGTAGGCAGGTGGCGACATTGATGAGGGAAGTGGTTTTAGCATGTCTGCGACTGAATGTGTGGATAAAAGCAACAAATATCCCAGGATGTACTAATAGAATTGCCGATGCGCTTTCTCGTTTCAAGTGGGAGTTGTTCAGGACCTTGGCACCAGGAGCGGACATCGAGGAATCAGTCGTACCGGAGCACTTATGGCAAGTTGGCCAGGCGGGATGCTGAATCTTCTGCGAAGTTCGGTGTCGGTGACGACATGGGCAGCATGCCGGAGAGGCTGTGACAGGGTTCTAGAATTTTTGGAGGCTCAAGGGTGGCAGCCAAGATGTGTTTCTGATAAGCTTATTGGACAGTACGTGGTGGAGAAAGGTGTCTCCAGAGCTTCGGTGCGCAGCCACCTGGCGGGATTTACCTTTTTTGCCAGAGCGGCAGGTTGGGGATACTCAACTCCGGGGTTTTTGGCACGAAGGCTGTTGCAAGATTGGCAGAGCTCATCCAACTCCGAGAGACACCAGGCGGCCCATCACAAATCAATTGCTCGTGAGACTTTGCGCAGCCTTACCCGCGGTGGTTTCATCACAGTATGAAGCCACTCTTTTTAAGGCAGTTTTCTGCCTGGCATTTTTTGGGGCCTTTCGAATGGGTGAATTGGTGGCCAACTCTGGACGAGCGTTGGGTAGCGGTTGTTTATGGCGCCGGCATGTGCAGGTGGAAAAAGGGCAGCTGCGTGTGAGGCTGGAAAGATCTAAAACGGACCAGCAAGGAAAGGGTTTGTGGGTAGTGCTGAGGGCGAATGCTGGTATTCCAACATGCCCTGTGGATGCAATGCGAGTCTACTTGCTGTCTCGTTCGGGGTCAGAGGGGGTCCTGTTCCTTCACAGGGATGCCCGTTGGTTGACCCATTTTCAGGTTTCAGCAGTGCTTCGGTTGGTCCTACAGTACATGGGCAAAGATCCCCGCTTATTTGCCCCGCATTCCTTCCGCATCGGAGCAGCAACAAGCGCAGCGGCGGTGGGGTTATCAGAGGGGGATATACAGCGCATTTGGAGATGGCGTTCCAAGGCTTTTCAAGGTTACGTACGATTATAAGGGGTAGGTTGGATTCATCCACGGACATTAACTGGTGTTTTCTCTTGCAGATGAAGGGCAGTGTCCGAGAAGTTTATTTATTTATTTATTTCTCTTATATACTGCGCTCTTCGATATCAGTGTGGTTTACATGGAACATCGGGTGTTTTACGGTGGGGGATTACACCGTAATTACATATAACAGGTAGCTCAACTTGGATAACAGTATTAACTATTTACATCTGTATGACTAACAGAAAAGTAATTACACGTTATACATCACTTTGAGGGTATTTACATGTGGTCGTGTAGCTTTGTTGTGAGAGAGGGTGTATCTACCTCCGGGTAGCATTTGAGGAAGAGGTAGTGCTTCAGTGCTTTCCTGAATTTAGCTAGATCAGGGATTGCTCGTATATTGGGTGGGAGAGCGTTCCAGGATCTGGGTGCGCAGAGGCTGAAGGCCCTGTTTACAGTTGTTTGTGTACAATGGGTCATTGCTTTGGGGATTACCAAGGTGTTTATTGCAGTCTGTCGTCTGACTCTATTTGGGGGAGTAATGTGCGTGAGGTCGGCGAGTGAAGAGGGGGCAAGGCCGTTGATGGTCTTGAATGTTAGTAGCAAGATCTTGAAGGTGATCCTACAATGGATTGGGAGCCAGTGGAGACTTTTGAGGATGGGTGTTATATGGTCTCGCCTTGAGGTCCCATTTAGAACTCTGGCTGCAGCGTTCATGGCGAGTTGGAGCGGGCTATGTATGTGGAAGCCCTTGGAGGATTGCACTGGCATAGTCAAGGTGGGGAAGGGTTAGTGCCTGAAAGATTGTTCGAAAGTCGTCCATTTGGAGTAAGGCGCGCAGATGCTTGAGTGACTTGATCTTATGGTATGTTGATTTTACCATGTTGCCAATGTGTGTCTTCATATCAAGTCTTTGGTCCAGTGTAACACCCAGGTAGCGGATTGAGGGTTTAGTTTGCAGTTCTATTTCCCCGATTTTTTGGCAGGCTGGAGGGGAAAAATTGGGGTTTCTGGAGATGAACAGCACTTCGGTCTTTTTGTGTTGGATTCTGAGATTCTGGTTTTGGAGCCATTTTTCCACTGTGTTGTTGGATGATCGGCCATTCTTTTGTTTTTTGGGATGGCCAACGGGCGGCGGTGAGGCCGGTGGGGCCCAATCTGTCTCTCGACCGGGCCTTGGTGTCCGTCTTATGGCTGGCTGAGCGTGGTCTCCGTTGGACGCAGCTCTTGCCTTTGCTTTGGCACCATGGGCGAGTGAGGAGCAAGCCCGCGATGATCCTGTTGCATCTGGGAGGCAATGATTTGGTCGCATGGACATGTAAACAATTGATAAGGGCGGCCAAGAGGGACATTGCTGAGATTTTCCTAATGTTTCGGAAAGCTGTTGTACTATGGTCAGACATCATTCCAAGGCCAGCCTGCAGGGACCAACGGCGTTGGTCTCGAGTTTTGACTAAGATTAATCAGCAAATTGGCCGTTGGGTCTGCGATCAAGGGGGGGTATCAAATCATGCATTCTTGGGTGGATGTGGATTGTGGAGGGTTATATAGGCAGGATGGGGTGCATTTATCCCCAGTGGGTGTGGATTTGTTGCTTAATGATTGGCAGGAGGCCTTGGAGTGTGTTTTGCAGCAGGAGGCTCACAGGTCACAGCTCGATGTTGGGGAGGCAGCGCAGGGACATTAATGTCTTCTGCACCGGTGGCGGGAACCTGGAGGTTTCCAGGGTCCGGAGCCAGAGACAATACTTGGGGTGGGGGTGGGTTGCCCGCAACCCAGATAACCCGTCGGCTTTTGCTAATTATATGGCGAGGTCGAGTAAAAAGGGGTAGGTAAGCTTGCTGCTGGCCTGGCCGCGGTGGATAGCGGAATGAGGTCCACCTTGCAAGTAGTATGGCTTGTGAAGCCTCTTTTCGTTGGTTGGCTTATGAAGATTATGGTTAACAGAATGTTCTTGAATGTTTGAAATGTTAATAAAGCTGCGACCAGTTGATTCCCATAACCATTGCTGGTATTTTGTGGGGGAAGGGTAGGGGTGGGGGATGTGGGGATAGAGGTAAGGGGAGGGGGAGGCAAGAGAAGGTCCGGGGTGGTGGGGTATGGGCAGAGAGAGCACTGGGTCTGACCTACCTCGGTTAGTTCGAGGCCGCGGGGCAGGGTCCCAGCAGGCCGATGGTAACCGGGTGCGTGGCCCGGTGCCGGGACCCTGCCGGCGATGTCAGCAAAGGGGAAGGGAGGGGCGTCGGGCACGTCCGTGGGGCAGTTTGAATTGATTGGCTCCCACCGCGATGGACAGCGTGGGGAGCCAATCGATCGCTGTGAGGCCATGAAGGGGGGAGGAGCGGGATGCAGGAAGGCTCTCGACAGTCGCGTGCAGACTGTCAGGGCTTCTGGCGGTGCCGGTCCCCGCTCTCCCGCCCTTTTCTAGGAGAGGACTTTGGGCGAGAGAGGGTTGTTGCGACTGGGGGGGGGGGATTGCGGGAACCCGGAGGTTTCCGGGGTCCGGAGCCGCAGACAATACTTGGGATGGGTTACCCCCAACCCGGATAACCCCTGTCGGCTTTTGCTAATTATATGGCAAGGTCGAGTAAAAAGGGGTAGGTAAGCTTGCCGCTGGCCTGGCTGCGGCAGATAGCGGAATGAGGTCCACCTTGCTAGTAGTATGGCTGGTGAAGCCTCTTTTCGTTGGTTGGCTTACGAAGATTATGGTTAACAGAATGTTCTTGAATGTTTGAAATGTTAATAAAGCTGCGACCAGTTGATTCCCATAATGGTTGTTGGTATTTTGTGGAGGAAGGGTGGGGGTGGGGGATGTGGGGATAGAGGTAAGGGGAGGGGGAGGAAAGGGAAGGTCGGGGGGGGGGGGGTATGGGCAGAGAGAGCACCGGGTCCGACCTACCTCGGTTACTGATTCCGAGAGATCCTGAAAGGAGAGTTTGAAGAAAAGCAAACAAGAACTTACTACTCAACCCATCTTTTTTAAAAATCAAAGCTAGACAGGGTACCTTTAACATAGCATTTTCACTATGCCCATACACTTTGGAACACACTCCCTGAGTCTATAAGACTATTAAAGACTTAATGGAGCTCAGAAAGGCTCTGAAAACTCATCTGTTCCTAGAACATTATGACATAAATCAATGGCATTGATCTGATCATATGGTATAGTCTTTCCTTTCCCATATTTCATTTACCAACTAGCGCAGTTTATGATCTTTACTGCTTCCATTTATCCTCTCACTAAATAATCCTTGCCCCCATAATACACTCTTTGCTTCATACAACCGCTCACCCTCCTACATGTATATCCACCATTAATGTTAGCTCCCTCTTTTTGCTATCCAAGTTTAATTACCCGTTCAATGTAAATTTCCAGTTGTTATAATGTAAACCACTTTGAATGTAAAATAAGATAGTATTAAATGTGTTAAATAAATAAACCATTATTAAGTCAGACTGGGGGGAAGCCACTGCTGATCCCTGGGGGTAAGAAGCATGGAATCTTGCTATGTTTAGGAATCCCACCAGGTACTTGTGGCCTGGTTTGGTCACTGTTGGAAGCAGGAGACTGGGCTTGATAGACCTTTGGTCTGCCCCACTATGGCAATTCTTTTTTTCTTATGAGAAGTAAATCACTGATTTATGAGCAAGGGTTGAGTCTTGAGCTTGGATCTGGAAGATGAGTAAAATCCAAACAAATGTTCTAGAATCTATGAGGCAAAAGAGAAAATAACAAGCCAGCCTACTACATTTTCTGAAAAGCAAATAAGTTGCACCTGAAACGTTGACAAGAACTGTGAACTCATTTCTTTTTGTCGGGAGCTGTAGATGACACAAAAGGAATTTCCAAGATGAAAGTGTTGTGAACGAGAGGATATGCCCCATTAAAAACATGTGGGTCAATATTTAAATACTGCTGTTGATACTTTTTTAAACTCTGGACACACTACTTCAATATAATACGCCATTCAGTGGCGTTATCTGCAGATGTGGCAGCAGTGAATATACAAATCGAGTTGCAGAGCTATTTGGATAGTGGCATAAGAACATAAGATATGCCATACTGGGTCAGACCAAGGTCCATCAAGCCCAGTATCCTGTTTCCTACAGTGGCCAATCTAGGTCATACGTACCTAGCAGTATCCCCAAAAGACACAGGTTCCACAATGCTTGTATTGGGTCAAGCATTGATATCCTGGGTCCCTTTTTAATAATGATTTATGGACCTTTCCTCCAGGAACTTGTCCAAAACGTTTTTAAACCCAGCTACACTAACAACTCTTACTACATCCTCCGGTAACAAATTCCAGAGTTTGATTACACGTTGAGTGAAAAAATATTTTCTCTTATTTGTCTTAAATAGTTTACCCTGTAGCTTCATTACATGTCCCCTAGTCTTTCTATATTCTGATAGCGTAAACAATCGATCTATGTTTACCCGTTCCACTCCATTCATTAATTTATAGACCTTATTATATCTCCCCTCAGCCGTCTCTTTTCCAGGTTGAAGAGCCCTAACCTTTGTAGCCTCTCTTCATAGGAGTAGCCTTCCATCCCCTTTACCATTTTGGTGGCTCTTCTCTGTACCTTTTCAAATAACGCTATATCCTTTTTAAGATACGGTGACCAGAATTGCACACAATATTCAAGGTGCGGTCGTACCATGGAACAATACAGAGGCATTATAATATCCTTTGTTTTATTTTCCATCCCTTTCCTTATGATACCTAGCATTCTATTTGCTTTCTTGGCCGCTGCTGCATACTGGGCGGAGGGTTTTAACATGTTATCCACGATGACTCCTAAATCTTTTTCCTGGGTGGTGGTTCCTAATGTGGAACCTTGCATCGTGTAACCATAGTGTGGGTTGTTCTTTCCTAGGTGCATAACTTTGCACTTGTCCACATTAAATTTCATCTGCCATTTGGATGCTCAGTCTTCCAATTCATCCAGATCCTCCTGAAGTTTTCTACAGTCCTCTTGGGTTTTAACAACTTTAAACAATTTTGTGTCATCTGCAAATTTGATAACCTCACTAGTTATTCCCTTTTCCAGGTCATTTATGAATATGTCAAAAAGTAGCGGACCCAGTACAGATCCCTGGGGTACTCCACTATTCACCTTTTTTCCATTGGGAAAATTGGCCATTTAGCCCTACCCTCTGCTTTCTATCTTTTAACCAGTTCCTGATCCACAATAGTACATTGCCTCCCATCCCATGACTTTTTAGTTTTGCCAAAAGTCTCTGATGAGGGACCTTGTCAAAGGCTTTCTGAAAGTCCAGATACACTATATCAACCGACTCACTTTTGTCCACCTGTTTATTCACACCTTCAAAAAAACATATCAGAGTAGTAAGACAAGATCTTCCTAATATTGGATAACTATCTGGATAAATTTAGATCAGCCTTTTTGTTTTTCTAAATTTATTTGGATAGCCATATGGATAGTGGACTAAAAATCACCACTACTGTATAGTGATGTGAAATGCCCATGCTCTGCCCCTGCTGAACCCCTGCACTATCCAGAGAGTGCACCTGAAAATTATTACAGATGGCCCAGCATTCTCTGGATAGTGCCACCGAAAATTAATGGATAGGGCACTTATCGGGATAGCGACTGCCTTTGAATATTGACTTAATATTTAGTCAATCATTTTATTACCTCCATTTCTAGTAGAGATTTTGAACACATATTTGGCCAATTTAATTCAGCATACATTTTTTTTACCATAAACATTCCAGTGTTTCTTTCTTTCAATGGTTCCTGCTTGCCCCCCTGGATTAAGTTTAGACAGAAAAATAGTTATCATGCACTGTAGAAAATGAATGTATTCCTTTGTCTCAAATTTTTCCTTTATAGTTTTGGTACTATTTTATCTACTGTTCCCTACAGAATTCAACATTCTAAAAGCGCAATATCATATATTTAGGATACAGAAACCTGAGGGGGTGAGAAGCAAATGTGCACTGAATGTCCGATCTGAAAAAATGAAGGGACATCAAAATGATAAAAGGGTTGGGATGGCTTCCTTATGAAGAAAGGCTGAACAGGTTAGGACTCTTCAGCATCATCATGGAGAAGAGATCACTGAGAAGAGATATGATAAAAGTTTATAAATTCATGACTGGAGTGGAATGGGTAAATAGACCAAGGTTGTTTATCCTTGTAAATAAAACTAAGATGAGAGGACATTCCATGAAACTAATAGATAGCATCAGAAATACAAATCAAAGAAAATACTTTTTCACTCAATGCACAATTAAGCAGTGGAAACTTCTCTTGCTCTAGATGCTTCCCAGCTCTCTTCCAGACTCTACATCTGAAGGTCTTAAGATGTCAAACTGGTAGATAAGATGGCGGCAAAAGCCAGAAGAATGCTGGGACGTATAGGGAGAGGAGTGACTAGCAGGGAAAAGGGGGCGGTAGTGTCTTTGTGTAAGACCTCATTTAGATCAGGGTGTGCAATTCTAGAGTCAATCTAGAGGTTGGCTACTAAAATGGTCAAAGGTTTTCATCATACAGTATATACTTTGGAGGAGAGTAGGAAAGGAAAGATAAATTCCTGGGGGTTAAGCTTGGAATTAGGGATCATATAATGAAGGAGAAATCAGATAGACCTAGAAACAACATAAATGAATATGTCTTTAAAGAAAAGGTAGAGAGTGTGTGGAACAGGCCTTCCAGTTGAAATGCTGGAGACAAGGATAGTATCAGAATTCATGTACATGGGACAAGCACTGAAGACCTCAAATTGAGAAGGATTTATATAGACTGGGCTGTTGGTTTGGATGGGCAGACTGTATAGGCTATATGATCGTTTTCTGTTGTTGTGCTATATGTTTTTATATTCCATTTTTATAAGCCAGTGGATAAACAAGGTGGATTACAACACTTTAAGAAAGAACAAAAAATATTTTAAAAAGCATGAATAGCTTAAAAAGTAAATGAGACTCAGTATAAATACTCTATTATAACTTAATGTCTAGGTGAAATTTCTACGATGTAACAAAACTTATATTTGCCAGCCAATCTTCTTTAAATGAAAAGCATAAAAACATTTCTTAATCTTCTAATGGTAGTCTCAGAACCAGAGGACACTCTACACCACATGCACTGTGGAAAAAGAGTATTACCTCATTCACATCAACGACTACCAGGAGACCACCTCTCCTCTCTTCTTATTTTTTTAAATATTTATATGATAAAAATGGTGCCAGCAAATAAATATATACCACCAAGGTTTCTCTGCCTCGTGAAATTTCTTTAAAGTAATATATAGTAGGCTTATCTTAGTTTAGTGGACAAGTTCATGTTCCAAGCCAAACGAATAATCATTTCTCAAGCAAATAATTGTTTCTCTACGCCTTCCCAGGGCACCGCGTTAGCGTTTCTCTCCTTCTTGGAGGTTCTTCAGGAGAATTGTGAAATGCTGCCCACGTCTCTCAGATTACTTTCATGACAGAAAAACGCTGCGCCATGAAAGTCATGAAAGTAATCTGTCATGAAAGAGAAACGCTAACGCGGCGCCCTGGGAAGGCGTAGAGAAACAATTATTTGCTTGAGAAATGATTATTCGTTTGGCTTGGAACATGAACTTGTCCACTAAACTAAGATAACCCTACTATATATTACTTTAAAGAAATTTCACGAGGCAGAGAAACCTTGGTGGTATATATTCATTTGCTGGCACCATTTTTATCATATAAATATTTAAAAAAATAAGAAGAGAGGAGAGGTGGTCTCCTGGTAGTCGTTGATGTGAATGAGGTAATACTCTTTTTCCATAGTGCATGTGGTGTAGAGTGTCCTCTGGTTCTGAGACTACCGTTAGAAGATTAAGAAAAGTTTTTATGCTTTTCATTTAAAGAAGATTGGCTGGCAAATATAAGTTTTGTTACATCGTAGAAATTTCACCTAGACATTAAGTTATAATAGAGTATTTATACTGAGTCTAATTTAATTGTATACTCTGAGAAGACCGTTTTATATTCTTAAAAAGTAAATGAGGCATTACAAGTAGAACAGTAGTATAAATGCCCTCACAAAGTCCTTGCAATGCAGGACACCTCAAGCAAGAAGGGAACTCACTTACAGCTGCTTCCAGATTTTCTAAAGTGAACCTTTACCATTTTTATGGTTCTTTTAGGATTTGTTCCTTTGGGGCTCTTAGTTGGAACTTCTGCTACTGCATTAGAAACAAGGATGTAATAATGCCTCTGCACAAATCACTTATGAAATCTCGTTTCGAGTATTGTGACCAGTTCTGTAGGCCACATCTTTAAAAGTATATAGGCAGAGTAGAGACAGTCCAGAAAAAGGCCACCAAAATGCAGTGTATGCACCATAATCCTTAAAAGTGAGACTTACAAACTTAAATATGTATATTCTGGAAAAGAAATGGAGTGGGGATATGGTTCAAATATCTTAAAGGTATAAGTAGTGTGCACAATTTACGTGTTTTTCAGGAAAAATGAAGTTCTAGAGAAAAAGGTCATGATAAAAGGCTCAAAGGGATTACATCAAGGACAGATTTCTTCACAGAAACAGTGGTAGATGTGTGGAAAGGTCTCACAATTGAGAATGTAAAATCAGCATCAGAACAGAAGAAACTCTGGGTTAAGACAAAGGTTCATAAGTGAAAAAGTGAAGGCAAAGGCCTGAGGTATTGTAAGAGACAAGGAGAACGGGCAGACCAGATGCGTCTTTTGTTACTATGAATGAAAAGAAGAGAGATGAAAGAAAAGAAAGAACTAAGACTGACAGAGATGCATTTCTCCGAGTCAGTATGTCTGGCTCCATCTCTGATCCTAGTCT
This sequence comes from Ichthyophis bannanicus, assembly GCA_033557465.1. Taxonomy (NCBI): domain Eukaryota; kingdom Metazoa; phylum Chordata; class Amphibia; order Gymnophiona; family Ichthyophiidae; genus Ichthyophis; species Ichthyophis bannanicus. Next base: position 1,132,582,474 of record CM066033.1, read on the forward strand.
ATCTCTTCAAGGCTATTTTTGGATCCTGAACCCCCTCCTCCCCCCTTTTTCTCCTGTCTAACACCCATGTGTGTTTTAATCATTTTTCTTAAAGAATTACCTACTAATTCTTTAGTTATTTATTCTGTTTGTCTGTCTTGAATAGATTGTAAGCTCTGCGGAGCAGGGATGTGTATGTGCACAATGCTATGTATGCCTAATAGCGCTATAGAAATGGTAAGCAGTAGTAGTTCCCAAGTTATGGATCTAGTGATGGGGTTAGGTGGAAGTACAGGCACCCAATAGAAGCTCAGGAAAAACATTTACAATAGAAATGTAAAATGACCAGGCTATCAAGATGACTAGAAATACCCTTAGGATACCTCCAGGCTTCTCCCATGCAGTTGGTTTAACAGACCAGGTTTGGACTATCGGAAGAACAAATGTCATTATGAGGGCAATTTTATAAACAGGGTGCCTTGGTTAAGAGATTAAGAAGGGGCCTATTTAGAGTCTATGAAAAATAGACACCCGAGTACTTCTATAAAGTAGTACTGTAATTGGCAGAAATCAAGCCCTGAATGCAGGTGAGACCATTTTCACTTGCTTAAGAGTAGGTATGAATGTTTCCGCATAAAGTTCACAGGAACATGTTTTGATTATTCTATAATCAATGCATGTATCTGCAAACTCCGCCCAAGTTCGACCCAGACCACATCCCCGGTTACACTTACCAGCAGAGTATGTGCCTTCTTAATAAGGCGCGTATGTTTAAGCCAGTTGGTATTTTATAAAAGGCCTTTTATGCATGTATGTGGCCACATATATATGAAAGATTTTTTAAAATCAGCCCCTATATGTAAAGGCTTGCAATACTCCCTCTTTGCACGGAAAAAATAATTTTGCCTTCAAATTCCTTACTTTTGAGTGAGAAAAGTGCAGACCTAATGAACTAATAATAGTTTCCACATAACAGCATAAGAAGTAGGACTGGCCTAGTAAGTATTTTGTTTTTTTGTATAGTGAAGGCCATAGGAACAAAGAAAAGGCAGTCATTTGTAACTTTTGAATCAGACCATTAACAACAATGCAGTGTGCTGTCAAAAGTGACTGAATTAATTGACAATTTTTTAACAGCTCTTTCTTTGTTGCATGTAGCAGTTAGTTTTACTTTGCTAAACTTTTCTGAATCGGTTCTTGTCTAGGAGGCGAGAAATGAGATTTCCATTACTACCCTGCTTTGTGGCAAAGCTGGATATACCTAGATTACTGATAAGTCTTGGTTAAAACGTTCCCTTCAATACTCATTTGAAAAGGCAACCTTTATCTCCACTCACAAATCTTCAGGTTGGTAAAATTCTCCTAGGCATTCTTTAAAAGCCTATCTTGCGACCCAGATTAGGCTATAGTCACAATGGTGTACAGCCAGACTGAAAAAGAAATAACTTTGCTGCTGCAGAACTAATTTCCTGTGCCTTAAATATTACACTGGAAAGCCATCAACATTCTTGATGTATTTGAAGTAATGCCAGGGGAGGTCAAAATAATGTTTCCCTAATGACTTATAGCTCATCTGTCTGTATGTATTTACCAATCCCTTGTACAAAGATCCTTTGTGATATCTGCATAAAGAAACATGTTGTAGCCAGCAGCTGAAATACAGAAGTTAAATTATCCATATTAAGAAATGTTTCATTTCGGCAGTAAACTGCTGTTTCAGCCATTAAACAAAGTACTGAGGTTTTTTTGTTTTTTGTTTTTTAATGAACTAAGAATATGTTCAATCCATTATAGAGACTAATAGGCTTAATTGTCCTGCTCAGATGCAGTTTCTACCCTCACACGCAGCAGATTTACTTTCAGTTTGTAAGGAAAAGCATCATTTTCTCATGCACTGATTCACTTACCAAAAGCTGCATGCAAACTGATGAGTCCATTAGGAAATTAGTTGGATTTGATATCAAAACTCTAGCAGGAACAAAAACTATAAAACTATGTTTATTTTAAAGGGCACAGGTTAGGAAATTAATGCAAATAAAAACCAAACTTGTCCTAGGGTGATTCTATTCTATTCAAGCATACAAATTATAGGTTCTAAAATATTATAAATAGATAATTCTTAATAGGAGGGAGATGGGCTTATGCCTCTGATATACGTTCTGTGTCTTGAACAGAGAAAGTCTGTGGTTATTAAACATTTGCACTAGTCATCTAATACAGTCTACCAGTCTTCATTTCACAGATTGTTAATATAATTTTCTCAGTGATGCAATAAATGCTCTAGGCAGTCTTAACAGATTTGCCATCCATTTTCTTTGTTTTCTAGAGCAATCTGAAGTTAAATATAAAGGACATTTTTTGGGGGGATCATATTCAAAGTGAGCAGTGGAGGAATACCTAGTGGTTAGAGCAACAGCCTAGCACCCAGGAGACTGGGGTTCAATCCCACTGGAACTCCTTGTGACCTTGGACAATTCACTTTACCCTTCCTTGCCTGGGTACCAAAGGCCTGGCAATCTTCTTCCAGTCATACCCTGCCAAGAAAACTCAGGGACCAGGAGTCAGTATAAACTTGACAGCACTTAAAAATAAATATTCTAAACCATTCATTGCCACTGAATATCCCCTCCGACCCGGTTTATATGCTTAGTGTGAGGAAATTCCACTGGGGTTAGCCAGCCAGCAACAATACTGAACATCTGGCTGGTTAACCCCAACCAGGTAAAGTTAGGCCAGAAAAAAAAGTTGACCTAACTTTAGCCGGGTTTAGATAGCTGGCCAGTCACTGAATATCGCTAATCCTCTATTCAGGAAAACCGAACATTAAGTGCTAGTGGTTAATTCTTCCCTTACTTGAGTCAATTCTTATTTCATAGCAGATAGCTTGAGAAAGATAGGGCAAGTTCTAAGACTCCAAATGATTTTCCTTAGGATTAAATCACCACAGCTATCATATTGAATACAAATCATTTTGATTATTGGGTTTGACCTACAGCAGTTGTTTTATCAACAGCAACGCGGGTGTGCTTTCCACTTAAATGAGAGAAACTTGACTGTGGGGGGTAATTTAGAAACCCTATCCATGTTTTAAATGAAGGATGTGGCGGCAGAAAAACATGGAAGCGCCTCAGGAACATCTTTATTAAAATATATGGCAAGGAGGCATTCTGGGGCGTTGGACTGGGTAGGGCGAAAATCTACACATCTATCTCCTATTTCATATAGGGGATGCGCATGTATAACTGAAATTTCCCACATCTGACATTACACCTGCCCCAACACAAAGAGAATATATAAACGTGCTCTTTTGAACATCTCTTCATGGTATGATGAAGGGTGATATCCTCCTTAATCCCCCCCCAGCAGAGTCATTTCTAAAATACCATCAGAAATGTAGATGTGGTTGCATCAATGTGTCATTTTTTGACTTTCGTGGTTTTGTTTTCCTAAAATGTGCCCTTGTGCGTCTTAGGAACACTATATAAGAAAATCCAGACTTAGGATAGGTGGGTGAGGGGTAAGGAATACGTGATTTTAAGTGCCCCAGGCCTATAGACCGTGTCTGAATTCAGAATCTCTTATTTATAAAGGTCAGGTAAGGAATATAGAGAAGTTAGATTTCCCAAAGCTTATAGCCAAACTCTTTGCTATTAGAATGTAGAAGCAGGCAGCTATAGGCAGGTAGGAATTAGCAATGCTTTTCTCTTTTGAAGAAAGAAAGAAAAGCAAAGATTTTTTTCTTTTTTTGCATATATATAGGCAGCCAGAAACACTAAATTGACTAAGCAATATTATGAATGATCAATTCAGGTAGGAATAGGCAATGGAAATTTATAAGTTGCTTCAGTTGATCGGAGCAAAATTCTAGATCTATGACAATGTACAGTTATTCATACCCAGCAAATCAGATCTACCTACATCTTTGAGTAAACTGATTGCCTGCCTACAGCAATTCAAGAATGGGCCAAAAAAAAATTCTGTCTGAAATCAAGTAAAACAGAGTTTTAAGGTACCCAACGTCAAAATAATTTTTGGGAATATGAACTCCCACTATAATCACAGGACAAAATCTTGGGATACTGCTGGACTCTTCACTTACTTTGATTCTGCATATTCAGGCTACCTTTAAAAACAGTTATCACCTGCATTAACTACTAATCTCTCCGTACAAGAGAGCAAGTCTAATCATATTGATCCATGCTGTGATAATTGAAATTTGTAAATATTTAAATCTGTATATATGTTTAAACTATCTATATACCTAATCAGCATTTACTCAGCATTGTAACCCTCAAATTACCATTTTTATTATATACAATTTAATGTTCACTGTAATTTCAATTGTTTGAATAAGTTTCAATGTAATGTTCAAGTTTTGTTCTATGTAAACTGCTTTGATTTTTCTGAAAGGCGGTATATAAAACCGTTCAATAAATAAATAAATAAATAAGTAAAATAACATCATAGCTAGACTACTGTAATACCGATACATTGGTAAAAGTCTGCACCAGCTCTAATCAATTCAGAATGCTGCAAGCAATGTGACCACATCACACACTTCCTGCAAAAGCTGCATTTACTGTCAGTACCCTATAAGTTAAATTTTAAAACTGTTTCTTATCTTCAGGACCTTCATAGAAAATAGGCCAGAGTGCCTAAACAATAAGTCAACTCTCTACACACCTTTCAGGTCTCTAATGTCCTCTCCAAGGAGCATCCCTAACTAAGCTCTAAACAAAGGAAATCGCGCAACCAGCAAGCCTTCTCAGGAGTAGCCCTCACACTTTGGAATGCACTCTCAGATGGGCTACACTTAACTGAAGATAACTATTTCAGAAAGCAGGTGAAAGCCTGATTGTTTTCCCAAACCTTTAAAAGGCTGTGGCGACTATCCAACCAATCACTAACACCACAGCAGGACTATCTTGCTGTGTATTCTCTGTGACATTTGTACAAAACCTTATATGGCTATACATAACAAATTACTCTTTCTTTAACTACCCACTTTTATTTATGCCAATACCTTTAATCTTGCACATCTTTTCTGTTTATTTCTCCCAAGTTCACATGTTCTCTCCTGCTTCCTAGTAAGACGTTTAGTAGTATTGTACAGACATCGTGGTGTTTGGTAGGTGCATTTGTTAGTGTACATTTAGTTTGTTAGTGCACCTTAAAAATGTTAGTGCATGCTAAGTTGATTTAGAGGGTTAATTTAAAAGCATTCCCACATATAGCAGCATTTACACATGCAGACTGGCATGTGTAAATGCCATTTCAGAACAGGTGCTTTTTAGATATGGGAATGTTAACCATGTCAAAAATCCCAGAGGTGTGGTGAGGGCAGGGAAAGGGAGTGGTTTGGGCAAGCCTGCAGTGTAGATGTGGATTCCCCATTTCATATGGAGAATCCATATCATTGCCAAAAAAGTACATGTCAGCATTTACATCTGCCCTGAAGCACCAGGGACCTCACGGTAAGCTCAGGGAAGGGATCATGGAGTGGAGGGTGTAGAGGCGGATAATGTCTGTGCCTTTGGGAGGGGGAGCAGAGCTGGGAGGGGGTTAGATGGAGGCATTACTGTCTTTTGGTTTGCCATGACTACAGAGGTAGAAGAGAGTATGAGAATTCCATGGTTTGTTGGGGAGATTAGGGGCCAACAGATGTGCTGGGAGCTAAAGGGGTGTGGGGGGGGGGAGGAATCAAGGTGTGGGGATAGGGTGGGGTGGATGATCCCATGGTACAGTCCTTAACATGAGAAAAGATCTACAAAAGCTGGAAGATTGGTCAAATGCTTGGCAATTAAGATTTAATGCAAAGAAGTGCAGAGTCATGCACTTGGGTAACAGAAACCTGCAAAATTCAAAAGCTTGCAAACAGAACACAGAAATAAATACAGGATCAAGCTCAAAAAGTCTAAAAGAGAAATAAGGATAGCAAAATCAAAAGCAGAGGAAAAGATGGCTAAAGATGTTAAGGGTGGCGACAAAACTTTCTTCAGGTATATTCGGGAAAGGAAGAAGATCAGAGTTGGAATTGCAGGACTCAGAAGTGCTGGGAAAGGACTCATGGAAAGTGACACTGAAAAAGCGAAATTGCTAAACAAATACTTCTGCTCTGTTTTTACTAAAGAAGATCCTGGAGATGGACCAGCTGTGACTCCCAAATATAAAAATGGGAATGAAGTAGATACCACACCATTCACAGAAGATGAGGTGTTAGAACAACTTGTTAAACTGAAAGTGGACAAAGCCATGGGACCAGCTGGGATACATCCCAGGATACTGAAAGAGCTCAGAGAGGTTCTTGCAGGACCGTTAAAGGATGTCTTCAACAGATCCTTGGAAACAGGAGAGGTTCCTCAGGACTGGAGAATGGCTGATGTTGTACCTCTACACAAAAGTGCTGACAGGGAAGAAGTCTCAAACTACAGGCCCGTGAGCCTTACCTCGGTGGCGGGAAAAGTAATGGAGGTACTCCTAAAAGAGCGAATAGTGAACTTTCTCAAAACAACAGGTTGCAAGATCCGAGGCAACATGGTTTTACTGAAGGACGGTCTTGCCAAACAAATCTGATTGAGTTCTTTGACTTGGTGACCAAGGAACAAGATCAGGGGCATGCAATGGATGTCGTCTACCTGGATTTCAGCAAAGCTTTTGATACTGTTCCTCATAGGAGGCTTGTCAATAAGCTCAGTAGCTTGGGGATGGGTCCCAAGATGGTAAACTGGATTAGAAATTGGTTGACTGACAGACAGCAGAAGGTGATGGTACATGGAGCTCACTCGGATGAGAGGAAGGTGATTAGCGGGGTGCCCCAGGGTTCGGTCCTGGGCCCGGCACTGTTCAATATATTTGTGAGTGATATTGCTGAAGGACTGAATGGAAAGGTCTGTCTTTTTGCAGATGACACAAAAATTTGCAACAGAGTGGACTCCCCCGAGGGAGTGGTTAACATGAGGAAAGATCTACAAAAGCTGGAAGACTGGTCTAATGCTTGGCAACTACGATTTAATGCCAAAAAGTGCAGTGTCATGAGTAGCAGAATTCCAAGGGAAATGTACACGATAGGGGGCGAGAGGTTGGTGTGCACGGATCAGGAGAAAAATCTTGGTGTGATTATTTCTGTAGATCTCAAGGTGGCAAAACAGTGCGGCAAGGCGGTGGCAAAAGCCAGGAGGATGTTGGGCTGCATACGAAGAGGAATTACCAGCAGAAAGAAAGAGGTTCTAATACCACTGTATAAGTCACTGGTGAGGCCTCACTTGAAATACTGTGTTCAGTTTTGGAGACCGTATCTTGCAAAGGATGTAAAAAGAATGGAATCTGTTCAGAGGAAGGTGACCAAAATGATTTGGAGCCTGCGTCAGAAGCCTTATGAGAAGAGACTTGAAGACCTAAATATGTACACTTTGGAGGAGAGGAGGGATAGGGGAGATATGATTCAGACCTTTAAATACTTAAGGAGAAATAATGAACAAGCAAACCTCTTCCAAAGACGGGGAAGCTGTAAAACGAGAGGGCATAATATGATGCTGCAAGGTGGAAAATTGAAAGGCAATATCAGGAAATACTTTTTCACTGAGAGGGTGGTGGATGCTTGGAATGCCCTCCCAATGGAGGTGGTGGGAGCAAATACGGTGACAGAATTCAAAATGGCATGGGACAGATGCAATGGATCCATTTATAGCAACTGAATAAAATCAAAATAAACTGAACCATCTAACTTCTCAACAAATAGGTGTGTCCTGCATGGAGCGGTGGGTTCACCCCTAAACAAAGACATGGGGAGGGGTAGCCTGAGGGGCGGCCTGCACAGAGTGGCACCTACTCCTGCCATCTTACTCCGGCCTTCTTACTGGGCAGACTAGATGGACCATACTGGTCTTTATCTGCCGTCATTTACTATGTTACTATGTCAAAAAGCAGCAGACCCAGCACAGATCCCTGGGGTACACCACTATTCACCTTTCTCCATTGGGAAAATTGGCCACTGAGCCCTACCCCCTGATTACTATCTTTTAACCAGTTCCTGATCCACAATAGTACACTGCCTCCTATACTATGACTCTTTAGTGTTGCCAAATGTCTCTGATGAGGGACCTTGTCAAAGGCTTTCTGAAAGTCCAGATACACTACATCAAACCGACTCACCTTTGTCCACCTGTTTATTCACACCTTCAAAAAAACATAACAGATTAGTAAGACAATATCTTCCTTGTCTAAAGCCATGTTGGCTGTCTCCCATTAGGCCATGACTATCTACATGCTGAGTAATTTTATTCTTTATGATGGTTTCTACCATTTTTCCCGGTACTGACTTCAGGCTCACCGGTCTGTAGTTTCCCAGATCACCCCTGGAACCCTTTTTAAAAATTGGTGTTACATTGGCGATCCTCGAATCTTCAGGTATTAGAGATGATTTTAATGATAGTTTACAGATCACTAATAGCAGGTCTGCAATCTCATATTTCAGTTCTTTCAACACCCTTAGATGTATACCATCCGGCTCAGGTGATTTGCTACTCTTCAGTTTATCTAACAGCTGTAATACTTCTTCCCGATGTATCGATATTTCCTTCAATTCTTCCGCACCTTTAAATACCACTTCAGTCATGGGTAACATCCCTACATCTTCCTCAGTAAAGACCGAAGCAAAGAATTCATTCAGTCTCTCCGCTATCGCCTTGTCGCCTCTTAGTGCCCCTTTAACCCCTCTATCATCTAATGGACCATATATACTGTCTTTAGATACTAAAAGAGAATTAATGAACGAACAAACTTCTTCCAAAGATGGGGAAGCTGTAAAACTAGAGGGCATAACATAAAGCTGCAAGGGGGTAAATTGAAAGGCAATGTCAGGAAATACTTTTTCACTGAAAGGGTGGTGGATGGTTGGAATGCCCTACCGATGGAAGTGGTGGGGGCAAATACAGTGACAAAATTCAAAATGGCATGGGACAGACTCAGTGGATCCCTTTACAGCAACAGGATAAAATCAAAATAAACCTAACTAATTTTTCAACAAACAGGGGTGTCCTACACGGAGCGGTGGTTCACCCCTAGACAAAGACATGGGGAGGGGTGACCTGCACGGAGTGGCAGGTGCACCTACTCTTGCCATCTTACTGAGCAGACTAGATGGACCATACTGGTCTTTATCTGCCATCATTTACTATGTTACTATGACTCTTTCACTGTTCTAATTGTATATTATGTTGGGGGTTATTCTGAGGCACGAATATTCCCGGCTGTGCAGGAAAGTTAGATGGGGACGGGGAAGGGGCAGCACGGGGGCGGAGAGTGGGCGGGCAGTAGGCAGTCGCCAGCCCTGGACGTATAGGGCCAATTTCTAATGTCCAGGGAATTTATTCCACCCCCTGGGTATTTCTTTTGTTCAGCTCCGGGGCACAGATGGGCGGGCAAGAGTTAATTCCCCGCAGCCCGAACCTGGCCTTAGAAGGCCGGATTGGGGGTCAGGCTGCGGGGAATTAACTTTATTTTGTGGCAGCCAGCATCGCGGCTTTTAAATGGAGCTATGGCGCTATGGCAACATGACGTCATGGTGCCACGGCTCCATTTAAAAACTCTGACTGAGTTAGTCGGGCAGGCATGTACATGCAGGCTGGGACTGAATCACAGTCCTGGCCTGTACATACATGCCTATTCGTGATTCTGATCCCACGGGGGAGATGTATGTGCGGGACAGAATCGGGCCCTTTACTTTTAGTTATTCTATTACTATAATGTAAGTTGGCTATATCAAGCTATACCTGTTGTACACCTCCTTGGGTGAATCTCTTCATAAAAGTGATTAATAAATCATAATATATACTACTTAAATAAACCTTTTGAAAATCCACCAGTAACTGAACAATTCCTTATACTTTAAGGTTCTATACTCCCTACCTACTCGACTAAAAAGAGGTGGCCAAAACCAGTTGAATTTAATAGTACAGACAACTAAAGGCTGGACTGTGCAGACAGCTCATGTAAGAATCTGAATGTATTTTACTTTGGGTTTATTGCATTTTCAGTGTAAGTAGTGTCATTATCCTAGGGCGCTATGCAATTTAGAGGCTAATTCTACAAAGGCTTTCTATATATAAACCCTAGCACAAAATCTGCATGCTATGTTATGCAAAATTTGCTACCATATGCATGTATAAAAATAAATGTTGGCGTGATTCTACCTATACCTTTGTATGTGTATAAAACAGTCATAGACAGAATTGGGAAGAGTTTAGGGTTTACACATATGTTGCAAGCTATATGTATCTGCATCTCGGCAATACAAACGTATTTGTTTTATCCCTGCTTCAGAGCAGATGTAAATATGCATGAGTGCAATTTTAGAAGGAAAAGCATACGTCACTTTTTAGAAATATTCAGGCAACATTCACTTATGCAGCCAGTTCTAAAATTGCCTCCTGCATATATCAAGTTAGACTGTTAAAGCAGCATAAATAATCCTTTCAGAAAAAAACCTGCCATTTTTTGAATTCCAGAATCCCAGTGAAGTAGCGCTTTGTTTGCTGGAGGAATTGGAGAGAGGCAGGAAAGAGAGCGGTGCCATGTTTTGACAGCTGGTAGGTCAGTCATTTGTTTTATTAAATCAGGCAAAGCACTTAAAAGTAAAAAAAACAAACATACAGGCTAGAGCAGGTTTCAGCTCTTTTCCAAGTTTGTATTAGAGTAGCAGACAAGTTGAGAAAGTGCCATTGCGGTTCTCTGTTTCTTGCGTCTCTTTCCTTAACTCAGTCCTCTGACCTTCCTCTCTAATACTGTCATCAACCTTCGTGCCTCAGCCAACAAATGTATTCACTATTCTTCTCCTATACACTTAACCCTTATTTTCCCTCTTCCCCATCAATCTTACCTTTCCACCAACTATGGCTTTCTCCAAAACAGAGCACCATCATCCCTCTACTTACTACTACTACTGAGCATTTGTATCCCTCTACTTACTACTACTACTGAACATTTGTATAGTGCTACAAGACATATGCAGCGCTACACAGACACATGTAAAAGACGGTCCCTGCTCATCAGAGCTTACAATCTACTCAAGAAAGACAACAGAGTAGACATGGGATACATCTAGGGGGAATGGTAAAGGAACACATAGGAGACCAGGCGAGTCAAGATTTGAATACTTGTCATATTCCACAAGGAACAGAACAAAGTCAAACTTGGGATAGGCTATGAAGTGCAGAGAAATTGGCACCTGGTTAATGGAAAATGGGGTGTTTTCTAATTATATGATTTGAAGTCCATGAAGGGACATCACATAAGTGCTGTCTAAAATAAAATAGCTTCTTGTTTTAAGCAAAATGGAAATTGTAAATTGTCATGTTAACTGTAATTACAAAGTTTATTATGTAAAAAGTTATACCACCGTTCTATGTAAAATGTTCTGTTCTTTGTAAACCGCCCCTGATCTTTGGAAGGGGCGGTATAGAAGAATCTAATAAATAAAAATAAATAAATAAAATGTGCTGACAGCAACAATGGCTTTCATTTTCAGTAGCAAGCTCATTTTCAGTAGGCAAGCTCTATAAAATGTCTCTCTTCCTTTTTGGTCTCAGAAGGCCCTACATTCAAAGGCAATTATGGGTTCACCAGTGGCTGATAAAGGTGTAAATTGCCCTATCTGTGAATTCAAAAAAATATATTTGGGTCATTCAAATCACTAAATGGCCCATTATCATCTGTATTTTTGTGGGCTAGATTAGGGGAGGACTGAGGGCAGGGCAACAAAAAATATCCAGAGAGTGGTGATATTTAGTTACTATTCAAATAAGTTATACATTTAAAGGCACATTTTAGAAATGACATCCAAGAGCAATCCGGGATGTTCAAGCAAGAAAGCCTGAAAAAAAAAGCAGGCAGGTTCAACTTCAGGCATGATTTCACAAATGTGGACGTGCCCTATATGGACATCAGCATGGCATCTATATAGACATCCTCAGAAAACTGTTCATTAGGGACATCTAGGAATAGTGTAATGGTTAGAGTAGTGTCGTAGAACAAGGGAAGCCAGGGTTCAAATCCCACTTCTGCTATCATTTGAAGAATGGAGAAGTAGCCTAATGGTTTTAGCACTGGCTTAGGAACCAGGAGACTCCTTGGGCCTTTGGCAAGTCACTTAACCCTCAATTGCCTCAGAAAAATCCAAGTTATCAATGTTCCTGTTTAATGTACATTACCAAGTTTAAGTTACAATGTAAAATGCTTTGACCGAAATGATAAAACAATATAAAAAAAAAGCCCTGAATATTTTTACAGATCCATCCTTCTCACCACCATCCCTTCTGAAATTCAATGATTGTACCATCAAGGTGAAAACCAAAGTTAAATATCTGGGCATTATATTGGATCTGAAGCTAAATCTCCAGGCACAAATAAAGAGACCAACAAATTCCGTATACCACAAGTTGAGAACACTAAAGAACCTCCGGCCCCTACTAATCTCTAGTTTATTCATAACAGCATGTCAATCCATAATCACACCCATTCTTGATTATGTGTAGTATCATATACCATGGCCTCCCAAAGCAAAACCTCCATCCCCTACAGATGGCTCAGAACACCACTACGAGGATAATCCAGAAAGTCCCTCGACAAGCACACATCACCCCCATACTGAGGTACCTTCACTGGCTATCGATACTCTCAAGAATAAGATACAAAGCCATCACCACAACATTCAAAATCATTCACAACAGTTCTGCTTCTTGTCTACAGCCCTCTGCTATCAAGACCCAATAATAATAGCAAAAGACCTGTAACAGAGTCAGTTGCATTATTAAATGATAGAGGGGTAAAAGGGGCACTAAGAGGGGACAAGGCCATAGTGGAGAGACTGAATGAATTATTTGCTTCGGTCTTTACTGAGGAAGATGTAGGGATGTTACCCATGACTTAAATGGTATTTAAAGGTGATGCCGCAGAAGAATTGAAAGAAATATCGATACACCGGGAAGATGTATTACAACTATTTGATAAATTGAAATGTAGCAAATCACCTGGACCAGATGGTATACATCCAAGGGTGCTGAAAGAATTGAAATATGAGATTGCAGACCTACTATTAGTAATCTGTGAACTATCATTAAAATCATCTGTAATACTTGGAGGATGGCCAATGTAACGCCAATTTTTAAAAAGGGTTCCAGGGGTGATCTGCGAAACTGCAGACCGGGAGACTGATGTCAGTACTGGGAAAAATGGTAGAAACCATCATAAAGAACAAAATTACTGAACATATAGAAAGTGTCGGAGCTCCCCCGTGTGGCCAGGCGGTTGCCTAGTGATACGAGAGGGTTCTGATTGTCCTTTGTATAGATTCAGCCCAAATAGCATGTAGTTGTGTCCTTTAAAGGATTAGAGCCAAGTGCAAAGGTCGCAGGAATATTCCTTTATTTGAGAAATAAGGATTTCCTAACCAAATTAAATTCTTTGGCAAGAATAGTTTGAAGCTTACAAAACAAAGTCAGGATACTTCTCCATATAAACACAAGCCTATTGAACAGTCCTTGGCTTGGTTTAGTTTAAACCTTAGTTCCACATGTAAAAACTCTTTTTACAACAGCAGTCTGCTTTCTGGTCCCCAGGAGGCACTATAAATCTCCACTGTTACTTTCACAGCAAGTATAGCAATATTCCCTGGTCCACCAAGAGACTTTTCAAATGCAGTAGTATTTCTTCCAGTTACAATATGAACTTTTAGCTTCTTCCTGGCTTTCTTATCCAGGCAGCTTTAATCAGCCAAGCTACCATTAAAAACCTAGCTAAAAGTTATGGGCTTTCCATAAAATGTCCTTGTTAAGAACTTCTGGGTTTTCCCCAGCTAACAAAACCCTATTCAGTTCTTATTCCTCTAGCACAGATAGCACATTCAGTAATCAAGAACTCCTGGGTTTTCCTCCAGCTCATTAAAAACCCCTATTCAGTTCTTTTACTCTTCCTTGGCACAGACAGCACAGTCTATCTCCATATCTGAAACACTGCTTGCATCCACACTGTCCCCCAGGTCCATCTCTTCCTCGCTAGGCTCCTTCAGATATCTGCTTTCCTTAGTATCCGCCTGAGAAGCTTTTGTAGGTTGTAAAACCTTCAAGACTTGCTCCCAGCCATGCTTTGCAGAACGTGAGCTTGTGGGGGAATAGGGTTGCCAACTGGCCGGTTTTCAGCCGGCCTGGCCGGTTTTTCCATGGCCAGGCCGGCTGCCGGCGCAGAGGCAAAATCGGCACTTGAAAAGCCGGTTTTTTGCTCTGGCCGCAAGATCGGGAGCGGCCAGAGCAAAAAACCCGGCTTTTCTCCCAACCCGGAGGGCTTCAGAGGGAGCCGGGGAAGCCCGCGCGAGGCCCCGGCTCCCTCTGTACAGCCGCCAGCGTGAAGAGCCTTTTCCTTCACGCTGGTGGCTGTTCCTGTGAAGCCGCGATTGGTGGGAAAGGTTAAAGGCAATGCCCTTTAACCTTTCCCAGCATTCGCGGCTTCACAGGAACAGCCGCCAGCCTGAAGGAAAAGGCTCTTCACGCTGGCGGCTGTACAGAGGGAGCCGGGCCTCGCGCGGGCTTCCCCGGCTCCCTCTAAAGCCTCAGACAGCCGCGGTTTTGTGGGGGGGAGGACAAGGACTGCCTGGGCTGTGATGGGGGGGAGGGGACCTGGACTGGAAAAGGGCTAGGAGGGGGGAGTTGGACTGGAAATGGGTTGTGGTGGGGGGGGGGGACCTGTACCGGAAAAGGGCTATGGGGGGGGGGGGGAAATGGACTGGAAAGAAATGGGCTGTTATGGGGGGGGACCTGGACTGTAAAAGGGCTATGGGGGGGGGGGAGGGGACATGGACTGGAAATGGGTTTGATGGGGAGGGGGACCTGGACTGGAAAAGGGCTGGGGGGGGGGAACTTGGACTGGAACTAGGCTATGGTGGAGGGAGGGGGAACATGGACTGGAAATAGGCTGTGATTAGGGGGACTTGGACTGGAAATGGGTTGTGAAGGGGGGGGACCTGGATTGGAAAAGGGCGATGGGGGGGCATTGGACTGGAAAGAAATGGGCTGTGATGGGGAGGGTGACCTGGAATGTAAAAGGTCTATGGGGGGGGGGGAGGGGGGAGACATGGACTGGAAATGGGTTTTGATGGGGAGGGGGACCTGGACTGGAAAAGGGCTATGGTGGGGGGGGGGGCAGGGCCAGGAAATGTGGTGTGATGGGGAGGGGGACCTGGACTGGAAAAGGGCGATGGGGGGGGGGGGAACTTGGACTGGAAATGGGCTATGGTGGAGGGAGGGGGAACGTGGACTGGAAATAGGCTGTGATTAGGGGGGCTAGGACTGCAAATGGACTGTGATGGTGGGGGGGGGGTAGGACTGCAAATGGGCTGTGATGGTGCGGGGGGACTCGGACTGCAAATGGGATGTGATGGGGGGGGGGCTAGGACTGGAAATAGGCTGTGATGGGGGACTTGGACTGGAAATGGGCTGTGATTGGGGGGCTAGGACTGGAAATGGTCTGTGATGTGAGGGCTAGCACTGGAAATGGGCTGATGAAGAGCTGGAATAGGACTGGAAATGGGCTGATGTGGGGCATGGGAGAATGGGATTAGAAGGGAGTGGATGCTGGGTGGGTCTAAAACTATAAGGGAACTGATTTTGGGGGAGGACTAGAATAGATGGGGAATGAGAATGGAGAGGGGAAAATATTTTGTGTGGAAGAAAAGTCTATGATGGGCTGGGTATTGGGAGAGTAAGAGGGGCTTGAGAATGGAAGGGTGAAATTTAAATGGATGATAAAGGAATAAGGAAAGAATTGGGGGAAACAGCAAAAGGGAAACAATCAGTATGTTAAAGCAGAAATAGAGAGAGAATGGAAAACATCTAAAAGAGAAGAAAGGACAAATGGATAGCTCGCAGAAGACACGAAGAAACCAGAAAAAGTGACTGGAGCAATTGCAACTGAAAAATAAAACGCCCAAACAGAAGGTAGAAAAATACTTTTTATTTTGAATTTATTAGCTGGAATAGCGTAGTTACTCACCTGTAACAGGTGTTCTCCAGGAGCAGCAGGAATCAGTCCTCACTTATGGGTGACGTCGGCGCCGACGGAGCCCTCGCGGAGCAATTTTCCCCAGCTTTCAAAGAAAGCCTTTGGGAATTGCAGCGCGCATGCGCGGTCGTCTTCCCGCCCGAAGGTGCCATCTTAGCCAGTCAGATGACATAGCTAAAAAAGACAGCATAAAAATTTGCAAAAAGAACATAAGCAGACGATTGCAACTCCAAGGGGAGGAGGGAGGGTAGTGAGGACTGATTCCTGCTGCTCCAGGAGAACACCTGTTACAGGTGAGTAACTACGCTTTCTCCAGGACCAAGCAGGAAGTCAGTCCTCACTTATGGGACTCCCAAGCTCAAGGCTACCGGAGACCCTAAGCACAAAAATGAGCTCCCTCTAGCTCAGCAGCACAGAAGGATAGAATCTTCGCTGAATTATCACCCACCGGTAGCCCACATCCGGGATGGAGGGTAGGAGTTGCTCAGACCTCAAAGAGATTACGGAGGACTGCCTGTCCGAAAGCACTGTCCCTACGGGACTCCCTCTCGAGACAGTAATGGACCGCAAAAGTCTGGCTCGAAGACCAAGTAGCGGCCCGGCAGATGTCTGCCAGCGGAACAGAGCGGAGGTAAGCCACTGACGTGGCCTTTGCCCGAACGCAATGAGCCGTGACTCGACTTTCTAAGGCGAGTCCGGCTGCCCCATAAGCCCAAGAGATACAGTCCGCAACCCAGATGGACAGAGTACGCTTGGAGACCGGGAGTCCCAATTTATTGGGGTCAAAAGACAACAAAAGCTGAGCAGCTTTACGGTGCTCCCGCGTACGGTCAAGGTAGAAGTTCAATGCCCTTCTACAGTCCAGGGTATGGAGGACCGTCTCAGCTCGGCTGGAGTGTGGTCTGGGAAAGAAGGTTGGAAGTACCACCTCCTGATTCATGTGAAAAGGGGAGACCACTTTAGGCAGAAACTTTGGGTGAGTCCGTAGGACTACCCTATTCTGGTAGAACCTAGTGTAAGGGGGATCAGACACGAGGGCCTGCAATTCACTTACGCGCCTAGCGGAAGTGAGGGCTATCAAGAACAGTGTTTTCCAAGACAGAAAACGGAGAGAACATGTAGCCATAGGTTCAAAAGGCGGACAGGTGATCCGCTGCAAAACCACATTCAGGTCCCAGTCCGGCGCTGGCGGGCGCAGAGGTGGTTTAAGTAGAAGGAGACCTCGGAGAAACCTCGCTACGAGAGGGTCGCCGGAGAGAGGTCTACCGTCCACCGGCACATGATGAGCCGAAAGAGCACTGAGGTGAACTTTGACGGAGTTGGACTTAAGTCCCAGATGAGAGAGGTGTAGCAAGTACTGCAAGATCACCGACACCGGGCAGGAGAAGGGATCCTGCGACTGTTGGGTACACCAGACTGCAAATCGACGCCATTTAAGGGCGTAGCATTTGCGGGTAGAAGGCCGTCGCGAAGTCAAGACGACCTCCTCCACCTCCGCCGGCAGGAGAAGGGGAGCAAGGACTACCCTCTCAGCAGCCAGGCCATGAGGTTGAGAGACCGGAGGTTGGGGTGCAGTAGGGACCCCTGATCCTGAGTGAGGAGATCCGGTTGTACCCCCAGAGGGATCGGACCCTCCACCGTCAGTTGCAGCAGGAGCGGAAACCACGGCTGTCTGGGCCAGCGAGGGGCCACCAGGATCATAAAGGCTTTGTCTCGGAGAACCTTGAAAAGAGTCCGAGAGACCAGCGGGATGGGAGGGAAAGCGTACAGAAGGCTCCCCGACCATGAGATCAGAAAGGCGTCCGCCGCAACCCAAAGGGGGTGCGGCTGACGAGAGCAGAAGCGAGGAAGCTGCCGGTTGCGAGGACTGGCAAAGAGATCCATCGTGGGGAGGCCCCACTTGAGGAAGAGCTTCTGAACTACCAAGGGATCCAGACGCCACTCGTGCGGCTGGAGGACCCTGCTGAGTTTGTCCGCAAGGCAATTGTCCCGGCCCGGGAGATAAACTGCCTTGAGGAGAATGCCGTGACTGACGGCCCAAGAGCAGAGCTTCTGAGCCTCTCGGCAGAGGAGAAAGGAGCCCGTGCCTCCCTGTTTGTTCACGTAGAACATGGCAACTTGATTGTCCGTCTGGACAAGGACGGACTGTTGGGAAGTTAGGTGGGAGAAGGCCTTGAGAGCTAGGCGGATCGCCCGGAGCTCCAGGAAGTTGATCTGCTGAGCAGACTCCCACGCGGTCCAGAGGCCCTGAGTACGCGCCCCTTGGCAATGCGCTCCCCAGCCCAGGAGGGATGCATCGGTGGTCAGCACCCGGGTCGGCTGAGGGGACTGGAAAGGCATACCGAGTATCAGGTTCGGCTGCCGGAGCCACCACCGGAGAGACGAGATCAGCGGCTCGGAAACGCGCACTAGGTCTGCGAGGCCGCCCGTGGCTTGTCGCCACTGCCGGCGGAGACACCATTGAGCAGACCGCATATTCAGGCGGGCATTGGGGGTCACATGGACGGTGGAAGCCATATGGCCGAGCAGTCTCAGGAAGCGCCTGGCGGAGACCAGGGGCTGGCTGCGAAAGCGGTCGGCTAGGTCCATGAGCCGCTGAGCCCTGTCGAGCGGTAGGTACGCTCGCGCCTGAGGAGTGTGCAGCCTTGCGCCGATGAACTCGAGATCCTGTGAGGGGAGCAAAGTGGACTTTGCGAAGTTTATGACAAAGCCCAAGTGCTGCAGCAGAGTCACCGTGCGGCACGTGGCGTTGGTGACCTCCTGAGCGGACGCTGCTCTGATGAGCCAGTCGTCGAGGTACGGAAAGACATAGAGGCCGTGAAGCCGGAGATGGGCCGCCACGACCGCGAGACATTTTGTGAAGACTCGCGGTGCGGAGGACAGGCCAAAGGGCAGTACTCTGTACTGGTAATGATTTCCTGCCACCACAAACCTTAGGTATTGGCGGTGGCTTGGGTGGATGAGGATGTGCGTGTAGGCATCCTTCAGATCCAAGGAGCATAGCCAATCTCCCTGCTGGAGGTAGGGCAGAAGGATTCCAAGGGTAAGCATTTTGAACTTCTCCCGCACAAGGAACTTGTTGAGGTTGCGCAAGTCCAGGATGGGTCTGAGGCCTCCTGTTCTCTTTGGTATCAGAAAATACCTTGAATAGAAGCCTTGACCTCTCAGGTGGTGCGGCACCGGTTCCACCGCCTGTTCCTGCAGAAGACCTGCTAACTCCTGAAGGAGCAACTCCCTGTGCAGAGGGGGGCGCGGAGGCTCTCCCGGAAAATAGGAGGGAGGGACCTGATGGAAGTGGAGAAGGTAGCCCTCTCGCACGACCTGAAGCACCCAGGCATCTGCGGTGATGCTGGACCACCTGTGGGCGAAGTGAACCAGCCGGCCTCCGGTGCTGGGGGGAACCAGCGGGGGGGGAGAGGCTATGCTGAGCGAGTCAAAAGCCCCCACCCTGCTGAGCAGGGGCTGGTGGTGCAGGCTTGGGGGCTTGCTGCCTACGGGACCCGTTACCCCGTCCCTTGGCCTGCTGGCCCTGTTGGGGAGCTGCAGGGGCCTGATAATGGGGGTATTGTTTGTAGGCAGCCGCCTTCCTCGGGTAAAAGGACTTTTTCCCCGAGCCCTTCTTTTTCTGGGAAGGGGCGGAGGTCTTCCTAGAAAGCCTGGTCCTGGTGAGAGTCTCAGTCTCAATTTGTGCAGCCTTTTCCGCCATGGGCTTGCCAAAGAGGTTCTCGCCTCGGCAGGGGACATCGACCAACTTGTCCTGCACCCAGGGCTCAAGGTCGGACGACTGAAGCCAAGCCTGTCGGCGGGCACCGATGCCGGCTGCGGCTACTCGAGCCGAGGCTTCAAAGCCATCATAGGCTGCTCGGGACATGAACTTTGAGCATTCCCGAATGCCCGTGGACAAGGCTAGGAACCTCCGCAAGGGCTCCTCGGAGAGACCAGCGGAGAAACCGGCTAGCTCTTTAGCCAGATCCCGGAGATACATGCCCATGTATAGCTGGTAAGTCTGGACACGACATGCGAGCATAGAGCCCTGGAAGCACTTCTTGCCAAGGCCATCCAGGTTACGGGCCTCCCTTCCAGGAGGCACCGAGGAGTGCATCTTCTGGCTCTTAAGACGATGCATGGCCGATTCCACTACCATGGAATGGTGTGGCAACTGTGCCTTTTGGAAGCCAGGGCTCTTGCGGACCCGATAGATAGAATCGACCCGCTTGCTCAGGACCGGCGAGGAGGCCGGACTCTCCCACATGCGGAAGAGTAGTCGTTCCAGCATAGGAGGAACCGGCACAGTAAAGTGTTCCCTCGCGGGAGAGTCATACTGGAGGGCGTCGAGCTCTTCGGCTCGAGGCTCCTCCTCGGGATCCGCAGGGAAGGCCAAAGCCTTGGCCATATCCCTAACGAAGTCCGAGAACCGGGCATCCTCCGGGGGGGACTGCTTCCGAGGCTCGGACTCCGGTGAGTCCGATGGGACACACCGAGTCCGGAAAGAATCAGGTGACTCTTCCTCCTCAGACTCCCAGACCGACTCCGACGAGGACTCGGTGGGGTCGGCCTGGGCAGGGTGCGGCGCCAGCCGCCCCGACGCCGAGGGAGTCGGCGTCGGCGACCTCGGTCCCGAACGGGAGGCCGAGGGTGACCTCGACCGAGGATCGACTCGAGTTCTCATCGACTCGAGGATCGGCTCGGTCTCCGGGGTCGACTTGGACGTCGACGTCCCGGCGGTCGGGGCAGCGACGCCAGCGAAGCCAGCGAGCAGTGCCCTCTGCTGGTCCATGAAGGCAGACAGTCTGCTCTCCAAGGCCGTCAACCTGAGTCCGAGCTCAGGTGACCCAGCAGCCCCCGACTTGGGCCCCGACGGCGTCGGGCCCGACGTCGGCTGTCGCGGAGGCGAGTCCAGAAGGACCACAGGACTTACCCGGGCAGGCATCTCCGACTCCAGGCGAGGTCGCTTCGGGAGGTGTTCCTTCTCCAAGGACCCGGGGCGGCTGTCGGGGCTATGCGACCTGGCCCTCGCAGAGCCAGGAGCGTCCACCGACGCCGCCCTCGCGGGTTTTTCCTTCCGACGATGGTCCCCGGAGGGAGAACCCCGGTCGGAGGAGCTCCGGCGACGGTCCGAGCTGGAGCCTTTCGACACGGAGGCCTCCGACGAGGTCCGGGTACGGCTGGGGTCAGCGAAGATTCTCTCACGCTGATGCCGCCGACTTCTCAACGCCTTCGAGGACAGTTTGCTGCAGGGCCCACAGATCAGTTCCTCATGATCCGGGCCCAGGCAGCGGAGGCAAAAGTCGTGTGTGTCGGTTAGTGACATATTACGGTCACACCGACCACACCGCTTAAACCCACTGGCAGCCATCGGGGGAAAAAGGGCCCCTGCGAGGTCAAAGGACCGGGCTGCCAGGGAAAACGAAAACGAAAGCTGACTAAGTCAGAAAAACCGAAAAAAGTAAGAGGACTCGAGACCGGCGTCGCGAGTCCGGGCGGGAAAACGATCGGCGTCGAACCGAAAGAAAAAAGGATAAAATAAAGAAGAAAATCAACTTTTTCGCGGGGACAAGACGGGGACGTCTGTAGGGCTCCGCGGAAAAAAGAAGACTGGCTAAGATGGCACCTTCGGGCGGGAAGACGACCGCGCATGCGCGCTGCAATTCCCAAAGGCTTTCTTTGAAAGCTGGGGAAAATTGCTCCGCGAGGGCTCCGTCGGCGCCGACGTCACCCATAAGTGAGGACTGACTTCCTGCTTGGTCCTGGAGAAATGTCTGGTCTGGGAAGTGTGTATTGATAACATCTTTGCGTTTTTGTTTAGTGCAAGAGGAAATTACTTTATAGTTTTATTTCTCCAGTGTTGTACATTTCATGTTTGGATTTTGGGGTTCCCAGTTTAATTATTATCTGACCAAGGAAGTTAGCCTACACGTATCCTCGGTAATTTTTGTGGGTGGGGCTGGGGGCGGGGCAGGGGTGGAGCATGGCGAGCCACAGGTGTCGGGTTTTTCTCAGTGAAAAGTTGGTAACCCTATGGGGGAAGGGCAGCAAAAGGTTTCCCTGTCAAGCAGCTCTTTTAAAGCTTGTAAAGGGCTCACCTTACTAGTAGTGCTTTTCCTTCCTGTAGGCTCCTAGCAGTGAGAAGGGCTAGGCCATGAGTTCCTGGAGAATATCTCCTCTTCTGAGGAATCCTCCCCTGAGCTCTCCACTGGCCTTCTCAGCTCTCTGTTCCTGCTTTCAAACTGCTTCTGTGCAAGCTGCTTCTGTGTCTCCTGTTTCTCTCATGTCAGTGTCTGTGACTCCTTCTCTTTCTCTGTCCTTCTCTCTCCACGTTTCCTTGCCTTTGCCTTTTCCTCTGCCCCTTTGTGAGTGCAACTTCCCTGCGTAAATGTTTGGGGCTGTCCCATGGCTCTTGACTCTGCCCCCAAACCACTCCCATCTCCTCCCTCTGTCTCCATGGGAACAGGGCGTGTCCCTAGGTCTGCACTCCTCTGCGGGGAATCTTTGTCTTTAGTTTGGGTGTTAACCCTTCCTGTGCCTGCAGTTTCTTTGGGAAAAGAAAAAAAAAGGCTGCTTTTTCTTTCTTTCTCTGCATTCTGAGCCTGCTTCTCCACCACAAAAGTCATGGCTTAAAGGGAGACAGCCAACATGGCTTTAGCCAAGGAAGGTCTCGTCTTACTAATCAGTTATATTTTTTGAAGGTGTGAATAAACAGGTAAGGGTGAGTCGGTTGATATAGTGTATCTGGATTTTCAGAAAGCCTTTGACAAAGTCCCTCATGAGAGATTTTTGGCAAAATTAAAAAGTCTTGGGACAGGAGGCAGTGCACTATTGTGGATCAGGAAATGGTTAAAAGATAAAAAGCAGAGGGTAGGACTATATGGCCAATTTTCCCAATGGAGAAAGGTGGATAGTGGAGTACCCCAAGGATCTGTAAGGATCTGTGCTGGGTCCGCTGCTTTTTAACATATTCATAAATAACCTGGAAATGGGAACAATGAGTGAGGTAATCAAATTTGCAGATACACAAAATTATTCAAAGTTGTTAATATCCATGAGGATTGTGGCATCCAAATGGCAGATGAAATTTAATGTGGACAAGTACAAAGTTATGCACCTAGGAAAGAACAACCCAAACTATGGTTACATAAAGCAAGGTTCTACATTGGGAAGCACTACCCTGGAAAAGGATTTAGGCGTCATCTTGGGTAACATGCTAAAACCCTCCACCCAGTGTGCAGCAGCAGCAAAGAGAGCAAAGAGAATGCTAGGTATCATAAGGAAAGGAATGGAGAATAAAACAAAGGATATTATAATGCCTCTGTATCGTTCCATGGTGCAACCGCACCTTGAATATTCTATGCAATTCTGTTGCCATATCTTGAAAAGGACATAGTGTTATTAGAAAAGGTACAGAGAAGAGCCACCAAAATGGTAAAAGGGAATGGAAAGATACCCCATGAAGAGAGGCTAAAAAGGTTAGGGCTCTTCAACCTGGAAAAGAGACGGCTGAGGGAAAATATGATAGAGGTCTATAAATTAATGAATGGAGTGGAATGGGTTACATAGATCGATTGTTTATGCCATCAAAAAGTAGAAAAACTAGGGGACATGCAATGAAGTTACAGGGTCATCTATGTAAGACTAATAAAAGAAAATATTTCTTCACCCAATGCATAATCAAACTCTGGAATTCGTTACCGAAGGATTAGTAAAAGCTGTTAATGTAGCTGGGTTTAAAAAAGATTTGGTCAAATTCCTGGAGGAAAGGTCCATAGACCATTATTAAAGGGGAACCAGCATTATGGAACCTGTGTCCTTTGGAGAAACTGCTATATACTTGTGACCTAGATTGGCCACTGTTGGAAACAGGATACTGGGCTTGATGGACTCTGGTCTGACCCAGTATGGCATATCTTATGTTATTAATAGGCCCTGCAGACAGGGCTTGTCAAGCCTGTTCACCATCCCAACCCTAAAGACAAGAAGAACTCTCCCTCTTAGCCCCCACCAGAGAATGCCAGGATCTAATGGTCTTCCAGAAAAAGCTGAAGACACACTTATTCCAGAACTACTTCAACACCGCCATGCCTCCTGAGTCCCAGCCCGGACTCACCTTAGAACATCCTATTACCTAATTACCCAATCAACTAGAAACATAGAAACATGATGACAGAAAAAGACCACATGGCCTATCTAGTCTGTCCTTCCATAACAACAACTACAACAGTCCACTTTTTACCTTTAGAGATCCTCTGTGTTGGTCCCATGCTTTTTTGAATTCAGTTACTGTCCTCATCTCTACCACCTCCACTGGGAGACTATTCCATAGATCCACTACTCTTTCTGTAAAGAAATATTTGCGCATATCACTCCTGCATCTATCTCCCTTCACCCTCATCCCATGTCCCCTCGTAGCAGAACTTGCTTTCAATTGAAAGAGGCTCTCTCCCTGAACATTTATGCCACGGAGGTATTTAAACATCTCAATCATATCACCTCTATCCCGCCTTTCCTCTAAGGTGTACATATTAAGATCCTTAAGTCTGTCCTCATATGCTTTATAATCAAGCCCATTAATCATTTTAGTAGCAACCCTCTGCACCGGCTCCATCCTGTTCACATCCTTTTGAAGGTGCGGTCTCCAGAATTGCACACCATACTCCAAATGAGGTCGCACCAATGACTTATACAGAGGCATTATCACCTCCTTTTTTCTGCTAGCCATTCCTCTCCGTATGCACCCAAGCATCCTTCTAGCTTTTGCCGTCGCCTTTTCTACCTGTTTAGCTACTTTAAGATCATCAGACACAACCACGCCTAGGTCCCGCTCTTCTTTAGTGGACAAAAGTACTTCACCTCCTATACTGTATTGCTCCCTTGGATTGCTGCAGCCCAAATGCATGACCTTACATTTTTTAACATTAAATCCCAGCTGCCAAATTCTAGACCATTCTTCAAGCTTAGCTAGATCCCTCCTCATGTTATCTACACCTTCCTGGGTGTCTACTCTATTGCAGATTTTGGTATCATCCGCAAAGAGGCAAACCAAACCCGACAGCCCTTCCGCTATATCACTAACAAAGATGTTAAAAAGAATCGGACCAAGGACAGATCCCTGGGGCACACCACTGGTAACATCCTTCTCCTCAGAGTGAGCTCCATTTACTTGTACTCTTTGTCGCCTCCCACCCAACCAATTTCTAACCCAAGCAGTAACTTTAGGGTCCATCCCTAGGGTGCTCAGTTTGTTTATAAGTCGCCTGTGAGGAACAGTCACAAAGGCTTTACTGAAATCTAAATACACCACATCTAGAGCTCTCCCTCGGTCCAACTCCCTGGTCACCCAGTCAAAGAAATCAATCAGATTTGTCTGACAAGACCTGCCTCTGGTGAATCCATGCTGCCTCGGATCCTGTAATCCGCTGGACTCCAGAAACCTCACTATTTTCTCTTTCAGCAGCGTTTCCAATAATTTACTCACCACCAAAGTTAAACTAACCAGCCTGTAGTTTTCAACCACATCCTTACTTCCGCTTTTGTGTAAAGGCACCACATGAGCCTCTCTCCAGTCCTTTGGCACCACTCCCGACTCCAACGAGGCATTGAAAAGGTCAGTCAGTGGAGTTGCTAGAACGTCCCCAAGTTCCCTCAGTATCCTAGGGTGTATCCCATCCGGTCCCATCGCTTTGTCTACTTTAAGTTGAGCTAGTTTCTCACGAACACAGTCTTCTGAAAATTGTTCAAGATGTCCCTCGCTTCTGTTCTTATTTGTGGGTGTTTTCTGAGGTCCTGCTCCTGGTTCTTCATCTGTGAACACAGAACAAAAATATTTGTTAAACAATTCCGCTTTATCCTTATCAGCTTCTACATATTCCCCCCCTGCACCCTTGAGTCTGACAATACCACTTTTGCCCTTCCTCTTCTCACTAATATATCTGAAAAATGTCTTATCCCCCCTAGTCCCTGACTGAGCTAACTTAAATTTATAGATCGGTCTGGCGAACTCTTTCACCATTCCAATGTACATGTGCTTAGCTCACATGTTAAAGACTTAGTTAATTGTAAGTTAGTCCATGTTTGAGTTTTAGTTTAATTATAAGTTAGCTGATGTTTGTGTTTAATGTAAAACAGTGGGTGCATGCATTCCCTGTAAAACGTTTGTTCTGTGTAAACAGTTTTGAATTGTATAAAAATAAATTTAAATAAATAAATAAAAAGCTGTTAGATAAATATATAAATAAATCATTGGCATTGTGGGCCTCGGGGGGCTGCTCATCCTCTGCAGGGACCATGCGGCCATCCAAGATAGTCACCATACCTGCAGGCAGGAAATCGGGAGTTATGCAGAAAAGGCACCAAAACTGGAGACACTGTGCCCTGATCATGCTGAAAAACCTTTCCCTGAGGCTGTCCCAAAGGTCACAGGACAAACAATTGTAGCCATGTCAAAGAGTAAGGGGCCGCAGGCTGACTCAGTTGCATGGCTCAGCACTACACCCTCTACATTCCTCCCTATTGACTCCCTGAGCTCCACAATCTCAAAGTCTCAAGGTTTGTCTGTCTTAGATCAGAAAGTGAAATCCAGTTTACCCTGGTGGCTTCATCCTCCTCTTCTATTAACATAGTAACATAGTAAGTGATGGCAGATAAAGACCAGCATGGTCCATCTAGTCTGCCCAGCAAGATGGCAAGAGTAGGTGCACCTGTCGCTCTGTGCAGGCCACCCCTCCCCATGTCTTTGTTTAGGGGTGAACCCACCACTCCATGTAGGACACCCCTATTTGTTGAGACGTTAGATGGTTCAGAAGTTAGATGGTACCGTTTATTTTGTTTTTATCCTGTTGCTGTAAAGGGATCCACTGTGTCTGTCCCATGCCGTTTTGAATTCTGTCACCATGTTTGCCCCCACCACTTCCATCGGGAGGGCATTCCAAGCATCCACCACCCTTTCAGTGAAGAACTATTTCCTGACATTGCCTTTCAATTTACCATCTTGCAGCTTCATGTTATGCCCTCTAGTTTTACAGCTTCCCTGTCTTTGGAAGAGGTTTGTTTGTTCATCATTTCTCTTTAAGTATTTAAAGGTCTGAATCATATCTTCCCTGTCCCTCCTCTCCTCCAAAGTGTACATATTTAGGCCTTCAAGTCTCTTCTCATAAGGCTTCTGACGCAGGCTCCAAATCATTTTGGTCGCCTTTCTCTGAACAGTTTCCAGTCTTTTTACATCTTTTGCAAGATATGGTCTCCAAAACTGAACACGGTATTCCAAGTGAGGCCTCAACAGTGACTTGTACAGTGGCATAAGTACCTCTTCCTTTCTGCTGGTAATCCCTCTTTGTATGCAGCCCAACATCCTCCTGGCTTTTGCCACTGCCTTGTTGCACTGTTTTGCCACCTTGAGATCATCAGAGATAATCACATCAAGGTCTTTCTCCTGAACCATGCATACCAACCTCTCGCCCCCTATCGTGTACATTTCCCTTGGAATTCTGCTACTCATGACACTGCACTTTTTGGCATTAAATCGTAGTTGCCAAGCATTAGACCAGTCTTCCAGCTTTTGTAGATCTTTCCTCATGTTAACCACTCCCTCGGGGGAGTCCACTCTGTTGCAAATTTTTGTGTCATCTGCAAAAAGACAGACCTTTCCATTCAGTCCTTCAGCAATATCACTCACAAATATATTGAACAGTGCCGGGCCCAGGACCGAACCCTGGGGCACCCCGCTAATCACCTTCCTCTCATCCGAGTGAGCTCCATGTACCATCACCTTCTGCTGTCTGTCAGTCAATCAATTTCTAATCCAGTTTACCATCTTGGGACCCATCCCCAAGCTACTGAGCTTATTGACAAGCCTCCTATGAGGAACAGTATCAAAAGCTTTGCTGAAATCCAGGTAGATGACATCCATTGCATGCCCCTGATCTAGTTCCTTGGTCACCAAGTCAAAGAACTCAATCAGATTTGTTTGGCAAGACCGTCCTTCGTTAAAACCATGTTGCCTCGGATCTTGCAACCTGTTGTTTTGAGAAAGTTCACTATTCGCTCTTTCAGGAGTACCTCCATTACTTTTCCCGCCACCGAGGTAAGGCTCACGGGCCTGTAGTTTGACACTTCTTCCCTGTCAGCACTTTTGTGTAGAGGTACAACATCAGCCATTCTCCAGTCCTGAGGAACCTCTCCTGTTTCCAAGGATCTGTTGAAGACATCCTTTAACGGTCCTGCAAGAACCTCTCTGAGCTCTTTCAGTATCCTGGGATGTATCCCAGCTGGTCCCATGGCTTTGTCCACTTTCAGTTTAACAAGTTGTTCTAACACCTCATCTTCTGTGAATGGTGTGGTATCTACTTCATTCCCATTTTTATGTTTGGGAGTCACAGCTGGTCCATCTCATCTTCTTTAGTAAAAACAGAGCAGAAGTATTTGTTTAGCAATTTCGCTTTTTCAGTGTCACTTTCCATGAGTCCTTTCCCAGCACTTCTGAGTCCTGCAATTCCAACTCTGATCTTCTTCCTTTCCCGAATATACCTGAAGAAAGTTTTGTCGCCACCCTTAACATCTTTAGCCATCTTTTCCTCTGCCTTTGATTTTGCTATCCTTATTTCTCTTTTAGACTTTTTGAGCTTGATCCTGTATTCATTTCTGTGTTCTGTTTGCAAGCTTTTGAATTTTGCGAAAGCTGTGTTTTTTGCCTTTATATGAGCAGCCACCTCTTTGGAAAACCAAATAGGCTTCCTTCTCCTCTTCTTTTTATTTACTTTTCTTACATATTTATCTGTTGCCCTTTTTATTGCCACCTTTAGTTTAGCCCATTGCAATTCCACTTCCCTTATCTCCTTTCACCCCGTCATCTCCTCCTTTAAGTACTCGGCCATTTTATTGAAGTCAGTGTTTTTGAAGTTTAGGACTTTGAGCTTGCTATGATTGGCCTGTACCATGGCTTTTATCTCAAACCACACCGTGTGATGGTCGCTGTTGCTCACAGGGGCACTCACGCAGACATTCGACACGCTATCACCATTGGTGAGCACTACATCCAGCGTTGAGCTTTCCCTGGTTGGTTCCCACACCATTTGTCTAAGTAATGCATCTTGGAGAGCATCCACAATTTTTTTGCTTCTTTCCAGATGTGCAGTAGGAGTAATCCAATCCACATCAGGTAGATTAAAGTCACCCAATATGATCACTTCCCCCTTTGTTGCTATCTTGGCAATATCTCTAAACAATTCGTTATCTCTCTCTTCAATTTGAGTCTGAGGTCTGTAGACTACAGCAATATGGATGACAGTGCCATCTCCTCTTTCCAATGCAATCCAGAGTGCTTCTTCTTTTCCCCATGTCCCCTGCATTTCAGTAGCTTTAATTTTGCTTTTGACATACAAGACTACTACTCCTCCTTTTCCATTTTCTCTGTCTCTTTTGAATAGATTATAGCCAGCTATGGCTATATCCCAATCATGCGATTCATTAAACTATGTTTCTGTAATGGCCATGATGTCCAAATCCGTTTCCACCATTAGGGCTTCCAGGTCCAGAATTTTATTGGCTAAGCTTCGAGCATTTGTGCTCATTGCTTTCCAGCATTTACCTGGCTTGAATGTATTTTGCATTGATTTTGTTCTGCCCACTTCTTCCCACTTGTTTTTGATGTGTGGTTTAAAAGTGTGGCTATTTCTGATGTTATTCTGCTTTTGCAGGGGGTGGCATGCAGATGTTGACCTTCCACATCCGTCACCCCTTTTTCCTAGTTTAAATGCCTATCCACATACTGCCTGAATTTTTCACTTAGGTTTCTTTTCCCTGCGACAGAGAGATGTAGTCCATCAGCACAGTATAATCTCTTGTAGGTCCATCTGTTGCCCCAGTTGCCAATAAATCTGAATCCTTCTTGTTTGCACTAGGTCTGGAGCCATGTATTAAAGCTGTTAATGCGATGCAGCCTTTTTGTCCCCTTACCAAGAACAGGTAGAACTTCTGAGAATGCAACATTGTTAACAATGGGCTTGAGTTTCTCTCCCAGAGATTGGAAGTCCTTTTGGGCTGTAGAGGCACTGTTTCTAGCCAGGTCATTTGTGCCCAAGTGGATAATAACATCAAGTTTGGAGTATTCACTTTTCGTGCCAAGTATTTCAACAACTTGGTTTATATTCCTGCTGGCTGAAGAGCCTGGTAGGCACATGACTATCTTATCTCCTTTCAACTGTGTACCCAAGTTGGTGGCTCTGATGATGGAATCTCCAAGTAGTAGTAGTTTTCTGTTTGGTGAGGTTTTCTTCATATTTGGTGCTTTAGCAGGAGATTGGGCATTGTCTGACTCATTTAAGGGCCCTTCAGTTTCTTTGGATTGGGCATCCTCATTAGCCAAGGCAGAGAAGGCATTGTGCAGGGATATCTCTTGATGTATAGGATGTCTCTGCGTTACAGGTCGCAATCTACCAGAACCCACTGTGATCCATTTGTTCCTGTGAAGTTTGATTCTTTGTGGGAGCGGTGGTGCACTTTGTTGAATTTGTATCCTAGAAGAGGTGCGCTTCATTGCAGCCAGTTCCTCCCTCAGTAGAGACACTTCTTTATGCATGGCAGCTAGGTCTTTCCTTAGTAGAGTCAGTTCTTCATGCACAGCATCTGACTTTAGGCATATAGGACAAGCTCTTAGGCTCCAAATGATTCATCTTTGAATGAAAGTACCACAGTTATTGCACTGAATATATGACATGTTGATTAAGCAGTCCCAGAAGAGGAAGAATAATAAGAAGAAAATATGAAGAAGATGTGGGCTTTAACCCAAGTTAGGAACGACAGATGGCAAGTATGTGACCACTGTATAGGCAATGTAGCTCCTGGGGTGGGTGGGGCGAGGGGTAGGGTGGGCGGGAACCTACGTGTCTCTGGCTAGTAGGCTGTTCCTGAACTGTGGGCACACACAATGGAGTAGGTAAGGGAACCCACCAATAAGGGCAAATAGATAGATAAATATGTGGAGACAAACAGACAGACCGATAGAACTCACAGTTAAGCAACAAATTCAGCAAAAATCACCTTTTGGGAGAGCTCTGGAGAGCACTACTCTTCTCAAGGAACAGAAAGGCAATCTGAGCAAAGAGTGTGGAACTGGAATCTTCCAACTGTGTAGTGGTAACCACTGATACAAGTGTGTCTGGCTGGGGGGCACATTGCCGGAGATGAGTGGAGATATGATAGAGGTCTATAAATTAATGAATGGCGTATAATGGGTAAACATAGATCGGTTGTTTACACCATCAAAAAGTAGAAAGACTAGGGGGCACACAATGACCTGTAAGCCCTCCTCCTTGTTCCTTCTACCTATGCACTCCTTGAACCTATGTCTAACACTGAATGCTTCAGTGTGGGGGCTCACTCCCAACCCTTAGCCAATATACTGGAAAATATTCTATTTTACCATATGATATCCCCCTATATAATCATCCAAGTTTATTTACCCTCTCATTTGTACATTTCCTGGTTTGTGTTACAATGTAAACTGCTTTGAATACACAATAAGGTGGTATAAAAGAACTGGTTAAATTAATAAATAAAGGTACAATGTAAGTTTATGTTTATTGAATTTGATAAAACCGCCTTTCAATAATAAAGCAAGGCGGTGTACAAAACATCAAAACAAAAAGACGGCCGAGGGCCTAGAAGCAGAAAGGAAATTACAATGTCAATAGGATAGTGAAGAGAGAGTTAAACGCAGTAAACAGAGGAGGACACATAGGTAATGGATATGGGGTCAAACTGAGGAGGTGGGAAGGTCGAAAGCAGATGAGAAAAGGTGAGTCTTTATTTGGGATTTAAAGGTGCGGAAATCTGGTTTGAGTCTTAGGGAGGTGGGTAGGGAATTCCAAAGTGCGGATCCTATGAAAAACAAGGCTGAAGAGCATGTAGATTGTAAATGAGCCCTGAAGGGAGGGGGGAGGTGAAGACGGTTGAGGTGAAAAGAGCATAGGGAGCGCAAGGAAGTGTGGAAGTGAATGAGGTCAGCCAGATATAGAGGGGTACGGGTGTAGATGATGTGTTGGACAAGGGTGAGAAGCTTGAAGCGAATACGGTGATCTAAAGGGAGTCAGTGTAGCTGAAGAAGTGGGGTAATGTGATCCGATTGGTGATGATGTGTGCCGCCGTATTCTGGATTCGCTGCAACCTACTTCGCTGTGATTGAGGGAGGCTGGCAAGGGCAGAGTTACAAAAGTCCAAGCGTGAAATAACTAGGGATAGGACAAGAGTAGTGAGGGCCTGGGGGTAAGAAAGGGACGGATGGCACGAATGCGACGTAGCTGGAAGAAGGAAGACTTAGTGACACCAGAAATGTGAGCCTGGAAGGAAAGGTTAGAGGCAATGAGAACACCAAGATACCTGAAACAAGGGACAACAGGGATGGGGGAGCCAGCAAGAGATGGGGCCAGAAGAGGGGAAGGACCGCCGTGGGGGAACCAGATGGCAGGAGTCTTGGAAAGGTTCAGATGCAGGCAGTTGGAAGTGAGCCAGGAGGAAACAGTGAGGAGACAGGAATTGAGGAGAGAGAGATAGGGCAAAGAGGGGAAGAAGGCAAAGACTAATAAGAGAAAATATTTTTCTACTCAACGCCTAGTCAAACTCTGGAATTCATTATCGGAGGATGTAGTAAAAGCTGTTAATGTAGCAAGGTTTAAAAAAGTTTTGGACAAGTTCCTGGAGGAAAGGTCCATAGACCATTATTAAAGAGGACTGGGAAAATCCACAACTTACCCCGGGACAAGCTTTGTGGAATCTGTGTACCTTTTTGGGAACCTGCCAGGTAATTGTGATCAGGATTGGCCTCTGTTGGAAACAGGATACTGGGCTTGATGGACCTTGGTCTGACCCAGTATAGTATCTCTCATGTTCTTATGCTCTTAAAGCCGCAATACAAAAAAGCCATGAAGAAAAAAAAAAAGACAAAAAAGGATAATTGTGGCAAAAAAGAAACCCCAATCAAAAAAGGAGTCCTAGCAGAGAAAATCCGAAAAGGGCTGCCTCAGTTGCCTACACAAAGAGCATTCTTTACATCAGATGCCCAGATGTCAACTCCAGGCAATCTGGTAAGTGCTAGAACTCGATGAAGAACACTCGGGCCACTAAGCTTTTTTTTTTTCAAGCTACTTTATTCAAAGCACCAAGAGAGCGCCAATTAAAAATGTACCAAAGGATAAAAGGCAGAAAGAAAGTAACAAGTGCAGACAGAGGACAGCTAGAAGGAAGGGGAGCCTGGTCTCAGACTCACCAACGGTCCTCAGGGGCCTGTGGGATCCTCCTGTCTGCTCGCCAGTCAATCAGTGCTGCAAGCTGTGGGTAACAGCACTGGACATGGCAGTTATCAGCTTGAAGAGACAAGGATGTACACCCAAGCTGCGAACAAACACTGGGCCTACAGGTCTCAGTCTTCAAAGTCACAAGACTGTGATCTGAGTCAGAGGAGACAGGTCTATCTGCACTGCTACACCAGTCCACACACCTTGCCACCTGCTGGAGGCAGACAACTCTGTCTTCTCTCAGTGATGACATCCTTAATGATGCACTGGTCTGCTTCTACCTGCTGGCTGGGGACCATAAGCCACTCTTTGGATTGGTCTAGCAGGATAATAAAGAAATATAGATTACGTTAAACGCTGGTGTAGCAATTGACTTTTACCTATTACTAGGCTTGCTGAATATTGGCCCTATATATTTTTTCCGATGCAAGGCATACTATTGTACTGCTGCTAGCTGATGCCTGGAGCTAACAGTGATAACAACAGAAGATACTTTGTTTCTATTAAATGCAAACAGTCATTAGCAATTGAGTGCATTTTTAGAGGTAATGGATGAGTCTAGAGGGATTTTTAAACTTGCACCAAAGGACCAGATGCTATTTTATTTTCCATCGCAATGGAGTTCATTTTACAAACCATTCTCATTTTGTTGCTGCTCTGAATATCTATACAAACAGCTTATTTTGCTTATGAAAATTAAATAACTTGCAAAGCGCAGACATGAAAAGCTTTTAGGTACTTTCTTCGTTTTAGCTGTAATTCAGGATTTCATTTTCTTTTCTTCAGCATAGATTTGGATTTATATAAAGACATTTTTTATATACTTTGTATTGGGCATGTAGTGGCCATTAGCTGGTTTACTTATTTGAGGCTATTTACAGCAAAGGATCTTTTTACATCTTGTTCAGCTAGAGAATTTTTGATGATAAATTGAAGTAGGATTTTTAAAGGAATCAATAGAGCAACTGCCTGACACTACATGCTTATACCTCTGGCTATGAATCTTTTGTATCCATTCAGCCAATTAGATAGTTCAGCTGGCTAAGTAGTTCACTGTCTTTTCATCTGTGCACATTATTCTCTCACGCAGTTGACTGAACTAGCAGGGTAAGATATTTGTTTAAAAAAACACCTCAAGATTTTAACCTTGAATATATATATAAAACCAAGTAGCAATATAGTTCAAACATTTATGTTCAAAGTGATCATTACAATCAGTTGACCCTGTCTTCCCTTAACACTGCTCTTCTTCAAATGTACTTTTCATTTACCAACAAGGAAAATCACACAAGGCACAAAATTTAGTCAAACAAATTTGGGAAACTTACTGATCAGGGATTCAGTATGTCATATCTTATATTCTTACAAAGTTATACATTTAAAACAAATATAATAAATTAAATAAACAAATTAAATAATATATTTTTCCTCTCAACGCTTAATTAAGGGTTGGAACTTGTTACCAGAGGGTGTGATAAAAGCAGTTAGTGTAGATGGGTTAAAAATGGTTTGGATAAATTCCTAGAGCAAAAGCCTTTTAATGTAGACCAAGAGAAAAGTATTGCTTGTCCATGGGGATAAGTAGCATGGAACTGGCTACTTTGGAGATATGCCAGGTACTGTGGCCTGGATTGGTCGCTGCTGGAAACAGGATATTAGGCTTGATGGATTTTTGGTCTGTCCCAAAAGGCATTTATGTTCTAAGGCTTATGCCTTAGAACAGAACATACCAGGAAGGAGAGGAGTAGCGTAATGGTTAGAGAAGTGGTTCTCAACACAGTCCTCAGGGACCCCAAGGCCAGTAAGGTTTTCAGGATATCCACAATGAATATGCATGAGATAGATCTGCATGCACTGCTTCCATTGCAGATCTATCTCATGCATATTCATTGTGGATAACCTGAAATCCCAACTGGACTAGGGGTCCCAGAGGACTGGGTTGAGAATCACTGGGTTAGAGCAACAGCCTAACATCCAGGAGATTGGAGTTCAATTCCCAATCGCACTCCTTGTGACCTTGGGCAAGTTACTTTACCCTCCCTTGCTTCGGAAGAAAAGGCCTAGCAATTTACTTCAGGTCATACCTTGCCAAGAAAATCCAGGGGCTATTGGGTTGCCAGGAGTCAACAATGACTTGATGGATCTTTAAAAAAAAAAAACAACCCCCCCCCCCCCCGAAACCAAAGACTTATGGTTCTTGGCTCTTTCACAATGCTTTTGTCTCCTCATTGGAGTCTCATTTCTAACCCAGTTCTTCAAACTGACATTTTATTTATCAGTTTCTCAGACTGATTTTTATATTTGAAATAAACATATAGCTATTAAAATGCTGGGAATATTCATCACTAAGGAAACCTATGGGTAAGCAGGCATACCCATGGATGTTGTCACTTCCTCAGACTCTGCTCTGAATTGTCAAAGGAGGTCGAAATCTGTGCAAGAGGATGTGCCCACTATTAGGGGTCATTGTATGAGCCTATTTTATAAAGGCCATAGGCATTCAGCAGTGGAAACAAAATTACGACCCCTAACATACAACAAAGAGATAGATAAACTGTGTGGCTGATTCTTTTAAATGATATTTATAAACATCCTCCTCTTCTTGGGAGGATGTAATGATAGTAAATTGAGATGGCAAGATAAAGACGGTTTGGCTTTAATGGGCATTCATGGTGGTCTCTCCATAAGAATGTGTCTCTTGATGTCTGGGTGTCCTTTCTTTAATTTAGAATTGATATTTAGAATTTATTATTACATTTTGAACACAGTTTATTTATATACACATTTTGTGAGTTTGAGTCATGTTTCGTTTCAGGGATGCCTCTGTCCAGAGAAAGAGTCTGATTGATTGTATGGAGTCAGTCCAACATGGCTGCGGTTGGATTCCCTCAAGAAAAAGTTGGTACCATAATCTCATTTGACCAAGGACTATTTGTTCTACATCTACTGTGTGAATGAATGTACAGTGTTGTCCAAATAACACAAAATATTAATACCATGATTACTACTATTAAACTAGCACAGGTCAAACATAGAGCATAAGCACTTTTATATAGGCACTTAATGAAACTAAGAATCTTGAGTCCTGCATCTAAAGTCATCTAAATAATATACAACAACTTTAAGGCTACACAGCATGTATTTACCGTCCTAAATAAAATGTGGCATAGAGCAGGAATTTTTTGGAAATGATCATAGAGGATAAAAATGTAAAAACAGATGGAAAGGATTTGGAAGGTTGGCAAGAATCATGGAATCCGTATTCAACGAGAGTAATGAGGTGGTGGGTCTCAGCCATTAAAGGCTCAAAACAATCTGAAGACAGTTCACAATTACTGTGCAATGAATTTTCGGCATGTTCCCCACAAAGCATTAGTGAGCTTCTATCTGGGGAATCAACAGACCATAAATCAGACAATTGCAGCTATAAAAAGAGAAGACTTTTCCTCTCAAAATGAACTCTTCCAGATGTATCAGGTTTTCTGCCCGATGGCAAATTAAAACTATTTCAGTAGTCTGCTGTCACAGAGATAGGAAATTAACAGACAATTAGTAACCACATATCATTTGTTCGTTCCAAATTAAGTTGATTTTATAAAATGATGTGACCATAGCAGCAGAGATTTTTGTAAGTTTATTACTAACTGCACTCTATTTTATGGTAATAGACTACTACAATAATTGTACAATTTATAAAATATTAGCTTGATTGACATTTAAATGGTGATCTAAAAGTACATTTTTGTAAGCATTTTTATATTAGATAAAAGGGTGCCTTTAGTGTATGGATTAATTTAAAATGCAGAGATTTAAATATATTAGAATTCAGGTTTTATATACAATTACTGTAACTTTATTCCTGCTACCTGAGAAATAGTGAAACACATTAGTCATTCTGCCTTATAGTCCTACAAACAAACCTGAAGCCCTATTTCCTAAAATTCTAGAAATAGAGAAAAATGATGGCAGATAAAGACCATTTGGCCTATCTAGCTTGCCCATCCATATCAACTTCTAAGTTCTACATTTCCTTTTCTTCCCTTGGAGAACCTCTGTGTTTCTTCCATGCTTCCTTGAATTGAGATGCAGTCCTAGTCTCTACCATCTCTACTGGGAGGCTATTCTACAGATCCACCACCCCTCCAATAAAGAAACATTCCCCCCAGATTACTCCTGAGTCTATCCCCTTTTTACCTTCATCCTATGCCCTCCTCATTCTAGAGCTTTCTTTCCATTGAAAAAGGCTTTCCCCACCTGTGCATCTATGCCACAGAGGTATTTAAACATCTCTGTCATACAGTATCTCCTGCCTTTCTTCAAAGGATACATATTGAGATTTTTAAGTCTGTCACCAGATGCTTTATGACAAAGACCACAGACCATTTGAGTTGCTGCTCTCTGCATCACCCTATCCTGTTTATATCCTTTTGAAGGTGCAGTCTCTAGAACTGCACACAGTGCTTCAAATGAGGTCTCAACAGAGACTTATACAGAGGCACTATCACCAGCTCCTTCTTACTGGCCATTCCTCTACCTATGCATCAAGTTCCTTCTGGCTTTCACCGTTGACTTTTCTATCTGTTTGGCCACCATGTTGCCCTTAAAATATCCCTTTCAATTTTGTTCACTCTTTTTTATGCCTCTCATATGTTCCCATCCAGCTACCGACTTGTTGAGGTATTCCCCCATCTTGACAAAGTTAGTTTTCCTCAAGTCTAGGACCCCCATTTTTTGAAGGAACCTTCTCTGTCCTTGTCCTAATAATGAACCACACTACTGGGTGATCACTGGATATGAGATGATCACCCACCATAACATCAAAAACACTCTCCCCATTCATAAGCACAAGGTCCAGTATGACCTCCTCCTGTGTGGGGGTTCCATTACCTGCAGCTGGAATAGTTCTCCCTACTTTTAGATGACACTACAGCAGGGATGTCCCAATCAACACCCACTGTATTGAAATTACCTATCAGTAGCACTTCTCCTTTCATAGAAATACTGTGAATGTCTTCAATTAAATCTCTGCCCATTTCTTTTGCCTGTGGAGGAGATCTATATATCACAACAATATAAATGAATGTTACATTCCCTCTTTTCAAATTAACCCACAGTACAATCTTCTTATCTCACAAGCCCTGCAATTCTGTTGCTTTAATATTAATTTTAACATATACTGCCACCCCTCATTCCTTTCTTCTCATTCTGTCCTATCTGGACGAATTACAGCCTGATATAAATTATATCCCAGTTTTGGTTCTCTGTGAACCATGTCGCCATAACTGCCACTAACTCTAAGTCAGCCTCCTCTATTATAGCCTTTAGATTCCGAATCTAATTTCCCATAGTATGGGCATTAGTACACACTTTCCAGATATTGCCCTTTTTTCCCATTTCTACAGAGGTATTTAAAGCTTTACTTACTTGAGGACTTGTATTTACCTTGAGGAGTTATTCATCCATCTCTGACTAACCTTGTTTATAGCCCTCTTCAGTGAGTTAGCCAGTCTGCATTCATCTCCAGGATGTGAGCTTCTTTGTCTCAGCCTTTACCCTCAACAGGAGAGGATTGAGAACACCACCTGTACACTTCTATCTGCTCCACTCTCTCTCCCAGAGCCATGAAGTCATTCTTGATATGCTTGGAGGGTACCTAGCAGTAGCATTTATGCAACATGGACGGGCAGTATTGGATAATAGTCAGTAGGCTTGAAGAGTCTTGTAAATTCTATATAATATCTTAGATTTTGGAATCTGGAAGACAGCGTACTTCCCAGGATATCATGTCTAGTTGGCAGATGGATGCCTATGTACTTCTCAGAAGGGAGTCACTAACCACCATTATTACCCTTTGAATCCTTGTGATCTCTGATTCAGCAACTTTGGGGATTTTGAGCTCTGGTTGCTCCTGTTCCTGAGATGTTCTTGTGTCCTCCACTTTCAGGGCTGAATACAGTTCTTCAGTTCGAGGAATGATAGAGTTGGAGTGTCAATACTGCAGGCTCTGGTGACCCATGTTCAGCTGTCTTCTTTCTGTACCATACCATCTTCATCTCTGTTGGAGATCTTTGACACCTCAAGCAGCATTTCATCAATATAGATCTTGCTATCTTGGATGCTTTTCAGCCTTTCCACCTCTTCTCTCAGTTCTACCAATGTTTCATGAGGGATTCAACTTGCAGGCATCTTGCACATGGAACTAATCCCTCTTCTGGGATGAGGTTGTTCATCTGGACAGAGGCAGAAGCTGTAACAGGGGCAACTAGCTTCAGTAGAATGATATTTCCTAGTCATAGTTTAGTTGTAGGAGCTTTGGTACCTTTTGAAGGAAATGAGAAAAAAAGACCTACTAAAGTCCATAGATTTTCCTCAGTTGTCCTTTAAGGTAAAATGCAACTCTTAGATGTGAGATCTAACACCTATGTTCTGATTACTTGTGTGTTGTCTTACTTGCTCATCTGTTGTTGGGATATGGAGAAGATTCTTATTTCTTCAAGCTAAAAAAATTGGATTTATGTCTCTGAAGTGTATACTCTAATACGCTCCCTTTGTATAACTATCTAACAAAAGTGCCTTGAAATATAACTAATTGTTTACTTTTAACAGATATCCATGGAGCCATTTACATCCTAGATTCTCCCTTCCAACCAAAACTAAACATTTTCTATCTTTATCTACAAGCTAATATGGGTTGGGAAGGAGTTGGGGTTGGAAGGGAAGATACTAACACCTCAGATGTACAGGCTTCAAAGAGTGCCTTCCCTTCTCTTTGAACTTGAAGGCTAGAGAGAAAAGAAAGAAACCCAGCAGCTGAAAACTTTGTCAAAAACAGAAAAATCCCAGGATCCAAGATGGCAGTCTGTGACCTCTGTTTGATGGGTCGTAACAGATAGGTGAAGCAAAGTTTGCTACCCCAGGCAGCCGCGCTGACCTTGACTCCGGTTTTCTGGACCTTTACATTCCTTTTTTCGACATCAGGAGCTGCAGCCAATATCGGGGGACGGAAGCTCGGCTGGAGGACGCTTGGGGCTGGGTAGCTCAGTGTCTCCTTCAAACAGCGACCTTATGCCCCCGGAAGGACACCAGTCTTCGAAACAGCTGTGCCCGGATTTGGCTCGTGGCAGTGCGGAGGCGTTGGACTCTCCAACTTTGGGGATTTCTTCGTCCTTGCTGGGGTCGCCCTCACCGAGCATGGCAGATGATGGTGTTTCTCTGCAGGAGCAACTGTCTGGGTCGGCTTTCAAGAATCGAGGCTCTACTGCGGCAACTGGAAATGACGCTGGGAACCCCCCCTTGGACCCGCAGACTGTTGGAGAGTTGATGAGTGTGCAGCGTGGGGCTGGAGTTTCTTTCTCCTTACAGCGCCCTGAATAATTCACCCTGGAAACCATTTGGTCAGCTATAAATCATCTTGGAGAGCTTCTTATGACTCAGATATTGGGAATTCAAGGTCAAGTTACTTCTAATACTACAAGTTTGGCACAATCAGTGCAGGATTTGAGTCTAATGAAAAATAAGGTGGAAGATCTCTCTGAAAGGACTCTGTGTTTGGAGACTGTGTCTGATATGTTTATCAAAGACTAACCATTTGAAAGCTAGGTTGGAGCAGTTGGATAATTATACTAAGCTTGCTAATCTTCGTTTGGTTAATTTTCCTTGCTCCCCTGTTATTTCAGCTAGGGAAATGTTTAAGCAATACTTGGTAGAAATTTTGGGAGTCCCCGTGGACTCTTGTCCTCTATTACCTCCCAAGGGGCCGGAAGTCCTCAGCTAACACTGAGGCTACTGGCCCTGGGCAATTTGAGGAATTAAGTGTTTCAGAGTTGTTAGAAACTTCAGATATTTCTATGGTTAGACCTGCAACTTGTTTAGTTACTTTTGCTTTAGTTTCTGACCGAGAATGGCTGTTAAGGCTGTTCTTTAGGAAAAGAAACTTGTTGTTTAAGGGGTGTCTTGTTCGGATTTTTCTGGACCTCGCTAGAGAAACCTGCCGCCGCAGGGAGGAGTTTTTGTCCTGCGTCTGCGGATCCTTCAGCTTGGAGGTTTGTTTTTCCTAAAGTATCCATGCAAATGCTTGGTGAAGCTCCAAGGTAATTCCTTTATATTCCTTTACCCTTTTCAATTGATTTCCTTTTTGAACTCTAAGGGCTCTGTGGAGCGTGTATGAGCAGGTTTCTTTGGGTGTGTACTGATTTTTTATTTTTTGGCTGTTTGATGTTTGCAGTTTTTCCCTACTTAGTTTGGTTTAGTTTCCTTTCTTGGATCCCTCATATTGTGGGCTAGTGGAGGGGTTACTTTTTTTATTTATGTTGGTTTGTTAATTCCTTTGTGTTGTATTTTCAGAAGTATCCCCCTTTATCGCTGCAAGTGAGTTAAGTTGTATTGTTAATTTTGAAAATTAATTAAAAAAACAACCAAAAAAACAGAAAAATCCCCTTCTGTAAACAGCTACAAACATAAACCAGTAATATAAGCAGCAAAAAAAAATTACCGTATTTTCCGGCGTATAAGACGAGTTTCTAACCCATGAAAATATGCTCAAAAGTCGGGGGTCGTCTTATATGCCGGTATACGGCGGTATACAGCAACTTTATGACCTGGACTGGGGAAGCTGACTGACGCTGCATCCCGGGCTCCTCCCCTCTCCCTGCCAGCCGATTGATTGGCTGCTGTGCTTCAGGGCCTCCGTCTCCAATGTGACTGCTATGGGTGCAGAGGCTGCCGGGTTTTCGGGCTGCTGTGCTCATGTGGTCGAGGTTCAGCATGGGGATCTTTATAGATGTGGTGGCTGCTTCAGGATAGTTTTTAATTTGTGGGTTGTTAGTTTTTCTTTTAAGTGTACTGTTAACACGAGCGGTGGCAGTTGGGGGATACGGGAACGCTGGTGCCAGTTGTGCTGAGGATTGTGGCAAAGTAGTGTTTGCCCTGGGGGGTGGACTTCTCTGCCAGGGCAACGCAACCTGTCAGAGTGCTACTGCGGTCTTCTGGGTCTCTTGGACACGATCTGGAGTCTGTATTTCAGCGGGGCAGCCACCATTTTCTTTTGGCAGGATTCTGGAGCACCCGAGGTAAGAACTGAAAGAGGGGTAGTCTTATACGGTGAGTATAGGCCAAACCCTATATTTTAACAGGAAAAGTAGGGGGTCGTCTTATACGCCCAGTCGTCTTATACGCCGGAAAATATTTTATATAAGAAAAAAAAGCCTCCCCTTTTTTTAAAGAACTCTGAGGCAGAGAACTTGTAGCAAAAGCCACAGAATTACCTTGCATGAAATGAAGACCCTCCAGTAATATACACTTAGAAAAATCTCTTTCATGTTGTAAGATAATTTTTAAACCTACTGTGTGTCAATATGGATTCTGACCTGGTTAGAGAATGGAGACGGTGCTCATTTTCCTGCTAGATGATCTCCACAGAAACCATGATAGGGGAGTTGCCTCGGTATTAATACTGCTGGATTTCACTGCTGTTTTTGACACTTGTGGACAACAACATGCTGAAATGACTGGCAAAAACAGCTATAAATGGCATCGTATTTGGCTGTTTTAGATCCTATGAGAAAGTTAGTAGTCCATATTGTTCAGCAGCAGCTTATCAACATATTGAAGTTTAGAATAATGTATACAACCACAAGTGATAAATGATATAATTTGTAAATATCTACAATGTATATAAGTTCTAATAGTTTAATGTTCAAACTTTTATATTGTTCTAATAGTTTAATGTTCAAACTTTATATTGTACCTGTATCTAATTCCACCTGTTCTATGTAAAATGACTTGGTATGATATTACCCATACCATATTACATACTGTTCATTGTAAACCGCACTTGAAAGAGCGGTATAGAAATAATTGTTAAATAAAAAATAAAAAAAAATAAATATTGGGCACTAACAAGGACCATTCACAAAATCCATATTGTTTCCTATTTTGCTTAATATCTACCTCAAGCTACATGCTAAGCTGATTCCGTTAATGGACACATGCTTCTACATTTGTGTAGATGATTGCATGTCTAAGAGCAATTTGATAATGGGCTATAAACAACAAACTTTATCTGAACCCACTTTAAACAGAGTTCCTTTGGTTCCTTAACACAAGTGGTCAGATATCCAACATCAAAAGCCCTTTCAGGAGCTATGAACTCTGCTTAAATCACAGATCAAGAACTTTGGGATACAGCTCAACCACTGTTCCCTCTAAGCTGTGCGTGTGTGCGCGCGCACACACCTCGCCGAGCGAGCGCACATACTTTATAACAGAGCGCACAAAAATTACGGTTCTGATTCTGACAGAAAACAACACAGACGTCTTAAAATTTAAAAGTTGTTGTGTATTTATGGTTTTCACAAGTTCTACAATATTTTCTAGTGCAATCAATGTAGTGTACATACTGTATTCTGACGTGTAGTCAAATTTTAAAGTATATAACTCCGAGTGTTGTTATGTGGCGCACAAAAATTTAACCTTCCTTCAAACGCTGCACAACTGATATTTTATGTGCACACAGCCTACAGAAAATTAGAGGGAACATTGAGCTCAACACTCATTCTGATTCCTCAAATTCAAGCAACTTTCCTAAGCTGCCTCTACCACCTCCGAGAAGGCAAGTCTTGTCATGATAGTTCATGCCATGATAACATCAATACTCGATAACTGTAATGCACTTACACTGCTCTAACTACAAAGAGTTGCACCAGCTCTAACTGATTTATAATGTCAGTACACTGCAGTGCTAAATTTAAAACTCTTTCTCTAATCTTCAAGGCCTTAAAAGAAATAGGCCAGAGTACTTTGACAAGATCTCCTTTTATGCACCTCTGAGGTCTCTAAAGTCCTCCTAAGAAGCATCCCCTAGCCATACCTTCGCCAAAGGAAATCACATGTTGAGAAACCCACCAGGGAACCTTCTCAGGAGCAGCCCCCACATTTGCAACTCGCTACCAAAAGGGTTTCACCTAATGCAAGATTACCTCTATGTCAGGATGCAGCTGAAAACCTGCATCTTCACCAAAACCTTTCATGGATAAGGCAACTAACCAGCTAGTCATACACATCTGGATTAACATTGGCTGCATATACTACAGCAGGACTAACTTACCATACCTACTCTGACATCAGTTGACGGAACTTTTCTGACAGTACATGCAGTTTTTTCCTTCATGTTATTCACCTCTTTTTATTTTATTTATTTATTTAT
This sequence comes from Ichthyophis bannanicus, assembly GCA_033557465.1. Classification (NCBI taxonomy): domain Eukaryota; kingdom Metazoa; phylum Chordata; class Amphibia; order Gymnophiona; family Ichthyophiidae; genus Ichthyophis; species Ichthyophis bannanicus. Next base: position 1,132,626,982 of record CM066033.1, read on the forward strand.
TTACATTTCTTATATACCACACTATTCGACATCAGCGCGGTTTACATCGAACACAAATTCAGACAGAAAACATGTGTCTGAGTTTACAATAAACAGGATCATAAAAACTTGGATAACGAGGTAATTACAAATAACAGGACAGTAAACTTGGATTGTGAGGATAACTATTTACATCTTCAAGTTACAGAAAAAAATAAACACGAATTAATGGTCAAAAGACACCTTACTATGTGAGGAATCCTGGCTCACTAGGTGCTTTGTTGTCGCTATAACTAATGGAGAGGGGACGTGCTTCTGTGCTCGCTGGGAAGTATTTGAGGAATAAGTAATGTTTGAGGGCCTTTCTAAATTGAATTAGGTTAGTGATTGCTCTAATGTTTGTTGGCAATGCGTTCCAGAGTTTTGGTGCACGGAGACCGAAAGGCCTGTTTGCTGCTGATGCGGTGCATCTTGTAAGTTCTCGAGGAATCATTAGCATATTTATTGCTGTTGATCTTCTTGATCTATTCAGGATTATGGGTTTGATGAGGTCGGTTAATGATGTGGAGGAGAGACTATTTACCACTTTGAAGGTCAGTAGCAATGTCTTGAAGATGATCCTGGCCTGTATAGGAAGCCAGTGTAACTGCTTCAAAAGGGGCGTCACATGGTCACTCCTAGATGCCCCATGGAGAACCCTCGCGGCACTATTCATTGCGAGCTGTAAGGGGTTCAAAGTGGATTGAGGGAGGCCTAGTAAAGTGACATTAGCATAATCAAAGTGAGGCATGATCAGAGCCTGGTAGATGGTATGGAAATCCTCTGGTTCAAGCAAGGGGCGAAGATGTCTGAGTGAACGGATCTTGTAGTATATAGCTCTTACAGTGTTAGCTATATGTGCCTTCATTTCAAGGTTTTGATCAAGTGTAACACCTAGGTACCGTATTGTGGATTTTGTTTGTAGATCGGCTTCTTTCACCTTCAAGTATTGTGGAGGGCTAAAATTCGGGTTCTTTGACATGAAGAGCACCTCTGTCTTCTTATGTTGAATCCTGAGGCTTTGTGACATCAGCCATTCCGATATGGCATTGAGGCAATTGGTAAGGGGGGATAGGTCCAATTTGTCTATGTCGAAAGGCATATAGAGCAGGACATCATCCGCATATACCATGCAACTTACATTGAAAGACCGGATGATCTTACAAATGGGTTGCATGTATATATTGAACAACAAAGCAGAGAGGGAGGATCCCTGTGGAACCCCCTGACCTTGGTGAAATGGTTCTGACATCGCTCCACCAGATCGAACGTGTTGCCTATGTCAACCCCTTTGTTATACTCTCCCTTACATGTCCATATGTTCAAACTCTGCTTGTCCTCTTTACTTGCCATGAAAAAGTTTTATTATGTATTATATTGACATTTTAAGTAGCATGTCTCTAATTAATATATTAATGTTTTATTATGCTTTAATGTGTACTGTTATATGAATGTTATACCTCATTATAATTGTATACATTTCCAATATCCAAGTTACTTGCTGAACCCGACCTTGGGTGATTTTCTACAAAATGGAAGTAAGCAAATCACACTAAATAAAAAAATGATATTATTACTCTGTTTATTAAATACATAAGCATTTGAGATTAACTCAGCCCCCCCGACTGTTCTTTGTCTTCGTCTGTAATCCCATGAATTGTCTTGTTTGTCTTCCTTTCTGTCACTATGGTTTATTATGAGTTGATATTAATGTATGATTGGTTTGCCCTTTTCTACACCCTCTTTCCTATCTATTTTTTGGCGTTCTATTTCCTGGTTTGCAGTGTTTAATCAGTTTTTATTGTACACCGCTTAATGCTTTTGCCGTAGTGGTATATCAAATATGTAATAAAGATAAAGATAAAGATAAAGATTATGGCAATGGAATGTGTGTGCTACAGGGGCTCCATTTATCCTTGGTAGCAATCTGATATAAGGGGTTATTTTAGAAGCCTTATTTGTGATTTCCACGTGTAAAATCAGGCATTTACACATGGCAATGGCATCTATGTTTAAATGACCATTTTAGAAAGGGTTGAATTTACACATGAATGTGCTTACTACATAGACGTAAAGGGGCATGTTGGGAATATAGTCAGGGAACAGCCTGGAGAATCAAAAATCAACATGTATATTCCCCATTTCATATAGGGAATACAGTACATATGTATGACCAAAATAGTAAACTTCAGAATTTACACCTGCTCCCAGGCACACTTAGATTATATAAAAGTGCTTGGTTTGGCCAGCCCTTTCCATAATCCCCCCTTGTTTATTTCCCCCTCAAAAGTTAAACAAGATAGAATTAGTAGAATCTGTTGCCAAATGGCAGCATCTGTCTGACTGAAGACCGAACACAGTTTAGGAAAACTATCCAGAGGGTTGCCATGAATCGGCACCAACTCAACAGCACTTAACATGTGCGCAGGCTTGCAAAATAGCCGCAATTCAAGTATAAGCAATGGCACTTACACGTATGTGACAATCATGTTTACCCTGCTGATTTTGCCAACATATGCTTTTGCAAAATGGCTCCCCCAGCTCCACTTATCAGCAAATATGCATGGCACTCCTTTACCCCCTTATTCTGTATTTTAGGAACGGCTCCACATATCTGCACATTTACGTGGCACTGTTGTACCTCCTTATTCTGCCTTTTAGAAAGGGCTCCAGATATCAGCATGTTTATGTGGCACTGCTGCACCTCCTTATTCTGTATTTCAGAAAAGGCTCCGCATTTAGCACATTTACGTTACACTGCTGAACTTCCTTATTCTGCGTTTTAGAAAGGGATCCAGATATCAGCATGTTTATGTGGCACTGCTGCACCTCCTTATTCATTTTAAAAACAGCTCCACATTTAGCAGAGCCTTTTCTAAGACACCACCAGAACTATAACTGTCCCAACCTTATCTCAATTCTGATCTCCCTGTCTTTTCTGAAATGTGTCTTATAATGTAAGAATGTACTGTATAGTTTGGGAGGGATTTTGTCTTTGGCTTCTTTTCTACACTGTGATCTTGGATAAATCACTTGATTTTCTGTTGTCTCAGTTACAAGCTCAGGGCTAGATTTACTAATATGCGCTAGTTCTTTAATGCATACCCAGTTATCGTCAAGGGGACCTATTTACTAAGCACAAGGCTCACATTAACACACATTAGTAAACCACGCCCTTCAAATGTAAGCCCTCTTTGGAAAGGGAAATACCTATTTTACTTTGAGCAACCAATGAAAAAGAATAATTTGAATCCAAATTAATAAAATATAAATACTGTACAATCCACATCTCCTCTTGGAGGGTATTTAATGCATCCATCACCCTTTTAATAAATAAATATTTCCTCAGATTACCTCCTATTCCTCAGCCTATCCCCTTTAACATTCACTCTATTACCCCTTTGTTGTAGAGCTTCCTTTTAACTGGAAGACGGCTACCTCCTGTTCATTTATATCACAGATATTTAAATGTCTCATATCACCCATCTCCTACCTTTCCTCCAAAGTTATAAATATCAAGATCTTTAAGTCTATCCCCATTTGCCTTATAATGAAGGCTGCTGACCATGTTAGTAATTGTCCTCTGGACTGACTCCATCCTGTTTTTGTCATTCTGAAAATGCAGTCTCCAGGACTGTACACAGTACTCCAAATGTGGTCTCATTAGAGACTTATAAAAAGACCCTATTACTTCCTTTCTCTTGCTGGCTATTCCTCTCCCCGTGAACCCAAGCATTCTGGCTTTTGCCATTGCCTTTTCTACCTATCCGGCCACTTTAAGATTATCCAATACAGTCACCTCTAGGTCCCGCTCTTCTTTCATGTATTGAAATATTTCACCCCTTGTACTGTACAGCTCTCTTGGGTTTTTGCAACCCAAATGCATGATCTTGCATTTGGTAGATAACGAACATTACGCCCATTCAATTTGCCCAGTTTCATTCCTTATGCATTATCATACACCCCAATTGAATTGTCGCTTACTCCAAGGACTGGTGCAAGGTATTAGGAACCCTAGGTAATCCATCAACCTTGCACTCCTCGAAATTAACTTTCGGGCCTCTCCCTGAAGATTTTGATAATTTAATGTCAACAATCATGTTCATCCCAATACTATCCCTTCCAGACAGATCGTGTAAAAAATACATAATTGAACATTGTGGGGATAAGTTTCAAACCTTTTACTGTGAGTAAGCACAGTTTTACCCATGGAGAGCGGCTTTTATACAATTATCCCAGGGGTTATGTGAATATAAAGCAACTGGATGTTTGTCAACTTCTTCAGGAAATCTGTGGTATCTTGTATGCCAAAACTAGATATAATTGGTCAGCCAGGGTTCCCAGCTAACTGTGCTGCTCCTTCACTAAACTGATGAAGAGGATAACTCTCCAAAGCTTGCCACAAATATAGTCAGTTAGCTCAATAAAACAGTACCATCTACAACTTGTTTGCTGACCTTTATTTCTACATATCTACATTTTTTTGGAAAGCTCTAGCTATCTAGCCACTTCTACCATTATGGACAGCTGTGTTGATTCTCACCGAAGACAGCATTAAAAATCAGGATTGGGCTGCCCTATCCGGCATTTGGGCATGCCTTAGTGAGCCGAGAGCTGCCAGGAGTTGGGACCTGCTGTGCTGCTGCTGGAGAGGAAGGATGAACCAAACACAGAGTCTCTGAGTCACTGCCGAACTCAAGGTCCTGCTGCGTTGCTGTCTAGTTCCTATTAATACAGGAAGTCTGTGCCAAAGGAGGGGGTGGGAACGTGGCAGGGCCTTGAGCTCGGCAGTGGCTCAGAGGTGCCGTGCATGTTTCTGAATTTGCTGGAGGTTAGGCCACAAGGAGCCTTCCAGTGTCCGTGAGGGCTGGTAAGAAAAAATCCCCTGGATCGATATTTTATACAATCAGCTTAAAACCCCGGGAAAAATGGGACAGAATAAACACGAAGGGCCTGATTTTGATCTGGGCGGTGCTATCCACCTAACCCGGACTTCCAGTTCATATTGCTAGACCAGTCCAGACAAGCGGGTTATGCTCCCCTGCCAGCAGATGTTGGAGACAGAGGAAAAAACCTCCAGAGCTCTGATTGGTTTATTTACAGTTTCTTTTACAGTTTCTTTTATACCGCGCTATTTGACATCAGTGCGGTTTACAATGAACAGAAACTACACGTCACAAAAATTGATCAGTGCTTACAATGAATGGTTAGGTTGTGGTTGGTATATGTATACCCCTAGGGGTCCTACTCAATCTCCAGGAACAAGCAGGAATAAGTCCTCACATATGGGTACGTCGGTACTGACGGAGCCTGCGCGGGAAAGCTCCCCAGCCTTTCAGATGAAAGGCTTTTGGGGCCTCCCACTGCACATGCGCGCTGCCTTCCCGCCTTCCTGACCAGCTCTCCTCAGTTTCTCTTTTTCCGCGGAGCCAGCAGGTCGTGTTCCTGTCACCGCTGAAGAAATTGTGAAATTTGTTTGTTTCTTTAGACCGCGTACCTGCCTTCCCCATACCGAAACCGGTACCGCCGGTCTCTCTTTCTTTCTTTATAAAAAAAAAAAAAAAAAAAAAAAAGACTTTTTTATTTTCTTCAGCACAGCTTGGTAACTTTTGTTAGGCCTTAAGGCCTACACAAATTCTCCTCATGGAGAAGCCAGTCCCTGGTTTTAAAAAGTGTACCAAGTGCAGTGCTGTCATTTCTGTCACAGACACCCATGAATGGTGTCTTAAATGTTTGGGACCTGACCACTCCATACTGGACTGCCCATCCTGCACCCAGATGTCTAAACGTGGTTTGCAGAACCGGGCCAACAAGCTCCGTGTGCTGTTTCCTTCAGAAGCATCACAGTCATCCAGGTCTTCCTCTCCGGATGGATCTCAGGTAACCAAAACTTCTGTGGGCAAATCCTCTAAAAGCAAATCTCTTTCTAAAGATCGAGAGGCTCTCAATCTTGAGTTCGAGGATTCTGTCCAGGCCAAAAAACCCCGGCGGGAGGCTCTGGCCTCCAAAGCAATCATGGGGTCACAGGTTGACATCGATGGCACGGCCTCGACTGATCACCTGTTGGACTGCTCTGGTACTGACATCCAGGCAGCAGTGGCGTCTATGGGCAATACTGTTCAGACCATGCAGCAGGCCGTTCTGGCATTCATTAAGGCTGCGACGCCCTCGGTACCGATTCCATCGGTACCGACCCCGGTTCTGGTATCCACACCGGAACCGAGACCATCGACTTCCAAGTGTCGATCGGTTCCGCATGCCGGATTCCGGCTTTCGCCCGGTACCGATCCCATGCCCGATACGCCCGATGTCGATACCGATCGGTATGCGTATCGTGCATTGAAAGCACAGAGAGAATACTCAGATTCTTCTGATGAATTCAATTCCTCTGATGACTCTGCTGAGCTTGCTCTTCCTGAGGAGCCCTCCTCTCCAAAGAGGAGGATGTCTCCTCCAGAAGATTTATCCTTTCAGGATTTCATTGTTGATGTAGCTAAAGCACTTTCTATTGCTACATCTTCTGAAAAAGAACCCAGATCAAAAAAGTTGGATATTTTAGGATACTCTAAAGCTCCTAAAGAGGCAGTCACTCTGCCTATCCATGAAATCCTTCAAGAACACTTGATGGATTTGTGGGAGACTCCTTTAACACTGTCTCCCCATTCCCGTAGGTTGGACACCATGTATCGGGTCCCTCCTTCTCCTGGGTTCCAGAAAACTCAGCTGCCTCACCACTCTATTGTGGTGAAGTCTGCCATGAAGAAAATAAAGAGTCCTAAAAGGCATTCTTCCACCCCTCCAGGGCGAGAATGTAAGACCCTGGACTCTTTTGGTAGAAAGATGTTCCAGGCTAGTATGCTTATAGCCAGGATCAATTCTTATAGCCTTTATATGGGCATGTTTCTTGGACAACTTGCCCTAAAGATACAGCATTTTGCCCCCTTTATCCCTGATGATCAAAGGGCGGACTTCTTTTCTATGGTGACACAACTTTCAGAGGTCTCCAAGTTCTCCAACAGGGCAGCCTTTGATTCCTTTGAGGTTGCAGGCAGAGCTTCGGGAATTGCTATTGCAGCCCGACGTCTCGCTTGGCTCCAGGCTTCTGACTAGAACCCTGGGTTGTAGATGGCCTCAGGAATCTGCCCTGTACAGATGAGAACTTATTTGGTGAAGACTGGCAAATTAAAGCTGCTCAAATGGATGCAGAAAATGCCACTCTAGATAGACTTTCTAAGTCTACTTCTACCCCTGCCAAAAAGAAGTCTTTTAAAAGGCCTTACTATAAGAAGGCCAGATTTTCCACAAATACTGGCCAGCAATCTGCTCAGCCTCGCTTTGCTGCTAAGCGTCAGCAGTCTAAGCAAGTAAAGTCAAAGCCTGCAGTGTCTGCTACACCCCAACAGGCTCAACCCCCTCAGGGGTTTTGACTTGCCCCTAGAGAACTTGCCGTTTCTGGCTCTAGAACAACCAGAGCCCCTCACCATTCCTGGAAGGCTAGCTCATTTTGCTCCCAGATGGGAACAAATCACATCAGAGCAATGGACCCTCTCTATTATCAGCGAGGGCTACAAACTTCATTTCTCCAGCCTTCCTCCCCATACCATGGTGAGGCAATTCAGTTCTCCCCCATCTCTTCTGACCCTGTTGGGTCAGGAAGTCTCTTCTCTCCTTGCCCAAGGGGCAATAGAGGAGGTTCCTCCTCCACAACAGGGGTTAGGTTTCTACTCCCCTTATTTTCTCATAACAAAGAAGACAGGGGGCTTCAGACCTATCCTAGATCTGAGAGAATTGAACAGGTTTCTATTCAAGGAGAAATTCAAAATGCTCTCTCTGGGCATTCTCCTTCCATACCTTCAGAGTCAGGATTGGCTTTGTTCTCTAGATCTCAAGGATGCATACACTCATATACTCATCCATCCATCCCACAGAAAATATCTTCGCTTTCTGTTCCAGGGAAAACATTTCCAGTACAGAGTACTACCCTTCGGTCTGGCCTCTGCTCCAAGAGTCTTCACAAAATGCATGGCAGTCATAGCCGCATTTCTCAGAGGCATGGGAATCTTTGTCTTCCCATATCTGGACGACTGGCTCATCCGAGCTCCATCTCAGTCAGAAGCCCAGATTTCTCTGGACCGCACAAGGTGTATTCTTCAATATCTGGGACTGGTGATAAACGTTCCCAAGTCCCAACTCATCCCTACTCAGTCCCTGGAATTCATAGGGGCCCAATTGGACTCCACCACGGCAAGGGCCTACCTCCCTCTGGTCCGAGGCCAAAGACTAATAAGCTTGGCCTCCCAGGCTCAGTCCAGAAGTCACTTGTCAGCCAGAGAAATGCTGCAACTTCTGGGCCACATGGCATCCACGGTCCATGTGGTGCCCTACGCTCGTCTTCATATGAGGGCAGCTCAATGGCTTTTGGCCACCCAGTGGTCTCAAGCATCAGGACTGCTCTCAGACCAAATACTCACCTCAAAACGACTGTTTTGGTCTCTCCAGTGGTGGAGATCCTCCAAAAATCTGTTGTTGGGGATTCCCTTCCAACCTTCGTTGCCCCAAGCAACCCTCACAACAGATGCCTCCCAAACAGGGTGGGGAGCTCATCTCCAACACCTCTCCACTCAGGGCACCTGGTCTCCTCAGGAGACCACCCTTCACATCAACCTTCTGGAACTGCGAGCAATCTTCCTTGCCCTCACAGTCTTCCACACCCTCCTTGTCAACCTGACTGTCCTAGTCCAGACAGACAATCAGGTAGCCATGTTCTATGTCAACAAACAAGGAGGGACGGGCTCTCTGTCGCTTTGCAATGAAGCTCTCAGATTATGGGCCTTCGCCAGAGAGCATCAAATTCATCTTCTGGCAGTATATCTTCCAGGAGTTCAAAACTCTCGGGCAGACAGACTCAGTCGAGTTCTGCTCCCACACGAATGGTCCCTGCATATGGACCAGATACGCAGAATCTTTCAGGAATGGGGGACCCCAGACATAGACCTCTTTGCAAGTCCGTGGAATGCCAAACTTCCCCGGTTCTGTTCCAGGACTCCGTGTCAGGGAGCTCAGGCCAACGATGCCTTTCTCCTACATTGGGGTCAGGAATTCCTGTACGCTTTTCCACCCATTCCTTTGATTCCCAAGACTCTGTTCAAATTACAGAGGGATCACGGATCCATGATCCTCATAGCTCCACGCTGGCCACGCCAAGTGTGGTTCCCTCTACTTCTGCATCTCTCCCAGGGACCCTCCCTGGACCTGGGAGCTGCGCCAGACCTTCTGTCTCAGGAGCAGGGGACTTTGTGGCATCCAAACCCCAAGTCCCTACATCTCCGAGCTTGGTTACTGAAGGCTTAAGCCTTCATGAGTTTAATCTTTCCCAACCAGTGAAAGATATCCTTCATGCCTCTAGGAAACCCTCTACTAGGCGTTCCTATGCTTTCAAATGGAAACGTTTTTCCATTTGGTGTGCGCAACAGGGTCTTGACCCTCTAGCACTTCCTTTGAATTCTCTACTGGACTATCTCCTGCATCTTTCCAATGCAGGCCTCAAGACGAATTCAGTACGAGTCCATTTAAGTGCTATTGCAGCATCCTTAAAACCTATAAATGGACAACCTGTCTCCTCTCATCCTCTTATTGCAAGATTCATGAGAGGCCTGACCCTCACTAAGCCTCCCATCCGACCTCCTCCGGTAGCATGGGACTTGAATTTAGTTCTGGGTCAACTTATGAAGCCACCTTTTGAACCGTTGGTATCTACCTCCCTGAAATTTCTTTCCTGGAAGGTTCTTTTCCTTATTGCAGTCACTTCGGCTCGCCGCATCAGTGAACTGCAGGCTTAGGTGGCTACCCCACCTTATACCAGATTTCATCATGATAAGGTGGTCCTTAGGACGAATCCCCACTTTATGCCTAAAGTGGTCTCGCCTTTTCATCTTAATCAAGAGGTATATCTACCTGTTTTTTTCCCGGCTCATGCATCCAGTGCAGAGAGGAACCTTCATACTTTTGACTGTAAAAGAGCTCTCGCCTTTTACCTCAACAGGACTCAGCCACATCGAAAGTCTTCCCAACTTTTCATGGCTTTTGATCCTTCTCATTTGGGACTTCCAGTCACCAAACGTACACTTTCCAATTGGATTGCTCAGTGTACTTCTTTTGCTTACCTGAGTAAGAACATTTCTCTGGAAGGCCATGTCACAGCTCACAATGTGAGAGCCATGGCTACTTCTATGGCTCATCTTCACTCTGTGTCCATAGATCAGATCTGTCGAGCAGCCACTTGGGCCTCGGTTCATACCTTCACAGCCCATTACTGCTTGGACAAGGACTCCCGCCGGGATGCCTTGTTTGGTCAGGCTGTCCTCAAACACCTGTTCCATACTTAAACAACTCCTGCCCACCTTCCCTGGATGGATGCCTGAGATCCATACGAAGATGGTTTACCCTTGGAGGGGGATCTCCCAGGCATCTTAGCTAGGGAGTCCCCATATGTGAGGACTTATTCCTGCTTGTTCCTGGAGATAGCACAGTTACTTACCTGTAACAGGTGATCTCTGGGAACAGCAGGAATTAGTCCTCACAACCCACCCTCCTCCCCTAGGAGTTGTATCTTCTATCTATCTTCCTTTCCTCTCTCTATTGTCTCAGCTATAAACTCGAACTGAGGAGAGCTGGTCAGGAAGGCGGGAAGGCAGCGCGCATGTGCAGTGGGAGGCCCCAAAAGCCTTTCATCTGAAAGGCTGGGGAGCTTTCCCGCGCAGGCTCCATCGGTACCGACGTACCCATATGTGAGGACTAATTCCTGCTGTTCCCAGAGATCACCTGTTACAGGTAAGTAACTGTGCTGTATTTTCTCTGTCGCCAGCAGATGAGGGTGCTTCTAAATTTTCTCTTTAAGTTTTAATTTCATTCTTTCTTCTTACTGTCTTGGATGCATCCAGAGCACACACGAGGTGTTCCTCTGGGCTTCCCAGACCCCACAGTCCCAAACTTTAAAGTATTTCCTGAGGTGAGCTCCTGATCGTGTGGATCAGTTGAGCTCCCTCCATCGGGGAATTCCCAGCCTCAAGCCACGAGGGCCTGTCTGCTGGATGGAGGAGAAATTAAATTAATTTAAATTAAATTAAATTTCTAAAGTTCAGCCTCAGGGCTTCTCGATCCTCCTCTGAGCCTTAGTGGCACTGAAACCGGTACTGTGAGTGACAGCCTCTCTCCCCCCCCTCCTCCTTCAGCTCCGATTGGTAAAGTTAAAAACGCAGGTTTTTCTGCCTCCTAAGCAGCTGGCAGCACTCCTCTCCTTCCGATTACTTTTCTTTCGGGAACACACTGTCGGGTGTTTTTTTGGCATGTTGCTTCATTATTTTGGGGTTTGTTAGCCGGCGGCCATTTTCGAGATCGCACAATCGCGTTCCTGTCAGCCAATTTTTGGCAGGAAGGTTGTTTTTTTTTTACGCCGTTTTCTCTTCATTTTGGGCCCCGGAACTCCTTTGCCCGCTCTGGTATGGTGGACAGTGCTAGCAGTGTTCTTTACAGGCTGTTATCAGGATCGGCACTTGTTTTATGAAAAGAAAAAAAAATGCGAAAAAGTATGCCTTCCTCAATACACAGGTGTCTGGTTTGTAACAGGAAGCAGAAGGAGCTAACCAACAGGCTGTGCCCAGCATGTTATTCGCATCCAGGGGAATCTTCTACTTCTCTTCTGGTTGCACTGCCTGCTTTGGACATCAGTGTGTCAGCACCCCCTTCTTTGGATGGGCCGCAGCACTCTCCACCCGCAGAGGGTTCGCAGAGTGCTCCGGTTTTGCTTCCACAGCCTCCATCGATCTCCTTGCAGCTTGAGCTGCCCGTACATACCTCTGATGGCCAATTCCTGGCGCTGTTTCACCAGGCATAGGCCCTGTGGCGCTCAGACTCCTCAGAGGTACCCTCAGAGCCCTTGCCTGCTCTGAACATAAGATAACAGACTTCAAGGGTGGACGTCCTCCCAAAGGCGTTTCATGGATTTTACAGGACAGTCCAGAGGCTCCTGAAGAAGGCAGATCTTCAGCAGAGGCGAGTTTTGAATATTCAGATTGGGAGGATGGGGAATATTCTCCTTCAGACTCTTCGGTGACAGCTCAAGAGGACTCACAGGATATCCGACTCTTTCGAAAAGAGGAGTTTCCCGCCTTAATAGCGCAGGTCGTAGAAGCGTTGTGCCTCACTGACCCACCTGAGCCATAGAGTTCCCAGTCTCAGTCAGATCCCATCTTACAGGGCATACGTAAGCCTTCCAAAGCCTTTGCTTTCCCAGCGGAACTACAAAAAATGGTATCTCAGGAATGGGAGTCCCCAGATACCTCTGCATAAGGCATGCCGTCTTGGTCAGTTATACCTTTGGTCCCCATCAGAACTTGAACGCTGGCTTGCATACCCAAAGGTGGATGCATTGGTGACTGGTGTTACCAAGCATACCACCATTCCGGTCGAGGGTGGAGCAGCGCTCTGAGGCCAACAAGACCGTAAGGTTGAGAGTCTTCTGAAAACAGCCTTCTCATTTTCGGCTCTTTCGCTTCAGGTGACAGTCTGCGAGAGTCTAGCGGCCCGTACCTCGCTGCGGTGGATTCAGCGACTTCCAGAAGATCCGGCCGTGGGATATCTGGAATCCGTCGCGGTGTTCTTCGCTGATGCCTTTTATGATCTGTTGCGTCTCTCAGCTCGCTCGCTAGCAGCGGTGACGGTAGCTAGAAGATGGCTTTGACTGCGTCAGTGGGCAGCAGATGTCTCCTCCAAGACGCGACTTTCAAAGCTTCCCTTTAAAGGAAGGCTCTTCTTTGGTGAGGATTGTCAGCATACATGACATAGGAGTCATGGCTTTTTCCCCAGACCTTGGATTTCATGCAACTGTGTTACTCTGGTGATTTCAGTCTCCAAAGGTAATAGGGCAGTTTAACTCTGACCCCCTGTTGATGTCAGTCTCAGGGCCTGTTGAGAATGGTCTGCAGCCCCTCCCTGCTAAATCAAGAATAGCAGACCTCAAAGGGAGTGACTAGAAACAATAGCAGACCTCAAAGGGAGTTGCTAGAGAATTCACTATAAAGGACAGAAACACTTCCTCTTGCTCTCTCTCTTCCACTCTTCATCGGACATGAAGGACAGGAGGCTCTGATAATCAATTCTCTTCACCCCTCCCCCTCTCTCTCTCTCTCTCTCTCCTGCCATGAAGCTCTGACCCACATGCTCTGGCCTCTCTCTCTCTCGCACTTCACACATGCACATGCACACACAGATTCATTGATGCACACTGAAACAGCTCTGTAACAATCACTATATACCTCTGTTCAATACCTATGTAATAAGCCTATTTCTACATAAACCTTTCTCCAAGCCACACCTGTTTGGTTGTCTTATTACAAGCCCTACTGCCTCTGTGAAGTGAAATAAACCCAGGACCTACAGAAGAGTAACCTGACCACATCTTACATTTTATGGGGGCTCGTCTGGGATGGGCATGGAGGTAGCATATGGGGTCCCCCCCCCCCCCCCAGTAGTGGCTACCCTACCTAAGACACGAGGTTTGGACTCATAAGGAGACTTGTTTATCTCTAGAACACTAGAGACAGTATTGTGCAGGACAGGGGACTTGCTGGACACAGCAAGGTATTTAATACAGGAGGTATTAGACAAGCTGCCTACTATCATGTAATGGCAGCTGGGACAGGTACCACAGGCTTGCTTCCACCATTTCCAGGCACAAATAATAAATTTAAAAAAAAAAGGTGTGGGAGATGTCAGCATACATGACATAGGAGTCATGGCTTTTTCCCCAGACCTTGGATTTCATGCAGCTGTGCTACTCTGGTGATTTCAGTCTCCAAAGGTAATAGGGCAGTTTAACTCTGACCCCCTGTTGATGTCAGTCTCAGAGCCTGTTGAGAATGGTCTGCAGCCCCTCCCTGCTAAATCAAGAATAGTAGACCTTAAAGGGAGTGGCTAGAAACAATAGCAAACCTCAAAGGGAGTTGCTAGAGAATTCACTATAAAGGACAGAAACACTTCCTCTTGCTCTCTCTCTTCCACTCTTCATCGGACATGAAGGACAGGAGGCTCTGATAATCAATTCTCTCCACCCCTCCCCCCCCTCTCTCTCTCTCTCTCTCTCTCTCTCTCTCTCCTGCCATGAGACTCTGACCCACATGCTCTGGCCTCTCTCTCGCACTTCACATATGCACATGCACACACAGATTCATTGATGCACACTGAAACAGCTCTATAACAATCACTATATACCTCTGTTCAATACCTATGTAATAAGTCTATTTCTACAAAAAAAACCTTTCTCCAAGCCACACCTGTTTGGTTGTCTTATTACAAGCCCAATGCCTCTGTGAAGTGAAATGAACCCAGGACCTACAGGAGAGTAACCTGACCACATCTTACAAGGATCTGGATATATTGGTAAAGGATCTAGGTGAGGTTAAACCCCAAAGTTTGCCTGAAGATAAGCCAAAGGCTTCTTCACGCCGGCCTTCTCGTTCTCAGACTTTTTGGCGATTTCCTAGATCTCGCAATTCCTGGAGATACCGTTCTTATAAACTGAAATCTCGAGCAGTGTTCTATCTCTTACTATGCAAGCCTAAGTCATTTTATAGTGGCGTTTCGTACTTTTGGCTATTTGTCTAGATTTTTATCCCCAACATATGCTTTGAATATAGAAACAATCATCTGTAGTTAAGGGGCTGAAATCTACCAAAAGGCACTACAGTGAAGCCTGTCTAATCACCATACAAATGCAGCTCTCTATGGACCAAACCAACAGAAGTTTTGTATCTGTCACTAGATGAGGCTCCTTGTGCTGTGACTTTTCTTTGTACTATTTGCATGCATACAGAAAACAGATTTTACTTTACTCCCTTCTACTTTACACTCAGTAGTCTCAGATTACCAAAACTCTTGGTATAACACTATGCTTGATGATGTGCTACCACAGCTCAAAATCTGTGGGAACAGACCACCACCACAGCACGATTGGACTGTGTGCCCAGTAATGCGTTACCGCTGTAGATATTGTTGTCTACATATCAATGCAGTTAGACACGAAGCACAGCACCAGTTCAGGGAGCATTATTACTGCAGGCAGCACCGTACCAAGCTAGAAATGCATCCTGTGCAACTAATGAATTTGGCATCCCCCTTTCCCCTCTGCCCCAGCCATATGCAGTAACTCGCTCTTTTTAAACTACATGGAAGCCCAGTGATGGTACTGGTGCCCTTTCTGTACTTGCGTCCTGTGCGGCTGCACCTCTAGCACAACCCTTCAGGAAAATGTATAAAAAAATATCTGCACCAAAGACTTTAAAGGACTGATTTTACTAAGGGAGCCATATAAAGATATGCACCATTTATGCACCCAAGTCACTATTCTCAAGGACTTAGTATGTGAATGTGCACTTACGCACATAATTTAGGCAGTCACTATTCTGTAAGCGCGCAGGTAAGTCCATCCACGCACAGGGCCGGTGCAAGGAGATGAGGCACCCCCCTGCGGTCCTTTCACCCCCCTCTGACACCAAATGCATGCAAATTTATCTCATGCATATTCATTGTGGGTATCCTGAAAAACAGACTGGCTAGGGGGTACATCAGGACCGACTTGAAAAACACCGACCGATACCATTAAGAATTTATACTTGTTGAAACGATTCAAAGACACATTTTTTAAATCTGACAATATGAGCATTTTCTAAATAGTGGATTAAGGCCTTGTTTGTTTAGCAGTTTTAATGCAATTTAGGAGGTCACTTTATAACACTTTTATGCACATACCCCGATATCACCAGCCAGAGACGGCCACTACTACTTATCATTTGTATAGCACTACAAGGCGTACACAGTACTGTACATATAGCTGTAAGAGATAGTCCCTGCTCTTCAGAGCTTACAGTCTAATTAAGATGAAGAACGGGACAAAACTGGGAGATAGAGTATGGTAAAATACACATAAGTGGCGAACAAGAGAACGAGAGCGAGGGGTATCAAGATCCAAAAGCAACCTTGAAGAGGTGGGCTTTTAGCCCGGATTTGAAAAGGGCTAGAGAAGGAGTCTGACGTACTGACTTAGGTAGTTTATTCCAAGCATATTGTAATCAGAAGAAATTATTAATAAATGAAATACCTAGAGGGTTTTTCCTTTAAACTTCTTTAGCCAGCAGCATTGCTGTTGTTGTTTTTTTTAGAGGAGCCGTGGCTGTAGTTGGCAGCCGCATGGTTTAAAAAAAGAAAAAAGAGAGTGGAGCCGGGGGGAGCCGCAGGAGTGGGCCCGGGCAGGCTGTGCTTCAAAGGTCTGTTTCGGGGCCTGTCCTGGGGCAGGTGGAGATGGTCGGGAGCGGCTGCGAGTTTGGTGGCTGTCCCTGATCATCTAAGGCGGCTGTCTGGGGCATTGGGGGGGGGGCCTGCGGCTCTCTAATGCTGGTGGCGGAGGAGTTGCGGGTGCCGCAGCTGTCCCCATTGTCAGAGGGGAAGGTGCAGGCTGCCTTCTTAGCATCGGGGAGGGCTACGGAGGTTGTGGCTGGTCCCGATGTCAGGAAGGGGGGTTATGGCAGCAAAACACTCAGAGGCCCATGGGTAAGCCAAGAGTGACTTAAAAATGGCAGGGGGCCTTGGAACATGGACCAATGAGCCCTGGGGGCAGGTTGATGGCCACAAGATAAGAAGGCGGGCAGTTAGGAAAGGCAGGGGGGCCTTGGAATGACACCTCTGGGTTAGGGAAAAGCCCCGAGGTGCCGGGAAATAAATAAATAAAAATAAGAGAAAAGGGCCATGCTATGAGAGGGCTGAGGGTGTGTCATAAGAACATAAGAACATAAGATATGCCATATTGGGTCAGACCAAGGTCCATCAAGCCCAGTATCCTGTTTCCAACAGTGGCCAATCTAGGTCATACGTACCTAGCAGTATCCCCAAAAGACAAAGGCATTGATATCCTGGGTCCCTTTTTAATAATGGTTTATGGAACTTTCCTCCAGGAACTTGTCCAAACCTTTTTTAAACCCAGCTACACTAACAGCTCTTACTACATCCTCCGGTAACAAATTCCAGAGTTTGATTACACGTTGAGTGAAAAAATATTTTCTCTTATTTGTCTTACGGAGAGGAATGACTAGCAGAAAAAAGGAGGTGATAACGCCTCTGTATGTCTTTGGTGAGATCTCATTTGGAGTATAATGTGCAATTCTGGAGACCGCACCTTCAAAAGGATGTGAACAGGATGGAGTCGGTGCAGAGGGTGGCTACTAAAATGATTAGTGGGCTTCATTATAAAGCATATGAGGACAGACTGAAGGATCTTAATATGTACACCTTAGAAGAAAGGCGGGATAGAGGTGATATGATTGAGATGTTTAAATGCCTCCATGGCATAAATGTTCAGGGAGAGAGCCTCTTTCAATTGAAAGCAAGTCCTGCTACGAGGGGACATGGGATGAGGGTGAAGGGAGATAGATTCAGGAGTGAAAGGCGTAAATATTTCTTTACGGAAAGAGTAGTGGATCCATGGAATAGTCTCCCAGTGGAGGTGGTAGAGATGAGGACAGTAACTAAATTCAAAAAAGCATGGGACCAACACAGAGGATCTCTAAAGGTAAAAAGTGGACTGTTGTAGTTGTTGATATGAAAGGACAGATTAGATAGGCCATGTGGTCTTTTTCTGTCATCATGTTTCTATCTTTCTATGTCTTAAATAGTTTACCCTGTCGCTCTTACTACATCCTCCGGTAACAAATTCCAGAGTTTGATTACACGTTGAGTGAAAAAATATTTTTCTTATTTGTCTTAAATAGTTTACCCTGTAGCTTCATTGCATGTCCCCTAGTCTTTCTATATTCTGATAGCGTAAACAATTGATCTAAGTATACTCGTTCCACTCCATTCATTAATTTATAGACCTCTATCATATCTCCCCTCAGCCGTCTCTTTTCCAGGTTGAAAAGCCCTAATCTTTGTAGCCTCTCTTCATAGGAGTAGCTTTCCATCCCCTTTACCATTTTGGTGGCTCTTCTCTGTACCTTTTCAAATAACGCTATATCCTTTTTAAGATACGGTGACCAGAATTGCACACAATATTCAAGGTGCGGTCGTACCATGGAACGATACAGAGGCATTATAATATCCTTTGTTTTATTTTCCATTCCTTGCCTTATGATACCTAGCATTCTATTTGCTTTCTTGGCCGCCGCTGCACACTGGGCGGAGGGTTTTAACATGTTATCCACGATGACTCCTAAATCTTTTTCCTGGGTGGTGATTCCCAATGTGGAACCTTGCATTGTGTAACCATAGTGTGGGTTGTTCTTTCCTAGGTGCATAACTTTGCACTTGTCCACATTAAATTTCATCTGCCATTTGGATGCCCAGTCTTCCAATTTATCCAGATCCTCCTGCAGTTTTCCACAGTCCTCTTGGGTTTTAACAACTTTAAACAGTTTTGTGTTGTCTGCAAATTTGATAACCTCACTCGTTATTCCCTTTTCCAGGTCATTTATAAATATGTCAAAAAGTAGCGGACCCAGTACAGATCCCTGCGGCACTCCACTAGTCACCTTTTTCCTTTGGGAAAATTGGCCATTTAGCCCTACCCTCTGCTTTCTATCTTTTAACCAGTTCCCGAGCCACAATAGTACACTGCCTCCTATCCCATGACTTTGTAGTTTTGCCAAAAGTCTCTGATGAGGGACCTTGTCAAAGGCTTTCTGAAAGTCCAGATACACTATATCAACTGACTCACCTTTGTCCACCTGTTTATTCACACCTTCAAAAAAGCATATCAGATTAGTGAGACAAGATCATCTTTTCTAAAGGCATGTTGGCTGTCTCCCATTAGGCCATGACTATCCACATGCTGTGTAATTTTGTTCTTTATGATGGTTTCTACCATTTTTCCCGGTACTGATGTCAGGCTCACCGGTCTGTAATTTCCCGGATCACCCCTGGAACCCTTTTTAAAAATTGGCGTTACATTAGCGATCTTCCAATCTTCAGGTATTACAGATGATTTTAATGAAAGTTCACAGATTACTAATAGCAGGTCTGCAATCTCATATTTCAGTTCTTTCAACACTCTTGGATGTATACCATCCGGTCCAGGTGATTTGCTACTATTCAGTTTATCAAATAGTTGTAATACATCTTCCCGGTGTAGTGATATTTCTCTCAATTCCTCTGCAGTATCACCTTTAAATACCACTTCGGTCTTGGGTAACATCCCTATATCCTCCTCAGTAAAGACCGAAGCAAAGAATTCATTCAGTCTCTCTGCTATAGCCTTGTCTCCTTTTACTGCCCTTTTTACCCCTCTGTCATCTAATGGTCCAATTGACTCTCTCACAGGCCTTTTGCTATGAATGCACTTTAAGAAGTCTTTGTTTCGTGTTTTTGCTTCTGTAGCAAGTTCCTTCTCAAATTCTCGCTTTGCCTGCCTTATCAATGCTTTGCATTTAACTTGCCAGTGCTTGTGCTGTTTCCAGTTTTCTTCGTTTGGCTCTTTTTTCCATTTCCTGAAAGATGCTTTTTTGGCAGCAACAGCCTCTCTGACCTCACCTTTAAACCATGCTGGCAGTTTTTTGGACTTTCTTCCACTCTTCTTAATGCGTGGAATACAGCTGGTCTGGGCTTCCAGGATAGTATTTTTAAACAACACCCAAGCTTGATGCAAGTCTTTAACCTTTGCAGCTACTCCTTTTAGTTTTTTCTTAACTATATTCCTCATTTTATCATAGTCTCCCTTTCGAAAGTTAAAAGGTAGTACTGTGGATTTCTTTACTATCCCTCCTCCACTAATTAAATCAAACACGATCATGCTATGATCACTATTGCCAAGTGGTCCCAACACCCTTATTTCTTGCACCAGATCTGGTGTTCCACTAAGGACTAGATCCAGTATGGCTTCCCCTCTGGTCGGTTCACGAACCAGCTGCTCCAAGAAGCAGTCATTTATTTCATCTAGAAACATTATCTCCCTAGCATGTCCTGCCGTGACACTGAGCCAGTCGATACCGGGGTAATTGAAATTGCCCATTATCACTACTCTGCTGTAACTTTTGTTAGCTTCCTTGATCTCTTTAAGCATTTCATCATCCATTTGTTCATTCTGGCCAGGCGTTCAATAGTACAGCCCCACTGCCATCACCTTCCCCTTCATACATGGAATTTCAATCCATAGAGATTCTACAGCAAATTTTGTTTCCTGCAAAACTTTAATCCTTTCTGACTCAATGCCCTCTCTAACAGAGCGCAACCCCTCCTCCAATTTGATCAGTTCTATCATTACGATATAGTTTGTATCCAGGTATCACAGTGTCCCACTGGTTGTCCTTCTTCTACCATGTCTCTGAGATTGCAATCATATCTAACCTCTCATTTAGTGCTATATATTCTAACTCTCCCATTTTATTGTTTAGACTTCTAGCATTTGCATACAAGCATTTCAGAGACTGTATTTTATTAATATTAATCTGGCTATTGGTAGGCATGGGTAATTTGGAATCTTTACGCTCTGTCTGCATCATACTCAAGGGCATTTGGGCTACTTTACTCTTTTTTTGGAACCTCACTGCTTTCGGTAGTATCCTTCAAGGATACCGTCTTCTGAGCCATGCGCTCTTGGGCGACTGTCGGCTTTCCCCTATTTTCTAGTTTAAAAGCTTCTCTATCTCCTTTTTAAAGGTTAATGCCAGCAGCCTGGTTCCATCCCAGTTAAGGTGAAGCCCATCCCTTCGGAAGAGCCCCTCCTTTCCCCAGAATGTTCCCCAGTTCCTAACAAATCCAAAACCCTCATCCTTGCACCATTGTCTCATCCACGCATTGAGACTCCGGAGCTCTGCCTGCCTTTTGGGTCCTGCACATGGAACAAGAAGCATTTCGGAGAATGCTACCCTGGATGTTCTGGATTTCAACTTCCTACCTAAAAGCTTAAATTTAGCCTCCAGAACCTCCCTACCACATTTTCCTATGTCATTGGTACGACATGTACCAAGACAGCAGACTCCTCCCCAGCACTAACTAAGATCCTATCTAGGCGGTGCGTGAGGTCTGCTACCTTCGCACCAGGCAGGCATGTTACCAGGCGATCCTCACGTCCACCAGCCACCCAGCTGTCTACATGCCTAATGATCGAATCACCAACTATAACAGCTGTCCTAACCCTCCCCTCATGGGCACATGGCCCTGGAGAAACGTCCTCGGTGCGAGAGGGTTTTACATCACCTGGAGGACAGGTCCTGGTTACAGGATCACGTCCTGCCACACCAAGGTGATGCTCTCCTGTCACGTGACCTCTCTCCTCCATGGCAACAGGGATGCTGCCAGACTGGAGGTGAGACTTCAGGACTATATCCCTGTAGGTCTCGTCCATGTACTTCCCTGTCTTTCTTATGTCTTCCAGGTCTGCTACTCTAGCCTCTAGAGAACGGACTTGTTCCCTGAGAGCAAAGAGCTCCTTGCACTTAGTGCATATGTAAGACCTCTCACCAAGTGGGAGAAAATCATACATGGACTCTTAGTGCAAAAGACTGGAAAGCCCCCATCTTGCTGCTGGACTGCTGTCTGCATCTTAGTTTAAAGCTTGTGTTTAGGTCTTAAAATTCTGTATTCACTAAGAGTTGGTGTAGGTGCTTATACTAATAAAGGTGCATCTAATACCTGTAATATACCTTGTTCACCTGAAGCTTAATTAATCTTAGGTCTTCAATGTATAACTGATTTGGATAAAGAGCTGCACCTGAGAGCAGCCCCTTTCCTAAGATATGTAAGTACCTATATAAAGCAACAATTACCCCAGGGGTGGGTGGGTGTTGGGGAGGGTGGGTGGGAAATCAGAGCTATTAAAAGAAGAGGGCTATTACAAGGTACCCTGTCCTGTACCCTCAGCATGGGGGGATGGGGGTAGTCCCTCAGGTAGACTAGAGCAGGAAAAAAAGTTTAAAACACAGCAGGTTCTGGGGACAGAGCAGGGAGAGATATTTAATTTAAAGCAACAGTTAACCTGGCTACCACACAAAAGCCAGTTAGTTGAGGGAGGCAAGGTAAGTTATACAGCTGAGAGGCTCAAGTGCAAACTAAAGGGAACAGGGAGGTGAAGTAGCACACCAATAAGACAATAAATAAATAATCAAATAGACAGCTAGAACTCACAGCAAGTTGTCACAGGAGTTAACTAGCACAATTAAATTATATGGGCTAAAAAGCCCTAAAACACAAGAAAATGGTCAAATTGACTATTCCTGCATGGGCTTATTTAAACTTTGAAATATCAGCAAAATTAAAAGTTGGGTTTTTTTATTTTGATGATTGGTATCAGTAGAGGGGAAGCTGCTAAGCTGAGAAATGGATTTATTTCAGTTTAAAAGTGGATATTATAGCTGAAATTTGAATCGTCAAGGGGAGGGGGAGAGGTTTACACTAGTTTTAAAAATCATATTGTTTAAAAGTTTGGAAAAGTTTACAATAAGGAATAAAGGTTAGGGAGGTTCTGAGAACTGGAAAAAAAGGGTTTATTTAGTAATGATGAGTTTTTAAAGGGAGAAAATGGACCCATTGCAAAAGGTTCATTTTTAGAAGGATTTTTTAAAAAACTACACAATAGTAGTGCTGAAGACAGGGATAGGTGAATTCTATGAAAAAATGTTCAAATTCTATATTTTAGGTAATAAAAACGTTGATTTTCTTATGTTTTAATGTATGTCAATGGGCTGACTGAGGAGGGATATGAAAAAATACATTGTGGCACTTTGGTCAGCTGTAACTGACTGCTTTAGTTGACATATTTTCTAGCTCTCTTCATACTGTGACTAGAGGGAGAAGAAGACTGAGATAAAAGTGTGAAATGGTTCAGTATGTATTGGAAATTTGAAAAATAAGAGAAGAGAAGGAAAAACCCAAAATTATAAGGATTAGAATGGGACTAATTGATGAGGTCAGCAGGTGTAATAGCACTTTCCCGCAGAGAATAGAACCTTGGTAAGTCTGCATTTTGTGGTAGTTGCTGTGTGTACTTGAATGTGAATGGATGTGCACAGCAGAGCATGAGTGAAGAAGCCTCAGAATGACTGAATTTTGAGAAGTTTGAAAGGATTTGAATGATTTTGAGCTGTTGTGAATGAGGTCTGAATGAACTGAGAGGGCTGAAAGCATGGTTTGTGAGTCTTTGGGGATGTTGTACAAAAACTCTCATTTGAAGTACTAAAAGGAAGAGGAAAGAAGTAAGAGTGTTAGAGAAGCTGTAGATAAGAGTGGTAGGAAAACAGGGTGGACAAAAAGAAAGGACCTTTGCTCTTGACAACTGAGGGTGGACAGGCTTCAAGCAGCAAGTATCTTTACTTGAACTAGGTCTGCCTGATACAAAGCCAGTCAGAATTGTATGCCCCCCAATGACACTGTGGACCAATCATTCACAGAATGGAGTCAACCCAACCCTCTGGAGCCTTATCCCAAAATAAACTGAATTTTCATTGATGCTATGCAACCACCTCACTCACTCACTGGGTTGGGAAACAAGGAGAGACCGGTCTGGAAGGACTCAAGGAACTCTATTTAACTGGTGAACATGATTTACATGTTCTTATCATCCCTGCCAGATCAGTCCTTCACCAACAGGATGTATCAAAGCATATCCCTAAGGATGGAGAGGGGCCAAAATACTATACAATATGCTGCTACCACACTCTGCTTCCTCCCCTGCCTGAACATCCAGACGACAGTGTCTGGAAAAATTGTGTAATAATGACTAAGTCACAGTGCTATAAATCTCACTGGAGTTGCTGCTCCTCTTTCTACCCATGAGGATGCTGGCTTTGAGCACATCTGGAACCTGCTGACCATTCAGAAGGTAGGTGGACTGAAGAGCTTCCCTGTCTCATCCAGATAATGTGACCTTTGAGGCCACCAACAAACAGGACAAAGAGAAATTCTGTCTTCTGGAAAGGTGCTGTAATCTTCATGCAGCCCTCTTGATATCCAAAAAGTGTGATGCCCTACCTTCAGCCTCTCTTGTGTAACTCCAAAACAGAAGGAGCATGATGATCTGATTGATATGGTATGCCAAGACCACTTTAGGCACTAATCCTATCCATACTAGTACCTATGTAAGTAACTGCAACTAAGTAACTGAATTGCTATACTGAATTGCTATATCGAATTGCTACATTGAATTGCTATACTGATTCGCTATACTGAATTGCTAAACACTGCTACTATCACACCATGCTATACTGAATTACTAAACACTCCTACTACCACGAGACAAAGCCAACAAAACATCACCAGAAAATACATACAACATCACAATGCAACACCCATTAATGTAGTGAGACCCTACATCGGAAGCACAAATGGCATACCCGTTATTTACTCTTGCCCTAATCTATACTCTAGCCAGCACACTCTACGATTCGGTTGTATCTGCAGAGGGCTGCAACCCTATACAACCACTAAAGAGCACAAACGGTAAACAATACAACAACCAATACTACCGACAGCCAAACCCCTACCACCGAAGACAGTCACACCTACTTTATGTATCTATAGAGACCTCAAACCCCACAAAACATATAGATGCAAAACATCAGCAAGAACTTAGGTGCGCCCTTATCAATGCGCGCTCGGTCCATAATAAATGGCCTGTAATCACTGACCTAATCACTACCCACAATCTAGACATACTAATGGTCACAGAAACATGGATCTCTGAATCTGACAACGTCATACTGAACCACCTTACACCTCCTAACCTTTCGATCTACACCTGTAACAGGGAAAACAAAAGAGGTGGAGGTGTACTGATTCTTGCAAAATCAGCGTTACAATACCGGACTAGCCTTACCAAGAGCACCAACACCTGAACACACTAACTATCACCAGTAAATTCAATTCTATTAACCTCATTTACAGAGCACCAGGTACCGGATCAGATGAGCTCTCGGACATCATTGACTTAGCATGTAATCCAGAAGACCCCTCCAAACCTAACTGGTTGCTGGGCGACCTCAATCTTTCTTCTACGCAACCCACCCTAACCAAAACCTTCCTAGAAACAATGTCTAACCTCAACTACAAGCAAGTTATAGCTGATCCCACCCATCAAGGAGGGAACTTGATCTAATCTTCGTCCCCCATACAGTTATGAGTACGTTAAATCGATTTGACCTTACCATCTCACCAGTCCCCTGGTCAGACCACAATCTAATAACATTCCAGATACCAACGCAACAAACTACATGCCACCACTTAAATACAACGGCTACATCAAGAGTTGCACACTTCAAACAACTTGACAGGGAAAGTCATTAGCGATATTCTCCCAAAACCTGCTCAACCAACAACCAACCTTAATGAAATGCTGTCCAACTGGAATGGGACCTTATCTCAATACGCTCAACAGCCTGCCAACAACAGAAAAGCCACACCTGAAACAAGAGCCGCTAAGAAGCAGACCGCCCCATGGTTTTCCTCGGAACTACGAGCCTCCCTACTTAAGCTTAGAAAACTCAAAAGAAAATGGAGAGCTACTCATAATACCTCAGACCAATCCATCTATTTACAATACCTGAAGACCCACCGTGAATCAACCTGGGCCAAAAGGAAGAAATTCCATGCAGAAATCCTCAACCGCTCACTAAATAAACCAAGAGACCTTTTCCACCTGGTGAAATCCCTTACCAACCAACCCTCCCCACCTCAACAAGAAGGTATTCAGCCTCAGGCATATGTAAACTACATCCAATCCAAGGCAATAAAGATAACTACAACTACACCACCACCACATCTCAACCATACCTCAAACTTCAAAACTACTCATATTCAGCCTACAATCACCAAACTTTCACCTCCATCATCGAAGACCATTGAAAAAGTAATTGCCTCAATCAACGCCACGACTGCACCAACTGATCCCTGCCCAGCACACTGGATCAAGACGATGCGCACGGAGCTCAGCCCTTTCATAGCCAACATTACCAAGTTGTCCTTTGAAACGGGAGTCTTCCCAGATGCACTCAAGCACACATCCATTTACCCACTACTAAAAAACAATCAACTTGATCCAAAGAAAGAAGGCTCGTACAGACCAATCTCTAGTATCCCACTACTCGAGAAATTAACCCTGAGACAGATCCAGCAGCATGTTGACTCATCCCGCTCAACATGGATTCAGAGAAGCCCACGGTATTGAAACTCTGCTAACAACATTAACCAGTTCATTGATCAATGGAATAGACAGCATAAAGAAGGGCTTTGCGCTAATCTTCCTCGATATAGCAGCAGCGTTTGACTCCGTAGACCATCCACAGCTTCTTACGCGGCTACATCAGAAGGGAATTCGTGACCAAGCTTGGAACTGGTGCAAATCCTACCTCGAAAACAGATGGCAACAAGTCCGTATTGGAAATGCTACTTCCGAACCTTTCCGGCAGACACAAGGCATACCCCAAGGCTCCTCACTCTCTGCCCTGCTCTTCAACATCTATATGCAGCCAATTTGCGACATCGCCCGTTCATTTGGCATATCTTGCCTTATGTACGCCGATGATGTACTACTATTTACACCCATAACCATCACTTGTCCTGACTACACAGTGCTAGTCAACTGCTTCAACGCAATAACGGACTGGCTACTCACTCAGAACCTCCGGATAAACTTCAAAAAACCAAAGTCCTAATAATCACAAGGAATAAATGCTACTCTCCCCCACCAACGCTCAAAGTCAGAGACGCGGAACTCCCAATCAAACCCAATATACGATATCTTGGGGTAATACTCGATCAACAACTGGACTTCAAGGAACATATCAAACGAACGGTCAAAACCATCTACTTCAAGATCAAAACCCTACGGCATCTTAGACCCATGATGGAACCTGGCGATTTCCGCACCATCTTCCAAGCACTAATCACACCGCACTTCGATTATGCCAACTTAGTTCTACATGGTCTCCCAAAGAGTACCCTCAACCCTCTGCAGCTAGCCATGAATGCAGCAGCCCGTGTGCTCTACGGAGCCGCAAGGACCGAACACATCTCCCCCATTCTAAAGGAACTCCACTGGCTTCCCATAAGCTGTAGGATCCTATACAAAACCCTCCTCATTACCTACAAGGCCTTCAACAAGATATCTCCAGATTCCATCTCTGACCTCATCACACACTCTCCAAACAACAGATCCAGGAGATCACTGGCCGCTGACATGCTACTAATACCAATTGAAACCACAAAGCTCAACCATATCACCATTAAGAGGGCATTTTCAAACTACGCCCCTGCGTGCTGGAACAAACTCCCCCCTAGCATTAGAGCAATTAGGGACCTTAGTCAGTTCAGAAAAGCTCTCAAACACCACCTTTTTCTCTTGCATTATACTCATCCCGATATTCCTCCCCATATTTCACCCACACCCTCACTACATCAAACAATCGCTATGTGATGCAAAACTATACTGTGTATTCATCTCGAACATGTAATGTATCTGAATTGTATATAGTTTCCCCAAGTTTATGTATATGGACTTGAATGTATATAGTTTCCCCAAGTTTACCTCCATGTTAAATCCCTGTTCTATGTAAACGACGGCCAAATGTATCTGACCAAGTGTTATAATGTTGTAATGTAAACCGCACTGATGACGAATAGCGCGGTATATAAGAAATGTTAAATAAAATAAAATAAATAAGGAGGGAACCTCCCCAATGAGACCTTGTCTTTATGCAACACCAAGGGCTCCCTACATGACAATCCTTGCAATTCTGAAATGCATCTCACCAAACTGATTGCCATCAAAAATATCACCTTCAGGGAGAGATCCTTCAATGTTGCCTCCTTCAAAAGCTACCTGGTCAGAGCCTGCAAGACTATATTCAAATTCAAGAGAGGTATAAGGGACCCAACTGTACACTTACTATTCTTTGCACATTTTATAAAATGCACCACAACCGGTTGTGTCAATACTGAACTGCTTTGCAGCTTTCCCCTAAAACAGAAGATGACCACCTCCTGAACTTTGAGTGAACTCCATGCCAGTCCCCTGTCTAGTCCATCTTGGAGAAAAGCAAGAATAATGGACATCCATGATGAATTGCCTGCAGACTGGTATGTGGCAC
This sequence comes from Ichthyophis bannanicus, assembly GCA_033557465.1. Lineage (NCBI taxonomy): Eukaryota > Metazoa > Chordata > Amphibia > Gymnophiona > Ichthyophiidae > Ichthyophis > Ichthyophis bannanicus. The sequence goes on from CM066033.1 coordinate 1,132,655,118, forward strand.
CAATGAGCTAAGGTCCTCCAAATTCATTGAAACATACAAAATGATGGTAGATAAAGACCATAGAGCTTATCCAGTTTGTCTATCAATGACAACTATTAATTTCTACTATCCCTTCCTCTGAATTTGTTTCATGCTTTCTTCAATTCAGATACGGTTCTAGTCTACACCACTTCCACTAGGAGGCTGTTCCATGCATCCACCACCCTTTCTGTAAAGGAATATTTCCTCAGATTACTCACAAGTCTCTCTCTTTTCACCTTCATCCTATGACTTTTCATTCCAGAACTTCCTTTCAACTGGAAAAGGGACATCTCCTGTGCATTTAAACTATGGACGTATTTAAATGTCTCTATCATACCATCCCCTCTCCTGCCTTTCCTCCAAAGCACATATATTGAGATTTTTAAGCCAATCCCATATGCCTTATAATGAAGACCACTGGCTATTTTAGTAGTCACCCTCTGGACTCACTGTATCGTGTTTATATCCTATTGAAAGTGTAGGCTACATAACCGTACACAATACTCCAAATGATGTCTTAATAGAAACCTATACAAAGGCACTATCACCTCTTTTTTCCTTCTGACCATTCCTTTCCCTATGAACCCAAACATCCCTCTTGCTTTTGTTGTCACTTTTTCTACCTGTTTAGCTATGTTGATTATCTGATACGATCACTCCCAGGTTCCACTGTTCTTTTGTACACAAAAATACTTCACTTCCTATACTGCATTGCTCCCTTGCGTTTTTGCAGTCCAAATGCATGATCTTGCATTTTTTAGCATTAAATTGTAGCTGCCAAATTCTTGACCATTCTTCAAGCTTTGCTAGATCACTCCTCATGTTATCCACACCATCCAGAATGTCTACCCTGCTGCACATTTTGGTATCATCCACAAAGTGGCATACTTTTCTCGACAGACCTTCCACAATATTGCTTACAAAAATATTTAAAAGAACAGGACCAAGGACCGATCCCTGCAGCACCATCTTCAGAGTGAGCTCCATTTATTACTTCCCAATGGAGCGTCCCATTCAACCAGTTTCTTACTCAGTCAGTTACTTTAGGGTCCATTGTAAGGGCACTCCATTTATTTATAGATCGCTGATGGAGCATATGCCTAAGAGGCCAAAGACTTTCTACAGTTTATGAGGGTGGCATATTAAATATAGTGCTGGTTAACAAGCGTTCTGTAAGGAATATACCTGTGGTCTTTGATATTATTACAGAGCAAATATTTACATAGAGAGCATTACTAAGTCTGGGCTAACTCCAGCTGATATGATAATACAAAAACAACTTTGGATGCATGATTATGATATTTTCCATTAATCTAGGCTGGGCAGATGAGAGAGAAGGGTAACGATTTTAGAAAATAAATTACTTAAATGTGTTTTCTTAATCTTAAGGTACACGGTGGCTTTGATGCATTAGTAATTGGAAAATAATTTTATCTATCTGTTTGTTTTATTGACCTCCATCTTCTGAGCAGATGGACTTTTCTTCATTATTAAGTATTTTAATGGCTGATAAGCTGGCAGTTTTGAGATGAATTGTAACACTGTTTTGGGGTTTTTTAGTAGTGTAGGTTTAAAACTCTGCTGCTAATTTCTCTTTCTCAGCACTTTGAAGCCACTGATACCTCATCAGGTGTTAGTTCTCTCCCTAGCCACCCTGACGCCCATCCCATGTGAGCATTCTTGCTTTATAGGGCCACTCCCCAATTAGCTACACATAGGGACTTAGAACTGCATGTTTAGAACACATTTAAAATGGGCCAACTGCATTTTCTTTGAGAGGACAGCTGAGAAACAGGCTAGTACTTTGACAGGTCTCTCTTTTACTTCAAAAGGTACCAAAACTCCACCAACTGAACAATGGCTGGGAAAAATCATACTGACAAAGTTGTTGACCCCGTTACAGCTTCTGCCTCTGTTCAGACAGAGATCCAATGCCAGTTAAAGGACCGGTTCCATGTGCAGGATACCTACATGCTGAAGCTCTCAGGAAACAGGTGGAGGAGCTCAGAGAAGAGGTGGCAAGTCTGAGGAGCATTCAAGATAGTGAGAAGTACATTGATCAGATGCTTCTTGAAAACATCTAAGCTCCCCAGCAGAGGTGAAGAAGGGAGCCTACAGAAGGATAAAGGTTGGACATAAGTCACCAGGGCCTGCAGAATTACCAATCCAACTCCTCAAGCTCTTGAATTGAAGAACCATTATGCAGCCCTGGAAATGGAGGAGGTGGAGGCATCCCAGGAAAGGGAAGAACCACAGTTCAAGCACCCCAAAGTTGCAGAATCAGTGACCACTAGGAAGCGAAGGGTAGTGGTGGTTGATGACTCTCTTCTGAGGGTTGCTGAGGCATCCATCTGCTGACCAGATTTGATATTCAGAGAGGTATGCTGTCTGCCAGGTGCCAAAATCCATACAACTACTACAATATTACTCCATTAGAACAAATTCACTAACAACGCCACTCAATGGCGCCATAACCGCGTTTCTCTCAGATTACTGAGGTTCTTCAGGGGAACATTCTCAAAATGTTAAATTTCATCAAAGGAACAATTCACCAATGAAAACACAGACGTGCTTCCGACGTTCACACAAATCTGTTTCTTCTTCACTTCTTGTCAGAAACATTTGCATCTCATCTATACAAAAACGCCGCGCGTATAGATGAGATGCAAATGTTTCTGACAAGAAGTGAAGAAGAAACAGATTTGTGTGAACGTCGGAAGCACGTCTGTGTTTTCATTGGTGAATTGTTCCTTTGATGAAATTTAATATTTTGAGAATGTTCCCCTGAAGAACCTCAGTAATCTGAGAGAAACACGGTTATGGCGCCAAAGAGTGGTGTTGTTAGTGAATTTGTTCTAATGGAGTAATATTGTAGTAGTTGTATGTATTTTGGATTACTCTCAAAGATTTGACCGATATATACTGTAGGTGCCAAAATCCAACATGTTACGGAGAGCTTGCTGAGACTCATCAAGCCTACTAACTATTACCCGATGTTGCTCATCCATGTTGGCACAGATGATGCTGCCAGGTATCCTACTAAGCATATCAAGTGTGGCTTAATGGCTGTGGGACAGAAGGTGAAGCAGACAGGGGTTCTCTTCAATCCTCCCTGTTGAGAGTAAAGGCCAAGGCAGAGAAGCTTGCATCCTAGAGATAAATGCATGGCTGCATGGATGGTATCATTGAGAAAAGTTTTGTTTTCCTGGACTATGGGATGATGTTCCAAGGGTTGCAGAGCAGAGATGGCGTCCATCTCTCCAAGAAAGGTCGACATGTCTTCAGTAGCAGACTGGCTAATCTACTGAAGAGAGCTTTAAACTAGATTCGTTGGGGATGGGTAAAGCAAGCCCCCAGTAAGTGAAACATTAAATACCTTTATAGAAATAGGTAAAAGGGGCAACATCTGGAAAGCAGTGTCTATAAATGCCCGTAGCATGGGAAATAAAATCCCAGATGTTGAGGCTTTAATGGGAAAGGTTGACTTGGATTTAGTGGCAGTCGCAGAGACATGGTTCACGGACAACCATGACTGGGATATAACTATACCAGGCTATACGTTATTCAGAAAGGACAGGGTAGGAAGAAGGGGAGGAGGAGTGGCACTATATGTAAAAAATAATATTAAAGCTATGGAAATACAGGGCTTAAAAGGTAGAGAAGAGGCAGTGTGGGTTAAACTAGAAAGAAGGAAAGAGAAATCCATTTGCATTGGTGTGATATACAGACCTCTATCACAGGGAGAAGACATGGATGGAGATTTAATAGAAGACATACACAGCATTGCCACGAAAGGGGAAATGCTACTGATAGGGAATTTCAATATGCCGGATGTTGATCGTTGCATTCCTTCTGTGGTGTTATCTAGAAGCAAGGAGATCCTGGATTCTTTACAGGAAGAACTATTCAGGCAACTGGTAACAGAACCCACATGTGAAGGGACCATACTAGACTTAGTGCTTACCAATGTGGAAAGTGTTTCAGATTTTTTTTTTTTTTTTTTACTACTACTACTACTATTGAGCATTTATATAGCGCTACCAGTCATACGCAGCGCTGTACAGACATGTAAGAGACAGTCCCTGCTCGTCAGACCTTACAATCTAATCAAGACAACACAGAGCAACAAACAGGACAACACGGTACGTACAATCTAGTCACGACACAGAAGTCAAGATCTGAAAGCAACAGAGAAGAGGTGAGCTTTCCAACTGGATTTAAAGAGGGCTACAGAGGGAGCCTGGCGTATAGACACTGGTAGCATGTTCCAGGCGTAAGGTGCAGCAAGGTGAAAGGAGCGGTCTGGAGTTAGCAATAGAAGTGAAGGACATAGAAGTAGTTTGTTAGAAGAGCGGAGTTCCCGAGAGGGGATGTAAGGAGAGATAAGAGATGAAAGGTAGTGAGGAGCCGCAAAGTGAATGCACTTAAAGGTCAGGAGGAGAAGTTTGAACTGGATGCGAAAGCGGACAGGGAGCCAGTGAAGTGACTTGAGAAGAGGAGTAATGTGGGTATAGCGAGACTGATGGAAGATTAGTCGTGCAGCAGAATGTTGAATAGATTGAAGGGGAAAGAGATGACACAGAGGGAGACCGGCAAGGAGCAGGTTCCAGTAGTCAAGACGAGAGGTGACTAAGGAGTGAATAAGGGTTTTAGTAGTATGCTCAGAAAGGAAGGGGCGGATCTTACCGATATTAGAGAGAAAGAAACGGCAGGTCTTAGCTATGAGCTGGATATGTATAGAGAAAGAGAGAGAAGAGTCAAAGAAAATCCCCAGATTGCGGGCCGAGGACACAGGAAGGATTACTGAGTTTTCCACAAAGACTGAGAAAGGAGGAAGAGGAGGGGAGGTTTTGGGGGGAAAGATAAGGAGTTCAGTCATGTCAGTGCTGACTCCTGGCAACCCAGCTGCCTCTGGGTATTCTTGGCAATGTATCACTGGAAGTAGATTGCCAGGCCTTTTCTTCTGAGGCAATGGAGGGTAAAGTGACTTGCCCAAGATCACAAGGAGTGCCAGTGTGAATCAAACCCTTGATCTTCTGGGTACTAGGCAGTTACTCTAACCACCAGGCTACTCCTCCACTCCTCAGATGTTATAGTGAGAAATAATCTTGCATCCAGTGATCAGCAGATGGTGTGGTTCAGTAATAGGACTAGGGCTGATAAATCCATTCAAAAGTAAGGGTCTTACACTTTAGGACAACTAGCTTTGGCAAGATGGGCCAACCCCTCAAGGATTCGTTAGCGGGATGGAAACAGCTGAGGGATATAGAAAATCAGTGGACAAAACTGAAAGGGGATATTTTAAGGGCAACCAACCTTTTTGTTAGAATGGTAAATAAAGGTAAAAGGAAAAGGAGGCCACTATGGTTCTCAAAAGAGGTAGCTGAAAAAGTGAAGAAAAAAAGGGAGGACTTCATGAAATACAAGAGATCACAGAGAGAGGAAGACCGGCATCTATATTTGGAAAATTTAGAGAGGCTGGCAAAGTAGTCAAGAAAGCAAAGATACAAAATGAAGAGGAAATAGCTAATGATATTTTTCAGATATGTTAGTGAAAGGAGGAAGGGCAAGGCTGAAGGGGAGGAATATGTAGAAGCTGATGAGGAAAAACCAGAATTTCTTAACAAATATTTCTGTTCTGTGTTCACAGATAAAGGGCCAGGAGCAGGACCTCAGACAATATCCACCAACAGGAACAAAAGCGGGGTAGGGGGGGCATCTCAAACAATTTTTAGAAGACTGTGTTCATGAGGAACTAGCTAAACTAAAAGTGGACAAAGCAATGGGACCAGATGGGATATAACCAAGAATACTGAAGAAACTTAGGGACATTCCAGCAGCTCCACTGACTGACCTTTTCAATGCATTTTTGGAGTCAGGGGTAGTGGCAGAGGTCTGGAGAGAGGCACAAGTGGTCCCTTTACACAAAAGCGGAAGTAAGGATGTGGTTGAAAACTACAGGCTGGTTAATTTAACCTCAGTGGTGAGTAAATTATTGGAAACACTGCTGAAAGAGAAAATAGTGAGGTTTCTGGAGTCCAACAGATTATTGGATCCAATGCAGCATGGATTCACCAGGGGCAGGTCTTATCAGACAAATCTGATTGATTGATTTCTTTCTTTATTTTATTTATTTAACAGTATTTCTAAACCGCCTTATCTTAATAATCAAGGTGGTATCACAGCAAACAATCGAGTAAAGTGAGTGTGTTATACATGCAGTGAGGGTGAAGTTGAGTGTGTGTTGTATTGTGTGCTAGATTGGTATGAGCTATGTACAGAGTGGGCTATATACAGTGGTGCAAAAAACATATTCCATACATACTTTGTTTAGGCGGTATCATGTGCTGTTATACATTCTTTGAGGTTATGTGATGTGTCCATAGTGTTCTATGAACAGCATGGTTTTCAGCTGTTTTCTAAAGTCCTTGAGGTCTGTAGTAGCCCTCAGATCGTCCGGTAGTTTGTTCCATATTGTTGGAGCAGCCATGGAGAGTGCTCTGTCTGTTGTGTCCTTGCGTGTGTGTTTGTATACACTTGGGGTGCTGACTCGGTTGTGTGTTTGTTTTCTTCTGGGACGTGTGCTGGTGTCTGGTTGTATGAGGGTATGCAGGCTGTTGGCTGATGTGTGCTGTTTTATCTTAAATAGGTTTATGATTGTTTTGTATCTGATGCGTGCACCGATTGGAAGCCAGTGTAAGTCCTTTAAGGTGGGTGTGATGTGCTCCTGTCTTGCGGTTCCTGATATGATTCGTGCTGCAGTGTTTTGGGCCAGTTGGAGTGGTTTGAGGGCTTGTTTCGGTAGTCCAAGGTATATCGGATTGCAGAAGTCCAGTAGTGGGGTTATCAGTGCTTGACAGACGGTACGGAAGTGTTCTGGGGCGAGGAACAGTTTCAGTCTCCTGATGATTCGCATCTTGTAGTAGGCTTTTTGGATTGTTTTGGTTATGTGTGGCTTGAGATTGAGTTTATTGTCCAGAGTAACTCCGAGGTATCTCACTTCTGATCTTATTGGTATAGTAGTGCTTTGTATCTTTATATTTGGTGGGTGTATGAAGCTTTGGTTCCGAGTGATGATTAAAGCTTCGGTCTTGTTGTAGTTTATTGCGAGGTTGTTGTTTTGACACCAACTCGCCATTTGGGTGAAGCAGTCTGTTATCTTGGAGAAGTCCGGGTTGTCGATTGATATCGGGGTGTATATCATGATGTCGTCTGCATATATTGTGTATTGAATGTTGTTCTCTTTCATGATGCTGCATATTGGTTGGATGTAGATGTTAAATAGGAGCGCTGAGATGGGTGACCAGAGAGTTGGACCAAGGGAGAGCCCTAGATGTGGTGTATTTAGATTTCATTAAAGCATTTGACACCGTTACGCACAAGAGACTTATAAACAAACTGAGCACCCTAGGCATGGACTCTAAAGTTCTGCTTGGGTCAGAAATTGGTAGAGTGGGAGGTGACAAAGGGTACAGGTAAATGGAGTTCACTCTGAGGAGGAGGAGGTTAACAGTGGAGAGCTGCAGGATCTGTCCTTGGTCCGATTGTTTTTAATATCTTTGTTAGTGATATTGTGGAAGGACTGTCGGGTAAGGTTTGCTTGTTTGCAGACGATACCAAAATCTGCAACAGAGTATACACCCAGGAAAGAGTAGTTACTCACCTGTAACACGTGTTCTCCAGGAGCAGCAGGAATCAGTCCTCACATAAGGGTGTCATCAGCGCCGATGAAGCCCCAGCGAAGCATTTCCCCAGCTTTCTATGAAAGCCTTTGGGAATGCTGGCACGCATGCGCGGCTCCCTTCCCGCCTAAAGGTGCCATCTTACCTCAGTCAAATGACATAGCTAAGAACAGCACACAAAAAAATGCAAAAACAAACTATGTACAACTGCAACTCCAAGGGGAGGAGGGAGGGTTGTGAGGACTGATTCCTGCTGCTCCTGGAGAACACCTGTTACAGGTGAGTAACTACTCTTTCTCCAGGACCAAGCAGGAAGTCAGTCCTCACATATGGGTGACGCCCCAGCTCTGGGCTACCGAGGAACCCAGGCTGAACAAGAGGCCTCCCTCTAGTCCCAGCAGCAAAGAAAGGCTTTTCAAGGACACAACCTCCACCGGTAGCCCAACAGAGGGCAGGAGTTGCCTAAACCTCAAAGAGATTCCGGAGTACTGCTTGGCCAAAAGCACTGTCCCTATGGGACTCCCTCTCCAGACAGTAATGGGCTGCAAAAGTCTGGCTTGAAGACCAAGTTGCAGCCTTGCAGATGTCCACCAAGGGCACAGAGCGGAGATGAGCCACTGAGGCAGCCATTGCCCTGACACGATGGGCTGTGACCCTACCCTGCAAAGGAAGGCCAGCTGCCTTGTAAGCCCAGGTGATACAGTCAGCCACCTAGATGGACAAGGTACGCTTGGACACAGCCAACCCCAACTTATTGGGGTCAAAGGAGACGAAGAGTTGAGTAGCCCTTCGATGCCCTTGCGTACGGTCAAGGTAGAAGGATAAGGCCCTCCTACAGTCCAGGGTATGCAGGACTGCTTCAGCCTGGCTTGCATGAGGCCTAGGGAAGAATGTTGGAAGAACCACCTCCTGATTGAGGTGAAAAGAGGAGACAACCTTTGGGAGGAACTTTGGGTGAGTCCTGAGGACTACCCTGTTCCTATAAATCCTGGTGTAAGGCCTATCACAGACTAGGGCCTGAAGCTCACTCACCCGCCTAGCCGAAGTAAGGGCTATCAGGAAGAGAGTCTTCCAGGAAAGGAAGCGTAGAGGGCAAGTAGCCATAGGCTCAAAAGGTGGGCGAGTCAGTTGCTGCAAGACCACATTCAGCTCCCACTCAGGAGCAGGAGGACAGATGGGAGGCTTGAGCAAGAGCAAACCTCTGAGAAACCTAGACACCAAGGGGTGCCCAGATAGAGAACGTCCTTCCACCAGTGAGTGGTGAGCTGCGAGAGCTAAGAGGTGGACCCGAACAGAATTGGACTTAAGTCCCTGATTGGATAAGTGTAGCAAGTACTGAAGCACTACTGGTACAATACAGGAGAAAGGATCTTCTGTACGTAGCTGACACCACACAGAAAACCTCTTCCATTTGAGAACATAGGTTTTTCTAGTGGACTGCTTTCTAGCGGCTAGGACAACCTCCTCAACTTCCTGAGGCAGGCCCCAGGGAGCCAAAACTACCCTTGCAGCCTCCAGGCCATCAAATTGAGAGCTTTGAGATTGGGGTGCAGAAGGGAACCCTGCTCCTGGGAGAGAAGGTCGGGCTGCAACCCCAGAGGTAGTGGGGAATCCACTGCCAGCTGAAGCAGAAGTGGAAACCAAGGCTGCCTCGGCCACCTGGGAGCTACCAGCAGGACTGAGGCCCTGTCCTGAAGAGTCTTGAAAATAGTTCGGGCCACCAAGGGCGTGGGAGGAAACGCATACAGGAGGCCTTGAGACCAGGACATTAGAAAGGCATCTGGTGCTACCCTCAAAGGATGCGGTTGCCTGGAGCAGAACTTGGGCAGTTGCTTGTTCAGTGGACTGGCAAAGAGATCTATCCAAGGGAGACCCCACTTCAGGAAGATCCTCTGAACCACCAGGGGATGCAGCTGCCACTCGTGGGGCTGCAGAATTCTGCTCAATCAGTCGGCCAGGCAGTTCTCCTGGCCTGGAAGGTACACCGCCTTGAGAAGCATGTTGTGCTTCAGGGCAAAACAACAAAGGTCCTGAGTCTTCCGACAAAGGAATCTGGACCCAGTCCCGCCCTGTTTGTTCACATAAAACATGGCTACCTGGTTGTCTGTTTGAATTAAGACTGAGCGGTGAGCCAGGGCCGGAGAAAAAGCCCTGAGAGCCAAGCGGATAGCCCGAAGTTCCAGCAGATTGATCTGTTGTGCTGCCTCCCAGGGAGACCAGAGGCCTTGAGTGCACTTGTCCAGACAATGAGCACCCCAGCCCTTTAGAGAGGCGTCGGTGGTGAGGACCACCGAGTATTCTGGCATTTGGAAGGGTATCCCCTTGAGTAGATTGGGTTGATGCAGCCACCAGCTGAGGGAGGCCAAAAGGGGTTTGGACACCTTTATCCTGTCCCGTAAGTGGCCTGTGGCTTGAGACCACTGAGTCCGAAGGCACCACTGTGCAGGCCTCATATGGAGCCTGGCATTGGGAGTCACATGTACTATCGAAGCCATGTGTCCCAGAAGCCTGAGGCAGAGTCTGGCGGAGACCAGGGGCTTGTTCAGAAACGGCTTGGCCACATCCATCAGTCTTTGGGCCCTGTCTTCTGGCAAGAATGCCTTTTCTAGTTGAGAATCCAACCTTGCCCCTATGAACTCCAAGTTCTGGGAGGGGAGCAAAGTGGACTTTGCAAAGTTTATGACAAAACCCACGTTTTGAAGCAGAGCAATGGTTCTGAGGGTGGCTTGTCTGGCCTCCAGGGACGTTTGACCCCTGATGAGCCAGTCGTCCAGATAGGGAAAGACAAAGATGCCTTGATTTCTCAGGTAGGCCGCCACAACTGCCAGGCACTTGGTAAAGACCCGGGGAGCGGAGGTCAGGCCAAAAGGTAGTACTCTGTACTGATAATGGTTTCCTCCCACAATGAACCTGAGGTACTTTCTGTGGTCTGGATGAATGAGGATGTGAGTGTACGCATCCTTTAGATCTAAGGAGCATAGCCAATCGCCCTGCTGGAGGTAGGGCAGAAGAGTTCCAAGAGTAAGCATCTTGAACTTTTCTTTCTCTAGGAACTTGTTGAGGTTTCTGAGGTCCAGAATGGGTCGAAGGCCACCGGTTCTTTTGGGGACCAGGAAATACCTGGAGTAGAATCTGTGACCTTGCAAGTGGGGAGGCACAGGCTCCATCGCCCTGTCCACCAACAGACCATGAAGCTCTTGTAGAAGAAGGTCTGTGTGCAGGGGAGGCCTTGGAGGCTCCCCTGGAAAATATGGTGGAGGCAGTTGGTGAAAATGGAGGGCATAGCCATTGTGGACTATGTCCAGCACCCAACTGTCCCCGGTGAAAGGGGCCACTGGTGGGCAAAGAGGGCGAGGCGACCTCCTGTGCAGGGTGGGGAGAGCAGTGGAGGAGAGGCTACGCTCAAGGAGTCAAAACCCCCCACCCTGCTGAGTGATAGCAGGGGCCGGAGGCTTGGGGGTCCTCTGCCTATGGGGCCCATTACCCTGGCCCTTGGCTTTCTGACCCTGGGGGGCAGCTTGGGCAGCCTGATACTGAGGGTACTGTTTGTAGGCAGTGCCCTTCCTCGGGTAAAAGGACTTTTTACCCGAGCCCTTCTTCTTATGTGAAGAGGCAGAGGTCTTCCTCGACAGCCTTGTCCGGGTAAGGTGCTCTGTCTCGAGCTGAGCGGCCTTCTCGGCCACGGGTTTGCCAAAAAGGTTCTCACCTCGACAGGGGACATCGACCAACTTGTCCTGAACCCATGGCTCGAGGTCCGATGACTGCAGCCATGCCTGGCGTCGAGCCGCGATGCCAGCAGCCGCTACTCGGGCCGAAGCCTCGAAGCCATCGTAGGCGGTGCGGGAAATGAACTTTGAGCATTCCCGAATCCCCGAGGACAAGGTCTGAAATCTCTGCAAGGGTTCCCCGGAGAGACCAGCAGAGAATCCGGCCAATTCTTTGGCCAGGTCCCGCAAGTACATGCCCATGTACAGCTGGTAAGACTGGACACGGCAAGCAAGCATAGACCCCTGGAAGCACTTCCTACCGACGCCATCGAGGTTGCGGGCCTCCCTGCCGGGGGGCACCGCGGAGTGCATCTTCTGGCTCTTCAGACGATGCATGGCCGATTCCACAACAATGGAATGGTGTGGTAGCTGTGCTTTCTGGAAACCAGGGCTTTTGCGGAGTCGATAAATGGAATCGACTCGCTTACTTAGAACCGGCGTCGAGGCCGGGGCCTCCCACATTCGGAAGAGGAGCCGTTCGAGCATCGGAGGAACCAGGACAGTAAAGGCCTCCTTCGGAGGAGAGTCGTACTGTAGAGCATCGAGCTCCTCGGCTCGAGGCTCTTCCTCGGGATCGGCAGGGATAGCCAAGGCAGTGGCCATATCCCGGATGAACTCCGAGAACCTAGTGTCCTCCGGAGGGGATCTACTCCGGGGATTAGACTGCGGTGAGTCCGACGGGACGCACCGAGTCTTAAAAGTATCGGGAGACTCCTCGTCCTCCATCTCCCAGGCGGACTTGTCCGGGGAGGAGTCAGGGTCCGACCCCACGGGGCCCCGAGGCACCCGCCCCGACACCGGGGGCACCGGGGGCACAGGCGTCGACACCCTCAGTCCCGAACGGAAGGTCGAGGGAGACCTCGACCGAGGACGACTTTGAGCCACGAGGGTCTCGAGTATCGGCTTGGTCTCCGGGGTTGACTTCGAAGTCGACGTCCTGGTGGTCGGGGCAGATGCACCAGACAGGCTGGCCATCAGTGCCCGCTGCTGCTCCATGAAGGCAGACAGTCTGCACTCCAAGGCTGTCATCCTGAGACTCAGCTCGGGAGACGCAGCAGCCACCGACACGGGCCCCGGCGGCACCGGGCCCGACGTCAGCTCTCTGAGAGGAGAGTCCACAAGGACTACGGGGCTTACGTGTCCAGCAGACTCCGGCTCCACGCGAGGAACTTTTGCAGGCTTCTCTTGGTCCACGGGCCCGGGACGGCGGTCGGGGGTCTTAGACCTGGCCCTCGAGGGACCAGGGACCTCCTCCGACGCCGCCCTCGCGAGCCGCTTCTTCCTCTTGCGTTCCTGGTCGGGGGACCCCCTGTCCGAGGAGCTTCGACGGCGCTCGGGATCGGAATCCCGAGATGTCGAGGCCTCAGACGAGGTCTGGGCCCGGCCGGAGGCAGAGTCCGAGACAAACCTTTCCTTCTGATGCTGTCGACTCTTTAGTGCCTTGGAAGACATCTTCCCACATGGACCACACGACTTGGGATCATGGTCAGGGCCGAGGCACCGAAGGCAGCAGTCGTGTGTGTCGGAGAGAGACATAATTTTCTTACACCGATCACACTTTTTGAAACCACTGGAAGCCATTGGGGAAAAAATAGCCCCAGCGAGGTCAAAAGACCGGCCTTCCAGTGAAACAAATGAAAAAAGGGCGCGAACGCCAGCCACGAAGGGCAAAAACTGAAAAATGAAGAAAACGGGCTCGATACCGGTGTACCGAACCCGGCGGGAGGGGAACCGGCGTCGAACCGGAGAAAAATAGCGAAAATCGCCAAAGAAAAAAATCACTTTTATCCGGGAGAACAGGACACACGTCCAATGGGCTTCCCGGAAAAAAAAGAGACCGAGGTAAGATGGCACCTTTAGGCAGGAAGGGAACCGTGCATGCATGCCAGCATTCCCAAAGGCTTTCATAGAAAGCTGGGGAAATGCTCCGCTGGGGCTTCATCGGCACCGATGACACCCATATGTGAGGACTGACTTCCTGCCTGGTCCTGGAGAAGGTGTAGATAACATGATGAGCTATCTAGCTAAGCTTGAAAAATGGTCCAGAATTTGGCAGCTGAGATTTTATGCTAAAAAATATAGGGTCATGCTTTTGGGCTGCAACAATCCAAGGGAGCGGTACAGTATAGGGGGTGACATACTATGAAAGAAGAACGGGACTTAGGTGTTATGGTGTCTGATGATCTCAAAGTAGCTAAAGAGGTAGAAAAGGCGATGGTGAAAGCTAGAAGGATGCTTTGGTTCATAGGGAGAGGAATGGCCAGCAGAAGAAAGGCGGTGATAGTGCCTCTGTATAAGCCTTTGGTGCTACCTCACTTGAATATTGTGTTCAGTTTTGGAGACCGCACCTTCGAAAGGATATAAACAGATTGGCATCGGCGAGAGGGTGGCTACTAAAATGGTTAGTGGTCTTCATTATAAAGCATATGAGAACAGACTTAAGGATCTTTATACTTTAGAGGAAAGGCAGGTCAGAGGTGATATGATGGAGACATTTAAATATCTCCATGGCACAGGAGGAGAGCCTTTTTCAATTGAAAGCAAGTTCCACTATGAGGGGACATAGGATGAGGGTGAAAGGGAGTAATATGCGAAAATATTTCTTGACAGAAAAAGTGGAAGATGCGTGGAATAGTCTCCCAGTGGAGGTGGTAGAGATGAGGACAGTATCAAAATTCAAAAAAGCATGTGACAAATACAGAGGCTCTCTAAAGGAAAAAAGGGGAGTCTTGTAGTGGTTGATATGGAAGGGCAGACTAGATAGACCATGTGGTCTTTTTCTGCCATCATGTTTCTATATTTCTATAATGGGAAGGGATCTTAATTTAACCATAAATTGCTAAAATACATGCACATCTTCGACTGGATTTGTGATAAATCCATGTTTTGATTTGGACAGTATTGCTTTTCAAGCAAAACAATTATTGAATGGTGCTATTGCATCATACATGATATGAATTGCATTATGTTATTCCTAGAAGTCATAGATGATGCACTCCTAACAGCCTAATTACATCATTCTGCAGAACAAATTGCACAATATATTTTAACTAATATGACATGTTGGAAGTAATTTGGCTGTAGACCAGTCTTCTCAGCGTTTTGAGTTTTTCCATTTAGGCAAAGTGAGAGATGCCTAGTAATTATTTTAATAATGCAGATCATCTCTGGTACATTTGTGGTGAAGTGACTTTTGAATCACAAAAATGCAGTATAACCGCTTTGCTTAAGAAAGCCTACCACTTTTACTTTGGCTGCAAAATTGAAGGTCAGGTCAAGAGCTGGCCGCACACATATGCTGCAACGTTTGTGCAACAAATGTTCGCCAGTGATTGAATAGAAAAAGGAAACCCATGCCTTTTGCGGTGCCAATGATTTGGAGGGAGCTGAGAGATCACTTCTGCATTGTGCCTCCTGTTGGGAAAGGTTTGTTGAAGAAGAAAAAGTGGACTGTGCAGTATCCAAACATTCCATCAGTTATATGCCCAGTACCCCATGGAGAAGGACTGCTGGTTCCTGATGCTCCAGAATCATTCTCACTTGAGTCAGAAGAGGAAGAGGAAGGAGAGGAAACCTCTGGTCCCAAACCATCAATGCCACTTGACTCAGATTTTCTCCCATCCTCCTCCTCTGAACCATACCTAAGAGTAAGGCAGAGCTGTTGGGCTCCAGACTGCAGCAGTGGAATCTCTTGTCAGGTGGTTAGGATTTCCATGTCCTGCGAATGTCAAAAGGATCTTGTTACAATCTTCGTGGACGATGATCTTGTAGCCTGCAACATCAGTGGTCTGATAGTAGCCCTTAACATCATTTATCATCCAAATGAGTGGAGATTGTGCACTGATTCATCGAAGATGAGTCTTAAAGCTCTTTTACCTCATAAACTGGGAAGATGTATTACAACTATTTAATAAACTGTAACAGCCTACTGCACACAGCTCCAATTGGCGTCCATCACAGGGAGCGGTAAGGAAACCCCTCCCGCTCCCTGCCCCGAAGGCCAATCGGGACCACCACAGGGAACTTTAAATTCCAGCGTGCTCAAGGCACGCCCATACCTGGTGGGCCTGCACCTGAGGGCCCTTAGGCATGGAAATTAGGCACCAGAAACCTACATTACTTTGCAAACCCAGGAGCGATAACCATCCATCTCAAGACTCTTGGGACCACAAATTGCGTCTTTCCTCCCCCTGCCAATCTACTCAGGCAAGTAGACAAGTTCTGCACACCTTGTAATAAAGATACCTTTGTCTCCCAGCAAACTCCTGCACTGATTAAGTCAAATACCAATCTCGCTGTATAGAACTCTCTTTATCTAGTACATTTACTCAGCAATTTTCTCAATTACACAGAACTGCAATGTTTGCAAAGGTACTGCTATCACTATTAGACAGAACCATTATCCTTTTAATATAGTGTACCACTACTCTGCAGATGTAAAATGTCGGCTCTCCAACCATATAAAGCAATCATTTATATTATCCAGGTTGTTCTGCTAACCCTATAATTGCTGCACCCTTGATTGCCACCACTGCTAGTTATACTCAGTGTTTGTTATGCCATTGATGTCACTTTGGTGTATTAAATGTCTTTACCTTGTATTCCACTCATCCCATACTTCACTCCTCTCTCCTCCCCTTCCAATTAAGTTCATACATCTTTCCTATGCTGTCTATACCACTCGATTCTATTAATATAGATAGGAAAAAAGCATTCTGGACAAACTACCTCACATACATACTAATCTGTTCCATAATATTTAACTACGCTCTCACTCCCACACTCAATAAGTTCATCCCCACTATGTACACAGCCATCAGGCATCCCCCCACACTCTACTATCACAAACAGACTTACCCATCTGAACCGAATTATAACAGACTTATCAATATCCAACTAAACACAAACCCCCCACCGTCTCCAAAGGTAAACGTTCTACAAAATAGAAACTTAAAAATTTTCCTTATTAATGCAAGGTCAATATGACATAAAATACCCCTTTTCCAAGACATACTAACTGACAATACTCCTGAACTTATTTGCATAACTGAGACATGGCTATCAGACTCAGACCAGATGCTAATCAACCAACTGAAGTCCCCAGGCTACCAATTACTTCATTCCCACAGCTCAACAAAAAGAGAAGGTGGAGTCCTCATTATCATAAAAGAAGAATTGAAGGCAGCCCTAATAGCCTCAAACAATTCTGAGAACTTAGATATACTTCCTATAAGAACAAAAAACCTCTATTTTTGTTTAGCTTATAGACCTCCAGACTCAAACCTAGACAATTTGAAAATTCTTACAGAGATACTATTTTCATCCACCAACAGACATCCCCTAATACTATTAGGTGACCTTAACCTTGCTTCATTACCCCACAATCATACTTCTGAAGTTCCACCAAATAATTGACACCAGAACCCATATCAAAGGGAACACACTTGACTTAGTGTTCTTACCTAATGTTTATTTTGTGTAACCCACCACTTTGATTGTAGGAAAAAGTGGTATACAAATCTAAATAAATAAATATAATCCACAGTAACTACTATTCAACAACACGAAGTACAACCAGTGCCCTGGTCCGACCATCAGCTCATAAAACTCAAATACCCTTCCATGACACTGTGTATCCACAGCCAATACATACAATACGACCCAAGAAGTTCAAGAAATTTGATAAAGATATCTTCTTGAAACAAAAGACCCGATTCTTAACCCCAGTTTCTTCCAACCTAGATGGAGCAATATCAAACTGGAACGACACAATATCTAAGGCAGCAACCCTACATGTACACCACCCAACTGCCACAAAAAAACATAGCGCTGCATGGTTCAGACCAGAACTCAAACAACTCAGGAGTAAACTGCGCAAAACTGAGCGCAAATGGCTATTCAAAATCCACAACCTATCAGGTCCAATATATGGCCAAACTAAAACTCTACAGAGAAACCATAAATACTATAAAGAAGGAACATTATTCTACCATACTATCAAAGTCTCTCAATCGTCCAAGAGAGCTCTTTGAAATCATAAAATCTCTAACAAATAACAATACAAAGAATAATACACATGAGGGGAGATATGATAGAGGTCTATAAATTAATGAATGGAGTGGAACGGATAAACGTGGATCAATTGTTTACGCTATCAGAATATAGAAAGACTAGGGGACATGTAATGAAGCTACAGGGTAAACTATTTAAGACAAATAAGAGAAAATATTTTTTCACTCAACGTGTAATCAAACTCTGGAATCTGTTACCGGAGGATGTGGTAAGGGCTGATAGTATAGCTGGGTTTAAAAAAGGTTTGGACAAGTTCCTGGAGGAAAGGTCCATAAACCACTATTAAAAAGGGACCCAGGATATCAATGCTTGACCCAGTACAAGCATTGTGGAACTTGTGTCTTTTGGGGAAACTGCTAGGTACGTATGACCTAGATTGGCCACTGTTGGAAACAGGATACTGTGCTTGATGGACCTCGGTCTGACCCAGTATGGCATGTCTTATGTTCTTATGTTCTTATGACCCTGTCATAGATCCCCAACTCCTCGCCAACTAGGATAAGCTAACACGTCAAGCCCCACTTCTAAATGACCAAAACACACAATACCCAGCATCAAATTCTTCTTGGTCAATGTTCTCCCTTACCTCGAATGATGCGCTTGAGATCATCATCTCCACAGTAAATATAACCACCTCATATCTTGATCCCTGTCCAGTTAGCTGGATAAAAGTAACAAAAGTAGAATTTACCCCTCTTATCCTTCAAATTGTCAACCTCTCCCTACAGCATGGCTACATGCCTCCTGCTCTGAATCATGCTGTAATAAGCCCAATCCTGAAAAATAACACTATGGACAAAAACACCTCCACCTCATACAGACCCATCTCTAGCCTCCCTTTCATGGCCAAACTAATTGAGAAGGTGGTACAAATCGAACTTCAAGATCATGTGGATACATACACACCCCTAGATGAATACAAATACGGTTTCGGACCCTACCATGGAGTTGAGACCCTCCTTACTGTCCTTTTCGACCGTATCAAACGGGACATAGACAACCCCAAAAAAGTGTTCCTCTCCTATTCCTAGATATCTCCGCAGCTTTTGCCAGCATAAACCACCGCATCATGATCTCTAGATTACAGCAAATAGGCATTAAAAAGACAGTACTCCAACGGTTCTCCTCATATCTAGAAGGAAGAACCCAACAGGTAAGGATAGGAAACAATACTTCTAATCCCTACAATCAAGAACAAGGCCTCCCACAAGGCTCTGCACTCTCTACCCTCTTGTTTAACATTTACCTTCAGCCTAGCTGTTCAATCTTCAAAAAATTCAAAGTATACTATCACATATATATGCAGACGATATAATGATATATCTCCCACTTGACATCTCCAATCCTTCAATCCAACAATCACAGAGTGCTTCACGGAAGTAGCTCAATGGCTATCATCCCACAACCTCATGATTAATTTCAATAAAATTGAAGCCCTCTACATAACAAGGAATCAAAATTTTGCCACCTCCCCCCCCCCCCACCATTTATCAAGATTCAAGATGTGAATATCTCCATCAAAAATGAAGTAAATTACCTTGGAGTCCTCTTAGACTGCACATTCAACATATCCTCTTTTATAAAACAAACAAACACAAAAGATCTATTATAAACTCAGAATGCTAAAACAACTCCACCCGCTCCTTCACTCCCACGACTTCAAATCAGTACTCAATGCTATTATTACCCCCCCCCCCCAACTCAATACCTCAAGGCCTAGCTAAGCAAACTTTAAGACCACTTCAAATTGCACAACATATTGAAGCAAGGATAACATCAAATGCCAACCCAATAGAGCATATCACCCCTATCTTATTCAGCTTACACTGGCTCCCAATTCAAAGCCGCACACTACAAAATACTTGTAACTACATTTAA
The DNA here is from genome assembly GCA_033557465.1 of Ichthyophis bannanicus. Taxonomy (NCBI): domain Eukaryota; kingdom Metazoa; phylum Chordata; class Amphibia; order Gymnophiona; family Ichthyophiidae; genus Ichthyophis; species Ichthyophis bannanicus. The sequence continues at coordinate 1,132,674,538 of CM066033.1, forward strand.
ACTAATTAATGAAATAGCTCCATCACTCCTTTCCTCCCTCATTGCCAAAGAAACAAACACTCGTACACAATGAGATTGCAAAAAAAATAAACTCACAAAAGCACCAGACTACAGGAAAGTTAAAAAAAATCACAAACAGCAGGGCATTCTCCCATTGCTTCCCCACCCTCTGGAACAAGCTCCTAGACACTTCAGAGAGATAAAAGACCTCTCTTCAGTCCAAAAAACACTTAAAACACATTTGTTCATTCAACACTTTGGATCCAAAACATAATCTGTATATGTGCGCCCCCCCCCCCCCCCGAATAAATCCTCCAATGTCTATCCTTTCACTTTCAGGACCAATTATATATAGTTATTAATTATATTGAATGTTATAATGTTAATTCACATAGTTGCAACTGTTCCATGAAACTGAATATGTACTGTTCTGTACAATTCAAAAGTTGTTCTTTGTAAACCACATTTGATCTGCTGGAAAATGCGGTATAAAAATTTCAAATAAATAAACAAATGAATAAAATATCACCTGAACCAGATGGTATACATCTGAGGGTGTTCAAGGAACTGAAATATGAGATTGCAGACCTACTATTAGTAATCTGTAAACTATCATTAAAATCATCTGTAATATCTGAAGATTGGCAAATGGCCAATGTAACGCCAATTTTAAAAAAGGGTTCCATTGGTGATCCGGGAAACTACAGACCAGAGGGCCTGATGTCAGTACCAGGAAAAATGGTAGAAACCTTTATAAAGAACAAAATTACTGAACATGTAGATAGTCACGGTTTAATGGGAGAAAGCCAAAGTGGATTTAGCCAAGGAAAGTCTTGTCTTACTAAACCGTCATATTTTTTTGAAGGTATGAATAAACAGGTAGACAAAGGTAAGCCGGTCGATATAGTATATCTGGATTTTCAGAAAGCCTTTGACAAGGTCCCTCATGAGCAATGTTCCCTCTAATTTTCTGTAGGCTGTGTGTGCATAAAATATCAGCTGTGTGCAGCTTTTGAAGGAAGGTTAAATTTTTGTGCGCCACATAACGACACTCAGAGTTATATACTTTAAAATTTGACTACACGTCAGAATACAGTATGTACACCACATTGATTTTAATCAAATTAAATGAAAATAGACGATTACTAAATGAAGCGGGAAATTTCTAGTAATTACAATCATAACTTTTAAATTTTAAGATGTCTGTGTTGTTTTCTATCAGAATCAGAGCCGTAATTTTTGTGCGCTCTGTTGTAAAGTATGTGCGCTCGCTCGGCGAGATGTGTGCGCGCGCACACGCACACAGCTTAGAGGGAACAGTGCTCATGAGAGACTCTTGGCAAAATTAAAAGGTCATAGGATTGGAGGCAGTGCAGTACTGTGGATCAGGAACTGGTTGAAAGATAGAAAGCATAGAGTAGGAATAAATGGCCACTTTTCTCAGTGAAGAAAGGTGAATAGTGGAGCACCCCAGGGATCTGTGCTGGGCTGCTGTTTTTTAACATATTCATAAATGACCTGGAAATGGGAATAACTAGTGATGTGATGAAATTTGCAAAGGACACAAAATTATTCAAAGTTGTTAAAACACAAGAGGATTGTGAAAAATTGCAACATGACCTCGATAAATTGGAAGACTGGATGTCCAAATGACAGGTGAAATTTAATGTGGACAAATGCAAAGTTATGCACCTAGAAAAGAACAACCCAAATTATGGTTACACGATACAAGGTACCAGACCTTAGAAAGCACCACCCAGGAAAAAGATTTATAAGTTATTGTGGATAATACATTGGAAACCCTCTACCCAGCGTGCAGCGATAGCCAAGAAAGCACATAGATTGCAAGGAATCATAAGGAAAGGAATGGGGACTAAATCCAAGTACAGTATACTATAATTCCTTTCTATTGTTCCATGGTGCGACCTCACTTTGAATATTGTGTGCAATTCTGGTGGACAAATCTTAAAAAGGATATAGGAGAATTAGAAAAGTTACAGAGAAGAGCAACAAAAATGTTAAAGAGGATGGAAGAATATCTCTATGAGGAGAGGCTTAAAAATTTAGGGTTCTTCAACTTCGAAAAGAGATGACTGAGGGAGGATATGATAGAGGTCTATAATTTAATGAATGGAGTGGACCAGACAAACATAAATCGGTTGTTTATGCCATCAAAAAGTAGAAAGACTAGAGGACATGCAATGAAGCTACAATGTAATCCATTTAAGACTAATAAGAGAAAATATATTTTCACTCAACGCATAATTAAACTCTGGAATTCATTAGCAGAGGATGTACTAAAAGCCATTAGTGTAGCTGGGTTTAAGAAAGGTTTGGACAAGTTCCTGCAGGAAAGGTCCATAAACCATTATTAAAGAGGACCCTTGAAATCCACTGCTTACCCCGGGATGAGCATTGGGGAACCTGTGTACTTTTTTGGGAACCTGCCAGGTACTTGTGACCTGGATTGGCCACTGTTGGATACTGGGCTTAATGGACCTTGGTTTGACCCAGTATGGCATTTCTTATGTCCTTATATGTACTTATGTTTTGCCATTTATTCCAGTTGGTCACACATTCCATATTAAGGAAACCTATGACAATATAAAACAACAAGATGCATTAGCTATGACCAACATCAGTGGCAGCTTTGTGGTGATTTGAAAGTTATTGCCCTGTTGCTCGGTCTGCAGACTGGATACACAAAGTACTGATGCTTTCTTTGTGAATGGGATAGTCGCGCAAAAGATTCCCAGTACATCAAGAGAGTTTGACCATTCAGACAGTCATTGGAGCCTGGCAAGAAAAGCGTGCTACATCCATTACTTGTTGAATTAAGGAAGCTTTTGTTACCACCCTTACACATTAAGCTGGGTCTAATGAAAAATTTTGCCAAGGCCATGGACAAAACCAAACCAGTTTTCAAGTATCTCAGTGGGAAATTTCCAAGACTAAGTGAAGCTAAGATAAAAGAAGATGTCTTTCTTGGTCCTTAGATTTTTGAACTTCTTTCAGATGATGTATGTAACCATGCGCTTGTGGCAAAGAAAGGATGGCATGGAAAGCCTTCCAGTTAGTGGCAACAAGTTTTCTCAGAAAGGCAGACAACTATAGGGAGTTGGCAGAAAAACTCCTCAGTGCATACAAACGTCTTGGCTGCCACATGTCACTAAAGATACATTTTTGCACTCTCATCTTGATTATTTTTCCACTGAACTGTGGAGCAATGAGCAAGGCAAGCGATTTGATCAGGACATTAGAGCAATGGCGAAAAGATATCAAGGCAAACAGAGCCTATCAATTCCCTGTAGATACAGACAAGAGATACTCCATTTAAATTATACAATAGATAAGCCAAGAAATGCAGAGAAGACACTGAATAAGGCCTGAAATTAATATAAATGCATACATAGTCATTTCCTGCTTTCTGTTTCATACTTTTTTAAATAAATTGTATTTAAATAATGCTTTGGCTGATTTTTCAACTTTTCAACAAAGACGACAGGTGAAATATTATCAAGGTCATCTATAAGAAATCCCCCCTAAAGGTGGACGTTTGAGAGTGTGTTGAATAATGTAGAATCAAAGGTCACTGCATGTTGCTAAAGAGATGGCTGCTGGGGAGGTCAGATGAGGGACAACACTAAGAGAACAGCCCACTGTGCTAGCAGAACTAGAAAGTAAACATTTAGGGGGGATATGCATATCACTGCCTATGCTGAAGGAGCAAGGGTAATATTTGCTCACATTTATATCTACTTTAAGATTTAACTTTAAAACTATAGGGAATCGTGTAGGGGAATAAAGTGCACACACTAGGCAGAGGGTGGAGAAGGAAATACTGGGACCAGTGGAAAGTGCTCACCCTAAGAGCAATGGTATCAGATAAACAGGTGCTGGTACTAAAATGTCCTGTGAAAAAAAGGAGAAAAGAGATAGGGAAGAGATGAAGGAGTTTAGGATTTAGACACTGTTAAGCTTCTTAATCTAAAAGAGCTTCCCTTCCTGAAGATGGTGCTGGAAAGTCTCCTGGGAGCCTAGACAGGCTTGAAGTGAAGATGCCAGCAGACAGCCTCCTACAGATCCAGTCGGGGTAGGAGTGAAGATAGGTGCTGGCGGCCTCCTCCCAACCCAGGGAGTGAAGATGGCAGTGGAGTGACTCTGGCTAGCCTAATCCAGGCTTGGGAGTCTAGCGGTGCATTAGCTCCAGGGAGAGCTACAATGGCAGAGCAGCTCCAGGGAGCGCTGCAGCGGCGGATCAGCTCATTAGGGAGCTGCAGTGGTGGATCAGCTCTTTGGGGAGCTGCAGCGGCGGATCAGCTCAAGGCGGAGCTGCAGTGGCGAATCAACTCAAGGGGGAGCTGCATCGATGGATCAACTCAAGAGATAGCTGCAGCAGCCCAGAATCCATTCCAGACTAGGAGCCACAAGACCCAGGGGGGTCCAGTGGCAGAGAGTCCATTCCGGACTAGCAGCCACAAGACCCAGGAGGGTCCAGCAGCAGATCAGCTCACTGTAGAGCTGCAAAGGTTGTTCCTGATTGGGCAGGAGTACAAAGCCCTCTCTTGACTGGAGGAGAGCTTGGAGGAAGCAGAGCCAAGGCTACAGCCTCAGCGATTAGACAAAACTACAAAACCTCTCTCTTCACAAGCAGCCACCAGTCCAGAACTCCAGCAGTGGGTGAGACATGAGGCTGGTGCGTAAAGGGAAAGGGAGGGGTGTTAGGAGACTGGTTAATAAGGTTAAATCCGTAATCTTTAAAGGTTTACTTAAGTCACTGCGTATAAGGTTATAGTTGGTTGTTTGAATTGCCTTATCTCTTATACTATAGTGCTATTTCACCTTACCTGCTTGAACCACTTATCATAACCACTTATCATAATAACTTTTCCAACAACAATATCAATCAATAATACAACTATACCTGTTAAAAAAGAGGTAAAATACCTGGGTGTAATAATAGATCATACCCTCACCATGATACCACACATAAAGCAAACAGTAAGAACCATATATCATAAACTCAAAACCATACAACACCTAAGGCCCCTCCTGGACACACATGACTTTAGATCGGTTGTCAATACACTTATTGAGGCAGCCATGAGGCTCTTATCAGCCTGACCCTTCCCCCGCAAGCCATGAGGCTCTTACACAAGTGATCAGCCTGACCCTTCCCCCGCAAGCCATGAGGCTCTTACACAAGTGATCAGCTTGACCCTTCCCCCAAGCCATGAGGTAATCAGCCTGCTAAGAGAAGGCATTGAGATTTCAGTAGACACCCTTCCCCCACTCCAGGTCTGAGCACAGTATCCCCTAGCCCAGAAACCAACAGACCAGAGCACACCGGTTTGAACAGGTCACCCAGGTACCTTCCCCAGGGGCTGCTGATTGGTGGACAGGAAATACCTGTGGCAAATGGGATTACAGAATGAGTTTGAAATTATACTGTATTTAAGGCATTGAAGGACGTCCCTCGGGGCTCAGACTTTTTGTTGGAGGGAACCGGCTCTCTGTCTGATCCTGTGTGCACATTAAAGATCCTGTTTGCATTCCAGCCTGTCTGTGAGTTTTCCTTCTGTGGGTGAGTGATTGAATAAGAGCTTTTCACAGCGTTTGCTATAACATTTCCACACCCCATTTTGATTACTGCAACAGTCTTCTAATTGGCCTACCACAGAAAAACACATACCTATTACAAAGAGCACAGAACATCTGTGCAAAAGTAATTACTAAAGCTCATCTAACAGACCATGTGACCCCTATACTCCTAGAACTACATTGGCTCCCTATAAACAGCCGTATCAGATACAAAATTCTCCTAACAACGTTCTAGCTCCTAAATGACATCGCCCCATCTCATCTTTCAACACTACTACAAACCCCATCCAAATCAAGAGCTCGCAGACAAAATGCAGCCCACTCACTTGATATGCCAAAATCATTCATGAAGACTAAAAAATCCTCAAGTGACAGAGCCTTCACATTCACTGCCCCAATGCTCTGGAATGAACTCCCGCTAGACCTCCGCATCATAAAAGACCTCTCCCAATTTCGAAAGGAACTCAAAACCTACTTATTCACAGAACATTTCCAAATCCCCTACCCCCCCCCCCCCAACCTCCACAGACACACCAACTCAGAACTCCCCAAACCAAAACTAGATAACCCCCGCACACACACAAAAAATTATGATAAAATGGAAATGAATTCCACCACATACACAAGGCACACGAGTATTCTGTAAAACATTATAAAGAACAACCTGTAAATACCTTATGTAAATAGTTTGGACAGTCTTCTACATCTGTCATCATTTGTAAAAAAATTAGAAAGTTTATCTACCCAATATATTGTATACATTGTTCCATGTAAAAAGTTAGAAAGTTTATCTACTCAATGTATTGTACACATTGTTCCATGTAAAAAGTTAGAAAGTTTCTTTATGTTCAATGTAACGTATACAGTAGTATACATAAGTTGTTAATTCGTTCCATGTAAACCGCCCCTGATCTCTGGAAGGGGCGGTATAAAATAAATAAATAAATAAAAAAATAAAATATGAGTTACACATGCTGCATTATTTTATCACAATCCTTAATGTATATATTTTGTTAATGAATTGTAAACACTATTAGCCTTGTTCATAGCAGGGTTTTTGAAGGGTTTCCTGGGATGAAAGGAGAGAAATCCTAACCGCTAACACCTTTCTTCCCCAGGTGGAGGCACCAGGCACCAAACCAAGAAGGACTGACAGAGCCCACCCTCGAGGGGACTCCAGCCAGGCCGGTCCCAATCCCAGAAGTGCACCCAACGGGACGCTACATAAACGTTTTTTAGGCACTGCTGGAATTTTGAAATTACATTTTTTTTTGTACTGTGAACAAGACTGGCAAATTGTAAAGATGGATACTAGAGATATAGTGATGTTGAAGAATTGGTGCAGAGGTGAGGGGATTAGTTGCTCACATGATTTGATTCTTGATGGTGTACAGGGAGATGTGGAATCTGTAGACATTGAAAAAAAATTGAAGGAAAATGAGTTTCTAGACCTGATATAAAGAAGGAAGTTAAAGTAAATAAAGAGAAGCATACTGTTCTGTTGTAGGAAACAAGAGGTTTAGGGAGCAGAGAGTGACCCCCCCCCCACCAAAAGTGGGTGCTTGAGAGTGTGTTGAATAATGTACTCATAGAATTAAAGGTGAATGGTCACTTTACACTACTAAAAAGGTCAGAAGAGGGGCAACACTAAGGAAACAGCATGCTGTGCTAGCAGAGCTGGAAAGTAAACATTTGGGGAGGATATACAAATCACTGCCTGTGCTGAAGGAGCAAGGGTAATATTTACTCACATTTATATCTATTACTAAGATTTATCTTTAAATCTATAGGGAATAGTTGAGGGGAATGAAGTGCACACACTAGACAGAGGGTGGAGAAATAAATACTGGGGCTGGTGTAAATAGCCCACACTAAGAGAAATGGTATCAGTTGGCACTGGTACCAGCGGCCCTGTGCAGAAAAGAGCTTGGACAAGAATTACCTGGGATTTAGAGGTGTCAGGTCTCTTTATCTAAAAAGAGCTCAACCCTCATCTGAGAGGGGAGGAGGGAACTCCCCCTGCTCTGCAGGCCCTCCTCCTCCTGAAGATGGGGCTAGAATGTCTCCTGGAGCCTAGACAAGCTCAGATTGAAGATACTAGCACAGAACCTCCTACAGACCCAGTCAGGATAGGAGTGAAGATGGTGGGCGATAGTCTCCAATCAACCCAGGGAGTGGAGATGGCAGCGGAGAGTCTCTGGAGAGCCTAATTTAGGCGTGGGATTCCAGGAACAGATCAGTTCCAGGGGGAGCTGCAGTGGCAGATCAGCTCCAGGGACAGCTGCTGTTGAGGATTAGCTCATTGGGGAGCTGCAGAGGCGGATCAGCTCCAGGGGAGCTGCAACGGCAGAGAGTCTATTCCTGACTAGGAGCAACAAGACCCAGGGGGATACAGCAGCAGATCAGTTCACTGGAATAGAAGCCACCTAGTCCGGAACAACAAGACCAAGGGAGGTCCAGCAGCAGATCAGCTCAAGAGACAGCTGTAAGAGTTGTTCCTGATTGGACAGGAGTGCAAAACACTCTCCAGATTGGAGGAGATGGAGCCAAGGATACAGCCTCAGAGATTAGAGAGAACTACAAAACCTCTCTCTTCACAAGCAGCCACGAGTCCTGAGCTTCAGCAATGAGTGAGACTTAGAGCTGGTAGGCAAAGGGAAAGGGAGGGGAGTAAAGACACATGTTAATAAGGTTAAATCCATAATCTTTAAATGTTTACTTAAGTCACTATGTATAAGGTTATACAGTAGTTGGTTGTTTGAATTGTCATATCTCTTATCCTGTATTGCTATTTCACTTTAACCACTTATCATAATATGAGTTGTACATACTGCATGATTTTATCACAATACTTGATGCATATATTTTGTAAATAAATTGTAAATACTATTTAAGCCAGCCTTGTTCACAGCAGTGTCTTTTTGAGGTTTCCTGGGGTTAAAGGAGGGAAACCCTACCCGCTAACACCTTTCTTCCCCAGGTGGAAACACCAGGCGCCAAACTGACAAGGATTGACGGAGCTCGCCCTCGAGGGGACTTCAGCCAGGCTGGTCCCAGACCCAGAAGTACACCCAAGGGTGCGCTACATATATTGCAACTAAAAACACATGAAAAGATCTAGGTTTATAATAATTTGTGATTAAAACTCTACTACCAACATGCTATAAAAGCCTAGATATTTTGGAAACAGTAGCCAATCAGCAGTTTTAATTGTCATTTATGAGTTCAGCGCATCAAAATCCATAAGAATTGGCTGATTTTGTCTCTGAAGAAAATAACTTTTAAAAAAATGTAGACCAGTGAGGGGATTTTAATTTACTTGTGCTTGGCCAGGAGTTAGATACTAATATTAACCATTTTTGAACAGACAGTGAAGAACTCACACATGAAAAGAGATAAATAGGTTTCATTTTTATCCCATCAGGCGTAGATCAAAATTAGGTGAGATCATCTTTATTGAAAAAGTCCATTGCATGGTCTTATCACTTTTTATTCACTTTTAATATATCATGTTTAATAACTAGATATGAGGACCAGACAGCTGATACATATGAGAGAACATTTTGATTTGTTAAGTTTGGAGAGTTTAGGGAACAGTATTCTGCATCCACTCAACATATTGTGTTGAGTTAGTACAGAATTAGAATATGGTTATAAAAAAAGTTCTAATTAAATTTCCCGTAAGAAAAAATTCTGCAAGATCATCAAGTGCACCTTGGTATAGTTTAGAGATTATTGTTCTGAAGAGAGAAGATGTAAGACTGAAGGGAAGTGACAGACATGGGATGATTAGGAAAAATTATTGGTTGTTAATTGATTACTATTAGAAACATTATTCTTCTCATAGACTCCATTGTTTTTTGAATCAACCATGCGAACATAACAAAAGAACTACCATACTGAGTCAGATCAAAGATTTTTGATGTTGCTATTCTTCTTCACTCTGTAATTGGCATTTTTTGCTAGTGATATTCCAAAAGTAGCCTATTCATGTTACTTATCCCTAGGGATAATCAGCAGTTTTCTCTGAGTCTACCTTAATAATATTTTATGGACTTTTCCTCCAAGAATTTGTCCAAATCGTTTTTTAAACCCAGCTGCACTATATACTTTTATCACATGCTCTGGCAACAAGTTCCAAAGCTTAATTATATATTGAGAGAAAAAACATTTTCTCCTATTTGTTTTAAATATATTACTTTGTAGTTTCATGGCATGTGCCCCAGTCCTTGTACTTTTTGAAAAAGTCAATTTCATATTTACCTATTCCACTCCACTCAGGATTTTATAGAGCTCTATCCTTTGTCCCCTTTGCAGTCTCTTCTTCAAGTTGAAAAGCCCTAACCTCTTTAAGCCTTTCTTCATAGGGGAATCGTTCCATCCACTTTATCATTTTGGCCTCTCTTCTCTGTATCTTTTTTTAGATGCAGTGACCAGAACTGCACACAATGCGGTCTCACTATGTAATGATTCAAAGGCATTATGATAGTCTTTATTTTATTTTCTAAATAAAATAAAATATTTATGCCCAGTGGTATATTATTATTAAATAAATATTTCTGAATTGGAAAAAAATCCAAAAGCAAAACAAGAACAGTTCTTGATTGACTATAGAAAATATTAGTATGTTGTTATTTCTGCTAAAGTTCTAATTAAATTTCCGGTAAAAAAAATCTGCAAATTACTGACTGAAAGAGTTCACATTCATTATTTTTATTGTGAATCTGTTAAAAAAAAGTTGCAAATAAATAGTAATTATGCATAAATATTTGCAGACAAGTATCATGGTTATCTCTATACCATATAACGGTTGAGTTTTTGAAGGTGGGTCAACTGCAGGTGGATATTCTTTTGGGGTTGGGCAGTTAGGGATTCACTGAAACATCAGATTTTACCAGGGATGCCTAAACATTTCCATACAAATGTACCTGTTAAGCCATTAACTAAGCCATGCATATGAGTTGTCTCATACTATTTGTGTATTATGATTTTAAGCATTATTGACCTTTATTGTAATCCACTGAGGACACAGTGATCAGTGTAATAAGATTGAACTAATATTCAGCCTGTGGGAGTCGACATTTTTTAAAATGTTGTTTGCTGCGGACAAAATTGATACCAACTACTCCAGGATACTTGACCAACCACAAGGGATACCTCAGGGATCAATACTCTGCTGTGTTATTTAATACATACCTTTAACCCCTGTGTGACAAGCTACAACACTGAATACCGAATCTATGCAGATGATATTATTTTATTTATTTATTTAAACAGTTTTTCTATACTGCCCCTTCCAGAGATCAGGGGCGGTTTACATTTAAACAAACCAGATACATGGAACAGTTTTTACAAACCATAATGATATAACTATGTACAGATACATAAGAACAAGAAAACGTGAAAAGTCATTAACTATGTACAGAGCAACTTCCTGGTTATGCCCTATTCCACAAAGCTCAATCCAACTTCTCCATGATTATATCCTGTCTGGAAACAATGACCAACTGGCTACGTCAACAAACCCTCCACATAAACTATACCAAATCGGAGGCACTCACCATAACCCGTTATAGCTCATTCACGGCCCCGCACAAATTTAAGTACATCAGGGCGACATAGAGATCAAGCAGGAAGTGAGGTATCTTGGAGTCATACTGGACCATAACTTACATTTCCAAACACACATAGCTAAAGCAACAAGATCAGTATACCATAAACTACGAACAATTAAAGACTCCAACCACTCCTGGATTAGATGAGCTTCTGCACCATCTGCCAGGCAATGATTATGCTGATACTGGGTTATTGCACCTCCATTTATCAGGGTCTGCCAAAACACAGCATCCAACCCCTACAACTAATATAAAACACGGCAGCAAGAATATCATCTTGGGTACCGAGGAGCACACACACATATCCCCTACATTAAAACAACTGCATCAAATTCAAATCTCTCACAATCATCTTTAAGATAACTCACCAACTGTCACCAATCACCCTCCAGCCAATTGTTGAGCGCGATCCAGAAAAAAGAAACCATCGAGCCTCTATGAGAAACCTATTGCTCATGCCAAAGGCAAAGCCTAAAGCCAAATAGCTAACTTGCAACAAAGCACCCTCTCTCTATGCACCAACGCTTTGGAACTCATTATCGGAAGCTATAAGAGCCACCACGGACCTACAAGATTTTCACAAAGCCATAAAGATGTTTCTATTCATGGAGCATTATGCCAACATTACCTGATGAACACCCTCTTGTCCTACCCTACACAATCAGTCCACTTCACATACCCTACCACAACCTCCTGCAATACCCCAATATAACAGACAACTGAACCCAAAGTTTTAATATTCCACTTCATAATCCTACTGTATAATAGTTCATATGTTATATGTATATATCTCCAAGTTTACTTCCCTGTTCAATGTAAAGTTGTTATAATGTAAACCACCCTGAATGGAAGATAGGGCGGTATAGATGACCTGTTAAATAAATAAAATAAAAATAAATCTTAAGCAGAGGTGTCCAGGTAACAACTTCTGCTAAATATCCAGTTTCAACGGTGACTACCGAAGGTTATCCAGATAGTCTGGATAGTGATATTAAACCCTTATCCAGGCAGCAAAACCACATAAAGTTAGGCCGGTTTTTTCTTTGGCCTTCTGTCATCAGCACTCCCTAGTGGCCAGTGGCTGTAAGGGTAGGCTGAGCATTTTAATTGTTTCAAGGAGGAAAGGGCTCTTTAAGGCCAAGTGCAGGTTGGTCTTTGAAGTCCAGCTCCTTGTATGAACAAATTGTATAAGCCAAATAGAGGGTATTAAGGCTTTTATTTCCCCTTTAACGCAAAGGCTCAGTAAGGCACAGAAATAAAGAAAGTCCTTTCTTTCAGGGTTTCACCAAACATAAGCAAGAAGAAAAACTGTTACAAGTTTCATAGTTGATTGGAGAGATTAATTAAAAGATTCTCTTACTTCACAGCAACTTAAGTAAGCAAAACAGTTCTCTGGCACTTAGCACAAAAGATGAGCATTCTTAAAGCAAAAAGGTCTGTTCAATTCACAGTTCTGCTAATGACTCAAGGCTGCTAGCAATACACAAGGTACAATCCATAAATTCATCTGGAGGCATGGGAATAGGATTCTCTAGGTCTATTTCCATGGACTCTGGGTCACTGGCCTCGCCCTCTGAATTGGATGTCTCCCTTGCTACTATACTTTCCCAGACTCTGTCTCTGTTTGCTTGCTTCCAATATGGCTGCTCTAAGGCTCCCAAACGAACATGGTCTGTTCTTCTGCCCTTCAATACTGGTTTGTAAAGCTCTGACTTGTTTCCTTTTCTCCTGCACTGAGCATCTGTTTCACCAGAGCTTCTAGGAGATAAACTTTCTTTTATAAATGAAGTGGCACCATACCTGGGCTTCCTCCTGTAGCCGGTATAACTGGAGCTTTCTCTCTGAGGCACCTCTCTCTGGAGATAGGCTTTCCCTTGGAACCTTCTGAGCAGTGCTTGCCCCTTTTGTAGTTTAGGAAAACCTGGTGAGGAATCCGGATTTCCTTGCTTCTGGTAAAGGTAGCTCTGCTATCAGAATCTTTCCTTCTTGTACCTCTTAATCCTGATTCAGACTCCTCCGGTGAGCGTAGGCCTCTCTCAAAGCATGGCTTTCTCCTCCCAAGCTCTTTGCCTCTGTGGTCCTTTGCTACTGAGTCTCTCTCCAGACTGACTCTCCTTGAGCTGTCTTTCTTTCTGACTTTCTCTGCTCCTTTTCCAGCACTTACTGTTCTGGGTGTTCTGCTTGATCCAGCTACGCTGCTTGGGCTGGAGGTGTCACTCCTTCCGTCTGAAGTGCTTCTCCTGGCAGTCTCTCTCTGGACTGTCCCTCTCTGGACTGCATCCCTCCAGACTGCTTCCCTCTGGACCGGTTCCCTCTGAACTGGTTCCTTCAGCTGGCCTGCTTTCCTCTGAACTGGTTCCTTCAGCTGGCCTGCTTTCCTCTGGACTGGTTCCTTCTGCTGGCCTCCTTTCCTCTGGACTGGTTCCTTCTGCTGGCCTGCTTTCCTCTGGACTGGTTCCTTCTGCAGGCCTCCTTTCCTCTGGACTGCCTCTCTCTTATAAAGGCATTCTACCTTTGAGTTTCCCGGGCTTGTCGTCAGGTGCAGCTGATTAGCTCTTACATAATCAGTGGCTGGGTGTGTTAACTCAGCCTCAGTAGTTTTGCTCCTGCTCCCTCTAGCTGGGCTGCAAGGTAATTGCATCCTCTGCACATCAACAGCTCTGTGAAAGACAGGGTTTTTTTCTAAGTCTGCACTCTCAGTAGCTTCAGCTTCATGACACTACTCTATGCAGTTTCTTAGCCATAACAGACTGAAAATTGGAACTAACAAAGGCAGCCTCACACTATTCGGATATCAGCCCAAATAACAACAATAATGAAGTGGGGAAAGCATGCAGAGCATGGCTCATGGAATTCTTTCCAACGTGTGTGTGTATATATGCTTATATGTGTGTCTGTGTATGATGGCATGTGTATGTATGAATGCTTGCATGTTTATGTCTGTGCACATGTGGACATCTTAGTATGTGTGTGTTTATCTAGCTTTCACAGTAGAAATAATAGCAAAGAAAATGAAATATATATGTGAATAATTTAAAATGCACATGTGTGTATCTGACAGGGGCAATTTCTCCAAAAGCGTTAGTTTAGTTCATACCATGACAGTCATGAGGCAGAATATGTGGAGTATGATCTCAGTTTCACAAATGTACTAACACTCACTGTAGTACTTGCATTGTGCCAAACAGAGTTTGCATCTGGAGTTCATAAGAAGTGACATGTATGAGTAATTTGTCACGGAGTGATTGGAAATTCTTCTTAATCAGGCCTGTGGCTCCCATTACGATGGGAAATATTTCTGTATCTTTCTGCCAGATATTCATGGTACTTCAGGATCTTCCCTCTCTCTATGAGATTCACAGAATAACTGCTTAGAACTGACACCTCTATTATCAATGCCATTCTGGGTTTTTTTCTCCTTTACCACTATGTCAGGTTTCCTTGTATCCAGTTTCTTATCCGTTGGAATGGGAATGTCCCAAATTATCTGAACTTCTGCATTTTCCGAAATTCTCACAGAGTCATTCCGTGGTAGGCTATGGCCTGTAAACTAGGCCTAGATCCTAACCCCCACCTGAGAGTAGTATTGAAAAGAACCAAAGTTTAGAAATCTGCTTTAAACTGCTTTTTGAAAGTACCTTTCCTTCCCCCATGAAGTTTGTATAAGTTCTTTATGCTTGGTTTGTTCTGTCCTTGCATTCTCTGAGCTAGCAATGTCCTTGCAGTAGAATTATATCCATGTTTAAGACTATGTCTTTGTTAAAACAGTTTGAGCAGAAAGGATGGGGGACCGGGCCCAGACCGGGTCACCGATTGGACAGGTGTAAGGGGTGTCAAACCAATAGAAAGTTATGCTTCTATCAAACTGCAAAAACTGTATATAAGGAATTGGCTATCATACGTCATTGCTCATTCTTTTCAGACACTAAAGTTGTCCGTTTGAGTCTGTGCACAAAATAAATTGGCTTGGATCCTTGAACTGACTCCTCCAAAAAACTGACAGCATGGTTTAAAGGTGAGGTCAGAGAGGCTGTTGTTGCCAAAAAAGCATCTTTCAGGAAATGGAAAAAAGAGCCAAACAATGAAACCTGGAAACAGCACAAGCACTGGCAAGTCAAATGCAAGGCATTGATAAGGCAGGCAAAGGTAGAATTTGAGAAGAAGCTTGCTGCAGAAGCAAAAACGCAAAGTAAAGACCTTTTCAAGTACATTCGTAGCAAAAAACCTGTGAGAGAGTCAGTTGGTCCATTAGATGATAAAGGGGTTAAAGGAGCACTAAGAGGCGACAAGGCGATAGCGGAGAGATTGAATGAATTCTTTGCTTCAGTCTTTACTAAGGAAGATGTAGGGATGTTACCCATGACTGAAGAGGTATTTAAAGGTGCGGAAGAATAGAAGGAAATATCGATACATCGGGAAGATGTATTACAACTATTAGATAAACTGAAGAGTAGCAAATCACCTGGGCCGGATGGTATACATCCAAGGGTGTTGAAAGAACTGAAATACGAGATTGCAGACCTGCTATTAGTAATCTGTGAACTATCATTAAATCATCTCTAATACCTGAAGATTGGAGGATCGCCAATGTAACACCAATTTTTAAAAAGGGTTCCAGGGGTGATCCGGGAAACTACAGACCGGTGAGCCTGATATCAGTACTGGGAGAAATGGTAGAAACCATCATAAAGAATAAAATTACTCAGCATGTAGATAGTCATGACCTAAAGGGAGACAGCCAACATGGCTTTAGACAAGGAAGATCTTGTCTTACTAATCTGTTATGTTTTTTTGAAGGAGTGAATAATCAGGTGGACAAAGGTGAGTCGGTTGATATTGTGTATCTGGACTTTCAGAAAGCCTTTGACAAGGTCCCTCATCAGAGACTTTTGGCAAAACTAAAGAGTCATGGGATAGGAGGCAGTGTACTATTGTGGATCAGGAACTGGTTAAAAGATAGAAAGCAGAGGGTAGGGCTAAATGGCCAATTTTCCCAATGGAGAAAGGTGAATAGTGGTGTACCCCAGGGATCTGTGCTGGGTCCGCTGCTTTTTGACATATTCATAAATGACCTGGAAAGTGGAATAACGAGTGAGGTTATCAAATTTGCAGATGACACAAAACTATTCAAAGTTGTTAAAACCCAAGAGGATTGTGGAAAATTGCAAGAGGATCTTGATAAATTGGAAGACTGGGCATCAAAATGGCAGATGAAATTTAATGTGGACAAGTGCAAGGTTATGCACCTAGGGAAGAACAACCCAAACTATGGCTACACGATGCAAGGTTCCACATTAGGAACCACCACCCAGGAAAAAGATTTAGGCGTCATTGTGGATACCATGTTAAAACCCTCGGTCCAGTGTGCAGCGGTGGCCAAGAGAGCAAGCAGACCGTGCAATCCATGCTCTCACAATCTGGTAAGTCTGTATTATCTTGTGTTAATTCTTCAAGCTGTATGGAATTACTGGCTTCTGGTAACACTGGCTGTCTTCTAGCTTGCAACTCTAAAAACTGCTTAAAACTCTGTAGGAGCAATTCAGCCTGCTGTTTGGGAGGTAGGGAATTGCTATCAGCTATACAACTTCCCTCTGGCTTAAGGCTGTTTATTTTCTCCTCTCTTAGATTAATTGTATCAGAGTAACTGCTAGTCTCTTTTGCTAATGTTTCACACACAGGAGAGTTAGCTTTACGTTCAGCCTGGAAACTTTGTGGCCATTCACTTACTTGTTGCCATGTCGTTCTGACTTCAGATAGCTCCAACGTTCTCCAGCTGTTAGAATGTTTGTTGCTCTCTGGCTCAAACGGTACTTCACAGAATGATTGTTTTCTTTCTTGTGCCTGCCTTGAAGGCTTCCTTTCCCAGGGCTGTGCCTTCCAACGGTTGTCTAATTCAGGGCTAGGTCCTCTCTCCTTGGGACTTCTACTCACTGCCTCTGAATAGAACTTTGCAGGTTTATTTCCAATGCCAGGTTCCCAAGTATCAGCATACTGTTTTCTGGACTTCCAATCATTCTTCCTCTTCTCCTTCTTTCTCCTCTCCTTCTCCTCATTCCTCTCAATCCCATTCCCCTTCTGACTAGCAAAGCCATGCTCTGGTATAAAACCACGTTCTCTCCTGGACACGCCCCTTCCAAGGGCAGGGTGTGCCCAATCAGGACTGCAGGACTCCTCCCCTGGGCTGGTCTCCATGCTCAGCTCTGTGGAATAGAGTCTCTCTTTCTTCCTTGGTTTCTCAAATAGGCATAAATCCTGCTGAACCTCAGGATTTTCATCCGTTTCCATAGGCTCAGGAGGGCGCTGTTCACCACTATATATATATCTATATATCTATATCTATATATATATATATATATCTATATCTATATCTATATATATATATATATATATATATATACTGCTTATGCTATCGAGCAAAATTAAAAGTAAAACGGGATTTTATATACTGTGGCAAGCACCTCATAGAGGACATACTTATTGTTCATAAATTACAGAAAAGAAAAAGAAAGCTGTAACTCAGCTGCATGGTAATTAGTTGAAAGTCAGAAAAGAAACCTATTGTTTATTTTTTTAAGATACCGTTCGGTTTGCTGAAGCTCTCAGTAATTTGCTTTCAACTAACTTAAAAAGGGGAGTGTTTGCATTCCAGATATCCACCAACTTTATGAAAAAGTATCCGTTTCATGTCCTTTGAATATCTGCTTTCTGAACTGTAAGATTTAAAGTAATTTCTTTGCATTGTTCAGCTTAGTGCTGATGACTGCTGGCAGTTAGTTTCATGCCAAGTATTTTTAAGTTTCCTACAGCATTCTCACTGAGAACAGTGTATACGATAGACTCTAGTCATATGTAACAGATATATGGCCGTCATGTTAGGAGCCATATTTCTTTCTATTGGGATTGATGTTATAACATGTTGCAAAATAATAGTTTTATATTTTAAGGACTTTATCTAAATTGTTCCTATTTAGAATGAGCACATACATCCATTATGCTTATTGCAACTAATCTAAGCTTATGTTTTCTGCCTACCCTTTGTTTACAGCAATAATAAGTTTTTAATAATAAGTTTTTTAATAAGTGCACCCAGAGGAACATTGTTGCATAGTTCTGACTCGTAATCCACAGGAAAATGCAGCCTGACTGCCCGCCCCCTCTGTCTGTTGTCAAGTACGTCATCATGGGGGGGGGGGGGGGTCGGAGTCCACGCAACCTCCATTGAAATGTATGACTAGGAATTTTAGCAAGGGATTTGCTGGAGACTATGGAATAGAAATGTCTCCGTCTCGATTAGAAATGCTTTGTGATAGGGAGTGGCCGGTACTGGTCTCATCATGGCCCCCTGGTGGGACCTTTGATGTTAGTATCATATCCTTAGTTCACCAGATTGCACGAAAAGAACATCCTGACCAGTTCCCTTATATAGACTTCTGGTTAAATGTTTGTGAAAAAGAGCCCTCCTGGATGAAACGTTGTTATGAGGAACAGTGTAGGATATTTGTAGCAACTACCCAAGGGGCCCAGAAGCCTGGGGAAAAGAAACTGTCTGTCTATTCAGCCCCAGAGTCCCCAGACATTCTGTCCCTTCCGCCCCAGTTCCTCTATAGGCCAGTCCCCTCGGCTCCGCAACTATCCCAGGCAGAGCCTGTCCAGGAGGAACCCATTCCTGCAGTTTTACCCCGGGTGTCCTCCCAACGGCCCCTGCGGTTGGAGGAGGCGCTCCCCTCACCGGCCGGAAGCCCCGGCTCAGTTCAAAGTACTCCGAGTGGGCCACAGTCCACCGATGACACTACAAGCAGGGATTCATTCGCCAGTTCAGGGTCACTCACAGTCAGCGCCCAAGAACATGAAGTGGAACCCCGACAGTCCCGATTGCTGTATGCCTTCAGAAGTACAACTACCAGTAAAAGGGATGGTCATGTTATACCATTGCGCCAGGTCCAGGGCCTACCCACCCTTAATGCCGAAGGCCAGGTCGTGGTAGGGCCGACCAGCCTTGTTTATGTGCCTTTTTCCACCACTGATTTACTGAACTGAAAGACGCATTATGCCTCCTACACTGAGAAGCCTCAGGATTTGATTGAACTAATGAACAGTATTGTGCAGACCCCTCAGCCTACCTGGTCTGATTGCCGCCAGTTCCTGTCCACCCTTTTCAGCACTGAAGAGCGAGCGCAAATTGTGCAGGCCTCCAACAGATGGTTAGAAGAAAATCCTGTAGGAGATGCAGGCCTGGACTCTCGGCAAGCAGCCGCCGCGGATTTCCCAAATGATGGCCCCAAGTGGGATCCAAATAGTGCAGACAGCCCTCAATCGGTTCCGCCAAGCCCTCATGCAAAGCCTGAAGAAAATATCTGAAGTTCTCCAACGACCAGATGAGAGCCCAGCAGCCTTCTATGAATGATTATCTGAAGCCTACAGACTATATACCCCATATGATCCAGCGGCCCAGGAAAATTTGCACATGGTAAATGCTGCATTCGTGAGTCAGTCCCGGGGGAGACATAAAGCGAAAACTGCAAAAGTTGGAAGGATTTGCGGGCATGAATACAGCCCAGTTAATGGAAGTTGCTCTGAAAGTGTTTGTGAATCGTGATCAAGAATGTCAGAGGGAAAGTGAACGTAGAATGAAGAAGAAAGCTGATTTTCTTGCTGCAGCTTTAGTTGAAAGACGCGGAGGAAGTTTCTCTAACAGAAGGACTCGAGGACGTGGAAGGGATCGAGGAGATGGTCGGCCCCCACTGGGTGCAAATCAGTGTGCCCACTGTAAGGAAGAAGGACATTGGAAAAATGAATGCCCGAATTTTGACTCCGCTTCCCGGAGGGGAGGAGGGAGCACTTGAAGAGCAGGGGGCGATTCCGGCCTCAGGGAGGAATGCATCACACAAGTTCCAGCAGGGAGAAGCCGCTGTAGAGGGAGTGGCAACCGCTGAGGACTACTACACGGATGAAGACTAGGCCAGACCGGGCTCCAAGTTCTCTCTGGGTCCCCAGGAGCCTATGGTCAATTTGAAGATTGGGGACCAATATATGGACTTTATGGTAGATACGGGGGCCGAACATTCAGTAGTGGCTGAGCAGGTGGCCCCTCTGTCTTTTCGATCAGTCACTATCGTCGGCGCTACCGGAACCAGAACTACAAAACCTTTCCTGCAGAACCACGCCTGTGAATTAGGGGGACAGAAAATAACGCACCAGTTCCTGTACGTACCTGAATGCCCAATCCCCCGGGCCGAGACATGCTCGCTAAGCTCCAAGCGCAGATATCCTTTGTTGAAGGGGAAAAATGGAAATGACTGTGAATTCAAAATCTGGTGGCCTGATGGTGCTGACTGTCCCCCGAGAAGAAGAATGGCGGTTCTACAGCCCACTTTTATCCAAAGCAGCCAGCCCCCGTATACCTACCAGCATTTCAGCTCCACCCGGAGTGTGGGCAGAGGATAATCCTCCTGGCCTAGCTAAGAATATAGCCCCTGTGCTTGTCACCCTCAAATCAGGAGCGGAACCAGTGCATGTGAAACAATATCCTCTCCCACGACCAGTAATCGAAGGCATTCATCGTCATCTAAAGAAATTATTGCAATACGGACTCCTTAGAGAATGCCAATCGCCATGGAATACCCCCCCTCCTCCCAGTCAAGAAGCCTGGGACAGGTGACTACCGCCCAGTGCAGGATTTGAGACGAGTGAACAATGCAGTTGAAACCATACATCCAGTAGTACCAAATCCCTACACCCTCTTGGGACTGATTCCTGCTGAAGCTACTCACTTCACTGTTTTGGATTTAAAGGATGCCTTCTTTTGCATACGCCTGGCATCCACCAGTCAACTCCTGTTTGCGTTTGAATGGGAGAACCCGACCACCGGAAGAGAAGGCCAACTCACCTGGACTCGATTACCTCAAGGATTCAAGAACTCACCCACCATCTTCAGTGCTGCTCTTAATCAAGATCTATCAAGTTACTCTGTGACTCCAGGAAAAAGAGTCCTGCTCCAGTATGTGGATGACCTGCTTGTAGCCACCAACTCCAAAACTGAATATGTGCAAGCCACCAGTGATCTCTTGCACCTCCTGAATGAAGCTGGATAGAAGGTCTCCACAGCCAAGGTGCAGTTGTGCCAAACAGAAGTAAAATACCTGGGATTCCATCTGTCCAGAGGGGGTCCGGAGATTGGGAACCGAGCGAAAAGAAGCAGTATGCCGCATCCCTACCCCCACCACCAGAAAGCAGGTGAGGGCCTTCTTGGGAGCTGCCGGCTACTGCCGAATATGGATACCCAACTTCACGCTCTTGGCAAAGCCATTGTACCAAGCCACCAAAGGAGTGGAACGATCTCCCATGGAATGGGGCCCAGAACAGGATAAAGCGTTCAAATCGTTGAAAGCAGTTTTGAAGTCATCACCAGCCTTGGGCCTACCAGATGTACAGAAGCCATTTCGCCTGTATGTCCATGAGTCAAGTGGAAATGCTCTGGGTGTATTGACCCAAACCCTTGGATCTTGGCAGCAACCTGTAGCCTATATATCAAAACAATTGGATCCTGTTGCAAAAGGATGGCCGCCATGCCTGAGAGCCATTGCAGCCACAGCCCTCTTGGTGAGCGAAGCCGACAAGCTCACCTTAGGTCAGAGTCTCCAGGTTACAGTGCCACACTCTGTCCTAACCTTCATGGAACATAAAGAAAATTACTGGTTCACAAATTCCTGCATGCTAAAGTACCAAAGCATGCTGTGCGAAAACCCTCGATTACAGTTGATCGTCAGTCAAGCTCTGAACACCGCTACACTATTACCAGTTGGTCCAGGTCCACCCAACCATGATTGCTTGGAAGTAATGGATAGTGTGTTCTCCAGTTGCCCTGATTTAACTGATCTTCCACTGAACAACCCTGAACAGACTTTCTTTGTGGATGGAAGCAGTCTCGTCGTCAACGGAAGACGTTGTGCTGGCTATGCAGTAGTGGCCCTGGACATGGTAGTTGAATCTTCAGCTTTGCCCCCAGGAACCTCAGCACAGGAGGCTGAACTGATAGCCCTCACTAGGGTACTGATAATAGGGACAGGGCTCCGCTTGAATGTGTACACAGACTCCAGCCCCCAGGTCCAACTATAATCCCTGAATCATTGGGCCCAGCCTTTGTCCATGCTTTTCACCAAGCCACACATTATAGGAAAAACAGCTAGGGAAAAAGCTTTTAGGCCCCATTTCTATATCCCGCTGCTAGGGGATATGAGTCAGATTGGATCCGAAATCACTAGACAAGAGCTGTTGGCTTTAGGTTCTGTCTTACAGAGTCTCCACGTTTGGGTACTAATGTAGAATCTACAGCCCTACTCCTGCCACCACCGGAAGCTGGCAGGTCCACGTACGGCAGAAGCTTGAGGAACCTACAGCCCTACTCCTGTCACCCACCGGAAGCTGACAGGTCTACGTACGACGGAAGCTGTGGAAGAAAAGAACTTAAGTGATAGCTATGTGTTTGCTTCTCCCATGTTTCTTACCCCTTTGCTTGTGAATGTTTACCTCAATCATAGACAGTACAGTTGAATGTAAGGCAGCAACCAGGGTACTAGTCATGTGGAAGTATCAAGCTATATCCGGGGAAGAAGCCTCAGTTTAAGGTGACTTTGATAGGTGATTAATTTCTCACCCTCTCTTATTCGGGTTGAGAATAATCAAAGGGGGGAATGTGGTAGGTTATGGCCTGTAAACTAGGCCTAGATCCTAACCCCCACCTGAGAGTAGTATTGAAAAGAACCAAAGTTTAGAAATCTGCTTTAAACTGCTTTTTGAAAGTCCCTTTCCTTCCCCCATGAAGTTTGTATAAGTTCTTTATGCTTGGTTTGTTCTGTCCTTGCATTCTCTGAGCTAGCAATGTCCTTGCAGTAGAATTGTATCCATGTTTAAGACTATGTCTTTGTTAAAACAGTTTGAGCAGAAAGGATGGGGGACAGGCCCAGACCGGGGCACCGATTGGACAGGTGTAAGGGGTGTCAAACCAACAGAAAGTTATGCTTCTATCAAACTGCAAAAACTGTATATAAGGAATTGGCTATCATACGTCATTGCTCATTCTTTTCAGACACTAAAGTTGCCCGTTTGAGCCTGTGCACAAAATAAATTGGCTTGGATCCTTGAACTGACTCCTGGTATTATTTATTGCATACAAATCAGCTGCTACAATTCCAGTGTGTGTGTTTGTGTGTGCTTTGAGTGTTCTGTTTGGTTTTTCTGTCTCTCTGATCAGGAGAGGAAATGAGAGGGGAGGGCCATTTGACAGGTGCAATTCCACAATCATTAGGTTATCGAGAGTGTTTCTGTGCTGTAGCTGTTAGAAAAGCTTTTCCTATAGTAAAGCATTGAGGCATTTTTTTGGGAGGGAGGGGTGTGGTGGGTCATTTCTCTTCTATCTCCCATCATATGCAGAAACGTAACAATAAGCAAAAGAACTCCCCTTCAGCTCACCTCCTCCCTTCTGGTAACTAGAACCACATTCCAGTGTTCCGCCCCCACAGCCTTCCCATTGGCTGGATGTTATCCACAGTCTCTGCTGCTAGTTATATTTGAAATATACAGGACAGGTTATTTCACACAGGGGAGGGGGGATTAGAGAACTGTAGATAGTGGTTTTAAACTCTGAAAAGTGTCCAAACATGTTAGCCATCCTTTTAACTTCTAGACGTTAATATAAAAATCATTAGAATCCTATGAAAAGCCAGACAGTTATCAATTCCAATCTCCCAAATCCAGAACAGATCTGAAAATGCCCCCCATAACATTTGACTATATGTATGTTCCTGGCTTGCCAGTGCATTGCTCTATCTAACCCTGTCCATGACAACATAAATTAGTTGACAGTACACACAGCAACCAATAAGAAAGCAATAGAAATGACAGCAAAGACTGTGTATGGGGTATTTTTTGGGAGTGGGCCATTTTGTGGGTTAGTAGGGCAGCTACAAGGGAGTATTTCTTGGAGTGGAGATAGTGTGCATGGTGGTGGGGCAGTTGTGGGGGAATTTTTGAGGATGAGGCAGTTTGCGAAGTGTAGTTTTGAGAAGTGGGTCAGCTTGCAGGATAGTGAGGCAGTTGTGTGGGGATATCTCTTTGGTTGGGGCACTTGGTGGGTTGATAGGGTAGCTGCAAACAAATATTTCGGGAAGGTGGTGTAGTGTGTGGGGAATTCTTTTGGGGGTGGGACAGTTTGTGGTGGTTAGAAGAGTAAAGTTCAGGGAGAGGAAGTCAGAAAGGAGGAATTCCATAACTGCTGTGTTTCATTGTATGTAAGTTCCTATTCTAGAGAAGCTGAAACTCCTCCATCCATAGAAATACCTTGGCTGATTTTCTTTGGAACCCTGGTCCAATTTGGCGCATTTTCACACTTGAAGTGCTTTTTTACCAGCCACGTTTTATCCTATTCTGTTAATTTTTAGTAGAGTTATTTTGCCACCTGATAGACAGCCATTCTTATCCCCTATTTTCACAGGTCTGCAAAAAAATTTTTCGAGAGCTGTTTTGGTTATTCCATGTAATCTTTATGTTTTTTGGTGCGCTGAATCCGAAAATGACCTCCATTCTGTCATAGGACATTATGTTTCCTGACAATTTAGGTAACTATGTTAAATAAGGCAATACCTCAAAATAAATGGAAATAGACTTCTAAAGTTAAAGTTTTATTACAATATTTTCATGAAAATCCTTTTTTGAACTGAAATGAGCTCACCTACACACACTAAACTCGATTCTTCTTCCTTGTGAGGCTCCTCTTGGTGCATTTATGCTTGTGAGAAGCATCTGGAATGTCTCTCTGAAGCATCCAACAGTAGTCTGCCATCATTGTAATGCTCCATTTTCCCTGGTATCTCCTTTCCATCTCTTTAATGTCTTGGTGGAATTGTTCACCTTGTTCATCACTCACAGCTCCCAAAATTTCAGGAAAGTAGTCAAGGTGGGACTGGAGGAAATGCACTTTCAAACTCATCAGGCAACCTAAAGCTTGAAATGCTTTCAGCATTCATCCGACGATCTTTTTGTAGTGAGGATCTTTGTTATTGCCTAAAAATTTCTGTATGACTTCTTTAAATGCAATCCACCCTTCTTTTTGAGGATCCGTCATGGTATTGACAAACTCTTGATCAACTATAAGCCTTCTAATGTCTGGTCCGACGAACACACCTTCCTTCAATTTTGCCTCCGACAGGCCTGGAAACTTGGTGACCAAGTATTTGAAGTATTCTCCACATAAAAAGTATTCTCCACAGGGGGCCATGATGAGACCAGTACCGGCCACTCCCTATCACAAAGCATTTCTAATCGAGACGGAGACATTTCTATTCCATAGTCTCCAGCAAATCTCTTGGAAGTGATTTTACGAATTGCTTCATCAATCCCAATTTTATGTGGAGAGGTGGTAGAAGAACTTTATGGGAAGGTACCAAAGTTTCTCGGAGGACATTTTTTTCACCGACTGTTAGCACCCTCAGCTGACAACTCTTCTCGGTCCAGTGATTTTGTCAGTCTCGACTGTCCCATAGACACAGAAAACAAGGATATTTGGTATACCCAGCTTGTTGCCCGAGCAGCATGCACAAGAACTTCAAGTCCCCACACACTTGCCAACCATGGTCTTCATATTTAAGTTTACGAAGAACCAATTCCAAGTTCTCGTAGGTTTCCTTCAAGTGTACGGAATGACCTACAGGTATGGAAGCGTAAAAACAATTGTGGAGTAAAACTGCTTTGAGATTTCTTTTTGAAGAATCTATAAAAAGACGCCATTGCTCTGAATCATATTGGATTTTAAATTGACCCATCAGACCTTTGACATCGATGCAATAAACCAACTTGTCTTCCTGGGCAAAGTAAGGAAGGAACTCCTTTTCACGATGTCTGAACCATGAAGATGATACTCCTGCCAACAATAAATTCCTGCTTTTCAGCCTTGATCCGAGTAACTCAGCGGCATCTTTGGGAAGATTCAAGTCTCTTACCAAATCATTCATTTCCTCCTGAGAAAACAATTTTGGTCTTGTATCATCTTCAAAGTCAGAACTTGATTCGTCATCTGGTTCAGGTATGACTTCACCTTCATCAGAGCTAGGTATCTCTTCCAAGGTAGCAGGGGGCTTGGGTACTGGTATATCTGTGCCATGGGGGATGGGACGAATTGCCGAGTGAAGATTGGGGTATGAAATGGAATGCTTCCATTTGGAATTAAACCCTTTCACATCGCATGAACAAAAGTAACAGTCGTCACTATGGTTCTTTTGCTCTCACCATACCATAGGAATCCCATAACGGAAAGATTTTTTCTTACCCTTGAACCAGTTTCGGAGGTCCTCAACACACCATCTGCACACTTTATGAGGCGCCCAGACTTTATCTTGATCTCCAATTTTTAGTCCAAAGTATGCAAAGTATACTTTTTTCACAAAGTCTGTAATATTCTGCTGTTGCTTCAACACTGTATATTCACCACAAATGAAACAGAAACTGTCTGGCGAATTAATACACTTCGCGGAGCCATAACATAATGGTTGAAGAATGACGAGCTAACACGAATTGCGATGAAAAAGTGTGAACAGCCTAGAACCAAGAACCTGATGATGATTCGTGCACAAGTGTGGCATGCAGGAGAGAGCAGCTCTGTGTCTGTACACGAGACATAACAGTGCTGGCCACGCCCCCCTGCACTGACCGGAGCTGCTGCTATCTGCCCTGTGTCTCCCTCCCATTGGATTCTTCAGGAAAGATTAACCCCTTCTACCATTAGAAGCACGGACTTAAAACTTGCTTAGCTTATGTATATATTGCTGACCATCAGATTTACAGTGCTATATTTTTTTTTACATAACTCAGACAACCCCTTTAAGGTTTTTTTGGCATTTTATATCTTAAATGCACTTATGTGAATTAATTAATAGTAATTTGAATTAATAGTAATTTGAAAAAATTAATAGTAATTTGAAAAAATTTGATACATTTGAAGACAATTTTGCATGTTGTGGCAAATCATGACGTCTAGGAGTTTTTTCAATATTTTATTTGTTTTCAGCACACCAAAATACATGGAAATTAGATAAAAATAATCAAACAGCTTTTTAGTCGCAGACCTGTGATTCTTTCCAATTTGCACTGGGTTGGAAAGAATAATAATAATAATAATAACAGTAGCAAACCAAAGTCTTCATAGGATAAGTGACCACAGTACCTTTTATAAAAGCCACACCACATTTACAAAAAGTGCAGTAATGTTGAAATTATAGTATGCCGTGGCTGGTGGCAGACTGTAGTATGGATATTTATGCAACAGTAGATGAAGAGAGGGAGCTATGCAACATAGGAAATGAAAAAGGGAATACATTAATTGGACAGATTTGAGGGATCTCTATGAAGGAATATAATTCAGACCTTCCGACTTTCTATTTACTTTACTTCACTTCAATTTTGTAGATTTATGACTGTACAGGGGAATGATGTGAGGCTGAAGAGAATTTTGCCAACCTAGTGGTAAAATTCTTTACCTTGAATCCAGCCCTAGAGACAACGGCACCATTATCTGTTTCTGTAAACAACTCTGAAAGAACAGAAATGTGCAAGAAGCATATTATTCTCCACCAGAAAATAAGACACGCATATGTATACCTTAGCTCTGACTGCAGGGTCATTCTTAATCCATTTTATCACAGTTTCATACACCAGCTCCTCTGCTTTAGTATTCAGGCTGTCATTAGAAATATAGGAAACAAAATCCTCTTTTGAGATATTTAGAATCTCCTCTTGACTTGCCACTTCTGGGAAATTTTGCAGCGCATAGGCTTTTGCCATGTTGTAGAGTTCAGTGCACTGCATAGCTTCGGCCATGGCTAAAATGCCTAAGCAGTTGTTAGCAGTCAGTTGTTTTTCTAAAAGAAACAGAGAGGAAAACATAATTACATAAATAGTGCAACCATGGAGTAAACAATGATTCACATTCATAGAACCTGAAACACATTTTTATTCCATGGTTCGCCATTAAGAAAAGAAGAGTAAATTCGGTCACCATACTTAGCGGTTTAAGAAGCTGTATTCCCCACTTTCTTTCAACAGTTCTATTCCCCGCCTGTACATTATATCACCAAAACTGATGTGGTTTTTTTTACTTTACTTTTACAAGATTTCACAACGTGCCTCATCAGAAAAGTCTAAAGCACATTCCAAGAAAATTTTATGTTTAAAGCTTTACATTCACTCAACCTCAGACCATACCCTACAATTCTCCATCCATTTCCCACCAGACACTCTCATAATTACCCCACCCCATCCCAATTACTCACCCCCACTTACGATTTACCAAATACCTAACTATAAAACCATGTTTTCACCTTTTTCCTAAAAGTTGAATAGTTTTTCTCAAACCGTAACTCCACTGATAATGTATTCCACAATTTAGAGCTAAGCACTGTAAAGGTCAGTATGAGGGTGCATTGCAATCTCACATTTCTTGGGATTCTGGGCAAAAATTGTTATAAGGACTGCAACTTCCTTGAAAAGTTATATACCTAGAGCACATTACTGGCTGAAAGTGAAGATGATCTGAAACATTTGCTTCTCACAATCAAAGAACATAGTCTCAAAATGGGCCTGCACCTTAACATAAAGAAGACAAAGATCATGACAACTGGCATAATCAACAGGTTCATCGTTGAAGGAGAAGAAATTGAAATTGTGAACAAATTTAACCTACTTGGATCAACTATCAATAAAGAAGCAACAAGCAGCCAAGAAATCAGACGATGCATTGCTCTTGGCAGAATGGCTATAAAAGACCTAGATAAGATTCTCAAGAGCAGAGATGTCTCTCTCCATACAAAGATTCGACTTGTTCAAGCCATGGCATTTTCAATATCATCATATGGATGTGAAAGCTGGACAGTGAAAAAGATGGACAGGAAGAAAATTGATGCCTTTCAATTATGGTGCTAGCGGCGAATACTGTGTATACCATGGACTGCCCGAAGAACAAACCAGTCGGTACTAGAGGAGATCAAACCTAAGCTTTCTTTAGAAGCTCAGATGACAAGACTTCGACTTTCATACTTTGGACACATCATGCAAAGCGAGAGATCATTAGAGAAAGACATCATGCTTGGCAAGATAGAAGGTCAACACAAAAGAGGAAGGCCAGCAATTAGATGGATCAATACAATAACAGCAGCTACGGGTACCAGTATGTCAACAATGAGCCGCCTGACTGAAGACCGAACACAATTTAGGATAGCTATCCAGAGGGTCGCCATGAGTCGACTCCGACTCGACGGCACTTAACAACAACAACTAGGAAAACAAAATAAAAAATCTTAAACTGCAACTAATACTAAATTGTGAGCTAATGTAATGAGGTCAGCACTGGGGAGACAGATCTGTTGATTTTGTATTCATCAAACATGTGAACCAGTTGTAACCTCCTCAACAAGTACTTTGGTAGTTCACACAGTAAAGGCTGTTACAATAAACTAACCTTGATATAATAAAAGGTGTGTACATTACCAGATCTCTATGATCGAGCAAAGAGCGCATTCATCCTAGTAGCCATAGACTCGCCAAGGAAGCCCTTTCAACAGACATACTGATCATTCCAAGACAAATCTTTATCCAACAGAGCCCCTAGATCCCTCACAACATTTTTCCCTAAAACAAAATTATCAATTTTTGGCTTGTTTTCCAAAGATTTCTGGCTCCTTCTTACCACAAATAAATATTTTTTTCCAAGTTTCAATTACAACTCTGAGTCACTTAGCTATTTCACTCAAACAACAATTAATCAAAAACAGATTCCTGGTTAGAGGCAACTTCCTTTCATAACTGAATATCTGGCAAAAAGATGAAAAGATATTTCTCAACGATCAATTATTTGGACAACTGATTTAAATATAGATTACAAAGCATGGACGACCGTACTGATCCCTAAAGTAATACGCACATTACAGGGACTAAATCCCAAATTACTTGGAATTATCCCAAACTATTTTCTGATCCTGGCTGATAAAGATGACAGTCAAGAAAAAACTGCCCCCATTAGCTCTAGTTTTGATAGCTTCTGAAACAACAAAGAATGACTAATCGTATCAAAGGCCGCATTCAAATCTAAAAAATTGAGCAAGACATTTTCCACATGATCCAAACAGAATCTATCATTAATACCCATGGCCTTTCTGAAAACCAGACTGCTTGAGACTCGGGCCATGTCCCTTTTCCAAAAATTCTAGCAATTGCCTGAGAGGGTTGGAAACCAATTGCTAAGACGACAAATTATGACAAATTCTTGATGGCTGGATAAATCACTGCTTGCTTCATTAAGGCTGGAACATGCCCAGAAGCCCATTTCCTGATGTTAATAATGGAGCTACCTTTTACTTATAAAGTAATATACTTTAATAAATCTTGTTGTATACCTACAAAAGACATTCTAAACCAGAAAACAGAGGTGATGAAAAAAATGTTTCATACAACTTAAAGAAAATTCAAAAAAGAGAGATAGCTCACTCTTAACCGGGCAGTTTATCCCATCTGCTAGTAAAAAAATAAAGGTTATTTCATCATCGCTCTTTTCCGATGTGAAAACTAACACCCTTATAAAATATATTATTGTAGTTTAAAGCTGTCTACTACTGCATATATGGTGGTACAAGAGGAGGCACTCTTGCTGATCACTGCCTTATGACTCTTTACAAAGGACAAATATACTCATCACCAACAATCACATACATTGCAACTACCATAAGAGAAATGTCCCATCTCTTTGTGGACATGAAATCTTCTGCTTGCCAGATAACTGATCTACTCATTCGTTCTCCAATATTTCTGCCCCTTGTATAGGCTATAGTCGGATTATGTTGAAAACATTCATAAGACGTCAAAATATGCCAGTGTCTATGCAATATAGCTGCCACTTGATGGGTCTGGTCAGAAAAAAAGGTATAACACATACTATTTGTTCCATATCCAATTGCCCTTTAGACTACAGAAGCAGCCCCCCCCCCCCCCTGGGTGTACATACTCAGTAATATGCTTTCCTGATGCACTCCCAGGGATATCCCTAAATTTGGTATCTGTGAACCAAATCAACAGCATGTCTCCTAAAATCTTCCACCGTATGACAAATACGTCTTAATTGTAAAAATTAACTTATATTTAAATCCATCTTCAAACTGTGAGGATGATGACTAGAATATAAGAGTAAGTTGTTCTGTTCAACAGGCTTCAAATACAAAGATGTAATCACCCTATTATATTGACATTTAATAGTAACATCCAAAAGTGGTATAGAACACTTGTCATAGTTGCTTTGGAACTTCAAATTAGTCACATAACTGTTTATCCATTTGAAAAATAATTGCAAACCATCCAAAGTTCCTTCCCAAATCTTTTCCAAAGTTTGATATGTGTCATCCCACCAGAGGTAAAGACATATTTCTCCTTAAATGCGGCCACATACAAAGTAGCCATTGTGGGGGCCACAGTGGCCCCCACAGCTATGTCATACCACTGATGACAGTACCCTCCATTATAACGAAAATAATTTATTCAAAACCATTCAGAGCAACTCAATGACATATTTCTTAGGGATACTGAGGGGTCACCAGCTCAGCCCAATCCATCCCTGTGATAATGTCCAAAGCTTCTACTTGGATCCACATTGGTATATAGTGAGTTGATATCCATGGTACCATGCCAGCAGTCTTCATTCAGACCATTGATCATAGAAAGAACATTCAACAAATGGGTGATCTCTCTCAAAAAAGACTTAGCACTGGCTGCCAAAGGATTAAGCATGTAATCAACAAATTGTGAAAGTGGTTCCAACACTGATTGCCTCCC
Organism: Ichthyophis bannanicus; assembly: GCA_033557465.1. NCBI lineage: Eukaryota > Metazoa > Chordata > Amphibia > Gymnophiona > Ichthyophiidae > Ichthyophis > Ichthyophis bannanicus. The sequence goes on from CM066033.1 coordinate 1,132,706,616, forward strand.
CAATACAATTGGACGTCCCAGTGGGCTCACTACAGATTTATGTATTTTAGGTATCATACATAACTGGTGGATGTGGATACGTATTAAACAAAAACTCTTGTTCTTGGTTAAAAAAAAACTTTCTTAGAATCCTCTCCATATCAGCTCCCCCACTTTCTTCTTCAAAAGAAGGGTAGGATTTTCCTGCAGCACAAAATAATTTTTCATGTCCCCCGATTGGTGACGAATCTCGCAATCATACTGCTGTTTGGCTTGAACCACTATGGCTCTACCTTTGTAAGCTTTACGTATGACCACATCAGGGGTATGATTTAGTTGTGTTAATGCCAACCACTGCTGCCTATTCATATTACTAAAGGTAAATCTGTACTCCTTCTGCATCTCATGTACCTCCTGTAACACTATTAACCCTTTGAAGGCCTACTTTAAAATTTTAATCCACATTCTGCAGCCGGGTTAATTTTTGCATATTTCAGGAAAATTGTACCCGTCTTATTCAATATGTTCTAATAGTGATTTTCCTTCTGCTATGGTCATGTATTATATACCATTTGATAGGAATATTTAGTCAGAATTTTGGATCCCGAGAATTTTGGGCTAGGCCTGGAAAGGGTTAAAGGATCCAACGGTCCCTTAGGAACCCACTTGGATGGGTTAGACCAGGGGTCTGCAACCTTTAAGACATAAAGAGCCACTTGGAGCCGTTTCCGAAGGGAAAAAAAAAACTGGGAGCCGCAAAACCATTGCGACATTGAAAACAAATCTAACACTGCATATATTGTTTCTTACCTTAATGCTATATACGACCCCCTACTTTTCCTGTTAAAATATAGGTGTTTGGCCTATACTCGCCGTATAAGACTACCCCTCTTCCTTCGCACACCAAAAAAAATACGCCAGAAAATATCACAACAAGTAACAATATTTGATTTCAAAATTATGATGATTTTGTAGTCAAATCACTAATATGAAATAAAATTATTTTTTCTACCTTTGTTGTCTGACCAATTTATTCTTTGATCATGCTGGTCCCGATCTGAGGCTTCTGCTTTCCTGTCTTCTCTTAGCTCTCTTTCTGTGGTCTATGGTCCATCTGCCATTTCTTATCTCTTCTTTCGTTTTCTTCACTTCTTTCCATCAGCCTATTTCCAGTCCCAGTAACCCTCCCCAATATCAGCCCCTTTCCAGTCCTCACTCCCAGTACCTTCCAATGTCAACTTGCATTCCCATGACTGCCACTGGTGTCCATTTCCTTCCAGTCCTCCTCCTTCCCCACTGACCAGTCCCTTCTAGTACAAATACCATGGCAGCCCCTCTCAGATCCAGTTCCATTCTCCCATCCCCTCATATCAGCCCATTTGTAGCCTTAGCCCCCAGTTATCTTCCAGGGCCAGCAGCTCTATCCTCCCCTCCCCACAATCAGCCCATGCCCAGTCAAAGCCCCCCAATCAGCTCGCTTCCAGTGCTAATCCCCCCTCAACCCCATTACCAGTGCTAGCCTCCCATAATCAGCCCAATACCAGTCCTACCCCCCATCAGCTCATTACCAGTCCTAGCCTCCCCTAATCAGCTCATTTCCAGTGCTAGTCCCCTCAACCCCATTACCAGTGCTCCATCCCTCCATGTCAGCCCCCTCCCTCCCTCCATCCATATCAGCTCCCTCCCTCCATGTCAGCCCGCCTCCCCAATCCCTCCATGTCAGCCCCCTCCATCCCTCCATGTCAGCCCCCCTCCCTCCATATCAGCTCCCTCCCTCCATGTCAGCCCCCCTCCCTCCATCCATATCAGCTCCCTCCCTCCATGTCAGCCCCCCTCCCTCCATCCATCCATATCTGCTCCCTCCCTCCATGTCAGCCCCCCTCCCTCCATCCATATCAGCTCCATCCCTCCATGTCAGCCCCCTCCATGTCAGCCCCCCTCCCTCCATCCATATCAGCTCCCTCCCTCCATGTCAGCCCCCTCCATCCCTCCATGTCAGCCCCCCTCCCTCCATCCATATCAGCTCCCTCCCTCCATGTCAGCCCCCTCCATCCCTCCATGTCAGCCCCCCTCCCTCCATCCATATCAGCTCCCTCCCTCCATGTCAGCCCCCTCCATCCCTCCATGTCAGCCCCCTCAATCCCTCCATGTCAGCCCCCCTCCCTCCATCCATATCAGCTCCCTCCCTCCATGTCAGCCCCCCTCCCTCCATCCATCCATCCATATATGATCCCTACCTCCATGTCAGCCCCCTCCCTCCATGTCAGCTCCCTCCCTTCTTCTGCAGCCACGGCTCCCTGCCTCTTAGGGAACCGTGGCTGTGCTTTTAAAATCATCTCGGAGCCCTTCCTGTCTTGACGGGCTCCGTGCAGCATTGTCCCGCCTCTAAAGGAAGTTTTGGAGGCGGGACAATGCTGCACGGAGCCCGTCAAGACAGGAAGGGCTCCGAGATGATTTTAAAAGCACAGCCGCGGTTCCCTAAGAGGCAGGGAGCCGCGGCTGCAGAAGAAGGGAGGGAGCTGACATGGAGGGAGCCCATAACGCCACGTTTAAATACATCTTTAGAACACTATTGCCTGTCACCGGGCGGGCAGTGTGCTCCGGAGCCGCGGCAAAGGTGAGAAAGAGCCGCATGCGGCTCCGGAGCCGCGGGTTGCCGACCCCTGGGTTAGACATTAAGGATCTATCAGTAATGATCGTGTGCTAGGAACAATACAATTTAATAATCAATTTCCGAAAAAAATGATGTAATGCCACATGCATTAAAAAAACTTGATATTCTACAGTTGGAACAAAAGACAACCCCATATTTAGTACTTTCTCCTGAATAGGGGTTATGACACAAAATGACAAATTCACTACAGCTTCTCTATATCCTATGGATCAAAACAAGAATAGGATTTCCAAAATGACCCCCATAGCGAAAAATGACTGTTGTCTAAGACTATCGCACCTTCAATGGCTGCAAAACACTTTAAAACAGCTTTTCACCTCAGCACAAAATGCTTTCTGCTAAACAAAATTATGCAGGGATATGTTTATAGAGTCTGAGAAAGATTGTCAAGCTTTTACTAAACATTCTAACCAACAAAAAAGGCTGCATAAAATAACCTGCTACTTGTTCTCTCACTGCCTGCATGCAAGGTCTGCCAGGATTCGAAGTGCTGATCCTCTGCACTAGAGGTCAGTGACAGATGACTGTAAAGCATAGTTACTCACCTGTAACAGGTGATCTCCGGGAACAGTAGGAATTTAGTCTTCACATATGGGTATCATCGGTACTGACGGAGCCTGCGCGGGAACGCTCCCCAGCATCCAATTAGAAAGCTTTTGGGAGCATCCCACAGCGCCTGCATGCTGCCTTCCCGCCTTTCCCAACTGCCTCTCTCCAGTTGGGTTTTAAAGCTGAGACAAAGAGAGAGAGAGGGAAAGAAAGAGAAAGAGATAGATAGAGAGATACAACTCCTATGGGAGGTGGGTGGGTTGTGAAGACTAAATTCCTGCTGTTCCCGGAGATCACCTGTTACAGGTGAGTAACTATGTAGTCTTCACATATGGGGACTCCCTAGCTTTAGATGCCAGGGAGAGACCCCAGAAGTTGTGTGTCCCTGTGAAAGGGCTCCACTTCCCCCCATGGATCTCTGGCATCCAACCAGGGATGGCGGGTAGGAGTTGATTAGGTATGGAACAGGTGTTGGAGAACAGCCTGACCAAACAAGGCATCCCGGCGGGAGTCCTTGTCCAAGCAGTAATGGGCTGTGAAGGCATGAACCGAGGCCCAAGTGGCTGCTCGACAGATGTCGTCGATAGACACAGAGTGCAGATGAGCCATTGAAGCTGCCATGGCTCTCACATTGTAAGCTGTGACATGGCCCTCCAGAGGAAGGTTCTTACTCTGATAAGCAAAGGAAATACACTGTGCAATCCAGTTGGACTGTGTTCTCTTGGAGACTGGAAGTCCGAAATGAGAAGGATCAAAAGCAACAAAGAGTTGAGAGGACTTTCTATGTTGCTGTGTTCTTTGTAAGTAAAAAGCTAAAGCACTTTTACAGTCCAAAGTATGAAGATTCCTTTCTGCATTTGATGCATGAGGCCTTGGGAAAAACACAGGCAGGTAGACCGCTTGGTTAAGATGAAAAGGCGAGACCACCTTTGGCATAAAGTGTGGATGAGTCCTAATGACTACCTTGTCATGATGGAACCTTGTATAAGGTGGATCAGCCACTAGTGCCTGAAACTCACTGATGCGACGTGCTGATGTGATTGCAATGAGAAAGATAACTTTCCAAGAAAGGAATTTCAACGAGGTAGTAGCTAAGGGTTCGAAAGGTGGCTTCATGAGCTGGCTAAGAACCAGATTTAAGTCCCATGCCACGGGTGGTGGCTTAATGGGAGGCTTAGTTAGAAGAAGGCCTCTCATAAATCTTGCTATGAGAGGATGGGAGGAAATAGGTTGTCCATTTAAAGACTTGAAAGAAGCCACAATAGCACTTAAATGGACTCTTAATGAGTTAGTTTTAAGTCCTGCATTGGATAAATGAAGGAGATACTCTAGTAATGATTCCAGAGGTATCGTAAGGGGGTTAAGACCCCTCTGCGAGCACCATATGGTAAACCTTTTCTACTTGAAAGCATAAGAGCATCTTCTGGAAGGTTTTCTAGAAGCATAAAGTATATCCTTTACTTGCTGAGAAAGGTTAAGATCCTGAAGATCTAGGCCTTCAGCAACCAAGCCCTGAGATGCAGAGACTGGGGATTGGGATGCCATAGCATTCCGTCCTCCTGAGACAGGAGATCTGGAGCAGACCCTAACTCCAGAGAGGGAGCTTGAGAGAGATGTAGAAGCAGAGGGTACCACACTTGCCGTGGCCAATGTGGAGGTATGAGAATCATACGGCCTCTGTCTCTCTGAAGCTTGAACAGGGTTTTGGGAATCAGGGGAATGGGTGGAAAGGCATACAGGAAGTCTTGACCCCAATGAAGGAGGAAAGCATCCTTGGCCTGAGAGCCCTGAGCAGGAATTCTGGAACAGAACCGGGAAAGTTTGGCATTCAACGGACTTGCAAAGAAGTCTATGTCCAGGGTTCCCCAAATTTGAAAAATCTTGGCCACCTGGTCTGTAGAAGCAGAACTCGACTGAGTCTGTCTGCCCAAGAGTTTTGGATGCCTGGAAGATACACTGCCAGGAGATGAATCTGATGCTCTCTGGCGAGGGCCCATAGTCGCAAAGCTTCGTTGCAAAGCGACAGAGAGCCTGTTCCTCCCTGCTTGTTCACGTAGAACATGGCTACTTGATTGTCCGTATGGATGAGGACTGTCTTGTAGCTGAGTAGGGTGTGGAACACTAGCAGAGCAAGGAAGATTGCTCTGAGCTCCAAGAGATTGATGTGTAGATGAGTCTCCTGTGGAGTCCAAGTGCCTTGGGTGGAGAGGTCTTGCAGATGAGCTCCCCAACCCACTGGAGAAGCATCTGTTGTGAGAGTTGCCTGGGGTAAAGGTTGTTGAAATGGGGACCCCATAAACAGGTTTTGAGTGGACTGCCACCATTGGAGGGACAAAATAAGGCGATTTGTGTTTGCTATTTTGTCTGACAGGCACCCTGATGCCTGGGTGCATTGAGAGGACAAAGTCCACTGGGCTGCTCTCATATGGAGGCGAGCATAAGGAACCACATGCACAGTGAGATGAGGCTTTAGCACTGCTTGAGAAGCTAACTGCACCATGCGAAGGAAACTGGCCTGGGGGAGATAGGCCCTTGCTTTTCTGGTATCCAGCAAAGCTCCTATGAACTCTAGAGACTGAGTGGGAGTTAGACTGGATTTTGGGATGTTTATGACCAGACCCAAATATTGAAGGATACGCATTATGCAAGATAGGGAAGTCCTGGCCTCTGACTCTGATGGGGCTCGAAGGAGCCAGTCGTCTAAGTAGGGGAAGACGAATATTCCTAGAGTGCGAAGAAATGCTGCTACCACAGCCATGCATTTCGTGAACTCCCTTGGTGCTGAGGCTATGCCAAAAGGAAGCACCCTGTATTGGTAGTGCTTTCCTTGGACAAGGAACTGAAGGAATTTTCTGTGAGTTGGATGGATGAGAACATGAGTGTACGCATCCTTGAGATCTAGGAAACAAAGCCAATCCTGACTCTGAAGATATGGCAGCAGAGTTCCCAGAGAAATCATCTTGAATTTCTCTTTGAACAGGAATTTGTTCAATTCTCTGAGATCTAAAATAGGTCTGTCTCCTCCTGTTTTCTTTGGGATAAGGAAATAGGGGGAGTAAAACCCTGTACCCTGTTGAGGAATGGGTACCTCTTCTATTGCCCCTTGGGCAAGAAGCATAGTGACCTCTTGATCTAACAGGTTGATGAGAGAGGTCTGAGAATTGAACTGTCTTACCATTGTGGGAGGGGGAATGCAGATAAAATGAAGCTTGTACCCCTCTTTTATAATGGAGAGAGTCCAATGTTCTGCTGCTATCTGCTCCCATCTGGGGGCAAAATGACATAACCTTCCTGGAATGGTGGAAGGCTCTGGTCCATTGAGAGCCAGGAAGGCTAAGTTCTCTAGATGAAAGTCAAAGGCCTTGTGGAGGCCGAGACTGCTGAGACGGTTGAGGCTTAGCAGTCTTTGCTTTCCTTAGTTTAGATGGTTGCTGACTCTTCCGGGCAGGCTGACCTGCGGAACGTCTCTGCTGGGAATAAGAGGGGTAGAACTTCTTATTTTTTGAGAAGAATGGTTTCTTGAAAGATTTCTTCCTTGCAGGATCAGCTGTGGTTTTGGATAACCTATCCAAAGTGGAGTTGTCAGCATCCAACTCATTGGCTTTCTCTTGCTAATTTTTGCCAAATAGATTCTCACCTGTACAAGGGATATTGCCCAGTTTGTCCTGCACCCAGAGCTCCAAATCGGATGCCTGGAGCCAGGCAATTCTATGTGCACCTATGGCAATGGCAGAGGTTCTGCTTATGCACTCAAAACAGTCAAAAGCTGCACGATTGACAAATTTAGAAACATCCTGGGCATGTTTAACCAGAGTGAGAAAATCCTGTCTCTTATCTTCAGGAAGAAGAGGGCTTAGAACCTCTAAATCTCCTGTGACTTCTTTAAGGAACAATCCCATATATAAAATATAGGAACTGATCCTGGCAGAAAGCATGGAAGCCTGGAAAGTATGACATCCAAAGGCATCCAAGGTTCTACACTCACATCCTGGAGGATTAGTGGCATGCCTCTTTGCACTCCTGATCCTTCTCATAGCTGATTCCACTACAATAGAGTGGTGAGGAAGCTGAGTCTTCTGGAAACCAGGAAAAGGAAGGACTCGATACATGGTATCCAGTCTACGAGAGTGAGGAGAGATGGTAAGAGGTGTTTCCCACATTCTTAGCATGAGATCATGTAAGATCTCATGGATAGGCAAAGTAGCTGCCTCCTTAGGGGCTTTGGGATACTGAAGTATCTCCAACTCCTTTGCTCTGGGCTCTGTTTCAGGAGCCACAGTAACTGAAAGACCTCGAGCCACCTCCCTGATAAAATCCTGAAAGGAGATATCTTCTGGAGGAGACATCCTATGTTTAGGAGAGGAAGGCTCCTCCGTGAGAAGTATTCCGGTACCGACAGAATCGTCAGAATTCTCAGACTCCTCTGAGGATTCAAAGTACCTTCTGTCCGGATGCTCTTGTAGAGCACGATACCCGTACCGACTGAAGTCGGTACCGGGGGGAATCGGTACCAGTGTATAGGTACTGGAAGGCATAGCATGACTGGGTGCTGGCAAAGCAGACACCGATGTCGATGCCGATGCTGTCAGTACTGGTGCTGGTACCGGTTGAAGTGTCTGACACGGTTCCGAGGGTGTCGATGCCGCAAGGAGAGCCGTCAGACTGCATTCAATAGCCAGGAACCTCTGGTCTATCGACGCTGCCGATGCCTGGGTGTCGGTACCGGAGAAAGCAGCCGGTACCCCAGAACATGGCACCAGTAGTTCTGCCAAGGTTGAGGCCTCGAGAACATCCTGGAGCACCGATAATGCTTTGGAAGCCGAAGCCTCTCGCCGGGGCAATTTTGCCTGTACAGAACCCTCAAGGGCAACGCCAGAGGCATCTCAATGCTTAGAAGGAGATCTACCCTTTGAGGACCGGCCAGACTTATGTTTAGTTACCTGGGATCCATGGGAGGAAGACGAAGCCCTGGAAGACGTTGATGCCACAGAAGCTGCATCGGAGGGAAAAAGTGTGCTGAGCTTAGCAGCTCGGTTTTGTTGACCCCTCTTGGACATCATGGCACAAGCCATGCACTCCGAGATGGAGTGGTCAGGACCTAAACATTTAAGACACCACTCATGGGTGTTGGTGACGGAGATGGTACTGCCACACTTGGTGCACTTTTTGAAATCCGAAGCGGGTTTTTCCATGGTAGAGGAAATTTTGGGCCTAAGGTCCAAAATGGCGCATGCACCTGGAAAAGAAAAGTTTGGAAAAAAATACTATATATATTTTTTTTTTAGAAAGAAAGAACCGGCGGTACCGGTATAGCGTCGAGGAAGGCAGACACGACCACAAAAAAATGGAGAATAAGGAAAGATTTTCTGCGGTGACAGAAACAACGACCTGCTGGCTCCGCAGATAATGAAGAACTGGAGAGAGGCAGTTGGGAAAGGTGGGAAGGCAGCACGCAGGCGCTGTGGGATGCTCCCAAAAGCTTTCTAATTGGACGCTGGGGAGCGTTCCCGTGCAGGCTCCGTCGGTACCGACGATACCCATATGTGAAGACTGCATTCCTGCTTGTTCCTGGAGATTCATTAAGACTGCTAAAATACAAATCTCAAGGGGAGGGTGGCATAAGACTGAAGGCTAGCCTAGGGCAGCCACTACCTTGTACCAGCCTTGGGGCTAGCCCTGAGCCTCAGTATGCTTCATGGATCTGACCTTTGCTCAGCAGCATCAAATTCCAATATAGGAGAAAGTGGTGAGCGCAGGGATGGGTAAACCATCGGGCAAACCGGCTGCTTCTAGAGGGAAACAAACAGCAGGAAATTCAAAGCTAAACAATAGATTCTGACAGCCAGGGTGGGATAAGGCTTAAGGTTTTGGAGCCCTAGGAAAACCTTGAACCAACTCGGGGGCTGGCCCTGATTGAGTATAGCTGTGGAAACTATTGGCAGCCAGAAGAAGTGAGAAGCACAGCCAACAGTCCTTTATTAATAACCCCAACAAGGCTGGATGACACCTACCCCTTTACCCAGCAATGGTCCTGGGTTTTCACACTGAAGAAGTTTTGCTAAGATATGCTAATTTGCTGTGCTGGTCTCACTAACATCTGCAGTATAATAGATGAAGATGTAGAGTTCCTAAATCAAAGGGAGCAGAAGAGTAGCCTAACGGTTAGAGCATCAGGTTGAGGACTAGGGACACCAGGCTTCAAATTCTGCTTCTCCCACTAATTATTATTTTTATTATTTTATTTTTTATTTACATTCTCTTATATACCGCGCTATTCTGCATCAGTGCGGTTTACATTGAACAAACTGAAATTACATTGAACAGGGCATTATAACTTGGAGATAACTATTTTACAGGGAACATGGGCTATGGAGGGTTAAGTGGCTTGCCCAAGACCGCAAGGAGCACCTGTGGGACTAGAAACCCCAGTCCTTCCGGCCCAAGGTTGCCGTCCTCTAGTGGGATTTGTACCCCCGACCTTCCGGCCTGAAGTACCTTGTCCCAACCACTAGGCTACTCCTCCACTCCAATAAAATAACCCAGGAGGAAAATGGGCGCCTACCAGAGAAATACTTGTAGTATAGGAAAATGTTTGATATGGGGGGTTGCAGGCAAATTGCCCCTTCACAGACCCTATCACTGTCCAATAACCTTACAACCTGGGATAGAAATTCCATTCGGCAGAATTTACTCCCTCTCAGATCCAGAGCTCAAGGCACTAAGGAGTACCTGGAAGAGAACATCATAAAAAGGGTTCATCAGGCTTCAACTTCTCCAGTGGGAGCCACAATTTTCTTTCTACCCAAGAAATATAGTTTCCTTTGACCATGTATGGATTACCGTGTCCTCAATGCTGTGACCATTTAGAATTGGTATTCACTTCCACTCATCAAACTGTTGGAATGCCTCCCAGTGTCCAAAACTTTCACTAAGCTCGATCTTTGTGAAGCCCACAACTTATTCATATACAAAAGAGATGATTGGAAAATGGCTTTTCATATCCAGAATGAACAGTTTGAATATCCAGGTAAGTAACTGTGCTATCTCCAGGAACAAGCAGGAATGAGTCTTCACATATGGGGACTCCCAAGCTAAGATGCCTGGAGGAGGCCCCAGCATGTTGCAAATCTAAAGATGGGCCATGCTTATCCCTCAAAACCTCAGGCATCCAAGGGATGGAGGGTAGGAGTTGAACTAGAAAAGAATAAAAGAGGTGCTGTGGAACAGCTTGACTAAACAAGGTATCCAGAGGGGATTCCTTGTGTAAATCATAAATATTAGTAAAATATTGAATTCCAATTTCCTAATGTGGATCTCACTCAAAAACATTGCAAAAATACTTGTTGAGGGTAATATGGATCTGTGGTTAAGAGCCAGTATATTATCCTCAAAGAGATTCCCTCAATGTGAAGTAGAGGGAAAAAAATAAATTTTTGCAATACAGGAAGAGATGATAAGCCCTCATGGCCAGAATTAACCCCAGAAGAGTACTGGGGGAGTTCATTGAGGTTGGACTTTTGAGAAATAGCTGAAGCTTCTGTAAAGTCCAAAAAATTGAATTTCTTGTCCTTGGAGCAGAATATAGTCCTAGAAAAGAGTGGAGATAATCTGATTGGTTTGGATGAAAAGGCATAAAATACCCTTTGCAGAAAAAGGGGATAGGTCTTTAAGACCACCTTTATTCCAATGAAAGACAAAGACATTTGTACTAGGCGTTGAACCCTCAACTTCTTGAAGATCTTTCAAAGTCAGATGTTGTATAGAGATTGACGTAATAACAAGAAGGATTAAGACCTACTTGAGAATATCGTCTGGTTAAATATGGAAGAACTATAGAGGAGGTTTCATGGAAACTGATGTTATGTTCTTCAGTTACAGGGATAGGACTAGACTTCTTGAAAAGATCTAGCCCCTGAAATAACCAGGTCTTGAGACGTATGTGAATGAGTGCAGAGTCCTTAGTCTTAAGACAGCAAGTCTGGATCCTTCTATAATTTCAAATAGTAGCTGGAGAAAAAGACGCAATATAAGGGGATACCATGTTTGCCTCTTTATGAGGGCAATATGAGTATCATGCGATTTCTTATTCAACATAAGCTACCATGAAGTATAGGAATTAGAAAGAAAGTAGTGAATAAGGACTAACTGCAGTGAAAAAATGCATCCCTGATGTGGAAGTTCCAGTGAGATGTGGAACAAACCAGGGAATTGAGCAATTTTGTATGCTTTCATGTGGTCTAAACCGTGGTTACCTTTTCTTAAAAGGAAATTTTAAGGAATATGGTAAGAGTAGGAAAAAAACAGTCATGTAGGAGCATGACTGGTAGAATCTACCAGCTGAAGCCCTTGTTAACTATCTAATTAATAAGGAACACTTATGTCAAAACCTCATTCTTTTTTTCATTTATATAAATTATATTTAAAACAAAATTTTTGTCGGAGCTAGGCCGTAGGAAGGGCTGGGGGAATCCAGACCTCCACCAGGCTGTCAGCTTCTTTTATTTTATTATTGGTTCTTTACCCAAAAACTTTTTTCACTTATCTCAAATCCTTTGTTGACCGTCCACAAAAGCGTCGCTCTTCAGAAATGTGTATCAGCACGACGTGCACGTTTCGGGGAATTGAACCCTGTATCAAGTGCTTTCCCAAATTGCAGAAATAAAGGCAACAAAGAGACCAAAAAACGCCGTCATAGCAGCTAAGGTTAAATGAAATGTGGGCCATATAATCGCAGTATTTAAAGGAGGAACCAACCAATAGGAGCTGGACAAGCCCCACTGAAAGGGGAATCCCAGCCCCGATTGGAGAGAAGAGAAATGAGGTCACAAAACACTCATCCACTGAATTTCCTGATTTAGTCCATTCAGTTCCACTGTATTTAATTTGTAGATCCATCGCTGTTCCAATCGTTGTAATTTTATTAAACGATCTCCACCTCTAGGATCCTCGGGAGTGTGATCAATCACCGACCAACGTATATCATCAAAACAGTGGCCATGTGAAATACAATGGGAAACGATCGGAGCTGTTAGAACCTGTTGGAGTAGACGGGATGCATGTTCTGAAAGACGGATCTTTATTGGACGTATAGTCCGGCCTATATAAAATAAGGCACAAGGGCATATGAGAACGTATACTACATAGGTTGAACGACAGGTAGTGTCCCAAAGACGTTTGTATGATTGAGATGTTTGAGGATAATGCCATTCTATCCCAGACATAGTAGAACAACAATAAGGGCAAGAGCCACATGGAGAATGTCCTGTAATTACTGGTGGATGGGTAATCCGATCAGTTGCCAACGATGTTTTCATCAACCAGTCTGCTAAATTTCGACCTCTAGAGAATGCTAGTCTCAAAGGTTTTTTAAAGCAGTCAGATAGTTGAAGAATAGGCCAATGATCCTGCAAAATATGCAACACTGCCGAACTTTGTTCCATATATGGAAGTACTCCTGTAATAGAATCATCTGAGTTGGAATTCATTCGTTGATAATTCAGATCTAGGAGCCATTCACGATGGGTATAGCGTGCTCTTCTCATTGCTTTTTTGATGACTATATGTGGGTAACCACGTTTTTCAAGACGCTCGCAGAGATCAAGAGCATGAATGTTATATTCGGCTGTTGTTTGACAAATGCGGCGGAGTCTCAGAAATTGGCCAAATGGTAAGCCACGTCGCAAGGGGCCTGGATGATAACTATGATAGTGTAGCAGGCTGTTTCGTTGGATCGTCTTGCGAAAAAGGGTAGTCGAAAGATGGCCATCTAATACAGTAATTCTTACATCTAAAAAATCTACCGTGGATGAACTGGTATGTGCAGTAAATTTAATATTAGATCGTAGAGTGTTCAACCATGTTAGAAACTGAATGTCTGGGCTAAGAGGGGGTAGAGTAATACAGAGTTGAAAAGACTTACAATTTGGTACGTCCTTGAAGAGATAAGGTCCCCTTGCAGTTAAAAGTATGAGATATACTCGTACAGTAAACTGTCAAGGGTATAACTCACCCTGTTGTCAATTGTTAGGCCTCCTTTTGTTTTAAAAGGAGGAACCTGTTATCCCTGGGGTATGATAGTCCTTAATAGCTCTTAGAGCTAGAAGGATAGATTTCTCTTGTAGCAAGAGATTCATGCCCAGAGTGGAGGATTGAGTCAATGTATGACTGATATCTCAGCATGGATGAGATGAATTTTGGATGCTTCTGTTAAAAAGAAGTAGACTCAAAAGTTCTAAACCTCACACAGAAAAAATGAATAAAATATCAGAAGCCCTGCGATTGCTGGGTTTGCTGAGCCTGTTGAGGTTTTGACTTTCTTAGCCTGGTGTGATGTTGCCCATCTTTGGAAACCTCTGCAGAATGGGTAGAAGATTGATTAAACTTTTTTCCCCTGGGGGAATAAAGCTTTTTAGGAGATTTTTTATTAGCTAGGATAGAGGAAAGTTTTGACAATCCTCTAAAAGTAACAGCATCAGTGCTCAACAGATTAGCTTAAAATAAAGCCTCCTTGTTGAAGAGATTTTCACCAGTACAAGGAGTATTTCCCAGCCTTTCCTGAACCCATCTGTCCAAGTCTGAAGCTTGGAGCCAGGCTATGCGTCGTGCTCCTATGGCTATAGCAGAAGTTCTGCTAATAGACTCAAAACAGTCCAAGGAAGCACGATTAAGGAACCTAGAGATATTTTGAGCATGATTGACTAATAAGGAATAGTCTGCTCTTTTATGCTCTGGAAGAAAAGGGTTCAAAAACTTTAAGTTCTTTGTGACCTCTTCAAGAGATAATCCCATATAGAAAATATATGAGATAATTCTTGCTGAAAGCATGGATGCCTGGAAGCATTGACGTCCAAAGACATCTAAAGTCCTAGACTCATGACCTGGCGGATAAGAAGAGTGCTTCTTTGCACTCTTAATACGCCTCATTGCTGATTCTACAACAATAGAATGATGAGGAAGTTGATCTTTTGAAAACCTGGAGAAGGTCTTAGAATGTGGGGATACCTTTAAAGGAGTTTCCCACATTCTTAATAGTAGATCTTGTAAGATCTGATGCAAAGGAAGCATGATCACCTCCTTTGGAATCCAGGGGAATTGCAGTGTCTCTGAATTCCTCGGAAGGGATTCTTTACCAGATATAGAAATGGCAAGTAACTTTGCCATATCAAGCAGAAAAGCTTGAAAAGAAATCTCCCCCGAGGAGGACCCTCTAAAATGAGGGGTAAAGGCTGGACTTGTAGAAAAATCAGCCTTGGTACCGATGGATTCATCCCAGTCATCGGGATCGGATGACTTAAAAGGATGAAGCATCGGATTTTCTTTAAAGCGATGTCTTCGGTACCGCCCGAGGTCGGTACCGAGATGAGTCGGTACCGAATCCTCCATGCTAGAGATCGATTCCAGACTCGGCATCGAGGGAAGCGATTCTGTCGAAGCAAGCATGGACGGTACCGACACCGATATCGATACCGGTACCGAAGCCGATACTGATACTCGAGGAACGGTCTGCAGCAACTCTAGCAGTACCGAAGTAGCCGAGAGTGCTAGACTACGTTCATCGGTGAGGAGTGTTTCATCCATCACCATAGCCGATGCCGGGGTGTCGGTACCGCTCGAAGCGGCCACAACCACCGAGCATGGCCCAGGTATGTTCACCGAGGTAAGAACCCCGGGAACAACCTGGAGCCCCGTTAATGCTTTGGAGCCCGAAGACTCCCGCCAGGGCTTTATTGCCAAGATGTCCTCGAGGGCAAGGCTGACGCCATCTCGATGCTGAGAAGGAGATCTACCACTCGAGGACTGGCTAGTCTTTACAGACTTTTGTTTGGTTACCTGATCCTGTGAAGAAGAAGATATTCTAGCTGGTGACATCGAGAGCGATGTGAACCGGGTATCGAGTTGTGCTCGATTCTGAAGACTTCTTCTGTTTGAGCTCCAGCAGGAGAGACACTCCAGAGGGCAATGGTCAGGACTTAAACATTTTAGACACCAAGTGTCTGAAAAAAATATCTGTACCGCCACACTTTGAGCATTTCTTAAGGATAGTGGCTGGCTTTTCCATAATGGAAGGGTAAAGGCCTAGTGGCCTAGAAACCGTCAGGCACTAAACAGGAAAAAATTTCTAAGAAAAGAAGAAATTCTTCAGGAAAAAGAAAGAAAAGCACCGGCGGTACTGGTAGCGTCGAGGGAAGGCAGACGCGACCACAAAAAACTAAGAATTAAAAGAAGAATTTTCTGCGGTGACAGGAATACATCCTGCCGGCTCCGCAGAAAATGGAAAACTGATGAGAGGGAAGTAAATGGGTGGGAAGGCAGCGAGCATGTGCGTGGGATGCTCCCAAAAGCTTTCTGTTTGGACGCTGGGGAGCGTTCCCACGCAGGCTCCGTCGGTACCGACGTACCCATATGTGAAGACTCATTCCTGCTTGTTCCTGGAGATCCGCAGATACCCCTGTACTATGCAAAGTGTAAAGATAAAACATGTATGGTCCAGTATTCAAAGAGGTTTATCTGGTTAGTAGCAGGACCGGTCCAGCCACTAGGCAAATTAGGTAGCCGCTTAGTGTGGCAGCTTCTTAGGGGCAGCAAAGAGTAGGGCATTCAAAGCTAAATAATAGATTCTGACAGATTTGTGTGTGTGTGGGGGGGGGGGGGGGCTTAAGGCTTAAACTATGCCTATCAGCACCTTGAATCAACTCTGGGGCTGGGCCCTGGTTAGCAGGACCTGCTAACCAGATAAAGCCCGCTGACAGATTCAGAGGTCACTAACCAGCCAGTGCTGCTGAATATCTCCTCTAAACACCATGCCACTGTCTAGATAGTGACTCACACAAAATCCTGCATTGAAAGATTGCTCACTCTCACAGCAAATACTTTTTGTCAAACTAAAGTTATTAAAAAAGCTGCTAACCATCAGCTGCTCTTCATCATATTAGTCCATTTTTCTTTATAAGTGATTAGCACTATAGGTGCTGTAATTGTCATTGTTTCCTAGATCGATGCTCTCTCAATCTTTGAATCATAAACTTCTTAGGTCTTCCTATATAAATCTTCATGAATGGACACAAAATAGCATAAATTACAAAAGTGGTTACACAAGTAGTAGTACAGAAAACCAAGACCACTTCCTTTCACCACCCTTACTTAACAGAATCTAATCAAAAAGTATACAATATAGTTCAAAAGATTATCATTAGGGTAATTGTATACAGGCCTCAGTAAATGCTCACACCATTCATTTGGCGAACGGTATCACCATAGGATAGAGCTTCAAAGTTTTCATACATCACCGGCCTTCCCTTTTTAATTTAATCTAATATAATACATTATTTCCAAAAAAGTACTTTTTTAGGATTCGATATATCAATTAAAATTTTTTATCGAATTAGTTCAATCTTTGATAAAACCTTAATCAATTTTATTGAATTATCCAAAAATAATTTTTTAATTTTTAATTTTTATATAATATAATTTTCATAATATTCATACTATCTATAGATATATATTTCCCAAAATTCAGCGACTTGCACCAGAGCTGGATATTCAAGTATCTGAGATACTTTTAATAGTGCACAATCGGTCACACAACTGAACACAATAGTAATCCGTTACTTATCTTTGGCGCTATCACTGCTTCAAATTCCGCTTCAAAAACCCCGCATCGTGTTATCAGATTTCCAAGGGTTTAGAGCAAAACACCGGATTGCATTTAAGATCTAACTGTGCTGAAAATCCTACAAAAGCTTTTGTTTCACCCTTCTGGGCTTCATCAGGGATCCAGCGTTTTATCCGGGGCAGAGTAATAAGCATTTAAACTTGAGCTACCATTTCGCTTCACAGGTTACCGGATAGCGTCTGACGTCAATCTCATTCAAATAAATATCCGAAGACAGTGATTGGTACGAAATTCGTGACGTCAACTACTCCGTCAAATTTTATTACTCTCAATCTCACATAACAAAAAACAGAAGACAATTAACCGACATTAAATTTAAAAAAACCAAAATTCCATATACTAAGAAACCGAAACAACGGAAAAGTACCATATTTCAAAAAATATACCGAAAAGCAATATATTAAAATAACAGATATACCAAAAAACAGATCGGAGCTCACAGGACTACTGGCTGAATATTTAGAAAAAAAGAGCCCACTCAATTTTGTCATTTAAGCCTCGTGGGGTAAGAGTATGCATCTTGTAAATCCATTGTTGCTCTTTCTGGAGAAGAATACGTCCCCTATCCCCTCTTCGTATATCGGGAAGTAATTGTTCAATGACAGTACAACGAAATTCTTGAAAAACATGATTCATGACATTACAATGTTGAATAAGTGGAGTTTCCAAACGAGCTTTCCCAATGCTATATTTATGCTCTGCCAACCTAGTGCGTAATGAGCGAGTAGTCTTTCCAATATACAACATTAGGCAGGGGCACAACAGCGCATAGATAACATATGAGGAATTACAATCAGTAGATTGTTTCAACTGATATTTACATTGAAAATGAGAATGCAATTGATTTTCCATGAAAGTACAGTATTTGCATCGTCCATACTGTCGATGGATAGAGGAACAACTGACTATTTGACGGGGTACTGCTGAGCAAAGCTGGTCTCGTAAATTACGACCTCTTTGATACGCCATACGAACTTGAAATTGAGACAAAACCGGATGTGCTGCAAAAATTTTCCAATTCTTATGGATAGAAGCCGCCATTCGGCTAGAAACGCTGGAACAAGGTAAAACACATGTAAGGGTTGTAGACTGTGTTGACTGACACGAGTTATCGGACCTAGGATATAATAACCATTCTCTATGATTATACTTTGCCCGCTTGTATGCTTGCTTTAAGAGAGAAGAAGGGTAGCCACGTTCTTGAAATTTAGCTATCATACATCTTGCTATCTTCTCGAATTCTTGCAAAGATAAGCATATCCTACGGCAGCGCAAAAGTTGAGAATACGGAAGATTGTTCTTTAAATGGCCAGGATGAAAGTTAGAGTAGTGTAGTATGGTATTTTTATCAGTAGGCTTAACGTATATAGTTGTCTCAAAACCTCTAGCATTCTTGACAATCTGTACATCTAAGAAGTGAATCTCAAATCGATGTCGAGTCATTTCAAACTGAATGTTAATATTGCAGCCATTTAAATACTGAAAAAAGTCATCTAAGAGTTCAGCCATGCCATTCCATAGGAGAAAAATATCGTCAATGTATCTATACCAACATATGATATATGAATTGTATTGAGATGGATAGACCCAACGATCTTCAAATACATGCATATAGAGATTAGCCAATGAGGGGGCAAAAGCTGTGCCCATTGCAGTTCCAGAAATTTGCTGGAAAAATTCGTGTTTGTAGACAAAATAATTCTTTTTTAATGCAATTTCTGCTAGACGATACAGAAAATCTGTCGGGACAGTATGTGGTCTTGGACGATCATCCCAAACTTGCGTTAAAACTTGCAAAGCTTCGTCTTGGGGAATAGAGGTGTATAGTGCTGTAACGTCTAATGTAGCCATCCATGTAACTTCTTCCACAGGTCCAAAACTATCCAAGAGAGTCAAGAAATGCTTAGTATCTTTTATATACGAGGGAATAAGGGGAACCTCATCTTTCAAAAACATATCGAGATACTGACCTACCCTCTCAAGGAGGGAATCATTGCTGGACAATATTGGACGGCCAGGAGGATTCTGTAAGTTTTTATGTACTTTGGGAAGAATATAAAACGCTGGAATCTTAGGATAAACAGGATTTAAAAAAGACTTCTCTTTGATAGTAAGAAACCCTGCAGTAACTGCTTGTGTAGAAATCTCTTTAAGCACAGATTGTAGACTCTCTGTTGGATCGCCTGAAAGACGTATATAATTTTTAGCGTTATTCAGTTGAGACAGAACTTCGGCATCATACTGTGATGTACTAAGGACGACAATTGCCCCTCCTTTGTCGGCATGCTTAATAGTGATGTCTGTATTATTGGCCAACTCTTGCAAAGCTCGAAATTCTTCAGGGGGGAAATTCCTAGGGAAATTATTAACTTTAGTTTCCATGTTCGCTAGATCCGCCAATAATAATTGGCGAAACGTGTGTTCCACTAAGGACTAAGTCCAAAATGGCTTCCCCTCTGGTCGGTTCATGAATCAGCTGCTCCAAGAAGCAGTCATTTATTTCATCTAGAAACCTTATCTCCCTAGCATGTCCTGCCGTGACATTGACCCAGTCAATACTGGGGTAATTGAAATCACCCATTATTATTACTGTTCTGTAACTTTTGTTAGCTTCCCTGATTTTTTTAAGCATTTCATCATCCATTTGTTCATTCTGGCCAGGCGGTCGATAGTACACCCCCACTGCCATCACCTTCCGCTTTTTACATGGAATTTCAATCCATAGAGATTCTACAGCAAATTGTTTCCTGCAAAACTTTAATCCTTTGTGACTCAATGTCCTCTCTAACACAGAGCGCAACCCCTCCACCAATTTGATCAGCTCTATCATTACGATAAATTTTGTACCCAGGTATCACAGTGTCCCACTGGTTGTCTTCCTTCCTCCATGTCTCTGAGATACCAATCATATCTAACCTTTTATTTTATGCTATATATTCTAACTCTCCCGTCTTATTTTTTAGACTTCTAGCATTTGCATACAAGCATTTTAGAGACTGTATTTTATTCATATTAATCTGGTTATCAGTAGGCAGTGGTAATTTGGAATCTTTAAGCTCTGTCTGCTCTGTACTCAAGGGCTTTTGGGTTACTTTTGTTTTTATTGTAACCTCTCTGCTGATGTGCACTAACTTCATTTTTTTGGTAGTATCCTTCAAGGATACATTGTTCCGAACCATGCGCTCTTGGGCGACTGTCGGCTCTCCCCTATTATCTAGTTTAAAAGCTACTCTATCTCATTTTTAAAGGTTAATGCCAGCAGCCTGGTTCCATCCTGGTTAAGGTGAAGCCCATCCCTTCGGAAGAGTCCCTCCTTTCCCCAGAATGCTCCCCAGTTCCTAATAAATCCAAAACCCCCATCCTTGCACCCCATGCCCCCTGTTTGTTCACATAGAACATTGCCACCTGGTTGTCCATCTGGACCAGCATGGGCTGGTGACGCAAGTGGTGGCAGAACGCTCGCAGTGCTAACTATATCGCTCACAGCTCCAGGAGGTTGACCTGCTGGGTGCTCTCGCCTGGTGACAAGCTGCCCTGGCTGCAGAACTCCTCACAGTGGGCTCCCCAGCCAAGCAGGAAGGCTTCTGTGGTAAGGACCCTTGAAGGGCTCAGGGCCTGAAAATGCATGCCCACCTCGATATACTGGAGAGACTGCCACCAGACCAGAGAGTCCACCAGTTGGTGGGTTACAGAGACTCTGTCTTGGAGATGCCCCGTGGCTTGAGTCCACATGAGGGCGGTGGAGTGGTCTCGGAGATACCACTGCACCGCCCTCATGTAGAGGCGAGCATCTGGGGTGACGTGGACTGTGGAGATCATATGCCTGAGAAGGTGCAGAAGAAGCTGAGCGGGCACAGAGGGATGATACTGTATGTCTATGCCAGAGTCCTTAGACTCTCGGCTCGTTCTCTGGGCAATGTGCCCTAACTTCAAATGCTCAAAGGAATTGATAATATCAGAGCTGGATTCCTGCTAGTGTTTATTGACATTTCCGCCGCATTTGACACTGTATCACACAACATCCTCCTGAGAAGACTTACGGACATTGGCCTATGTAACACTACCCATAAATGGTTCCAATCATACCTCAGTGACAGAAAACAGAAAGTCAAAGTAGGAGAACACCTCTCTGCTCCATTTCACACATCACAGGGAGTCTCTCAAGGATCATCCGTCTGCTCTTCTTTTTAACATATACATACAGCCAGTTTGCTCAATCTTCAAAAAGCACAAAGTAAAATACGCCATCTATGCTGACGACATCATGGCATACATTGTTCCGAACCATGCGTACACCCCAATCAACCTAGACTCCCCATAGTATTCACGCATGACAAATTGCCTCCAAGAAGTATCCACCTGGTTATCCATTAACAACCTGATCATAAACATGAAAAAAACGGAGGCACTTATCACGCGGAATACCTCATTATTCCTCCCTACTTTATTTCGAAGACTCAAGCCCCTTCTTAACCAGGAACACTTCCGATCAGTCTGTCAAACTATAATAACCCCTTTACTGGACTATTGCAATGCCATTTTCCAAGGACTACCTAAGCAAACCACAAGACCGCTACAACTAGTTCAAAATACTGCCGCCAGAATCCTCAGTGATTCAAAGAAACATGATCTTCTCCAGGACCAAGCAGGAAGTCAGTCGTCACATATGGGTGACGTCGGCGCCGACAGAGCCCTCGTGCGGAGCATTTACCCAGCTTTCAAAGAAAGCCTTTGGAAATGCAGCGTGCATGCGCGGTCCCCTTCCCGCCCAAGGGTGCCATCTTCCTCAGTCTTTCTTTTTCCACGGAGCCCAATGGACGTGAGTTCGTGTCACCCGATAAAAGTAGATTTTTTTTGCAATTTTTGCTATTTCTGATCCAGTTCGACGCCGGTTCCCCTTCCCGCCTGGGCGCGGTACATCAGTATCGAGTCCGGTATTCTTTTTTCATTTTTTGTCCTTCGTGACTAGCGCTCGGGCCTTTTTTTGTTATTTTCAATAGCAGCCCGGTCTTTTGATCTTGCAGGGACCCTTCTTCCCCAGATGGCTGCCAGCGGGTTCAAAAAATGTGATCGGTGCAAGAAACTTATGTCTCTCACCGATACACATGACTGCTGTCTCCGATGCCTCGGGCCCAACCATGACCCGCTGGTCTGTGGCCCATGCGGCAAAATGTCGTCAAAGGAGCTTCGGAGCCACCAGCATCAACATGAGAGAATTTTCTCTGAGTCCGTGTCCAGCCCGGCCCGGACTTCGTCAGAAGCCTCGACATCTCTGGAGTCGGAACCCGAGCGCCGTCATGGTTCCTCTGAAAGGGGGGTCTCCCATCCGGGAGCACAAAAGGAAGAAGAGGCTCGTGAGAGCGGCGTCGGTGGAAGCTCCTGGGTCCTCGAGGGACAGGTCACGTAGCCCTGACTGCTGCCCCGGGCTCTCGGAATCGGAGAGGCCATCCAAGCTACCTCGTATGGAGCCGGAGTCCCCAAGTCACGTGAGTTCAGTTGTCCTCATGGACTCTCCTCCGGGTGAGCCGCCGTCGGGGCCTGAGTCAGAGGCTGCTGGGTCTCCTGAGCTTGGACTCAGGTTGACGGCCTTGGAGAGCAGCTTGGCTGCCTTCATGGAACAGCTGCGGGTGCTGATCGCCAGTCTGACCGGTGCATTTGCCCCGACCACCGGGACCTCGACATCTAAGTCGACCCTGGAGACCGAGCCGATCCTCGAGTCCATCAAGTCTCGAGTCAATCCTCGGTCAAGGTCCCCCTCGACCTCCCGTGCGGGGCTGAGGTCATCGACGCTGGTGCCCTCGGCGTCGGGGCGTATGGCACCGAAGCCCACACGGTCGGAGCTGCTTGACTCCTCCTCGGAGGAGTCGGCGTGGGAGACAGAGGACGATGAGTCTCCGGACACCTTCTGGACCCAGTGCGTCCCTTCGGACTCACCGGAGTCTGAGCCTCAGAGAAGGTCCCCCCCCCCAAGGATACCTGGTTCTCGGACTTCGTAAGGGACATGGCCAAGGCTTTGGCATTCCCTGCGGACGCCGAGGAGGAGCTTCAAGCCGAGGAGCTTGAAGCCCTCCAGTATGACTTTACTCCGAAGGAAGCCTTTACTTTACTGGTTCCTCCGATGCTGGAACGGCTGCTCTTCCATATGTGGGAGGCACCGGACTCGGCGCCGGTTCTTAGCAAATGGGTCAATTCCATTTATCGAGTCCGTAAGAGCCCTGGGTTCCAAAAGGCGCAGCTACCGCACAATTCCATGGTTGTGGAATTGGCCATGCATCGCCTGAAGAGTCAGAAGATGCACTCCTCAGTGCCCCCTGGCCGGGAGGCCCGGAACCTGGATGCCCTCAGTAGAAAGTGCTTCCAGGGCTCTATGCTATCTTGCCGTGACTAGACTTACCAGCTGTACATGGGCATGTACTTACGGGACCTAGCAAAGGAGATTTCCGGGTTCTCAGCTGGCCTCTCCGAGGAACCCTTGCAAAGGTTCAAGGCCTTGTCTACAGGGATCCGAGAGTGCTCGAAGTTTCTCTTGAGCAGCCTATGATGGCTTTGAGGATTCAGCACGGGTAGCCACAGCCGGCAACGGTGCACGCTGTCAGGCCTGGCTACAGTCATCGGACCTGGAGTCATGGGTGCAGGACAAGTTGGTCGATGTCCCCTGCCGAGGTGACAACCTATTCGGTAAGCCCATGACGGAGAAGGCTGCAGAAATCGAGACTGAGACTCTCACCAGGACAAGGCTGTCCAGAAAGACTTCTGCCCCTTCTCAAAAAAAGAAGGGCTCGGGAAAGAAGCTCTTTTTCCCGAGGAAGGGTGCTGTCTACAAATTCTACCCTATCAGGCCTCTCCAGCTCCCCAACAGGGCCAGCAGGCCAAGGGGCAGGGGCATGGGCCCCGTAGGCAGAAGACCCCCAAGCCGCCAGCTCCGGCTCCTGCACAGCAGGGAGCGGGGTTTTGACTCCCACAGCATAGCCTCTTCTCCACCGCTGGCTCCACTCAGCACAGGAGGTCGGCTGACCCTGTACGCCTACAGGTGGCCAGCCATCACAGGGGATACCTGGGTACTCAGCACAGTCCAAAAGAGCTACATGCTCCACTTACACCAGCTACCCCCCTCCTACTTTCCAGGGCAGCCTCCAAGACTCCTTCTACACAGAAATCTCCTCCTTCAGGAGTTGGCAAGTCTTCTAAAGGAACAGGCGGTGGAACCGGTGCCTCACCACCTGGAAGGGCAAGGCTTCTACTCCAGGTACTTCCTGGTACCAAAAAGGACAGGAGGCCTCTGGCCTATCCTAGACTTGCAAAACCTAAACAAGTTTCTGCTTACCCTTGGGATACTGCTGCCCTACCTCCAGCAGGGAGACTGGCTATGCTCCTTAGACCTAAAGGATGCTTATACTCACATCCTCATTCATCCAGACCACAGACAATATCTCAGGTTTGTGATGGGAGGAAACCATTTTCAGTACAGGGTACTTCCCTTTGGCCTAACTTCTGCCCTCAGGGTTTTTACCAAATGCCTGGCGGTGGTGGCAGCCTATCTCAGGGATCAGGGAATTTTTGTCTTCCCATACCTGGACGACTGGCTCATCAGGGGCCAGTCTCTCCAGGAGGCCAGACAAGCCACTCTTTGCACTGTCTCTCTTCTTCAGCATCTGGGCTTTGTCATAAACTACGCAAAGTCCACTTTGCTCCCCTCTCAGAACCTAGAGTTTATAGGGGCGAGACTAGACACCCTTCAGGCAAGAGCTTACTTGCCCGAGGACAGGGCCCACAGATTGATGGAGTTGGCAAACCAGTTCCAAAGCAATTCTCAGATCTCCGCCAGGCAATACCTGCGACTTCTGGGCCATATGGCACCCACTGTGCATGTGATTCCGAATGCCCGTCTGCACATGTGGGCTGCTCAGTGGTGCCTCAGAGCTCAGTGGGCGCAGGCCACAGGCGACCTCCGAGACAGAGTAAAGGTGTCCAAACCACGTTTGGACTCCTTACAGTGGTGGCTACATCTCCCAAACCTTCTCATGGGGGGCACCTTTTCCAGGCTCCAGCACACACAAGGGTGCTGACGACCGATGCTTCCTTAAAGGGCTGGGGTGCACATTGCTAGGGCACTTGCACTCAAGGCCTCTGGTCCCCTCAGGAGGCCACGCAGCAGATCAATCTTTTGGAGCTGCGAACAATCCGCTTAGCTCTACAGACTTTTTCTCATGCCCTCTCTCACCAGTCTGTTTTGGTTCAGACGGACAATCAGGTGGCAATGTTCTATGTGAACAAACAAGGGGGCATGGGGTCCAGGCTCCTATGTCAAGAGGCGCTGGCCCTTTGCTCCTTTGCAGTAAAACAAGGCATGTTTCTCAAAGCAGTTTATCTACCTGGACAGGAGAATTTCCTAGCAGACAAGCTAAGCAGGATTCTCCAGCCTCACGAATGGCAGTTGAATCCATTGGTGGTCCAGCAGATCTTCCTACGATGTGGACTTCCATCCATCGATCGCTTTGCAAGTCCACTGAACCATCAGCTGCCCAGGTTTTGCTCCAGACAGCCGCATCCCCTGAGAAAGGCAGCAGATTCTTTTCTGATCTCTTGGTCTATGGGCCTCCTGTATGCGTTTCCTCCCACGCCCCTGGTGGCCCGAACTCTGTTCAAGATTCTCCGGGACAAGGCCTCAGTGATTCTGGTAGCCCCCAGATGGCCGAGGCAACTGTGGTTTCCACTTCTACTACAGTTGGCGGTGGAAACTCCTTTCTCTCTGGGGTTGCAACACGATCTCCTGTCTCAAGATCAGGGTTCCCTTCTGCACCCCAATCTCAGGTCCCTCAATCTGATGGCCTGGCTGCTGAAAGGATAGTGCTAGCTCCCTTGCTTCTACCTAAGGAGGTTGAGGAGGTGGTTTTGGCCTCTAGGAGGCAGTCCACCAGAAAGTCCTATGCCCTCAAGTGGCGTAGGTTCACAATATGTGTGCTCAGCGCAATGAAGATCCTTTCTCATGCCTTGTGCCAGTAGTACTGCAGTATCTACTTCACCTGTCAGACCTAGGCCTTAACTCTAACTCTGTTCGGGTCCACCTCAGTGCTCTATCAGTGCACCACTCACCGGTGGAGGGACAGTCTATGACGGTTCATCCCTTGGTGTCCCGCTTCCTCAGAGGTCTGCTTCTTCTCAAGCCTCTGGTTCGTCCACCGGCGACTGAGTGGGATTTGAACGTGGTCTTGCAGCAACTTACTCGCCCACCGTTTGAGCCGATGGCTACTTGCAATTTGCGCTTCCTTTCTTTGAAAGCGCTCTTCCTGGTAGCTCTTACCTCGGCCAGACATGTGAGTGAACTACAAGCTCTGGTTTCTGATAGACCGTATACACGGTTGTATAAGGACAGGGTGGTCCTACGGACCCATCTGAAGTTCCTTCCAAAAGTGGTCTCCTCTTTCCACCTCAACCAGGAGGTGGTTCTTCCGACCTTCTTTCCCAGGCCGCATATCTGCCGGGCTGAAACAGTCTTACATACCCTGGACTGTAAGAGGGCGCTGTCTTTTTACATAGAACGTACGCGGGGGCATCGAAGGGCTACTCAGCTCTTCGTCTACTTTGACCCTAATAAGATGGGGTTGCCTGTCTCCAAGCGTACGTTGTCCACTTGGGTTGCAGATTGCATTGCCTGGGCGTACAAGGCAGCCAACCTCCCCTTGCAGGGTCAAGTCATGGCCCACCATGTCAGGGCAAAAACCGCGTCAGTAGCTCATCTCCGCTCTGTTCCGTTGGCAGACATCTGCCGGGCCGCTACTTGGTCTTCAAGCCAGACTTTTGCAGCTCATTACTGCCTCGAGAGAGAGTCCCGGAGGGACAGTGCTTTCGGACAGGCGGTACTCCGTAATCTCTTTGAGGTTTAGGCAACTCCTACCCTCCGGCCCTTGTGTTGGGCTACCATACGGGGGCGTTCTCAGAGTATATTCTTATCACAGATGCTGAGGCTCTTGAGAGGGAGCCATTCTTTCAGCTTTGGGTTCCCGGTAGCCTAGAGCTGGGGAATCCCATATGTGAGGACTGACTTCCTGCTTGGTCCTGGAGAAAGAGTAGTTACTCACCTGTAACAGGTGTTCTCCAGGAGCAGCAGGAAATCAGTCCTCACGACCCTCCCTCCTCCCCTGGAGTTGCAATCATATATTTTATTTTGATTTTTTTGCTGTCTTTTAGCTATGTCATCAGACTGAGCAAGATGGCACCCTTGGGCGGGAAGGGGACTGCGCATGCACACTGCATTCCCAAAGGCTTTCCTTGAAAGCTGGGGAAATGCTCCGCACGAGGGCTCCGTCGGTGCCGACGTCACCCATATGTGAGGGCTGATTCCTGCTGCTCCTGGAGAACACCTGTTACAGGTGAGTAACTACTCTATATAACACCCCTTCTACACCAACTCCATTGGCTACCTATCACTGCCCGTCCAAGATATAAATCTGCTCTCACTGTATTCAAGATAAGAAACAGCATGTCAGCGGGAGCACTAGAAGAAACAATCTGCCATAATCACAATGAAAGGCCTAGGAGACAAAGCACAACAAACACCATCCCTACCCCCTGTGCCTACAAAAAAGCAAACGATTCAACCACCAAGACAGCATTCTTGTTTGCAGCACCTATGATCTGGAACTCCCTACCTATGAAACTGAGATCCACCACTGACATGAAGGATTTTAGAAAGCAGCTAAAAACCTTCCTCTTTACAGATCATTACAATGAACTCACCTAACCTGAATACAATTGACCCCATCTAACTCTGGAACAGAAAACCCATTCAACTAACATCATTGTACATATATTCTTTGTACATAAGTTATGCTTTATTACTTCCATCTGCATGTCTCTCCTCTCCACCCTAGCTCCTTCATAAGCTCATAAGTTAATGTAACCAAAAGTTTCAAATGTTCCCTGTAAACCGGTTTGATTTAACGATAAGGCGGTATATAAAAACTGTTAAATAAATAAATAAGAAGGCCTTTGACTGGAGAATGTCCAGCTTTGCCCCGATGAACTCCAGACCGTGTCGGGAGGAGGTGGGACTTAGGGTAGTTTATGACAAAGCCCAAGTGCTGCACAACCTGGATGGTACAAGCAGTGGCCTGCTACACCTCTAAGGCTGTGCCTCCCATTATGAGCCAGTCATCCAGGTAGGGGAAGACAAAGATCCCCTGGAGAAGGAGGAAGGCGGCCACGACTGCAGACATTTTGTGAAGACCTTTGGGGCAAAAGCCAAGCCCAAATGGAGCACCCTGTACTGATAGTGCCAGCCCCCCACTATGAACTACATGTACTGCCTGTGCTTGGGGTGAATGAGGATATGGGTATAGGCATCCTTGAGGTCTAAGGAACATAGTCAATCTCCCTGCTAGAGCTAGGGCAGCAATGTTCCAAGGGAGAGCATCCTGAACTTCTCCCTCACCAGGAATTTGTTGAGGTTGCGCAGGTCAAGGTTGGGCCCTAGGCCCCCTGTTCTTTTTGGCACGAGGAAGTACCTGGAGTCGAACCCCTTGCCCTTGAGATGGTAGGGCACTGGTTCCACCGCTTTGTCCTTAAGAAGACTTGCCAACTCCTTCATTAAAAGGTCCCGGTGGAGGGGAGACCTGAGGGGCTCTCCTGGAAAATAAGGGGGATGTGTTTGAGTCAGGTTGAGGAGGTAACCCTCCCTGACCATCCAAAACCCAGGAGTCGGTGGTGATCTGTCAACCACCTCTGGGCATAGTGGACCAGATATCCCCCTGTGGGCTGCTGATCTCCTTGGGGTAGAAAGGCTATGCTGAAGGAATCAAAAACTGCCCCCTGGCTGGGCTGGAGCCGGTGCCTGGGGGTTTGGAGCCTTCTGCTTACGAGGGCCATGCTCATGTCCCTTGGCCTGCTGATCCTCTTGGGGAGCCAGGGAGGCTGGAAAAGGTGGGTAGTTTCTCTAAGCAGCCCCTTTCCTTGGGTAGAAGGACTTTTTACCTGAGCCCTTTGTCGGGAAAGGGCAGCGGTCTTTTTAGAGAGCTTGGTCCTCGTCATGAACTCTGTCTCCAGCTCAGCAGCCTTGTCAGTCATGGGTTTGCCAAAAAGGTTCTCTCCTTGGCATGGGACATCGACCAATTTGTCCTGAACCCACTGTTCGAGGTCGGACAACTGTAGCCAAGCTTGGCGTCGTGCACCCATGCCTGCTGCCGCTACTTGACCCGCTGACTCGAACCCATCATAGGTCGCCCAAGACATGAACTTGGAGCACTCACGGACTGCCTTGGCCAGGTTCTTGAACCGCTGCAGGGGTTCCTCTGAGAGACCAGCTGAGAACCCGGCAAGTTCCTTCACCAGGTCTCTCAGCTTCATGCCCATGTACAGCTGGTAGGCCTGGATGCGGCCGATGAGCATCCAGCCCCAGTAACACTTTCTGCTGAGGGTGTCCAAGGTGCGGGCCTCCCTGCTGGGGGCACCAAGGAGTGCATCTTTTGGCTTTTCAGCCGATGCATGGCCGACTCCACCACCATGGAGTTATGCGGCAGCTGTGATTTCTGGAAGCCCGGGCTCCGGCGGAACCGATACATCAAGTCGAGCCATTTGCTCACCACCGGCACCGACGCTGGTGTCTCCCACATATGGGGCATCAGCCGTTCCAGGATGCGATTCCCTCGGAGAAACCTCGTACTGGAGTATTTCCAACTCATCCACCTGAGCGTCCTCCTCTGACTCTGTAGGGAACGCCAGGGCCTTAGACATATCCCATAATTAAGGAAGCCCATATCCTCTGGTGGAGACCGCCGTCGAGGCTCCGAGATGGGAGAGTCTGATGGAATGTTGCTGTGGCGACGGCTATTGGGGGACTCCTCATCCTCTATCTCCCACTTGGAGTAGTCCATTGAGGACTCGTAGGAGGGCTGCTCCGTGGGCCTCAGGGCTCCCAATGCTCTGCGGCCAGTGCCCGGCACACTTGCCGGGGATGATCGCTGTCCTGTCGAGCGGGAATCAGATTGAGATCCTGGCCGAGGATCAACTCGAGACTGAAGGACCTCGAGTATTGGCTCAGCCTCCAGCAGACTCCAATTCAGGTATTTTTAAAGTAAATGCTATCAACAAGCATATTCTTAAAAGCAGTGTATGAAATAGCAAACAGACATATTTATTTTTGATTCACTGTTAACTACAGTCAAAGCAACACTCTTCACTGTGACTTTCAGAGACCCGGGTTTTTACAGATGATGGTGATCCCCTTTGACATAATGCACTGGTTATAATCCTTTTTATTATTAAGCTGCTTACTGGCTCAAGGCAAATAAAGCTGAGAACACCACTTTAGTTTTAGCAAACTCATGCAGCCATCTCTATGAAAACGTGTTGTACAGCTCTTTTGGACTGCTACCTACTTAAGACAAAAGCACTGATCACATCTGAAAGGGTGCTCAGTAGGTACTCCAGAGACAGCCAGTCAAAATCTCCCAATGTAGCCTTTTGATTACTTGCATACTGGTTTTTGGTGGCTTGATTCAATGACCTATGAGGTCAGCCAGACTCAGCTTCTGTCATTCAGACCATCACACCTTTAATAATAATATTCTAAAATGGCCACAATAAAATGTTTCCATCTTCTACTGTAACATGGTAAGTAAAAATACCATACTGTTTACATGCCATAATGTGACCTTATACCAAGTAGGGGAGGAAAGGCTGTTCGAGTTCCCGTTCTTCTCGTGTCACTGGTAGCAGAGTTTCTTTTTTGGATCCTGACCCCTTCTGCTGGGTCGCGAGGCCAGATCATCTGCCTTACTCCAGCCCAATCCGGGCTGTGGGAGGGGAGCGGCAGCTCCATTTAAATTGTGCCGCCGACGGCGGGAAGGACTCCTTCGGGGTCGCGAGGCCAGATCATCTGCCTTACTCCAGCCCAATCCGGGCTGTGGGAGGGGAGCGGCAGCTCCATTTAAATTGTGCCGCCGACGGCGGGAAGGACTCCTTCGGGGTCGCGAGGCCAGATCATCTGCCTTACTCCAGCCCAATCCGGGCTGTGGGAGGGGAGCGGCAGCTCCATTTAAATTGTGCCGCCGACGGCGGGAAGGACTCCTTCGGGGTCGCGAGGCCAGATCATCTGCCTTACTCCAGCCCAATCCGGGCTGTGGGAGGGGAGCGGCAGCTCCATTTAAATTGTGCCGCCGACGGCGGGAAGGACTCCTTCGGGGTCGCGAGGCCAGATCATCTGCCTTACTCCAGCCCAATCCGGGCTGTGGGAGGGGAGCGGCAGCTCCATTTAAATTGTGCCGCCGACGGCGGGAAGGACTCCTTCGGGGTCGCGAGGCCAGATCATCTGCCTTACTCCAGCCCAATCCGGGCTGTGGGAGGGGAGCGGCAGCTCCATTTAAATTGTGCCGCCGACGGCGGGAAGGACTCCTTCGGGGTCGCGAGGCCAGATCATCTGCCTTACTCCAGCCCAATCCGGGCTGTGGGAGGGGAGCGGCAGCTCCATTTAAATTGTGCCGCCGACGGCGGGAAGGACTCCTTCGGGGTCGCGAGGCCAGATCATCTGCCTTACTCCAGCCCAATCCGGGCTGTGGGAGGGGAGCGGCAGCTCCATTTAAATTGTGCCGCCGACGGCGGGAAGGACTCCTTCGGGGTCGCGAGGCCAGATCATCTGCCTTACTCCAGCCCAATCCGGGCTGTGGGAGGGGAGCGGCAGCTCCATTTAAATTGTGCCGCCGACGGCGGGAAGGACTCCTTCGGGGTCGCGAGGCCAGATCATCTGCCTTACTCCAGCCCAATCCGGGCTGTGGGAGGGGAGCGGCAGCTCCATTTAAATTGTGCCGCCGACGGCGGGAAGGACTCCTTCGGGGTCGCGAGGCCAGATCATCTGCCTTACTCCAGCCCAATCCGGGCTGTGGGAGGGGAGCGGCAGCTCCATTTAAATTGTGCCGCCGACGGCGGGAAGGACTCCTTCGGGGTCGCGAGGCCAGATCATCTGCCTTACTCCAGCCCAATCCGGGCTGTGGGAGGGGAGCGGCAGCTCCATTTAAATTGTGCCGCCGACAGGCGGGCCCGCGCCTGTCGGGCCCGCGCCTGAGGGCCTCGCCAGAGGGCCCTTTGGCGTGGCCCTTAGGCGGGGCACTACATGCAACCCGAAACATAGCCCATATATAAGCCTGCCCAGGTCTGTATTGTTTTGCATACCTTATGCCTATGCATGCTTCTCACTAGATTATACCGCTAGAGGCAGTCACCTTGCAACATTGTACACTACATCTAGTTTCTCTGTCAGTCACCTTGCAACATTGTATACTATTTCCAGTTACTCTGTCTCCTAATGTGATGCATCCTGCTTACTAGTATACTCTAAACAGATACCATTCCAGAATTGCTCTAGTTTTCTGTAATTAACTGTGCAAGTATTCTGCCTCTGTCTAGATATATATGTCAAACATTTCCTAGTGCACACAGATTATCTATTATTATTATACTAGCTCAAACTTTACCTCCACCATGCTATCATACTTTTCAACCTCATACCCCTTCACCCTCTCCCTCTGTTATATGTTAATAGCTTTAACGTATGATACCCTAGCCTTCACTGCACCTCTCAACACTATTCCAATCCTTCACAGACCAGGGAATAGACCTTTTGGCCTCCCCAACCATCAAACTGAACCACCACGACGCCCACCTGGTCCACATGTGATCTATGTTGCCTTACAGCAACACAACTCCCCTCAGAGCACACAACCTCCCCATCCCTCTAACCTCAAATGTGCACTAATAAATGCCCGATCAATGCGGAAAAAATGGCCAGCATTAATAGATATTCTCTCAGCTCATAACCTCGACATCTTATGTATCACTGAGACTTGGCTATCTTCCTCTGACTCTGTGCTCCTCCACCAGATTGTTCCCTCCAACTTCATAGTTCACTCATGTCACAGAACTGACCGCCGTGGCGGAGGGGTACTCATCTTATCCAAATCAGACCTTAGGTTCCAGCTTGCAGCCTCAAACAGCACATCAACCCTTGACTTTGTGACCATCACAAATAAGCAGGTCTCTATCAATCTACTTTATAGAGCACCATCCTCCTCACCAGACGATTTAGCCACAATCATTGATATGGCCTGTAACTCTACGAACCCACACACCCCAAATTGGGTTCTAGGCGACCTCAACCTCCCAACCATTCAAGACAGCCACACCAATACCTTTATTGATGCTCTCAGTGAACTGGGTTATGTTCAGTTGGTCAACACACCTACTCATATAAAAGGTAACACACTGGACCTTATCTTTGCACCAGAATCAGCTCTTCCCCATTGGCACAATTCCTACTTAAACTCAATCACAGTCCCATGGTCTGATCATCTCCTAATCCTATTTCAGATGCCTATATCTCCTAGATCTTCCAAGCCATTACCAACAGATGCACTCTCCTCAGAACACTTTAGACGTTTTCATCCTTTTAACAGAGATGACATCCTAAAGAAGACCCAGAACCTAATTTACTCTCCGGAAAAAAGCCTTGATGACATGGTCGACTCGTGGAACTCCTGCCTTGATGCTGTGATCCACTCTCCTACCTCAACCAAAGCACCCCATAAGAGAAAGAATGCACCATGGTACTCCCCAGAGCTAAGAAAATCACTCCTCCTCCTCAGACAACTAGAAAGACGATGGCGACGATCAAGAACAACCGAAAATCATGATGCTTTCAAAACGCAATTAGCAAGA
The DNA here is from genome assembly GCA_033557465.1 of Ichthyophis bannanicus. Taxonomy (NCBI): domain Eukaryota; kingdom Metazoa; phylum Chordata; class Amphibia; order Gymnophiona; family Ichthyophiidae; genus Ichthyophis; species Ichthyophis bannanicus. The sequence goes on from CM066033.1 coordinate 1,132,740,194, forward strand.
CATCGCTCATCCGTATCTTCCAACATGAAAAAATACTACGCAGGCAGATTACAGCGTTCCCTCAACAAACCTCACGAGCTCTTCCACATTGTGAAAACCCTAACAAAGGAACCCTCTCAGAGTGCCCCACCCCTCCTAGACCCTCAGAAATATGCCAACTACTTACGAAGCAAAAGTAATCAGCTCGATCCAACCTCTACGCCCCCCACTTCAGCCAACACCCCTTATAATGTCCCTCCACCCTCACTTAACCAATTCTCAGGTGAGACTCAACACACTCTCTCTTCCTTCTCCACCCCAAATGACAGAATCATTCAAGATACCATCTTAAAAATAAATCCTACAACAGCACCCTCCGACCCCTGTCCAGCTTCCTGGATAAAGTCACTACGAGCTGATCTCAGCCCTTTTCTAGCTAAAATGATAAATGTATCGTTCTCCACAGGAACATTCCCCCACACCCTGAAGCAGACCTCCATCAGACCCCTCCTAAAAAACAGCAGGTTGGACCCCTCCTTGATGGAATCTTATAGACCCATCTCCAGCATCCCCCTCCTTTCGAAAGTCATCGAAAAAATCACTCAACGTCAACTACAAGACCATCTTGACTGCAATGCACCCTTACACCCATGTCAGCACGGATTTCGTGAATCACACGGTGTGGAAACCCTACTGACCTCCTTGTTTAACACTCTTACCATAGGCCTAAACAATGTCAGACAAGGTTTTGCTTTGATCTTCATGGACATTGCCGCGGCGTTTGACACTGTGGATCATGAAGTTCTCCTATCGCGTCTTAGAAAGAAGGGAGTTCATGGATCCGCCCTCTCTTGGTGTTCCTCATACCTCAGAGACCGTTGGCAACATGTTCGTTCTGGATCTTCAACCTCCGACCCCTTCCAGCAAACCAAAGGTGTGCCACAAGGCTCCTCCCTTTCCGCCCTACTTTTCAACATTTATATGCAGCCTATCTGTGACCTCATCCAATCTTTCAACATCAACTGCCTGGTCTATGCTGATGATGTCCTTATGTATATGCCATTCTCAACAGAGCTCCTAGACCTCTCCCCACTAATCGAGTGCTTCGACGCGGTTACAGACTGGTTAAAATCACAGATGCTTAAGATAAACTTTAAAAAGACTGAAGTCCTCTTCGTGACGAGAAACCCTGCATTCACCTCACCAAGCTCCATCAAAGTGCGTGACGCCGAGCTCATCTGCAAGTCTACAGTCAGATACCTAGGGGTTACCCTCGATCAACAGCTCAATATGAAGGCCCACATCACCAACGTAGCGAAATCTGTCTATCATAAAATCCGGACCCTTCGTCATTTACGTCAGCTGCTTGAACCAGATGACTTTCGATCAGTCTTTCAGGCCTTAATAATGCCCCACCTGGACTACGCCAATGCCATCCTACATGGCCTACCAAAGAGCACGATTAACCCCTTACAATTGGCCATGAACTCGGCTGCAAGAATCCTCTATGGAGCCTCCAAGCGAACCCACATCACTCCAATACTCAAACAGTTACATTGGCTTCCTATGCACTCCAGGATCTCTTTCAAGATCCTAACCATGACTCACAAAGCGATCAATAACAACTCCGCATCTTCCATCACCGACCTGATATCAACTACACCCCCTAATCGCGCAAGGAGATCGACTGCCTCCAATTCTCTTATATTACCCAAGGCAATCACGAAGTGCTCTCAAGCCACCAGATCCAGAGCCTTCTCTTACTTCGCACCATCATGTTGGAATGCACTACCAACAGAAATCAGAACCATCAGTGACCTCTCCCAGTTCAGGAAGGCACTGAAGCATCACCTGTTCTTGCAGCACTACAATATTTTAGACACCGCCTCACACCAACCTACCTCTACACTCCAGGCCAACACGTTAAACCCATGCACTCCATAGTCTTAACGCGAAGAGCTGCAATCTCACCTTGCTTCTTCCCTTATCAAGAAACATATAGCTGCGTTTAGTTATTCTGTACATAGTTGCTTTTTGTACATAGTTATTATGTTCCTCTGTTTATGAAACCTGTTGAATGTAACCTGTTTAATGTATACCCAGCTGTTCATTGTAAGCACTGATCAATTTTTGAGAAGTGTAGTTTCTGTTCATTGTAAACCGCGCTGATGTCGAATAGTGCGGTATAAAAGAAACTGTAAATAAATAAATAAATAAATAAACAAAGACACCACTCCTCTGTGAGGTTACAATTTATACTCACGAAAGGTGGTAGAATGAACAACTTATATAATACACATCAGCTGAATATCTACAAACACTATTAAGTAGATCTAAGAGTGACAGGTTAAGAAGACATAAGGCACAAAACCTCCTTGCCATACCACCCAGAGGCTCAAGAGTTAAAAGAACACATACAATCAAGTATTCACCCTCTACGCCCCAACCATCTGGTATTTAACAAAATTTTGTTTTCTTTCCTGGGGTTAGGTAGGTCAATAATGACTAGAAATGAGAGAACCAAGTTGTTTAGAACTATATAAACAACCTAAAAAATGTACAAACCACTATAATCAATCAGTTCAAGAAAACATTATTCTTAATTCATTAACAATTTATACTTTGGGTATACCATAAAAAAACCCAACCATCAAATTTCTCTTTTCTCAATGTCCCCTTTAAATAACCCATCCCAGCTCTTTGAAGGGAAAGTAAACTAGCAAAGGGAATAACGAGTGAGGTTATCAAATTTGCAGATGACACAAAACTATTTAAAGTTGTTAAAACCCAAGAGGATTGTGGAAAATTGCAAGAGGATCTTGATAAATTGGAAGACTGGGCATCCAAATGGCAGATGAAATTTAATGTGGACAAGTGCAAAGTTATGCACCTAGGAAAGAACAACTCAAACTATGGTTACACGATGCAAGGTTCCAAATTGGGAACCACCACCCAGGAAAAAGATTTAGGCGTCATCGTGGATAACATGTTAAAACCCTCCGCCCAGTGTGCAGCGGCAGCCAAGAGAGCAAATAGAATGCTTGGTATCATAAGGAAAGGAATGGAAAATAAAACAAAGGATATTATAATGCCTCTGTATCGTTCCATGGTGCAAATGCACCTTGAATATTGTGTGCAATTCTGATTGCCGTATCTTAAAAAGGATATAGCGTTATTAGAAAAGGTATAGAGAAGAGCCACCAAAATGGTAAAGGGGATGGAAGGCTACTCCTATGAGGAGAGGCTACAAAGTTTAGGGCTCTTCAACCTGGAAAAGAGACGGCTGAGGGGAGATATGATAGAGGTCTATAAATTAATGAATGGAGTGGAATGCGTAAACGTAGATTGATTGTTTACGTTATCAGAATATATAAAGACTAGGGGACATGCAATGAAGCTACAGGGTAAACTATTTAAGACAAATAAGAGAAAATATTTTTTCACTCAAAGTGTAATCAAACTCTGGAATTTGTTACTGGAGGATGTAGTAAAGGCTGTTAGTGTAGCTGGGTTTAAGAAAGGTTTGGACAAGTTCCTGGAGGAAAGGTCCATAAACCATTATTAAAAAGGGACTCAGGATATCAATGCTTGACCCAATACAAGCATTGTGGAACCTGTGTCTTTTGGGGAAAGTGCTAGGTACGTATGACCTAGATTGGCCACTGTTGGAAACAGGATACTGGGCTTGATGGACCTTGGTCTGACCCAGTATGGCATATCTTAGGTTCTTATGTACTTATGCATTTTAAGTGTTAAACCCCCCCAAAATGCATGTGTACTATTTCCTTAGTGAATGCATCACCCTGTCCCTGGGACACCTCAGTATGTATTTTTCCCTCTGGTGTCAACTGAGCTCAATCAAGGGAAGGTGAGGGGCTTCTCTTATTTCTGTTCATCACCCGACAACTCCATGGGCTTTTCTCTTCAGCACCCGGAGCTGTTTGATCTTGCCGCACTTGCTTCTGTGCCTCCACATTTCTTTTATGGCAGGTACATTCCATGTGCTTGTCATCTCCTTTTTGCTTCTTTGGCTTTCTTTATAGGGGTGGACATCCCTTCTTTTATCCTTGTGGGGAGGGGGATCTTCTTGCTCTTCTGGATGTCAGCTCCTTTAGCCCCAGGTTCCAGTGGACTCTCTCTCTTCCCAGCAATAGTGCCCCTGAGGAGGAGGAGGAGAAGGTGCAGTAGGAATATCTGGGCTCCTGCCTGCTAGCAAGTAGTGCTGGAGGTGGGAACCTTGCTGCCCCTGTCCTTTTTACTGGCTAGAGCTCTTCTGGCTCCTGGACAATGTCTTCCTCTCCAGGGGCCGGTCTGGTGCTCTTTTGCTCCTCTCCACATCCGGGGTGGAAGAGGGGTGATGGTGGGGTTGCTCAGGCTTTTTTCTGCTCTTGCAGCCTCAACCTTTTTCAGATTGTCAGCAAAGGCAGGGCTTCTCTTTAGTACTTGTGGCCTTTTTTGCCCTTCTCTGCTCATGCTCTCCCCCCTGCCAGATGGTTCATTTCTGTGTTCATGGACCCAGATTGCTGATCCCAGCTCCTCTGCATCGTTGCAGCTCCAGGGAACCTGCCGACCACCTAGAGGCTTACAGAGGTTCCTACCTGCTTGCCTGCCCCCCCCCTCCCCACCCAACACACCGTAGCCAGGGAAAGGAAGAGCACTCTTGAACCCTTGGACCAAAAGAGCCAATGTCAGAGGAGCAAGAAGACCCCTATCCTCCCTGAAAGGAGAGGAGGAGGGGCATTCACTGCTATAAAGAAAGGCAAAGAAGAAAAGAAAAAAAGAGGTTAAGTGACAAGCACACTCAGACTGCAATAAATTCACATACGATCCAATCTACCAGGCAAGCAGATTCTATAAGCAATGTCCCAGTCCTCATTCCCTACTGCCCTGCTCTTTGTAGAAACAGTGTTGATCATATGTGAGTAAAAATCGAACAAAAAATCTAGAGCTGCTTTTCCAAAATCATGGTTGCACTTGATAACAATGCCTTACACCCAGACATGAACTCCCACTGAGAATGACATATCACACTCTGATAGATTTTTATTCTACTGAAGCATATTTTTTTTTCACTGGTGTAAAACAGAAGAGTACCCTTCGGGAATTAAACTTCATGTACATAGAAAAATTGCTATGATGTCTAGGTAAGAATATTATTTTAAAATACTATCTAGTCAACTTTTAGATAATTGCCTGAGCTTTTCCATTAGCACACCAAAGGTGTGCAGAATCTGGGAAGAGCAATTAAAGCAAAAACAAGTTTATTTTTAGCAGAAAACATACAGCCGTTGTGGTTGCTACTTGATCATTAATAAATGCACTGTACATGGAACAGCATGTAACTAACTCATTATATTTGTCAGGTGTTGGGATGGACATTCACAGCACTACATTGATTGATCACGATTAAACTGCAACATTCAGTAGCTGGCCTCAGCCAACACAAACAGCTTTCTTCTCGCAAATACAAATGCAAATTTTCAAAAAATAATTTATAAATGACTTGAGCATGTAGAGTAGCACTCAAGTAGGCTCTTATCAAATTGCACATAGTGGTACTCAGGAAACATACAGCTAGAGTTAACATGTGCTACTGCATTAGTGCATGGTAATGCTGGTAAAATGTATTATTTTACATGAGGGCCCATTTTATGAAATGAGACCTAGCTACTACTAACACACATTAATGTTCTTAGCATGTGGCAGCACAGCAGTGCATGTTAGTAACTAATATTACCGCATGTTAGTAACTCTAATATTACCTACTTTTATATGATATAGCCGTAAGTGTTCCTAGGAACAGAGAACGGTGGAGCAGGGCTGAGATCAGCATATATGTACGTATTTCATAAAATACCCTCGCACTGTGGAACTCTCACAAAATCCATGTAGCTTTAGTTTCACATGTGTGTAGCTTCTATTCTTCTTTGCTGTGCTGATTTCCTGCGTGACACTGCTAACATGGAAGGGGACGTTTGACTGAATATTGGCTTTTGCAGTTCCAACTGTAACCCACCATGATGGCCAATAAATGAAGCATCCACACAAGTAAATCATGGCATCTGGATATGCAAACATCCTACATAGTAAATACTGTTTTTCTAATACCGCTATTTACATGTGTAGATGTTGTGGGATGCATACATTTTAAGGGGATGTGTTCTGGATGTTTTACGAAACTATATATCTATTTCCCATTTTATAATGGCAACACATATATTTTTAGAACATTTATGAATGTTATCAATAAATGGAATATAAAGAAATAAAATACAAGCAAATCAAAAATTTGAAACGTCACAATTAATCAGAAATACATAGAAAAAATTTTCAACATTATAATGATTTCATTAAATTGTCTCTGGAAAAAACAAACAGACCCCTATTTCTGTTCTGTGTTCACAGATGAAGAACCAGGAGCAGGACCTCAGAAAACACCCACAAACAGGAACAGAAGCGAGGGACATCTTGAACAATTTTCAGAAGACTGTGTTCGTGAGAAACTAGCACAACTTAAAGTAGACAAAGCGATGGGACCGGATGGGATACACCCTAGAATACTGAGGGAACTTGGGGACGTTCTAGCAGCTCCACTGACTGACCTTTTCAATGCCTCGTTGGAGTCGGGAGTGGTGCCAAAGGACTGGAGAGAGGCTCATGTGGTGCCTTTACACAAAAGTGGAAGTAAGGATGTGGTTGAAAACTACAGGCTGGTTAGTTTAACTTCGGTGGTGAGTAAAAAATTGTTTCATTGTAATGTATAACCAAAGTTTCTTATGTTCTATGTAAAAAACAGAATGTTACCCTGTTTAAAACTGTTCCATTGTAAACCGCACCTGATCTTCCTGGAAGGTAGCGGTATATAAGCATTTGTTAAAATAAATAAAATAATAATAAAGTATTGGAAACACTGCTGAAAGAGAAAATAGTGAGGTTTCTGGAGTCCAGCGGATAACAGGATCCGAGGCAGCATGGATTCACCAGAGGCAGGTCTTGTCAGACAAATCTGATTGATTTCTTTGACTGGGTGACCAGGGAATTGGACCGAGGGAGAGCCCTAGATGTGGTGTATTTAGATTTCAGTAAAGCCTTTGACAACATTCCTCACAGGTGACTTTTAAACAAACTGAGCACCCTAGGGATGGACCCTAAAGTTACTGCTTGGGTTAGAAATTGGTTGGGTGGGAGGCAATAAAGAGTACAGGTAAATGGAGCTCACTCAGGAGAAGGATGTTACCAGTGGTGTGCCCCAGGGATCTGTCCTTGGTCCGATTCTTTTTAACATTTTCGTTAGTGATATAGTGGAAGGGCTGTCGGGTAAGGTTTGCCTCTGCGGATGATACCAAAATCTGCAATAGACACCCAGGAAGGTGTAGATAACATGAGGAGGGATCTAGCTAAGCTTGAAGAATGGTCTAGAATTTGGCAGCTGGGATTTAATGTTAAAAAATGTAAGGTCATGCATTTGGGCTGCAGCAATCCAAGGGAGCAATATAGTATAGGGGGTGAAGTACTTTTGTCCACTAAAGAAGAGCGGGACCTAGGTGTAGTTATGTCTGATGATCTTAAAGTAGCTAAACAGGTAGAAAAGGTGACAGCAAAAGCTAGAAGGATGCTTGGGTGCATATGGAGAGGAATGGCTAGCAGAAAAAAAGGAGGTGATAGTGCCTCTGTATAAGTCTTTGGTGTGACCTCATTTGGAGTATAGTGTGCAATTCTGGAGACCGCATCTTCAAAAGGATATAAACAGGATGGAGTCAGTACAGAGGGTGGCTACTAAAATAGTTAGTGGTCTTCGTTATAAAGCATATGAGGACAGACTTAAGGATCTTAATATGTATACCTTAGAGGAAAGGCGGGATAGAGGTGATATGATTGAGATGTTTAAATACCTCCGTGGCATTAATGTACAGGGGGAGAGCCTCTTTCAATTGAAAGCAAGTTCTGCTATGAGGGGACATGGGATGAGGGTGAAGGGGGATAGATTCAGGAGTGATATGCGGAAATATTGCTTTACGGAAAGAGTGGTGGATCCTTGGAATAGTCTCCCAGTGGATTTGGCAGAGATGAGGACAGTATCTGAATTTAAAAAAGCATGGGGCAAACACAGAGGATCTCTAAAGGAAAAAAGGGGACTGTTGTAGTTGTTGATATGGAAGGAAAGACTAGATAGGCCATGTGGTTTTTTTCTGTCGTCATATTTCTACGTTTCTCTGTTTCTTACCCAAGATATTTCTGAAATAACCAGGTTTTCAAATGCTTTCTAAACAACTGACATTTAGCAAGTTATCTGGTAGACTATTTAAATATTGCAGACCTCTGTAAATAATAACTTTCTGAAAGATATCTTCACTGTGTAAATGTTTAGAGAATGTAAAATGAAGTTATCTAGAAGACAGAGGTAGGTCGTATAGATAAATCCAATGTCAAGGCTGTACAGTAGGTAGGAGCTAAAATGTGATGATTTTAAAAACAAAACAAATCAATTTACTGGGGAGCCAGCAAATTAAAAAAGGTATCAACCCAAGCGCAGTACCAGTTGTATGTGTGCAGGATTTTATTATACAAACAAGGGCTTCAGGATTGAACTTTAAAGGAAGGGGTTTAGCTGCTGTTCTCTCTTCACAGCTTCCTCTCCAACAAATTTTGATCCCTTCACTTCATCCTGCTGAAGGTCTTGCCTTCCAGGTTGCCACATCCTCTTCACTTAAATTTCTTCTCACTTATGACCCTCTTTATCTCCTTCTTTATTTAGCCCTCCTGAACTTTATCTCATTCCCTCACGTAGTCCTTTGCCCTTTAATTTTCTCGGTGATTTCAATGTACGTTGTGACAACCCAAATTTAAAGACAGAGAAAGATATTTTGACTGTTCTTCAAGCTTTGCACGTCTCCCGATTAGTAGGTACATCTACCCACTTGGCAGGTCATATCTTGGATTTGATGTTTTGACTCTCCCATCTACTCCATCTTGTGCAGCAAGTTCGCTCCCAGCAGATCTGCCCAGTTTGTTGAACTGACCATACCTTAATCTCCTTTTGGTTCAGGAATCTAAATGCCTCTAGGCCAATCACTTTAATTAGGCATTTATGTAGAAATTTAAATAGACTCTACCCTGAAATATTGCTCCCAGACTACTGCCATTTTCCAGGGGATTTTTCATCTCACTCAGTAGATGACCAGGTGGGCTATATGGAACCAGACTCTAAAAAACTCTTTTGATAAAGGACCGCATCAGGGAATACTCTATCCCTGTGAAACACAACCACCTTTGGTATCACCATGAGTTTATGGTGTTAAATAAGTAAGTATGCCATTTTGAATAGAAGTGGTAGAAAATTAGATCCCTGGAACATCTGACAATTTAGGGTCTGCTCAAAGATCTATGCTTTGGCAGTAGCATTAGCCAAAAGAACATAAGATATGCCATACTGGTCAAACCAAGGTCCATCAAGCCTAGTATACTTTTTCCAACAGTGGCTAATCTAGGTCACAAGTACCTAGCAGTTTCCCCAGAAGACACAGGTTCCACAGTGCTTGTATCCCTTTAATAATGGTTTATGGACCTTTCCTCCAGGAACCTGTCCAAACCTTTTTTAAAGCCAGCTACACTAACAGCTTTTACTACATCCTCCGGTAACAAATTCCAGAGCTTGATTACACATTGAGTGGAAAAATATTTCTCTTATTAGTCTTATATGGATATTATTCTTATAAGGTTATTCGTCTTATAAGGGAGTATTATTCAAACCTCTTTAGATCTGATGGGTACTCTAAATGATTTTTCCAGGTTATTAGGAATATTATACCTTCAGAAAAGTCCTTGACACATTCCCTGGGTTTATTACCTGATGATTTTGGTTGTTATTTTTTGCAAAAGACCTCAGGTATCCAACATTCTATGTAACCTATTATCCTTAAAGATCCCCATCGTTGCCTTCTGATCCTCTGACAGCTTCTTCAAATTATCAAGTCCCCCACAGCATTTTATCTACATTCAGTCTTCTGTTACATTAGACAAATTTTTAACAACTATGATCTTTTCAAGTTCTGTTTAGTTTATTTCTTGACATATCATCCTTTTAGGCTTCTTTTTTGTAACACAGCCTAATAAAGTAGTTTACATGATTAGCGTTATAACAAAAAACCAGAAAATGACAAAACAAAAGTCTACAATAATTTGAGTAGTAGTAATTAAATTAAAATCTGAAAATGCATTAAAAAATGGTTTGAGATTTTTTTTTAAACATGCTTGGTTTGTTTTTCCTCTTAAATCTGGTGATAATGTATTTGATAGGTTAAGTCCAAACTAAGAAAAAGCAGATCATCTTGACATTTCCAAATGAAGGTTGAAGAAAGTGCAAGTTGATTTGAATACTGGCTATATGGCTCCTCAAGAGGATGAATATTGAATTAGTAGATCAGATAGATAGATTGGTAAACTGGACATTGTACCTTATGAATTAAAGAGACTTTTATAGCAAATTCTGAAGGTAACTGGTAATCAGTGTAAGTGCTCATATTTTTTACTTCCTAGAATAATTCTTCATCTTCACTGTATTATAGTCCCTCAAGAGTTCCTCAGAGATGTATCCTTTCTCTTACATTGCTCAGTGTCTTCATTGCTCCTCTAGCAGAATTGATTCAGTCTCTCAACCTCAAGGTCTTTACATATGTTGACAATATTCAACTGGCTATGGCATTCAACCCAGAGATCCACCAGAGCCTAGAGTTCACTGACATGACAGGCCGATGTGACCACCACCACCAAAACCAGGACCTTCCAGGTCGAGAACATGGAAGGGCAGGCATCGAATGGCTCAAAGGGAGCTTGCACGAGCTGCGTAAGGACCATGTTGAGATCTCAAGCCACTGCAGGGGGCTTGATGGGAGGCTTCAAGACAAGCAAGCCCCACATGAAGCAAGTCACTAAAGGGTGTGCTGAGATGGACCTGCTCCCCGAGCCGTGATGGTAGGCGCCGATGGCACTGAGGCGGACCCAGACGGAACTGGAATTCAGGCCCGATTCTGAGAGGTACAGGAGGTATTCCAACAACTGATGCGCTGCACAGGAGAAGGGGTCCATCACCCTATCTGCACACCAATCAGCAAATCTCCACCACTTGAACATGTAAGCCTGATTCATCGAGTCCTTATGGGACACCAGGAGGACAGCCATGATGTTGTCAGGTAAACTGAGCTCCAAGAGGATTATCTGCTCAGCATCCAGGCCATGAGGACCAAAGAGCAGGCTCTGGGGAGTGCAGCAGGGTCCCCTCATCCTGGGAGAGGAGATCCATGGCAGAGCCCAGATGGACAGGCTCCCTCCAAGACAGATGAAGCAGCAGGGGGAACCACGGTATGGGGTGATGAGGATAATGGTGCCCTTGTTGGCCTGAAGCTTCAGAAGAGTTTTCACTATGACCAGGATTGGGGAAAAATCATAGATCAGACCCATGCCCCAGTGGAGAAGAAAAGCATCTGAGGCCAGTCATCGCTGGATGGCTTCCTGGAGCAGAACCGGTTCAAAAAGGTCAATCTTGGGAGTATCCCACTCCTTGAAGATCCACTCCACAACCCCCCTCTGTGGAGGGTCCACTCATGCAGCTGGAGGACTCTGCTCAGCTGATCCGCTAGGACGTTGAGCTTGCCAAGCAGGTAGGTCACCTGGAGATACATCCCATGAGCCAGGGCAAACTGCCACAGTGGACCGCTTTGGAACATAGGAGGTACTAGCCCGTGCCATCCTGTTTGTTCACTTAGAACATCACCACCTGGTTGTCCATCTGGATTAGGATCACCTGATTCACCAGGTGCGTTTTGAAGGCATGAAAGGCATTTGCTATGGCCCTCAATTCGAGGAAGTTGATCTGGTGCAGGCTCTCGTGTACTTATCAAAGGCCCTGTATTTGCAGGCTGTCCAGATGAGCTCCCCACCCGAGTTTGGATGTGTTGATTGTCAGCGTCCTGCGGGGGGCTCTGCCTGGAGCCGGAGGCCTCGAAGCAGGTTCAGCGGTTTCAACCGTCAGCCAAGGCTCTACACCAGGGGAGTGGTAACCACCACCTTGACTCAGAGGCAGCCCTTGGCTTGCTTTCATTGCCTGCAGAGGGTCCACTGCACTTGCCACATTGAGAGGTGGGTCAAGGTTATGTGTACGGTGGAGGCCATGTGGCCAAGTACCTTGAGCATCCCCCGGGCCGTGGTGTGGCATCAATGATGCACAACGCAGGCCACGTCTGTCAGCAGCTGCATGTGGTCCAATGCCTTGGCTCGTGTGGTATCGAGAAGGGCTCTGATGAACTTCAGCCGCTGCGTGGGCTTGAGGTGGGACTTTGGGTAGTTGATGATGAACTCCAGCTGCTCAAGGACCTAGATAGTGAGGTAAGCGGACTGCTGGACAGCATCCAGAGTGGAATCTTTGATGAGTCAATCGTCCAAATAGGGGAAGACAAAGACTTGCATGGTTCAAAGGTAGGTGGCTACCACCACAAGGCACATGGTGAAGACTTGAGGTACTGAAGTGAGCCCAAAGGGGAGCACCCAGTATCGGTAGTGCTGGTCTCCCAGCACAAAGCTGAGGTATTTTCTGTGACTTGGGTGGATTGGGATGTGTGTGTACGCATCGTTGAGATCCAGGGAGCATAACCAGTCATCCTTTAGAAGGTAAGAGAGCAGCGCCCCCAGCGAGACCACCTTGAACCACTTGGGCAAGAGAAATTGGTTGAGGTTCTGGAGATCCAGGATGCAACGGAACCCTCCTGTTTTTTTGGGGACCAGAAAGTACCTGGAGTAAAACCCACTTCTGATTTGAGCCAGTGGAACCAGATCAATGGCAAGGTCGGCCAACAGAGAGGAGACCTCCTCCCGCAACAGGCTTTGGTGCAGCGGGTCTATGGGGTACTTCCCTTGGATGAAGGGAGGTGGAAACTGGGTGAAGTGTGGCTGGTAGCCCTGATGGATGAGCTGCTGCACCCAAGCGTACGAGGTGATAAGGAGCCACCTGTGGATGAAATGGATGAGTCACTCCCCTACCTGAAGAACAACTCCGACAGGTATGGGATCACTGCCTAAGGAACCAGTGAAAAAAACCCACCCATGGCTTAGGCTGCGGGGCTGGCCGAGCCTTCTGAGGCGTCTTCCACCTGTGTAGATGAGGGGCCTGCACCTTCGGCTGAGCGCTCTGGGGTACCAGATAATACCGGTGCAGGCACGGTTAGGCAGACTTCCTATGCTGGTACTTTTTCCATGAAAGGTCCACAGTTTTCTGCAAGAACCTGGAGAGTGTCACGTGCTCCTTCTCAAGCTCACCTGCTTTTTCTTCAACCGGCTTCCTGAAAAGGTTGTTCCTACTAGAGGGAACACTGGCCAGTTTGTCCTGGACCCACTGCTCCAGGTCAGAGAACTGGAGCCAGGCCAGCCACCAATGCCCATCGCTGCCACCCTGCAAGTGGACTCAAAGGTATTGTACGTGGCTTGCACTGCATATTTCAAGTAATCTTTGCCATGGCCTATTAAGGCACGAAAGGAGTCGAGGCAGTCAGGAGGGACCTAGGCAGCAAACTCCGCTAGGACCAACATGATGTGTTTTAGGAACATACCCATACACAGCTGGTAGGAAAGAATCTGATCCAGCAGCATGGAGAGCTGGTAACACCTCCTTCCAAAGAAGTCCAGGGTCCTGACCTCCCATCCCACTCTGGGGGCACCAAGGAGTGGGTCTTGGTGCTCTTGAGGCACTTCAAGGCTGACTCAACCACAATGGAAATGTGAGATAGCTGGGCCTTCTCAAAGCCCGGCACCATATGGACCCGGTACATCAAGTCCAGCCAATGGTTGAAGGCAGGAACCATGAGGGGATTTTCCCACAACCGCAGCAGCAGCCACTTCAGGACAATGTGCACCAGCTCGGTCACTGCCTCTTTGGGAGCAGACGGATACTGCAGGAGCTCAAGCTCAAGCTCCTCCACCCTGGGCTCATCCTCTGCCTCAAGGGAGATGGGAATGGCCTTGGCCATATTCCTTAGAAAGTCCCGGAAAGACATGTCCTCTGGTTGTAACTTATGACACTTGTATGGAGGGGATGGATCAGAGGGAAGGTCAGGAGAGCTCCTATCTGATATAGCAGAGCTCTGCTTGGTCTCCCAGTCCTCAGACTCTGAAAGGAAAGTGAAGTGGTGGCAGGTTTCCTAGTGCCTCCTACTTCAGTCATGAGGAGAGGGCGGGTGGTGATGGGACCCATGGCATCATGAGCAAGAGCAGGGGTGTCCCAGAACATCAGAACTCGATACGCGCAACAGAGAGGTCGCTGTGGTGATCGATTCCGATTTCCCACCCGATGCACCTGCCTCTGACGCCAGCACATGGGTCTCCAGAATAGGCTGGATGGAATGTGGTGATGCCGAAGCCATCACTGAACCTGCACACCACAAGGCTATGACTACTGTCATGTGAGCCTCAAGAGACCTCATGCATTCTTGCAGTACCACCACCACAGAGGGGACTGGTGCCAGAATTGCAACTTCTGGCACCAGTGCGGATACCTCCGGTGGGGACTCCACGATAACAAGTTCATCAGGAGACATCTGGCTGCCCTGGAAAGCAGTGTGTATAAATGCTCCTAGCATGGGATATAACATCCCAGATGTTGAGGATTTAACGGGAGAGGCTGACTTGTATTTAGTGGCGGTAACAGAGACATGGTTCACAGACAACCATGACTGGAATGTAACTATACCAGGCTATACTTTATTCAGAAAGGACAGGGTAGGAAGAAGTGGAGGAGGAGTGTTAAAAAATGCAAGGTCATGCATTTGGGCTGCAGCAATCCAAGGGAGTGATATAGTATAGTGGGTGAAGTACTTCTGTCAACAAAAGAAGAGCGGGACCTAGGTGCGATTGTCTCTGATAATCTTAAAGTAGCTAAACAGGTAAAAAAGGTGATGGCAAAAGCTAGAAGGATGCTTGACTGCACAGGGAGAAGAATGGCCAGCAGAAGAAAGGAGGTGATAGTGCCTCTGTCTTGGTGCGACCTCATTTGGAGTACTGTGTGCAATTCTGGTGACCGCACCTTCAAAAGCATATAAGCAGGTTGGAGTTGGTGCAGAGGGTGGCTACTAAAATTTTTAGTGGTCTTCGTTATAAAGCATATAAGGACAAACTTAAGGATCTTAATATGTATACTTTGGAGGAAAGTTGGGATAGAGGTGATATGATTGCACAGGAGGAGAGTCTTTTTCAATTGAAAGCAAGCTCTGTTACGAGAGGACATAGGATAAGGGTGAAAGAGGATAAAATCAGGAGTTATATGTGGAAATATTTCTTTACAGAAAGAGTGGTAGATGCATGAATAATTTCCCAGTGGAGGTGGTAGAGATAAGGACAGTATTTGAATTCAATAAAGCATGGAACAAACACAGAGGATCTCTAAAGGAAAAAGGGGACTGTTGCAGTGGTTAATATGGAAAGGCAGACTAGATAGGCGATGTGGTCTTCTTCTGCCATCATGTTTCTAATTCCTCCTCATCCTATGTCCCCTAATAGCAGAGCTTGCCTTCACTTGAAAGAGACTCTTTTGTGCATTTATGCCATGGAGCTATTTAAATGTCTCTATCATATCTCCCCTATCCCGCCTTTCCTCAAAATATACATATTACGATCTTTAGGTCTGTCCTCATTTGCTTCATAATGAAGACCACTAGCCATTTTAGTGGCCACCCTCTGCACAGACTCCATCCTGTTTATATCCTTTTGAAGGTGCGGTCTCAAGAATTGCACACAATACTCCAAATGAGGTCGCACCAGAGACTTATATAGAGGCATTATCACCTCCTTTTTTCTGCTGGCCCTTTCTCTCCCTATACACACAAGCATCCTTCTTGCTTTCAGTCACGTTTTCTATCTGTTTAGCTACTTTAAAATCATCAGACACAGTTACACCCAGGTCCTGCTCTTCTTTCGTGGACAGAAGTACCTCACCCCTACACTGCATTTTTAGCATTAAATTTCTGCTGCCCAATTCTAGACCCTTCTTCAAGCTTAGCTAGATCCCTCCTCATCTTATCTACTCCTTCCTGGGTGTCTACTCTATTGCAGATTTTGATATCATCCGCAAACAAACAAACCTTACCCAAAGCCTTTCCGCAATATCACTAACAAAGATGTTAAAAAGAATCAGACCAAGGACAGATCGCTGCAGCACATCACTGGTAACCTCCTTCTCTTCAGAGTGTGCTCCATTTACCTGAACCCTTTGTTGCCTCCCACTCAACCAATTTCTAACCCAATCAGTAACTTTAGGGTCCATGCTGCCTCAGATCCTGCAGTCCATTGGACTCCAGAAATCTCACTATTCTCTCTTTTAGTAGCCTTTCCAATAATTTACTAACCACAGAGTTTAGACTAACCAGCCTATAGTTCTTAATATCATCCTTACGTCTGCTTTTGTGTAAAGGGACCACATGTGCCTCTCCATTCCTCTGGCACCACTCCTGACTCCAAAGAGGCACTGAAAAGATCGGACAGTGGAGCCACTAGAACGTCCTCAAGTTCCCTCAGTATTCTTGGATGTATCCCATCTGGACCCATTGCTTTGTCTACTTTTAGTTTAGCTAGTTCCTCACGAACTACTTCTATCCCTGAAAGAAAAGCAGGACCTGGGTGTGATTGTTTCTGATGATCTTAAAGTGGCTAAACAGATAGAAAAGGCAACGGCGAAAGCCAGAAGGATGCTTGGGTACATAGGGAGAGGTATGGCCAGCAGAAATAAGGAGGTGATAGTATCTCTGTATAGTCTCTGGTGTGACCTCATTTGGAGTATTGTGTGCAATTCTGGAGACCACACTTTCAAAAGGATATAAACAAGATGGAGCTGGTACAGAGGGTGGTTACTAAAATGGTTAGTGGTCTTCATTATAAAGCATATGAGGACAGACTTAAAGATCTTAATATGTATACATTAGAGGAAAGGCAGGATAGAGGAGATATGATAGAAATGTTTAAATACCTACATGGCATAAATGCACAAGAGGAGAGCCTCTTTCGATTGAAAGCAAGCTTTGCTATGAGGGGACAAAGGATGAGGGTAAAAGGGGAAAGATTCAGGAGTAATATACATAAATACTTCTTTATGGAAAGAGTGGAAGATGCGTGAAACAGTCTCCCAGTGGAGGAAGCAGAGACGAGAACAGTAGCTGAATTAAAAAAAAGCATGGGACAAACATCTCTAAAGGAAAAAAGGGGACTATTATAGTTGATATGGGAGGGCAGACTAGATAGGCCATATGGTCTTTTCTAACATCATGTTTCTATAGTTGTCTAGCGGATCGCCCAACTCTTCTGCAGCCTGATTCAGGTTATACATTTTTCTTTTTTTAAGAATTATCCTGGACTTCTCCCTTTTCTTAAATTGACTCCAACAGTACAACGGCCTAGACTAGTCTGAAGTGAACTGAAAGAACAACCATAGTTTTAATTTCTACCAGGCCATGTGTCCAGTCTTTGAACTCAATTCATTGTGTAATCCAGTTTTTACCTCTCATGATATTGTCTGCAATATTCTACTTCAATTGAAATCTAGTTGAAACACTTTTTGCAATAGTTAAATATAGGATGTTACAGGAGTTCTGTCTGTGCAAACTTCTTTAAATGTGCAAAAAAAAAGGATGGATTTGTCTTACTAGCCACAGGATAGAAAACATTTTTTTTAAAGTGCTGTCAAGACAGTGCTGACTCCTGGTGACCCAGCTGCCCTCTGGGTTTTCTTGGCAATGTATCACCAGAAGTAGATTTCCAGGTCTTTTCTTCTGAAGTGTTGGAGGGTAAAGTGACTTGCCCAAGGTCATAAGGAGCACCAGTGGGAATCAATCCCTTGATCTTCTGGGTATTGAGGCAGTTGCTCTAACCACTAGGCTACTCCTCCACTCTAGGTAACTTTAGGTAATACAGCAAATAATGGCAGATAAAGACCAGTATGGCCCATCTAGTATGCCCAGCAAGGTGGGAAGAGTAGGTGAGCATGCCGCTCCGTGCAGGTCACCCCTCCCCATGTCTTTGTTTAGGGGTGAACCCATGCTCCGTGTAGGGCACCCCTGTTTGTTGAGAAATTAGACAGTTAAGTTTATTTTGATTTTATCCTGTTGCTATAGAGGGATCCACTGTGTCTTTCCCAAGCCATTTTGAATTTTGTCACTGTATTTGCCCCCACCACTTCCATCGGGAGGGCATTCCAAGAATCTACTACCCTTTCAGTGAAAAAGTATTTCCTGACATTGCCTTTCAATTTACCCCCTTGCAGCTTCATGTTATGCCCTCTAGTTTTACAGCTTCCCCGTCTTTGAAAGGGGTTTGTTTGTTCATTAATACTCTTTAAGTATTTAAAGGTCTGAATCATATCTCCCCTATCCCTCCTCTCCTCCAGAGTGTACATATTTAGGTCTTCAAGTCTCCTCACAAGGCTTCTGACACAGACTCCAAATCATTTTGGTCGCCTTCCTCTGAACCGTTTCCAGTTTTTTACATCCTTTGCGAGATATGGTCTCCAAAACTGAACACAGTATTCCAAGTGAGGCCTCACCAGTGACTTATACTGTGGCATTAGTACCTCGTCCTTTTTGCTGGTAATTCCTCTTTATTTCAAATCATTTTTATTGATATTATTAGGCATGCCACAAAATCAACAACACAAATATAACCACAGGATATTAGTACAGAAGTCCGCTACTAGACAAAGATCGCAAGATGATCCACAATGATGGCAACTCTTCCCTCCCCCCATCCCCCCCCCATTCCTCCCCCCCCACCCACCCCACAGCACGGACAGATCATCCAAGTTACAGGTAAGTACCAATAGTCAATTATAGCCACCACCACAAACCGCCCAGTATCAATATGTTCGGCTCCGCCACACCCTCTGGGGGGGCATATAAGTTACCTACCCCACACAGTCCAGAGAAGCACGTAGCAAGGTAAAGTCCCCCTAATCAAATGTTCAAGATCAGGGCACGCTCGCCAGGGGAGAGATGAAAAATAAAGGGGGACCACAACGCCATGAACCTATCCCAACAGTTGCCCCCTTTCTGCCGTGCCGTCATTTTTTCCAGACGGAGCAGGTCAAACATCGCAGATTCCCATAGCCCAAGAGTAGGAGGGGAGACCTCAACCCAGTTATGTAGCAAAGACTTCTTGGCAATAAGAAAGCCCCGCTCAGACAAGGACCTATACGCCACTGGAGGCCCCCCAGGACCCAACTCCCAACTGTGAAAGAGGCAAATCTCCCGATGAGCTAGAAGTTGAACATCCAGCCACCCCTCAATCCGGCGACAGACCTGTATCCAGAATGCCTGAACCAAGTGGCATCCTCAAAATTTATGCAGAAGGGTACCCGGCTCTCGACCACACCATCCACATAGGGCAGAGTTTTTTAGTCCCACATGGCAGGCCCAAGTATCACATGTATACGCTCTCCACAAATATTTATATTGAAGTTCCTGTAGATATACCCAATCAGGCCCTTTCGCAATCCCCACAAAGGCCAAACGTAGCAGATCCGGTGTCATCGCTTCCACCCCATCCTTTTTCCATCGTTCACTCAAACTCAGAAGGTAAGTATCTCCTCTACTAGGCCGCAATAACGTCCTACACGCCTGCTCTCCTCTTTGGTTTTCCGCCAATCTTCCCAAAATAAGCCGTGGAGTGTCCTTCTCCACTCCGGTACGGGTGGTCATAGCCCGCGTTAAACCCTGCCAATAGTGCCGCACTTGCAGATAACCATAGAAATCATGAGTAGGCAGGTTATAGCGCCGCTGGAGGCGCTGGAAGCTATCCATAGTGTGGCCATCCTCCATAAGTAGGTCCCCCAAACAGACTACCTGTCGGCGCTCCCAACCTCGAAACACATTCATTCTAGAGAGGCCGGGGGTAAAATTTGGATTCCCCGTGAGTGGAAGCATGGGCGACCCGGTGCAGTTCCAGCCAAAACGCCGTGAGAGGGCTCTCCACGCTGCACGCAGAGTGCCTAAGTACTTCCCCCCCTCCCCATCCCGAAGCGCCGCCGGCAACCTGTTCATCTGAAGAACATAGAGACGATGGTACGGCTCCACTATCTCGTCAAGATGCCTCACCAGTGTTCCTCCCCCATCACCCTCCAAAAGGGCCTCCACATGTTTAGTGACGTACCGGAGATTATAATTGCGCAAGGAGGGTAGCTCCAGGCCCCCCTCTTCCCGCCTACTCATAAGGGCCTGCAGGGGAATGCGAGATCGTTTACCTCTCCACAAGAAACCTCTCAAACCAACTTCAAAACGCTTCCAGTCAGCCGCCGATATCCAAAGGGGTAGCATGCGTAAGACGTACAGCCATCGGGGGAATTCAACCATGACATAAAGTGCAATTCTCCCTCTCAGGGATAAGGGAAGACACCGCCAACCCTGGAACTTGAGCAAACTCCGGGCCAGGAGCCCAGGGATATTTACTTGATATAGACAGTCAGGTCGATCAGGCAGATGGATCCCAAGATATTTAATCACTCCATTTGCCCAAACCAGCGGAAATTCCCCCTCCCACATCGGTCGTACCTTGCCCCCCACATCCAGCACCACAGATTTCAACGCATTGATTTTTAAACCCGTAAACTTGCCAAAATGCCTTATCAAATCAAGCAAGCGATGGAGAGAGGCGGGCACGGACGTCAGACATATCAGCATGTCATCGGCAAAGGCACTTATTTTCATTTCTTCGCCTCCCAATCGAATACCCGAAATCCCCGGATCCTGCTGGATGGCCTGAAGTAAAGGCTCCAACGCGAAAACAAAAAGCAGAGGAGACAGCGGGCAGCCCTGACGCGTGCCTCTCTCTAAGATAAACGGCTCCGAAAAGGTTCCATTGACACCCACCCTAGCCGAGGGCTGAGCATACAGCGCTCTGATCCATTGCACAAAAGGCCCCTGAAACCCAAAACCGGGCAGCACATGCCAAAGATAACCCCAAGCCACTCTGTCAAAGGCCTTCTCGGCATCAAGACTCACCAAGAGTAGAGCTTCATCCCGGTGTATACAATGATCCATTCCCAGTAACAGTTTAGACAAGTTCCGGGAGGCCTCCCTACCCTGTACAAAGCCCACCTGTCTTGGGTCAATAAGTCTCGGCAGGATCGGGTTAAGTCGGGATGCCAATATAGAGGCCAAGATTTTCATATCGCAGTTAATAAGGGAAATAGGCCGGTAAGAGGCCGGGTCCAAAGTGTCCTTGCCGGGCTTTGGGATGACCGTAATGTCCGCGCAACGCATGTCTCTGGGGAAGATACCAGCAATGCGGGCATCTTCATACATCACCACCATAGACGGCGCCAACCGCGAAGCTAGCATTTTATAGTATTCAATGCTAAACCCATCGGGGCCCGGGGCCTTATGAGATTTGCCACGCTTAATCCCCTGTAACACTTCCTGCACCGTCAGCGGCGCATTAAGAACTTGCAAGTCTGCCTCAGTAAGCTGTGGTAAGGATTGCGCGGCCAAAAATTCCACCCCTGCCGCATAATCTCGCGCCTCCTCACTATAGACCTGAATAAAGAACTTGCGGAAAATCTCAGCTATACGCTCTGGCTGATGAAATAAGGCTCCGGCCTCCCCTCGCAACACAGGGATAAACCGGGCCCCGCGAGGATCTCGAACAAGCTTGGCAAGTAACGTGCCCGACCGATTACCATAGCGATAGAGACGATGACGGTAGTATTGCATAGACAGGCGCGCCCTACTCTCAAGTAAATCGTTCAATGCCGCCTGCGTACGTATGTATTCCTTCTGCATCTTCTCGTCCCTGCCTTTCCCCAACCGGCGCTGAAGGGCACTCAATGTGCGTTCCAACACCAAGAGGCTGCGATCCAAGTGCTTACGCCGCGCCAATGTATAGGATATAATGGCTCCCCTCAACACCGCTTTGCTGGCTTCCCAGAATAATAAGGACGGGCATTGTGGGAGGTCATTAAAAGAGACATAGTCATCCCATTGTTGTTCCAGATATTTCCGAAAAGCCTCATCCTCCCAGAGATAGGCGGGAAAGCGCCATCCCCTTCGTGTGGGCCCTGGGCGTCCCACACAATCCAGATGGGACCGTGGTCAGATACTACGACAGGATCGATACCCGCCTGTGATACCCGTGAAAAGCTACCCTCACTAATCAGGATGTAGTCAATACGGGACCATGTAAGGTGTGCCCGCGATTGGTGCGTGTATTCACGCTCTCCAGGATGTAGGACTCTCCATACATCTATGAGGTCTCCCATTCTACATAAGTACCCCACCCCCTTTTTGGTCCATGAACCGGCTTGACTCTGTTGGGATTTGTCCAGGCATGGGTCATGGGGGCAATTAAAGTCTCCTGCAATAATTAACTTAGTCTGGCCATGATTGTGCACTAAACGCAGGAGTCGTTTATAAAATGCGTGATCGTATACATTAGGAGCATATACATTCAACAACCACACAGGCTCATTATATAATTTAGCATGCAGTAAAATAAAGCGCCCGTGCGGGTCCGCCTCAATGTTACTCACTTCCAAGGGCACTCCCTTTTTTACTATGACCACTACACCTGCTTTCTTCGTGCCCGAGTCCGCCCCGTATGCGTTCGCTACCCAATCCCTAGCAAGTTTACGATGTTCCAAGGCACTTAAGTGCGTCTCTTGCAACAAGGCTATATGCACGCCCTTCCTCTTAAGCGTTTGCAAAATTTTGGTACGTTTAATAGGGGAACCTATCCCACCCACGTTCCAGGAGACAATCTTAACCTCAGGCATAGCACCCCATCATCAGAAGAGTCAGTAGTTTATACAAATGTATGTGGCGCCAGGGGTGCCCAGCCTCACCCCCAGAACCAAGGCAACATATTACCCCCACATTATCCTTCCCATCATGGGCGTTGGTAGCCTTCTTACCTGTAGCCAATGCCACCCTTCTAAGGCATCCCAGGGCCGTGCTAGTCCCCTGGGGGCTCCCCCCTCCCCCCCTTCCCTCCCCTTCCTCCCAAACCTACCCATCCCTCCCCTCCCCCCACATTTACATGCACTCCACACACACCCTTCCCTACCCCCCCTACATCCAACTCTCTGAAACCAATTAGTCACCTTTGTACATGCACACCACCCATCCATACCTACCCAATATACACACTCTTGCAAACACACATTCTCCCCCCTCCCATGAGAAAGCCCACACAGTTCCCCCGGCACCCCAACAGATAAAAATATAAGCATAACAACATAAGCAAAAACAACTTCAACAATCCCTCCCCTCACCCCCCCAAAACCCAACATCTCACAATCACACAGTCTTGGAACCCAAGACTCTCCCAAAGGGGAGACAGATCACTGTCCATAGCACCTCCGGGCCACCAACACACTAAGCCAGTTCATCAAAGCAGGGCAACTGTCAATGTCTCAGGCTCTGATCCTCTGGTCCTCCGCACCGAGATCGGAACAATAAGGACGGCCATGCGGCCAAGACCGCGTATCCGCGTGTGCACTTGCCGCACATAGTACAAGTCGCTGATGACAGGCACCGCCAAGTATGTGCCCATATAAGCTCTGTAATAGGCCCCGCTCATCAGCATTTCTTCATGGAGTCGCTGTAGGCGACGCAGGCTGGGACAGTTGAGCCACGAATTTGCGAGCATCTTCCGACTTGAGGAAAGTATGCGTAGTGCCCTTGTGAAAGATCTTTAATACCGCCGGGTACACCAAAGCAAAGCGCACTCCTTTTTGCACCAGCGTCGAGCAAATGGGGGAGAATTCTTTACGCTGGGCGGCTAGCGCTGCAGAATAATCCTGGAACAGTAGCACCACTGTGTTATCCAGTTTCAAATCCCGTCGCTTCCGGTACGCCTGCAACAGGGCCGCTTTATGCTGGAAATTTAGCAGTTTCGCCAAAATAGGCCGGGGGCGGCTACGGCTCTCTAACCTTTGCCCCAACCTATGGGCCCGTTCCACTTTAATCTGCCCCAGCAAATTCGTGAGACCCAGCTCCTTTGGTAGCCAGTCTTCAAAGAGTTGGACCAACTGTTCATCCGCCCAGGACTCAGGCACTCCCACTAGTCTGAGATTGTTCCTACGGGAACGATTTTCCAGATCGTCGACCTTTTGTATTAAGGCCTCAATCTGTTTCTGCTGCACTCGGGCGCTCTTCTCCAAGGCCAACTCACCCTCCTCCAAGGTGGTCACGCGATGTTCCACCTCAACCATGCGGCGAGTGAATTCTGCAAAAGTGTCCCCCATGTCTTGAAGTTTCTTGAGGACATGATCAAATTTTGGCTCCAGTAATTTTACCACCTCATGAGCCACGTCCTCCGAGCTAGTCTCCCCCCTGTCGGTATCGGGGGAGCTAGGCATGCTTCCCGCTCGGGCCGCAGCAGCCATTTTAGTCTCCCTTGTGCTCGAGGGTTTGTCTTTCTTAGCGGCCGCTCTCATGGTCACCCGGGGCGATTTAAGACGTCCAAGTCACTCCGCACTTGCACCCAAATACTAGGATTCAGTACCCAAGCGTCGGTGCTCGCCACTTGATGATAAGTGCCGGTTAAATAGTAATGTTTTGCTGGCGGCCCGGGAGCACGACGAGGAAGCTCCTCACCTGCTCATGTGCTCACGTGATCCTTGGTAGTTCCTCTTTGTATGCAACCCCAACATCCTCCTGGCTTTTGCCACTGCCTTGTTGCACTGTTTTGCCACCTTGAGATCCTCAGAAATAATCACACCAAGGTCCTTCTGGTCCGTGCACACCAACCTCTCGCCCCCTATCGCATACATTTCCCTTGGATTTCTGCTTCCCAAGTGCATGACACTGCACTTCTTCACATTAAATCTTAACTGCCAAGCATTAGACCATTCTTCCAGCTTTTATAGATCTTTCCTCATGTTATCCACTCCCTCAGGGGAGTCTGTTGCAAATTTTCATGTCATCTGCAAAAGGACAGACTTTTCCATTCAGTCTTCAGCAATATCATTCACAAATACATTGAACAGTGCTGGTCCCAGCACCGAACCCTGGGACAACCCGCTGATCACCCTCCTTTCATCCGAGTGAGCTCCATTTACCATCATCTTCTGACGTCTGTCAGTCAACCAATTTCTGATCCAGTTTACCATCTTGGGACCCATCCCCAAACTATTGAGTTTATTGATAAGCCTCCTGTGTGGAACAGTATCAAAGACTTTGCTGAAATCCAGGCAGATGACATCCATCGCATGCCCCTGATCTAGTTCTCTGGTCACCCAGTCAAAGAACTCAATCAGATTTGTTTGGCAAGATCGTCCTTTGGTAAAACCATGTTGCCTTGGATCATGCAACCTGTTGGTTTTGAGAAAGTCTACTATTCGCTCTTTCGGGAGCGCCTCCATTACTTTTCCTACCACCAAGGTAAGGCTCACCGGCCTGTAGTTTGTCACTTCTTCCCTGTCACCACTTTTGTGAAGAGGTACCAAATCAGCCCTCCTCCAGTCCTGAGGAACTTCTCCTGCTTCCAAGAAACTGTTAAAAACATCCTTTAACGGCCCTGAAAGAACCTCTCTGAGCTCTTTCAGTATCCTGGGATGCATCCCATCCGGTCCCATGGCCTTGTCCACTTTCAGTTTTGCAAGTTGTTCTAACGCATCATCTTCTGTGAATGGTGTGGTTATCTACTTCATTTTTATATTTGGGAGTCACAGCTGGTCCTTCTCCAGGATTTTTTTTAGTAAAAACAGAGCAGAAGTATTTGTTTAGCAATTTTGCTTTTTCAATGTCACTCTCCACGAGTCCGTTCCAAGCACTTCTGAGACCTGCAATTCCACCTCTGATTTTCATCCTCTCCCGAATATACCCGAAGAAAGTTTTGTCGTCACACTTATATCTTTAGCAATCTTTTCCTCTGCCTTTGATTTTGCTTTCCTTATTTCTCTTTTTGTCTCTTTTAGTTTGATCCTGTATTCCTTTCTGTGTTCCTCTGTCTGCAAGCTTTTGAATTTTGTGAAAGCTGTGTTTTTTGCCTGTATTTGAGCAGCCACTTCTTTGGAGAACCAAATAGGTTTCCTTCTCCTCTTGTTTTTATTTACTTTCCTTACATATTTATCTGTTGCCCCTTTTATTGCCATCTTTAGTTTAGTCCATTGCAATTCCACTTCCCTTATCCCCACCAACCCTGCCAACTCCTCCTTCAGGTACTTGGCCATTTTACTATGTACCTGCTAAGTCTATCCTAATTCCTAGGTCAGATCTGGTTCTTACTAAATAGTTACTAATTCTCCTCCAAACTGAGGATGTGAGATTGCAAAACACTTTTCCGAGCTCTCTAATAGCAGCATTTTGGTTTTATATTGGTTTCTTTTGAGTAAAATATCCTCAAAATATTTGCTGATTGCTGCAAAATTATTATCTAATTATTGGTATTTCCTTTCTAATGAGCCTTGTTTATGCAAAAATATCCACTTGTTTTACCAATAACATGGATGGAAATAGGCTGCTGGTGCTAAGGGTTAAAATGAGATAAAATAGCTTTTACAATAGATCATGGGGGAAAGCAGTCGGTCAGGAGTGCATGGTTCAGAGTATGTTATTGTCAAAAGAAACTGCCAAAACACTGTCTAGAATATCCCATATGAGAGGATGTGGTAAAGACTGGAACACCTCTGATGCACTTAACAGACAGAGATGAATAAGAACATACGAACTGTCATACTGGGCATCTAGACCCACATCCATAAGTGATCTTGCCCAATTTAGGAAGGCACTTAAACATCACCTGTTCCTACAATGCTACAAACACCCAGGTCACCACACACTCCCTGCCACACCTATGAGACCATGCAAACAATCTCCATGTAACCGCCATTTAAGACAGAAACTTAGCCCACCAAACACCAACCCCCCTGATAAGTAGTACTGCACTCATTACACTGACAGCATGCACACAACAGATCCAATATGTAAATAGCTGAATGATCCATGTACATATGTTGATAGTTTATTTGCACATAGTTACCCTGTTTGTTTGTTTCCTGTACAAAACCCCCTGTTATAATGTAAATGCAGTGAAGTCCCCTGCTCTGCATAATTGCGTTACATGTAAACCGCACTGGTGTAAAGAGCGCGGTATATTTATTTTATTTATTTATTTATTTAGTATACATTTGTATACCGCTACTTCCAGCGATCAGCAGCGGTTTTTTTGATTACAGATTGGAAATTGTCAAATCATGACAGGAAATTTTTGAGGTATAAACACATTGATTAGACAGGAAAGCACAGCACACAGAGAACTATTTTACAGGGAACATGGGCTATGGAGGGTTAAGTGGCTTGCCCAAGACCACAAGGAGCACCTGTGGGACTAGAAACCCCAGTCCTTCCGGCCCAAGGTTGCTGTCCTCTAGTGGGATTTGAACCCCCGACCTTCCGGCCTGAAGTACCTTGACCCAACCACTAGGCTACTCCTCCACTCCATAAGAAAGTTAAATAAATAAATAAATAACATCCTGTTTCCAACAGTGGGCAATCCAGGTCACACGTACACAGCAGGATTCCAAGTGTAGATCCTTTCCTTGTTCTCTACACCCAGGGATAGGTAGGGCTTCCCCAAGTCTACCTGCCTAATAATGGTTTATGGACCTTTCCTTAAGGAACTTGTTTAAACTCTTTTTAAATCCAGCTATGTGAACTGTCTTAACCATGTTTTCCAGCTGACAAATTCCACAGCTAATTTGTGTGGTCAGTAAAAAAAAAAGTCATCAGATTTTTTTTTTTTAAGTGCTACCTGGAAGACTCATCAACAACCTTCGCTATGCTGATGATACCACATTACTGGCTGAAAGCGAAGATGATCTGAAACATTTGCTTCTCACAATCAAAGAACATAGTCTCAAAATGGGCCTGCACCTTAATGTAAAGAAGACAAAGATCATGACAACTGGCATAATCAACAGGTTCATCGTTGAAGGAGAAGAAATTGAAATCGTGAACAACTTTAACCTACTTGGATCAACTATCAATAAAGAAGCAACAAGCAGTCAAGAAATCAGACGACGCATTGCTCTTGGCAGAATGGCTATGAAAGACCTAGATAAGATTCTCAAGAGCAGAGATGTCTCTCTCCATACAAAGATTCGACTTGTTCAAGCCATGGTATTTTCAATAACATCATATGGATGTGAAAGCTGGACAGTGAAAAAGACAGACAGGAAGAAAATTGATGCCTTTGAATTATGGTGCTGGCGGCGAATACTGTGTATACCATGGACTGCCCGAAGAACAAACCAGTCGGTACTAGAAGAGATCAAACCTAAGCTTTCTTTAGAAGCTCAGATGACAAGACTTCGACTTTCATACTTCGGACACATCATGCGAAGAGAGAGATCATTAGAGAAAGACATCATGCTTGGCAAGATAGAAGGTCAACGCAAAAGAGGAAGGCCAGCAATGAGATGGATTGCTACAATAACAGCAGCTACGGGTACCAGTCTGTCAACAATGAGCCGCCTGACTGAAGACCGAACACAATTTAGGATAGCTATCCAGAGGGTCGCCATGAGTCGACTCCGACTCGACGGCACTTAACAACAACAACAACAACCTATTAGCTGCATGGAGTGTCCCCTAATCTTAGTCCTGTCTGAAAGGGTAAACAGTTCCACTCCCTTCATGATTTTATAGACTTCTATCATTTCACCCCTCTGTCATCCCTTTTCTAAGCTGAAGAGCTCTAAACTATTTAGCCTCTCTCGACAGGGGACCTGGTCCATCCTCGTTGTCATTTTTATCACCTTTCTCCGAGCCTTTTCTAGTTCCACTAGGCCTTTTTTGAGAGGAGATAACCAGCAGCACACAATATTGAAGATGTGCTTGCACCATAGATCGGCACAGAGGCATTATGATATTTCCTAATTTATTTTCATTGCTTTCTTAGTAATACCTAGCAATTCTATTAGCTTTTTTGAACACCGTGGTATATTTCAACATATTTTCTGCAATGACGACAAATCCTTTCGCTGGGTGGTGCCCCCTAATACAGAACCCAGCATCAGGTATCTAAAGTCTGGATTATTTTTCCCCATGTGCATTGCCTTGCACTTGTCCATATTAAATCACATCTGTCATTTACATGCCCAGTCCAGGAGTCTCAGTATCTTCCTGCAATTACTCACATTCACTGATAAAGTGCATCAAAATGGTAGGATGATTACATTTTAGTAAACTGACCTGTAAAAAAGAACGTGTACACCCTCTTTACGAGAAGGCTTCTAGAGTGAGCTTTAAGCAGTACTGTAAGGTACAGTTAATACATGTATATATAAAGCAGCTTTTTGAACGACGAAAGCCAGAGGAGTCTATGGGAAAATAATAAAAATGTCATGTCATAAGCTCAGAAACCTTATAAGGGATTGATTATGGCTTAATCCACACAGTAAAGCTTGAAATAAATAAAAGCAAGTGTACTCACTAAACTCCTTCCCTAACAAATGGAAATCAAATGCTCTTCACCATGCAATAGACTGTCCTCTCCACAGGAACACACCGGAGGTAAAAAGAGCAGCAAAATTAGACCATAAAAATGTTATACATTATGCAGGCCTAAAAAAGGAGGCAAACAGGATCATAGCCATTAAATCCCTCCTGTGGTCCTTCCTATTTCCTCAATGTATTTCAGAAAGCTGCTACTCCTTGTGGCTTAGGGCAAGTCACTTAACCCTCCACTGCCTCAGGAAAAAACTTAGATTGTAAGCTCTCAATGGACAGGAAAATATCTATTGTACTGCTTCAACAAGTACCGGAAAGACATGAACTAACTACTAAAGAAAATGCTACATCGCTTTTGCATTGACGCATAATACTGCTTATCCAATCACAGTGAGGTATGGGAGAGGGGACCTATAAGAAAATGACAGAGAAAAGCACACATAAAAGTATTTACAAATAATGAACAGCCTCATGTTTAGAGGGGTGAGGATAATCCTAGAGGCACTACATAATAGAGGGGCACTGGCACTTAGAAAAACATGAGAAAAAAACAGCTAAATGTTGTGGTCAACATTATTGGCACCCTTGCAGTTCAACGCCTTAATATCAAATATCTCCTAAAAAAAAAGTGGCCAATGAAAAGGCTTTGGATTATAAATGCACACATATTTGACACATTAAAGAATCAATTAAAACAAACTAAAAAAGGAAATAGTAGGAAACAGTAGGAAATAGTAGGAAACAGTATAAAAACTGGAACACTGCCCGGACATTTTCTACCACTTTTGGGACAACTCCATTAAGACTGTTGGGATAAGCTGAGGGGAATTACAGTGTTCTGCCTCGGGCGAATCCTTGGAAGGAGGATTTTCCTCAGAATTTTTAAAAAAAGAAAAAAAGGAGGGTTTGTCACAAGTGAGAGGGGGAAGTCCCTACTTATAAGACAAACGATCTGACAAAAATATTGGGTTTAAAAGGATACTGAAT
This sequence comes from Ichthyophis bannanicus, assembly GCA_033557465.1. Lineage (NCBI taxonomy): Eukaryota > Metazoa > Chordata > Amphibia > Gymnophiona > Ichthyophiidae > Ichthyophis > Ichthyophis bannanicus. The sequence goes on from CM066033.1 coordinate 1,132,770,631, forward strand.
TATAGGGCTAGTTTAAAAGGACAGTTGACTATCTCTTTATAGGTTGTGGATAATAGTGGGATAGCATTCACAGTTTTTCAGTCTATATCCCGGACATGATTATTGGCACTCTTATAAACACTTCAAATCAGTTTGAACAGAAGAACTACATTCCCACTGCAGTACAATTAGAAGCACCTGAAATCAATTATCAGTACTCATATGACTTGAATCCACCAATGAATGATGGCTCTAATGTTTAAAATGGCCACATTCACTCCCTGTTCCATTTTTACAATGGTGAAGACAAGAGAGCTGCCTGAGACCATCAGAAAAGTCATTATCACCAAGCAACAAACTTCAAAGGGGTACAAGGCCATCTTACCGTGGGATTCTTGTGTCTACAATTTGCAATGTTATTAAGAAGATTTCTGCTCATGGAACTGTCAAGAATATCCAAGGACATGGTAGGAAGAGGAAAATTAATCCAAGAAGTCTTTGAAGGTTAGTGCGAACTGTAGGAAAAACACCACGTAAAACATCCAAAGAGCTTAAGGCTGACCTGCATCAATTTGGAGTAGTGATTTCAACCTGCACCATACGGCACACACTAAACAAAGGAGGACTTCATGGGCGAAAGCAAAGGAGGACACCACTGCTCAAAGACAGACATAAAAAGGCACGCCTGATTTTTGCCCAAACCCAATCCTTGGGAAACACTCCTTCTGGTAAAATACTGTGTGGACAGATGAAACCAAACTTGAGCTCTTTGGCAATGCAGACCAGCAATATATTTAGAGGCAAAGAAATAAAGCTTAAGAAAAAAACACACCCTTCCTACAGGTTCCATAATGTAGTGGGGCTGTTTTGTTGCTTCAGGAACTGGAGGCATGGAACGTATTAGAGGAATCATGAAGTCAGAGGACTACCAAGGTATTTTGGAGCGAAATGCACTACCTAGCGTCAGAAAGCCAGGTCTAGGTCGAAGGTCATGGATCCTACAGCAGGATAATGACCCACAACATACATCCAAAGTACAAAAGAATAGTTAAAAAGGGTTGTTTTAAAATGGCCAGCAATGAGTCCTGATCTCAATCCAATTGTGAATCTTTGGAAAGAGCTCAAATCTGTCATTGGTAAAAGTAATCCTGGAAACATTCATGATCTGGAATAAATCGAAGTTGAAGAGTGGTAGAAACTACCAGCAGACAGACATACAAAACTTACAGATAGCTACAAGAAATGTTTGGAGGCTGTCATCACTGCAAAGGTTTGTGCAACTAAAAATTAGTAAAGAGTACCATTAATCCTGTCCAGGTCATATTTTGTTTTTTTTTCTCAGAAATTACTATGTCTAAGTTGCACAGAAATCTTTTTGTGGTTGATTACCTTTGAACATATTATTAAAATATTATGATGACATGCAGTTGGATTATTTCCAATTACACTGGTCAACAAATTTTTACAAAAGTCATGTTACTGAAATAAAAATAGTCATTTCTTATCAATTTTTATATGCTGAAAACGAATATGACAGTGAAATTGCAAAGTTGGCTCTAGGTTTTTTGTAATCTACAAGAATTAATGTTTACACCACAAAATGCATGTCAATAGTAAATATAATAGGCCTTCGGTTAATACCTGTAAAAAACCAAGTCATAGACGACTACTTAGATTTTGTTCGCCTGTCTCTTGTACAGCTGTTCAGGAGCTTCTCTGGGGAGTGTCCAGGCGTAGTCAGCCAGCATTGTAGTGGACCATTTTCCCTGGTATCTTTGCTCCATCGTTGCGATATCCTGGTGAAAACGTTCGCCCTGTTCATCACTAACCATACCACAGTTGTCAGGAAAGAAATTGAGATGGGAATCAAGGAAATTGATCTTTAGAGACATATTGCAGCCAAGTTTCTGATACTGCATCAGCATGTCTTCTACTAGTTCCTTGTAGTTTTCTGCCCTAACATTCCCGAAAAAGTTTGTTGACACTAGGCGAAAAGCATTCCATGCTTGTTTCGCATCACCCTGCGGGAAGTTGTTGAACCGGTCATTTTTGAAGAGCTCTCGAATCTGAGGACCCACAAAAACTCCCTCTTTAATCTTTGCTTCGCTGAGTCAAGGGAATTTTTCATGCAGGTATCGGAAAGCTGGCGAAGTGCGGTCCATGGCTTTCATGAAGTTTTTCATCAAACCTAGTTTGATGTGAAGGGGTGGTAGCAGGATTTTGTGAGCCTCAACCAGAGCTGGGTGCTGGATATTCTTCTCTCCAACTGTTACATTTTGTCTGCGATCCCATTCCTTCCGCAAGTAGTGCCAATCCCTTGCTCGGCTATCCCACTCACATAAGAAACGCATGTATTTTATATATCCCTGCTGCAGTCCCATTAAAAGGGCAACTACCTTCAAGTCACCACAGAGGTGCCAGCTGTATGTTTATGTTTATTTATTTGATATACCGCCCTACTTTATCAATCAGAGCGGTTAACAATTCATAAACAATTAGAAACAGGCACAGGGCCAGAAAGGAGGAAAGGAAGTTACAATTGTTGATATAATGGAACGAGAGAAAGGATACAGGACTATACGTAGGGGACAGGATCACACAAGAGGGGAGGGAAGGTCATAGGCCAAGGAAAAGAGGTGGGTTTTTAGGTCTCGCTTGAAGGTGGTGTGATGGGGTTCTAACCGGAGGGAGGTGGGAAGTGAATTCCAGAGTGCGGGGCCGATGAAAAAGAAAGCTGAGGAGAGGGTGGATTGAAGGTGAGCGAGGGAGGAGGAAGGGAGATTAAGGCGGTTAAGGTGGAAGGAGCGGGGAGTATGTCTGGGGGTGTGGAATGTAATAAGGTCTGCCAGGTATTGTGGAGTACTAGTGTGAAGAGCCCTGTGAACTAGAGTAAGTAACTTAAACTGAGTGCGAAAGGAGTGGAAGTCAGTAGATGCTTTAAGTTATCGTATGTCTCTTTCATATGGATGGCAGGCGCTACTGGAATAGATGGAAGACGGTTTCCATTGTTCAAAAGCACAGCCTTCAGACTCAGTTTCAAAGAGTCTATAAATAGTCTCCAGTCTTGTGGGTCATGAGTGATTTTTAAGACATTCATGAGGCTTTCAGTATCGGAACAGAATACCAGATTACTTTCCGTTCCGACTGCGTCTGGCAGTAGTATTGCATTGCATCAGAAAATGATGCAATCAACTCTGGATGATGTGTGCATGCTGGTATTACGCAATGTGATGCATTATTACATCATTCAAGGCTTATTTGGGATGTTGTTGATGTTCTATTGGAGAAATTTACATGGTGAAACGTCAAAAATGAACTACATGCGATATCTTCAAAACGAGAGCCAATAAAAATGTTTTAATGTTATATTCGTGTTCAGCTCACCAAGATACTACAGATTAGGGCCTCATAAAGTCAGTAACGATTTCAATGTTGACCAGTGTTATTTCTCAAGATACTGTATAGAACACACCTAAAATGCAAGGGTGCCAATAATGCTGACCATAACTGTAGGAACATGGGAAATGCCATACTAGGTCAGACCAAGGTCCATCAAGCCCAGTATCCCATTTCCAAATGTGGCCAATCCAGGTCACAAGTAACCTGGCAGGTTCCCAAAAAGGCACACAGGTTCCACAATGTTTATCTCAGGGTAAGCAGTGGATTTTCCGGGTCCTCTTTAATAATGGTTCATGAACCTTTCCTCCAGGAACTTGCCCAAACCTTTTTTAAAGCCAGCTACACTAATAGCTTTGACTAAATCCTCTGGTAATGAATTCCAGAGTTCGATTACACATTGAGTAAAAAATATTTTCTCTTATTTGTCTTAAATGTGTTACATGGTAGCCTCATTGTATGTCCTGTAGTCTTTCTACTTTTCAATGGTGTAAACCGATCTACGTTTACCTGTTCCACTCCATTCATTAATTTATAGAGCTCTATCATACCCCCCTCAACTGTTTCTTTTCCAAGTTGAAGAGCCCCAACCTTTTAAGCCTCTCCTCATAGGGGTATCCTTCCACCCCCTTCATCATTTTTGTCGCTCTTCTCTGTATCTTTTCTAATTATTCTATATCCTGTTTAAGATATATCGACCATAATTGCACACAATATTCAAGGTGTGGTCACACCATAAAACGATAGAGGCATTATAAAATACTTGGTTTTATTCTCCATTCCTTTCCTTATGATTCCTAGCATTCTATTTGCTTTCTTGGCCGCTGCAACACTGGGCGGCCAAGAGAATTGTGTATAAGATTTCAACGTATTATATACAAGGACATCTAAATCTTTTTCCTGGGTGGTGGTTTCTAAGGTGGTACCTTGCATAATGTAACCACAGTTTGGGTTGTTCTTTCCTTGGCGCATAACTTTTCACTTGTCCACATTAAATTTCATCTGCCATTGGGACATCCAGCCTTCCAATTTATCTTGCAATTTTTCATAATTCTCTTGCATTTAACAACTTTGAACAATTTTGTGTCATCTGCAAATTTAATCACCTCACTTGTTATTCCTATTTCCAGGACACTTATGAATATGTTAAAAAGCAGTGGGCCCAGCACAGATCCTGGGGGTACTCCACTATTCACCTTTCTCTATTGAGAAAATTGGTCATTTAGCCCTACTCTTTGCTTTCTTTTAACCAGTTCCTGATCCACAATTGTACACTTCCTTCAATCCCATGACATTTTAATTTTGCCAAGAGTCTTTCATGAGGAACCTTGTCAAAGGCTTTCTGAAAATCCAGATACACTATATCAACCAGCTCACCTTTGTCTGTTTATTCACACCTTCAAAAAATATAACAGATTAGTAAGACAAGACTTTCTTTAGCTAAATCTATGTTGGCTTACTCCCATTAAACCCTGGCTATCTACATATGCAGTAATTTTATTATTTATAATGGTTTCTACCATTTTGCTCGGTACTGACGTCAGGTTCACCGGTCTGTAGTTTCCCGGATAGCCCCTAGAACCCTTTTTAAAAATTGGTGTTACATTGGCTATTCATTAATCTTACGGTACTACAGATGATTTTAATGAGTGTTCACAGATTACTGATAGCAGGTCTGCAATCTTATATTTCAGTTCTTTCAACACCCTCAGATGTATACCACCCAGTCCAGTTGATTTGCTACTCTTCAGTTTATCAAACAGTTGTAATACATCTTCCCAGTTTGTTGATATTTCGTTTAATTCTTCCAGTCAATCACCTTTATATATCATTTTAGGCATGGGTAACTTTCCTACATCTTCAGTAAAGACCAAGACAAAGAATTCATTCAGTTTCTCTGCTATTGCTTTGCCTTCACTTATTGCCCCTTTTACCCCTCTATCATCCAATGGTCCAATAGACTTTCTCACAAGCTTTTTGCTATGAATGTACTTGAAAAAGTTTTTATTATGCATTTTTGCTTCCACGGCAAGCTTCTTTTCAAATTCTCTCATTGCTTGCCTTAACAATGCCTTGCATTTAACTTGCCAGTGCTTCTGTTGTTTCCGATATTTGTCATTTGGATCCTTTTCCATTTCCTGAAAGATGATTTTTTGGTAAGAACAGCTTCTCTGACCTCACCTTTAAACCATGATGGCAGTTTTTTGGCCTTCCTTCCACTTTTCTTAAAGCATGAAATACATCTGGTCTGGGGTTCCAAGATAGTATTTTTAAAGAACAGGTGCTCCTTTTAGTTTTTTCTTAACTATTTTACTCATTTTATCATAGTCTCCCTTTTGAAAGTTAAAAGGTAGTATTGTGGATTTCCTTGCTGGCTCCTTCCATTTATTAGATGACATGTGATCATGCTATGGTCACTACTGCTATGTAGCCCCAAAACCCTTATCTCTTGCACCAGATCCTATGTTCCACTAAGGATTAGAACCAAAATAGCTTCCCCTCTTGTTATTTCATGAACCAGCTGGTTCAAGCAGCAGTGATTTCCTTCATCTAGAAACTTTATCTCTCTAGCATGTGCAGCTGTGACATTGACCCAGTCGATACCGGGGTAGTTGAAATCACTCATTACTATACTGTAACTTTTGTTAGCTTCCGTGATTTCTTTCAACATTTCTTCATCCATCTGTTCATTCTGGCCAGGAATCAGTAGTACACTCCCACTGCCATCACCTTCCCCTTTTTACATGCAATTTCTATCCATAGAGATTCTACAGTGTATTTTATTTCCTGCAAAAATTTAATCCTATGTGATTTGATGCCCTCTCTAACAGAGTTCAACACCTCTACCAATTTGATCTACCCTATCATTGCGATATAGTTTGTACCTAGGTTTTACAGTGTCCCATTGATTGTCCTCCTTCCACCAGGTCTCTGAGATGCCAATCATATCTAACCTCTCATTTAGTGCTTTATATTCTAAATCTCCCATCTTATTTTTTAGACTTCTAGCATTTGCATACAGGCATTTTAGAGATTGTATTTTATTCATATTAATCTGGTTATTGGTAGGCAGAGGTAATTTGGAATCTTTCAGCTATGTACTTAAGGGCATCTGTGTTACTTTTATCTTTACTGGAACCTCTCTGATGGATTCCCCTAACTTCCGTCTTTTGCCAGTATCCTTCAAGAATACATCCTTCTGAACCATGTGCTCCCGGTCCACTGTCAGCTTTCTCCTATTTACCAATGCAAAAAAGCAAAAGGCCCTGGTGGAATGGAGGAAGCTTAAGCAGAAGTGAAGAAAAAAATCACTCAAAAGCGTTTGAAAAGAGATGTGGGCACCAAAGTAAAGCAACATTATTAGTGATCCTAATAGCCTTGGCAACTATAATTTGCACCTTGACGTCTGGGATTTGATTGCCTTCCTCCCCAAGTCAAAACCCAATTTCTCACCATTGTTCTGTTCTTCACTCTTTCACCGTGATTGGCTCTGTGTGTAGATTGAGCCATACAGTGGAGAAGTTTGTTAATTCTGAGATACTTGAAAACAGCGAGATTGGCTAACTTACTCCACCACATGGCTCAAACTATGTGCAGAGTCGTTCATGGTGGAAGAGTGGAGAACAACAGAACAACAGTAAGCTACTGGATGGTAGTTGGGGGAGCAATAGACAGCAACATTGGGTGATGGCTGGGGGGTGCAATAGAGAGAGAGAGAGAGAGAGAGAGAGAGGGAGGGAGGGAGAGAGAGAGAGAGATGGAGGGAGAGAGAGAGAGAGAGGGAGGAAGGGAGAGAGACAGAGACATACACACACATCAGTGTGATGGCTGGGGGAGGACAATGAGAGAAAGAGACACGGTGACAGCTGGAGAGGGGGATGAGAGAGTGGGTAAAGACAGGGCATGCTGTTAATGAGAGATTACAGCCCTTGGTGATAGGTGAAGCACAAAAGGAAGCTGCCTCAGATGCAGCTATAAAGGCTCACCAACATGCTGCTGACAACATATTTATTGGGGTGGTGGAAGGGGCAGGAGGAGAATGGATACTTCCTTCTGTTGGCACTGTGAAATAGCACGTTAAGTGCCTCACTTATTAAGCTTTCTTTTCCCATAGAAAATGGGAAAACAGTAAATCAAGCCCTTAAAAAACAGAGCTGCAATACACCTTTTGGGGGTGTGGTGGGGGAGGGGCACTGTGCCCGAGGTCTAAGTGGTTGGCTCCTAAATGGTTAAGTTGGCTCCTAAATTCCAAGAAAATGTATCAAGGCCTGAATTAAAGTCCCCAAAAATCAGTAGTTTGTGCCGAGACATGAAGCACCTCGTCCGAATTTCTCTTCTCTCCTCATAGGTCCCATTCTGGGCACCTCAGATTTCTAATGTATTTGAAAAACACTTGCAAAGAATGCAAAAGTCTCAAATGAGCACAGGTGGCATGTTGTGCTCTGGACAATTACACAAATTCTAAAATTATGCTGTACCTCCTAACTAGTGATACAAAATTGAGAAACTTCACGCTCCTCCCTAAGAGAGTAAAGACAGTAAATTCAAAACTGTAAAAATCTCAAAATCCTCTTTGAAGAAGATGGGGGGCCTCATGCTCTGGGTCTCTTGGTGGTAAAGATGGAGTGCTTCTCGCTGGTCCCACTCAGTCTATTGAAGAATATTCTGCTCTAAGCCAAGTTCTTGGTACCTTCTCTGCTCTAGAATTATCATTAGGCTACTTCTTCAACGCAGAACACCTGCTCCCTCCGGGTCTCCTACCACTTCTCTCACCAGTTTCCTTTACTTCAGTCTTAGCTGTAGTTAAGCTTATCCAACTTGGGAATACCACCATTCATTGTATGACTTAGCTGATCATAAAAGTCGAAGTTTACCAGGCTGGATATGAGGGTCCCCCCCTTTGTCTATTAGAGCTTCTCTTCCTATCCAAAATCTTGTGGAGAGTGACAAGATGATATCTAGCTCCTGAATAAATGGCCTTTTATCCTTCCCTCTAAAAGCAATGAATGAGAAAACCTCTGACCAGTTAGTAACAGGCAGGTCCATCCACAATGACCTCACACTGCATGCAGGGTCAGATTAGGAACAGGGACTCAAGAATGTTCCTTGGTCTGAACATGGAGAAAACACTGTGGTGTCCTGTAACACATTAAACAAAAATGTACAGGCACTTTTTTTTAAATGATGTCATACAGGAGTCATTTTTTGATCCCACAGTTTTCTTCTTCCTAGGAACCAGTCTCTACTGGGTAAAAACAATATAAGCCTTCATTTGCAGTCATCTAGGGATTCTCCTCCCCCAGAGTTTGTTTTTTTAATTCTCTCTCTCCCCTTCTATATTGCTCAGCTACTGCCATGATTGACATCAGTCAGTGGTCAGGGCTGTGACATCCTCTAGAACCTTGCACGCATCCTCTGTTTTCTGCCTCCCTTGCCTCCTAGTGGCTTGTGAATGCCGCCTCTACAACAGCTCCAATCCCAACCGGCTCAAGGCGAAGAACATAGCCTGAGGAATCAAATCTAGATCTTCTGTGTAGCAATACATAACACGAACACTGACTTGCTGTTATTTCATATAAGAAATATTATCATCCCAGTTTCTAGTGCAGTATTTTTGAACAATCCTTTATTTGAAAACACAACATGTACATGAAATGATTTGTCCACACCAAATGTATCTAATAAGCAGTGATGTGGCCCAGGAGTATGGAAGGGATTTAAACCATTAAGGTGTGTATGGCTGATTCCCCAAGTCAGCCAGAAAAACCCTTCCAATATTGACCCTTCTGTGAATAAAAAAAGAGAAATAAGAGAAATACAGAGAACAAAATGGCAGAAAAGGAATATTTGGTCCATCCAATCAGCCCATTTGCGGCTGTCTAGCATGCTGAGCCAGTTTCTATTTGACCACCAATGCTCCTCCATCTGTTCAGCCGATAAGGTCTCTTATGTATGCCAAGAATGCTTGAATTGTCTGTTTTAACTCCTATTGAATCTGCTGAAATGTGTTGTAGGCATTTAGTACCTATTCAGTAAAAAGTATTTTTTTTTATTTTATTAGGATTTTGATATATTACATGCTAGATACATAGAAAGAGAAAAGCATACTTTTAAATTTCAAATATAACAAAAGAAAAACATAACGAAATCGACGATTAGATAGATGCTATAGTCCACATCATGGGAAGGAGGGACCCAAGAGAAAATACAAACTAATTCTCACCAACCCCAACCAGCCTGCTAGCCAAGGACAAACAAGTCCAGTAAGATCCTAGATTAACAACCCCCAGATTTCTCTAAAAGAAATTTTTTCCAAATGTGAAACATCAGAGAAAACCAATCTATTTCCAGCAAGGGGAAATGAATATAAAAGGTGGCACCGATAGCTAGAAGCTGAAGACATAGGGGTATGTTTACTAAACGGTCTTAATGTTCCCAGCGCTAGCTCCAGTGATAATGTGAAGAATGCCATATAAGGAGTGGGCGTTCCGGTCCTAAGGTAGCAAGAATCAGGGAGCCTACCTGCAGAGTGTGAGGGGGTGAGCTTGGCCCTGTCTATCGAGCCGTGGCACTTCCGGGACTGAGCCTGCATTGTTGCTGCTGACGCTTCCCTGCTTCCATCGGGCAGGCACGCCCGGGGCAGCCTTCTTCTTTTGGGACCTAGAGGCTTTAAAATCATCCACTGGATCCCCTGCCGCTGGAGCCTACCTGCAGAATGTGAGGGGGTGAGCTTGGCCCTGTCTATTGGGCCGTGGGACTTCCGGGACTGAGCCCGCATTGTTGCTGTTGACGCTGCCCTGCTTCCATTGGGCAGGCACGCCCGGGGCAGCCTGCTTCTTTTGGGACCTAGAGGCTTTAAAATCATCCACCGGATCCCCTGCCGCTGGAGCCTACCTGCAGAGTGTGAGGGGGTGAGCTTGGCCCTGTCTATCGGGCCGTGGGACTTCCGGGACTGAGCCCGCATTGTTGCTGCTGACGCTGCCCTGCTTCCACCGGGCAGGCATGCCCGGGGCAGCCTGCTTCTTTTGGGACCTTGTTATACTTATAAAAGGGCTTTTGTGTTTTCTCCGCGACCGCAGAGCACGACCGTGGGGCGTGTTCGAAGGGGCGTGTTTAAAGGGGCAGGTTCTGCCCCTTTGACACCCCTTCGATGCTACTGCGACGCTAGTGCGAGTTAGCTGTGACGTTGGTTTGGCTTGTGGTGGGTATCGGGGGATGGGGGGTGATTGCTTTGGTTATGAGCCTGTATGAGCCTTTTAGTGTAGGTTGTTTGCTATTGTGTTGTATTTTCTTCTGATTGATATGGGTAAGCGGAAGGCTAAAGTACAGAACAAGCCTCCAACGGCCGACTAGGGGAGTTCTAAACCGGTCGGTCTGTTGGATAAGCATTTCGCCCCAATTCCCCTGGCACAGTCCTCTCCCGAAGGAGCCTCATTGAGCCCCGGAGGGAGATCTCCTCCATTGTGCCCTACTTCACAGAGTATGGTTAATCTTGGTGCTTCAATAGGGCAAGTTCAAAAAGATAGAGTAGTGGTGGATTTTCCTACTCCTGTTTCATTAACAGCTTTGGAGGGTTCTTCGGATCTTCCAGTTTTGCCTTCAAATGCAGAGATTACTTTGAAGGACCTTTGGGGGGCTTTGCAGTCTATTGATTCTAAGGTTTCTTTTGCATTAAGTTCTTTATGTATATTTTCTCAGGAAGCTGCCGTGTCAATACGGCAGCTTGATGAGAAAATGTCTTTGATGGATCTGAAGGTTAATAAATTAGAATCTCAGGTGCTTCTATTACAGTCTGTTAATGTGGCTGGGATTAAAGACTCATTGATTTTGCATTCTAAGATGGAGGCCCTTGAAAATTCATCTGTAAAATTCCCTGTAAAATAGTTCTCTGTGTGCTGTGCTTTCCTGTCTAATCAATGTGTTTATACCTCAAAAAAAAAAAATTTCCTGTCATGATTTGACAATTTCCAATCTGTAATCAAAACCGCTGCTGATCGCTGGAAGTAGCGGTATACAAATGTATACTAAATAAATAAATAAAAATAAATCTAGAGCGTGTAATTTGCGTTTTTTAAATTTTCCCTATTCTTCTCTATTGTCGTCCAAAATTCTTCTAGAGAAATATCTTACATAGAAACATGATGACAGAAAAAGACCACATGGCCTATCTAGTCTGTCCTTCCATATCAACAACTACAACAGTCCACTTTTTACCTTTAGAGATCCTCTGTGTTGGTCCCATGCTTTTTTGAATTCAGTTACTGTCCTCATCTCTACCACCTCCACTGGGAGACTATTCCACGGATCCACTACTCTTTCCGTAAAGAAATATTTCCGCATATCACTCCTGAATCTATCTCCCTTCACCCTCATCCCATGTCCCCTCATAGCAGAACTTGCCTTCAATTGAAAGAGGCTCTCTCCCTGAACATTTATGCCACGGAGGTATTTAAACATCTCAATCATATCACCTCTATCCCGCCTTTCCTCTAAGGTGTACATATTAAGATCCTTAAGTCTGTCCTCATATGCTTTATAATGAAGCCCACTAATCATTTTAGTAGCCACCCTCTGCACCGACTCCATCCTGTTCACATCCTTTTGAAGGTGCGGTCTCCAGAATTGCACACTATACTCCAAATGAGGTCGCACCAAAGACTTATACAGAGGCATTATCACCTCCTTTTTTCTGCTAGCCATTCCTCTCCGTATGCACCCAAGCATCCTTCTAGCTTTTGCCGTCGCCTTTTCTACCTGTTTAGCTACTTTAAGATCATCAGACACAACCACGCCTAGGTCCCGCTCTTCTTTAGTGGACAAAAGTACTTCACCTCCTATACTGTATTGCTCCCTTGGATTGCTGCAGCCCAAATGCATGACCTTACATTTTTTAACATTAAATCCCAGCTGCCAAATTCTAGACCATTCTTCAAGCTTAGCTAGATCCCTCCTCATGTTATCTACACCTTCCTGGGTGTCTACTCTATTGCAGATTTTGGTATCATCAGCAAAGAGGCAAACCTTACCCGACAGCCCTTCCGCTATATCACTAACAAAGATGTTTAAAAGAATCGGACCAAGGACAGATCCCTGGGGCACACCACTGGTAACATCCTTCTCCTCAGAGTGAGCTCCATTTATTTGTACTCTTTGTCGCCTCCCACCCAACCAATTTCTAACCCAAGCAGCAACTTTAGGGTCCATCCCTAGGGTGCTCAGTTTGTTTATAAGTCGCCTGTGAGGAACCGTGTCAAAGGCTTTACTGAAATCTAAATACACCACATCTAGAGCTCTCCCTCGGTCCAACTCCCTGGTCACCCAGTCAAAGAAATCAATCAGATTTGTCTGACAAGACCTGCCTCTGGTGAATCCATGCTGCCTCGGATCCTGTAATCCGCTGGACTCCAGAAACCTCACTATTTTCTCTTTCAGCAGCGTTTCCAATAATTTACTCACCGCCGAAGTTAAACTAACCAGCCTGTAGTTTTCAACCACATCCTTACTTCCGTTTTTGTGTAAAGGCACCACATGAGCCTCTCTCCAGTCCTTTGGCACCACTCCCGACTCCAACGAGGCATTGAAAAGGTCAGTCAGTGGAGTTGCTAGAACGTCTCCAAGTTCCCTCAGTATTCTAGGGTGTATCCCATCCGGTCCCATCGCTTTGTCTACTTTAAGTTGAGCTAGTTTCTCACGAACACAGTCTTCTGAAAATTGTTCAAGATGTCCCTCGCTTCTGTTCCTATTTGTGGGTGTTTTCTGAGGTCCTGCTCCTGGTTCTTCATCTGTGAACACAGAACAAAAATATTTGTTAAGCAATTCCGCTTTATCCTTATTAGCTTCTACATATTCCCCCCCTACACCCTTGAGTCTGACAATACCACTTTTGCCTTTCCTCTTCTCACTAATATATCTGAAAAATGTCTTATCCCCACATTTTATTGCATTGGCTATTTCCTCCTCCTTTTGAATCTTTGCCTTCTTGACTACTTTGCTAGCTTCTCTAAGTTTTTCCAAATACAGATGCCTGTCTTCCTCTCTCTGTGATCTCTTGTATTTCATGAAGGCCTCCCTCTTTTTCTTCACTTTTTCAGCTACTTCCTTAGAAAACCATAGCGGTCTCCTTTTCCTTTTGCATTTACCATTTTAACAAAAAGGTTGGTTACCCTTAAAATATTCCCTTTCAGTTTTGCCCACTGTTTTTCTACATCCCCCAGCTGTTCCCATCCCACTAACAACTCCGTGAGGTATTGGCCCATCTTCGCTAAGTTAGTCTTCCTAAAGTCTAAGATCCTAACCTTGGAATGGATTCTAACAGCCCTAGTCCTAATACTGAACTACACCATCTGGTGATCACTGGATGCAAAATGATCTCCCACTACAACATCAGAAACACTTTCACCATTGGTATGCACCAAGTCCAGTATGGTCCCTTCACGAGTGGGGTCTGTTACCAATTGCCTGAATAGTTCTCCCTGTAGAGAATCCAGGATCTCCTTACTTCTAGATGATACTGCAGTAGGAATGTGCCAATCAACATCTGGCATATTGAAATCTCCTATCAGTAGCACTTCTCCTTTCCTAGCAATGCTGCATATGTCTTCAATTAACTCTTTGTCCACCTCTTCCTCTTGTGAGGGAGGTCTGTATATCACACCAATGCAAATAGATTTCTCTTTCCCTCTTTCTAGTTTAACCCACAATGCCTCCTCTCTCTCCCTTTTAAGCTCTGTAATTCCAAAGCTTTAATAGTAGTTTTTACATATAGTGCCACTCCTCCTCCCCTTCTTCCTACCCTGTCCTTTCTGAATAAAGTATAGCCAGGTATAGTTACATCCCACTCATGGTTTTCTGTGAACCATGTTTCTGTAACTGCCACTAAATCCAAGTCAGCCACTCCCACCAAAGCTTCAACATCAGGGATCTTATTTCCCATGCTACGGGCATTTATACACACTGCTTTCCATATGTTACCCCTGTTACCCATTTCCATAAAGGTATTTAATGTATCATCTACCTGGGGGCTTTCACTTACCTGGGGGCTTTCTTCACCTATCTTCAACGAATCTAGTTTAAAGCCCTCTTCAGTAGATTAGCTAGTCTACTACCGAAGATGCGTTGACCTTTCTTGGACAGATGGATGCCATCTCTGTTCAGCAACCCTTGGAACAGCATCCCATGGTCTAGGAAACCAAAACGCTCTCGATGACACCATCCACGCAGCCATGCATTCATCTCCAGGATGCGAGCCTCTCTGCCTTGGCCTTTACCCTCAACAGGGAGGATTGAAGACAACACCACCTGTGCACCTAACTGTTTCACCCTCTGTCCCAGAGCCATGAAGTCACTTCTTAAGGAAGTTTTAGCTATTTCAGATGATATCGATGTGGTACAGATTTACTATATCCCCTTAAGGTCAAAAAAGGTTAATCCTGTTGAGGGAGAGTTTGATGAAATAGTTCCCTCCATAGCTAAACTTAACTGCCTTTTTGGAAGATTCACAGGATATAATCACTCAGCGTTCCACATTATTGGTTACTTTTTCGTCTATTCTGGTAAAGCAGCGTATTTTGAGAGCTTTTTTTAAAATGAAAGCAGCCACTTTTTGTGGTCAAGCTGTGCAAGGTTTTCCAGATGTATCGCGTAGCACCCAATTGCGGCGGCAGCAATTTTTATCCTTAAAGCCCCGTGTTTTAGCATTGGGAGCTACCTTTTTCTTGCGCTTCCCCTGTAAGTGTCTTGTCACTTATGAGGGTGCCTCATATGTTTTCCTTGATATTTCCCATCTGGAAAAATTTCTCTGTGATAGGCAGGGTACAGTTGGGGATGGGGAAGTTTAATTTCTATATGACCTCCAATTTTGTGGCCTTTGGGCTTGTTTTCCTTAAAATTGTTTTTCTGGTATTTTACCCGGATTTAAGGCAGGTATGCTCCCTTGATGAGGTCTAAATATTGTTCCCAGCATATATGGCTATATTTTTTTTTTATTGATAGTGATGTTTTCTTGTTATTTTTGATATTGTTGTTGGTGTACAAGTTGTTTCTTTATTTCTGCTTGGTTATTGTAATGACTGAAATCCAAATTAAAAAAAAAAAAAAAAGTAGCAAGAATCGGTACTGCGCGATAGTGAGCGCCGTGGCACGTTAACGCGTGTTAACCCTAAGTTAATGCCAGCGCAGTGTCAGAAGGAATAAAGATGTAGCCCAATGGTTACGGCAATGACTGCGGAGGCAGAGGTCATGGGTTTGATTCTGCAGTGGGGTTATGTAAGAAGGCTGTCTGAGGCATTACTCTTTAATTTAAACCAATACCTTCTGAGGCATTTTCTTTTTTAATTTAAATTAGTGCTGCCAGCAAAAACACCCTCACAGTGCTGCAACCTAAGGTGCCGCATAAGGTGCCCTATAAGGCACTCCAGAGGGCACATTATAAAGTGCACTGTCCCCCAAGGCACCTTATAATGTTCCCTATAGGGCGCCTTACAGGGCGCCTTATGAGGCACCTTAAGGTTACAGCACTGAGGGTGTTTTTGCTGGCAGCACTAATTTAAATTAGAAAAGGAAATGCCTCAGACAGCCTTCTTACATAACCCCACTGCAGAATAAAACCCATGACCTCTGCCTCCACAGTAAGTGAAGTAACCAGTGGGCTACATCTCTATAGCTACTAACAAACCCCTGGCTGGCTACAGAAAGACTGCAGGCCACCACACAAACTGTCTGCTGTGGTTAGCAGGATATGGTAAACCCACCCGTACCCATGATGCACTGCACATGCAGATCAGCAGTCTACAGATGATCACAAGATGGGGTATGCACCCCCACAGCACCTCGGCCTGGTAGGGGGAACTGACCGCGTGTGTTACTGGCACAGATTAGCTACAGACTGTCACGTTGTGCGGGTACTGTGCTCACCCTGAGGGCAAGGTAGGGCGCCCAGCACCAGGTCCGCAGCACCTGGGAGATAGGCTATGCTGCAGATTGCCATCAGTGCCAGTGTGTGATAGGTAGTTCTTGCAGACACACATAGGATACACCTGTGTCCATCCATAATTTCCCAGTCACGTCTAGCCCTTGTGGACTATGATGCACCCAGAATAGTGCATATCCTGTGTGGGTGCCATGGTTACATGATTTAAGTGAAGGGGGTGTTTGGATCCATAGGCGGATTATGTAGCACCACCCAACCCGCCCTCTGGGGCTCAGGATCTCCAACCAACAGATCCACATTCTACATCCCTGCAATGGTGGCAGTAGAGGAGACCATCAACCCCAGTCCTGCTAGGGAACAGGCAGAGTAGTCAATGCAGATCGGTACGCATCCATAAGGCAATGGCAGACAGACAATAGGCCTGGAAATGCTCAGCTGCCCCCCACCACTATCTGACATTCTCCAGCAGCAAGCACAGTGAGTCTCCAGCCGCTGCACCTTGCAAGGTGTTCCAGCCATACACATACTAACTGCAGATAGTCTGCTAGCTAGTCCATAGTGCATGTTCCTGGAGGAGACGTGTGCACCCAAAACTGGGATGTGAGCACACACACCAAGCAGGTAAGTCAATGATTGGGCCCCAGAAAAGAGAACCCATAAATATCACTTGAGAGCAATACTATATAGCACTATGGGGGAACCTAGCCATGCCATGGTCACTGCACAGTCAGGGTGAGAGTGACCTCCCAGCAGGACATGCTATGGCCACCCTGTACGTGCAGGTGGTGGCCGGGCACTACAATGTCCCAGCCATTGCCCTATGCCCTGTGCAGATGCATCCTGCCCAGACCACCCTGTCCGGGCCATACCCACAGTACCTTGCTCCTCATTATGCACATTGGCAGGCTAACACTGGAAACAGTGCAAGCAGTGTGGGCTGAGTAAGGTATAGGCAGCCATAACACACTGGATAGACAGACACACACTCCCACACCTATGCCAGCATTGTGCAAATATAGAGGCTTTTGGCAGCCCTGGCCACCACACCAGTCCTAGGCACAGTGCAGGCATGGCTATGGTACGCAATACTGTTGGTGTCACTCCCCGGGGTGGTAAACACTGTCAGAAACCAAAACTGAAACACACTCCACAGATATCAGAAAGGTTGCTATGATGCAGCTCTATCAACAAATTGTGATTAACTTAGGAATTGTTATCTGCCATTAATCATAGCAACCTTTTGATATATGTTTATTTATTTATTTATTTATTTATTTATTACAGTTTCTTATATACCGCGCTATTTAGAATCAGCGCGGTTTACATCATAACAAAACGACCATAACGACAAACTGTCAGGTTTTACATTGAACAGGAGTACAAACTTGGATAACTGGGTTAACTATATACATAAACTATTTACACTGCAGTGTGAGGGCATTTCTAGATTGGGTCATTTCTTGGAGGGGATATCTAGTTCAGTTGCTGTCTGGGAAATATTGGCAGAAAAGGTATGTTTTGAGAGCCTTTCTGAACTGATATAGATTGGTAATGGCTCTAATGTCAGGGGGTAGGGTGTTCCAGCATTTTGGTACATAAAAACTGAATGCCCTGTTTGTGGTGTTCGTGTTGGACTTTGTTGAAGCCTTTGGTATTGCTAGCAGGTTTACAGCTGATGTTCTTCTTGCTCTGTTGGGGGGGACCATGTGGATTAGATTCGTGAGTGAGAGGGATGAGGTGCCTTTGATTGCCTTAAATGCTAATACAAGGGATTTGAAGGTGATTCTCCCGTGAATTGGTAGCCAGTGTAGCTGTTTGAGAATAGGAGTCACGTGGTCGTTTCTGGATGCACCGTAGAGGACCCTAGCTGCGGCATTCATGGCCAACTGTAAGGGGGTTAGTGTGGATTGGGGGAGACCTTGTAGGATGGCATTTGCAAAGTCAAAATGCGGCAGGATCAGCGCTTGATATATGGTACGGAAATCGTCTGGGTCCAGCAGGGAGCGTAGGTGTTTGAGGGAACGGATTTTGAAGTAGATGGCTTTGACTACGCTGCTTATGTGGCGTCTCATGTCTAGATGTTGGTCCAGTGTAACTCCCAAATATTTTATTGCATCTTTAGTTTGCAAATCAGCTTCCTTGACACTGACGTGGGATGGGGGCGTAAAGTTGGAGTCTCTGGAGATGAAAAGGACCTCTGTTTTTTTATGCTGGATACGTAGGTTCTGTGTCTGGAGCCATGTTGAAACTGCATTGAAACAATCTGTGAGTGGGGTCAGGTCCATGTGGGTTGTGGAGAAAGGCATGTATAAAAGAATGTCATCTGCATATATCATGCAGTTTACGTTGAATGATCTTATGATATTGCATATGGGCTGCATGTAGATATTGAAGAGTAAGGAGGATAATGAGGATCCTTGAGGTACCCCTTGTTTTTGATGGAAGTGGCTAGACTCTTCTGATCCAGACTTCACATATTGCCATCTATCGTCCAGATAAGACTTGCACCATTTTAGTGCCTTGTTGCAGACACCCTTTTCTTTTAGTCTTCCCAGGAGGATTTCGTGACTCACGGAGTCAAAAGCCGCGGCGATGTCTAGGAAAATGAGGACAAAACCTTGATGGATGTTGTCAATTCCTGTGATGATATTGTTGATTAGACCAGTGAGTAGTGTCTCAACCCCATGATGTTCTCTGAACCCATGTTGGCAGTTATCTAAGGGAGCAACAGAGTCTATGTGATCTTGAATTTGCCGTTGTGCTTCCTTCTCAATTATTTTGGCTAAGATGGGGATGCTAGCTATTGGTCGATAGGAGTCCACCCTTTGGGGGTCCAGTTTGGGGTTTTTCAGTAATGGTCTAATGGAAGTCTGTTTGAGTGAAGTGGGAAAATAACCTGTTGTAAAGGAGAGTTTCATTATATTTGCGATGACAGGACTGAGCACATCACGTAGTTCCTTGATCCAAAAAGCTGGACATGGGTCGGTCTGTGCAGTGGAGGTGTTGAGTGATGCTATGGTGTTCTCAATACATTTATTGGATGGTGTGGAAAAAAAGTTAAGTGGAGAGAGGTCCGCCGGTTCTTGATATTGGACTGCTGTGACCTTGTTAGTTTGTACAATCTTGGATTGCAGATAATCAGCGAATTCTTGTGGGTGTATGTTGATGTGTTGCTCGGGTGATGGTTCCTTTGAGAGGGATTTGACCAAATTGAAGAGGTCACGAGGTTTATTCAATGATCTCTTTAGGGTGTCAGTGTGATATTGTCTCATTCTGATAGAGATTGTTCCTCGATGTATTGCAAGGTGGGTTAGGTATGCGGTCTGATCTTCCGGTGAGCGTGATCGGCGCCATCGGCGTTCGAGTCTACGTAGTTGCATGAGGGAAGCGCGTAGGTCAGGAGAGAACCATGGGGCGGATTTTCTTTTCGCTCTTGCTGTATTTTTAGGGTTTGGGTGTTGTGAGATGGCAAGCAGGCTGGAATTCCAGTGAGAGATTAGTTCATCAAGGTCAGGTGTTGTTTTGTTGATGAGTGATGGGGTCTCCGAAAGGATGAGTTCCCTATCGAAGGGGCGGAAGCATCTAGTGGAAGTTCGAGAGGTGATGTTCGTGGGTTGGCTTCTGTTCAGCTGGTCATTGTTGCTGGGAATCTGGATAATGATCAATTTGTGGTCGGACCAGGGTACATCCACGACTGATGTTGGCAGATTGTGGCTTTTGTCCTTGACTGGATGTGGCATAAAAACCAAGTCCAGAATGTTCCCTTTTGTATGTGTGGGTTCATTTATGATTTGTTTGAGACCCAGGTCCTTCATTGCATCAAGGAACGCATTTGCGTGGTTTTGGTGTAGCGATGGGAGATTGAAATCACCCATTATCCAATTTGGTTTGTTGGGAGTGCGGGTGTTAGCTGCAAGGTCAATGATGGTTGGAAGGTCAACTGGGGAAGTAGATGGTGTTCTATATAACAGGGTAAGGGAGAATTGTTGGTTAGCAACAGAGAGAGTGTCCAGGCTGTTTGTGCTAGAAGAGTCCACAATCTGGAAGTTGAGGTCTGATTTGGAGATTATGAGCACCCCTCCTCCTTTTTTGTTTTCCCTATGTTTCGTGTGTATGGAAAAATTGGGGGGAAGTAGTTGATTGAGGAGGACGTTGTCTTCTGGTGATAGCCATGTTTCTGTGATCATGAGGATCTCAAGGTCATAGAAGGAGATTGTGTCAAGGACCACAGGCCATTTTTTGCGGATGGAACGTGCGTTAATGATGGCAC
Source organism: Ichthyophis bannanicus (assembly GCA_033557465.1). Taxonomy (NCBI): domain Eukaryota; kingdom Metazoa; phylum Chordata; class Amphibia; order Gymnophiona; family Ichthyophiidae; genus Ichthyophis; species Ichthyophis bannanicus. The sequence goes on from CM066033.1 coordinate 1,132,791,204, forward strand.
ATTTTAGGGGTCGGCATCTACAAGGTTTTTCCTGGTTGGGTGTATTGGATAGCTGGAGTGCTACATGTATCAGGTGGGAGTGGCGTGGGTAGGTGTTACTTTCTGTGTTGAAGTAAGGGGGACTATTCCATCTTTTGCCATGGCTATTCAGGATTGGAATCCTGCCATGTGGTATGTAGAGAGATTGGGAGGTTCCAAGCCAGTGGGTGAGGAGGTAGAGGCTAAGAATGACAGCGACCTGGAGGGCCATTCTGAGGGTTTGGATTGTGTGTGAGATACTGTGGAGGAGTAATTATATGAGAGCGCACAATAGAGCAGGTACAGTTTACATGCAAGATATTGACTAATTTTACAGTTTACATGCAAGATAATGGCTAACTTTACAGAGAGAATGCAGTATTGCAGTAATGTGAACACTGTAAGAAGTGCAACGCTAGCAGTTTAAATAGACTTCCAACTGGCAAGATTGTATTGCTAAGATAGTATCTAATGCGTTATGATGCTATCAGGTTACTTTGTAAGTTAATGTGGCTTACAATAGATGGAGATATTCAACAAAAACGTATTCCTAAGTTTAGGGCGGCATTGCTAAGGTATGCAAGTGCTAGTATTGGGAGATGCTGCTGCGTGCAAGGCCCAACAGCCTGACTCTCCATGAGGCTTTGGATAGTGGAGCCTGTGGGTGCGGGTGTTTATGCCCCTGTTGGCCGCTGCTCTAGGGCAGAGGTTCCCAACTCCGGCCCTGGTGGGCCAAACACTGTTCAGGTTTTCATGCTTTCCCTAATGAATATGCATGAGATACATTTGCATACAATGGGGCGGCGCATACAAATGCAGCACAGGCATATTTATTAGGGACAGCATGAAACCTGAATGGTGTTTGGCCCTCCAGGACCGCAGTTGGGAAACTCTGCTCTAGGGATTGCACATGTTTATGGTGTCTGTGCTCTGTAGGGTAAAATATAGGCGTTTCAGGCATGTTTATTTTATCTGCAATAAAAGTTCCGTCTTTATTACCATGGTTTAGTACTGGGTAAAATATGGGGATAGGGTTGGCAGGAGCCACAGCTGGGACTTGAACTTGTGACCTTCTGTTCCTGAACACACTGGCTGTGTGTACTGCACCACACTGTTGCCACAGGGACAGTTCATTCCCTGGGGATACCATGACTGTTCGTCAGACAGACCCTGTCTGTTGCAGTGCACGGCACCCACCTAAACAGGGTGCCATTATGCCAGTGGTGCTGATGGTGCACAGTCCCAGACCATCCAGTATGCCGGTAGGCAGCTGCCTATGGTGTGGGTTCTCGGGTAAGGGTGCCTACATGGACCTAATAGCCTTGGGTGTTACTTCCCCTCCTGCACCGCCTTCCCCCCTGCACCGCCTGCCAATGTTATGTGCCCTTGGGGGTACCTGCTGGGTAATATCCCCTGTGACACTGTGGGACACACACTCATGCCCATGTTGGACCCTTGTCAGTTGCTGTCTTGCTGCTTTATAGTTTCAGCATTCCTATGTGCCACCTAGGCATCGGCCTAGCCCGCACTGTGCCCCAGCTGGACCACAGCATGTGCCGCCTGCAGCCCCCTGTATCCCATTTACAGCATCAGTACAGTTGCCCTTTCCTACGTGCCCACTCTGCTGTTGCTGCACATGTGCACGCCGTAACAAACCTGCCCAATCTAAACGACAGAAATCCTGATCAGCGCTATTTCAATGTGGGAACATTCACTTTGTAGGGGGACAGAGCATAGACCCTTCCAAACATGATATCTTAATTTATACGCTTTGTCAGTAGTGTTGCTTTATGTTTATCATTAATATCACTATTGGCCAGCTTGGTTATTGGGATTTTAGATGTGGTTCTGGTCCTTTTATATGTTTATTTGCCTTTTTGGTCCCTGCACATGTATCACAACTATCACTTTTATGGGTTTCCCTGCTTTTGCTGCACATTGCTGACTGAAATGGTTTCTCTCTCCTGCAAATGTGCCTCTAGCGCGAGGTTTTCACTGGCGCTAATTTTCAGACCCTGATTTCACAGCATTAGTGTGCATGGAGCCTCTCCCCGCCCACTCTCCACCCATTGACACCTTCTCTCCGCCCTCTGGGAAGCCTTACTCCACCCTTTAGGCCCGGATTTTACAGTGTTAGTGTGCCTTAACGCCGCCGCTGCATTATCGCGCGATAACGTCACTTATCGTGCGATAATACCACCACTGCGATTTTAAGACGGTTTAGTAAACATACCCCGTAGTTGTAAAACGGCCTGTTTGGCTACATCTGGGAAAATACTAATAGGCTGGCCACAAACGTGGAGGGAATTATTTTCAAAAAAGAAGATTTCAAAATAGAAAAATTTATCTCTCTGACCCAAAAGTGACCAGCAAAGTTGCTATCTCTGGATACTATCCCGAGAAGTTTCAAAAAACTCCATTAAATCTAGACTATCTGGAGAGGCAATCAAGTCATTACCTTCTCAACTCTTGTCCCCTTAGGTAAATAGTACAATATCTGATTAACGCTTACAATTGATACAACCTACAACAATGAAGCAGATTCATAATGTAGGTCAGTTTGAACATGTTACACCCCTTTTAATAAAAGGACATTGGTTGCCATTTCTAGTTGCATCAAATTCAAGATGCTAATGCTAGTTCACAGGGTCTTTCGTTTGGATTCTCTTTGTTAATTGTCTGCGTTTCTAATCCTTTATATAATTCTGCTTGTACTTCTTCCCTCTGTTCATCCCAAGCTCATCTTTTGGTGGTTCCAACCTACAAACAACTTAGGTATGAATGGATTAGACAGCAACTTTTTCCTGCAACACTCCCATTCTCTAGAATTCGCTCCCCCTAGATATATGTTTTGAAACTTCTTCTCAAAAATGTAACGTGGCCCCTTTCTCTCTGTGGAGAAGCTGGGGAATTACGGCAAACTCAGACTCCTACAGATGTTACTGTTGTAGTCTATGTGCCAAGGGATACCTCAGAGTCTGAAGTCTTCACAGGAAGCACACAGAGATTCACTAACCTCGTCCTGTCTTTCCTCCCAATTAATAGAAGGATTAACAGAACTAAAAAAATTAAATTCTAAATTGAAAATGATCATTTCCTGATCGTGTATCCAGTCTAGTCCCGGACCTCTGGGTTCCCTATCTCATCCAGAAGCTTGGAGACTGAGAAACTCCTCCTTTTTGTGATGTCACCGGTATATCCTCTCGGGATCCACCTCCTGTCATCAGTTACCTCAGTCTCCAAGCAGCTGGATGGATTAGAGCCCGGAGGGCTGGGCTCACTGGAGAAACAATTAAGTTTAGTTAGTTTATTCAGTTGGTGTCTAGATGAATAGGCTCTAATTAGTTAGTTCTGAGGAGGAGTGTTGGCTTGAGATGCTGTGCCTTTAAGTTGGTCAGCAGGCTTCTCTCTCACTCCCCCCCCCCCCGCCTCTCTCCGTTTTGCTTGATTCCTCGGGGCCCTGCGAGGTGTTCCTAAGCGGCAGCTAATTTACTTCAGTGCTCCCGGTATGTGTAGCTGCAATTTCTGAGGGGGGAAGAAACGGAGGAGAGTCCAGCCAACGCCGCACAGAAGTTTGCCTGATAGCGCGCTTGGCTGGCTCAGCCCGTTCACACTCAGGCTTGATCTGTGCGAGTGTGACCAAGCCCCTTTGTCCTTAACGATCTCAGGGACCGCCGACAAGCTAGACTGGTGAAATCTGGCAGTCTGTTTGTTTTGGCAGCGCTTAAGGTAAGGAAACCTGTTTTGGCAGCGTGATGGTGTGAAGCGCGTTTTGGCGCGAAGGAGTCTGCGGCAGGCCTAGCTGTGTGCAAATGCTGTTCTATTCTGCAGTTAGTTAAGTCAGTCTGGGACGGTCTCCGGAGCCCCGATAAGATTTTGTGTTGTAATTGCCGGTATAGGCAGGGGATATTTTCTTTGCGCTATGGTTTAGTTTTTATAAAAAAAAAAAAAAAAGAGAAAACGCACTTCAAGGAGGAGAGCACAGGATTTGCTTTGCTCTATGCTCACAGGGCTGCTGAAGCTGTTTTCTTTCCGGAGTGCGGGGAAACAGCCTGGCTAGGCTAGATTAGCTCCAGTTTGTTTGAGTTTACCATGCCATCTAAGCCACTTTGCCTAGTCTGTGGCATGAAGAAAAGCACTGCTTCAGGCGTGTGTAACTCCTGTGTGAGGGAGGCAGCGTCCATGGAGCAGTCCAGGGACGAGAAAGGGGAAGCGCAAGAGGCTGAGAAGGAGAGCTCGGGTTCACAATTGCATGAGGGGCCACAGGTGGAGCCGGTGGCTGGACCTTCTTCGACCCTGGACATGCCTCTCTCTCAGACTCCGTTCCCAAAGGAATTAGCAGATATTTTTTCTCAGGATTTTGTTTCCCTGCTTCAGCATACTTTGTTTGGTAATGCTCAGCAGTGGAAAGGGCCGGAGGAAACGAGCGGGCTTAAAAGATCCGCGCTGCACCTGCAGGCGGACGATCTTTCGCGCGGGGCTAAGAGACCTCATACGGAGGGAGTGACTGGAGAGTTCTCGGTAGCCTTGGAGGGTCTGCTTTCGGATGACGAAATCCACAGTTTAGAGGAAGAACTAGAGGAAGGTGAGCTTTCTGAAAAGGAAGATCAGGCAAGAGTGGTGCGGGTCTTCAGAAGGGAAGAGCTACCGGCGCTTATAGTTGAGGCGTTAAAAGTAATAAATATGCCGGTGCCAGGAGCGACGGAAAAGAACTCACTAGAAGATCCTTTGTTGCAGGTTTTCAGGAAGAATCAAAGAGCTTTCCCGGTACATAGGGTTTTTCGGGAGATGATTCAGGAGGAGTGGAAGGTGCCCGAAGCTCCTCTTAAAGGGTCCAGAGTTATGGGCCGTCTGTATCCGTTGTTGGATCAGGATAAGGAGGTTTTTAAGTCACCCAGGGTAGATGCGGCCGTGTCGGTGGTCACCAAGAAGACTACCATTCCTGTAGAAGATAGTGCGGCCCTTAAGGACTCTCAGGATAGAAAGTTAGATGTGTTGTTACGACAGGTGTTTGAGGTGAATGCCCTGTCGTTCCAGGCAGCTATTTGCGGGGTGTGGGTGGCTAGAGCCTGTCTTCGCTTGTCGCAACAGGTGCAAGTGAGCCAGGACAGTGTAGAGTCTAGCGAAGCGGCCAAATTGAGGTTTGGCGCGGCCTATCTAGCAGACATTCATTATGATCTTATGCGTGGTCTCTCCAAGAGCATGGCGTCCACAGTGGCAGCACGACAGTACTTGTGGCTGCGCAACTGGGCGGTGGATAGTTCCTCCAAGGCGAGGTTAAGTAAGCTTCCCTTTAAAGGGCGCCTGTTGTTCGGGGAGGATTTAGAGAAGTTGGTTAAGGACTTAGGGGAAACCAAAGGTGGTAAGTTGCCAGAGGACAAGCCTAAGTCGAACTGAACGTTTCCGCCTGGTAGGGGACAGCAGCAGGACGTTCGCCGGTCTCGGTTCCAGAGATTCAATTCAGGTCAGCGAAGACACTTTTCCAATAGAAGTCAAGGCTTCCGGGGGTTTCGAGGAGCGGGACGGGGATTTGGTCCTTCCTCCTCCTCGTCCTTCGCTGCCAAAAAGCAGCAATGAGATACGGGGGACCCGGGCAACCTTACTTCCGGTAGGGGGGCGGTTGCAGGAGTTTTATTTTGCCTGGGTCCGAGTAACGTCAGAGCAGTGGGTACTAGAGGTTATTTGAGAGGGTTACGCACTGGAATTGTTGAGACCAGTGCGAGAGGCCTTCGTACAGTCCCCCGGCAAATCGGCCACCAAGTACACAGCTTTGTGGGAGACAGTCCGAAGGCTGCTAGAGCTCAAAGCAATAGTGCCTGTACCGCCAGACCAACGCGGCTACGGTCGATACTCCATTTACTTCGTGGTGCCAAAAAAGGATGGAGGCATCCGTCCGATCCTGGATCTCAAGGGAGTAAATCGTTGCATTCGGTTGTCGCATTTCCATATGGAGAAGCTGCGATCTGTCATCGTGGCAGTGCAAAGGGGAGAATTCCTTACCTCCCTGGATCTGTCAGAGGCCTATCTCCACATTCCGATAGGACCGGAGCATCACAAGTTTCTCAGGTTTGCCATCCCGTTCGGGCATTTTCAGTTCCGAGCGTTACCATTTGGGTTAGCGACGGCGCCGCAAACCTTCACCAAGGTCATGGTGGTGGTGGCGGCGGCCCTAAGACAGGAGGGAATCCTGGTACACCCTTATTTAGATGATTGGCTGATCTGGGCGAAGTCAAGATCCGAGAGCGAGACGGCCACTGCCCGAGTGGTGACCTTTCTGGAGGAGCTCGGTTGGATAGTCAACATGTCAAAGAGTCAATTGGTTCCCTCGCAGAATCTGGAATATCTGGGAGCTCGCTTCGACACGGGGGCAGGAAAGGTGTTCCTAACGTCGGAACGAGTGCAGGGCCTTTGGAAGTTAGTAAAACAGTTTCTTCGATACAAGACGCCCTCAGCATGGCATTATTTCCAATTGCTGGGCACGATGGCCGCCTCCATAGAGATGGTTCCGTTAACGAGGGCCCACATGAGACCGTTGCAGAGAGCATTGCTTTGCCGATGGTCGCATCAACAGGATCCATTATCATGGAAGTTGCGCTGTCCGGCAGAGGACCGACAGTCCCTTCAGTGGTGGTTGCTTCCCACGTCGTTGGAGTGCGGGAGGACGTTGGACACTCCGGCCTGGGTGTCGGTGATGACTGACGCCAGTCTCCTGGGCTGGGGAGCACACTGTCAAGGTTTGTTCGCGCAGGGACAGTGGTTGGCTCAAGAGAAGACATGGTCAATCAACAGGTTGGCGTTAAGAGCAGTGTCCCTAGCGTTGCAGGAGTTTCGGACATTGGTCAAAGGCAAAGCAGTTCGAGTATTTTCCGACAACGCCACAGCGGTATCCTATGTCAACAAGCAAGGGGGAACCAGCAGCGCAGCGCTAGAATCTGAGGCCGAAGCCCTGTGCGGTTGGGCGGAGGTGAATCTTCTGGACCTGTCAGCAGCGCATGTGGCAGGAGTAGACAATATGCAAGCCAATTTTCTCAGTCGGGTGAGAGTGGATCTGGGGGAATGGGCCCTTCATCCCGAGGTTTTCGACATGGTGGTGCGCAAGTGGGGCGCACCGGCCATGGATCTCATGGCGACCTTCGCCTCGGCAAAGGTCAGCCGCTTTTTCAGCAGACGAAGAGAACGGATGTCGGAAGGCTTGGATGCGCTCGTTCAGGACTGGCCGGTAGGGTGTCTGCTGTATGTGTTTCCGCCGTGGGTCCTGATAGGATGAATTCTGCAGCGAATCGAGCAGTTCAAAGGTCAAGTAATTCTGATAGCCCCAGACTGGCCTCGCAGACCCTGGTATGGGGATCTTGTGAGGCTGGTAGTGGCAAAGCCCTGGCAACTTTCTCCTCATCCGGATCTGCTGTCGCAGGGGCCCCTCTTCATGCCTCACGTGGATTAGTTCTCGCTTACGGCTTGGCTCTTGAGAGGGCACGGTTGAAGTCGAGGGGGTATTCCACTGCAGTTATAGCTACCCTGTTGAAGGTCAGGAAGAGGTCCACTTCCCTAGCATACGTCCGTATCTGGAGGGTTTTCGAAGCTTGGTGCGTAGAAAAGAAGTGTGAGGCCTTAAAATCCTCCATCCCTCTGATCTTAGAATTTCTGCAGGACGGATTTGTCAAAGGACTAGCTGCTGCTTCGCTGCGGGTGCAGGTAGCAGCTTTGTCGTGTTACAGAGGTAGGATAGGAGGTCAGACCCTCGGGTGTCAGTGGGATGTTAAGTGGTTCCTCAGGGCGGTGTCGCTAGCGCGGCCTCCGGCTAGACAGATCATTCCTAGGTGGCACCTGCCACTCGTGCTGGACACGATGGAGCGCGAGCCCTTCGAACCGTTGTCTCGGGCGTCGATCAAAGATCTCACTCTCAAGGCGGTGTTTTTGGTGGCCATCTGTTCGGCGATAAGAGTCTCAGAATTGCAAGCGCTTTCCTGTAGAGAGCCTTTTCTGTCGTTCTTTGCAACGAAGGTGGTTTTAAGAACTGTGCCGGCTTTCCTCCCTAAAGTGGTTTCGCCTTTTCACGTAAATCAGGAAATTTCCTTACTGGTGTTCTCCCCGGACGCGGGGGCCAGACGTTTCACCTGTTGGATGTCCGTAGGGCACTGAAGAAATACCTTCATCGGACGTCCAGTTTCCGCAAGTCGGACAGACTCTTTGTCCTCTTTGCGGGCTCGAGAAAGGGAGAAGCTGCATCAAAAGCGTCCATCGCAAGGTGGATTAAAGAGGCCATTGCGTCGGCTTACATATTGAAAGGTAAGTCGGTGCCAGAAGGGCTTAGAGCACATTCCACTAGATCGCAAGCCTCTTCCTGGGCAGAGGTGCGTTTAGTGCCTCTGGCGGAGATTTGCAAGGTGGCGACTTGGTCGTCCCTACACTCTTTTGTGAAACATTTACCGTCTAGATGTGCAAAGGGCGGAAGAGACCTATTTTGGATCGGCAGTGCTGCATGCTGGTCTACCAGGTCCCTCCCATGTTTGAAGTTCTTTTCACTGCTCTGGTACAGACCCAGAGGTCCGGGACTAGACTGGATACACGATCAGGAAGGTGAAATTAGACTTACCTGCTAATTGTTGTTCCTGGAGTGTAGCCAGTCTAGTCCCGTGTCCCTCCCCAGTGTTTCTCGTTCTGCAGTGGCGTGCTGGGTTGAGACCAGTTACAGGTAAGAGTACTTTGTGCATTGCGATTCCTTAGTAGCTTCAGGTGGACGTTGGAGTATTCGATAGTTGAAAAAAAAAAAGACGACAATGTTTATTTTTCATTGCTGTTAGGGGCTTTTTCCTTTCTGATGGAGGAGGGAGTGGCCTGCTTAAGTTAAAGTCACGATATTTTAGCGGAATTTCCGTTATGTAATCCGGTGGGTTTCCAGATTTTTTGGTTTAAGGGTTACGTAGTTAGTACTTCTGTTATATTCTTACTTGTGCCTCCAGTGAGTCTGCTTTGTCAATAGGTTACTGATGACAGGAGGTGGATCCCGAGAGGATATACCGGTGACATCACAAAAAGGAGGAGTTTCTCAGTCTCCAAGCCGCTGGATGAGATAGGGAACCCAGAGGTCCGGGACTAGACTGGCTACACTCCAGGAACAACAATTAGCAGGTAAATCTAATTTCACCATACCCAGACCAAGGTGATGTTACAATTTTGGCCTCAATAAATATATTATACTCAATATACTTGGAATAACATATATTTATGGATACAGGAAAAAAAAAAAACAATCAATGTCAGTATGTAGGGATAACAATATCAAATTCCCAAAATGGGTGTTACTTCACACTCCTTATTATCCTTTACCAAACTCTTGACAATAAACTTCTTCACATGAGAATCTTTTGTGTTACAACTTCACCAATGACAACTTAGAGTTCATGTACATCACCCAGATTAAATTCAAAGAAATCTATACCTGAAAAACCTTTGAGTTCAGTTCAGAGAAAGTGCAATATAACTCACGAATGTCTCTTGTGATGGGGCCCATAATAATCTCTTCTGGATCTTCAGCATTGTTGATGGTAGCGTGCAGTTGAAATTCTTCAGTCTGGATCACTGTTGAACCTACTACCTAGCTTTAAAAAAATCAATAAGGCAAAACCCTAAATCCTGTAGAGGTTCACAGTCTCACTGAATAAGATTTTCTGGACTGCGGTACTGTCCCTTTCCTACAAAAAACAAATGATAATTAAAGGACTCCATCTAAACCCTGTTAACTAAAGCCTCCTTCCATACCTATTAGCCTTTAAAAATGTACCAGATTCTCTTAATGTCTCTCTCTTTTCTCAGAATGATGCAAAAAGCAGAGTTTGCAAAGAACTCTCAGCTTGGAGATTCAAGGCTTCAGTGATAACTAACACAGCCTGTCAGTTTCAACATTCCATGCTATTCAAACTCAGACCTCTTCCAGGATTTGTCATCCTACTTAAACTGTATTGGAACAGTAAACCTGTTTTCCTTGCATATTATTCAACCTTCATTTAGATTCTGTTTCCCAAAATAGTTGCTCACAAGTTACAGAGATATTCTTTAGTTTCTTTTGAAAAACACCTCAGAAACAAAGCCTATGTCAGCCAGTTTAATACTGCAGACACCATTTAAAGATTTCTAGGAGTATGATATCAAGACATCACTCCTGCTTGTCTTCATTAGCAGTCAGTAGCTTTTAAATCCCACCAGAATTTCTATCCCAGACTATAAATTCCTTCTAATAAAAATCAGGGATCTCAGATTCTCAAACCCTGAATTCAAAATAACTTTCTAACCTTTGTCACAACGGAGCACCAGGCTTTCTTCTATAAATCAGAGAGAATTAAAGTCCTTTTTAAGCCAGAAATTCAGTGTAAACCAATTTTACCTCTGGCTATTCTTCACCAACATTTCCCCTATTAATCCCAGTCTCTTACAAATTATCTTCTAAACAACAGAAAAATAAAACCATAAATTCAGTTTCTTTAGTTCCTCTCAAACATATTGCTCCTATTCTTATCAATCACAGCCCCCAAATGCCAAAGTCAAGAACATACATCTACACTAATCAGCAGCTTCAGTGTCCTTCCTCTTGCACAACTTTAAAAAAGTTCCCCAATAAGCATCCTCCTTTACCTTAAACACTTAAAATTTCAGCTCAAAGCTAGGCTTTTCATAAAAGCTGGACCACCTCAATTTTTTCTAAATCATAAGATTTTATGAACATTTTTATTTTTGAGTACCTCACAAGCATCATCTTTACTTACAGTTGTGGCTTTAAAAACAGATCCCTACACTTCTCTACCATCTTATAATGTGATCTATGGAACCGTAACTAGTTCTCTATATAAACATATATTTTATCACTTCAGTAAGTTTAAATGAGGTTCAAATTACAGAATTAACCTTCCTTAAATATAACTAAAGTCCCTATTTTGTTCTTTTTCTCAGGGGCACAAATCCTTCCCTCAGGGAAACTTAAGCTTTTTCTAGCTACCCAAATCATTTTTTTAAAACAAAAAAACATTTTTGTGAGGCACATCCTCTTGAAACCTTTGAAAAGTTAACTTTAAAAATCACTAAAAATTGCTTTTTTTTCTATGGGCTGACATCACTCTGAAGCTTCTGAGCCTCATTTGCATATGGCCTACAGTTTTCAAGCAGATCTGCAGCCTCCAGCTTGATTTAACTCTGATTTTTTAAATTAAGGGTTAATTAGCCCATAAACCAAAATCAAGGCTTTTCCCCACCTGGGAAGCACATTTTTAATTTTATTTATTTTAAACTCAGGCTCATTTTAAAGGTCTGATTCCTCTATAAAGGGCCTTTTGACTTATTTTCTAAAATCAGGACCTCTGCTCCCTCCTGAGCACCTCTCCTGGCCCTTTTCACAAATTTTGGGCCCTTCTGTGGCCCCGGGACATTTTTAAGGCCTACTAGTCTAATTCCAAGGCCCCCTGCCTCAATTAATTAAATTTGGCCTCTGTGGCACTATAGAGAAAGCTCTGTGCCTATATCCCGCCTCCCTATTCCAGCGGGCCAATCACGGCCCTCCCAACACTTTTAGTGCTCTCCCTTCACAATTTAGGCCTGCTCTGGCCCAAATAACTTCCAAGGCTTCCCCCTTCCTATTTAAATATAAGCCCTCTGCACCCCTCAGCCTCCGGGACCCCCTCCTTCAAAACGGGCTCACCACTGCCCTTTTCCTGCTTCTGGGAACCCTCCTCTTCTGCCTATTATTGGGCCAGGAAGCAGCCCAAGCAACAACAACAAAAAAAAACCCTTGCAGCAACCACCGGAGCACCAGAAAGCATCCAGAAGTCCCTCAGAGCCCTCTCGGACAGGTATAAAATATTTTTTTTCTTGCTGGTTACAGTAAGAAAATGTTAAAAACTTGGCTATTTAAAAAATCCTATGCTGCTTTTATCTGATACAGGTCGTGGCTTTTGTTGTTATTATCCCCAATGGGGGTCATTCTGAGGCACTATTTGTGCAGGCTCCTGCCCCTGTATAACTTCCCTGCCGGTTGGGCGGGGAAGTTAGATGGGGGCGGGGTATGGGTGGCACGGGGGCGAAGAGCGGGCAGGCAGTGGGAGATTCTGATGTCGGCCCTGTACGTCTAGGGCCGGCGGATTGGCTGGGGAAGTTATTTCACGTCCGAGGTGGAATAACTCCCCATGGGCGGGGTTTTTTGTGGAGTCAGTGCTTGGAAGAGGTTAGGAGGGTAAAGTTAATGTCCCGTAACCCAACCCAGGCCATAGGAGGCTGGATCGGGGGTCGGGCTTCGGGGAATTAACTTTGTTGGGCAGCGGCCAGCATCGCGGCTTTTAAATGGAGCTGTGGCTCCATAGCGCTGTGGCTCCATTTAAAAGCTCTGGCTGAGTTAGCAGGGCTATCGCTGTACGTGCAAGCCGGGACTGAATCACATTCCCGGCCTGCACGTACAGGCCTGTTTGCGATTCTGATCCCGCAGGGTTAGAAGTGCCCCATGGGATCAGAATCAAGAACTCCTTTGTACATCCGGATCTGCCCGGACGTACAAAGGAGTTGTACGTCACGATCAGAATCGGGGCCCAACGTGTACGGTTTTATTTGTACTCCGGAATGATTTTGTTGTACTATTCATACTACTCCCTTCTGACTCTATTTTTCTTTGTGACATACTGTATGTCTATCTTTATGTTCCGCTGATTATTGATTCTACTGTAAACCGCTATGATGCCAAATATTGTGCATGTGGTGGTATAACAAATGTTACAAATAAATAAATACATTTTAGAACAGTGGTTCAGACAATAGTAATATCAAACTTGGACCACTGTAATGCCATTTATATTGGGCAACTGAGAAAACATTAATGAATTAATTTTATTTTATGTATTTGGCTATTCTTCTATATTGCTCTTCCACAGATCAAAGTGGTTTACAATTAACAACAACTGGGCTTTTACATCAGACAGGGTACAGCACAACTTGGACCATTAAACATATGGATGAAGCTGCATTTGTTATATACACGTTGGATAATAATGCAGCTTAACTATGTATAATTTAAGGGAGAGTAGATATGTGACAGTATGAATGCTTAGGTAGGATAAAATATGGGATGAAGGGAAGGTTCAACTGTAGTTAGTTTGCGTTGTGTGTATTTTGATCTTGTGTTTAAGTCTTGTCTCCATAAAATTTTATGAACAAGTTAGATTACGGAATGTCGGTAAGTCTGTGTTGTTCCTTATCTTGTCTGGGAGGGTATTCCATAATCCAGGAGCGTACAGATTGCGTATTGATTACTCTTTGCTTTTTCTATTGGGACTGTTAGCATATTCTGTGTTGTCTCCCTCATCTCTCATTTGTTCCATGCGTATTGAAGTAGATGTTTTAAGCAATTGGAAGTTAATCATGGGTGATTTTGAATGTAGTCTTAATTGCCATGTAATGAATTCTACTGTTTATGGGAAGCCAGTGCAGTTGCTTTAAAATTGGAGTAATGTGCTCAGATCTTGCTTTTCCTAGTATGATTCGTGCTACTCTATTTTGCGCTGTTTGTAATGCTCATAGTGAATGTTTGGGTACTCCATGTAGTATGATGTTAGCATAGTCGAAGTGCGGAAAAATTATTGCTTGAAGAACTGTTCTGAGGTCATAGGGGTCTAGTAATGGATGCAGTTATCGTAGAGTTCTTATTTTGCTGTAAATTATTTTAACGGAATTGTTGATGTGAGAGTTTCGGTTCATTCTTTGGTCAAGTATGATTCCTAAGTAGCGTACCTCTTGTTTTATTTACAATTCAGCATTCTTTAATTTCAGTGAGGGTGGTAGTTTGAAGGCCTCATTTCTCAGTACCTCAGTCTTTTAGTAGTTTATTTTGAGATGATTGTTTTCTAGCCATTGGGCCACTGTGTTGAAACAGTTTATGAAATCTGTGAAGTAAGGGCATGACATGTCAAATTTTGTGTAAAACATAATGTCGTCAGCATAAATATGGATTTTTACCTTGTGTGCTCATAATATCGTGCACAGGGGGTGAATGTACAGGTTGAAAAGCAGAGCGGACAGTGCTGATCCTTGGGAGACTCCTCTCTGTTGGGGATATGGTACAGAGGTGTTCTGACCTAGTTTTATCTTTTGGTTGTGGTCTGTTAGATATGATTGGAACCATTTAAGTGTTCTTTCTTCAAGTCCTCTTGTTTGCAGACATGATAGGAGTGTATTATGGCATGTTGAGTCAAATGCTGCTTTTATAGCAAGGAAAATTAACATGAAACCTTGTATTGGTTTTTGGAGTCCCCTCATTAGTGTGTCCATTAGTGATATTAATAATGTTTCGACTCTGTGATATGGTCTAAATCCATGTTATTGTGGGTCAAGCAGTGCATGGGTGTCAATGAAATCCTGTAGTTGTTTCTGTACCACCTTTTCGATTATTTTTGCTGTGAAGGGTAAGCTTGATATTGGTCGGTAAGAGGTTGGGTCTTTATTGTCAAGTGAGGGTTTTTTTAGCATAGGCCGTACTGAGGCCATCTTTAGGCATTGTGGCATATATCCATGGGTGAGTGATAGTTGTGTTATTTTTGTGATAGTTTCTACTAGGCTCCAATTTGGTTATTTTTATCCAACTTATTGGACAGGGGTCAAGTGGTGATGTTGTGGTGTTAAGGTTTGTTATTAGTTTTTCTATTTGTTCCTTGGTTACTGAGGTAAACCTTTTCCGGGAGGTGTTTTCTGGGAGGATCTTCAGCAGTGTAATGGGTGTGATACTTTGGTATGCTAGTTGTCTTTGCATTTGTGCAGCCATCCGATCTGTAGACAGTGGATTGGGTTCCATTCTTTGCTATGAGAGTAGCAATAGTGAATTAACTATACTGAATAGTTCCCTTGGTCTATTGAGTGAGGTCATTATTAGTTTTGTGTAGTAATTTATTTGTGTCTGTTGCGTTTCAATATTCATTTAGTTTCTGCATGTAGAGGTTTCTGTCTGTTGTGAGTTTTGATTTTCTCCACCTGTGTTCAGTCTGTCACAGTTTTTGTTTCATCTCTCTTAGTGTTGTCGTGTACCATGGTGCTCTTTTCCCTTTTCTCTTATTTGGACTCTGATGAAGAGCTGAGGCTGCTGCACTTATAGTTTCATTCCAGTTATTTAAATGTAGGCCCAGATCATCTGTCTTTATGTTTATTTTAGGAGCGAGTTCTTCTATAAATGCATTTTTAGCAAAGTGTCTGAATCTTCGATATGTTGCATGTTTGTGTTTAGTGCTGGTATGGTTGTCCTCCGTTGGAATTACAAAGTCTATTAATGTAATGTAAGGTCAGACCAGGGTACATTGGTCAATTGGAATGTTACACTGTTTCTTAGTCCTGTCATCATGATAGGTGTGAATATTAGATCAAGTGTGGCACCTTTTTCATGTGTGGAAGTGTCTATGAGCTGGGAGTATCTTAATGAGGTCATTGCAGATGCGAGGTTAAAGTCTCCTACGAGAATTAGGTTTTCCTTGCTGGTATTATTGCATACTATTTCTAGGATTGAGAAGAAGTTGGTATTTGATGTTGGTGATCTATATACTAGGCAGAAAGTTAAGTTATGCATTTGTTAGTTATAGTTAGGAGGTCAATTCATTCTGTGCACTCTGAATACTGTTGAAGCATAATTTACTTTTTTGTTAATATTAGAACTCCCCCGCTCTTTTGTGACATCTAGGGCAGCTCATGATGTCATAATTACTTTGTTTTAATTGGTCCAGGAGTACAGAATCATTCTCCTTTAGCTATGACTGTTTTGGCTAACACATCTGGCAAGTGCTGTTTCATTATAGGAATTTTATAACAAACTGATCTCGCATTAATCGGAGAATATCTTATCCTCTAATTTGTTTGGTGTTGTTTTATGTTTTTGTATTCTATAGTATTAGGTTGGATATGGATTTGGGGGGGGGGGGTCGTAATTTTATTTTTTCATTTTCGTAGTGGGATGTGTGTCCTTTGAGGCCATAGCCTTGGATAATTGGGATTTGCATGGTAGTCTACTCTCATTAATAGGATTATCAGTATAATCATGCTTTAGGCTGATTAAAATGTTGTAGTAGGAACATCTTGTACGTCAGATATTCTTTGTAATTCGTTTGAAGCTATAGGTGAGATGAGTATGATCCCTTGATCTGTGTTAGTTCTGCATGTTGATGGGATAGCAGTATTCTCTCATTTAAACTTGTAGTTTTTAGTTGAAGCTTTAGTTGAAGCTATGAGTGGGTGCACATGGTATTAGAGTGTTTCCTAATAGTTGAGTTATAAAGTTACTGTTATAAATGTTATAAAACATTTAGTTAGAAACTAAATGAATATTGATATGAACACCTGGTTTGCAGCCAATAATAAGACGGTCAACTACGATAAAACTGAGGCTATGTTCATCACCAGGAACACTACCTTCACTCCACTACAAACCATCACCATTTTAGATAAGCTTATAGTAGTTAAAGATAAGGTTAAATATCTGGGCATCACAATGGACAGAGCACTAAACCTGAAATCCTACATCACAAAAACTACAAACAAGGCCTATCAACGCTTAAGGATCATCAGAAAACTCAAGCCATTACTCTGCCAGGATCACTTCCGCACAGTATGCCAAGCACTCATTACACCTCTGCTTGACTACGGAAACTCGTTATATCAAGGCCTCCCTCAACAAGCCCTACACCCACTCCAAATGGTGCAAAACACTGCGGCACACATCATTACAGACACTCCAAGATCAGAGCACATCACCCCAGTCTTACAGCAACTACACTGGCTGCCCATGATGGCCAGAGCAAAATACAAAATAATCCTAATCATCTTTAAAATCATCCACCAGCTCTCAGCAGAGGCACTCCAATACATCATAATAAAAGATACCTGTAACAGACCGAGAAGAAACAATAAAGACAACATGATCGGCACACCTGCAGGATTCCACAAGACTAAACCAACAACTTCAAAAAGAGCTCCCTCCTTACTAGCGCCCACACTCTGGAATTCCCTCCCAACAAGCCTGAGAGCATTAGATGACCTAATGGAATTCCAAAAGGACCTCAAAACTTATCTCTTTATTGAAACTTATCAGCTGATAGAAAACACTCCCCACCCAAACAGTAATACATCTACTGCCAATAATTCGATATTCAATCATCCAGAATAGGCATATAAGTTAATGACATAACATCAACTCAGTATTTATTTATTTATTTACATTCTCTTATATACCGCGCTATTCTGCATCAGTGCGGTTTACATTGAACAGGGCATTATAACTTGGAGATAACTATTTTACAGGGAACATGGGCTATGGAGGGTTAAGTGGCTTGCCCAAGACCACAAGGAGCACCTGTGGGACTAGAAACCCCAGTCCTTCCGGCCCAAGGTTGCTGTCCTCTAGTGGGATTTGAACCCCCGACCTTCCGGCCTGAAGTACCTTGCCCCAACCACTAGGCCACTCCTCCACTCCTCCACTCCACAGTACCCACTCACCCCAAACACTCATCCTAAACAAACATAATATAACATTGTTACTTACCTCGTACTGTCCATATGTTACCCCTATGATAAATGCAACCCTCCAATTGTACTGTCTAGATGTTGTTAAGTACCTCTATGTTGTTATGTACCCCTATGTTAAATGTAACCCTCCTATTGTGATGTGACCACTTTGATTGAAGGATAAGGTGGTATACAAATCAGTTTAAATAAATACAATAAATAAATATTGTCCTCTTACATCTTACATTAAGGAATTTGCAGTTGTACTGCAGGCTGTGGCTAAGGGTATCAGGGGTTTGTTACTCAAATGTGGTGTCAATTGTGGATTGTGGTAGATGTTGTTGGGTGGCTGATTCAGTGGGCTGAGGCGGTGTTCATATAAGGAAAGGAGGCAATTTTATAAGAAGCTCTGTAAAGTTACATGCCATCAACACACTTAAGTCATCTACTGTATTTACTCGAGTCTAATGCGCCATTGAATGTAATGCGCACCCTTATTGTGAATGGCTTGAATGTTAAAAAAATGTTTGCTGGCGATTGTAGTGCGCCCTCCGCACCTCCCCCCCTTAGTTCTTCTTTGCCCCGTGCAGCCGCTGCTTCTGCTTTTCACAGAGCAGCGGCTGCAATAAAGTTAAAAGGGATCCAATGGCAAAGGCGGTTTCGGCAACGGCAAGGGTGCAGCGGCAACAGCGGTGGCAAGAGTGCCGGCGACTTCGGCAACGGTGGCTACAGCGGCAAAAACGGCTTCAGTAATAGCGAGCAGGGTGCCGGCAGCCTTGGTAACGGCGGCAATGGCAAGGGCGCCGATCGCCCGTCTCCTCTGACATCACTTCCTCGGGCGCTGCTGCAGAAGGAGTTCCCAGCCTCTGACAGGTTTTGTTTTGGCTTTCCTTTTAGCTGGCACTGCGGAAGTCTCCTGTTCTCCCTCACTCTTGTCTCCTGCTCATCTTCAGCACCACCGAGGTGAGAGAGACATTACCGCAGCCGTTGCCACCGTTACCGAGGCTGCCGGTGCCCTTCTCACTGTTACTGAAGCCGTTTTTGCCACTGTAGCCACCGTTGCCGAAGCCGCCGGCACTCTTGCCACCGCTACTGCCCCCTTGCTGTTGCCGAAACCGCCTTTGCCACCGGATCCCTTTTAACTTTATTGCAGCCGTTGCTCTGTGAAAAGCAGAAGCAGCGGCTGCATGGGGCAAAGCAGCACTAAGGGGGGGGGGGTGCGGAGGGCGAAGCAGCACTAAGGGGGGCCGGTGTAGAGCAGTGTGCCTCCCAATGTAAGGCGCCCTCGAATGTAATGCGCACCCTGAATTTACAGCCTCTTTTTGACCAGAAAAGGTGCGCATTACATTTGAGTAAATACGGTATTTGAGATCTAGTACAGATAGGCTACTTAGAACTCCATCGAAAGAAGTTGAAAAGTTTCAGACTAGGTGCAACGAGTTTTCTAAAACAGCACCTGTGTTACAGAATTAGCTCCTTTAGAACTGTAGGATAATGACAATATCAGAGACTGGTATCAGCAGGCTTTCTAGATATAGGGTTTAATGAGCAGAGCTGGATATAGACAGAGAGTTACAGAAGTTGCTGTTTTTATTATTAGAAGTTATACTTTTTACTTTTAGGGGCATGTTTACTAAAGTGCGCCAACAGGCAGTGTGGGGTTCAGCGTGTGCCAAAAATGTGGGCATGCTAAAAATCCCACACTAACCCCATTGTGTGAGCTGGGGTGGAGACTGGGCAATTCAGGGGTGGAGCGTGCACATCGCGGTTGTGTTGGCATCTCTGGCGAGCACTAATTGGCAGTGTTGCACTCCGTGTGCTTCAATGGGTGGCGTTAAGTGTACCGGTGTTTATTGTGCGAAACAGCATATCACAGGGTGGCATGAAACCTGCGCTAGCCACATGGCGCACATATGGGGCATGCCTCCATTCTTTAGTACAGGTATAACGCCACCCCTACTTTCATTTTGGGGCTGAATGTGCCCCTTAGTTTCATAGGCAAGGTACTTCAGGCTGGAAGGTCGGGGGTTCAAATCCCACTAGAGGACAGCAACCTTGGGCCGGAAGGACTGGGGTTTCTAGTTCCACAGGTGCTCCTTGTGGTCTTGGGCAAGCCACTTAACCCTCCATAGCCCATGCTCCCTGTACAATAGTTATCTCCAAGTTATAATGCCCTGTTCAATGTAATTTCAGTTTGTTCAATGTAAACCACACTGATGCAGAATAGCGCGGTATATAAGAGAATGTAAATAAATAATAGGCTTTTTTCTAATCATGCTTTTTGGTATCTGGTTTTTAAATTATTGTAGTATGAATGCTGCAACCCATCTACAGCCTAAAACTTTCTTGTTAACCGTTATCTTTATGTATTTCAATAAACTAACATGGCATCCATATTACTTCAGGTATTTTAAAGCCTCAGGTAATAAATGGATTGTAATTTGCAGCTGTTCCTGATGACAAGTTTGTTAAAAACAAGTGCGCCAAGAATGGTTCGTAGAGCAGAATGTGGAACTGTGGGATTTTCTTTTTCTTACAGATGCTCTAGTATTTTCTACGTGATTTAATTATGTGTGTGTGTGTGTGTACAAAGGAACCCAGTAACATAGAAACATGACAGCAGATAAAGACCATACGCCTATCCAGTCTGCCCTTCCATACCAACTACTAGAGTCCCTTTTTTGCCTTAAGAGATCTTCTATGTTTGCACCATGTTTTCTTGAATTCAGATACAGTCTTTGTCTCAACTTCCTCCACTGGGAAACTATTCTATGCATCTACCACTCTTTCTGTATATTACTCCTGAGTCTATCCCCTTTTACCTTCATCCTATACCCCCTCGTTGCAGTAGCAGGAGTATGAAAAAAAACTGTTCTGTGATATATTTAAATATGCATATCCTTTATCAGACTCTTTAAAGGAAATATCAGTGACATTACTATCCTACATCTAAAATTATAAATTTTTTTTAAAGTTTATTGAGATTGATAGTGGTAAAAGATAGATGTTATGATTATATAAGGATTTGGGTGTTACAGGGGTTAGAATTTGTATAAATAAAGAACTGGTAATTACTGATCATCCCATAAAAGTGTGTATTCCCATGACAGCATGCAACATAAAGCCCCTGTGCGCCAGATATAAAGTGCTCATTTATTTATCTTTTATGATTACAATGCACTGCATGGGAAATTTACCACAGTTTACAAGTAAATATTAACACTTTCGTTTAGTGGATGCATATTTTCTCTTCATGTTGTAAAATCAAAGTAACTAAACATCTAAGAACAAGCCAAGCATTTCAGTATACAATGATGGACCCGAGAGAGCGGTGACAAACTTATGGCACAAACAACAGGCTCACAGGCCTGAGCTCATTTGTTATTAGTGTGGTGTAGAAGGTCCCTCAGATCCCTTAGAGAGAGCTAAAACGCAGGATTTAGATTCAGTTGATGAAAGAAAACAAATGCACATGGCTCCTGGTTTCCAGGGAAACCACAAACAGAGCAGATCAGTGGAGAGGAAAACACGCCCCTGCTGCAGTTCAGCTCATCGGTCACGAGCTGAGGCAGAACACCTGCTGGAGGGAGGGGTCAGATTAAACCCAGGAAACCAGAGATATAAGAGAAGCTCATTAGGAAGGAAGTTAGCACAGCCAGAAACACAGCCAGGAGAGCAGCTGAGAACACAGCTGTTAGATCAGCCACGAGTGCAAGCAAGAGAGCAGTCACGAGAAGCAGAGGATTGGCTTGGGAGTGAAGATTCAGAGGAACTAATGGTAACACAAGATTCTCTGACCTTTGACTCAGAAAGGGGAATCAGCAAAAGAAACGAGCAGAGAACAAGTGCAAAGGAGCCAGGTACATGCAGCCCAGGTTTGGTGCCGTATATAAGAGGCAGCCAGAAGGGAAAGGTACCAAGAAGGCAGACTTGTGCGAATGTAGAAACTCCAAGGCTTGTATCTGTAGCTGATCCTGGAGTGACTGGTATAAAAGCAAAGCTGTTTTTAAGAAGTGCTCTGATATTAGCCCAGAAGGGTGGGGCTTTACGTGTGCTGAATACTGTGGCCATTCCCAACCTTGTGTAGCAGAAGGCTGCAGGGAAAAGTCTCATGCTGAAGGAATAGGTGTGTGTTTGGAAACACCCTGTAGTCAATTGCAGACATTTCCAGCTGAGAACCAATATGAACCAATGGAAACGGAACCGTCTTTAGAATACCTGCCTGTTGAGTCAATGGACTGTACAATATCTGTGTCTGAGAAGATAAAACCTGTGTGCTAGGATTAAGCTGTGCATAGAGAGAGCTGCAGGTAGCAGCTAGAAGAAAAAGCACCAAAGGTTTTGGAACAGAGAATTGCTCTTTAAGTTGGATTACTGTGATGCTGATATAGGAAGCTGTTTATGTTCCAGTCTTATATTATTTCCTGCCAGAAGATACACGGCCAACTGTTCTTTATTTTCTGTTATGCAAAAGCCGTTTGGAAGGGGAATTAAAATCCTGTTATTTGCCTGAACCACTCGAGCTCCACTACTCTCTTTATTTCAGTTGGTGAAAACTACAACTCCCAGGAGGCAGTGCTTTCCCCAAGCACTATTTTCTTACCGGAAGAAGGGATCAGGCCGCTTAACTCTACAAGCACAAGCTGTGGGGTGATAGCGACATTACATTAGTCACCCTTAATTTTGTCATCTGTTGTTTTCTTGAAACATATGGCAGAAACAAAGTGATAACCATAGTAAAGTCTTTTTGGCCTGACATTTTCTACTTGCTATTGTGGGCTCTAATTCAATCTGAATGAGCGCGAGAATTGTCTAGGGAACTTTTTCCCCTTGGTGTATATCCCTCTTCTAGTGCACTCATAGCTACAAAAATCCCATCCATTAAGCAATCATAGGCCCTATGTCTGGCCATTGTTCAACAGCTATTATACTTTTTAACATCTTTGTTAGTGATATTGCAGAAGGGCTGTTGGTAAGGTTTGCCTCTTTGCGGATGATACCAAAATCTTCAAGAGTAGACACCTAGGGAGGTGTAGATAACATGAGGAAGGATCTAGCTAAGCTCCAAGAATGGCCTAGAATTTGGAAGTTGAGATTTAATGCTAAAAAATGTAGGGTCATGCTTTTGAGCTGCAACAATCCAAGGGAGCAGTACAGTATAGGGGGGGCGACACACTTCTGTCCACAAAAAAAGAATGGGACTTAGGCATGATTGTGTCTGATGATCTCAAAGTAGCTAAACAGGTAGAAAAGGCGACAGCGAAAGCTAGGAGGATTCTTGGGTCATTCAAGGACAACAATCTCACTGAACTTCATCCCATAACCTAACACTGTTGTTATAACACCATGCTTCATATAGTTCTAATGCATGTTTCATGTACTGTACTGGTTATGTCCTGTATAAGTAGTTTAATTCTACATGTAAACAGTTCATTCCCCCCACTTAATTTATCAACTACTTTTCTCCAAGTTGTACTCCCTTGTTTAA
This sequence comes from Ichthyophis bannanicus, assembly GCA_033557465.1. NCBI lineage: Eukaryota > Metazoa > Chordata > Amphibia > Gymnophiona > Ichthyophiidae > Ichthyophis > Ichthyophis bannanicus. Next base: position 1,132,814,218 of record CM066033.1, read on the forward strand.
TTAAAACAATTCCTCTGTAATAATTGTTATGTTGGATATAAAAACTGCTAAATAAATAAAATAAATAACGACATTAAGTTATTTGTTACTTGTAACTGTTGTCTGTAAGCTGCCTTGTGCAGTAGTTGAAATGTTCCTTGTAAACTGCTTTGATTATCTAGATAAAGCAGTATATAAAATAAATAAATAAATAGGAAGAGGAATGGCCAGCTGAAGAAAGGAGGTGATAGTGCCTTTGTATGTTTTTGGTGCGACCTCATTTGAAGTATTGTGTGCAATTCTGGAGACCGCATCTTCAAAAGGATATAAACAGGGTGGAGCTGGTGCAGAGGGTGGCTACTAAAATAGTTAATGGTCTTCGTTATAAAGCATATGAGGACAGACTTAAAGACCTTAATATGTATACTTTAGAAGAAAGGTGGGGCAGAGGTGATATAACTGAGACGTTTAAATACCTCAGTGGCATAAAAACATAGGAGGAGAGCCTCTTTCAATTGAAAGCAAGCTCTGCTACGGGGGAAAATAGGATGAGGGTGAAAGGGATAGACTCAGGAGTAATATGTGGAAATATTTCTTTATGGAAAGAGTGATAGATGCATGGAATAGTCTCCCAGTGGAGGTGGTAGAGATGAAGACAGTAACTGAATTCAGAAAAGCATGGGACAATCACAGAGGCTGTCTAAAGGAAAAAAGTGGACTCTTGTAGTGGGTGATATGGAAGGGCAGACTAGACAGACCATGTGGTCTTTTTCTGCAGTTATGTTTCTATGTGTCTATTCTTTCTCCCACCATCCCACGCCATCACTAGGCCTGACCAGCTCAGGAAGTGAAAGCCCTGGGCAGGGAACTGAAAACAGGCCTCCATGCATGGCAGTGCCAAGCATTACCACGGGAATTAGTCCTTGCAGGGAATCATACAGCACGATCTTTCAGACTGGAATTTGAAAATCTTGCCTATTTGTTAAGGGGAAATAAAACCAAATCTTCTTAACATTCTTGGATTGATTTTAATGTTCTGTCCTTGTTTTGTTACTAAAGTGCACTGAGCAGCTAATGTGTGTTTTTGTGTGCGGTAACATCCTGTTCAGGCCCACAGTAACTAGTATTGCAGGAGCAGAACTGTTGCCGCACACTGATTTGGGCACTCACAGCTACTCGTGTATTGGGGTGCTGAATGGATAAGGTAGGGGTGGAGAGTTGGCATGCTGAGCACACTGTAGTTAGCACAGGGGGGACATGCTGCATACTGTCAATGTTCACAACGGCATGGTGAACCTAACGCCACTGCAATAGGTGAAATTAGGTGCACCCGCTGTATTTTCGCTGCTCGTTAGGATATGCTTCAGCATGTTAACTGTTGGGGACATGCTGGTTTTTACAACCAACATGCATTGAGCACAGCAACTAACACACTTTAGTTAAAGGGCCTCTACATCTGGCATAAATTTTGTACTAGAAGACGACTAGGGTAAAAGATAACCAGATGAACCTCTTTGTATCAAGAAAACCAGCTCTTGCCTTTTTGAGGTAACTCAGAAGGGAGGAAGCTGAAACTAGCATTTTATTGCATCCTGTTATAGACCAAATCCAGTTTTAGATGCCACTAGCAGTGAGCTTGAACACAGAACAGAAGTGCACACCGTTTTACCTACTTCATCTACTCTTAAAGTCATGTTATCTTTGTCAGTGAAAATGGGACGCCAGCATTACTTTATTGCTTTATCAGATTCCCTGTAAAATGCTCTCGCTGATGCCAAATTGACAAGAAATTTCAACTGCGTATTTTTAACATTTTGCCTCCCGTTTCCCTTTCTTTAATGAATGTCTGATCTATGCTGCTATAGATTACATTCTCGTTTCCCTTTATGCTAATTTGATATAAAAACTTTTTAATTATTGATTTTCTTTATATATTCATGCTCTTTTGGCAATATAATATTGATGTTTTCATTTGCTGTACACTATGGTGGGAAGTTCTGGCATAGCAATTAATAGGTTTCAAATGAAATTAAGCTTATTAGATGAAAACTGTATGCACTATGAGGCCTGGTTACTAAAGAGAGCTACCGGGTAGTGTGGGGTTCAGCACACACCAAGTGCGCTGCGCTGAAATTAAGCGCAAAGCACCATGCTATAAAGTCTGCGCTAATCAGGTAGCATGAGATTGGGTAGGGAAAGGGCAGGTTGGGGTGTGATGTGGATGTTGATGGCATGCTGCGGTTAGCACAGATTTTATGGGTGTGCGCTGCGACAGTTGCACTTAGTGTGGGCACACTTCCTGCCACCTCAATGGATGGTGTTACCTGTGATTACGTGCCACTTAGCACAGTACTGCACAATTGCAACACACTATCATCATGGGGTACTGAGGCATATGCCCACATTAGCGCCACCTCCTCACACTACCAGCACATCCTTTAACAAACATGCCCTTATATAAAGTGAAATATTTCACACGCACATCTATGTAGTCTGTTTGCCTCGTGATACTTAGAATTTCATCGAGAGGTAACTGCTACGCTAAGTAGTTCCACTTTTAATAACTCAATTTTAGCAGCATTAGTAAGAGAATAATAATAATCACACATGCTAGATCTGACTGGTCTTGTCTGGTGATGATGTCTCAAATGGCATAAGGACCCATTTAACATAATGTACAATGTCAGTGCTGTGCCGCTTAGAAAAATGGCTGCGCCTAGAGATGGAGGATAATTGGTTGTATTTTTTTTTTTTTACTGCATAAGAACATAAGATATGCCATACTGGGTCAGACCAAGGTCCATCAAGCCCAGTATCCTGTTTCCAACAGTGACCAATCCAGGTCACAAGTACAGCGTAGTTACTCACCTGTAACAGGTGTTCTCCAGGAGCAGCAGGAATCAGTCCTCACTTATGGGTGACGTCGGCGCCGACGGAGCCCTCGCGGAGCAATTTTCCCCAGCTTTCAAAGAAAGCCTTTGGGAATTGCAGCGCGCATGCGCGGTCGTCTTCCCGCCCGAAGGTGCCATCTTAGCCAGTCAGATGACATAGCTAAAAAAGACAGCATAAAAATTTGCAAAAGAACATAAGCAGACGATTGCAACTCCAAGGGGAGGAGGGAGGGTAGTGAGGACTGATTCCTGCTGCTCCTGGAGAACACCTGTTACAGGTGAGTAACTACGCTTTCTCCAGGACCAAGCAGGAAGTCAGTCCTCACTTATGGGACTCCCAAGCTCAAGGCTACCGGAGACCCTAAGCACAAAAATGAGCTCCCTCTAGCTCAGCAGCACAGAAGGATAGAATCTTCGCTGAATTATCACCCACCGGTAGCCCACATCCGGGATGGAGGGTAGGAGTTGCTCAGACCTCAAAGAGATTACGGAGGACTGCCTGTCCGAAAGCACTGTCCCTACGGGACTCCCTCTCGAGACAGTAATGGACCGCAAAAGTCTGGCTCGAAGACCAAGTAGCGGCCCGGCAGATGTCTGCCAGCGGAACAGAGCGGAGGTAAGCCACTGACGTGGCCTTTGCCCGAACGCAATGAGCCGTGACTCGACTTTCTAAGGAGAGTCCGGCTGCCCCATAAGCCCAAGAGATACAGTCCGCAACCCAGATGGACAGAGTACGCTTGGAGACCGGGAGCCCCAATTTATTGGGGTCAAAAGACACAAAAAGCTGAACAGCTTTACGGTGCTCCCGCGTACGGTCAAGGTAGAAGTTCAATGCCCTTCTACAGTCCAGGGTATGGAGGACCGTTTCAGCTCGGCTGGAGTGTGGTCTGGGAAAGAAGGTTGGAAGTACCACCTCCTGATTGATGTGAAAAGGGGAGACCACTTTAGGCAGAAATTTCGGGTGAGTCCGAAGGACTACCCTATTCTTGTAGAACCTAGTGTAAGGGGGATCAGACACGAGGGCCTGCAATTCACTTACGCGCCTAGCGGAAGTGAGGGCTATCAAGAACAGCGTTTTCCAGGACAGAAAACGGAGAGAACAGGTAGCCATAGGTTCAAAAGGCGGACAGGTGATCCGCTGTAAAACCACATTCAGGTCCCAGTCAGGTGCTGGCGGGCGCAGAGGTGGTTTAAGTAGAAGGAGACCTCGGAGAAACCTCGCTACGATAGGGTCGTTGGAGAGAGGTCTGCCGTCCACCGGCACATGATGTGCTGAAAGAGCACTGAGGTGAACTTTGACGGAGTTGGACTTAAGTCCCAGATTAGAGAGGTGTAGCAAGTACTGTAAGATCACCGACACCGGGCAGGAGAAGGGATCCTGAGACTGTTGGGAACACCAGATTGCAAAGCGACGCCATTTAAGGGCGTAGCATTTGCGGGTAGAAGGCCGTCGCGAAGCCAAGACGACCTCCTCCACCTCCGCCGGCAAGAGAAGAGGAGCAAGGACTACCCTTTCAGCAGCCAGGCCATGAGGTTGAGAGACCGGAGGTTGGGGTGCAGTAGGGACCCCTGATCCTGGGTGAGGAGATCCGGTTGTACCCCCAGAGGGATTGGATCCTCCACCGCCAGTTGCAGCAGGAGCGGAAACCACGGCTGCCTGGGCCAGCGAGGGGCCACCAGGATCATGAAGGCTTTGTCTCGGAGAACCTTGAAAAGAGTCCGAGAGACTAACGGGATGGGAGGGAAAGCGTACAGAAGGCTCCCCGACCATGAGATCAGAAAGGCGTCCGCCGCAACCCGAAGGGGGTGTGGCTGACGAGAGCAGAAGCGAGGAAGCTGCCGGTTGTGAGGACTGGCAAAGAGATCCACCGTGGGGAGGCCCCACCTGAGGAAGAGCTTCTGAACGATCAAGGGATCCAGACGCCACTCGTGCGGCTGGAGGACCCTGCTGAGTTTGTCCGCCAGGCAATTTTCTTGGCCCGAGAGATAAACTGCCTTGAGGAGAATGCCGTGACTGACGGCCCAAGAGCAGAGCTTCTGTGCCTCCCGGCAGAGGAGGAAGGAGCCCGTGCCCCCCTGCTTGTTCACGTAGAACATGGCAACTTGATTGTCCGTCTGGACAAGGACGGACTGTTGGGAGGTCAGGTGGGAGAAGGCCCTGAGAGCTAGGCGGATCGCCCTGAGCTCCAGGAAGTTGATCTGCTGAGCAGACTCCCACTTGGTCCAGAGGCCCTGAGTGCGAGCCTCTTGGCAATGTGCTCCCCAGCCCAGGAGAGATGCATCGGTGGTCAGCACCCGGGTCGGCTGAGGTGACTGGAAAGGCATTCCCAATATCAGGTTCGGCTGCCGGAGCCACCACCGGATAGACGAGACCAGCGGCTCGGAGACGCGCACAAGGTCTGCTAGGCCGCCTGTGGCTTGCCGCCACTGCCGGCGGAGACACCATTGAGCAGACCGCATATTCAGGCGGGCATTGGGGGTCACATGGACGGTGGAAGCCATATGGCCGAGCAGTCTCAGGAAGCGCCTGGCGGAGACCAGGGGCTGGCTGCGAAAGCGGTCGGCTAGGTCCATGAGCCGCTGAGCCCTGTCGAGCGGTAGGTACGCTCGCGCCTGAGGAGTGTGCAGCCTTGCGCCGATGAACTCGAGATCCTGTGAGGGGAGCAAAGTGGACTTTGCGAAGTTTATGACAAAGCCCAAGTGCTGCAGCAGAGTCACCGTGCGGCACGTGGCGTTGGTGACCTCCTGAGCAGACGCTGCTCTGATGAGCCAGTCGTCGAGGTACGGAAAGACATAGAGGCCGTGAAGCCGGAGATGGGCCGCCACGACCGCGAGACATTTTGTGAAGACTCGCGGTGCGGAGGACAGGCCAAAGGGCAGTACCCTGTACTGGTAATGATTTCCTGCCACCACAAACCTTAGGTATTGGCGGTGGCTTGGGTGGATGAGGATGTGCGTGTAGGCATCCTTTAGATCCAAGGAGCATAGCCAATCTCCCTGCTGGAGGTAGGGCAGAAGGATTCCAAGGGTAAGCATTTTGAACTTCTCCCGCACAAGGAACCTGTTGAGGTTGCGCAAGTCCAGGATGGGTCTGAGGCCTCCTGTTCTCTTTGGTATCAGAAAATACCTTGAATAGAAGCCTTGACCTCTCAGGTGGTGTGGCACCGGTTCCACCGCCTGTTCCTGCAGAAGACCTGCTAACTCCTGAAGGAGCAACTCCCTGTGCAGAGGGGGGCGCGGAGGCTCTCCCGGAAAATAGGAGGGAGGGACCTGATGGAAGTGGAGAAGGTAGCCCTCTCGCACGACCTGAAGCACCCAGGCATCTGCGGTGATGCTGGACCACCTGTGGGCGAAGTGAACCAGCCGGCCTCCGGTGCCGGGGGGAACCAGCGGGGGGGGAGAGGCTATGCTGAGCGAGTCAAAAACCCCCACCCTGCTGAGCAGGGGCTGGTGGTGCAGGCTTGGGGGCTTGCTGCCTACGGGACCCGTTACCCCGTCCCTTGGCCTGCTGGCCCTGTTGGGGAGCTGCAGGGGCCTGATAATGGGGGTATGGTTTGTAGGCAGCTGCCTTCCTCGGGTAAAAGGACTTTTTTCCCGAGCCCTTCTTTTTCTGGGAAGGGGCGGAGGTCTTCCTAGAAAGCCTGGTCCTGGTGAGAGTCTCAGTCTCAATTTGTGCAGCCTTTTCCGCCATGGGCTTGCCAAAGAGGTTTTCGCCTCGGCAGGGGACATCGACCAACTTGTCCTGTACCCAGGGCTCAAGGTCGGACGACTGAAGCCAAGCCTGTCGGCGGGCACCGATGCCGGCTGCGGCTACTCGAGCCGAGGCTTCAAAGCCATCATAGGCTGCTCGGGACATGAACTTTGAGCATTCCCGAATACCCGTGGACAAGGCTAGGAACCTCCGCAAGGGCTCCTCGGAGAGACCAGCGGAGAATCCGGCTAGCTCTTTAGCCAGATCCCTGAGATACATGCCCATGTATAGCTGGTAAGTCTGGACACGACAGGCGAGCATAGAGCCCTGGAAGCACTTCTTGCCAAGGCCATCCAGGTTACGGGCCTCCCTTCCAGGAGGCACCGAGGAGTGCATCTTCTGGCTCTTAAGACGATGCATGGCCGATTCCACTACCATGGAATGGTGTGGCAGCTGTGCCTTTTGAAAGCCAGGGCTCTTGCGGACTCGATAGATAGAATCGACCCACTTGCTCAGGACCGGCGAGGAGGCCGGACTCTCCCACATGCGGAAGAGTAGTCGTTCCAGCATAGGAGGAACCGGCACAGTAAAGTGTTCCCTCGCGGGAGAGTCATACTGGAGGGCGTCGAGCTCTTCGGCTCGAGGCTCCTCCTCGGGATCCGCAGGGAAGGCCAAAGCCTTGGCCATATCCCTAACGAAGTCCGAGAACCGGGCATCCTCCGGGGGGGACTGCTTCCGAGGCTCGGACTCCGGAGAGTCCGATGGGACACACCGAGTCCGGAAAGAATCAGGTGACTCTTCCTCCTCAGACTCCCAGACCGACTCCGACGAGGACTCGGTGGGGTCGGCCCGGGCAGGGTGCGGCGCCAGCCGCCCCGACGCCGAGGGAGTCGGCGTCGGCGACCTCGGTCCCGAACGGGAGGCCGAGGGCGACCTCGACCGAGGATCGACTCGAGTTCTCATCGACTCGAGGATCGGCTCGGTCTCCGGGGTCGACTTGGACGTCGACGTCCCGGCGGTCGGGGCAGCGACGCCAGCGAAGCCAGCGAGCAGTGCCCGCTGCTGGTCCATGAAGGCAGACAGTCTGCTCTCCAAGGCCGTCAACCTGAGTCCGAGCTCAGGTGACCCAGCAGCCCCCGACTCGGGGCCTCGACGGCGTCGGGCCCGACGTCGGCTGTCGCGGAGGCGAGTCCAGAAGGACTACAGGACTTACCCGGGCAGGCATCTCCGACTCCAGGCGAGGTCGCTTCGGGAGGTGTTCCTTCTCCAAGGACCCGGGGCGGCTGTCGGGGCTATGCGACCTGGCCCTCGCGGAGCCAGGAGCGTCCACCGACGCCGCCCTCGCGGGTTTTTCCTTCCGACGATGGTCCCCGGAGGGAGAACCCCGGTCGGAGGAGCTCCGGCGACGGTCCGAGCTGGAGCCTTTCGACACGGAGGCCTCCGACGAGGTCCGGGTACGGCTGGGGTCAGCGAAGATTCTCTCGCGCTGATGCCGCCGACTTCTCAACGCCTTCGAGGACAGTTTGCTGCAGGGCCCACAGATCAGTTCCTCATGATCCGGGCCCAGGCAGCGGAGGCAAAAGTCGTGTGTGTCGGTTAGTGACATATTTCGGTCACACCGACCACACCGCTTAAAGCCACTGGCAGCCATCGGGGGAAAAAGGGCCCCTGCGAGGTCAAAGGACCGGGCTGCCAGGGAAAACGAAAACGAAAGCTGACGAAGTCAGAAAAACCGAAAAAACGGAAGAGGACTCGAGACCGGCGTCGCGAGTCCGGGCGGGAAAACGATCGGCGTCGAACCGAAAGAAAAAAGTATAAAATAAAGAGGAAAATCAACTTTTTCGCGGGGACAAGACGGGGACGTCTGTAGGGCTCCGCGGAAAAAAGAAGACTGGCTAAGATGGCACCTTCGGGCGGGAAGACGACCGCGCATGCGCGCTGCAATTCCCAAAGGCTTTCTTTGAAAGCTGGGGAAAATTGCTCCGCGAGGGCTCCGTCGGCGCCGACGTCACCCATAAGTGAGGACTGACTTCCTGCTTGGTCCTGGAGAACTAGCAGTTTCCAAAAAAGGCACACAGATTCCACAATGCTTGTCCCGGGGTAAGCAGTGCATTTCCTGGGTCCTCTTTAATAATGGTTTATGGACCTTTCCTCCAGGAGCTTGTCCAAATCTTTTTTAAACCCAGTTACACTAACAGCTCCGGTAATGAAGTTCAGAGTTTGATTACATGTTGAGTGAAAAAATACTTCCCTTTATTAGTTTTAAATAGCTAACACTGCAGCTTCAATGCACGTCCCCAAGTCCTTCTACTTTTTGTTGGCGTAAACAATCAATTTACGTTTCCTCATTCCACTCCATTTAGTAATTTACCGATCTCTATAATATCTCCCCTCAGCTATCTCTCTTCCAGGTTGAAGAGCCCTATCCTTTTAAGCCTCTCCTTATAGGGGTATCCTTCCATCCCCTTATTCCCTTTACCTTTTTGGTGGCTCTCCTATGTACCTTTTCTAATACCGCTATATCCTTCATAAGATTCAGCAACCAGAATTGCACACAATATTCAAGGTGCAGTCGCACCATGGAATGATACAGAGGCATTATAATATCCTTTGTTTTATTCTCCATTCTTTTCCTTATGATTCTCAGCATTCTATTTACCTTCTTAGCCGCTCCTTCACACTGGGCAGAGGGTTTCAACGTGTTATCCATGATGATACCTAAATCTTTTTCCTACGTGGTGCTTCCTAATGTGGAACCTTGCTCGTGTAACCATAGTTTGGGTTGTTCTTTCCTAGGTGCATAACTTTGCACTTGCCCATATTGAATTTCATCTGCTATTTGAACGTCCAGTCTTCCAATTTGTCAAGGTTCTCTTGCAATTTTTCACAATCCTCTTGGATTTTAACAACTTTGAATAATTTGTGTCATTTGCAAATTTGATTACCTCACTCGTTTTCCAGGTTATTTACAAATACTGTATGTTAAAAAGCAGCGAACCCAGCACAGATCCCTGGGGTACTCCACTATTCATCATTCTCCATTAGGAAAATTGGCCACTTAGCCCTACCCTCTGTTTTCTGTTTTTTAACAGTTCCTGATCCTCAATAATACACTGCCTCCTATCCCATGACTTTTTAATTTTGCCAAGTCTCTCATGAGAGACCTTGTCAAAGGCTTTCTGAAAATCCAGATACACTATATCAACTGACTTACCTTTGTCTACCTGTTCTTTTCACACCTTTAAAAAACATATATTAGATTAGTAAGACAAGAAATTCCTTGGCTAAAGCCATGTTGGTTTTCTCCTATTAAATCATGACTATCTACATGTTCAGTAATTTTGTTCTTTATAATGGTTTCTACCATTTTTCCCGGTACTGGCATTCAGGCTTACCAGTCTGTATTTTCCCGGATCATCACTGGAACCCTTTTTATTTTATTTTATTTTTTTATCATTTCAAATTTAGATATTTCTTTCAGTTTTTCTGATTCATGACTTTTAAATACCATTTCAGTCATGGGTAATTTCCCTATATGTTCTTCAGTAAAGACCGAAGCAAAGAATTCATTCAGTCTCTCCGTTATGGCCTCGTCCTCTCTTAATGCCCCTTTTACCCCTCTATCATCAAATGGTCCAACTGACTCTCACACATGTTTTGCTACGAATGTACTTGAAAAAGTTTTTATTATGTGTTTTTGCTTCAACAGCAAGCTTCTTCTCAAACTCTCTCTTTGCCTGCCTTGCCAGTGTGTATGTGGTATCCAGTTTTCGTCATTTGGCTCTTTTTTCCATTTCCTGAAAGATGCTTTTTTGGCTACAACAGCCTCTCTGACCTCACCTCTTAACCATGCTGGCAATTTTTTGGACTTCCTTCCACTTTTCTTAAAGCTCGAAATACAGCTGGTCCGGGCTTCCAAGATAGTTTTTTTTTTTTTTAAGAAAATACAACTTTTCAAATAAATAAACATTAAAGAAAATAACATAGTCCACATCTAGGGGAGCGGCCATTATAAACAAAGAAAAATAATAAAAATAATACGATACAAACATTAAATCCAAAAAATGGAAGTAACTACATGCCCACAAAATATACAAAACTCTAAATACATTGCTTACTGAAATACATGGCAATCAAACACTAAAGAGAAGGAACCTGGTTTGTAATAAATGATTCTAGGGAGGAGGTTTCAGAAAAAACATACTTGGTGCCCTCGAATATAACAACACATTTACAAGGAAATTTAAGAAAGAAGGTTGCACCAAGTGCCAAGACGCGAGGCTTTAACAACAGAAAAGCCCTACGTCGAAGCTGCGTTTGCCTAGATACATCAGGAAAAATGTTGACCTTCCCCCCACAAAATACTGAATTCTTATTAGCAAAATATTAATGAATAACAGCTTGCTTGTCAGCCTCAGACACAAAAGAAACAAGCAACGTAGCATGAGAAGAAATATCACGAGATGATTCTATAAACTCAGAAACATTTAAGGAATCTACCGGTCCTTTAGAGGAATCAAGTCCAGGAGATGCCCCGGATGCAGGAAGATAGTATAACTTTTTTATAACCGGTTTCACGTTATCAGCATACCCTAGCACTTCAGTCAAATACTTATCAAATAAAATCTGGGGAGATAATAAACGGGTATAAGGAAAATTTAAACATCGAATATTCGTTGGGAATTCTCCAACAATTCTTGCTGAGCATGCAAAGTTATACTATCTTTAATAAAAGAGACAGACGATTTTTGCAAAGACACAAACTGGCCCCGACGTCATCTACGGGGTATAAGATCTAGTCTGCTCCGCGGTCACGCGGTAGCGGTCACGCTTTGAAGGGGCGCGTTTAAAGGGGCATGTTTTGCTCCTTATGCGCTCCTTCGGCGCTCGAGGCAGTCTAGAGGTGGTGGCCTGGGTATGGGCAAACGTAGAAGACGTCATCTCAATGTAAGTACTGTGAATCCCTCTAAGGTTGTTAAAATCGTGGGGCCTATGGATAAGCATGTGGTCTCGGTAAACCTGGAGAAAGAAGTTTCTAGCGGTGCTACTAATTCTTCTCCCATCCTAGACCATTCCTCTTTGGGGCCTTCAAACTCTGCCCTGCTTACTGAATTGGATTGCATCAACCCTTTAACATCTTCTCCGACGGGGGACGCTCAGGTACGGGATGGAGACTCTTTATCTTTATCTTGTCCTGTCCCATTGCAGAGTGACTGTGAGCCATTGGTAGTTCTGCTGCCACAGGCTCTTCAGCTCCCGTTGGACTGTGTTATGGTGCATTCGGAAGGTCTTCCTGGTACTGTGGATATTCAAAATGTTTCATTGGCTGATGTTTGGTCTGTCCTCTCACGCATAGAGTCTTCTATTGCCTCCTTGGCATCTGTAGCCTCTCAATTTTCAGATTTTTCGAGAGGCTCTGTTGCCAAGCTAGCTCAACATGATTCTCAAATTGCAGCTTTGGATGTTAAATGTCAGAAACTGGAAGGCCAAGATAGTATTTTTAAAAAACACCCATTTTTGATGTGAATCTTTAACCACTGCAGCGCCTCCTTTTAGCTTTTTCATAACTATTTTCCTCATTTTATCAGTCTCCCTTTTGAAAGTTAAAAGGTAGCACTGTGGATTTCCTTGCCATCCTTCTTTCATTTATTAAATCAAATGTGATCATGCTATGATCACTATTGCCAAGTGGCCGCAATACCCTTATCTCTTGCACCAGATATTGTGTTCCACTAGGGACTAGGTCCAAATTGGCTTCCCCTCTTGTCGGTTCATGAACCAGCTGCTCCAAAAAGAAGTCATTTACTTCATCTAGAAACTTTATCTCCCTAACATGACCTGCCATGACACCGACCCAGTTGATACCGGGGTAATTGAAATCACCCATTATAACTGGGTTGTAACTTTTGTTAGCTTCCATGATTTCTTTGAGCATTTCATTATCTACTTGTTCATTCTGGCCAAGCGGTCAGTAGTATACCCCTACTGCCATTGCATTCCCCTTTTAATATGGAATTTCAAACCATAGAGATTCTACAGTGTATTTTTTTTACTGCAAAACTTTAATCCTGTGTGACTCAATGCCCTCTCTAACATAGAGAGCAATCCCTCCACCAATTTGACCTACTCTATCATTGAAATATAATTTGTACACAGGTATCACAGTGTTCTACTGGTTGTCCATCCTTCCACCAGGTCTCTGAGATACCAATCATATCTAACCTCTCATTTAGTGCTTTATATTCTAACTCTCCCATCTTATTTTTTAGACATCTAGCATTTGCATGAAAGCATTTTAGAGGCTGTATTTTATTCATTTTAATCTGGTTACTGCTAGACAGGGGTAATTTGGAATTTTTAAGCTCTGTCTGCTCTGTAGTTAAGGGCATTTGGGTTACTTTTGTCTTTATTGGAACCTCTCTGTTGATATGCCCTAACTTCAATGTTTTGCTATTATCCTTCAAGGGATAGATCATTCCCCTATTATCTAGTTGAAAAGCTGCTCTGTCTCCTTTTTAAAGGTTAATGCCTGCAGCCTGATTCCATCCTGGTTAAGGTGGAGCCCATTCCTTCAGCAAAGCCACTTCATTCTCCAGAATGTTGCCCAGTTCCTAAAAAATCCAAAACCCTTTTCCTTGCACCATTATCTCATCCACGCACTGAGACTCCGGAGCTCTGCCTGTCTTTTGGGTCCTGCGTTTGGAACGGGAAGCATTTCTGAGAATGCTACTCTGGAAGTTCTGGATTTCAACTTCCTACCTAAAAACCTAAATTTGGCCTCCAGAATCTCCCTACCACACTTTCCAATGTCATTGGTACCAACATGTACCAAGACAGTAGACTCCTCCCTGGCGCTATCTAAAACCTTGCCTAGGTGGCGCATGAGGTCCACTACCTTCACATCAGGCAGGCATGTTACCAGGCAATCCTCACGTCCACCAGCCACCCAGCTATCTACATGCCTAATGATCGAATCACCAACTATAGCGGCTGTCCTAACCCTTCCCTCATGGGCACATGGCCCTGGAGAAACCGCCTCGGTGCTAGAGGGTTTTACATCACCTGAAGGACAAGCCCTAGCTACAGGATCACGTCCTGCCACACCAGGGTGATGCTCTCCTGTCATGGGACCTCTCTCCTCCATGGCAACAGGGAGGCTGCCAGACTGGAGGTGGGACTTCAGTACTATGTCCCTCTTGGCCTCGTCTATGTACCTCTCTGTCTTTCTTATGTCCTCCAAGTTTTCTACTCTAGCCTCCAGAGATCTGCCACTTTCAGATCTTGACTCACCTGATCTCCTTGTGTTCCTTTGTGTTGTCTGTCGTGACTAGATTGTAAGCTCTGATGAGCAGGGACTGTCTCTTACATGTCTGTGCAGCGCTGCGTACAGCTTGTAGCGCTATACAAATGCTCAGTAGTA